>JAKEEE010000027.1:0-1419717 GCA_021498325.1 Bactrocera minax | reverse complement strand
GTTCCGCACCCGCAGGGTGAACCGCTCGTCGCCCGTGGTGTCGAGCGAGTAGGCGAGGAGGGCACCGTCGGGCGAGACGGACGCGGCGCCGACCGCGATGTACTCGTGCCCCTCCGCCTCCACGTTGAGGTCGAGCAGTACCTGCTCGCCCGGCAGCGGCTCCTCGGACAGGACCGGCGGGGTCCAGTCGTCGGGGCCCGCGATCGGGGCCCGGCAATGGATCCCGTACTGCTTGCCCTCGACGGTGCGCGCGTAGTACCAGTGGCCGCGCCGGCGCTGCGGGACCGACATGTCGGTCTCCTGCGTGTGCGCCTTGATCTCACCGAAGATCTTCTCGCGCAGCGGCTCCTGGCCAGCGGTCGCGGCCTCGGTGAAGGCGTTGTGGGCGCGCAGGTAGTCGAGCACCTCCTCGTTCGAGGTGTCGGCGAGCCACGCGTAGTCGTCGACGACGGTGTCGCCGTGGAACGTCCGGGGCGCCGGGACCTTCTTCGCGACGGGCTGTGCGGGGGCGGTCACTGCACGCCGCCCGGCCAGTCGGCGAAGCTCAGGCCCGAGATGCGCTCGTAGGCCTCGATGTAGCGGGCGCGCGTGCGTTCGACGACGTCCGCCGGCAGGGGCGGCGGCGGGGTGCCCGCATCCGTCGACCAGCCGGATTCCTTGGTGAGCCAGTCGCGCACGATCTGCTTGTCGAAGCTCGGCAGGGCGACCCCGGGCTCGTAGAGCGCGCCGTCCCAGTAGCGCGAGGAGTCGGGCGTGAGCACCTCGTCGGCGAGCAGCAGTTCCCCGTCGGCGGTGCGGCCGAACTCGAACTTGGTGTCGGCGAGGATGATCCCGCGCTCGCGGGCGATGTCCGCACCGCTCGAGTAGACCGCCAGGGTCAGCTCGCGCAGTCGCGTCGCCAGCTCGAGGCCGACCTCCTCGACGACCCGCTCGAAGGAGACGTTCTCATCGTGATCGCCGACGGCCGCCTTGGTGGCGGGGGTGAAGATCGGCGGATCGATCCGGCTGCCGTCGACGAGGCCCTCGGGCAACGGCACGCCGCACACCTGACCGTTCGCGCGGTACTCCTTGAGCCCGGAGCCGGTCAGGTAGCCGCGGGCGACGCACTCGACGGGCACCATGTCGAGCCGTCGGGTGATGAGCGCGCGGCCGAGCACCGATTCGGGGATGCGCGGATCGTCGACCGGGCCGGCCAGGTGGTTCGGCACGCCGAGCGCGTCGAAGAAGAAGACCGACATCGCGGTGAGCACGCGCCCCTTGTCGGGGATCGGCGTGTCCAGGATGTAGTCGTAGGCGCTGGTCCGGTCACTCGCGACGAGCAGCAGGTGCTGCTCGTCCACCTCGTACAGCTCGCGGACCTTGCCCGAGTAGATCGGCGTGTATTCGCTCAGTTCAGGACGCACACCCCAACCCTATCGCCCCTGGGGTTTCCTGCGGTTTCCGCGGGCGGATCGCAGGTCGCGGCCGCCGAAGCCGCAGGAAACGCGGGCGACGGGATCCCGGCGACAGCGCGTGCGACGGTGCTCTCCTTCTCCCCGTGAACCGGGTTCGCCGGAGGGACCGCCCTGAAGGCTTCGGGCGTCGAATGTCAGGGAATCGCCGGATGCCGGGAGCAGAGAGGTGCTTCTATCGTTGGCGTATGAAATCTCTCGTCGCCCTGGGAGACCGTCTCTTCGTGGCCGTGACGTCCGCTCTCCCCGTGCACCTGCTGGTCTGGCCGGTGCGTGTCCTGCTCGCCGTCGCGTTCGTCCCGTCGGGCGCGAAGAAAGTGCTCGGTCAGCCGTTCACGCAGCTCCCGCCCTCCGATCCTGTCGGAGGCTTCTTCGCCCACCTCGAGGCGTTGCCGTCCGTGTACTGGCTCGTCGGGGTCAGTCAGCTCGTGGCAGCGGTGTTGCTGCTGATCCCGTCGCTGGCGGTCGTCGGTGCACTGGTCTCCCTGCCGTTGGTGATCGGCATCGTCGTCGTGACCTGGACCCTGCCGTTCGGGAACACCCGCTTCATCACGGCGGGAATGCTGGTCGGGGTGACCTTCCTACTCTGTTGGGATTGGCCCCGGCTGCGATACCTCGTACTGCCGCGCGTCGCGCCCCCGCCCGCAGACCTCGCCCAGTAGATCTGCTCCGGGACGGCGAACCCGCGGAGCGATCAGAGGATGGGGGCCGGGTTGTACGCGGCGGCGTCGGGGTACTGGGCGATCAGCGCTTCGACATCGGCGACGACCTGGGCGACCTGGGCCTCCGCGGCGCCGGTGAATGCGGCGCGATCGGCCAGCGCCTCGTCGAGCTGCGCACGGGTCAGGCCGAGGCGGGGATCGCCGGCGAGACGGTCGAGCAGATCGGGTTCGCGACCCTCCTCGCGCATCGCGAGTGCGACGGAGACCGCGTGCTCCTTGATCGCCTCGTGCGCGGCCTCGCGGCCGACACCGTGGCGCACCGCGGCCATGAGCACCTTGGTGGTGGCCAGGAACGGCAGGTAGCGGTCGAGCTCGCGCTGGACGACAGCCGGGAAGGCGCCGAACTCGTCGAGCACGGTGAGGAAGGTCTGGAAGAGTCCGTCGGCGGCGAAGAACGCGTCCGGCAGGGCGACACGGCGTACGACGGAGCACGAGACGTCACCCTCGTTCCACTGCGAGCCCGCCATCTCGGCCGCCATGGAGCCGTAGCCGCGCAGGATCACCGTCAGGCCGTTGACCCGCTCGCAGGAGCGGGAGTTCATCTTGTGCGGCATCGCCGACGAGCCCACCTGGCCCTCGGCGAACCCCTCGGTGACCAGCTCGTGCCCGGCCATGAGCCGGATCGTCGTGGCCATCGACGACGGTCCCGCCGCCACCTGGACCAGGGCGCTCACCACGTCGTGATCGAGGGAGCGCGGGTAGACCTGGCCGACGGAGACGAGCGACTGCGCGAACCCGAGGTGCTCGGCCACCCGGGTCTCGAGCGAGGCCAGCTTGGCGGCGTCGCCGTCGAGCAGGTCGAGCATGTCCTGCGCCGTGCCGACCGGGCCTTTGATGCCGCGCAGCGGATAGCGGCCGATCAGGTTCTCCAGCCGCTCGATCGCGACCAGCAGCTCGTTGGCGGCCGAGGCGAAGCGCTTGCCGAGCGTCGTGGCCTGTGCCGCGACGTTGTGGGAGCGGCCTGCCATCACCACGGACGAGTACTGCGCCGCGCGCTCGGCGAGCCGGGCGGCCACCGCGACGGCGTGATCGCGCACGTACTCCAGCGAGCGCAGCACCTGCAGCTGCTCGACGTTCTCCGTCAGGTCGCGCGAGGTCATGCCCTTGTGGATCTGCTCGAAGCCCGCGAGATCGCTGAACTCCTCGATCCGCGCCTTCACGTCGTGCCGGGTGATCCGCTCGCGCTCGGCGATCGACGCGAGATCGACCTGGTCGACGACCTTCTCGTAGGCCTCGACAGCACCGTCGGGCACGTCCACCCCGAGATCCCGCTGCGCCTTGAGCACCGCGATCCACAGCTGGCGCTCCAGCACGATCTTGTACTCGGGCGACCACAGCTCGCGCATGCGCGGGCTGGCGTAGCGGTTGGCGAGGACGTCGGGGATGCGGGGAGTGCTCACGGGGCGATTATCTCATGCACGCCCGGCCGCGCAGCTCACGCGAGGACGGGGGCCAGGTCGTCGACGACGGGGACGAGTGCGTCGCGGACCGCGCGGGGCACGTCCGCCCCGTGCGCGGTGAAGGCGGCGAGGGCGGCGCCGTCCTCGATCGCCATCAGCCGCTCGACGTCGGGCGGATGCGCCCGGCGACCGGAGCGGACCAGGACCTCCGTGTGCAGTTCCGCCAGGACACTGCGCATTCCGGCCTGCAGCCGGGTGAGCTCGGGATCGCGCGTGCACAACACCATCCGCTCGTAGCGGGAGACGAGCACGCCGCGCTCGGCCTCGGACTCGCAGGCGAAGAAGACCGTCGCGAGCAGCTTCGCCAGGGCCGAATCGCCCCGCCGCCGCCGGCTGACCCCGTCCACCCGCTCGCGCACCGCGGCCACGTCGATCTCGCCCGCGTACGCGACGGCGTTCGAGAGCAGATCGCCCAGCGACTCGAAGTAGTAGGTGGTGGCCGCGAGCGGAATGTGCGCGCGGTGGGCCACGGCCCGGTGCCGGACCGACTCGAATCCGCCTTCGACGAGGAGCTCACCGGCCGCGGCCACGAGGGCCGCGCGCCGGCGCTCACCCTTGGGCGTGGTCGCGGCTGTCATCTGGGACATGCTGCCAGCACGTCCCGCTCGGCATGACGGTTTCCACCACATCGTCGACGCCCATCGGCCCCGACATGGACAAACCGCGCTACTGCAAGGCCTGGTGGCCGATGTCCGTCCGGAAATGGCTGCCCGGCAGCTTGATCCGCTCGAGCTTGGCGTAGGCGTCCGCGCGGGCCGCCGCGAGATCGTCGCCGACGCCGACCACGTTGAGCACGCGGCCGCCGTTCGAGACGAGCCGTCCGTCCTCGTCGACGGCCGTTCCGGCGTGGTAGATCCCCGCGCCGTCGGCCCCGGTGATGACGTCGCCCTTGCGGGGCGAGGCGGGGTAGTTCTCGGCCGCGACAACCACCGTGACCGCGGCACCGTCACGCCACTGCAGCGGCGGCAGCGCGCCGAGGCCGCCCGTGGCGGTGGCGTGCAGCGCCTCGCCGAGCGGCGACTGCAGCAGGCTCAGCACGACCTGCGTCTCGGGGTCGCCGAAGCGGCAGTTGAACTCGACGACGGCCGGACCCTCGGCCCCCATCGCCAGCCCCGCGTAGAGCAGGCCGGAGAACGGGGTGCCGCGGCGCACCATCTCGCGCGCGACGGGGCGCACGACGGTCTCGACGATCTCCTCGGTCGCGCCGGCGGCCAGCCACGGCAGCGGCGTGTAGGCGCCCATGCCGCCGGTGTTCGGCCCGCTGTCGCCCTCGCCCACGCGCTTGTGGTCCTGCGCGGGCAGCAGCGGCACCACGTCCTCGCCGTCGGCGAGGCAGAAGAGCGAGACCTCGGGGCCGTCGAGGTAGGACTCGAGCAGCGCGGGACGGCCGGACTCGAGCAGGTCCGCGGCGTGGGCGCGGGCGGCCGCGCGGTCGGCGGTGACCACCACGCCCTTGCCGGCGGCCAGGCCGTCGTCCTTGACCACCCAGGTGGGGCCGAAGCGATCCAGCGCGGCGTCGATCTCGGCGGGGCTGTCGACGATCTCGCTGCGCGCGGTGCGCACGCCGGCGGCGGCCATGACCTCCTTGGCGAAGGCCTTGGAGCCCTCGATCCTGGCCGCGGCGGCGGTCGGGCCGAAGGCGGCGATGCCGCGGGCCCGGACCGCATCGGCGACGCCGAGGACCAGCGGGACCTCCGGGCCGATCACCACGAGATCCGCGCCGAGGCGCTCGGCCAGCGCGGCGACCTCCTCGCCGGAGGAAGCGTCGACGTCGTGATTGGTCGCGATCGCCGCCGTGCCCGGGTTGCCCGGGGCCGCGTGCACCTCGGTGACCTGGGGATCACGGGTCAGGGCGTCGATGAGGGCGTGTTCGCGGCCGCCGGTGCCGATGACGAGTACTCGCACGTCGCCGACCTTACCGGTGCAGGGGCTGTACACCGCACCCCAGCACCGGTATCGTAATTCCGGAATTCCGATCCAACGTTCCCGGGAGACCCGATGCGCCGCACCCTGATCACCGCCGTCGCCGCCGCCCTCGTGGCCGCGGTCCCCGTCCCCGCGGCGAGCGCCGCCCCGAGCGCCCCCGCACCCGCGGCGGACACGAGCACCGCCGCCGGCTGGACCGGCTACCTCGCGCAGCACCGCGACGACGTCGCGCTGGTCGTCGACGACGGGCGGGGCGGCACGATCCGGCACCGCGCCGACGCGGCCATGCCGACCGCGTCGATACTCAAACTGATCCACCTCGCCGCGCTCACCGGCCGGGCCGGCGCCGGCAGGATCGACCTCAACGAGCGGATCCGCGTCGCCGACTGGCAGAAGTGGTACGTCGACTTCAACGGAACGCCGCTGGATGGCGGCATGCACATCAAAGCCCTTGAATACCTCGGAATTCCAGCCGAGAACGGGAAGCCCTTAGACTCCTCCGGCACTGTGAGCCTGCACCAGCTCGCCGACGTGATGATCCGCTTCTCCGACAGCGCCGCACCCGACGCGATCCGCGCGCGCCTCGGCGACGAGGCGTTGCAGGAGGTCATGACGCGCTACGGCATGCCTGGGCCGGTGCCCTCGATGAAGGCTCTCTACGACGGCCTCGTATCCGATGTCGGCGCCGGCGAGTCCCCCGAGACCGCCGCAGATCGCAGCTACGCGGCACCTGCTTCCTCATTCGCCCGACTGATCGCCGACCTCGCCACCGGCCGGTTCGGCCCGGGCTCCGTCGCAGCCCGCGGTTTCCTGGAGTTCCTCGGCTCGGCGCCGGAGGGCCTGAGCACTCTCGGGTTCAAAGGTGGTTCCCTTCCCGGCGTCCTCACGGAGGCCTTCGAGGGACGGCGCGCCGACGGTTCCGTCACCGTCGGGGTGCTCATGGTGCGCCGGGCGTCCGCGCAGGACGTGCGCAAGGACGTCGAGGCCGGCATGCCGCACCAGCAGCTGCTGGTGCGGGCCATGACCGACGACGGCACCCGCACGCGCGTGGCCTGCGCGCTGCGCTCGTAAACTCCCGCCATGACCGACGACGATCGCCTCGCCGCCCTCGAGGCGCGGGTCGCGGCCCTCGAGGCCGTGCTCGGGGACGCGCCCGCCGAGCAGGCGCCCGACGGTGCCGGCACCGTCGGGTACGGGGGCGAGGTGGCGCTGCACGGGGAGGTCGCCTGGCGCATCGACTACTCCGCCGGTGCCGCGACCACCCTGCCCGCCGACCGGCTCGCGACGGTGCTCGGCGCACTCGGGCACCCCGCACGGATCGAGATCGTGCAGGAGCTGCTGCGGGGCCCGCGCACGGCGGCCGAGCTCGTCGAGCGCGCCGACGGCGGCTCGAAAGGCCAGCTGTACCACCACCTGAGCACCCTCACCGCCGCCGGCGTCGTGGACAAGGGCGCGCGCGGGCAGTACGCCGTGGCGCCGCAGAAGGTGGTGCCCGCGCTCGTCGCGCTCGTCACCGCGGCGGACATCGGCGGGCTGCTCCGATAGCCTGGCCCCATGGCATCCGTGTTCTCGAAGATCATCGCCGGCGAACTCCCGGGCCGGTTCGTGTACCAGGACGATGCGGTGGTGGCGTTCCTGACCATCGCCCCGCTCACCCAGGGCCACGTGCTCGTGGTGCCGCGCGACGAGGTCGACCACTGGGAGTCGATCGACGACGAACTCTGGCAGCACCTCAACACGGTGGCACGCAAGCTGGGGCGCGCCGTCAAGAGCGCCTTCGACGCGCCGCGCGCCGGCCTGATTGTCGCCGGTTTCGAAATCCCGCACCTGCACCTGCACGTCTTCCCCGCTTACGGCCTCACCGACTTCAGCTTCGACAGCGTCGACCAGAACCCGTCGCCCGAGTCGCTCGACGACGCGCAGACCAGGATCGTCGAGGCGCTCGCCGCGGAATGACCTACCGGGGCAGGCGCACGGTGAACGTCGCGCCCGCCCCCGGCGCCGTCTCGAGCGTGACGGTGCCGCCGTGCCGCTCGACGATGCCGTGCACGATCGACAGGCCCAGCCCCGCCCCGCCGCTGCCGCGGCTGCGGGAGGCGTCCGTGCGGTAGAAGCGCTCGAAGACCCGGGCGGCCTCGTCGGGCTCCATCCCCGGTCCCGTGTCCGCGACGGACAGCACCACCGCACCCGGCTCCTCGGCGATCCGCACCCGGACCGTGGCGTCGCCGGGGGTGTGGCGCAGCGCGTTCGAGACCAGGTTGGTCACCACCTGGTGCAGCCGGTCCCGGTCCCCCATCAGCCCGACGGTCTCCGCGCCCGCCTCGAGCGCGATGTCGCGGCCCGGCTCGCGGGCCTGCGCGGCGTGCACCACGTCGTCGGCGACGGCCACCAGGTCGACGACGTCCTCCGCCATCGGCCGGCGCGCGTCCAGGCGCGCGAGCAGCAGGAGGTCCTCGACCAGCAGCCCCATCCGCTCCGCCTCGGACTCGATGCGGGACATGACGAATCCGGTGTCGTCGGTGGCGCCCTGCCGGTACAGCTCGGCGAAGCCGCGGATCGTGGTCAGCGGGGTGCGCAGCTCGTGCGAGGCGTCGCTGACGAAGCGGCGCATCCGCTGCTCGTCGGCGCGGGCCTGCTCCTCCGAGGCGGCCACCCGGTGGAAGGAGTCCTGCACCTGGTGCAGCATCGTGTTGATCGACGTCGAGAGCCGGCCGACCTCCGTGTACTCCGGCGCCTGCGGGACGCGGCGCGTGAGGTCGCCCGCCGCGATCGCCTCCGCCGTGGCCTCCACCTGCTCCAGCGGACGCAGCGAACGGCGCACCACGAGGTAGCCGAGCCCGCCCGCGACGATCAGCACGCCCGCACCGATGAGCAGCTCCAGCACGATCATCGCCTGCAGGGTGTCGTCGACGTCGGTGAGCGTCACGGCGACGAAGGCCACGCCGTAGTCGGACGAGGACTGCACCACCCGCCACTGCGGCCCGTGCCCGCTGACCGACTGCACGGTCACGGCGTCGCCGCGCAGATCGCCGAGGCCGGAGAGATCGGGCCGCTCGGTGAAGTCCGGGTTGCTGATCTGCAGCTGCCGGCCGTCGGGGAGGAACACCGCCTGGTAGAAGCGGGTCGGCGGGCCGCCCCCTCGGGGCGACTGCGGCAGGATCACCGGCTTGGGCCGCGCCCACGTCTCCGCCGCCTGGCGCAGCGCCTGATCCTCGCGCGAGATCAGCTGATCCTTCATCGCCGCGGTCAGCGCGGCGCCCGAGGCCAGCAGGCCGAGGAAGACCAGGCCGACCACCAGCGCGACGAGCGAGATCCGCAGCGGCACGCGGGAGGCGAGGGACGTCGAACCCATCGACGTCCCTACCGCGGTTCGCGGAGGACGTACCCCACGCCGCGGAGGGTGTGGATCAGGCGCTTCTCGCCGGTGTCGATCTTGCGGCGCAGGTAGGAGATATAGGACTCGACGATTCCGGTGTCTCCGCCGAAGTCGTATTCCCACACGTGGTCGAGGATCTGCGACTTCGACAGGACGCGGTTCGTGTTGAGCATGAGGTAGCGCAGCAGCTTGAACTCCGTCGGCGAGAGCGAGACCAGCTCACCCGCCTTCCACACCTCGTGCGTCTCGTCGTCGAGTTCGAGGTCCGCGAAGCTCAGGCGCGTCGAGGCCTCGTCCTCGCCGAAGCCGCTGCGGCGCAGCAGCACGTTGATCCGGGCGACGACCTCCTCGAGGCTGAAGGGCTTCGTGACGTAGTCGTCGCCGCCCAGGGTCAGCCCCGCCACCTTGTCCTCCACCGAATCGCGGGCCGTGAGGAACAGGGCGGGCGCCTCCACGCCGTCCTGGCGCAGCCGCTTGAGCAGGCCGAGCCCGTCCATGCCCGGCATCATGATGTCGAGCACCATGACGTCGGGCCGGAAGGTGCGCACCCGGTCGAGCGCGGACGGGCCGTCCGGGGCGACGGCCACGTCGAAGCCCTGGAACTTGAGGCTGACCTGCAGCAGTTCCCGGATGCTCTGCTCGTCGTCGACGACGAGGACGCGGGGCTGGGTTTCGTCTTTCACGCTGGACACCCCGCCATAGTGCACGCCGAGGCGCCCGGAACTCTGACGACTCGCTGGCAGTTCGCTGTGAACGTTTGCGATCAGCGCAGTGCGTCGAGGATGTCCGGGGTGACGGGATCGACGATGTCCTGCACCTCGGGGTGCTTGGTGACGTACTTCTTCACCAGCGGGCAGACCGGGACCACGCGCTTGCCCGCGGCGCGGGTGTCCTCCAGCGCGTCGTGCACGAGGATGCCGCTCAGACCGCGGCCGGAGAACTTCTCGTCGAGCTGGGTGTGCGGGAAGATGCGCTGCTCACCGCGGTCGATGAAGAGCGTGAAGCCGGCGAGCTCGCCGTCGACGGTGATGTCGTAGCGGCCCTCGGCGTCGTTGCGGGCGACGACGACGTTCTCGGTGGTCTCGGTCATTGCGGGTTCCTCCTGCGGGGCTTGAGACGGGTGGTGGGGAGCGGCGGTGCCGGCAGGTACTGATCGTCGCGCCAGCCGCTCACACTGCCGAAACGCGCGGCACGCGCCTGCCATTCCTCGCGGTACTCGACGATCTCGTCGTGAGAGCGCCCGACGAAGTTCCACCACATGACGATGTCGTCTTCGAACGGCTCGCCGCCGAGCAGGATCACGCGCGCGTCCTGGTCGGTGGGGTTGTGCAGGCGCAGGCCGCCGAGCCCCGGGCCGGTGTAGCCGAGGTCGCCCCAGGCGAGCGGGACGCCGTCGACGAGGAGGCGCTCGGTATCGAGCAGCACGCCGTGCTCGAAGGCCGGGTCGACCGCGAGCGCGACCCGCGCGCCGGGGCGCAGGATCACCTCGGCGCCCAGCAGCGGGGTGGCCGTGACGACCGGCGACGTACTGCCCGCCAGCTCGCCGATGAACACCCGGGCGGTGCCGCCGGGACCGTCGGCGTGCACGTCGGGCAGGTCGACGACGGGCGGCGCGTAGTGCTGGAAGCCGTTGTGCGCATTGCGCACCCGATCGGGCAGGGCGAGCCACAGCTGCACCCCGTGCAGGCGCACGGTCTGCGGTGTGGAGACCTCGGAGTGGCTGATCCCGTAGCCCGCGGACATGAGGTTGATCTCGCCGGGGAGCACCGGCGCCTCGACGCCGGTGCTGTCCCGGTGCTCGATCTCGCCGGTGAAGAGCCAACTGACCGTCTGCAGCCCGGTGTGCGGGTGCGGCGGCACGTTCATGCCTCCCGAGCGGTCCACCTCGTCGGGGCCGTAGTGGTCGGCGAAGCACCACGCCCCGATCATGGAGCGCTCGTGCGTGGGGAGGGTGCGGCGCACCGTCATCGCGCGGGGACCGCCGAGGGGCACCTCCCGCGCCTGGATCACCTCCACCCCGGCGGCGGGGGCCGGGCCGTTCGCGGAGGCTCCGCACTCGACCTCTTCGGGCTGTCGGTCGACGTTGCTCATGGCAGCTAGCCTAGTGGCATGCCAGCCCAGCGCGTGCGGATCGACAAGGCCTCCCCTCGGATCTACAAGCAGATGGTGGCGGTCACCGGCGAGGTCGCCGCCGCGGCCGCCGACGCCGGAATCGGCCGGGACGTGGTCGAACTGGTGAACCTGCGGGTCTCGCAGATCAACGGCTGCGCCTACTGCCTTGACCTGCACGCCCGCGCCGGTCGGGCGGCGGGACTGACCGACCAGCAGCTCGACGTGGTCGCCGCCTGGCGGGAGGCGCCGGCCCTGTTCGACGACGTGCAGCGCGCGGCGCTGGAGATCGCGGAGCTGGTGACCGCGATGCCGCCGCGCCACGCCGCGGACATCGCCTACGACCGCGCGACCGACGTGCTCGACGAGGCGCAGACCTCCGTGCTGATCTGGGCCGCCGTGACCATCAACGCCTTCAATCGCGTCTCCGTGGTGAGCGGGTACGAGGTGCGCCACCGGGTGTGAGCCACGGCGCGCACCGAATAGCAATCAGCGAATACAATCATCGCCATGTTGAAGTTTCGCGTGCTCGCGGTGATGCTGGTCCTGCTCGCCGGCTGCGCCGCGCCGGACGGAGCCCCGGGGACCCCGGCGTCGTCGTCCACCGTCGCTGCACCGCCGCCGGCGTGCGACTCCGCGGCCGTCCGCGAGCGCGACGACCACTCGGCCCTCCGCTGCGTTCTGCGCGACTCCCGGTTCCCGCGTTTGGAGTTCGACGTCGCCGCCCCCGGCGCGCAGGGCTACACGGCGCGGGAGCAGACCGTCGTCGTCCGGGAGGGCGCGCGCGTCATTCAGACCATCGTCGAGAGGACGGTATCCTCAGCGGTGGACCTCCCGTTCGTCCCGCGCCTGGCGAACGACGGCGACGGACAGCTCGCCGTCGTGACCAGCTCGGGAGGATCGGGCGGGATCGGCATGGCCTTCTGGCGCGCCCGCTCACCCGAGGGGCCGTTCGTCCGGGGCGGCGAGCTGTTCGGGTTCCCGCACCGTATGGACACCACGGACGAGGGCTTCTCGACGGTGTACGCACACGCCTCCGCGGTCAGCGGCGTGCAGCACGTCTTCCGGTTCGACGGCGATCGGCTCGTGCCGCTGCTCGACATCCCCGTCGCGGCGGCGCGGATCGAGCACACCACTGTCGATGACGACGCGCCCACCGTGGTCAACCGCGCCACGCGTTGCGAGATCGTCGTCCCGAAGCCCGAACAGGCCACGGCGCTCCGGGCCGCGGGCGTCGATCCCGACGGTGCCGGGGAGCGGTTCTGCCGGCAGGCCTGGGTCGGGCGCACCTACGCGGCGTGACGTCCCCGCGCGCGATCTCCGACCTGAGGAGGGCGCCCCGAGCCCGCCGTCGTGGTTGGCTGAGGGCATGACGGAACGGATCACCGAGTTCACCCGGTCGGGCCTGACCTTCCCCGTGGTCGACAGCGGGCCGATCGACGGCGAGATCGTCGTGCTGCTGCACGGCTTCCCGCAGACACCCACGTCCTGGGCGGCGACGGCCGAGCACCTGCACGCGCAGGGGTACCGCACCGTCGTGCCGTGGCAGCGCGGGTACGCGCGCACCGCGAGCCCCGCCCGGCGCTGGCAGTACCGCAGCTCCGAGCTGGCCGCGGACATCGCCGCGCTGCTGGAGCGCACGGGTCCGGCGCACCTGGTGGGGCACGACTGGGGATCGTCGACGGCGTGGCTGACCGCGGCGACGTACCCGCACCTCGTGCGCACCCTGACGGCCGTGTCGGTACCGCACCCGCTGGCCTTCCTGCGCGCGTTCCTGCGGTCGGACCAGGCGTTGAAGTCGTACTACATGTACCTCTTCCAGATCCCCGCCGTCCCGGAGTTCCTGGCGCGCCGCTTCCCGGGGCGGTTCGAGGACTTCCTGCGCGCCAGCGGCATGCCCGCCGAGGCGATCCGGACCGTCGTCGACGAGGTGCTGACGCCCGGGCTCCTCGGCGGCGGCCTGAACTACTACCGGGGCATGCCGTTCACCGCCGTGAAGCCGGGCGAGGGCACCCGCGTCAGCCGCCCCGTGACGTACGTCTGGAGCACCGAGGACGTCGCGCTGACCCGGGCCGGCGCGGAACTGGCCGGGGAGTACGTCGACGGGCCGTACCGGTTCGTCGTGCTCGAGGGCGTGAGCCACTGGATCCCCGACGAGCGGCCCGCGGAACTCGCGCAGCTCATCGCCGAGACCGCCGCGCAGGTGTGACGAGTCGGTGACGGACGGCGCGCCGCGCTCGACGGCGCCGATCCCACCGGCGAGCATGGCCCCATGCGCGTACTGCTCACCGGCGCCGCCGGGTTCATCGGCTCGCACATCGCGGAGCTGATCGCCGAGGACGGGCGGCACGAGATCGTCGGGATCGACGCGATGCTCCCCCAGGCGCATGCGAGCGGCGACGTACCGGACGGCGTGCGCCACCTCGACCTGCTCGACGCCGCGGGACTCGACGACGCGCTGCGCGGCGTGGACGCCGTCTGCCACCAGGCGGCCGCGGTCGGCGCGGGTGTGGACGCCGCGGACGCGCCGATGTTCGCCGCCAACAACGACCTCGGCACCGCGGAGCTGCTCGCCGCGATGGCGCGGGCCGGCTGCGGCCGGCTGGTGCTGGCCTCGTCGATGGTGGTCTACGGCGACGGGGCCTTCGTCGACGCCGCGGGGCTGCCCGTGACGCCGCTGCCGCGCACCGTCGAGGACGTGCGCGCGGGCCGGTTCGAGCGGATGCTGCCCGACGGCACCGTCGCACGCTGGGCGCTGACCGGTGAGGACGCGCCGATCGCCCCGCACGGCCTGTACGCGGCATCGAAAGCCGCGCAGGAGTTCTACGCCGCGGCGTGGGCGCGGGCGACGGGCGGCACCGTGACCGCGCTGCGCTATCACAACGTGTACGGGCCACGGATGCCGCGCGATACGCCCTACGCGGGAGTCGCCTCGATCTTCCGGTCCGCGCTGGCGGCGGGGCGGGCGCCGCAGGTGTTCGAGGACGGGCGCCAGACCCGCGATTTCGTCCACGTGCGCGACATCGCCCGCGCGAACGTCCTGGCGCTGGAGGCGGATCCGGCGCCCGGGTCGCGTGCCTACAACGTCTGCTCGGGTGTCCCGGTGACGATCGGCGGGGTCGCCGAGGTGCTCGCGCGGGAGAGCGGCGGACCCGCACCGGTGGTGACCGGGCAGTCGCGCGCGTCCGATGTGCGGCACATCGTCGCCGATCCGCACCGCGCCGCCGCCGAGCTCGGATTCACCGCGGCCATCGGGCCGGAGCGCGGCCTGGCGGAGTTCGCTACCGCACCCCTGCGTTGATCCCGCGGCCGCCGTCCGCGGGCAGGCGCACCTCGAATCGTGCTCCCTGCCCCAGGTTCTCGGCCACGACGGTGCCGCCGTGCACGTCCACGAGGCCACGGGCGATCGCCAGGCCCATGCCGGTGCCGGCGGGAAGACCGTCGGTGTTGACCGGCGAGCGATGGGCGGTACCGCGGTAGGCGAGGTCGAAGATGCGCTCGAGATCGGCGTCGTCGATGCCGGTGCCGGTGTCGTCCACGCGGAGCACCACCTCGGTCTCGTTCGCGCGCACGGCGATCGTCACGCACCCGCCGGCCGGGGTGTGCGCGAGCGCGTTGAGCACTAGGTTCCGCAGGATCCGGGCCAGCGCGGACACGCCGACCGGAGCCGGGACCGGCTCGGGCGCATCGAGTTCCAGCTTCACCCGGGCCCGGCTCGCCACCTGCCCCAGACCCGCGCGCACCTCGTCGGCGACCTCCCGCACGTCGATCGTCTCGAGGTCGAGGGTGAGCGAACCCGAGTGGATCCGGGACATCTCGAACAGGTCGTCCACCATCGACGCCAGGCGCACCGTCTCACGGTCGATCCGGTCGGCGAAGTCGGTCACGTCCTCGGGATCGGTGACCACGGCGTCGCGCAGGGCCTCGGACATGGCGCGGATCCCGGCGAGCGGCGTGCGCAGATCATGGCTCACCCACGCGACGAGGTCCCGGCGTGCCGCCTCGGCCGCACGCTCCTGCTCGCGGATCTGCCGCTCCCACACCGTGCGCCGCGCCTGGAAGCGGCCGAGCGCGACGGCCGCGGGCACGGCGACCACGAGGACCGCGCCGAGCACGGCCACCGTCCGGGTGAAGTCCGAGGTGAACATGAAACCGCTGACCCCGATCACCCCGGAGAGCACCGCGAGCACCGGGATCAGCACCAGGATCACCATCGACAGTTGCAGCGACATGCCCCGGGAGCGCCACAGCACGAGCGCACCCGCGAGCACCACGGGCGCCGACCACAGCAGCGCCAGCCCCGCGATGGACAGGATCTCAGTCATCGGTCTCCTCCTCGCCCGACCCCCACCGGTAGCCGCGGCCCCATACCGTCTCGATCCGGTGATCGTCGCCGAGCTTGGCGCGCAGCCGCTTGACGTGGACGGTCACCGTCGACAGATCGCCGAACTGCCAGCCCCACACCTGCTCGAGCAGGTCCTCGCGGGTGAAGGCCTCGCCGGGGTGGGCGAGGAAGTGGGCCAGCAGGTCGAACTCGCGTCGGGTGGTCCCCACCGCCCGGCCGCTCGCCGTCACCGTCCGGGCCGCGGCGTCGACCACGACGGCGCCGTCGCCGAGCGAGACCCCGGGCTCGTGGGGCGCGCGGCGCAGGACCGACGCCACGCGCAGCGCCAGCTCGCGGGGACGGAACGGCTTGGTCACGTAGTCGTCGGCGCCGGCGGCGAGCCCCGTGACCCGGTGGTCCTCCTCGCCGAGGGCCGTGAGCAGGATCAGCGGCAGGTCGCGGCGGGCACCCACCGCGCCGCCGCGGACCCGGCGGCACAGCTCGATCCCGTCGAGGCCCGGCATCATCACGTCGAGGACGGCGAGCCGCACCCGGCCTGCGGCGAGGTGCTCGGCGGCCGCCGCACCGTCGGCGACGATGGACGTGGGCAGGCCGTCGCGCTCGAGGTAGCGCCGGACCACATCGCTGACCAGCGGATCGTCGTCGGCGATCAGGACATATCGATCGTCGGCCATCCGCGCCCTTCGTTCCTCGGTCACTGGTAGATCAGCACCACGTGCGTGACGAGGAGCGCGCCCGCCACCTGGGCGGCGAGCCATCCTCTCGCGATCGCAACACTGCGTCTGTACCAGAGCATCCCCGCTCCGGCGGCGATCCACACGGTGAACGGCAACCAGATCCTCTCGACCTCCGCCTTGCTCAGGGCCGACAGGTCCGCGCCGAGCACCATCACCACCGCGCCGACGACGAGCGCGGCCAGCGCCTCGGGGGTGCCGAGCAGGGCCCGGCGAAAGGGCCGTAGCACCCCCGGGACCAGGCCGATCGCCGCCACCGCGGCCACCCCGACGGCGCAGGTCGCGGCCGCCAGGTTCCCCCAGCCCCAGTAGGCGAAGGGCCGGAAGGAGGCGATGCCCTGGTAGTAGCGCAGCACCACCCCGTGGTAGCCGTCGAGCCACCAGAACCCCGCCAGGGCGAACGCCGCGACCACGACCAGCGCCGCGGGGACCGCGGTGAGCAGCGGGCGCGCGTTCCGGGCGACGACCAGCACCGTGACCGCCAGAAAGCCCATCAGGATCAGGCCGTAGTTGAGGAAGATCCCCCAGCCCAGGAGCAGGCCGGCCAGCACGCCGAACGCCGTCGCGCGGTGCCCGCTGGCGACGGCCGCCACCGCCAGCGCCGCGATCCCCCAGGCCGCGACGCCGGCGAAGTAGGCATCGCCCGACGGGGCCATCCACAGCGCGCCGGGGAAGACGGCGAGGAACGGGGCGCAGCAGCGGGCGATCTCCTCGGTGCCCAGGGTGCGCACGGCGAGCAGGATCGCGGCGGCCGCGGAGGCCCCCGCGGCCGTGCAGAACAGCGCCGCCCAGGTGCCGCCGCCCAGCCCGATCCGGTCGAGGCCTACGAACGTCAGCAGCGCGCCGGGCGGATGCCCGGAGACGTGCACAGTCCAGGAATCGGGCTGGTAGTCGGGGATGCGGCGGGCGAACTCGCGCACGGCGGCACCGACATCGGCCTCGGCGCCCGGCACCTCGTGCAGGTACTGGTCGTACCCGGTGAGCTTGGTCCGGAACCGCTCCCACCCCGCGACGGTGCCCAGGCTCAGCGCCCAGCTGAACAGGACGAGCGACGACAGGGCCGCGAGCCGGCCGAAGGGCAGGCTGCGGGCCAGGGCGGGCCCCCAGAGCACCACCGCGATCGCGATCACCACCGCCGGCACGGTGCCCGGACCGACGTGCGCCTCGAAGACACCGAACAGGGGCGCGGACTCGGCGACCAGGGTCTTGCGGAACTCGTCGCCGAGCACGAACGGCACGATCACCGCAACCGCGACGAGGAGCAGTGCACCCCCCGCCCACCCGAGCGCACGGCGCACGGAACGGCCGGTCGCGACAGTTTCGATCGGCATGCCCTCGACCGTATCGGCCGGGCCGCCGCCGGACGGGCCCACGCGGGCCCGGATGACGCACCGTCATACTTTCGTCATCGCGAACAGCTGTCCCGGACCGCGCGGCCTTCCTAGCGTGAGAGCCATGACGGAAATCGAGCCGGAGGCGGTCACCGTGGTGATCCCCTGCCGGAACGAGGCGGAGTCGATCGGCCCGGTGATCGACGCGCTGCCGGCGGGGTACACCGCCCTCGTCGTCGACAACGGCTCCACCGACGGCACCGCGGAGATCGCGCGCCGGGCGGGCGCGCGGGTGGTCACCGAGCCGCGGCCCGGGTACGGGAGCGCCGTGCACACCGGGATCGCCGCCGCCCGGACGGAGGTCGTGTGCACCGTCGACGGTGACGGATCGATGGACCCCGGTGAGCTCGTCCCGCTGGTGGCGGCCGTCCGCGACGGTGCGGACCTGGCCGTGGGGCGCCGCCGCCCCGATCCGGCCGGGGTGTGGCCCTGGCACGCCCGCCTGGGCTCCTCGCTCGTCGCGGCGCGGCTGCGCGGCCGGTACGGGCTGCCCCTGCACGACATCGGCCCGATGCGCGCGGTCCGCCGCGACGCGGTGCTGGACCTCGGCGTCGTCGACCGGCGCTCCGGCTACCCCGTCGAGCTGCTGGCCCGCGCCGGCGCGGCGGGCTGGCGCGTCGTCGAGCACCCGGTGCGGTACGGCCCGCGCACGGGCGGCCGATCGAAGGTGTCCGGGTCGCTCACCGGCTCGGTGCGGGCCACCGCCGACTTCCTGCGGGCGGCGCGATGAACACGGTGCTGGTGGTCGCGAAGGCACCCGTCCCGGGGCTGGTGAAGACCCGACTGACCAGTGCCTACACCCCGCGGGCCGCGGCCCGGCTCGCCGCGGCCGCGCTCCGCGACACGCTCTGCGCCGCGCTCGCCGTGCCCGGCGCGCGGTGCGCGGTGGCGCTCGGCGGTGTCCTCGACGACGCCCTGGACCGCGACGAGCTGCGGATCCTGCTCGCTCGCTGCACGGTCTTCCCGCAGGCCGAGGGCGGTCTGGCGCAGCGCCTCGTCGCCGCCCACGATCGCGCCGCCGAGCTCGGCGGCGGCCCCGTCCTGCAGATCGGCATGGACACCCCGCAGGTGCGGCCGGAGCTGCTGGCGCTCGGCCTCGAGGCATCCCGACGGTGCGCGACGCTCGGCCCCGCCGTGGACGGGGGATGGTGGGCGCTCGGCGTGCCCGAGGGCGCGGCCTCCCGTCTGACCTGCCTGCTGGACGTGCCCATGTCGACCGCGCACACGGGCGAGCGCACCCTGGAGGCACTCATCGCCGCCGGCCTGACCCCGCGGGCGCTCCCACCGCTGCGGGACGTGGACCGGCCCGACGACGTGGCCGCCGTCGCCGCGACCTGCGGCGCCGGTTCGTGGTTCCGGCGGGCCGCACAGACGCTGCACCCGGGCACCGGGCGGTGCGCATGAGTGCCGCGCACTGGGATTCGGTCATGGCGGGCCGCAGCGGTGAGCTGCAGACCGCGGGCGGCGACGTGCACCGGCTGCCGGTGGGGCGCTGGCTCGGCCACGACCGTGCCGACGCCTCGGTGATCGCCACCGTCATCGCGTGGTGCCACGGCCCGACGGTGGATCTCGGCTGCGGCCCGGGAAGGATCGTCGACCTGCTGCTGCGGCGCGGCATTCCGGCTCTCGGCGTGGATGATTCGCCACAGGCCGTGCGCCTGACCCGGGAGCGGGGCGCGGCCGCGCTGCGCCGCGACGTGTTCGCGCCGCTGCCGGGCGAGGGCAGGTGGTCGCACGCGATCCTGCTCGACGGGAACATCGGAATCGGCGGGGATCCGGTGCGCCTGTTGCGCCGGGCGGCCGCCCTTGTGGAGGTCGGAGGAAGCGTGGTCGTCGAAGTGGAGCCGACGGAGGTCGGCGTCGTACAGGAAGCGGTGCGGGTCCGGGCGGCCGGAGGGCACTCCCTCTGGTTCCCCTGGGCGCGTGTCGGATTCGATGCGCTGGACGGCCTGGCGGAGGCGGCCGGGCTACGGCCCGTGCGCCGGCTGGACCATCCGTCCGGCCGCCGGTGCGTGGAGTTGGTCCGATGACCAGCCCATCGCCCACCGGGCCGCCCGCGTTCCGCCAGCCGGTGGTGGCCGCGCGGATCGGCATGCTGCTGGGCATCTGCATCGTGATCTGTTTCGCCACCGGACTATTCAGCCACTTCCTGCAGCATCCGCCCGCCTGGTTCGACGCGCCGCGCTCGCCGTACTGGCTCTTCCAGGCGACGCAGGGACTGCACGTGGCGACCGGCGTCGCCGCGATACCGCTGCTCATCCTCAAGATCGCGGTGGTGTACCCGAAGCTGTTCGAGCGGCCGGTCTTCGGCGGCCCCAAGCGGATCGCGGAGCGACTCTCGACCGGCGCCATCGTGCTCTCGATGTCGTTCCAGCTCTTCACCGGCCTGCTCAACATCGCGCAGTGGTACCCGTGGAAGTTCTTCTTCCCGGCCGCGCACTACGCGACCGCCTTCGTGGTCCTCGGCGCGGTGGGCGTGCACCTGGCCATCAAGATGCCGATCGTGCGCGAGGCCTTCCGCCGCGGCACCGAGAAGGCGTACACGCCCGGAGTGTCACGGCGGACCGTCCTCACCGCCGGCGTGGCCGCCGCCGGGCTCGCGGTGGTCACCATCGGCACGCAGTCGATCCCCGGCCTGCACCGCCTCGCCGTACTCGCGCCGCGTTCGGGCCGCGGCCCGCAGGGCATGCCCATCAACCGGACCGCGGCCGCGGCCGGGGTGACGGAATCGGCGCGCGCGGAGGAGTTCCGGCTGGTGATCAAGGGCCCCCGCACGGTGGAGCTCACGCTCGCGCAGTTGCAGGCGATGCCCCAGCACACGGTGCACCTGCCGATCGCCTGCGTCGAGGGCTGGACCCAGTACGGGTGGTGGACGGGCGTGCGGATCGCCGACCTCGCCGCGCTGGCCGGCCTCGACGGCACCGACCTGCGGTTCGCCTCACTCGAGCGCGGCCTCTACGCGCAGTCGACGATGGAGGCCGCCAAGGTACGCGACGAGACCTCGCTGATCGCACTGCGATTGAGCGGCGAGGAGCTCGACATCGACCACGGCTACCCGTGCCGCGTGATCGCGGCCGCGCGGCCCGGCGTGCATCAGACCAAATGGGTTTCGAGGATCGAGGCGGCATGAGCGACGAGGAAACGCAACCACTGAGCCAGGGCCTCAAGGGCCTGCAGATCGTGCTGGTCGTCGTGGGGCTGGCGCTGATCGTCTACGGGCTGTCCCTGGCGATCGAGGACCTGCCCATGCCGGACCTGATCTCGGCGGCGGTGTGGGCGCTCGCCATCGTCCTCGTGCACGATGGGGTGATCCAGCCGCTGCTGCTGCTCCTCGGGCACGGGGCGCTGCGGGTACTGCCACCCACGTGGTGGCCGGGCGCGCTGTGCGGCGCCGCGGCCGGCGTGACGGTGCTGGCCCTGGCCGCGGCGGTGGCGCTGCCCCGCCCGCCGGGCAAGGGCGCGCTCAACCCGACGATCCTGGACCAGCCCTACGGGGTCGCGATCGTCGCCCTGCTCGCCGCGATCGCGGCGGCGTGCGTGGTCTCCGGCGTGGTGCGGACGATCACAGGATCTTCTGCATGAGGACCAGGTCCAGCCAGCGGCCGAACTTCACCCCTACCTGCGGCATCTGCCCGGTGACCCGGAAGCCGAGCTTGCGGTGCAGCGCGACCGAGGCGTGGTTCGACTCCTCGATCGCGGCGACGACGACGTGCACGTCGGACTGCTCGGCGCGCTCGATCAGCGCCTTCATCAGGGCCTCGGCGATCCCGCGGCGGTAGAAGCCGTCCGCGACGTACACCGAGTTCTCGACGGTGTGCCGGTACCCCGACTTGGCGCGGAACGGGCCGTACGTGGCGTACCCGCCGAGCTCACCGTCGACGATGGCGACGAGGACGGGGAACCCACCGGCGCGGCGCTCGGCCAGCCACGCCTCGCGCTCGGCGAGGTCGGCCTTCTCCTCGGACCAGATGGCGGTCGAGTTCTCCACGGCATCGTTGTGGATGACGAGGATCGCCGGAAGGTCGGCCGGTCGGGCGTCGCGGATCTCCATGGGACCAGCTTATTGCCCGGCCGCGAAGTTGCAGAACAGGTGGGCCGCGCCGGACATTTCACCTGATCCGGGTGCGAACCGGACCTGCCCGCCGAGCGGGTGGAGGACGCGTGGGCCGAGAACTGTAGTTTCGGATTGAAAACTTTAGTGCGGCGCGCTGCGCCGGACCCGTCGGCCGGCGGAAGGAGCCCCGTGACCGCGCCGCAGATCCTCTCGGTCGTCCTCCTCATCGCCGTCCTGGTCGTCGCCATCGGGCGGCGGATGAACATCGGCGTCCTGGCGCTGGCGGCCGCACTGCCCGTGCTCGCCGTCTCCGGGTTCGACGCCAAGGCGATGTACACCGCCTTCCCCGGCGACATCTTCGTGCTCATCGCGGGCGTCTCCCTGCTCTTCGCGCACCTCGAACGCAGCGGCGCCCTCGCGCTCGTCGTCGATCGGGTCTACGCCGCGATCGGCGACCGCCACGGACTACTCCCCTGGGCCGGGTTCGCGATCGGCGCTGCGCTGTCGACGTCGGGCGCGTTCTCGACGGCGCCGATCGCCTTCCTCGTGCCGATGATCGCGCACGTCGGGGTCCGCGCACCCCGGATGTTCCTGCTCAGCGAACTGGCGGTGGTCATCGGGGCGAACTCGGCGGGGCTCTCGCCGCTGAACCCGACGGGCGCGGTGGTCCGCACCGCCGCGGACAAGGCCGGCGTGCACTACTCGGGCTGGGGCCTGTGGGCCGTCTCGATGGCGGTGGCCGTGACGGTGGTGGTGATCCTGCAGGCCCTGACCGTCCTCGCCCGGCGGCGAGGGCACCCCGTCGAGGCCACCCCCGCGCCGGCGGCGGCGGACGAGCAGGGCGGACCGTCGAACCGGTGGTACATGGCCGCGTCGGGCGCGGCCCTGATCGCCTTCGTCGCGCTGGTGGTGCTGGCGGGGACGGACGTGGGCGTCACCGCGATCTGCCTCGCGGCGCTGCTGCAGATCGCGTTCCCCACGGCCGCGGACGAGCGGGCGCTGCTCGCGCGCATCCCGTGGAACTCGATCCTGCTGCTGTGCGGGCTGCTGACCTACCTCGGACTGATGCAGAAGATCGGGACGATGGACTCGATCGCCGAGATCCTGCGGCACCTGGGAACCGGGGCGTTGCTCATCCTCGTCATCGCCTACCTGACCGCGCTGCTGTGCAACATCGAGAGTTCGACGCTCGGCGTGCTCGGGCTCATGACGCCGATCGCCTTCGCCGCCTTCGGGCACACCGGCGTCGTGTTCTGGGTGACGGCCGCGATCTGCGTGCCGTCCGCCCTCATGGTGATGAACCCGATCCACGTGGCCGGAACGCTCATCATCGGCAACACGGCGCCCGAGGAGCAGGACCGGCTGTTCCGGCGGCTGCTCACGCTCGCGGGCGCGCTCGCCGCCACCGCACCCGGGCTACTGAGCCTGATCCCCATCGCCCTCCTCTGACCCGCGGTGCCCGCGGGCGCGAGCACCGGTCAGTCGGCGACGATGCGCGGCACCTCGGACGCCTTCGAGGTGAACTCGGGCGCCCGCTTCTCCAGGAACGCGGCCACGCCCTCCTTCCCGTCGCCGATCGAGGTGTAGTACATGCCGAGCGAGTCCATCAGGTGCTGATCCAGCGGCTTCGCGGCGCCGAGACCGCGGTAGATCAGCTGCTTGTTGATCGCGATACCGGCGGCGGAGCGGCCCTTGACCCACGAGCGCGCGAGCTCCTGCGCGGCGGGCACCAGCTCGTCGGGCTCGTGCAGGCTGCGCACGAGCCGGCCCTCGCGGGCCTGCTCGGCGGTGAGGATCTCGGCGGAGTAGACCCACTCGAGAGCCTGCTGCACCCCGACGATCCTCGGCAGGAACCAGCTCGAGCACGCTTCCGGGACAATCCCGAGGCGCCCGAAGACGAACCCGATCCGCGCCTTCTCCGAGGCCATCCGGATGTCCATGGCCAGGGTCATGGTGGCGCCGATGCCGACTGCGGCTCCGTTGATCGCCGCGATCACGGGCTTGGGGCAGTCGTGGATGGCCAGGGTCACCTTGCCGCCGGTGTCGCGGACGCCGGTCTCGTAGGGCTCCTGGTCGTAGGCGGCGGCGAACTCCTCCGGGGTCGGGCGCAGCGACTCGTCGAGACCGAAGACGTTGCCCTCGCCCGTGAGGTCCATGCCGGCGCAGAAGGCGCGGCCGGCGCCCGTGACGACGACCGCGCGGATGTCGTCGCTGTGGGCGTGCACCTGGAAGAACTCGGTCAGCTCGCGCGCCATCGTGACGCTGAAGGCGTTGAGCTGGTCGGGCCGGTCCAGGACGAGGGTCGCGATGCCGTCGTCGTCGACGCTCCAGCGGATGGTCTCGAAGGAATCAGTCATGCCGGTCACGATATGCTGTGCTGCGCCGGCCGCAGGGCCGCACGCCTCCCTAGCTCAGTGGTAGAGCACCGCTCTTGTAAAGCGAAGGTCGTCGGTTCAATCCCGACTGGGGGCTCCACGATCCGCCTCCGCCGCGCAGCGCGGAGGCGACGATGCCGCACCCGGGACGCCGCCACGGAAGGCACCGTCGTCCTGGCCGGCGCCGCGCCGGTTCCGACGCGGGCGGGTAGGGCGGATCACCGCGCGGCTCACGGGCCGCGCGTCGGGGCGGTCTGGCACAGTAACGAAAGCACGTCCGTGTCACGACGACCCGAGGTGAACCGAGAAGGAGGCGTCCCCCCGATGAAGCCCGCGTTCCGCGATCGCCTCGCGCAAGCAGTCCAAGCCGTGACCGGCCGGAACGCCGCCACCGTCGATACCGCCGGAATGCCGGTCCTGACGCCGCTGCAGCCCGTCGACCTGCGTGACAACGAAACCGTCGGCGAAGTCCTCGAAGTCGCGATGAAGGTCGGCGAGGTGCTGCTGGACTCGGGCACCGGCGCCGTCGACACCGAGGCGCAGGTGCGCTACGTCGCCGCGACGTACGGCATCGACGACGTCACCGTGACCGTGACCTACAACGCCATCACCGTGAGCGTGCAGCGCGGGCGCGGCCTGCCCCCGTCGACGTACATCCGCACGGTGAACCACCGCTCGCTCGACTACACCCGGCTCTCCCAGGTCGACACCCTGGTGCGGCGCATCGGTCGCGGCCGGATCCGCCCCGACCAGGCGCTGACCGCCCTCGAATCGCTCGTCACCGCGGGCCACCCGTACCCCCGCGCCGTCGCGACGTTCGGCTGGGCGCTGATGGCCGGCGCCCTGACCCTGCTGCTCGGCGGCAAGTTCGTCCTGGCGGGGGTCGCCTTCGTCAGCACCGCGATGATTTACGCGGTCAACGTGCGGCTGAGCCAATGGGGCCTGCCGTACTTCTTCCAGCAGGTGGTGGGCGGTTTCCTCGCGACCCTGCCGGCCGCGCTGATCTACCGGCTCTCCATCGAGTACGGCTGGGACATCCAGCCCTACCGGGTGATCGTCGCGGGCATCATCGTGCTCATGTCCGGGCTCTCGCTCGTGGGCTCGGTGCAGGACGCGATCACGGGCGCACCCGTCACCGGCGCGGCCCGGTTCTTCGAGGTCGTGGTGTTCACCGGCGGCGTCGTCGCGGGCGTCGGTATGGCGCTGACCGTGACCAGCCAGATCGGCGCGACCCTGCCACCACTGCAGCAGGAACCCTTCTCCTACGCGCCGCTGCCGATCCTGGTGGTGACCGGCGGCGTGGCCGCCGCGGCCTTCGCGCTGGCCGGCTACGCGCAGATCCGCGCCCTCACCGCGTCGTTCCTCGCGGGCTGCTTCGGCGCGCTCGTCGCCGGGTGGACGCTGAACCTGGGCCTGGGCCCCATCGTCTCGTCGGTGGTGGCCGCCACCGTCGTCGGGCTCGCCGGTGGTCTCCTCGCCCGCCGGGCCGTGGTGCCCCCGCTGATCGTGGCGGTCGCGGGCATCACGCCGCTCGTGCCCGGTCTCGCCGTATACCGCGGCCTGTCCGAGCTGATGGAGGGGCAGACCACCTCCGCGCTGACCAACATGGCGACGGCGCTCACCGTCGGATGCGCGCTGGCCGCGGGCGTCACCCTGGGCGAATGGGTGGCCCGCACCATCCGTCGCCCGCACCTGCCGCCCAACCTGAAACCCCATATCACCGGCATCACGTTCCGCCGGGTCCGCGAGTGAAACGTTTCGCAGGTAAACTGTCCTTGCTCGACATTCCCGAAACGAAGGTGCGTCCATGCCCCCGAAGACCACGCCGGAGATCAGCGAAGACGATCTCGAGCCCGTAGCGGACGAGACCGCGCGCCAGGCCCAGCGGGTCGTCGCGGCGTACGCCGAGGACGCGGACGAGTGCCGGATGCTGCTGTCGATGCTCGGCATCGGCCCTAAGGAGGCGTAGGACTCCATGGCCGCTGCGGCGTTCGGAACATCGGATTTCATCGTCGTGGCGAACCGGCTTCCGGTCGACGTCGAGAAGGCGCCCGACGGAACGCTGAACTGGAAGGAATCGCCCGGCGGCCTCGTGGCGGCGCTCGAGCCGATCCTCAGCGCGCGCAACGGCGCCTGGGTCGGCTGGCCCGGCGCGCCCGACATCGGCGGCGAGCCCATCCCCGGTGAGGACATGCTCCTCATGCCGGTCAAGCTCAGCGCCCAGGAGGTCGAGGAGCACTACGAGGGCTTCTCCAACTCGACGCTGTGGCCGCTCTACCACGACGTGATCGTCAAGCCCGAGTACCACCGCGAGTGGTGGAACACCTACGTCGAGGTCAACCGGCGCTTCGCCGAGGCGGCGGCCGACGCCGCCGCGGAGGGTGGAACCGTTTGGGTCCACGACTACCAGCTGCAGCTGGTTCCGCAGATGCTGCGGCTGGCACGCCCTGATCTGAAGATAGGCTTCTTCCTGCACATACCGTTTCCGCCCGTGGAGCTGTTCATGCAGATGCCGTGGCGGCGCGAGATCATCGAGGGCATCCTCGGCGCCGACCTGGTGGGCTTCCACCTGCCCGGCGGCGCACAGAACTTCCTCTACCTCGCCAGCAAGCTGGCCGGGTACTCCACCAGCAAGAACTCGGTCGGCGTGCGCTCGAAGTTCGGGGTGGTCACCGTCGGCTTCCGCTCCGTCCGGGTGGGCGCCTTCCCCATCTCGATCGAGTCGGCCGAGCTCTCCGCCACCGCGAAGCTGCCCGAGACGCGGCAGCGGGCACGCGGGCTGCGCAAGGAGCTGGGCAACCCCGAGAAGATCCTGCTCGGCGTCGACCGGCTCGACTACACCAAGGGCATCGACGTGCGGCTGCGCGCGATCGGCGAGCTCTACCAGGAGGGCCGCCTCGATCCGGAGCGGCACGTCTTCGTGCAGCTGGCGACCCCGTCGCGCGAACGGGTCGAGTCGTACAAGGTGATGCGCGACGACATCGAGCGCCAGGTCGGCCGGATCAACGGCGACTTCGGCCGCGTCGGGCGGCCCGCCATCCACTACATCCACCGTCCCGTGCCGCGGCGCGAGCTGCTCGCGTTCTTCGCCGCCGCCGACGTCATGCTCGTCACGGCGCTGCGCGACGGCATGAACCTCGTGGCCAAGGAGTACGTCGCCTGCCGCAACGACTCGACGGGGGCGCTCGTGCTCAGCGAGTTCACCGGCGCCGCAGCCGAACTGCGCCAGGCCTACCTGTGCAACCCGCACGACCTCGAAGGCGTCAAGAACGCCATCGACGAGGCGGTGCACCAGGAGCCCGAGGAGGGCAAGCGCCGGATGCGCACCATGCGCCGCCAGGTGCTGCAGTACGACGTCGACCGCTGGGCCCGCTCCTTCCTGCAGACGCTGGCCGGCACCGTCGACGAGACCCCGGCATGACCCTGCGCGCCGCGCTGGAGCGGTTCGCCGCGCTGGACACGGTGCTGGTGGCCACGGATTACGACGGGGTGGTCGCGCCGATCGTCGCCGACCCGGCCGCCGCGTTCCCGCTGCCCGGCACGGTGCCGGCGCTCACCTCGCTCGCGGCGCTGCCGGGGGTGACGGTGGCGCTCGTCTCCGGCCGCGACCGCGCGACACTGGGCCGGCTCTCGGGGGCGGCCGCGCCGCTGGTGACGGTGGGCAGCCACGGCGCCGAGTGGGAGGAGGGCCTCGAGGGCGTCCTCTCCCCCGCCCTGATCGACCTGCGCGCGCGGGTACTCGCCGATCTCACCGCGATCGCCGAGCGGTTCCCCGGCGCCGCCGTCGAGCCGAAGCCGCTGGGCGCCGCGCTGCACGTGCGCAACGCGGTGGATCCGTCGGCGGGGCCGCTCGCCCTGGAGCAGGCCCGACGGGGCCCCGCCGCCCTGCCCGGTGTGCACGCCACGGACGGCAAGGCCGTGCTGGAACTGACGGTGCTCGACGCCTCCAAGGGCCGCGCGCTGACGGTGCTCCGCGAGCGCACCGGCGCGGACGGCGTGCTCTACCTCGGCGACGACGTGACCGACGAGAAGGCCTTCGCCGTGCTCACCGGCCCGGAGGACGTGTCCGTCAAGGTCGGCGACGGTTCCACCGCCGCCCGCTTCCGCGTCGACGCCCCCGCCGATGCGCGCGCGGTCTTCGAGGAGCTGCTGGCCCTGCGTCGCGCCTGATTTTTTTCAGCACCGCGCCGCGCACTCGGGAGCTGCTGCGAGTGCGGGTGCGGGGCGAGACCCAGGGCGTTGTGTCGCTACGAACAGCCATGCGCAGCACGCATGACCTGAATCGTCACAGCTCAGAGGCATTTCTCGGCGTCGGAGCCATGCGGCGCCGGGGGCGCCCGGGCGCCCCCCCGGCGCCCGCGGCCGCGCACCGCTCAGGCGATCGGGATCAGCGCGAGGGGGTCGTCGACGGGCAGCGGCGCGGCGGATTCGGCGGTCACCGTCAGGCGCTCGAACCGGATGGAGCCGCCGGGGTTGTCGAGGAAGGCGATGTCAGCGGCGTCGCGGCCGGTGGCGATGCGCACCATGGCGCCGCGCGGGGCGAGCCCGGTCGCGTCGAGCACCCACCAGCGCCCGTCGACCATCACCTCGGTGACGGCGTGGAAGTCCATCGGATCGCAGCCCGGCGCGAAGACGGCGCTCATCCGCGCGGGCAGCTTCAGCGCCCGCAGCAGGGCGATCGTCAGGTGCGCGTAGTCGCGGCACACGCCGGCGGAGGCGAGCAGGGTGTCGGAGGCACCGTCGACCGAACGGCTCGCGCCGGGCAGGTAGTCGAGACGGTCCGCGACGAACTCGCGCACCGCCACAGCACGTTGTGCATCCCCGGTCACGCCCGCGAACTGCTTCGCGGCGTAGCCGTAGAACCGGTCCACCTCGCAGTAGCGCGACGGTCGCAGATACACCGACCGCAGGTACTCGTCGGCCGGCTCCGGCGCGGCGAAGCCCGCGACCTGCGCGTGGTACTCCAGCAGCACCGTGCCGGGCCCGGCGTCGACGCGGTGGATCCGGCCGCCGTGCGGCCCGACGACCTCGCGGACCGGCAGCGGCGCAGCGTCGAGCGTGACGGCGAGCGACTCCTGCACCTGCAGGCCCTCCACCCGGGCGACGGTGGCCTGATACTCCAGCACGGTGGGCGCGATCACCGTGCACGCCACCTGCGCGGACATCCTCCGCGCACCGGGAACGGTCAATTCTTCGCCAGCGCCGACATCGATTGCCACGTCGGCCAGTCTAGGGTCCAGTCGTAGATGTCCCCGTCGGCCTCCGACAGCTCGATCGACGTGCCCGTGACCTCCACCGGATCACCGAACAGCGCGCTCTCGAAATAGCGCTGCGCGTCCGTGAGCGAGAGGTTGATGCAGCCGTTGGTCACGTTCGAGGCGCCCTGGTTCCCGACGGTCTGCGGGTTGGCGTGGACGAACTCGCCGTTGTTGGAGATCCGCACCGCGTACCGCTCGTGCACGTTGAAGTACCCGGCGGCGGGGTTGGACATGTAGAAGTCCTCGTGCTTCTCGCTGACCACGTGGATGCCGGAGCGGGTGATGTTGCGCGGCAGGTCCGCCTCGCCGTACGAGCACGGCAGGTCCAGGAACACCTGGTCGCCGCGCATCACCCGGATCCGGTGCGACGGTGCCGAGGCCTTGACGATCTGCGACCGGCCGATGACGAACGAGCTGGTCACATCGCTGGCGCCGTACTTGCCGTCGCCGTGGTCGAGACCGTAGAGCTTGCCGTTCATGGACACCTTGGTGCCGGGCGCGTAGTACTCGCGCGGCCGCCAGTGCGCGCGGGAGCCGTTGTCCTCGGGCAGCCAGGCCCACGCGCCCTCGGTGTGCGGGACAGTGGTCACCTCGAGCGCCTTCTCCACCGCCGCCTTGTCCTCGACGGTGCCGGCGAACTTGAGGATCAGCGGCGCCGCGATCCCGACCTCGGCGTCGTCGGCGATGTTGATCTGCACGGACATCGTGGCGTCGGGCGAGACCACGGAGACCTCGCCGTCGAGGCTCGAGAAGGTGCCGCCCTCGCCGTCGGCCGTGCCGGACCAGCGGTACGTCGCGCCGAAACCGAGGGGCTCGGCGGTCGAATAGGTCACACCGTCGGGCGAGGCGGTCAGTTCGACCTTTTTGCCCGACTGCGTGTTGGTCAGCGCGACGCCGGGACGGAAGGTGCCGCCCTGCACCCGCACGGAGACGGTCTCGCGCGGGCCGATCGGCTTCCCGTCGGCGGGCGAGTACGTGAACGTGGGGGCATCGGCCCTGGTAGCGATGATCCCGCCGTCGCGGGTGCAGGCGGCCGCGGCGACGGCCACCGTCGCCGCGGCACCGCCCAGGAAGACGCGCCGGCCTACCGGCGCACGAAACATGTCGAACACTGAATCAATTCTACGGGCGCAGCGGGGGCAGCTCCGCACCCACGAGCACCGGCTCGGGCCGCAGCTCGACGCCGAACCGGGCGAACACCCCGTCGCGCACGTCGCCCGCGAGCGCGAGCAGCTCCGCGGTCGTGCCCGTGCCCCGGTTGGTCAGCGCGAGTGTGTGCTTCGTCGACAGCGAGACGCCCGCACGGCCACCGTCGTAGCCCTTGTGGAACCCGGCCCGCTCGATCAGCCAGCCCGCGGAGAGCTTGACGCCCTCGGGCGCGGGGTACTGCGGGGTGCTCTCCCCCGTCGCCGTCTCGATGCGCTGCACCGTCGCCGCGGCGGCGTCCGCCGGCACCACCGGGTTGGTGAAGAAGGAGCCCACGCTCCACGTGTCGTGGTCGGCGGGGTCGAGCACCATGCCCTTGCCGCGGCGCAGCGCCAGCACCTCGGTGCGGGCCTGGTCGGGGTCGACGGTGTCGCCGGGCTCGGCTCCCAGGGCCCGGGCGAGCTCGCCGTACCGGATGGGGGCGGAGGCACCGTCGGACAGGGCGAACCGGACGCGCAGCACGACGTCGGCGGGGCCGGAGGTCGCGTCGTGCTGCTTGAGGCGCGAGGTGCGGTAGGCCAGGCCCAGCGTCTCCGGCGCGACCCACGCGGTCTCGCCGGTGGCGCGGTGGTAGAGCTCGACGGCGTCGAGCCACGCGGCGACCTCGACGCCGTACGCCCCGACGTTCTGCACCGGCGTCGCGCCCGCGGACCCCGGGATGCCGGAGAGGCACTCGAGGCCGCCGAGCCCGGCGTCGACGGACGCGGCGACGACGTCGTCCCACACGGCGCCCGCGTCCGCGGTGAGGACGGTCCCGTCGATCGTGATCGCGTCGTGGGCCAGATGCACGACGGTCCCGTCGAAGCCGGCGTCGGCGATCACCAGGTTGGAGCCGCCGCCGACCAGCAGTACGGGCTCGCCGGCGGCGTCGCAACGGGCGACCGCGTCCGCCACCGCCGCGGCGCTCTCGCACCGGAGATAGGCGCGGGCGGGACCGCCCAGGCGCAGCGTGGTCAACTCCGATAGCAGTTCAGGCACCCCGCAACGGTAACGTGTCAGCCCATGACCACCCGTCTCGAGCGCTCGCTCGACTACGCCACCAGTCCGGCCGCGCTGCACGCCGCGTTCACCGACGACGCGTACTGGCCCGCCCGCGTGGCCGAGGTCGGCGGCGAGGGCGCGCGCGTCGCGGAGGTGAGCATCACCGGCGAGGGCGCCGGGCGTTCGGTGCGCGTGCTCGTCGTGCACGTGATCGGCGAGGATCAGCTGCCGCCCGTCGTGACCGCGATCCGCCCCGGCGGCCTGGAGATCCACCGCGTCGAGGAGTGGGGCCCGTTCGACGGGACCCGGTGCGAGGGCAGCTTCTCCGCCGAGATCCAGGGCGTGCCGGCGCAGCTGTCCGGCACGGCCGTCCTGGAGGGCGGTCCCGACGGTGCGCGGATCACCGCCGCCGGCGAGGCCAGCGTGTCGATCCCCTTCGTCGCGAAGAAGGTCGAGTCGCTGGTGGTGGAGAACCTGCAGGAGCTGATGGAGAGCGAACGCGAGTTCACCCTGCAGTGGATCGCTGAGCACGCCTGACCGGTAAGCTCTGCCCCCATGGCACGACGTCTCAGCTACTCGGCGCGCTTCCCGTTCCCCGCCGAGACCTTCTACGCCGCGTACTCGAACAAGGAGTACTGGACGGAGAAGATGACCGACTTCCGCAACCTGACGCCGCTGTCGGAGCTCGCCGAGTTCGACGTGGACGACGAGGGCATCACGGTCGTCCAGAAGCAGAACCTTCCGCACGAGTACCTGCCGCCGATCGCGCAGAGCGTCGTGAAGAAGGACATGATCATCACGCGCGAGGAGTTCTACGGCGCGTGGGACGGCGAGAGCTCCATCGGCGACTACAAGGCGTCGATCCCCGCGGGCCCCGGCTCGCTCAAGGGTGAGGCCTCGCTGTTCAACACCGAGACCGGCTGCACGATGCGGTACACCACGGTGGTCAAGGTCTTCGTGCCCTTCGTCGGCACCAAGCTCGAGCAGCTCATCCTGATCAACCTCGTGGATCTCTTCCGCGCCGAGGCCGAGTACCTCAAGTACTGGGTCGACAAGAACGCCTGATCCGCGTGCCCGCCCCCGAGGGCCGCATCGTGCAGCCCGAGGGGCGCATCACCCGCGGCACGACGGGGCTCAACCGGCTGCGCCGCAGCGACCGGTGGTCCGCGCAGGCGCCCGCGGTCATCGCCGCGCTCGCCGGCCCGTCGCCGCTGGCCGTCGACGTGGGCTACGGCGCGCGCCCGAACACCACCCTCGAGTGGGCCTCCTGGCTGCGCCGGGTCGCGCCGTCGGTGCGGGTGACCGGCCTGGAGATCGATCCCGACCGGGTGGTCCCGGACCGCGACGGCGTGCACTTCGCCCGCGGCGGCTTCGAGCTGGCGGGGCTGCGCCCGAACCTGGTGCGTGCCTTCAACGTGCTGCGCCAGTACGACGAGTCCGAAGTAGCCGACGCCTGGGCGACGGTCACCGCGCGGCTCGCGCCGGGCGGGGTGTTCATCGAGGGCACCTGCGACGAGCTGGGCCGGCGGTGCTGCTGGATCACGCTGGACCGCAGCGGGCCGCGGGCCCTCACGCTGGCCTGGCACCCCGGGTACAGCGATCGCCCGTCGGACCTGGCCGAGCGGCTGCCGAAGGCGCTGATCCACCACAACGTGCCCGGTGAGCGCATCCACGCGCTGCTCGCGCTCGCCGACGAGTGCTGGGACCACGCGGCCGGCTACGCGCCGTACGGCAACCGGGTGCGCTGGCGGGCGGCGGCGATCGCGCTGGCCGCCCGCACCGACGGCGCCGCCCGCGCACCCCGTCGACCGGTGCGCGACAACCTGCTCACCGTCGACTGGTCGTTCGTCGCGCCGTAGCGCCTCACGATGTCGAGTTGTGCGGCGGTCGACGTGTCCTGGCGCATCTCCGTCGCAGCAGAACTCGACATCGTGAGCCGACCCGTCGGAGACGAGTCAGTAGTGTGGTGCGCATGACATCGCTGACCGTCGCGCTGGCCCAGATCGAGGCCACGACCGACCCGGCGGCCAACGCCGCGCTGGTCGAGGACGGGCTGCGCCGTGCCGCGGCGGCCGGGGCGCGGCTGGCCGTGTTCCCGGAGGCCACGATGTGCCGGTTCGGCGTGCCGCTCGGTCCCGTCGCCGAGCCGCTCGACGGCCCGTGGGCCACGCGCATCGCGGAGGCCGCCCGGGCGAGCGGCGTGCACGTCGTCGCGGGCATGTTCACGCCCGCCGCGGACGGCCGCGTGCGCAACACCCTGCTGCACGCCGCCCCCGACGGCACCCGCACCGGCTACGACAAGATCCACCTCTTCGACGCCTTCGGCTTCACCGAGTCGCGGACCGTCGAGCCGGGCGAGCGCGCCGTGCTGATCGCGGTGGACGATGTCGCCGTGGGCCTGAGCACCTGCTACGACCTGCGTTTCCCCGCCCTGTACCAGCGCCTGGCCGACGCGGGGGCCCGCGTGATCCTCGCGCCCGCGTCGTGGGGCGATGGTCCCGGCAAGCTCGACGCCTTCACCACGCTCGCCCGCGCGCGGGCGCTCGATTCCACCACCTACGTCGTCGCCGTCGACCAGGCGCGGCCCTCCGATCCGGAGCCCGGCACCGCGCCGCGCGGCGTGGGCGGCTCGCTCGCCGTCGGGCCCGACGGTGCCGTGCTCGCCTCCGCCGGCGACGGGCCGGAACAGATCGTCGTCGACCTGCCGCTCGGGCGCGTCGACGAGGTGCGGGCCGCGCTGCCCGTGCTCGCCAACCGCAGGGACTTCACCGTCGCCACCCAGGGATGAGGAACAATCTAACGCCGATGGACACGAACCCGAACGCCCCGCAGAACCCCGGCCCGCAGAACGGCCCGCAGGATCCGAACCTGACGCGGCCGCTGGGCCCGGCGGACCGGCAGCAGCCGGCGCAGCCGCAGCAGCCCGTGCAGCCGCAGCAGCCCGTGCAGCAGCAGCAGCCGCAGCAGCCGGCGCCAGGCCCGCAGGACGGCCTGACCCGGCCGATCGAGTCCGCGCAGCGCCCCGGCGCGCACGAGCGGCCCGAGGCGCCCGTGGGCGGCCCGCAGCAGGGCCTGCCCGGCCAGCCGCCGGTGCCGCCGACGCAGATCCCGCCCACCGGCCCCGGAGGCGGCGGCCCGGGCGGCCCCGAGGGGCCCGGCGGCCCGGCCAAGAAGCGCTCGACGGGCAAGCTGATCGCGCTCGGCGCGGCGGCCGCCGTGGCGCTGCTGGTGATCGTGCTCGTCGGCTCCGAGCTCTACATCCGCAATCACGTGCAGAGCTGCCTGGCCGACAACGTCAAGAACGGCACCAAGGCCAACGACGTGAAGGTCTCCTTCGACAAGACGCCGATGGTGATCCAGAACGCGAGCGGCAAGCTCTCGACGATCGACATCCAGGTCGACGGCCTGCAGGGCACCCCCGGCCTCGACGCGCACATCCTGCTCAAGGGCGTCGAGACCGGCGGCGAGAACAAGGTCGACGACGCGACGATCGTCGGCACCCTCTCCGCCGAGGGCATCAAGAACAAGGTCGCGCAGGTCCAGGTGCTCTCGGACACGAAGGTCACCCTGAACTCGGCGGCCAACCAGATCGAGGTCAGCGGCACCGCCGTCATCTTCCCGGTGACGATCAACCTCAAGCCGACCATCAAGGACAACAAGGTGGTGCTCACCGCGAGCAAGGCCTCGGTCTTCGGCATCGGCGTGCCCGACGATCTGGCGCAGCAGCTCATCACCGCCGTCGCGGACATCCCCACCCCGAAGGGCCTGACCGCGAGCGACCTGAAGATGACCGACGAGGGCGTTTCGCTGCGCTACTCCGGCCAGAACGTCCTGCCCAAGGACATCGAGAGCGGCGGCGACGTGGGCGCCACGAACTGCTCGATCGTGTGAACCCGCTGAGCGCCGCCGCGGCGGGCCTGCGACTGCGGGTCCGCTGGGGGATCCTGCACGGGCTGCCGCGGCGCGCGCTTCCGCGGCGGGCCGAGCGCGGCGACCGGATGGCGCAGATGCTGCTCGGCTACGGCGAGCCCGGCTCGCAGTACGCGGTCTTCGACGCGCTGCGCGAGGAGGGCCCGCTGGTGCGCAGCGAGGTCGGTGCCACCACCGCCGATCACGCGGTGTGCCGGGAGATCCTGCGCGATCAGCGCTTCGGCACCGTCCAGCCCGCCGACTTCGGCTTCCCGCGGCCGCTGCTGCGCGTGCTCGAGCGGACCGACCCGGCGCTGCCGAACCCCGTCGAGCCACCGTCGATGCTGGTGAGCGAGCCCCCGGCGCACACGGCCTACCGGCATCCCATCGCGCGGACCTTCACGCCCCGCTCGATCGAGCAGCTCACCGACCGGGCGCGGACGGTGACCGCCTCGCTCCTCGACGCGATGGCCGACGAGCCCTCGCCCGATCTGGTGCGCGACTTCGCCGCGAAGCTGCCCGTCACCATGATCGGGCGGCTGCTCGGCCTGCCCGAGGAGGACGACGGGTACATGCTCGAGTGGGGCGAGGCGGCGGCCCCGCTGCTGGACCCGGGCCTGTCGTGGCCGGTGTACCGGCGCTCGCAGGTCGCGCTGACGGGCCTGCGCGACTACCTCACCGCCCACTTCGCGCGGGTGCGCGCCGATCCGGACGCGGACCATCCGTTCGCGCTGCTGGCCTCGAGCGGCGAGCTCTCGGACCGGGAACTGACCACCAACGCGGCGCTGCTCATCGGCGCGGGCTTCGAGACCACCGTGAACCTGATCGGCAACGGCATCGTCGAACTGCTGGCGCACCCGGAGCAGCTCGAGCGGCTGCGCGCCGATCCCGCGCTGTGGCCGAACGCGATCGAGGAGATCCTGCGCTTCGCCAGCCCCGTCCAGCGCACGGCCCGCGTCGCGCGCGAGGACATCGAGATCGCCGGCCTGCCGCTGGAGGCCGGCACCATGGTCTCGCTGCAACTCGCGGGTGCCAACCGCGATCCGAAGGTCTTCGACCGGCCCGACGTGTTCGACGTGGCCCGCCCGGAGGCGAAGAAGAACGTGAGCTTCGGCTACGGCATCCACGCCTGCATCGGCGCCGCGCTGGCGCGGATGGAGGCCGTCGTCGCCCTCCCCGCCCTGTTCGAGCGGTATCCCGGGCTCACCCTGGTCGACGGTGCGCGGCACCGCGGGCTCTCGACGCTCTACGGCTACGCGGCGCTGCCGGCGCGCCTGACCTGACCAGGCGCACCGTCGGGAAGACCGGTTCCGGGGCTACTCCGGGAAGCCGGCGAGCACGGCGCGCGAGCCGGAGAGGCCGAGGCGGTTGGCGCCGGCGTCGATCATCTCCTGCGCGGCCTCGGCGGAGCGGATGCCGCCCGAGGCCTTGACGCCCACGTCGGGCCCGACGGCCGCGCGCATGATCGCCACCGCCTCCGCGGACGCGCCGCCCGACGGGTGGAAGCCGGTGGAGGTCTTCACGAAGGTGGCGCCGCCCTTGACGGAGCGCTTGCACACCTCGGTGAGCAGGTCGGCGTCGCCGAACTCGAGCAGCGCGGCGGACTCGATGATCACCTTGAGCACCGGGTCGGCGCCGATGGCCTCGCGGACGGTGAGCACGTCGGAGAAGACCCGGTCCAGGTCACCGGCGCGGGCGAGGCCCACGTTGATCACCATGTCGATCTCGTGCGCGCCCTCCTCGACGGCCATCCGCGCCTCGGCGGCCTTGATCAGGGTGTGGTGCTTGCCGGAGGGGAAGCCCGCGACGACGCAGAGCTTCGGGGCCCCCGGGCCGGCGGCCTGCGCGTCGATGGCGGCGCGCAGCGGCAGCATCGACGGGGACAGGCACACGGCGTAGACGCCCAGGTCCAGGCCCTCGGCGTAGGCCGCGGCGGCGGCGGCCTCCGTGGCCTCGGGCTTGAGCAGCGTGTGATCGACGAGGGCGGCGACTTCGGAGCGAGTGAGCACGTTTGAGACGATACCGGGCGTGACCCGCGATACGCGCTATGTCCTCACGCTCGGCTGCCCGGACACCACCGGCATCGTCGCGCGCATCTCGACCTTCCTCGCCGACGTGGGCGGATGGATCGTCGAGGCCGGCTACCACTCCGATCAGGACTCGGGCTGGTTCTTCACCCGCCAGGCGATCCGGGCGGACAGCGTCGCCCTCTCGCTCGACGAGCTGCGGGAGCGCTTCGCGGCCGAGGTGGCCGCCGAGCTCGGCCCCGAGACCGAGTGGCGGCTGACCTCCAGCGCGGAGCCCAAGGACATCGTCGTGCTGGTCAGCAAGCAGGGGCACTGCCTGAACGACCTCGTCGGCCGGGTGGCGACGGGCGAGCTGAACGCGCGCATCGCGGCGGTGATCGGCAACCACGAGGACCTGCGGGACTTCGTGGAGCGGCTCGACATCCCGTTCCACCACGTGCCCTTCCCCGGCCCCGGCGAGGACAAGTCGGCGGCCTTCGCCGAGGTCGCGCGGCTGACCGATCAGCACGCCCCCGACGCCGTGGTGCTGGCGCGGTTCATGCAGGTGCTGCCTGCGGAGCTGTGCACGGCGTGGGCCGGCCGGGCCATCAACATCCACCACAGCTTCCTGCCCAGCTTCAAGGGCGCCCGCCCGTATCACCAGGCGCACGCGCGCGGCGTGAAGATCATCGGCGCCACCGCCCACTACGTGACCTCGGACCTGGACGAGGGCCCGATCATCGAGCAGGACGTCGAGCGCGTGGACCACGCCGACGCCGCCGAGGACATGGTGCTGCGCGGCCGCGACATCGAGAAGGTCGTGCTGGCCCGCGGCCTGCGCTGGCACCTCGAGAACCGGGTGCTGGTGCACGGCCGCAAGACCGTCGTCTTCTCCTGACCCGGGCTACGCCCCGGAGGTGACGGGGCGGCCGTCGAGGATGGAGTCGAGGAGCGCGTTGAGCTTCTCCGGCTGCTCCAGCGGGAGCATGTGGCCGGAGTCGCGGATCACGGCGAACCGGTCCAGCTGCCCCGCGACGCGGAGCTCGCCGGCGATGATGTCGGCGTCCGCGGGCGGAGTGAGGTGGTCGAACTGGCCGACCACGACCGACGTCGGGATCGTGATCTTGCGCAGGCCGGCGCTGACGTCGACGCCCGCCAGCACGTGGCCCCACTCGGCGCGCACGTCGGGCGGGCAGGAGGCGACCATCTCCTCGGTGTACCGCACGGCGCCGTAGGAGGCGTAGCCGCAGAGCGCGGTGTAGCGGATCACGGCGGTGTGCAGGCGGTTGTGCCGCATCTTCACGTTGGCGCCGAGGATCCCGTCGCCCAGCTTCTGCGTGAACCGGGGAGCGATCCGCGGCAGCGCCGCGAGCGGGGTGGCGCCGGCGAACCCGGCGACGGCGTCGCGGGCGTAGGTGGAGATGAGCACCGCGTGGTGGGCGCGCTCGGCGACCTCGTCGGTGTACTTGTCGGCCCAGGCCATGATCGTGATCGCGCCCATGCTGTGCCCGACGAGCAGCGCCTTCTTGCCGGCCGGCACGTGCGCGTCGAGCACGGCGTGCAGGTCGTCGGCGAGGACGGGGGCCGAGTAGGCGAAGGCGCCCGGCTCCGATTCGCCGTGTCCGCGCTGGTCGTAGGCGAGCACGCGGTAGCCGCGGCCGACGAGGTGCTCGACCTGCCGCGGGAAGTTGGTCAGGTTGCAGGTCCACCCGTGGATGAGCACGGCGATGGGGCCGTCCGCGGGGCCCCACACCCGGGTGTGCAGGCGGGTGCCGTCACCGGAGACGACGACGCCGTCGGTGTGCGGACCGTCGTAGTCCTCGATCAGCTTGGCGTTCGCGGGCTCCGCCGGGGACGAGAGCGCGTAGGCCGCCACGCTCGCGGCGATGGCGGCCGCGCCGGCGCCGAGGGCTCCCGCGGCACCGACGACGAGCTTCCTGGAGATCTTCATGCCACCAACCTTAACTAACGTCAGTTCAATAGCCCGGGCGCCGGACCTCGTCGAGCTTCGGCTTCACGTCGAGCAGGTACACGAGGATGCCGATGGCCCCGAGGACGGTGCCCATGTAGTTCAGTCCGGCCAGCACGAGGAGCAGGCACAGGAGCAGGACCAGCGTCCAGCCCTTCTTCTGCCACTTCCCCGCGGCCGTGAAGGCGTCGGCGGGGGCGCGCAGCGCGTGGATGATCGAGAACACCGCCGCCGCGAGCAGCGCGAGCGTGATCACGAGGTAGGCGAGCGCGCTCGCGGTGTTCAATCCGGTCAGGAAGACGTCCATGACACCAGCCTAAAGGTCGGGCGCCCGGCGGCAGTGCCGCCGGGCGCCCGGGGTGGAGCTGTGGGTGACGCGGATTACGCGTCGGCCTTCTTGGCGGCCGGCTTCGGGGCGGCCTTCTTCACGGCGGCGGTGGCCTTCTCGGTGGTCTCCTTGACGGCGGCCTCGGCCTTGTCCGCAGCAGCCTCGGCCTTGTCGGCGGCGGCCTCGACCTCGTCGCCCGCGCGGCCGACCAGCTTGGCGGCGCGCTCGCCGACCTGCTTGGTGGCGGTGGCGACCTGGCCCAGCGAGGACTCGGTCAGCTCGACGGCCGAGTTGTAGGCCTTGGTGGCCTGCTCGGTGGCGTCCTCGATCACGGAGCCGGCCTTGAGACGCTCGAAGGCGGTCTCACCGCGCTCGGCGAGCGAGTTGTAGATGTCGGTGGCGACCTGGATGTAGGCGGCGGCGACCTTGCGCAGCTCGTCGGCGGTGAACTTGGCGCGCAGCTCGTCGACGCCCTTGGGCAGGCCGTCCTTCGCGTCGGTCAGCTTGGCCTGCGCGGAACCGGCGGCCTCCTCGACCTTGGCCTGCGCCTCGTCGACCTTGGTCTGGAAGTCCTTCGACGCGTCGAAAGCGGCGGCGCGCAGCTTCTCGACGACCTCGGAGACGGCCTCGTAGGCGTAGTCACCGGCGCCGAGCGCGGCGAACAGGGGGGTCTTCAGGTCATCGAGGGTGTTCTGCTCGGTCATGGCACGTTCTCCTTCAGTGGGGTCTCGTTCTCGCGGCAGAAGCTCTCGTAGATGTCGAGGAGAGCCTGTTTCTGCCGCTCGTTGATGGCCGTGTCCGCGATCAGCGCGTCGCGCACCGGGGATTCCGGACGCTCCTCGAGGATCCCGGCCTGGACGTAGAGCACCTCCGCCGAGAGCCGCAGCGCTTTGGCGATCTGCCCGAGCACGTCGGCCGACGGTCGTCGGAGCCCCCGCTCGATCTGGCTCAGGTACGGGTTGGACACCCCCGCCCGCTCGGCCAGTTGCCGGATGGACACCTCCGCCGCGAGACGCTGCGCCCGGATGAACGCTCCGATGTCAGATCCCGAATTCTCTACGGTCTCTTCGTCGCTCGTCATATCCGGTCTCCCGTCTGCGCGGCTGACACCACGCTAACAGCTAGTGCTAGCTCCTGCAAGCAGTTGGCTAGCAGTGTGATTTCTATCCGAAGAAGATCTGGGTGATGGTGTAGATCGCCAGGCCGGCGAGCGAGCCCACCACGGTGCCGTTGAGCCGGATGAACTGCAGGTCGCGCCCGACGTGCAGCTCGATCTTGTCGGAGGCCTCGGCGGCGTCCCAGCGGGCGACGGTGTCGGTGATGATCGAGGTGATCTGGCCGGCGTAGTTCTCGACGAGGTGCCGCACCGAGCGGTCGACCCAGAAGTCGACCTTGTCGCGCAGCGCCTGATCGTCGCGCAGCCGCACGCCGAACCGGGCCGCCGACTCGCTGAACTTCTCGCGGAGCGTGGAATCGGGATCCTCGACGGAGGCCTCGATCATCCGCTTGGCCGCCCGCCACGCCGCCTGCGCCGCGGTGCGCACCTCCTCGCGGCCCATCAGCTCGGCCTTGACGTCCTCGACCTTGGCGATGGTGCGCGGATCGTGCTGCAGATCGGAGGCGAAGTCCCACAGGAACGTGCTCATGGCCTGCCGCACCTCGTGGTCCGGGTCGCTGCGCACCTTCCACGTGAACTCGACGAGCTCGCGGTAGATCCGCTCCCCCAGCAGCGAGTTGACGAACTTGGGCGACCACTGCGGACCGTCGGTGTCGACGATCTTGTCGATCACGCCCTGGCTGCCCAGGGCCCAGTGGTGCGCGCGCTCGGCGAGCAGGTTGATCAGCGGCAGCTGGCGCTGCTCCTGCAGCAGCGTCTCGACGAGCCGGCCGATGGGCGGGCCCCACTCCGGCTCGGCCAGGCGCTTGATGATCGTGGAGTTGAGCACCGCCTCGACGTCCTCGTCGCGCAGCACCTCGCTCATCACCTTGACCAGCTTCGCCGCCTCGGCGCCGAGCTTCTGCGAGTTGTCCGGGTCGGCCATCCAGTTCGCGACGCGGCCGCTCAGGTCGAGCGAGCCGACCTTCTCGGCGATCACCTCGGGCGTGAGGAAGTTGCTCTCCACGAAGCCGCCGAGGGCGTCGCCGAGCTGGTCCTTCTTCTTCTTGATGATCGCCGTGTGCGGGATCGGGATGCCCAGCGGATGCCGGAACAGCGCGGTGACCGCGAACCAGTCGGCGAGGCCGCCGACCATGCCGGCCTCGGCGGCGGCCTTGACGTACCCGACCCACGGCCCGGCGATGGGCAGGTTGGCACCCTTCGTGTCCAGGTACTCGCAGAACAGGTAGATGATCGCCGCGCCGATGAGGAAGGACAGCGCGAGCGCCTTCATCTTGCGCAGGTCGCGCTGCTTCTGCTCGTCCGGCGTACCGCCGAACGGACTCGCCGGGACGCGGGACGCCGAACCCGTCCCGGACGATTGCGGGGAACCCGCGGGAGTTGACACCGTCACGAGTCGATCTTGCCCGAAGATCACCCCGCCGCGCCGGATAGGGTGACTCCATGGCGAACGACAAGGGTTGGTCCGGTTCCGCATCCGCAGCCCTGCGCTGGCGGCCGGGCTCCGCGGTGCAGGACATCGACACCTCCGGCAAGCCCGGTTTCGACGGGGACAAGGCCCTCGGTGAGCAGCTGCTCGCCGAGCGCGGCGAGCGCCTGTCGGAACTGCAGGAGCTGCTCTACGCGAACGGCCGGTCGGGCGATCACCGCTCAGTGCTGCTGGTGCTGCAGGGCATGGACACCGCCGGCAAGGGCGGCATCGTCCGTCACGTCATGGGCGGAGTCGACCCGCAGGGCGTGAAGACGGCCTCGTTCGGCAAGCCCACCGAGGAGGAGCTGGCGCACGACTTCCTGTGGCGCATCCACAAGCAGACCCCGAAGGGCGGGCGGATCGGCGTCTTCGACCGCTCGCACTACGAGGACGTGCTCATCGTCCGGGTGCACGACCTGGTGCCGCAGAACGTCTGGGAGCCGCGCTACGAGATCATCAACAGCTTCGAGGAGGACCTGGCCGCCTCGGGCGTCACCCTCGTCAAGTGCGCGCTGTTCGTCTCCCTCGACGAGCAGAAGGAGCGCCTGGCTGAGCGGCTGGAGCGCCCGGACAAGCACTGGAAGTACAACCCGGGTGACATCGACGAGCGCGGCTACTGGCCCAAGTACCAGGAGGCCTACCAGGCCGTGCTGGACCGCACCAGCACCGACGGTGCGCCGTGGCACGTCATCCCCGCCGACCGGAAGTGGTTCAGCCGCCTCGCGATCACCGAGCTGCTCATCGAGGCGCTCGAGGGCCTGGACCTCGACTGGCCGCCCGCCGACTTCGACGTCGAGCACGAGAAGGCCCGGCTCGCGCAGGCCTGACCGCGCGGACTCACCGGGCCCGGCGGTGCCGGGCCGGCCGAGTTCTCAGGAGAGACGACTGCTGTCGATGCCCTCGTCGAGGACGTCCCGGAGCGCCACGGCGACGGCGCCGAGGCAGGTTGCGAAGTCCTTCTCCCCACCCCCGTCGGCCGAGCAGTCGAGCGCGTTCTGGGACGCGACGGTGGCGATCTGTGCCGCGAGTCGCGCGCGGCCTTCGTCGACGCCCCGCTCCAGAAGTGCGTCGTGGATCGTGCTCGTGACGACGGCGAGCTTGGTGCGCTCCCGTTCCTGAAGCTCAGGACTGGAGGCGATCACAGCGCGACGCCGAGCGGTGCGCTCGCCGTGCTCGGCAAGGGCTGCGCCGATCTGAGTGAGTGCCTCGAAGGCGGCCGCCAGCGGAGGCGCGGCGGGGTCGGCGTCCAGAACCGCAGCACGGACGAGGGCGGGCAACCGCTCCGAGCCGGCGAATAAGACCTCGCGCTTGTCGGGGAAGTAGCGGAAGTACGAGCGGCGGGTGAGCCCGGCCCGCTCGGCGATCTGCGTCACCGTCACGTTGTCATATCCGTGCTCCAGGTAGAGCTCGAGCGCCGCACGGGTGAGGCGTTCCTCGGTTCCGGGATCCCATCTCGCCATCACCGGACGATAGCAAGTGATGTCCCACTGTGCCATCACAGCGCTAGAGTCAGTGATGACACAGTGAGACATCACTGTGGGCGACCGTCGCACGTCGACGACGCGGGCGGTCGCCGCCTCGATGGCACGACAGGAGAACCCCATGACCGACACCCCCAAAAGCGCGCGATCGGATGAGATCTGGATCCTCGGAGCGAGCGGGCGCATAGGAAGAGCCGTCACCGCCGACCTCTCCGCCCGCGGACTCACGCCCGTCCTCGTCGGACGCGCCGCAGACAGCGACCGGTTGCGCAGGACCGCCGCGGACATCGGGAGCCGAACCGTCCTGGCGAACGACATCGACGACATCGCGACCGAGATCGCCCGGCAGCGACCTGCCGTGGTCTTCAACGGCATCGGGAACTACGTCGAGACGGCCCCGGTCATCGCCAGGGCGTGCATGCCCGGCGGGCACTACGTCGACCTGGCGGCGGACCTGACCGCCGTCCCCCGTCTGCTCGATCTGGACCGGGAAGCCCACCAGGCGGGCAGCACGCTGGTGACCGGATCGGGCTTCGGTGTGCTGGCCACCGAAGCCGTCGTGATCAAGCTGTGCGAGGACCGCCCGACTCCCGCCGCCGTACGCGTCGACGCGCTCGCCTCGGTGTCACTCAGCGCCGGAGTGGTCGGGGCCGCCTTCGCCGCCTCCATGATCGACATGTTCGCCACCGGGGGACGTCGGTACACCGACGGACGCATGGTCACCGCACGCCTGGGCGCAGACCTCCAGGACCTCACCCTCCCCGACGGAGAACAGGCGAAATCCGCTGGAGGTCCGACGGCCGAACTCCTCGCCGCCCACCGGGCCAGCGGCGCGCCGTCCGTCATCGCGACCACCGGCGTGGCTCCGACTTCGCGCGCCGTGCGAGCCGCCGCCCCTCTCATCGGAACACTGCTGTCCATCGGGCCGCTGCGCCGCCTCGCCCTCAGCCGGGTGTCCAGGGCCACGATGAAGGATTCTCCGGCCCCTCGCCGTCACTCGTGGGGGCACGCGGTGGTCACCTGGGCGGACGGCACCCGCCGCGAAGGCTGGCTGCGCGCCGATGACGGCATGGCCTACACCGCCTCGGTGGCCGCCGCGGTCGCCGCCCGTCTCGCCCGCGGCGACGGCCGGCCGGGCGCGTACACCCCCGGCGCCTTGTTCGGTGCCGGCCTCGCCGAGGAGGCGGGCGGACGGTTCCTCCTCGACACCGCTGCCGGGGGCGGACCAGCCGTGTGAAGGACGCGCCGGTGCGTTACCTCTAGGCCAGTCGCTCGGCCCGGCGCTTGCCGGACCACACCTCTTCGACGACGACCTGCAGCAGCAGGGCGATCGCGCTCCACACCAGCGCGGCCAGCGGGGTGGCCCCCGCGGCGACGGCCGCGATGCCCGCGCCCAGCAGCGCCAGGGTGATGCCCACCGTGAGCGCACGGTGGCCGTCGACGCCGGTGAGGTAGGCGTCCATGATCTCGATGCCGAGCACCGCGGCGGCCAGCGGCACGACGAACGCGCACGCGACCACCACGTTGCTCACGTGCGCCTCGTGCGAGATGCCCAGCGCCTCGACGTGCAGCCCAGCGCCGAAGGCCGCGATCGCCACGAAGATCACCATGTGGCCGTAGCCCCAGGCGAAGCACTTGCCCGGGTTGCGCACCAGCGCCTGCCCGACGGGGATCGAGAAGTAGATCCACCAGATGGACAGGTTGAGCACCATCGCCGCCACACCGAGCACCGCGATGTCGACGCTCCAGCCCTGCGCCTTGAGCAGCGCCTGCAGCGCGGTGACGGTGCCGACCACGCCTTCGCCGAGTGTGATGATGGTGAGCAGGCCGTAGCGCTCGGTGATGTGGTGGGGGTGCCACGGGGTGCGCGTGCGGCGTTCGGCGATGTACGGCCCGCCGAGCTCCATCACGAACAGGATGGCGCCGATGATGACGAACTGCGTGAGCGTCAGCGGCGCGAAGGCGCTGAAGATCCAGCCGATCTGGGCGATGGTGATCGCGACGATGTACGTCACCGCGACGGTGCGGTACTGCGGCGACGAGATCGCGATGCGGGTCCACTGCGCGAGCAGCGCCACGCGCATCACCACGTAGCCGATCACGAGCACCGTGTTGTTCGGCTGCTCGCCGGCGGTGATCGAGGAGAAGAAGGGCTCGACGCCGAGGCCCATGATGCAGACGCCGATCATCTGCAGCATGGTCACGGCGCGGAAGAGCCAGTCGTCGGTGTCGAAGGAGGTCGCGAACCAGGTGAAGTTCATCCACGCCCAGATCGCCGCGAAGGAGCACAACCCGAAGCCCAGGAAGGCCGAGAGGTAGTGCGCCTCCGCGAGCGCGTCGGCCAGCTGCACCCCCGCGAGGGAGAAGACCACCACGAAGGTGAGGTCGAAGAACAACTCCAACGTGGTGGCGGTGCGGCCCTCCTCGTGGGGGTCGCGGCCGGCCATGCGGGTCAAGCGGCGACGCATCGCCGACGGTCCATCGGTCACTGAAGAACTCTCCTGCTCGTCACCTGAGTTCGTGATCGCACGAAACGTCGATCATCGTAGGCCTGGTGGACCGCCGGCGCGCGCCGGTGGTCAGCGAGTGGTGTAACCGCCGTTGGCGAAGATCGTCTGGCCGGTGATCCAGCTGCCTTCCGTGGCGAGGAATCGCACGATCGGTGCGATGTCTTCGATTCGGGTCAGACGGTTGCCCATGCCCTGCGATTTGTGGAACTCCACTCGTTCCGGGGTCTCCTGACCGTAGAAGAAGGGAGTGTCCATCGGGCCGGGGGCGATCGCGTTGACGCTGATCCCGCGGGTGCCGAACTCCTTGGCCGCGGCGCGGTTGAAGTGCTCCACGGGCGACTTGCCGCCCGCGTAGGTGGAGTATCCGTCGGTGAAGGCGCCGAGCAGTGCGGTGACGATGGTGATGAGCGTGCCGTCGTCGTTGAGGGTGCGTCCGGCCTCCTTGATGAAGAAGTAGGCGGCCTTGGCGTTGATGTCCAGCATGGAGTCGTACTCCTCCTCGCTGGTCTCGAGGATCGGCTTGCGCAGCACCTTGCCGACGGTGTTGACGGCCACGTCGACGCCGCCGAACTCGGCCACGGCCGCGTCGAAGAGCTCGGTGACCTTGGCGGGCTTGGTGAGATCGCCCTGGAAGAGCAGCGCCTTGCCGCCGGCGGCCTCGACGGCGGCCGCGGTCTCGCGCGCCTCCGCCTCCGACGACGGGCTGTTGTAGTGCACGGCGACGTTCGCGCCCAGGCCGGCCAGGTGGCGGCTGACCAGGCCACCGAGGTTCTTGCCGCCGCCGGCGACGACCGCGGTCTTCCCTGCGAGCTTCGTCATGGATGTCTCTCCTTCGATCGATGAGGTGGAGCCGTTGCAATTCCCAACGTACGACGCGGAAGGTCAACCCACAATCGAAACTTTTCGGTTTATTCACCACTTCTTGTTGTGAAATGCTGGTCGGGTGACCACCCCCGATCTCCGCCGCCTGGAACAGTTCGTCGCCGCGATGGAGGAGCCCTCGCTCGCCGCCGCGGCGGGGCGCCTGCACCTGAGCCAGCAGGCCCTCTCCGCCGCGCTGCGCCAGCTCGAGCGCGAGCTCGGCACGCCGCTGTTCACCCGGTCCGGGCGTCGCCTCGCGCCCACGGCCGCCGCCCGCGCCCTGTACGACGGTGCGCCGTCCGTCCTGTCCGGCGCGCGCCTCCTCGCCGCGCGGGTGCGCGCGGCGGGCGCCGAGAAGCCGCGGGTCTTCGTGGTGGGACGCAGCCCGGCGGTCACCGCCGACGAGGCCTACGAGATCCTCGAGCCCCTCGTCGACCGGCCCTCCTCACCGTCGATCACGGTGCGCGAGCTCTTCCCGTCCGCGATGCTCGACGAGCTCGAGGGCGGCACCGTGGACGTGGTTCTGCGACGGGGCGTCTCCCTCCCGGACCGCCTGGCCGGGGCCACGCTCACCTATCACCGGATGCGGGTGGCGCTGCACCGCGATCATCCGCTCGCCGGGCGGGATTCCCTGGCGCTGGCCGACCTCGCCGCCTCGCCGATCGTGGTGTGGGCGCCGCCGCACGCGTCGTTCTACACGGACTTCCTCGTGGCGCAGTGCCGGCGCGCGGGCTTCGAACCGGACCTGCTCGTGAACCGGGTGCAGGGCACGCCGCCCGCGACGGCGGTGCTGACCTCGCCGCACGCGGCGGCGTTCGTCACCGATCCGCCGGGCCCGCGGTCCGGCGGGCGGGTGGTCGTCGTCGAACTCGACGACGCCCCGCAAGTCCCGGTGCAGGCATTGTGGCTACCGCACACGACGGACCCGGTGCGCGCCGAATTGCTCGCGGCCTATCCCCCGGCGTGAGAGCTCGCGCTCACTCCGGCCAAGTCACCACCGAAGCAATCGCCCACACGGGCTGTGCGAATCGTTCAACAGCGCGTGCAGGTGCGGGAGCGTGACGCGCCGAAGTATGACAACAGCTCTGCAGGCAGCACAGCGCATCGCACTGATCGGCGCGCCATGCTCGGGCGACATTCGTGACGTGACGAACGCCGGTAGACGTGTTCGCAAGCTTCGCGCAATAGCCAATCCCATCGACTTACCCAGAAACTGTGCGGTTGACAACAAGCGAAACCGTACTGGAGCGCAGCCGCATACTGCCGAGACGTAGGTAGGCCCGGGAGCAAGAGGGTCTATGGCAGTGATCGGATCCTTGCCCAGAATGATCTGGAGCGTCCCACCGTGGAGAAACTCCATCAGGAAAGGTGAAACCGTACCGTACCAATACAGGTCACGGGAACTGCCAATAGGCTACCTAGCCGATCCTCACCAGGTGGGCGGAGGCAGCCGGAGTGAAGGATCTATCAATCAATCCCGATAAACACCACTTCAACATCATCGCCTTGCGGCGAGCGTCTTAAGCAAACGTTCTTCATATGCTGCCGCGTTCGGAATCGATCCCCATATCCCCAATGGCTGACCGGGAATAGGTGAGGCCTTGTTTCCTTCCCAGTCGACAAGGTGCTCCGACTCGAGACTTCGATCGTTCATGACGTAAGATCCCAGCTTAGGATCGAAGTTCGCTTCCAAAGGATTATCAGTAGGCGCATACGGGTTGCTAAGTACGGTGCTGATCATTCGCACGTTGGCTAGCTCTTCGTCCGAAACCGTCGCTTTGCCGATTTTGCGAACGAACCCAGATCGCACCATGTCGACGGACACCAGCAAAGGAGCCATCAGGACTGGTCCACCTGCACCCACCTTCTCTAGGATCACCTTCGAAGATTCATCTTCGTCAAATCGCATATCGTAGAGTACAAACAGCTCAGCAGCCTCGAACATCACTCTTTTTCGGAGAACCTTCCCAGCCAATAGAGTGTTACCTGGGCGCAGCTGAATGATCCATGCGTCGCCAGCATTCACTCGCGCACGCGGCTGCTCCTGCCCATACTCGACGAACACTAAACCCCACCCCCGATTTCAAAATATTTCGCAGCCAACTTCACCACGCCCTCCATCCCACATGATTGACATTGAGCCAATTGATTCCGAAGTTCTTGGCGGCACCGTACCCCTTGCTGGTCGGCACAATACTAGACATCAGGTTATCCAGCTTTCCGCCACCAAATGGACTGAGCGGCGATCGAGGAAGCAGCCCGCACGACTACGGCTCACATACTGCCCACGAGCAGATACGCATTAGGGGCGAGCGGGTCGATGGCGGCAATCTTGTCACCGTCCAGGATGATGTGCAGCGTCCCACCGTCGAGGAACTCCATCTCGGCCTCTTCATCGAAGTCGATGGTCAGAAGGTGCGAGAACGGCCCCCGGGGACCGTCACCGTCGGCGTCGGCCCAACCGAGTTCGACGGCCGGCGGATTCTGGCCGGCAATCGGAGGATTCCCGCCCACGGTGTGTCGGGGGATCTCCAGATCGCCGACGGCATGGGCATAGAACAAGTCAGCAAGCTCGTCAGTGCGCTCGTCGTGGTCCTCTATGACGCCCTCGGGCAGGACTTGCTGAAGCAGATCCCAATCCGGCGCTGAATCAGCCAGCACCGCGCGCAGTGGCGTGTACGGCGATTCGACGACGCCCTCGGGCGCCTCGGCAGGCACGTCACCAGCGGATACCGAACGCACCACAAGAGCATGCCGATCCTCGAGATCACCGACGTAGCCCTCGTCGCTGTCTTCGACAGGTGGGACGAAGACCTCCACCACACCGGTAGCAGTCAACGCCGGGCAGACCCCGGCCTCGGCCACCACCGACAAGTCGAGACGGGCCACGAACTCCATCGGCCCCAACTCGGGATGCACCGGCCACGGTCCACTCGAGCGCGGCGCCCCGCCCAATGAGAACGCGACATCCGCGCCCGGCTCAGCTCGAACCAGATGCAACGCCGGCCGCACCAAACCAGCCACCACCGCGGCGTACTCGGCACCGAACACTTGCCCGCATAACTGCTCAACCACCCCAGTCGGAAGTCGGCGATCCCTCCACGTAGCCATCAAACGACCTCCCCCGCCTCGATAGCAGTCCAACCATCGAGCACTCCAAGCGCCTCAAGCCTGCCCACAAACTCTTCCGTGAAATATACGTAAGTGCGCGGATATCCCTGATTTCTGAAGGCGAGAGCACCTTGCGTCGACGCATTCGACACTACCGCCCACTTTAGAGCCTTCGCGTCAGGCGCCCAGTCAGGCGGAGTGAATCGCTCGTCATATTGAGTTCCTGGTTCCGGATCGATGTCTTGAGCAACGAAACCCACCCTGAACTTTTCGTGGTCCGTAGTCACACAATCAACCGTCGGCATTCCCGCATCAGCGAACAGAGCCTCAAGCTCACCACTTTTCTCGCTATCAGCTCGAAAAGCCAGACAATAGCTTGCCGCCCAGACCGGGAACAGCACTGGCTCGCGCAAACGCTTCCTGCCATCGCGCCGCTCAACCAACATCACCGGAACATGCACACTGTCCGGCGAGATGCTATCTTCCCGACTCACAGCATCTGACTCGTGCAGCACCTGGACGTCGTCGTCGTCCTCAAGCCGATAAAGCTTAGTCATACCTGCTACTCCCCGAATCTTGTCTCGTTTTGCATTTTCGAAGCCATCCGGTTCGGCTCACTTATCACACCGCACCATCCCCCAGCCCGGTCACCCGAAGATTCTCTCATCGACCGCACTCCATTTTGTTTCTTCTACTTAAAACCGCCCCTCCGTAGGCCACCGCATGCATGAGGCGAGGTGGCGTTGAGCTACTGTCGCGCGCGTGCAGCAGATAGACGTTCTGGGTAGAAGGTTTACCCGTTCTATGCTCATTCGCGTCAAGACCATTTCGAGAAAGAATGTCTCGGAGGCAGCGGCCACGGCATCCCGGACTGTTCCACCGCCCCGTCCTCGCCCGTGCACCGATCGTACGACCCACGCTCGACAGAACGTCGAAGCGACGCCAGCCCTCGGGCTACTGCGGCTTGCGCGCGGTGACGAACTGTCCCTGCCCACTGACGGTCTGCTGCACGTCGACGAGGCCGAACTCACGCAGCCAGCCGGTGATCTCATCCTTGCCGAACCAGCGGAATCCCGAAACGCGCTCGGCGGTCGACGAGCCGAGCACCGAGGTGAGCGGCGTCTGCAGCGAGGTGAACAGCGCCACCCGGCCGCCGGGCTTCGTCACCCGGCAGATCTCGCCGACGGCGAGCCGCGGCGCCGGAATCAAGTACAGCGCGGCGAGGCAGACCACGGTGTCGAAGGTGTCGTCCGGGAAGGGCAGTTCCAGGGCGCTGCCGCGTACGTAGCCGACGCGGTCGCCGGCGTTGTCGCGCACAGCGCGGGTGAGCATGGCGTCGGAGACGTCGAGGCCGACCGCGACCCCCTCGCCACTCAGCTTGCGCGCCAACGGCTTCGTGTAGAGACCGGGCCCGCAGGCCACGTCGAGCAGCGTCTGCTCGCCGCGGCCCGTGAGCTCGTCGAGCAGCACGTCCTGGCGGCTGAGCGTGCCCGTGCCGCCGAGGCTGAACAACCGGGTGAACGCCGGCCGCCAGGCCTTCTCGTACACCGCGGCCAGCGCGGGATTGTGCATGAGGGCGTTGCTCAGCCCCGTCGGCTTCGCGCTCTCCGGGGCGAGCACGTCGAGGTAGCCGTGGCTGCGGTCGGGCTCGCGGCCGAGCCGGCCGGGGTCGAGCAGGGCCTCCACCCGGTCCAGTGCGCTGGTCATGCGGCCACGCTAGCGCGCCCGCCTCCGGCCCGGAGCGGGACCGCGCACCGTCGCCCCACCCCTCCTGACTTACCAGCGTTAGCCCACACCGCTTCCTGGGGAAACGTCTGCCACTCACGCTGGTACGTCAGCGGGCGCTGACCGCCGCGCCCAGATCCGCCGCGATGTCGCGCTCGAGCAGGTGCGCGCTGATCGCGGCGGCGGCGACGGATCCGGCGCCGGCCGCCACGATCACCTGCGCCATCGGGTTCACCACATTGCCCGCCGCCCACACGCCGGGCTGCCCGGTGACGGCGCCCATCGGATCGACGGGGACCGTCGGAAACGGCCCGGCGGCGACGCGCTCGGCGCCCAGTTGCAGCAGCAGCTCGTCCTGCGGCACGAACCGCGGCCCCACGAAGACGGCCTCCCGCTCGATCTCGGTGCCGTCGGCGAGCCGGACGGCGCGCAGCGCATCCCCCTCGACGACCAGGCCCGCCACGGCACCGTCGACGATGCGGGTCCCGCGGGCCTCGATCTTCGCGCGATCGGCCTCGTCGATCTCGAGACCGTTGGTGAAGAAGATCAGGTCGCGCGACCACTGCGGGATCAGCAGCGCCTGGTGCACCGACATCGCCGCGTTCTCGCCGCCGAGCACCGCGAGCGGGCGGTCCCGCACCTCGTAGCCGTGGCAGAAGGGGCAGTGGATGGCGTCGCGGCCGAAGCGCTCGGCGACGCCGGGGATGCCGGGCAGCACGTCGGTCAGGCCGGTGGCAACCAGCAGGGTCCGGGCGCGCAGCACCTCGTCGCCGGCCGCCACCTCGATGAGGTCCCCGTCGCGGCGCACGGCCGTCGCGGAGGCGGCGAGGATGCGCACGCCGTACGCCTGCGCCTCGCGGCGGCCGATGGCCAGCAGCTCGGCCGGGTTCAGGCCGTCGTGGCCGAGGTAGCCGTGCATGTGCGCGGCGGGGGCGTTGCGGGGCGCGCCCGCGTCGACGACGGTGACGGCCCGTCGCGCGCGGCCGAGGACCTGCGCGGCGGTGAGGCCGGCGGCCCCGCCGCCGACGATGACGGTGTCCAGGATCTGCGGTGCGTTCATGGATCCACCGTGCTCCAGAAACGACTGAACCGGCAAGTTTCCTTGCCGGTTCAGCAAACGTGGAGCGGGTGGGGCTACTTGGCGGGGTACTCGTAGATCCCGCGGCCCGACTTCTTACCGACGTAGCCGGCCTCCACCAGGCGCAGCAGCAGCGGCGGCGCGGCGTAGGTGGGCTCCTTGTACTCGGCGTACATGGCGTCCGCGATGAACTTCACGGTGTCCAGGCCCACGAGGTCGGCCAGCTTGATCGGCCCCATCGGGTGGGCGCAGCCGAGCATCATGCCCTGGTCGATGTCCTCGGCCGTGGCGAAGCCCGACTCGTACATGCGGATCGCGGAGAGCAGGTACGGCACCAGCAGCGCGTTGACGATGAAGCCGGAGCGGTCCGTGGCACGCACGACCTGCTTGCCCAGCACCTCGGACGCGAACTGCTCGGCGCGCGCAGCGGCGGCCTCGGAAGTGGACAGGGAGCTGATCACCTCGACCAGGCGCATCACGGGCACCGGGTTGAAGAAGTGCAGGCCCAACACGCGGCCCGGGTTCTTCGTGGCGGTGGCGATGCGCTGGATCGGCAGCGAACTGGTGTTGGAGGCGAGCACGGCGTCGGGGTCGGTGACGACCTCGTCGAGCTTGCCGAAGATCTCCGCCTTGACGGCCTCGTTCTCGACGATGGCCTCGATCACCAGCTGGCGATCGGCGAAATCGGCGAGGTCGGTGGTGAAGGTCAGGCGCTCGGCGGCCTGATCGCGCTCGCGCTCGGTGATCTTGCCGCTGGACACGGCCCGGTCGAGCGACTTGAGGATGCGGGCACGACCGCCCGTCGCGAGCTCCTCGGTGGCCTCCCAGACCAGCACGTCGGCACCCGCACGCGCGGAGACCTCGGCGATGCCGCCGCCCATCGTGCCGGCGCCGATCACGCCGACGCGCGAAACAGTCTCAGTCATAAGAATTCCCATGTCTCGATGATCAAGTGCGTGGTGATACGACGACGGGGGCGGGTCCTGGTTGGGACCCACCCCCGTCATCGGTCGTTCAATCGCGGCGACTCACGAGGTCGCCCGCCAATTCCTTAGTGGAACTGGCCCTCCTCGGTGGAGCCCTTGAGCGCGGTGGTCGAGCTCTCCGGGTCGACGGTGGTGGCGATGCGGTCGAAGTAGCCGGTGCCGACTTCGCGCTGGTGCTTGGTGGCGGTGTAGCCGGCAGCCTCGGATGCGAATTCGCGTTCCTGCAGCTCGACGTAGGCGCTCATGCCGTCCTTCGCGTAGCCCTGGGCCAGATCGAACATCGAGTGGTTCAAGGCGTGGAAGCCGGCCAGGGTGATGAACTGGAAGCTGAAGCCCATGGCACCGAGTTCGCGCTGGAACTTGGCGATGGTTGCGTCGTCCAGGTGCTTCTTCCAGTTGAACGATGGCGAGCAGTTGTAGGAAAGCATCTGGTCCGGGAAGTCCTTCTTGACTGCTTCGGCGAACTTGCGGGCCAGCTCCAGGTCAGGGGTGCCGGTTTCCATCCAGATCAGATCCGAATACGGTGCGTAGGCCTTGGCGCGGGCGATGCATGGCTCGATGCCGTTGCGGACCTTGTAGAAGCCTTCGGGGGTGCGCTCGCCGGTGATGAATTCCTGGTCGCGCTCGTCGACATCCGAGGTGATCAGCGTTGCCGCTTCGGCGTCGGTGCGGGCGATGACCACCGAAGGGGTGCCAGCCACATCGGCAGCCAGGCGGGCCGCGTTCAGGGTGCGGATGTGCTGCTGGGTCGGGATCAGCACCTTGCCGCCGAGGTGGCCGCACTTCTTTTCGGATGCCAGCTGGTCTTCCCAGTGGACGCCCGAGGCGCCCGCGGTGATCATGGATTTCATCAGCTCGTAGGCGTTCAGCGGGCCGCCGAAGCCGGCTTCCGCGTCGGCGACGATCGGGGCGAGCCAGTTGTCGATCGAGTCGTCGCCCTCGACGCGGGAGATCTGGTCGGCGCGCTGGAGGGCGTTGTTGATGCGGCGCACGACTGCCGGCACCGAGTTGGCCGGGTAGAGGGACTGGTCGGGGTAGGTCTGGCCGGAGAGGTTCGCGTCGCCGGCGACCTGCCAGCCGGAGAGGTAGATGGCCTTCAGGCCGGCGCGCACCTGCTGCACGGCCATGTTGCCGGTGAGGGCACCCAGGGCGTTGATGTAGCTGTCGTCGCCCTTGGTCACGCCCTCCCAGAGGATCTCGGCACCGCGGCGCGCGAGGGTGTGATCCTCGACGACGGAGCCCTGGAGCTCCGCGACCTGCTCGGCGCTGTAGTCGCGCTTGATGCCCTGCCAGCGCGGGTTGGTGTCCCAGTCCTGCTGGATCTCGGCGGCGGTCCTCGGCTGTCCGACGGTGCTCATTGGCTCCCCGTTCTTCGCTCTAGTCGATGTAGATCTGATCGGCCACCAGGAGGCTGAGCGAGGGGGCTATCGCTAACCCGATTCGCAGTCCCGGCGTTTCGCCTTCGCCTACTGTGCCACACCTAAAGCTGCAGGCCAAGGCAGTCGACGATGCCAAAGCAAGCCATGAAATCACGCAGAACTTGCTAATTCTGCGAAGCTTCGCCGTGGCCGCCACAGGAAAAAGTACGCTCGTACTGGGAGTTTGCCGGGTCGGCATGCCGGGCCCCTCCGCCCCGCCGCCGACGGTCCGCCGCCGCCCCGCCCCGCATCCCCGGCGCGCTCCTGTGACACACCTCACTGCGAAGGCCGCCGCGAACGCGCGGAACCCGACGGTAGCTGCGAATCCGGGACTAACATTCGCTCCATGTCCAAGACCTTCGTCGGGGCCCGACTCCGCGGCCTGCGCAAGGAGCGCGGGCTGTCGCAGGCGTCCCTGGCGGAGGCGTTGGAGATCTCCCCGTCGTATCTGAACCAGATCGAGCACGACGTGCGGCCGCTCAGCGTGCCCGTGCTGCTCAAGATCACCGACGTCTTCGGCGTGGACACCAGCTTCTTCAACACCCAGGACCAGACGCGGCTGATCGCCGAGCTGCGCGAGGTCACCATGGACGTCGACGCCCCGACCAGCACCGACGAGCTCTCCGAGCTGGCCCGCGACCACCCCGGCTTCGCCCGCGCGATGGTCGCGCTGCACCGCCGCTACCTCGGCGCCGCCGATCAGCTGGCGCAGGTCACCGACGGCCGCAACGATCCCGGCGCGCGCGGCGCCATCCCCAACCCGCACGAGGAGGTGCGAGACTTCTTCTACCAGCGGCAGAACTACTTCCACGAGCTCGACACCGCCGCCGAGGAACTCACCGCCCGGATGCGCATGCACAGCGCCGACGTGCGCACCGAGATCGTGACGCGACTCGAGGCCGTGCACAACGTCTCCATCCGCCGCCGCGTCGACCTCGGGGAGACGGTGCTGCACCGCTACGACCCGCGCACCCGCGTGCTCGAGATCAACCGCCACCTCTCCGGCGGGCAGCAGGTCTTCAAGATGGCGGCCGAGCTGGCCTACCTCGAGTGCGGCCGGGAGATCGAGGCCCTCATCGACGGTGCCTCCTTCGGCTCGGAGGAGGCCGGCCGCCTCGCCCGCCTCGGGCTCGCCAACTACTACTACGCCGCGGCCGTCGTGCTGCCGTACACGCAGTTCCACGGCGCCGCGGAGGAGTTCGAGTACGACATCGAGCGGCTCTCCGCGTTCTTCTCAGTGAGTTACGAGACCATCGCGCACCGGCTCTCGACGCTGCAACGCCCCAACCTGCGCGGCGTGCCGCTCTCGTTCGTCCGCGTCGATCGCGCGGGGAACATGAGCAAGCGGCAGAGCTCCACCGGCTTCCACTTCTCCGCCTCCGGGGGCACCTGCCCGCTGTGGAACGTCTACGAGACCTTCGCCTGGCCGGGGAAGATCATCACGCAGATCGTCGAGATGCCCGACGGCCGCAACTACCTGTGGGTCGCGCGCACCGTCGAGCGGCGGGCCGCGCGGTACGGCCAGCCCGGCAAGACCTTCGCGATCGGCATCGGCTGCGAGCTGCGGCACGCGCACCGCCTGGTCTACGCCCGCGGCATGGACCTCTCCGACGTCAACGCCACCCCCATCGGCGCCGGCTGCCGCGTCTGCGAGCGCGCCGGCTGCCCGCAGCGCGCCTTCCCCGCGATCGGCAAGCCGCTCGACATCGACGAACACCGCTCGACGGTCTCGCCGTACCTCGTCCGCTGAGCACCGGCGTCCGCACCGACTCCTGCGTCGCCGGTCAGGCGGTAGCGTCGGGTCATGACACCGCGCGTGACCCCCGGCGGACTCCGCCAGCTCGGACCGATCAACTACGCCATCTCCCGGATCGGCGCGAAGGCCATCCGCGCCGACGACATGCACCTGTTCTCCACGCTCGGCCGCACCAAGCGGCTCTTCGTCGGCTGGCTCGGCTACTCGGGCATGCTCATGCCCTTCGGTGCGCTCAAGCGCTCGGAGTCGGAGACGGTGATCGTCCGCGTCGCGTACCTGCGCGGGAGCGACTACGAGCTGGGGCACCACCGCCGCATCGGCGCCCGGGCCGGGCTCACCGAGACGCAGTTCGAGCGCATCTTCGACGGCTCCGGCTGGGACGAGCGCAGCGCCGCCCTGCTCGACGTGGTCACCGAGCTGGTGGAGGAGAAGAAGGTCTCCGACGAGGCCTGGTCCCGCCTCGCCGCGTTCTACGACGAGCGCCGCCTGGTGGAGATCGTCATGCTGGCCACCAACTACGACGGCCTCGCCACCGCGATCGACGTCCTCGGCATCCAGCCGGAGCGGCCGTGATCATGCGGGTGCACAAGCTGATCCCGAACATCGCGGTCGACGACATCGACTCGGCCCGCGGTTTCTACGCCGACTTCCTGGGCCTGTCGGACGAGGAGTTCAACCTCGGCTGGGTGGCCCGCTTCTCCTCCCCCGGCCACGACGCGAGCGTGCAGCTCGTCACCGGTGACCGGACCGCACCGATCGATTCCGACCTGTCGGTGATGACCGACGACGTCGACGCCGCCTACGCCGAGGCGCAGCGCTCCGGCTACGAGATCGTGCACCCGCTCACCAGCGAGGAGTGGGGCCCGCGCCGGTTCTTCGTCCGCGCCCCCGACGGCACCGTCGTCAACGTCGTCGGCCACCACTGACCCCGTTTCGCGAAAGTCGGGTTCTGCGGCGGTACGAGGCAGGATTCGGCCTCGCCCGTCCGCAGAACCCGACGTTCGGAACGCGCTAGCGAGTCGCCAGGTACTCCGGGCGACGGGCGTCGGCGGCGAACGGCTCGCCCAGCCCGTTGGAAACGGCGTTGAACACCACGAACAGGTTCGACCGCGGGTACGGCGAGATGTTCCCCGCCGAGGCGTGCAGGCAGTTGCAGTCGAAGTACAGCGCGCTGCCCGCGCCGCCGGTGACCTGCTCGATGCCGTACTGATCCGCCATCGACGCGATGTCGCTCTCCTCCGGCGTGCCGAAGGGCGGCCGGTAGGACTTCAGCGACTCCCGGTGGTACTCGCCGGGGGTGCGCCCCACGCAGGAGACGAACTTGCGGTGCGATCCCGGCATGATCAGCAGCGAGCCGTTGAACGGCGTGTTCGGCGTGAGCGCCAGCGAGACGCTGACGGCGCGCGGCGTGGGCATGCCGTCCTCGGCGTGCCAGGTCTCGAAGTCGCTGTGCCAGTAGAAGGGCCCGCCGGCGAACCCGGGTTTGAGGTTGACCCGGCTCTGGTGCACGTAGACGTCGTCGCCGAGCAACTGGCGCGCGACGCCGCTGATCTCCTCGCGGGCGATGATCGAGGCGATGCGGTCGCTGAGCTCGTGTACCGCGAAGACCGATCGCACGCTGCCGTCGGAGGTCTCGCGGATCACTCGCTCGTCGAACCCCAGGCGGGTGGTGACGGCGTCGATCTCGGCGCGCACGTCGAGGATGTCATCGGCACCGAGCACGCCCTCCACGCTGCGGAAGCCGTTGGTGGCGAAGTGATCCACAGCATCGTCGGACCAGGGGCCGGAGCGGCCGGGCCAGACGACGGGATCGTGTCGGTCGTGGATCTCGCTATGGTCGACGCGCGTCGGGTAGTTGTCGGTGAGCGTCGCTGCGTTGTTCATCGATTCCTTCCGTCCGGGCAGTGCGCTTTCCACTGCGTGCCTCGCGGCGCGGACGTGCTGACGGTGACCGATGCCCTTTCTCGACCCGGCGCCGTGGCCCCGCCACGCCGCGCCACCGACCCTGCCAGGGTCTGAGACGAGTGTCCAACCCGCTGGACAGACGCGGCGGCCCGGCACCGTCTTCAACGGTGCCGGGCCGCCGGGAGGAACGATTCCTACAGGTTGATCATGTGACCGGCGAGGCCGTGGAAGGCCTCCTGCAGCGCCTCCGACAGCGTCGGGTGGGTGTGCACGTTGCGCGCGGCCTCGAGAGCGGTGAGGTCCCACTTCTGGGCGAGCGTCAGCTCGGGCAGCAGCTCCGACACGTCGGGGCCGATCAGGTGGCCGCCGATGAGCTCGAGGTGCTCGGCGTCGGCGATCAGCTTGACGAAGCCGACCGGCTCGCCGAGGCCGTTCGCCTTGCCGTTCGCGCTGAACGGGAACTTGGCGACCTTGATCTCGCGGCCCTCGGCCTTGGCCTGCTCCTCGGTGAGGCCGAAGCTCGCGACCTGCGGCTGGCAGAACGTCGCGCGCGGCATCATGCGGTAGTCGCCGAGGGTCTGGGTCTCGGCCTTGCCGATGGTCTCGGCGGCCACGACGGCCTGCGCCTCAGCCACGTGGGCGAGCTGCAGCCTGGCGGTGACGTCGCCGATCGCGTAGATGCCCTCGACGTTGGTGCGCATGTGGTCGTCGATGTCGATCGCGCCGCGCTCGGTGAGCTTCACGCCGGTCTTGTCGAGGCCGAAGCCCTCGACGTTCGGGGCGAAGCCGACCGACATGAGCACCTTGCCCGCGGTGATCTCGCCCGGGCCCTTGGGGCCGGTGTACTTCACGACGACCTGGCTGCCCTGGTCGTCGACCGACTCGACCTTGGTGGAGGTCAGGATGTTCACGCCCAGCTTCTTGTACTGCTTCGTGATCTCTTTCGACACGTCGGCGTCCTCGTTGGGAAGTGCGCGGTCGAGGAACTCGATGATGGTGACCTTCACGCCGTAGTTCGTGAGGACGTACGCGAACTCCATGCCGATGGCGCCGGCGCCGACGATGACGATCGACTCGGGCAGCTCGCGCGAGAGGATCTGCTCCTCGTAGGTGACGACGTTCTCGCTCAGGGTCACGCCGGGCAGCAGGCGCACGGTCGAGCCGGTCGCGATGATGGCGTTGTCGGCGGTGACCGTCTGATCGCCGACCTGAATGGTCTTGGCGTCGACGAAGGTGCCGTAGCCGTTGATCTCGGTGATCTTGTTCTTCTTCATCAGGAAGTGGATGCCCTTGACGTGCGTGTCCGCGACCTTGCGGCTGCGATCGAACGCGGCCCCGAAGTCGAAGCTCACGTCACCGGAGATGCCGAAGAACTCGGCCTTGTGGGTGAACGTGTGGGCGATCTCAGCGTTCTTGAGGAGCGACTTGGAGGGGATGCATCCGACGTTCAGACACACACCGCCCCAGTACTTCTCCTCGATGACCGCGACCTTCTGCCCGAGTTGGGCGGCGCGAATTGCGGCGACGTAGCCTCCTGGGCCTGCGCCGAGTACAACAGTGTCAAAGTGATCAGCCACGGCTTTCAGCCTAGCCCTAGTGTGGAGTCCATGGATCAGTACGCATGGCTCGAAGAAGTGGAATCCGCCACTGCGCTCGATTGGGCGCGCGAACAGGGCGCCGCGAGCACCGCGCGGCTGGCCGGCCCGCGGTTCGACGAGATCCGCTCCGGCGTGCTGGCCATCCTGGACACCGACCAGCGCATCCCCTACCCCGTGCGCCGCGGCGAGTACCTGTGGAACTTCTGGCGCGACGCCGACCACCCGTACGGGCTGTGGCGCCGCACCACGCTCGAGTCCTTCCGCAGCGAGAGCCCCGAGTGGGACGTCGTCATCGACGTCGACGCGCTCCGCGAGGCCGAGGGCGAGAACTGGGTGTGGGGCGGAGCCGCCGTCCTGCGCGGGGTCTCGCCCGACGGTGCGCGGTACGACCGCGCGCTGGTCTCCCTCTCCCGGGGCGGCGCCGACGCGTCGGTGGTGCGGGAGTTCTCCATCTCCCGCCGCGAGTTCCTGGACGACGGCTTCTCCCTCCCGGAGGCCAAGAGCCGCATCTCCTGGATCGACGCCGACACCGTCTACGTGGGCACCGACTTCGGGCCGGGCTCGCTCACGGACTCCGGGTACCCGCGGCTGGTGAAGCGGTGGCGCCGCGGCACCCCGCTCGGCCACGCGGACCTGGTCTACGAGGGGCACCACACGGACGTGTCCATCGGCGCCGGCTACGACGACACCCCCGGCTACGAGCGGCATTTCGTCACCCGCGCCATCGACTTCTACAACAGCGAGATCTATCTGCTCGATCCGGAGACGCTGGCGCTGGAGCGGATCGACGTGCCGACCGACGCCGACGCGGACGTGCACGAGTCGCGCCTGCTGGTGCGGCCGAAGTCGGCGTGGGAGCTGCCTACGGGCACCGTCCCGCCGGGTGCGCTGGTGGCCTTCGACTTCGACGCCTACCGATCGGGGTCGCGGGACTACAGCACCGTCTTCACCCCGGACCCGCACACGGCCCTCGCGGGCTACGCGTGGACCAAGTCGTACCTGCTGCTCTCGACGATGCGGGACGTGCGCTCGGAGCTGCACACGCTCGAGCCCGGCACCTGGGACGAGCGCGAGACGCGCGGCTTCCCCGAGCTGGCCGAGATCGGCGTCTACTACACCGATCCGCGGGAGGGCGACGAGATCTTCGCCACCGCGAGTGGTTTCACGCTGCCGCCGACACTGCTGCACGGCGAGGCGGGTGGATCGGTGGAGCCGCTGAAGTCCGCGCCCGCCTTCTACGACGCCGAGGGCGTCACCACGGAGCAGTTCTTCGCCACGAGCGACGACGGCACGCAGGTGCCCTACTTCGTGGTGCGCAAGCCGGCGACGGGGCCACAGCCGACGCTGCTCTACGGCTACGGCGGGTTCGAGGTCTCGCTGACGCCGGATTACACACCGGTGTCGGGACTCTCGTGGATCGAGCGGGGCGGCGTGTACGTCCTCGCCAACATCCGCGGCGGCGGCGAGTACGGGCCCGCGTGGCACCAGGCCGCGCTCAAGGCGAACCGGCACCGCGCCTACGAGGACTTCGCCGCCGTCGCGCGCGACCTCGTCGCCCGCGGGATGACCACGCCCGAGCACCTGGGCGCGCAGGGCGGCAGCAACGGCGGCCTGCTCACCGGCAACATGGTGACCCGGTACCCGGAGCTGTTCGGCGCCGTGATCATCCAGGTGCCGCTGCTGGACATGAAGCGCTACAGCCACCTGCTGGCCGGGGCGTCCTGGATGGCGGAGTACGGGGACCCCGACGATCCCGCGCAGTGGGCGTACATCAGCGAGTACTCGCCGTACCAGAACCTGCCCTCCCCGGACGCTGATCTTCCCGCGCTGCTGGTGACCACGTCGACCCGCGACGACCGTGTGCACCCCGGCCATGCCCGCAAGTTCGTCGCGGCACTGCGCGAGCGCGGCATCGAGGTGGACTACTACGAGAACATCGAGGGCGGCCACGGCGGTTCGGCCAACAACAAGCAGGCGGCCTTCAAGTCCGCGCTGGCGTACGAGTTCCTCTGGCGCGAGCTCGGATCCGCGGAGAGTTGATGCCGGTCGGGGAGGCCCGCAATCTCGCGATCTTCATGGGCGCGATGACGGCGATGTGGTCGGTCGTCGGCCTGGGCTCCTATCCGGTCGCCTCGGCCGTCGGGTGCGTCGTCGGCGTGGCGATCGGCGTCGCCGCGATCGTGGCTGCGCGCGCCGCGCCCGCCGGCGCGAGTCCGGGGCGGCGGGACGGTCGGAGTCGCTCGGTGTTCCGGCTCGCGGTGGCACTGGAGGTCGTGGCCGCGGTCGTCGCGGCACTGATTCTGGGCGCGACCGGGCACCCGGGCTACATCCTGCCGGCGTTGGCCCTCATCGTCGCGCTGCACTTCTTCGTCTTCCTGCTGCAGGAGCGCAGCGCGCTGCACCTCGCGACCGGGGTCGTCGGCACCGCCGCCTCCGCGGCGGCGATCGTGCTCATGGCGGCCGGCGCGGTGGGGCAGAACGCGGGCCATGCGATCGCCGCCGCCGCGCTCGCGACGTGCACCGCCGCCTACGGTCTGGCGTTCCTCCGCCTCCTCCGATCCGCCCGAGAAACCACCCCGGCCTGAGCCGGCGCCGAAAGGAGAAACTCATGCTCGCAGCGTTCTCGATCAGCCCGATGGGCGGGGATCAGAGCCCCGACGGTGGCGTCGCCGCCGCGGTCGCGGAGGCGGTCGCCATCGTGCGCGCCTCCGGCCTGCCCAACGAGACCACCTCGATGTTCACCACCATCGAGGGCGAGTGGGACGAGGTGATGGGCGTGATCAAGGCGTGCGTCGACCGCCTCGCCGAGACCGCACCGCGCGTCTCGCTCGTGGTCAAGTGCGACATCCGCCCCGGGCACACGGGCCAGCTCACCGCGAAGGTCGAGCGCGTGGAGGAGCACCTGCGGGGCGGCGCCGCCTCCTGAGATCACCAGGACCGCGCCGCCTGCATGGAGAGGAAGAATCCGTGCTCGCCCGCCGCGGTCAGGCAGGTCACGCCCTCCGCCCGGGAGGTGCACGTGTAGCCGTTCGCGGAGACGGACGTGTTGTACGGCAGCGTCTTCGCCTTCTCCGCTCCCAGGTACCCCTGGTTGAAGCACATCGGCACGGCGCGGTCGGGCCGCAGTAGATAGCCGCGGCTCAGGGAGGAAGCGGGGTAGATCTCGTTCCCGTCGCACTCCTGCTCGCCGCCGGGCGGCACCGGGGCGTCCTTGGCCTGGCAGCCCGCGGTGGAGACGGTCCAATCGCCGAGCCGGCAATGGATGTTGCCCGTCGGGCTGCGGAAGTACACATCGCCGACCGCGCCCTCGCCCCCGATGCGGTAGTCGTCGGCCGGCACGCTCGACACCGGTGGTGCGCCGGCCGCGGGGCCGGTGGACGGGTCGGCCGTCTCGCGCGGGGCGGTACCCGGTATGACGGTGCCGGGCGTCGCGCTGTCGGCGGCGGACGCCGTCACCGTCACCGTCGAACCGGCCCCGTCGGTCCCGCTCCCGCAGCCGGCCAGGAGCCCGAGCCCGGCGATGATCCCGAGCGTTGCAGCGATCTTCCCCATGACGCCCCTTCCGTAGGCCCGCTACGAATCGGTTCGCGATGCGCGCACGGTTCGTTACGGACGGGCCCGCGACGGCGTCACCTGCGCTGCAGCCGGGCCTCCACGCCGAACGGCTCGTCGAGGGCGAAGCGCCCCGGGCCCGCGCCGGCGAGCGCGAGGAGGAGCAGGAGCAGCAGCCACTCGGGGCTGTAGAAGAACTGGCTCAGGAAGCCGGTGAACGTGGTCGAGGCCTCCGTCGCCGCCGGCCAGACGGAGTAGTAGATCGCGCCGAGCATGGTGACCGCCAGCCCGGCGGCCGCGAGGCGGGTGAGCAGTCCGAGCACCAGCAGCGCACCCAGGATCAGCTCCGCCCAGGCCGTCGCGGTGGAGGCGAGGTCGGGTTCCGGGACGCCCCAGGCGGCGAAGTCGGCGGCGAATCGCTGCGGGTTCGCCGCCTTCCCCCACCCACTGAGGAAGAACATCACCCCGACGCTCGCCCGCGCCACCAGCAACCAGAGGTCCCTCGTCGTCGTCACGCCGTCGACCGTACGGAAGCGGACCACCCCCGCGCTGGCGGACTCATGCCATACTGTGACGTATGTTGCTCAAGAGGCGCCAGGTGCTCGTGGGATTCGCGGCGCTTCCGGCTGCCGCCGTCGCCTCGTCGCTGACGGTGCCGCACGCCGCCGCAGCGGACGCGGACAAGGCACTGCTCGACGCCGCGGTCGCGGCAGCACCGACGGCCCGCGAGGTCATCACCGTTGCGGCACCGTCGTTCTCCTCCACCGACGTGCAGGTCTCGGCCTGGGCCCTGCTCGAACAGGGCTGGAGCAAGGTCTACGGACCGGTCCCGGGCAAGGTCGGGCAGCAGGGCATCGGCGAGGGCAAGGACGGTGTGCCCCGCACCCCGTTCGGCGTCTTCCGCCTCGACCTCGCGTTCGGCCGGCAGGACAACCCGGGCACCACGCTGCCGTACACGAAGGTGACGAATCAGCACTGGTGGGACGGGAACGTCAACTCCCCCACCTACGACCGGATGGTCGTGCAGCCCGCGAGCCCCGGCCCCGAGAGCGAGAACCTCTACGACATCGGCCCCGTCTACGACTACGCCGTGCACTTCGACAACAACCCGAGCCACACGCCGGGCAAGGGCGGCGCGATGTTCCTGCACGTCACCGACGGCAAGCCCGACGCTCGGCTGCGTCGCGATCAGCCGCGAGGGCATGATCACCCTGCTCAAATGGCTCGCGCCCGCGCACAACCCGGTGCTGGTCACCGGCCTCGCGGGCTGACGACGCCGGGCGCACTACACCTCCGACCGGACCCCCACAACGTCGAGAGTCGCCGTCTTCAGGTACCCGATCGTGCGCATCGGTTCGACCACCTGCTGACTGGCGGTGTCGACTGTTTCCGACTGGTATCGCTGCAGCCAGAACAGCTGATGCACGTCGAATGCCACCGCCTTGAGCTCCGGCTGCGCCGACCGCACCTCGTCGCAGTTCGACCGCCGTTCCTCGTTAGGGCGGGGCGAGCGCGCATCCTGTCCGGAGTGCGCGGAGTACACGCCACGCTCCGCGACGATGTCGAAATCGCCACCGCCGCCCGCCGGACAGTGCGCGATCGCGGCCCGATCAGGCAACTGATGAGTCCCCGGTAGCAGCTCCATCGCTACCCGGAACGACGTCTCCGACGGGCAGACTCCGCCGTCTCCTCGCTTGCCCTTGGCGCGGAATCCCGCCGGGCACGGCTGGAGGAACGGCCGCCGAACCGAGTCCGTGACACCGGCAGTGATCACCACACCGACCGAATTGACCGGCGGGGCGACCCTGCAGTCGACACAGGGCCACTCGGCCGTCGCACGCGGCGCCCCAGGACGGGGTACGTCGACCGGCGTGGCCAGCCACGTACTACCGAGCACCCCGGCCACAGCTCCGACAGCCACGGCCATCACTGCCACGGCCGCCCACATGACTCGCACTTTCACGGAGCGTGTATTCACGTTGTCGAATGTATCAAGCCGAGGCTCCCCAACCGTCGGCTATCGCGCTAGCGCTCCGCGATCCACCCGGACAACGTCGGGATCACCGCGTCGGGCGAGAGGATCCACTGGTTGTGCCCCAGCGGCTCGTCGATCCGCCGATGCTCCGACGCGGGGAACTTCTCCCCCACGAACCGCGACTGCCGCTCGGAGACCAGCTCGTCCCCGGCGATGGCGACGGTCAGCACGGGCGTGCGCGTCCCCGCGAGACGGGCCTCGTAGTCCACGTCCGCACCGGCGACGTTGAAGTCGCCCGTCTGCACCAGGTGGTCGAAATCGGCCACGATCCCGGCCGGCACCTCGCCGAGACCGTCCGGGCCGGACCAGTGACCCCGTCGGGCGGCGGCGCGCGCGGCGACCGACGTACCGATCCGGCGCGCGGCACCCGAGAGACCGTCGAGCTTGTAATAGCCGGTGCCGCAGGCGATCAGGATCACCCCGGCGAGATTACGCCGGGCCCGCGCGGCGTACATCGCGCCCATCAGCCCACCCAGGCTGTGCCCCAGCAGGATTCGCGGCGCGCCGGGGAACTTCTGCCGCGCGAGCGCGGAGACGGCCGGGTAGTCCTCGGTCACCACGTCCTGGAAGCCGTGCGTGCCCGCGGCACCGCGGGGACGCGAATCGCCCTGCCCCCGAAGCTCGGCGACCACCGCGTTGAAGCCGGCGTCGATGAGGCCGCGCCCGAAGTCGTCGAAGTACCCGGCGGGCACGTTCACGCCGGGCCAGATCATCACCACGGGCGCGGAGGGATCCGGGCCGCGGAAGATCCGCACGGGGTTCGTCGTCCCGTCCTTGTAGGTCAGCGTCGCGACGGTCGGCCGCGCAGTCGACCTCACCACGCGCGCCGCTCCGCCCGCCGCGCCGCGACGGCGCCGAGCCCGCCGAAGACCAGCCCCAGCAGGGCCAGCGCGCCGCCGATCGCGGCCTCGGTGACGATCCACGGCGTCAGGCTCGTCGTCACCTGCGCGAGCGCCGCGTCGAGCACCGTCGGGCTCAGCCCGCCGGAGCCACTGCGGCCCGAGACGTACGACGGTGCCACCACGCACAGCATCCAGGTCACGCCCGCCGCGACGGCCACGCCGAGCCCCAGGTAGAACATCATGAATCCCCGACGGTGCGCGGCCAGCAGCGCGAGCAGTGCCGCGACGATCGCGGTCAGCGGCGCGATCCACGCCGCGGAGCGGATCATGTCGGCGACGGAGGCGTACCGTCCGGCCCGGAACAGGTCCCGGTTGGCGCCCGTCCCGGACAGGTCGATGGTGACCCGCTCGGGGACGTTCACCTTCACGTCGTTGGCGGCGGCCACGTCGCGGATCATCGGCGCGAGATCGATCTCCGCGGTGGTCGCGCCGCGCAGCCGCTGCTCCTCGGTGGGCCGCACCAGCAGCCAGGTGTGGACCTGCCCCACGGCCTCGGTGAACGCGGCCGGGAACTGCGGCCCGTGCACGTAGGTCGAGACGTAGGGCGTGATCGTCTCCAGCGGCGGCCGGGCGTCGCCCTGCTCGGTGAGCAGCCGCTGCACCTGCTGGGCGATCTCCTGCGCCATCGCGTCCTGCACGCCGCGGTCGCGCCCCAGCGGCTCCATGAGCTCGGTGAACTCGGCGCGGTCGAGCACCGTGGTCTTGGCCCAGGCCGCGGGGACGGCCACGAACGTGGCCGCGATGGCCACGAGCAGCAGGAGGAACGCCGTCAGAGAACGCACGGCGACAACGGTACTCGACGGTGCCGTCGGACCGGGTCCGCTCCGGGCCGCGTCAGTCGCTGATCAGGTCGCGGCCGCGGCCGACGATCAGGGGATCCGGCCCCGACGCGAGGACGTCCATGTCCTTGTTGTCGTACTCGAACTGGTTGAGGAAGGAGCGCATCGCGTTGAGGCGGGCACGCTTCTTGTCGTTGCTCTTGATCGTGGTCCACGGCGCGTGGTCGGAGTCCGTGCGGCGGAACATCTCCTCCTTGGCCTCGGTGTACGCCTCCCAGCGGTCCAGCGACTCGAGGTCCATCGGGGAGAGCTTCCAGCGCCGCACCGGGTCCAGCTGCCGGATCGCGAAACGGGTGCGCTGCTCGCGCTGCGTCACGGAGAACCACAGCTTGGTCACATCGATGCCGTCCTCGACCAGCATCTTCTCGAACAGCGGCACCTGGTGGGTCCAGCGCTCGTGCTGCTCTTCGGTGCAAAAGCCCATCACGCGCTCGACGCCGGCGCGGTTGTACCAGGAACGGTCGAAGAGCACCATCTCTCCCTCGGTGGGGAGGTGCTGGATGTAGCGCTGGAAGTACCACTGGCCGCGCTCGCGGTCGCTGGGCTTGTTCAGCGCGACGACGCGGGCGGTGCGCGGGTTCAGGTGCTCGGTGAAGCGCTTGATGGTGCCGCCCTTGCCGGCCGCGTCGCGGCCCTCGAACACGATGACCAGTCGCTGGCCGGTGTCCTTGACCCAGCGCTGCAGCTTGAGCAGCTCGATCTGCAGCAGGCGCTTGTCCCGCTCGTACTCCGACCGGGCGAGGCGCTCCGAGTACGGGTAGCCCTCGCGCCAGGTGTCGACGACGTGCCGCTCGGGGGTGAGCAGCACCGGATCGTCGTCATCGTCGTCGTTCACGGTAAAGCCCTCGGTCGCCCGCAGATCGACGATCTTCTGCAGCGCCTCGCGGCCGCTGACCGCGCTCAAGTCGATGCCCACGGGCAGGTCGAGATCCATCACGCGCCGAAGGCTACGGGCAGGCGCGGACCGGCCGGTGAACGTCGTGTGAACGCGCGGTGCCCGCCGGGCGGGACGGCCGCGCCGCCCCCGCGCGTAAACTGTGCGGAATGCCTACCACCGCCAATCGCGGACGCCGCCGGGCCGAACACCTCGGGCCCGAGCGCCGCCGCCCCCAGGTCCTCGACGCCGCGCTGGAGATCGCAGCGCGCGACGGCCTGGCCGCCGTCACGATCGGCACCGTCGCAGACCGGCTGCAGGTCACGCGCCCCGTGATCTACTCCTGCTTCCCGGATCGCGTCGCGCTCATCACCGAGCTGCTCGACCGCGAGACCGAGACGATGATGACCTACGTCCTGACGTCGCTGCACAGCGCGCACGGCGAGGACCCGGAGACGGCGTTCATCATCGGCATGCGCGGCCTGCTGGCCGCGGTCAACGAGCGCGCCGACACCTGGCAGCTGCTCTTCTCCGGCGTCACCGACCCGGAGGTCGTGCACCGCGTCCAGGACGCCCGCGCGACCCTCGCGCACCAGGCCGAGGAGTGGATCCGCCCCGCGCTGGTCCGCTGGTGGGACATGCAGGACCTCGACGAGAAGCTGCCCATGCTGATGGAGCTGTTCGTCTCCGCGTGCGAGGCGGCGGTGCGGTCGATGCTCGCCGACCGCCCGGACGACGCCGATGCCACGTGGCGCGGCGACTCCGAGCGGATCGGCACGTTCTACGGCGCCGCCGTCCACCGCGCCTTCCACGGGGCCTGAACCGGCGGGTCCGGGCGGTCCGTCAGCTCCGCGCGGTCTCGGTGAGCCGGAACGGCCCCAGCACGGTGCGCAGCTTGTTGCGGGTCTCCGCGAGCTCGGCCTGCGGGTCCGAGGCTCCGACGATGCCGCCGCCGGCGTACGCGCGCAGCCGCGCACCGTCGAGCTCGGCGCAGCGGATGCTCACGCGCCAGTGTCCGTCGCCGTTCGCGGCGGTCCAGCCCACGGCGCCGGCGTAGAAGCCCCGCTCGCCCTCGATGTCGGCGATGGCGCGGGCCGCGGCGTCCCGGGGGAAGCCGCACACGGCGGGGGTGGGGTGCAGGGCGAGCGCGAGGTCGAGCGCGGTGGTCGCGGGGTCCGCGAGGCGGCCCTCGATCTTGGTGCCGAGGTGCCACACGGGCCCGGCCCGGGTCACCGACGGTGCGTCGGGCACGTCCATCTCGGCGCACAGGGGCGCGAGGGCGGAGGCGATCTCGTCGACGACGTAGGCGTGCTCCTCGCGGTCCTTGGCGGACTCGAGCAGCCCGTCGGGCGAGGTGGCGGTGCCGGCGAAGGGATGGCAGAAGACGGTGCCACCCATGCGGCCGACGAGGATCTCCGGGCTCGAGCCGACGAGCCAGCGACCGTGGTATTCGTCACCGGCGGCACGCAGGTCCACCGCGAAGGCGTTGCCCTCCAGGTCGCGCTGTTCGAGGGCGGCGGCCACGGCGAGCGGATCGAGCGGCGCATCCGCCTCGAAGTCGACGGCGCGCGCCAGCACCACCTTCTGCAGCGCGGAGTCCCCGATCAGCGCGACGGCGCGGCGCACCCGCTCGACGTGCTCGGCCGGCGCGGGGTGCTGGGCGGTCTGGGTCAGGGTCGGCAGTTCGACGGTGGCGGTCCCGGCCGGGCCGGCCACCGGCCCGAAGTGCTCGGGCACCGTCAGCGCGGCGGGATCGGCCAGGTCGAAGGGCAGCGCACCGACCACGGACGATACGCTGCCGGCGCGGAGCGCTGCGGCCGCGGCGTGCGGGTCGGTGAAGGTCGCGGCGGTGCCGCGGGCGGCGAGACGCTGCCCGGCGGCGGTCAGCAGGAAGTGCTGATGGTCGCTCTCCCCGCTCGTGGTCGCCGTCATCGCAATGCCTCCAGAACCTTGACCGTAGTCTCCACTCTGCCGCACCGGCCCGCCACATAGGTGATCGCGTTGGCGTGATCCTGTGCGGAGAAGTCGGCGACGGCGTCGCGCACCACGTACGGCTGCACGTCGCGCATGAAGGCGTCGAGCGCCGTGGTCATGATCCCGATGTGGGCGTAGATGCCCGCGATCACGAGCTGATCGCGGCCCCAGTCCCGCATCCGCTCGGCCAGGTCCGACTTGGCGAAGGCGCTGTAGCGCCACTTCGTCAGCAGTACGTCGTCGGCGGCGGGGGTGAGCTCCCCGATGATGTCCTGGTTCGCGGTCTTGAGGCCGGGGCCCCAGAAGTCGGTGAGCAGCGCGCGCTCCTCGGGGTCCTGGTCGCCGGGCTGCGCCGTGTAGACGACGGGCACGCCCGCGGCGCGGGCCGCGGCGCGCAGCGCCACGATGTTCGGCACCACGGTGCGCAGCGGCTCGGCGTCCCGCTCGAACGGACCCACGAAGTGCTCCTGCATGTCGTGGATCAGCAGCACGGCGCGCGAGGGCTCGACGGTCCAGTCGACGGTGTCGGCGCACTCGATCTCGGGCAGGTCGTAGACGACCGTTTTCGGCAGGGCCATTTACTTCTCCTCCTCCGCGCGACGGACGAGTTCCGCCAGCGCGCGCCGCAGTTCGCGGCGACTGATCTTGCCGACGCCCGTCGTGGGGAACTCGGCGACGAACTCCACCCGGTCGGGCACCTTGTACTCGGCCACGCCGCGCGCGCGGACGAACTTCTTCAGCTCGGGCACGGTGGGCCGCTCGTCCCCGGTCAGCACGACGGCGCAGGTGCGCTCACCGAGGAACTCGTCGGCCACGGCCACGACGGCCGCGTCGATCACCAGCGGGTGGGCGAGCAGGTGGTTCTCCACCTCTTCGGCAGCGATCTTCTCGCCGCCGCGGTTGATCTGGTCCTTCACGCGGCCCTCGACCACGAGGTGCCCGCTCGGCAGCCGCCGCACGATGTCGCCGGTGCGGTAGAAGCCCTCGGCGTCGAAGGATTCGGCGTCGACGCCGCCGAGGTAGCCGCGGATCGTGTAGGGCCCGCGGGTCCACAGCAGGCCGGGCTCGCCGGGAGCGACGGGCGTCCCGTCCTCGTCGAGGACGCGCACCTCGTCGTCGGGCGAGATGGCCCGGCCCTGGGTGCCCAGCACCAGCTCCTCGGGGTCGTCGTCGCGGGTGTAGTTCACCAGCCCTTCCGCCATGCCGAAGACCTGCTGCAAGCGGCAGCCCAACTCGGGCGTCACGCGCTGCGCGGCCTCGGGCGGGAACTTGGCGCCGCCCACCTGGAGCACGTCGAGGCTCGACAGGTCCGCGGTCGCGGCGGGCACGGCCTGCAGCCAGAGCATCGCGAGCGGCGGCACGAGAGGTCATGGTCACCGTCTCGGCCTCGATCAGCGGGAAGGCCTTCGACGGTGCGGGATCGGTCCCGAGCACGACGGTGCCGCCGGCCCACAGCACGCCCAGGATGCCGGGACTGCTCATGGGGAAGTTGTGCGCCACCGGCAGCACCACCAGGAACCTGCTGCCGGGTCCGAGCCCGCAGATCTTCGCGGACTCGCGGACGGAGTACAGGTAGTCGGCGTGGGTGCGCGGGATCAGCTTGGGCACACCGGTGGTGCCGCCGGAGAGCTGTAGGAACGCAAGACCTTCGGGGTCGACGGTGACGGGCGCCGCCTCGTCGTCGCCGGTGTCGAAGGGCGCGTCGTCGACGACCAGCGCCTCGACGCCGGTCTCCGCGGCGACCTCGGCGGCGAGTCCGCGGTGATCGAAGCGGCTGGTCGTCGCGGCGGTGATCAGGGCCTTCGCCCCGGACGTCCGCACGAAGTGGGTCAGCTCGCTGCGCCGGTGCGCGGGCAGCGCGAACACGGGGATCGCCCCGAGGCGGAACAGACCGAACAGCACGGTGACGAACTCGGCGGTGTTCGGCAGCTGCAGCACCACCCGATCGCCGGCGGAGATGCCGCGGGCGCGCAGTCCGGCGGCGACCCGGGCGGCGGCGGTGTCGAGCTCGCGGTAGCTGAGCCGGACGGCCCCGCCGGCGACGTCCTGCGCGACGAGGGCCTCGGTATCGCCGAACCGGTCCGCAGCCTCCGGGAGGAAGGAGGCGAAGCTCTCGGCGGTCCAGTAGCCGGCGGCGCGGTAGCGCACCGCGAACTCCTCGGGGAAGTACCGGGTTTGCATGCTGGTCATACGGTGGCGCCTCCGTCGACGGTGAGTACCTGCGCGGTCACGTGCCGCGCATCGGATGAGAGCAGGTAGTCGATGGCCCCGGCGATGTCCTCGGGATCGGCGATGCGGCCCAACGGGATCGCGAGCCGGTGCCGCGCCAGGTCGCCCGCGATCGCGGCCTCGGCGGCGGCCGCGCCACCGAAGGCGGTCTGCATCGGGGTGGCGGTGGAGCCGGGCGCGACCACGTTGATCCGCACCCCGCTGCCCGCGAGTTCCAGTGCGAGCGTGAGGGTCGCGTTGTGCGCGGCGGCCTTCGACGCACCGTAGGCGCCGAGCCCCACGCGCGGGCCGTTCCCGGCATTGGAGCCGACCACCACCGCCGCGCCCGCGCCGCGCTCGGCCATCCGCCGGGCGGCGGCGGTGAGCACGTTCACCGTGCCCGTCAGGTTCACCGCGAGCGCGGCCCCCCAGTCGTCGGCGGCGGTATCGAGAACCGCTCCCGCCACGAGGATTCCGGCGCAGTGCGCGAGCGCGTCGACGGGCCCGCCCGCCTTCTCCGCGGCGTCGAGCGCGGCGGCGACGTCGTCCGCGTCGGTCACGTCGAGCACGTGCGCGGTGGCGGAGCCGCCCGCATCGGCGACGGCGCGGGCCGTCGCCACGAGGCCGTCGGCGTCGCGGTCCGCCAGCGCGACGGGGCCGCGGCGGGCGAGCCGCAGCGCCGTCGCGGCGCCGATCCCGGACGCGGCGCCGGTGACGAAGGCATGCATCAGTGATCGTCCTCGTCGAAGTCGGCGATGCCGAGCTTCCAGTAGCCGGTGATGTCGCAGTCCCGCGCGGCGGGTTTCCAGGTGCTCGCGAGCCAGCGGCGCAGCGGCTTGAGCGAGCCCGCCTCACCGGCGAGCCAGGCGTACCAGCGCTCACCGTCGGGCACGGCCTGCGGCAGTTCGGCGACGGCCCGCTCCAGCACGTCCGACGTGCCGGGAGCGGCGGCGCCGCGGTGGCACCAGCGGACCTCGACGCCGGGCGGCGGATCGAGCTCGATCTGCTCCTGCGCGTCGGCCACCTCGATGAGGGCCCAGCCGCGGGCGTCGCGCGGCAGCTCCTCGAGCCAGCGGTCGATCGCGGGCAACGCGGTGATGTCGCCGACGAGCAGGTAGCGGCTGTAGAGCGGCGGCACGACGACGCCGCCGGGCGGACCCGCGACGTGCACGGTGTCGCCGGGTGCGGCGGCCTCCGCCCAGTCCGACCCGAGGCCGCCGCGGTGCAGCGCGATGTCGATGTCGAGCTCCCCGGCGAGCACGTCGTAGCGGCGCACGGTGTACTCGCGGGTGGTGGGCCGCGGATCGCGCGGCCAGCGCAGCATCAGGCCGTTCTTCTCCGGCAAGGTCAACACGCCGTCCTCGCCGGGCAGCACGAACTTCACGTGATCGTCCGCGGCGTGGGTCTGGAAGCCGTCGAGCTCGGCCCCGCCCAACGTCACCCGGATCAGGGCGCTGCCGAGCCGGCGGGTGCGCACCACCTGCAACTCGCGCAGCCCGATCGGGTACGGGACGCGGTCGGCGCCGTCCACCTCGCCCGCGAGGACCTCCGCGATGCGTTCCCGGTGGCGGCCTCGGTGGTCCGTGCGTGCGGTCATTCGTCGGTTCCTCTCGCTGGGCTGGGCGGCTCGTCGAGGGCGCGGGGCTGCGCGTCCTCGGCATGATCGTTCGACGGCGCGTCCTCGTCGCGGCCCCGCGACCACGCGGCCCACAGCTCGGCGTAGGCGCCGCCGGCGGCGACGAGCTCGTCGTAGGTGCCGCGCTCGACGATGCGGCCGTCGGCCATGAGCACCACCTCGTCGGCGCGGGCGGCCTGCGCCAGGCGGTGCGCGATGACCACGGCGGTGCGGCCGCCGGTGATCCGGTGCGCGGCCTCCTCCAGCTCGGCGGCGCCCGCCGATCCCGCTTCCGCGGTGGCCTCGTCGAGGACGAGCACCGCCGGGTCGAGCAGCGCGACGCGGGCCAGCGCTACCTGCTGCGCCTGCACGGGGGTCAGCGCGCCGGCCTGGGCGCCGACCTCGCGGTCGAGTTCGAGGTCGAGCCCGGCGGTGGCGAGCGCCGCGCGCAGCTCGTCGTCGGTGGCGTCGGGCGCCACCAGCCGCAGGTCGTCGGCGAGGGTGCCGGCGAAGACGTGCACGTCCTGGGTGACCAGGCAGATGCGCCGCGCGCGGGTCGCCGGGGCCAGGTCGGCGATGTCGGCACCGTCGAGCAGCACCGTGCCGGTGCCCGCCGGGCGGGCGCCCGCGAGGATCGCGGCGAGCGTCGACTTGCCCGCCCCGGAGGCGCCGACCACGGCGACGGTGCGGCCCGCGGGCACCGCGAGATCCACCGCGTGCAGCACGTCGCGCTCGCCGTAGGAGAAGTGCAGCCCCCGTACGTCGATCGCCCCGGCGCCGCCGGTGTCCGCGTCGGTCCCGCCTGCGGCCGCCGCTCCCTCGTTCTCGACGATGACGCCCACCACCCGCTGTAGCGAGGCGGAGGCCGAGGAGATGGGGTCGACGACGAGCATCAGCTGGCCGATCGGCCCGAACAGGCGCAGGAAGTACAGGGTGGCCGCGGTGACCACGCCGACGGTGACGGCGTCGTCGCGCACCAGTTGGAATCCGATGAGCAGCAGTAGCGTCATGCCCAGCCACTCGGCGAAGTTGATCCGTCCGAACAACCGGTTGTTGATGATCCGGATGTTCACGGCGAGCCGGACCACGGCCCAGGAGTGCTCGCTGATCCGGGCGCGACGGTCCGCCTGCAGCCCGAACGCGCGGACCGTCGGCAGGCCGCGGACGGACGCCAGCAGCTCGGCGGCGCGGCGGCCGCGGCGGCGGCGCTCCTCGAGGTACTGCGCGGGCGCGTGCCGGCGGTAGCGGCGGATCGCGAAGTAGTACACGGGCGCCAGCACGAGGGCGACCAGCACGAACCGCCAGTCGAGCACGGCCATGCCGACCAGGGTGACGGCGACGGCGAAGCCCGCGCCGGTGATGGCGGGCAGCGTCTCGTTGACGGTCTGCGTGAGCACGGTGACGTCGTCGGTGGTGCGGGCGATCAGGTCGCCGGGGCCCACGCGTTCGAGACGCGCGAGCGGCAGGTGCATGCCGCTGTCGATGACCCGCTCGCGCAGCCGGGCGATCACCCGGTCCACGGCGCCGGCCATGAGCACGAAACCGTACGCGGTGAACAGGGCGGAGGCGACGGTGGCGCCGAGCATCACGGCCGCGGAGGTCCAGACGGCGGCGGCGCCGTGCGCGCCGAAGATCGCGAGGTCGTCGCGCACCAGGTCGACGAAGGCACCCAGCAGGCGGGGCGTGACCAGCGCGGCCGCGGCACCGGCGACGAGCAGGACGAAGGCCGCGAGGAGGCGGGCGCGGTGCGGGCGGGCCGCCTCGCCGACGACGGCGCGCACCTGCGCGCCGCTCGCGACGGTCAGCTGCTCGGGCCGGCGGGTCTCGGTGTCGCTCATGCGGACACCTCCTCGGCCTGTGCGGCGGCGAGCCACGCGGGGGATCCGGTGAAGACGACGGTGGTGCGGCCCGCGCGCAGCCGGCGCACCCGCTGCACGACCGCGGCCTCGGTGACGGAGTCGACGGCGGTGGTCGGGTCGTCGAGCACCAGGACGTCGGGGTCGGCGTAGAGGGCGCGCGCGAGCGCGACCCGCTGGCGCTGACCGCCGGAGAGGGCGGTACCGCCCTCGCCCACGGCCTTGTCGAGCGCGTCGTCGGCGATCAGGTCGTCGAGGCCGGCGGCGAGCACGGCCGCGTCGACGGTGACGGCGCGCCCGGCCCCCGCGCGGTCCGCGCCGAGCTCGACGTTCTCGAGCACGGTGCCGTCGAACAGGTCCCCGAGGTGCGGGGCCACGAGCACCGCCTCCCGCAGCCGGGCGGGGGCGATGGCGCGGACGTCGGTGTCGCCGATCCGGGCGATGCCGGGCTCGGGCACGTCGGCGAGCGCGAGCGCGGCGGTGGCGGCCGCGGCGTGCTCGGGTGCCACGTCGAGCACGGTGAGCCGGCCCTGCGGCACGGTCACCTCGTCGGCGCCGAGGCGCACCGTGATCGGAGCGGCCGGCACGTCGGCGTCGCCCTGATCGGGCAGCAGCGACGGCGCCTGCAGCACCGACAGGACGCGGGCGGCCGAGGCCTTGCCCGACGCCCACATCACGCTGGCGACGCGTCCGATGAAGTTGATGGGCTCGGTGATGAGCTGGGCCAGCCCGATCACGGTGATGAGCTGGCCGATGGTGATGTCGCCGGCGACGGCCTGCAGCCCGGCGATGAGCGCGATGCCGACGACGAAGAAGCCGCCGACCACGGTGAGGGTGCCCGAGAGCGCGGCGGAGGCGCGGTTGGCCTGCAGCGTCGCGGCCAGGGCGCGCTGCGAGCGCAGGCGGTAGCGCTCGACGGCGGCACCCTCGGCGCCGAGGCCCTTGACCACGCGCACGCCGTACATGAGGTCGGCCGCGGTGCCGGCCGCGCCGGCGGCCTCGCGCTGCTGCCCGGCGACCCGCTGGGAGAGCGGTCCGCCGATCTTGTCGGAGAGGACCACCACGACGACGGCCCCGAGCAGGGTGGCGACGCCCAGCGGCCAGGAGATGGTGAACAGCACGACGGCGGCGAAGACGATGCCCACCATGTTGCCGATCGGATAGATCAGCACGCCCTTGCTGCGGGCCACCGCGTTGGTGTCCGCGGAGGAGATGGACAGCAGCTCGCCCGGCATCCGTTTCGGCCCGCCGAGCCCGTGCGGGTCGAGGATGCGGTCGCTGATCCGCATGCGCAGCGCGTGATCGATGAAGTTCATCGCGATCCAGCCGAGCCGCGAGGCGTAGCGGAAGCTGAACGAGAGCACCGCGAAGGTCACGCCGAGCACCAGGATCCAGCGCAGGAGCGCGCCGCCGTCGCCGGTGGACACGCCCTGGTCGATGGCCTTGCCCACCACGACGGGCACGAGCATCTCGCCCAGCTGGTGCAGCGCCGACAGGGCGACGGCGGGCACCATGTACTTCGGGTGCGCCGTCATCGCCCGCCAGAGCAGGGTGCGGGGGCGGGTGTCGCCGTCGATCGCCGGGACGCCGACGACGCTGTCGGCTCTCCGGGGCCCGTGTGGGGGTCGTTGGTCCATGTCAGCCGAGATACGCCCCGGAATCCCCGAGGATCTTCGCCGCGGGGTGCTCGGAGCCGTCCGCGGTGCGGACGCGCTCGACGATCAGCGCCGGGTTGCCGCCGCGCCACGCGTCGGGTCCGGCGACGACGGCGATGCCCTCGCCGTCGGGGACGCAGACGCGACCGGGCGTGCCGCCGTAGCGCTTGTCGGACACCGAGGCCGCAGTGATCGCGAGCCGCTCGCCCCGGAACACGGTGTGCGCGTTCGGGTACGGGTCGGACTGCGCGCGGATGAGGCGCTCGATGGCATCGGCCGGCCAGGACCAGTCGATCCGGCTGTCGGCGTCGGAGCGCTTGTGGAAGTAGGTCGCCGCGGCCGGGTCCTGCGGGATCGGCTGGGCGGTACCGGCTTCGAGCTCGCCGAGCGCGCGGGTCACCAGCGGGCCGATGAGGTCGACCGTGCGGTGGAACAGGTCGACGGTGCGGTCGGTCGGCCCCACCGCGACGGACTCCTGCGCGATGATCGGGCCGGTGTCGAGCCCGGCGTCCATGAGGTGCGCGGTGACGCCCACGTGGGTCTCGCCGTTGATCAGCGCCCAGATCAGCGGGGAGAACCCGGCGTAGCGCGGGAGCAGGGAGTCGTGGATGTTCAGGGTGCCCAGGCGCGGCATCGAGTAGATCGACTCGGGCAGCCAGGTGCGCCAGTTGTTGGCGACGATGATGTCGGGCTGCGCCTCGGTGACGGCCTCGTAGAGCGCCTCGTCGGGCTTCTTGGCCAGGTGCACGGGCACGCCGCGGCTGGTGGCGAGCTCCTCGACGGAGTCGTTCCACATCATCTCGTAGGGATTGTTCGACACGGGGTGGGTCACCGCGAGGGCGACCTCGTGCCCGGCGTCGAGGACGGCGGACAGCGTGCGGTGACCCCAGGTCTGGAATCCGAAAGTGACGACGCGCATCATGCTCCCTTCGCGGCGGTGACGGTGAGTTCGGCGTCGGCGCTCTCGCGCTCGATGCCGTCCAGGATCTCCCCCGCCCGGACGGCGACGTTGGAGAGGAGGGTGGAGCCGAGGCCGTGGGTGGCCTCGGTCGCGCCCTGGATGTAGAGGCCGGGGACGGGCGCACCGTCGAGCTCGAGGCGGTAGTCGCGGGCCACCGACGTGCGCTCGGGGGTCAGCCCCCACCCGGAGAGCACCTCGGAGACGCCGGTGGAGCGGAATCCGGTGGCGCACACCACGGCCGTGTACCGCTCGACGCTCTCGGCGTCCGTGAGCCGGTCGTGCAGGGCGACGGTGATCGCGTCGTCCGCGGTGATCGCGGACCGGACGGAGGTCGCCGGCCGGAACCGCAGCCGGCGGCGCCCGGTCACCTTCTCCTGGTACTCGGTGGCGTAGAGCTCGTTGATCAGCTCCAGGTCCACGCAGCCGTAGTTCGTGGTGGCGTGCCGCTGCATCAGCTCCGAGCGCACGGGCTCGGGGGCGTCGAAGAAGTCGTCGACGGCGTCGGGATCGAAGACCCGGTTGGCGAACGGGCTGTCGTCGGCCGGCTGGAAGCCGTAGGAGTTGAACGCCGATTCGACGACGGCGGAGGGGAATTCACGGTGCAGGTACTGCACGACCTCGGCGGCGCTCTGGCCGCCGCCGACCACGAGGAAGCGGTGCTCGCCCTGCGGATCGAAGGACGCCGCGCCGAGGTGCTCGAGCAGTCGGTGGTTGTGGAACAGGCGCGGCCCCTCGGCGGCCCACTCCGGCAAGCGCTCCCGCAGCCCCGTGGCGGCGACGACGGTCCGGGCGCGCAGCCGCCCCGCCCCGTCGGGACCGGAGTAGTCGATGATCCAGCGGGCGCCGTCGGCCGCGTCCTCCTCGGCCCGCTCGACCGCCACCACCTCGGTGCCGTAGTCGATCCGGGCGTCGACGCTGCCCGCGACCCATCGCAGGTAATCCGTGAACTCGGCGCGGGTCGGGAAGAAGGTCTGGTGGTTGACGAAGTCCACCAGCCGCCCGCGCGCCTCCAGGTAGCTCAGAAAACTGAACGGGCTCCGGGGATTCCGGAGCGTGGCCAGATCCTTGAGGAAGGCGACCTGCATGGTGGCGCCGTCGAGCAGCATGCCCGGGTGCCAGGCGAAGGACGGCTTGCGTTCGAGGATCTCCATGGAGATCCGGGGGCGACCGGCACGGTTGTGCTCATCGATCGCAGTGGCGAGCGCGAGGTTCGACGGTCCCGCCCCGATGCCGACGACGTCGACGATGGTCTCTTGGTCTGCCATGAGTCTCCATTCACTTCTCGATCGCTCTCTGGATAGGATAGGCACACCTATGCAACTGGAGTCCAATCACCTGAGAGGAAATCCAATGTGTCAGTCACCACAGCGGTGGCCCGGCGCGCTGCCGATCGGGCAGCATCCTCAGTGGCGGTTAGCCTAACCAAAGCCTAACAACGGAGCCACGTTCATTCCATCGGAGCACAGGGGGATCACCATTTCCACGATCGACACCGGGACCGGGTCCGCGCAGTCGACGAACCTGACCGCGGCCGCCCACGATCTCTGGCTCGGCCACCACGCCGCCGCGCACCCGTCGGTCTACACCACCGCCGAGGCCGCCTACCTGGGCGAACACGTCGATCCCGACCTGCTGGCCGAGGCCACCCGGCGGGCGCTGGTGGAGTCGGGTCTGGCGAGGGTGCGCTTCGTCGAGGAGCACGGCGTGCCGCGGCGGATCAGCGACACCACGGCCGCGCCGGTGATCGAGTGGGCCGACGCCGCGGACGCCGACGCCGCCCGCCGCCTCGTCCGGCGCGCTGCGCACCGGACGATCGACCCCGTGCGCGACCGGACCGTGGGCGCCCTGATCGTGCGCATCGCCCAGGAGGACGGCCCGCGCATCGGCTGGTGCCTGTGGGCGCACCACCTGATCCTGGACGGCTACGGCTACGCCCTCCTCCGGCGGCGGATCGGCCGGATCTACGCCGCCCTCGCGGAGGGCACCGAACCGCCCGCATCCCGGCTGATCACCCCGCAGTCGCTGCCCGCCCCCGATCCGGCGGACGCGCCGGAGGCCGATCCCGCCGTCCGCCCCCTGACCCGCTGGTCCGAGGGCGAGGCCCCGGCGGCGCCCGGACCGCTGCACGCCGTGCGCACCGTCGACGTGGGCACGATGCCCACCCCCTGGGCCCCGTGGACCGTCGCCGCCGTCGCCGCGTACACCGCGCGCCTGACCGGCACGTCCGACGTGCGCGTCGGCGTCCCGGTTCTGGGGCGGGCGTCCTCGACCATGAACTCGCCGCTCTCGGCGGCGTGGATCGCCGCGCTGCCGCTCACCGTCGAACCGGGCACGACCCCGGCCGAGCTGGCCGCCGCCGCGGAGAGCGGCCTGCGCGCCGTCGCCGCCGGCGAACACCACCGCACCGGCGCCGGCGTGCTCGTCAACGTCAAGCCCTTCGCCTCGAACCTCCCGATCCCCGGCGGCCCCTCCGAGTTCGAGGTGCTCGCCGCGGGCCCCATCGCCGACGTCTCGATCACCGTCGAATCGCTGCAGACCGACGCGGGCCCGCGCCTGCGGATCGACATCGCCGCGAACCCGGACCTGCACACCGCCGCCGAGATCGCCGGGCACGCCGACCGGCTCGCGGCCTTCACGAGCGCGTTCTTCGCCGCACCGGAAGCGCCCGCCGCGGCGATCGACTGGTTCACGGCCGCCGACGCGCGGGCGTGGGCCGCCGCCACCGGCGAACGCACCCTGGTGCAGGCCTTCGACGCCCGCGCCGAGGAGACCCCGGAGGCGCCCGCCGTCCTCTCCCCCGACGGTGCCGCCGTCACCTACGCGGACCTGCGCGCGGCGTCCGAGGAGATCGCCGACCGGCTGCGCGAGGCCGGCGTCGCGGAGGGCGATCTGGTGCAGATCTCCGTCCCCCGCGGCCCCGAGGTGGCCACCGCCGTCCTCGGCGTCCTCCGGACGGGGGCCGCCTACCTGCCCGTCGACCCCGGAACCCCTTCCGCGCGAGCGGACTTCATCGTCGCGGACGCCGGGCCCACCGCCGTGATCGGCGCGGGCGGCACCGTCGACGCACTGCCCCCGAACCCGGACGCCGCGCGGGTGCCGCACGGCACCGCCTACGTGATCTACACCTCCGGCTCCACGGGCAAGCCCAAGGGGGTGCCCATCGGGCACCGGCACGTGCTGCGCCTGTTCACCGCGACCGCCATGGATTTCGGCCCCGCGGACCGGTGGATCATGTTCCACTCCTACGCCTTCGACTTCTCGGTATGGGAGCTGTTCGGCGCGCTGCTGCACGGCGGCGCCGTCGTGACGCCCACCCGCGAGGACGTCACCGATCCCGCCCGGGTCGCGGAACTCATCGAGCGGCACGGGGTCACCGTGCTGAACCAGACGCCGGCCGCGTTCTACGCGTTGCAGCACGAGCTGTCCGCCGCGGCCGCGGAGAAGCTGCGGCACATCGTCTTCGGCGGCGAGCGGCTCGAGCCCGCGCGGCTGCGTCCGTGGTTCGACCGGTTCGGTGATCACGTCACCGGCACCGGGCCCGCCCTGGTGAACATGTACGGCATCACCGAGACCACGGTGCACGTCACCGAGCACGTACTCCGCGAGACCGACTCCCCGGCGTCGATCATCGGCCGGCCCCTCGCCGATCTGCGCGCCTACGTCCTCGACGAGAACCGGCATCCGGTGCCGACCGGACGGATCGGTGAGATGTACGTCGCCGGCCCGGGCCTGTCCGCGGGCTACCTCGGGCGTCCCGATCTGACGGCGGAGCGGTTCGTGCCCGATCCCTTCGGGGAGGGCCGGATGTACCGCACCGGTGATCGCGCCCGGGTCACCCCCACGGGGCTGCTCGAATACATCGGCCGCACCGACGATCAGGTGCAGCTGCGCGGGCACCGCGTCGAGCCCGCGGAGATCGACGCCGCGGCGATCGACCACCCCGACGTGACGGGCGCCGTCACCGTGCTCACCGCGCTGCCCAGCGGCGACGACGGGCTCGTCACCTACGTCCTCGCGCCCGCCGGGTCCGAGGAGGCGGTGCTGGCTCACCTCGCGGCCCGGCTCCCCGGCTACATGGTGCCCGCGCTGGTGATCCCGCTGCCGCGGTTCCCGCTGACGGTCAACGGCAAGGTCGACAAGCGCGCCCTGCCCGCGCCCGCCTTCGCGGGGACGGCCGGCGCCGGACCGCGCGCCACCGGACTCGTCGGCGAGGTCTGCGCGGTCTTCGCCGAGGTCACCGGCGTGGACGCGGTCGACCCGGACGACGGCTTCTTCGCCCTCGGCGGGCACTCCCTGCTCGCCGTGCACCTGGTGCGCCGCCTCGCCGAGCTGCCCGGACTCGCCGCCGTGCGCCTGGCGGACGTCTTCGCCGGCCCCACCCCGCGCTCCCTCGCCGCGCTCGCCGGCGACGGCGCGCAGCCCGGGCGGGCGACGGACGGACCGACGGCCGGCGCCGCCGGTTCCGGCCCCACCCCGCTCTCGCCGGCGCAGGAGCGCCTGTGGCTGCTCTCCCGGCTCGAGGGCGCGGACGCCTACCTCCTCGGCCTGGTGCTGCGGCCCACCGACGGCCGCCCCCTCGACGTGGACGCCGCGCTCGCGGCGCTCGCCGACGTCGCCCGGCGGCAGGAGAGCCTGCGCACGCGTTTCCCGGTGCAGGACGGTGCGCCCGTGCAGGAGGTGCTCTCCTGGTCACCGCGACCGACCGCGGTCGAGGACGTCCGCGCCGCGGTCGCCGAGGCGCTGGCGAGCGGCTTCGACCTCGCCACCGCGCCGCCGGTGCGCACCTTCGCCTCCCCGGAGGGCATCGGCGTCGCCATGCACCACATCATCGGCGACGAGTCCTCCCGCGAGCGGTTCACCGAGGAGTTCGGGCGCGCCTACGCCGCCCGGCTCGCGGGCGAGCCGGCCGCGGACTGGCCGGCCGACGCCCCCACCTACCGGGACGTGACGCTGTGGCAGCAGGAGAGCGCCGGCGCCGGTGCCGAGCGCGGGCTCGCCTTCTGGCGCGAGGCCCTCGCCGACGCCCCCACCGAGCCGTCGTGGCGCACGGACTTCCCGCGCCCCGCGCTGCCGACCGGCGCGGGCGCCGTCGTACGGACCCGGCTCGGTGCCGCGGAGCACCGGCGGCTGCGGGCGGTGGCCGAGGCGGCCGACGCCAGCGTGTTCATGGCGCTGCACGCCGCGCTCGCGGTCACGCTGCGCCGCTTCGGTTCCGGCGACGACCTCTGCGTGGGCACGCCGGTGGCCGGCCGCGACCATCCCGCGACGGACCCGCTCATCGGCTGCTTCGTCAACACCGTGGTGCTGCGCACCGACCTGGGTGCGGCGGTGAGCTTCGAGGACGCGCTGGGCCACGTCCGGGACCGCGACCTCGGCGCCTTCGCGCACGCCGGCGTCCCGTTCGACGCGGTCGTCGACGCCGTGAACCCGCCGCGCGCGAGCGGCCGTCACCCGCTGTTCCAGGTGATGCTCTCGCACTGGGCGGGGAGCCCGACCGACGCGAGCATGACGACGGAACTCGTGGGCACCGACACCGCGAAGTTCGACCTGTCGTTCCGGTGCGTCGAGACCACCGACGCCGACGGCGGCGCGGGGATCGCGATCGACCTCGAGTACTCCACCGAGCTGTTCGCCCCGTCGACCGCGCAGCGCCTCGCCGAGCGGTTCCGCCTCGCGCTGACCGAGCTGCCCGCCGCGCCCACGGCCCCGCTCACCGCGACCGACCTGCTCACCGATGCAGAGCGCGACGAGGTGCGCGCCTGGTCGTACACCGCGCACGACGAGCCGGCGCGCGAGTTCGCGGAGGTCTTCCTCCCGATCGCCCGCACCGATCCCGCCGCGGAGGCCCTGGTCTGCGGGGGCGCGCGCTACACCTACGGCGATGTGCTCGCCTGGACCGATGCGCTCGGCGCGCACCTGGTGGCGCTCGGCATCGGCCGCGGCGACGTGGTCGGCATCGCCCTGCCCCGCAGCGCGGAGATGATCGCCGCGGTGATCGCGGTCCTGCGGGCGGGGGCGGCCTACGTCCCCCTCGATCCCAGCTACCCGGCGGACCGGCTGGCCGACATGATCGACGACGCCGCCCCGAAGGTGATCCTCGGCGAGCCGGACTTCGTCGCGGCCTTCGCCCCCGGCGGGGCGCTGGCCGCGACCGGCGGTGGCGCCGAGGTGGAATCCCTGCGGCGGGAGGCACCGTCGCCCGACGACCTGGCGTACCTGATCTACACGTCCGGATCGACGGGGCGCCCGAAGGGCGTGGAGGTGGCGCACCGCGGCATCGCCGATCTGCTGGTGCTGCAGCGCGACGTGATCGGCATGGGCCCGCACACCCGCGCCCTGCACTTCTCGTCGATCAGCTTCGATCTCGGCTTCTGGCAACTGATGTGGGGACTGTGCTCGGGCGGGACACTGGTCGTCGCGCGCGAGGAGGACCGGATCCCCGGCCGGCCGCTGCTGGAGGTGATCGAGGCCGAGCGGGTGAACTTCGTCGGGGTGCCGCCGTCCTTCGCCGCGGCCTTCCCGCCCGACGCGGACCTGGCCCCGGGCATCGACCTCATGCTCGGCGCCGAGAAGCTGACCCCGTCGCTCATCGCGCGATTCGCCCCGGGGCGGCGGCTGTTCAACGCCTACGGCCCCACCGAGTGCACCGTCAACGCGACGCTCGCGACGATCGCGCCCGAGCACACCGGCCCGGTGCCCATCGGCCCGCCCGACCCCGGCATGCGCGGCTACGTCCTCGACGAGGGCCTGCGCCCGGTACCGCCCGGCACCGTCGGCGAGCTCTACCTGGGTGGGCCGTCGGTGGCGCTGGGCTACCGCAACCGGCCCGAGCAGACGGCCGAGCGGTTCCTCGACGACCCGTTCGTGCCGGGCGGACGGATGTACCGCACGTCCGACCTGGTCTGGTGGGGCGAGGACGGGCAGCTGTACTTCGGCGGCCGCGCCGATTCACAGGTCAAGGTGCGCGGCTTCCGGATCGAGCTCGGCGAGATCGAGACCGTGATCGGCGCCGACGAGTCGGTGGCCGACGTCGCGGTCGCGGTGCTCGGCGAGCGGATCGTCGCGTACGTGACCACCGTTGCGGGCGCGAGTTTCGACGCCGACGCGCTGACCCGGCGCGCCCGCTCCCGGCTGCCGCAGTACATGGTGCCGGCGATCTTCGTGCCGCTGCCCGAGTTCCCGCGCCTGCCCAACGGCAAGGTGGACCTGAAGTCCCTTCCGGAACCGGCCTCCGCGCACAAGATCTCGGGCCGCGGGCCGCGGACCCCGCGCGAGGAGCGCGTGTGCGCGATGTTCGCGCGCACGCTCGGGCTGGACGCGGTGGGCATCGACGACAACTTCTTCGACCTCGGCGGGCACTCCCTGCTGGCCGCCCGGTTGATGACGGAGATCGGCGCGGAGTTCGGGGTGAACGCCACCGTCGCCACGCTGTTCGCGGCGCCGACCGTGGGCGAACTGGTCGCGCGCCTGGAGTCCGGTGCGGGCGAGGAGGACTCGGGCCTGGGCCCGGTCCTGCCGTTCCGTACCACGGGTGACGGTGCGCCGGTGTTCTGCTTCCACCCCGCGGGCGGGATCAGCTGGGGCTACGCGGGTCTGCTGCGCCACCTCGACGAGCGCTTCCCGCTGTACGGCATCCAGGCGTCGAACCTGGCGACCGGCTCGCGGCCGCCCGGGACGCTGCGCGCGATGGCTCTGGAGTACCTGGAGCGGATGCGCGAGGTCGCCCCGCACGGGCCGTACCACCTGGTCGGCTGGTCGCTCGGCGGCGTCGTGGCGCACGCCATCGCCGCGGAGTTGCAGGCCGCCGGGGAACCGGTCGGCGTGGTCGCGATGCTCGACTCCTTCCCGTCGGACGCGTGGCCGTCGGTGCCCACCGAGCAGGACGCCCTCGCGGCGCTGCTCTACATGGTGGGCTACGACCCGCAGCCCCTGGTGGACAAGGGGATCACGCGGCAGGCCGTGATCGACGTGCTGCAGTCGGAGGGCAGCGCGCTGGCCGGCATCACCGAGGTCACACCCAACGCGATGATCGACAACTTCGCCAACGCAGTGAACCTGGAGGCCGAGCCGTACCAGGCCGAGGTGGACGGCGATCTCGTCTTCTTCACCGCGGCGCGCAACCCCGCGACGTCGGCGACGTACCCGCTGTGGCGGCCGTACTTCACCGGCACCATCGACAACCACGACGTGGACTGCGAGCACAAGGACATGACGCAGCCCGGACCGATCGCCGAGATCGGCCGTACATTGAACTCCGCACTCCTGCGGGCAGATGAAAGGAACACCCGGTGACACTTCGATTCCGTCGAGCGCGCATCGCGCTCGCCGCCACCGCGGCCATGACCATGCTGGTCACGGCCTGCGGCTCGGGCGGATCGTCCGATGACTCCTCGTCGTCGCAGGACACGGCGGGCTTCCCCGTGTCCATCCAGTCCGCGCTCGGCACGGCCGAGATCACGAAGAAGCCGGAGCGCGTCGTCACCCTCGGGTGGGGCAGCACCGAGGCGGCCGTCGCCCTGGGTGTCATCCCCGTCGGCATGCGGGACATGAAGTCCGACTGCGGCTGCGAGGGCGGCATCGTCCCGTGGGTCAAGGACAAGCTGGGCGATGCGAAGCCCACCCTGCTGGCCGAGTCGAGCAAGTCGATCCCGCTCGAGCAGATCGCCGCGCTCAAGCCCGACGTGATCCTCGCCGTGCAGTCGGGACTCACCGCGGACCAGTACGCGAGCCTGTCGAAGATCGCACCGACGGTGGCCTACCCGGGCCGCACGTGGCAGACCTCCTGGAAGGACCAGACCACCACCGTCGGTAAGGCCCTGGGCAAGGACAAGGAGGCGGCCTCGCTGGTCGCCACCGCCGACAAGCAGATCGCCGATGCCAAGGCCGCGCACCCGGAGTTCGCGGGCAAGACCGTCGCCGCGGCGAGCGCCACCACCACCGACGGCCTGAACATCTACTTCGACACCGATCCGCGCACCCAGCTGCTCGGGAGCCTGGGCTTCACCCCGCTGCCGTCGCTGGCGGCGCTGCGCGAGCAGACCCCGCCCGGCAAGTTCGCCGCGCCGGTCAGCTGGGAGAACGTCCCGCAGTACAACCCCCAGGTGCTCACCTCGTGGTACCTGGACGCCGCGAAGCAGCAGTCGACCGAGTCCAATCCGGTCTTCACCAGCCTCACCGCCCCGCAGCGCAAGTCCTACGTGCCGCTGACGGATCCGCCGCTGGTGTTCGCCGTGAGCTCGCCGAACGTGCTGAACCTGCCCTGGATGCTGGAGCGCTACCTGCCGCTGCTCAGCACGGCCGCCACGAACGCCGGCTGACACTCCGCACGCGAAGTCGACAGGGCCCCGGGAGCGATCGCTCCCGGGGCCCTCGCGTCTTCGTAGTCAGAGGCCGGCGGCCTCGAGCGCCTGCTCGTACAGATCGGTGGCCTCGTCGCGCGATTTGCCCGCCGCCAGGGCCTCGGCGAAGACGGCGCGCAGCCGCTCCTCCCCCGCCGCCTCGAAGCGCTTGGTCCAGGCCTCGGCGTCGTGCCGCCAGTACCCCACCACGTCCGCCCGGTCGCGCGCCCAGCCCAGGCCCCGCACGTGCTTCTTCGCCGCCCGGGTGTCGGCCGCCTCGCCCGCGAGCCACAGGTAGCCGTCCGTCGGCAGGTCGACGGTGCGCAGCACCTCCGGCAGGCGGCTGGGCGCGGCGCCGTTGCCGGTGCCGATCACCTCGAGCACCTCGGTGCCCGGCCGCTCGGGGAGGTAGGCGATCTCACTGCGGTCGAGCACCTCGGCGATGACGGTCACGTCGATGCCCGCGGGCGTCTCCTCCAGGATGCGGGCGAGCGCCGGCAGCGCCGCGAGATCACCGGCGAGCACGTGCCGCGACGCGTCCGCCGGGGGCGCGTACCAGGACCGAGGCCCGGCGGCGAGCAGCCGCCACCCGGGACGCGCGGCGCGGAACCAGTCGATGGCGGGCCCGTGCCCGTGCTCGGCCACGTCCACCAGCATCCGGCGGGTCGCGGGGTCGTAGGCGCGCACCGAGTAGTTGCGGTGCCCCGCGCTGCGCTCGGGATCGCCGATCTCCCAGCCGCCGAGGGCCGCGGGGTCCTCCGAGGGGCGGGCGCGCAACTCGTCACCGTCGGGCGAGAAGTAGAAGGCGATCGACTCGTCCCCCGGCGCGATGGGGACGTAGCCCCCGGCGGTGCCGTCGCCCACCTCGAACTCGAGGCGCAGCAGGTTCTCCGCGACCTGCGAGGTGGCGGAGAGGGTCAGGACGAAATCGTTCCACTTCATGGATCACTCCAACCGTCGGGCCGCGGCGTGGTGCAGCATGCGCGACCTCCTAGTGCCAAGTGTAGGCTTACCTACCTGATCGACCGCAGGCTACCTCAAGGAGACGGTTTCCGACATGTCCACCTCCCCCCTGACCGCTGAGCGCGTGCGCGCCGACGTCGCCGAGCTGCTGCAGGTGCCCCCGCAGTCGATCGCGGACGATGACAACCTCTTCGACCTCGGTCTGGACTCGGTGCGCGTGATGACGCTGATCCAGCGCTGGCGCGATGCGGGCGCCGCCGACATCGAGTTCCCCGATCTCGCGGAGCAGCCGGAGCTGGCCCACTGGCAGCAGCTCGTGGTGGGCGGGTGAACCCGTTCGACGATCCGGACGCGGGCTTCCTGGTCCTGCGCAACGCGCGTGATCAGCGCTCGCTGTGGCCGCGCTTCGCGCAGGTCCCCGCGGGCTGGTCCGTCGAGTACGGTCCCGCCTCGCGCGCGGACTGCCGCGACCACGTCGACGCCGTGTGGACGGACCTGCGCCCGCGGCCCGTCGCCCTCCCCCACTAGCCCCTTCGCACCGCCCAGGAGCCACCGCCGTGACCCTCGCAGAGGCCGCCCCTTCCCCGGCTCCGGCCGGCACCGACGCCCCGGACCTGCTCCCGCTCACCGCGGCGCAGCACGGGATCTGGAACGCGCAACGGCTGGAACCGGATTCGCCGTACTACGTGGTGGGCGACGTGCTGGAGATCGCGGGCGAACACCCCGTCGACCTGGCGGCCCTGCGCACGGCCATCGCCCGCACGCGCGCCGAGGCCGGCAGCCTGCGGCTGCGGGTGGTGCACACGCCCGACGGTCCGCGGCAGTGGATCGACGACTCGCCCGCGCCGGAGCCGGCCGTGGTCGACCTGCGGGGCGAGCCGGACCCGCGGGCCGCGGCCGAGGCGGCCGTGGTCGCGGAACGCGCCCGGCTGGCGGCGGAGTGCGCGGGGATGACCGACCGCGACCTGTTCGCCTACCGGATCCTGCGGCTCTCGGACACCGAGGTCTGGTACACCCAGCTGGGGCACCACCTCGTCTTCGACGGCTACTCCGCCGCGATGCTCTCGCGCCGCGTCGCGGCCCACTACAGTGCGCTGCGCGCGGGCACCGCGCCGCCGGCCTCGCCCTTCGGCGCGTTCGCCGACTTCGTCGACGCCGATCGCGAGTACCGCGCGAGCGCGCAGCACGAGGACGACCGCGCCTACTGGCGCGACGCGCTCACTCCCCTGCCCGACCTGCCCGAGCGCCCCGGCCTCGACGGCCCCGCGGGTGCCGTGCACACCGCCCGCGCGGAGCTGCCCGCCGAGGTCTTCGACGCCCTGCGCCGGGTGGCCGACGAGTCCGGGACCACCTGGGGCGAGGTGCTGATCGCCGGTTACGCGGCGTTCCTGCACCGCACGCTCGGCGAGTCCGACGTGGTCTTCGCGATGCCGCTCATGTGCCGTACCGGCCGTGTGGGACTGCGCACCCCGGCGATGGCCGTCAACGTGCTGCCGCTGCGCGTCGCGGTGCGGGCCGAGGACCGCCTCGCGGACCTGAGCACCCGGATCGCGGAGACCCTGCGCGGCATGCGAGCCCACCAGCGCTACCGCGGCGAGGACCTGCCGCGCGATCTCGGCGCCCCGAACGTGGGTGCGCTGCTGCACGGCCGTGGCATCAACCTCAAGGCCTTCGACCTCACCCTCGACTTCGCTGGCTCGGCGGGCACGATGCGCAACGTGGCGGGCGGACCGCCGGAGGACTACGGGCTCAGCGTGATTCCCACGCACGCCGGCGGGCTCCTGGTGGGCTTCGAGGTGGACGCGCGGTCCGCGTCGGCCGAGCAGGTCCAGGGCCGGCTCGACGCGGTGGTCACCCTGATCACCGCGCTCGCCGCACCGGCCGCGCCCGCGCTCGGCGAGGTGGACCTGCTCCCGCCGGGGCTGGGCGCGGAGCTCATCGACCGTTCCCGCACACCGGGGTCCGCGCATGCGGCGCAGACCGTGCCGGACGCGCTCGCCGCGCAGGCGCAGCGCGATCCGGGTGCCCTCGCGCTGGTCCACGGCGACGAGAGGCTCACCTGCGGCGAGCTCGCCGAGCAGGTGCACCGCACCGCCCGGCTGCTGCGCGCCGAGGGCGTCGGCGCGGAGGACGTGGTGGCGCTGGCGCTGCCGCGCGGCGTCGAGCTGGTGACCTGCCTCCTCGCGGTGCTCGACGCGGGCGCCGCGTACCAGTACCTCGATCCCGCGCACCCGCCCGGCCGGCACGCCGAGCTGGTCGCCGACTCGCGCCCGGCACTGCTGCTGACCGTCGCGGGTTCCGCCGTCCCGCAGGGCGTTCCCGTCCTGCTGCTCGACGATCCCGCGGTGCGTGCCCGGCGCACGGCCCTGTCGGGCGCTCCCCTCGCGGCGACGGAGCTCGCCGCCCCGCGGCACCCGGATCACCTCGCGTACGTCATCCACACCTCCGGCTCCACGGGCCGGCCCAAGGGCGTCGCGGCACGGTCCGGCGGTCTGACCAGCCTGCTGCAGCACCACCGCGCGACGCTCGTCGACCCGGCGACCGGCGGGGACGCCGACCGCCGGCTGCACTGCGCGCACACCTACTCGTTCTCCTTCGACGCCTCCCTCGACCAGCTGCTGTGGCTGCTGAGCGGGCATGCGCTGCACGTCTACGACACGGACACCGCCCGCGACGCCGACGCCCTGCTCGCCGCCTACCGCGCGGACCGGATCGACGTCGTGGACACCACCCCGTCGATGGCGGCGCCACTGATCGACGCGGGGCTGCTCGACGGCGAACACCGCCCGGCCCTGCTCATCCTCGGCGGCGAGGCGACCGGCCCCGCCCTGTGGCGACGGATCGCGGGCACGGGCGTGCCCGCGATCAACCTCTACGGCCCCACCGAGGCCGCGGTGGACGCCACCGCGGCGGTCGTGGCCGGCGACACGCCCGTCATCGGCCGGGCGGTGCCCGGCACCGCCGCGTACGCGCTCGACGGTGCGCTGCAACCGGTCCGGGACGGTGAGATCGGGGAGTTGTACCTCGCCGGGCCGCACCTGGCGCGCGGCTACCTCAACCTGCCCGCCGCGACCGCCGAGCGGTTCGTCGCGGATCCCTTCGGCCGCCCGGGTTCCCGGATGTACCGCACCGGCGACCGCGTGCGCCGGCACGGCGAGGCCGGCTACGAGTACCTCGGCCGCGGCGACGGCCAGGTGAAGATCCGCGGCTACCGCATCGAGCTGGCCGAGGTGGAGTCCGCGCTCGCGGCCGTGGCCGGCGTGACCAGCGCCGCGGCGGCGTGGTGCGCACCGACGCCGGCCGGGATCGCCTGGTGGGCTACGTGACCGGCGCCGTCACCGCCGACGGGGTCCGCGCCGCGCTCACCGCCGCGGTGCCCGAGCACATGGTGCCGTCGGCGGTGCTGGTGCTCGATGAGCTGCCGGTGACGATCAACGGCAAGCTCGACCGCGCCGCGCTGCCGGCGCCCGCCGTCGCCGCGTCCGGCCGCGCACCGCGCACGGACCGCGAACGCCTGGTCTGCGCGGTGGTGGCGGCCGCGTTCGAGGTGAGCGCGGTGAGCGTCGACGACGACTTCTTCAGCCTGGGCGGCGACAGCATCAGCGCCATCACCGTGTGCAGCGAGCTGCGCTCGCGCGGGCTGGAGATCCGGCCGCGGGATTTCCTCTCCGGCAGCAGCTTCGCCGCGCTCGCCGCCACGGCCGCGGAGATCGCCACCGAGGAGCAGGGGCCCGTCGCCGCGGCCGAGGGCACGTTCCCCGCACCGCCGATCGTCGCCGCGCTGCTGGCACTCAACCCCGATCCGGCGGACGTCGCCGGGTACGCGCAGTGGATCGCCCCCGAGCTGCCCGACGACGCGACCACGGAGACCGTGCGCGCCGCCCTGCACGCCGTGGTCGCGGCGCATCCCGCGCTGCGGCTGCGCCTGACCGGCGGCACGCTCACCGTCGACGCCGCGGTCCCGGACCTCGAGGTCACCGCGGGTGCGGGCACCGTCGACGACGCCGCGGCCGCACTCGCCGCCGAGCTCGACCCCGCCTCGGGCGCCGTGCTGCGGGCGCGCATCGTGCGCGGCGACGGCGCCCCGGACCGGCTCGTGCTGGTGATCCACCACCTCGCCGTCGACGGCGTCTCCTGGCGGGTGCTGCTCGCCGACCTGCCGCAGGCGCACCGTGTCGCGGTGGAGGGCGGTACGCCCGCGGTGCGGGCCGAGGCCACCCCGTGGCGTGCGCACGCGCTGGCGCTGGCGGAGCACGGCGAGAGCGGCTCCTACCGTGCGGAATCCGGCTACTGGCGGGACGCGCTCGCCGATGCCGAGCGGCTCGGTGGGCGCCTGCTGGATCCCACGATCGACCGGGTCGCCACCGCCGCCGTCACGCGCACCCGCATCGCGGCGCCCGTCGCGACCGCGGTCACCGGCGCCCTCGCGGCCGCCTACCGCGCCAATGCGGAGGAGACGCTCCTGGCGGCGCTCGCGCTGGCGCTGCGCCTGCGCCGTCGCCGTGCGGGCCTGGCCCCGCGGCCGGCGGCGACGGTCACCGTCGAGGGGCACGGACGCGAACAGGTGCTCCGCTCCGCCGATCTCGCGCGGACCGTCGGCTGGTTCACCCTCGAACACCCCGTCCGACTGCCGGTTCCGCTCACGGACGACGCGCTCACCGATGCGCTCGCCGGCGGCGACGCGGCGGGCCGCCTGGTGCGCGCCGTCAAGGAGGCCCGCCGCGGGGTTCCCGGCCACGGGGTCGGCTACGGCGTGCTCCGGCACCTCGATCCCGGCGCGGAGCCGATGGCGCCAGCGCCGGACGTGGTGTTCAACTACCTCGGGCGGTTCGCCGCCCCCGACGGCGGCTGGCGGCTGCCGGCGGACACCCCGTTCTCCGTCCTCGATCCCGCCGCCAAGGCGCTGGAGCAGGTGCTGGCGATCAACTGCTTCGACGGCGACGACGGGCTCACCGTCGAGTGGACCGCGGCCGGCGGCGTGCTCGATCCCGCCGCGGTCGCGGACCTGCAGGAATGCTGGGCGGAGGCCGTGTCGGCGCTGGCCGCGCACGCGGAGCGGATCGGGCCCGACGGCGGCGGCCTCACCCCGTCGGACCTGCCCCTGGTGACGCTGGACCAGGCCGACATCGACCTGCTGGAGCAGGACGGCGCGGTCGCGGACGTCCTGCCCGCCACCGCGCTCCAGGTGGGCCTCGCCTACCACTCGGAGGTGCTCGCCGACGGCGAGCACGACGTGTACGTGGTGCAGGCCGCGACGTACCTGCGCGGCCCCGTCGACCCGGACCGGATGGCCGCGGCGGCCGCCGAGCTGCTGCGCCGGGTGCCGTCGCTGCGCACCCGGCTCGGCTACACCGCCACCGCCGATGTGGTGCAGGTGATCCCGGAGACCGTGCGGCCCGAGTTCGCCTTCCACGACCTGACGGACCGCCCGGACCCCGCGGCGGCGTTCGCCGCGATCGCCGCGGCCGAGCAGGCGCGCCGCTTCGACCCGGCGACCGCGCCGCTGATCCGGTTCCTGCTGTGCCGCACCGGCCCCGGGAGTCACCGCCTGGCCCTGACCAACCATCACTGCCTGCTCGACGGCTGGTCCATGCCGATCGCCGGGCGCACGCTGCTGGCGATCTACGCCGAACTGGGCGGCGGCCCCGATGCTCCCGCGCCGGCGCCGCTCGACGCCTACTACCGCTGGCGCGCCGAGCGGGACGTGCCCGCCGCCCGCGCCGCGTGGGAGCAGGAGCTGTCCGGGCTGGACGCCGCGACGCTGCTGGCGCCCACCGGTTCCGGCGCCGCCGACGCACCGCCCGCGCACACCCTGATCGAGCTCGACGAGGCGCTCACGCGCGGGATCGCCGAGCTGGCCCGGACCCGCGGCACCACCCTGACGAGCGTGCTGCACACCGCGTGGGGCCTGCTGCTGGGCCGCCTGACCGGCCGCCGCGACGTGGTCTTCGGGTGCCCGGTCTCCGGCCGGCCCGTCGAGGTGCCCGGGGTGGGCACCATGGTCGGGCAGCTCGGCGAGACGATCGCGGTCCGGGTGCGCATGACGCCCGAGCAGCCCGTCGGCGAGGTCCTCGCGGACGTCCACCGCCGCTCGCTCGCCCTCTCCGACCATCACCACCTGGGGCTGATCGAGATCACCCGCGCCGCCGGGATCGGCCGGCTGTTCGACACCATGGTGGTCACGGAGAACTTCCCGCTCTCCGACCGGCACGTGCAGCCGGTCGAGCCCGGCCTCGATCTGACGGGCGTCGACATCACCGATGCCACGCACTACCCGCTCACCGTGGTCGTGCTGCCCGGCGAGCGCCCCACCCTGCGCCTGGGGTACCGCCCGGACGTGCTGCCCGCGGAGACGGTGCAGGCGTACGGACGGTGGATCACCGAGGTGCTGCGCGCCGTGGTCGCTGCGCCCGACACCCCCGTCGGCGCGATCGGCACGCTGCCCGCCGCGGAGGTGCCGGCCACGTCCGCCGTGCCGGACCGGCTTCCGTCGGGCCCCCACGGCCGGCCCGACCACGACGTGCCGCCGGAGCCCGCGGTGCGGGACGACGCCGGAGCCGACCGGGAGCCGCGGACCCCGGCCGAGGCGGTGCTGCTCGCCGTCCTGCGCGAGCTGCTCGGCGACGACGCGGTGCAGCTGTCCGACGACTTCACCGAGCTCGGCGGCGACTCGCTGATGATCCTGCAGCTGATCTCCCGAGCACGCCGCCGCGGCATCGAACTCAGCGCCCGCGACGTGCTGGAGGGGCGCACCGTCGCCGGGATCGCCGCGCGCGCGGACGGCGAGCTGGTGGCGACGGTGACGCAGGAGGCGGCGGTGCAGGTGCTCGGCGACTGACACCGCAACGCACGAGAGCCGCGGCCGAGGATTCCTCGGCCGCGGCTCTCGTGGATCGGGGCGGACTACTTCGTGAACATCTTCTCGACGACGTCGAGGGTGGCCATGGCCTTGTCGAAGTCGGGGCGCTGGACCCAGTAGGGCAGGTCGTAGGCCCGGTTCGCGGCGAAGGCCGGGAGCGAGGCGTAGACCGGCTGCGAGCGTAGCGAATTCGCGTCGAAGGTCTGCCCGCTGAAGCCGACGATGAACACCGAGGGCTGCGTCACCGTGCTGGGCAGCTGCTCCGGGGTGATCTCGTAGGAGTCACCGCCGGCGGTGTACGGCGTGAATCTGCCGCTCGCGAAGATCGGGGCGGGCTCGATGCCGAGCTCGGCGAATTCGGCCGGGACGCCGCGGTTCTCGATCAGGCCGTAGGCCTTGCCCTGCGCGGTCATCGAGAGGAAGGCCACGGGGCCGGGCGGCGGCGTGATGGCCGTCTTGACCTGCGCGACGCGCGCGTCGTACTTCTTCACGGCGTCCTGGTACACCTGCGGCTGATCGAACGCCTTGGCCAGGAACTCGAACTGCTGGTTCCAGCTCTCCGCCTTGTTGTCGACCACCAGGGTCGGCGCGATGGCCTTGAGCCGGTCGTAGGCGTCGTTCGTCTGCTTGAACGGGAACCCGAGGCCGCCGCCGATGATGAGGTCCGGCTTCTCCGCCGCGATCGCCTCGATGTCGTAGCCGCCCGCGGGCCAGTGCATGAACTTCGTTCCGGCCTTGGTGAAGTCGTCCTTCCACGCGGCGAAGGGCTGCGCCGTCGTCGGATCGCGATCGGTGTACTCGGTGACCATCGACACCACGGGCAGACCCAAGTCGTAGAGGTAGCCCGCGAGGCTGTAGTTCAGCAGGACGACGCGCTTCGGCGCGACGGGGATCGTGATGTCGCCCTTGACCGTGCTGACGGTGCGCGTCGCGCCCGCGTCGGTGCCGGAGTCGGACGAGCCGCCGCCGCCACCGGCGACCAGGCCGACGGCGCACAGGATGGCGACCAGGTATCGCGCATGCTTGGCCATGAAGTGCCTTTCTCAGAACATTTAGGACAGCCTTATCAAACCACACCGCTGCCGACCGGTCCTGTGCCCATCGATCGCACGCGCCCCCGGCTGGAGTGGCACAGTGGTCTCCCATGGAGCTACGCATCTTCGTCGAACCCCAGCAGGGTGCCACCTACGCCGACCAGCTCGCCGTCGCGCGGACCGCGGAGGCCGCCGGTTTCGGCGCGTTCTTCCGATCCGACCACTACGTGGCGATGAACGTCGACGGGGCGCCCGGCCCCACCGACTCGTGGATCACCCTGGGCGCGATCGGGCGGGAGACCTCCACCATCCGCCTCGGCACCCTGGTCACGTCCGCCACCTTCCGCTTCCCCGGCCCGCTGGCCATCTCCGTCGCGCAGGTCGACGAGATGTCGGGCGGGCGCGTGGAGCTGGGGCTCGGCGCGGGTTGGTTCTCCGAGGAGCACGCCGCGTACGCGATCCCGTTCCCCGACGTGAAGGAGCGCTTCGCGCGGTTCGAGGAGACCCTGGAGATCGTCACCGGGCTGTGGGAGGCGCAGGGCCCGTACACCTTCCGCGGTGAGCACTTCTCGCTCGTGGACTCCCCCGCGCTGCCCAAGCCGGCGCAGCCACACGTGCCGATCGTGCTCGGCGGCGCCGGCAAGAAGCGCAGCGCCGCCCTGGCCGCGCGCTTCGCCGACGAGTACAACACCCCGTTCGTGCCGGTGGAGGAGGCCGCGGCCGTGTGGGCCCGCGTCGACGCCGCCGCCACCGCGGCCGGCCGCGATCCGAAGTCGATCATCAAGTCCGCCGCACAGGTCGTGTGCGGCGGTTCCGACGAGGCGACGGTCGCGCGCCGCGCCGCGACCATCGGCCGCCAGCTCCCCGAGCTGCGGGAGAACGGGCTCACCGGCTCCGCCGCGGAGATCGTGGACAAGCTGGGCACCTTCGCCGAGGCCGGCGCCGAGCGCGTCTACTTGCAGGTTCTGGACCAGAGCGACCTCGACCACGTGGAGTGGATCGGCGCCGAGGTACTGCCGCAGGTCGCCGACCTCTGACCCACGCCTGCCGAAACCGGCCCGTTTCTCGATCAGGATGGAAATACATCCGTCTGATCGAGAAACGGGCCGGTTTCGGTTCGGCGGTCAGGCGTTCGCGGCCAGCAGGTTGGTCGCGGTGCGGTGCGCCAGCGCCATCGTGGTGATCATCGGGTTCACGCCCGAGCAGGTGGGCATGCCGCTGGCGTCGGCGATCCACACGCCGCGGGTGTCGTGCAGCTCGCCCGACGGATTCGCCACGGAGGTCGCCGGATCCGCACCCAGCGGGGCGCTGCACATCTGGTGCGCGCTGAACACCGGGGTGCCGCCGGGGCCGATCGGGATCTCGTTGACCTTCGCGATGTAGGCCTCCAGATCGTCGCCGCGACGCCACGGCTCGAAGCGCTGGCCGGAGAGGTAGATCTGCTGGGCGCCGGCCGCCTCCTGCATCCGGATCGACACCGCGATGCCCTCCCGGAGGTGCTTGCGGTCCAGCTCGTCGTCGAAGGGGTAGGTGTGCACGGCCTCACCGTCGGGGCCGATGGTGACGGTGCCCGTGCCGCGGTCCTTGACCAGCACCACCCAGTCGGCGCGGTTGCCGTACTGCGCGGCCAGCTCCTTGTGCCGCTCGCCGCCCAGCCACGGCACGATGCTGGCGAACAGCCCCGGCAGGTGCTGCACGCACTCGATGAGGAAGCCGTAACCCGAATCGGCGTCGGCGAACTCGTTCATCACACCGGCCATCGCGGGCCCCTCCCACGGCGCCATCGGCTCGTCGTAGATGCCGCTCACCAGCGTCGCGGGGTGCAGCCGCAGGCTCTGCCCGACGGCGGGGCCGCCGATCCCGGAGCGCAGCAGGAGCGCCGGCGTCTCCAGGCTGCCGGCGGCCACGACCACCGTGGGCGCCTCGATCCGCACCGGCGTCTGCGCACCGGTCGCCGGATCGGTGTGCACCCCCTCCACCCCGGTGGTGGTGCGCGCACCGTCGGCCGCGTCCACGGTGGTGACGGTGGCGATCCGGGTGTTCGGCAGCAGGCGGGCTCCCGCGTCGGAGGCGTCCTGCAGGAAGGTCTTCATGGTGCCGTTCTTGGCGCCGGTCTGATCGCCCATGCCGCTGTAGGCGCTGCGCACCACGTCGTAGCGGTCCGGGTTCACGTTGAGGTCGGCGACCCGGTAGGAGTAGCCCAGGCCCGCCGCCCCGGCCGCGAGCATCCGGTGCGGACCGTTCTGGGTGGCGACGTCACTGTTGCAGCCCATCCGGGAGAAGACGGCGTCGAGGTGCTCGTCGAACTCGGGGCCGAGGGCGTCCTCGAGGCCGGCGTCGGCCCACTCCTTGCGCACCACGTCGGGGGTGCGGAGCGAATTGGACCAGTTCACCGTGCTCCCGCCGCCGACGGTGGCGCCGGCCGCGAGCATCACGGTGCCGTCGGCCGTCGGGAAGAAGCCGCCGCGCAGGAACAGTGTCTGGTACGCGAACAGCTCGTTCTGCACGAAGTCGGCCTCGTTGCGGTACGAGCCCCCCTCCACGACGATGACCTTCTTGCCGGCCCGAGCCAGCTCGGCGGCGGTGACGCCGCCGCCGCTGCCACTGCCGACGATCACGACGTCGGCGGTCAGCGTCTCGCCCGCCGTCGGGGCGATCGTGGTGATGGTCTTCGGGGTCGCGGGCGGCGCGGACACCGGTCCCGGATAGCCCATTCCGACCCACAGCGGGTTGCGGCCCTGATCGTCCATGAGGCCGTAGGCGATCATCGTCGACAGCTGGCACAGGCTGGCGATGGCGAGTCCCGCCTCCGGCGCGATGCCGGACAGGTTGGCGAGGATCACCTCGCGGATCGCCTGCGGCTGGTTCTTCATGCCGACGAGGGCGGCGGTGTCGAGGAGCTCGCCGAGGCCCTCGAGCTGCTCCTCGGGGAGGTGGCCGAGGAGGTACTCCTCCACGGCGGCGTCGACCTGCAGGTCGCTGCCCTTGACGGCCCAGAATCCGGTGGGGTCGTCCTCGCGGGGGACCGAGGCGACGAAGGTGTCGACGACGGCGGTGAGGGTGGCGCGGCGGCGCGCGTCGAAGGTGAAGCTCATGGCAGTGGTCCTTACGGGAGTAGGTGTGCTCGGATGGGTGCTCAGGGGAGCTGCATCGACTTGGTCTCGAGGTAGTCGTCGAGGCCCCACGCGCCGAACTCCCGGCCGTTGCCCGACTGCTTGTAGCCGCCGAACGGGGCGTGGATGTTGAAGGCACCGTCGTTGATCTGGACCTGCCCGGCCCGGATGCGCCGGGCCACGGCGACGGCGCGGTCCGCGTCGGCGGAGAACACGGCGGCGTTGAGGCCGTACGGGGTGTCGTTGGCGATGCGGATCGCCTCGTCCTCGTCGCCGTAGGGGATCACCAGCACCGGGCCGAAGATCTCCTCGCGCACGATCGCCATGTCCTCGGAGACGTCGGTGAAGACGGTGGGACGCACGAAGTAGCCGCGATCGAGCCCGTCCGGCGGGGTCGGGCCCCCGGCGACCAGTCGCGCACCGTCGGCGATGCCCTTCTCGATGTACCCGACCACCCGGTCGCGCTGCTGCGCGGAGACCAGGGGCCCGACGACGGTGTCGGGCTCGAAGGGGCCGCCGACGCGGATCTGCTCCACACCGGCCGCGGCGATGGCCTCGACCTGGGCCATCGCTGCGCGCGGGACGAGCATGCGGGTGAGCGCGATACAGGTCTGACCGGAGTTGAGGAAGCAGCCGTTCAGCCCGGCGGAGACGGCCTCGACGAGGTCGGCGTCGTCGAGGACCACGAGCGGGGACTTGCCGCCGAGTTCGAGCGCGACCTTCTTGATGGTCTGCGCGGCGACCGCGCCGATGCGGCGGCCGGCGACGGTGGAGCCGGTGAGGGAGACCATGTCGACCTCGTCGTGGCCGACGAGGGCCTCGCCGACGGACTGCCCGGTGCCGGTGACCACGTTGAACACGCCGGGCGGCAGGCCCAGCTCGTGGAAGACCTCGGCCAGCAGGAAGGCGCTGAGCGGCGCGATCTCGGACGGTTTGAGCACGACGGTGCAGCCCGCCGCCAGCGCGGCGGCGACCTTCGCGACCACCTGGTGCAGCGGGTAGTTCCACGGCGTGATCGCGACGACGACGCCGATCGGCTCGCGCACGACGAGGGAGTTGTAGACCGTCTCCTCGAAGGCGTAGGTGCTCGCGACCTCGGCGATGGAGACGAGGGACTGCACAGGCAGGCCGGCCTGGACCACGTTGCTGTAGGCGAAGGGCATGCCCACCTCCTGGCTGACCAGGGTGGCGATCTCCGTCTGGCGGGCCTGCAACGCCTGCGCGGCGCGGGTGAGGAACCCGATCCGCTCCTCGAGCGGGGTGCGGGACCAGCCGTCGAAGGCGGCGCGCGCGGCGGCGACGGCGGCGTTCGCGTCCTCGGCGGTGCCGGCGGCGACGCGGCCGATGGTCTCCTCGGTGGTCGCATCGATGACGTCGATGGTCCCGGTTCCGGTGGACGGGTGCCACCGGCCGTCGATGTAGTGGCTGGTGCGGTCGATCATCGTCGGACTCCTGCGGTCGGCTGTGTTGTTCGGCACTCCTATGTTCCGTTGTGATCGGCGTCATATTCTTGGTGTCGTGAGCAACGATCGAGGCGGGCTTTGTCCCCCGGAACAAAAAGCAGGCCCGATGGGCCACCTGAGCGCGCCGGCCCGCGACTGGCTCACGGAGTTCTCCCGCAACGCCGAGAACGAGCGGATGCTGGACGCGATGGTCGCCATGGTGGACGACGCGATCGTGACCGCGATCCCCGCGATGAGCGAGCCGTTGCTCCGCGCCGAACTGGACGCCAGCACGCGTGCGCATTGGCGCGGCGTGCTCTCGGCGATCACCCGCACGTCGCCGACGGCGAGCCCCGGGGAGGAGACGCACGACCTGGCCCGGACGATGGCCCGCCGCGGCTTCGAGATCCAGGTACTGCTCGGCGTCTACCGATTCGGGCAGAACGCGGCGTGGGAGGTGTTCACCGAGACGACGGCCGCTGAGATCGACGACGTGCAGGTGCGCAGCGAGGTGCTGCTGTACTTCTGGCCGCGGACCACGGACTGGCTCGACAACGCGATCGAGGAGATGATCGGCACCTTCACCGCCGAGCGCGAGCAGTGGCAGCGCGGCGCGCTCGCCCGGCAGGCCGCCGCCGTGGAGGCCGTGCTGTCCGGGCAGGAGGTCGATGCGGGCGAGGTCAGTGCGGCGCTCGGCTACCCGGTGACCGCGACGCACACCTCCTACGTCCTGTGGGTCGACGACGGTGTCCCCGACGCCGATGTGCACCGCCATCTCGAACGCGCGGGGCTCGCGGTGCACCGCGCCGTCGGCGGCGAGCACCGTCTGGCCCTGCGCACCGGGGCCCGGTCACTGCGCTGCTGGAGCGCGGGTTCCGCGACGCCCGACCTACGGGACCTCCCCCCGACGGTGCGCTGCGCCCTCGGCGCCGCGCATCCCGGGATCGACGGGTTCCGGCGCAGCGAAGCCGAAGCCGCTGCGGCGCTGGAGGTCGCGCAGCGGACGGGGCGGCGGACCGTCGCCTACGAGGACGCGGAGCTGGCCTGCCTGGCGCACGGGATCGCGGGCCCGGCGGGTGCGCGGACGCTGATCCAGCGGGAGCTCGGCGAGCTGGCCGCGCCGACGGATTCGGCTGCGCGGCTGCGGGAGACGGCCCTGGCGTTCCTCGGTGCCGGAGGCGATGCGCGGGCCGCGGGCGAGGCGCTGGTGCTGCACCCCAACACCGTTCGCTATCGGATCCGGCAGATCGAGCAGTTGCTGGGGCACCCGATCGACGAGCGGCGGGTGCACGTGGAGCTGGCGCTGCACTGCGTGCGGACGTTCGGCCCGATCGCCTGACCGCCCGGGCTCAGGGGACGAGCGCACCCTTGAGGTAGGCGGCGGCGCCGAGGTGCTGGGCGCAGTCGTCGACGATGCTCACCAGCCGCACCGCGACGGTGACCGGCGGGTCCCACGCCGCGTCGATCACGCGGGCCAGCTCGTGCTCGGTGATGCCGGCCAGGTAGCGCTGCGCCATCGCGTCGACATCGCGGAAGTACCCGATGAGCAGCGCGTCGCTGCCGTGCACCTCCGCCGCCTCGGCGCGGCTGTGCCCGTAGCCGGTGGACTCCGGCGGCAGATCGAGACCGAAGCGGCCGTACCAGTCGCCGGCGGTCCAGACCTCCTCGACGCCGGCGATCGGTGCGAGCTGCGCGTCGATCACCCGCGCGCTGTGCCACACCAGCCACGCGATCGTGTTGGCGTCCGGCACGAGCCGTCGGTTGGCGATCCCCGGGTCGAGGCCCTCGGTCACGCCCTCCGCGTGCTCGAGGATCCGGGCGAACGAGTCGGTGAGCAGGTCCCGTGCAGCGGCTGAGTCCATGTCTTCGACGGTACGCCGATAGGCGCCGATCAGGAGCGGCTGCCCGCGAGGAACGCGATGACGACGAACGTGAGAAGTAGGACACCGGCGAGGACCCACCAGCCCACGAGCTGCGCCACCCGGTAGCCGTTGGTGGCCGGTGGGGGCGGCGGCGTGAAGCTGAAGCTCCCCGGCGTTCGGGGGCTGTTCGGAGCAGCGTAGAAGACCGTCACCGTCTGCCGCGGCGCCACGCGGATCGGCAGATTCGCCTGGCCGAACCGGATGGTGCGCACTGCGCCAAGATGCTGCTTCACGTATCCGTTCAGCTGTACGCCGAGCTGGTGCTCTCCCGCTGCGACGGGGAGGATCGACTCGCCCCAGTCCGACATCCGCGCGACACCGTCGACGAAGACGGTCAGGTCGACCCCGCTCTCGTAGGTGAATCCCGGCATCGCCGAATCGCCCGGCCGACAGATCAATCGGATCCAGCCCTGCTCAGGCGCTACGGGGAAAGCCACTGTCACTCCTTCGTCGTCAGCACCGGTCTGTGCGATGACATCAGCGTGGCAGGGCCGGCTTTCTCTCTGCTTGCCGCCGGCCGAAGGCCGCGGCACCCCGCACCGGGGGCGCCGCGGCCTGCCTAGTCGGTCAGGCGAGCTCGCGGGCCAGGTGCCGGGCGAGGATCGCGGCGAACTCGGCGGGCTCCGCCGGTGCGCCGCCCTCGGCGAGGACCGCGGTGCCGTAAAGGATCTCGGCGGCGTCCTTCAGTGCCTCGTCGTCGCGAGCGGCCTCGTCGCCGGAGACCCGGTCGCGCAGGCTCTTGACGAGGTCGTTCTCCGGGTTGAGCTCCAGCGTGCGGCGGGTGCGCGGCACCTCCTGACCGCTGGCGCGGTACATCTGCTCGAGCTGCGGCGTGAGGTCGAACTCGCCGCCGACGAGGCAGGCGGGCGAGGTGGTGAGGCGCGAGGTCAGGCGCACACCGGAGACCTTGTCGGTGAGCACCTCGGCGAGCCACGTCGTGAGCGGCTCGAAGCCCTCGGCCTCCGGCGCATCGTCGCCGAGATCGGCCTCGCCCTTGGCGACCGAGACGAACCGCTTACCGTCGAACTCCGCGCCCGTGGTCCACAGCTCGTCGACCTGGTCGGTGAGGAGCAGTACCTCGAAGCCCTTGGCGGCGAACGCCTCCAGGTGCGGGGAGGACTCGAGCTGCCGCCGCGACTCGCCGGTGGCGTAGTAGATCACGTCCTGCCCCTCGGGCATGCGGGAGACGTACTCCGCGAGGCCCGTGGTGCCGTCCTCGCTGAAGGTCGACGCGAACGACGATGCCTTGAGCAGGGTTTCGCGGTTGTCCTGATCGTCGAGCAGGCCCTCCTTGAGGACCGCGCCGAACGCGGTCCAGAAGGTCTCGTACTTCTCCCGCTCGTTCTCGCGCAGGGCGGTGATCGTCTGCAGCACACGCTTGACGAGGCGCTTGCGGATCATCACGAGGTGGCGGTCGTTCTGCAGGATCTCGCGGGAGACGTTGAGCGAGAGGTCCTGTGCGTCCACGACGCCGGTCACGAACCGCAGGTACGGCGGGAGCAGCGCCTCGCAGTGGTCCATGATGAAGACGCGCTTGACGTAGAGCGCCGGCCCCGGCTTGGTGTTGCGGTAGAACATGTCGAAGGGCGGCATCGTCGGGATGAACAGCAGCGCCTGGTACTCGAAGGTGCCCTCGGCGCGGAACGCGATCGTCTCCAGCGGCTCGTCGAAGGCGTGGCTGACGTGCCGGTAGAAGTCGGCGTACTCCTCGGCGGAGACCTCGTCCTTCGGGCGGGCCCACAGCGCCTGCATGGAGTTCAGCGTCTCCGGGCCGGCCTTCTCGCCCTCGGCCTCGTCGCCCTCGGTGTCGGCGTCCTCGGATGCGGGCAGCACCAGACGGATCGGGAAGGCGATGAAGTCGCTGTAGCGCCGCACCACCGTGCGCAGCACGTGCTCGGAGGTGTAGTCGTGCAGGCTCTCGTCGCCGTCCGCGGCGCGCAGGTGCAGGGTGATGGTCGTGCCGTGGCCGGCGGGCACGTCGTCGCCGGTGAGGTCGGTGACGGTGTACGTGCCGTGTCCCTCGGACTCCCAGCGGGTGGCGGTGTCCTCGCCCGCCTTGCGGGTGGTGAGCACGACGCGGTCGGCGACCATGAACGCCGAGTAGAAGCCGATGCCGAACTGGCCGATCAGCTCCGCGGAGGCGCCCTGCTCCTTGGCCTGCTTGGCCGCCTCGAGCTTGCGCTTGAGCTCGCCGGTACCGGACTTGGCGAGCGTACCGATGAGGTCGACGACGTCCTCGCGGCTCATACCGATGCCGTTGTCGCTGATCGTGAGCGTGCGGGCCTCGGCATCGGGGCGCAGCTCGATGTGCAGATCCGAGGCGTCCGCGTCGAGGTCCTTGTCCTGGTACGCCTCGAGTCGCAGCTTGTCGAGGGCGTCCGAGGCGTTGGAGATCAACTCGCGCAGGAAGACGTCCTTCTCCGAGTAGACGGAGTGGATCATCAGCGAGAGCAGCTGGTCTGTCTCAGCCTGGAACTGCAAGGTCTCTGCGGTCACGTCGTCGCCTTTCTGAACACGAAGGAGGGGATGAACAACGCTTGGTCGTTCCGAAATTCGGGTTCTGCGGGGCTTCGCGGCACGATTCCGTCGCGGACCCCCGCAAAACCTGAATCTCGGAACAGGGCGGGCCCGGCACCGTCGTGACGATGCCGGGCCCGGAATCCTGATCCGGAGGCGGGGACTTAGAAGTCCATGCCGCCCATGCCGCCGGTCGGATCGACCGGGGCACCGGCCTTTTCGGGCTTGTCGGCGACGACCGACTCGGTGGTGAGGAACAGACCGGCGATCGAGGCGGCGTTCTGCAGGGCAGAGCGGGTCACCTTGACCGGGTCGTTGATGCCGGCGGCCAGCAGGTCCTCGTACTCGCCGGTCGCGGCGTTCAGACCGGTGCCGGCGGGCGAGTTGCGCACCTTCTCGGCCACGACGCCCGGCTCGAGGCCGGCGTTGATGGCGATCTGCTTGAGCGGGGCCTCGATGGCGACCTTGACGATGTTCGCACCGGTGGCCTCGTCTCCCTCGAGTGCGAGGCTCTCGAAGACGGTGCCCGACTGCGCGAGAGCAGCGCCACCACCGGGGACGATGCCCTCCTCGACGGCTGCCTTCGCGTTGCGCACGGCATCTTCGATGCGGTGCTTGCGCTCCTTGAGCTCGACCTCGGTAGCAGCGCCGGCCTTCAGCACAGCGACACCGCCGGAGAGCTTTGCGTGGCGCTCCTGCAGCTTCTCGCGGTCGTAGTCCGAGTCGGTGTTCTTGATCTCGGCTGCGATCTGGGCCTTGCGGCCGGCGATGGCGTCGGCTTCGCCGCCGCCCTCGACGATGGTGGTCTCGTCCTTGGTGATGACGACCTTGCGAGCGGTACCCAGGACCTCCAGGCCGACGTTGTCCAGCGACAGGCCGATTTCCTCGGAAACAACCTGGCCGCCGGTGAGGATGGCGATGTCGGTCAGCATGGCCTTGCGGCGGTCGCCGAAGCCCGGAGCCTTGACGGCAACGGACTTGAACAGGCCACGGATCTTGTTCAGGATCAGGGTGGCCAGGGCTTCGCCCTCGACGTCCTCGGCGATGATCGCGAGCGGCTTGCCGGACTGGATGACCTTCTCCAGCAGCGGCAGCAGATCCTTGACGGAGGAGATCTTCGAGGAGACCAGCAGGATGTACGGGTCCTCGAGGACCGTCTCCTGGCGCTCTGCGTCGGTGACGAAGTAAGCGGAGATGTAGCCCTTGTCGAAGCGCATGCCCTCTGCCAGCTCCAGCTCCAGGCCGAAGGTGTTGGACTCTTCAACGGTGATGACGCCCTGCTTGCCGACCTTGTCGATGGCCTCGGCGATGAGCTCGCCGATCTCGGTGTCGCCTGCGGAGATCGACGCGGTGGCGGCGATCTGCTCCTTGGACTCGATCTCCTTGGCGCTGTTCAGCAGGTCCTCGGTGATGGCCGCGACGGCCTTCTCGATGCCGCGCTTGAGCGAGATGGGGTCGGCGCCGGCTGCGACGTTGCGCAGGCCCTCGCGCACGAGCGCCTGGGCGAGCACGACCGAGGTGGTGGTTCCGTCACCGGCGACGTCGTCGGTCTTCTTGGCGACCTCCTTGACGAGCTCCGCACCGATCTTCTCGTACGGGTCGTCGAGCTCGATCTCCTTGGCGATCGACACGCCGTCGTTCGTGATCGTGGGGGCGCCCCACTTCTTCTCGAGCACGACGTTGCGGCCCTTGGGGCCGAGGGTGACCTTGACGGCGTCGGCGAGCTGGTTCATTCCCCGCTCGAGGCCGCGACGGGCCTCCTCGTCGAATGCGATGAGCTTGGCCATTGCGAAGTGATTCCTCCAGATAGGGGCCGGTTCGGCCCGTACTTTGGACACGTCTTCTAGGTCGATTCGATGCCCGCGACGGACGACCCGGCGTGTCACCTGCGCGGGTTGCGCACAGGGCCCGGTCTCACCTCTTCGACCTAGCACTCACGTAATCCGAGTGCTAAGTCGTTTCTAGCACTCGGCAGGGTCGAGTGCAAGGTCGTTCGCCGCTGGCTGCGCGGACCTTTCCTACCCCTGGGTAGGATCCGGTCATGGCAACCCCCGTATTGGAGTCGAGCGTCGTGATCGACGCGCCCGTGGAGAAGGTCTGGTCGGTCGTGTCCGACCTCGAGGCGATGGGCCGTCGCAGCCCGCAGTGCAAGAAGGTGTTCGTCTTCGGCGGACCGCTCAAGGTCGGCAGCCGCATGCTGAACATCAACCGTCAGGGCTGGAAGGTCTGGCCGACCAACAGCCAGGTCACCGAGTTCACGCCGAACGAGCGCGTCGCGTTCCGCGTGGCCGAGAACCACACCGTGTGGAGCTTCACCCTCGTTCCCGACGGGGACAAGACCACCGTCGTGGAGCGGCGCGAGGCTGCCGGCGGCAAGACCACCGCGCTGAGCAGCGCCCTCGTCGCGGCGCTCCTGGGCGGCAACGACGACTTCGAGCGCGGCCTGCTGGTCGGCATGAAGCAGACCCTCTCGCACATCAAGACCGAGGCCGAGGCGAAGTAGCCTCTCCGATCCCACGAAGCGCGCGTCCCCGAGGGGGCGCGCGCTTCGTCGTGGAGCGGCCTATCGCTGCCCGTCGAGGATCAGGTACGCCGCGCCGATGCCCTGCATCGCCCGCCCGCGCTGCGGGTCGGTGAACTCGGCGACGTGGCGTCCGACCGCCACCACGCACGTCGTCCTGGTGGCATCGGAACCGACCTTGAACCGATACGTCAGGCACGTTCCACGAGGGACTCCCGGCACGGATTCGCGCTGCACCGAGGGCTTGGTCTCCGTGTACTCGGCGAGCAGGGCATCGGCGAGGCGCGCGGCTCCCGGTGCGTCCTTCGCCCGCGACGTCGTACTGGCGCCGACGCCCACCGCATCGACGCCGGCATCCGCGAAGGCCCGCACGGAGCGCTGGACATCGGTCCGCTGCAGAGCCGCCACGCGCGGCGACATCGCGTAACTCGTCGCCCCGTCCGCCGGTGCCACCGTCAGCCCCGCCACTCCGTCCCGATCGAGCGCGAGTGTGGTCACCTTCTCCAGCGGGGTCGGGATGAAGCGATCGAGCTCAGCCGTCTGCGTGTCGAAGTACGCGCGGATCTGCTCGACACCGAAATCGCCGCGCACCCCGATCACGTACCGGTCGTGCGCCACCAGCGCGATCGTCGGATTCTTCCCTCCACGGAAGTCCTGGCTGTAGGCGACGGCATTCCCGTAGCCGGGCACGGACATCACGACCTTCGGCGGCGCCGCACCGCCCGTCGGGTCGTCCTCCGCGGCCAGCAGCTCCGGTCCCACCGCCCGACTCGCCTCGTCCGACGAAGCCATCCGGAAGACGCTGACGGTGACCTCACGCAGCGCGACCGTCGGATCGTCCATCCCGCCACCGACGGCGTTCGATGCGCTCACCGCGGTCCCGACCTCCGCATCGCGGAGCGCGGTGCCCGCCGCGGTCCCGAACATGTACCGCACCATCTGCGGCAACGCCGCTCGACCTTCGGCCCGGACCGAACCCGACAGGTGGAGCGCCGGATCGATGTCGAACAGATACGGGACCGTCTCCGCCATCCGCAGGGATTCGAGCATCTGACCGCTCGCGTGTGTGGGGGCGCCGAGCGAGCGGGCCGTGGTGGAGAAGGAACCGGTCTCCGGGCGCAGCACGGCGGACGAGTCCGCGGTCGGTGATCCCCCCACGGTCTGGGCGCACCCGGACAGGAGCAGGCACCCGGTGAGTGCCGTGATCGTCCGCCGAATTCCTGCTGTCACGAGCCGACGTTCCGTCGCATCACTGCCGGCTCTTGAGGATCACGGAGGCGGCGCCGATGGCCTGCGCGGCCTGCACGCGCTGGTCCGCGCTGACCTCCGCGACGAACCGGCCGACCGCGACGATGCACCACGTGTCGGTGGAAGGCGCGCCCTCGTACGCCGCGTAGGTCAGGCACGTGCTGCCCGGGACGCCCTTGACCGACTCGCTCTGCGCCGTGGGGAAGGCGGCCTTGTTCTCGGCGAGGAACTCGTCGACGACGTGCTGCGCACCCTGCGCGTCCTTCGCGCGGTACGTGGTGCTGCCGCCGCTGCCCACCACGTCGACACCGGCGTCGGCGAAGGTCTTCACCGAACGCTGCACGTCGGTCTGGCGCAGCACCGCGATGCGCGCGGGCAGCGAGTACCCGCCGTTGCCCTTCGAAGGGCTCACCGTCATGCCGGCGACGCCGTCGGGATCGAGCTTGAGAGTGGTGACCTTGTCGAGCGGGGTCGGCGTGAACCCGTCGAGGCCCTTGGCCTGCTTGTCGAAGTAGCTCTTGATCTGCTCCCCCGAGAGGTCGCCGTACACACCGATCACGTACTGCTTGTGGGCGAGGAAGGCGACCGTCGCCGAACTCGTCTGCCGGGTCATCGTGTACGCGACGGCCCCGTCGTAGCCGGGGATCCGCGTCGTGACCTTCGCCGGCGGCGCCTGCCCGAAGAGCGGCGCGTCCAACCCCCGCAGTCCCGGCCCCACCGCCGAGGTCGCGGCCGCCGGGGAGGCCATCCGGTACACGCCGACGACGACACCGCGCGACTTCCGCTGCGCATCGCTCGTCGCCCCCGTCTTCGTGTCATCGGCGCCGACGGTGACCCCCGCCTCCGCCGCTGCCAGTGCCTCACCGGGAACGGAACCGAAGATCTCCTTGGCGACCCCGCTGATCGTCGACCGGCTGCCCGCGCGCACCTTCCCGTTGAAGTGCAGCGCCGGGTCGACCTCGTAGAGGTACGGCACCGTCTCCGCCATGCGGTACCCCTCGAGCGCCTCACCGTCCTCCTGACTGGTGGCGCCGATGGTCCGCACCTCGGTCGAGTACGACCCGGTCTCCGGCTTCGACGCGGCGGACGGATCCGCGACGGGGGTACCCGCCACCGTCGACGAACAGCCCGTGAGCAGGAGCGCCGTAGCGATCACCGTCAGACGTGCGTGCCTCATTTCGCCTCCTGCAGGATCAGGTAGGACGCTCCGAGCGCCTGCTTCGCTCGGGTGTCCTGGGCATCGCTGACCTCGGCGAGGTATCGCCCGACGGGCACCACGCAGTAGGTGTTGGTCGACGTCGCGCCCGGGTACGTCGGGGACTTCAGGCAGCGTCCGCCGGGGACGCCGGTCACCGTCGACAGGGTGGCGCCCTTCCGCAGCGCCTGGATCTCGGTGATGAAGCGATCGCTCAGCGTCTTCGCGCCGGCAGCATCCTTGGCGCGGTAGACGATGTTGCCGGCATGGGCGATGTAGTCGACGCCGGTGTCGGCGAAGTCCTTCATCGCGGCGGTCACGTCGGTCTGCCCGCTGACCAGAGTGCGCGCCGGCAGCGTGGCCTCGAACACCGTCGGACTCTGCTCGGCCAGGGTGTACCGGAGCATGTCGTCGTGATCGCGGGTGAGCGTGGAGAACTTCTCGACCGGCGTCGGAGCGAACCCCTTGAGCGCGGGCAGTTGCAGGTCGAAGTACTTCTTGACCTGCTCGACCGGCCCGCGCGTGTACACAGCGAGGACGAAGCGCCCACTGGCGAGCAGCCCCACCACCGAGGTCGACCCCGAGGAGGCCTTCGAATAGGCCCGCGCCTCCGCGTAGCCGGCGACGGTGACGGGGGTCTTGGGGATGGGCTTGCCGCCGCCGAAGCCCTTGTCCTCGCCCATGACCGCCGGATCGGCCACGGCCGCCCGCGCCGCCGCGTCGTCCTTGAACCGGAACAGGCCCGTGATCAGCTGATTGCCCAGCGCCGTCGAGTCCGAGGACGGCGACTTGTCGGTCCCGGACGTGTAGGCGCCGACCTCGTGCCCCGCGAGGGCCGCGCCGACGCCGTCGCCGTACACGGACTTGATCGTGCTCGACATCCGCCCGACCGAGGGCCGACCGCCGAAACGGATCGCACCGTCGATCTCGGTGGCCAGCGGGATGATCGCCATCATCCGGAACGCCTCCGCGGCGATCTGCACCTTCTCCGACATCGGGGCGATCGTGCGCGGGGCCGTCGCGTAGGAGCCGGTGTCCGGCTTCGGCACGCCCGACGGGTCCGCCACCGGTGAGCCCGCCACCGTCGTCGAACAGCCCGCGAGCAGCAGCGCCGCCCCCGCGACGACCAGGGACTTCCGCACCATGGATTCCTCCTCCAGAGTCACTCAAGTCAACCACGAGCACCTTGCTGCGCACTGAAGCCGCGCTAGGGTGAGCCGATGACCGAGCGCAGCCTGCGGGAGACCGTCGCGAACCTGATGGACAAGGCCAGGTCGGACCTGGCGGAGCTGGTGGCGCACCCGTCCGTGCACGACTCCCCCGAGTTCGGTCCCGAGCCCAACGCCGCGTCGGCGCAGTGGGTGGCGAAGGCCTTCGCGGACGCCGGCATCGGGAACATCGAGAAGATCACCACCTCCGACGGTTCCGTCGCGATCGTCGGGCACACCCCGGCTCCGCAGGGCGCCCCGACGGTGCTGCTCTACAGCCACCACGACGTGCAGCCGCCCGGGCCGCGCGAGGCCTGGGAGTCCGACCCGTTCACCTTGACCCCCCGCCCCGGCCCCGACGGGGCCGAGCGCTGGTACGGCCGCGGGTCCGCCGACTGCAAGGGCAATCTCGTCGCGCACCTGACCGCGCTGCGGGCGGTCCGCGGGGACGACGGCGCGTTCCCGGTGGGCGTGCGGATCATCATCGAGGGCTCCGAGGAGGCCGGCGGCGCCGGCCTCGAGGACCTGGTCGCCGAGCGGCCCGAGCTGGCGCAGGCCGACCTCATCGTCATCGGCGACACCGGCAACGTCGCCGTCGGCCGGCCCACGCTGACCACCTCCCTGCGCGGCGCCGTGAACATCCGGGTGGAGCTGACCACCGGCTCCTCCGACCTGCACTCCGGCGCCTTCGGCGGCGCCGCGCCCGACGCGCTCGCGGCCCTCATCGCGCTGCTCGCGACGCTGCGCGACGGCTTCGGCAACACCACGATCGACGGCCTGGACGCCTCGGCGCGCTGGGCCGGGGAGCCCTACGAGCCGGCGCAGTTCGCCGCCGACGCCGCGATCTACGACGATGCCGCGATCCTCGGCTCGGGCACGATCGCCGATCAGCTGTGGGCGCGGCCGGCGGTCACCGTCATCGGGCTCGACGCCCCCGCCACCGCGACCGCCGCGGCCGCGATCCAGCCCCGCGCCGCCGCACTGCTCAACCTGCGCGTGCCCCCGGGCACCGACCCGCACCACGCCGGGCACCTGCTGGTCGCGCACCTGACCAACCACGCGCCGTGGGGCGCGCACGTGGACGCGGTGGTCGAGTCCGTCGGCGAGCCCTTCGCCGCCGAGACCACCGGCCCCGCCTACACCGTGCTGCGCGAGGCCCTGACCGAGGCGTACGACGGTGCCGAGGTCGCCTTCAGCGGGCAGGGCGGCTCGATCCCGCTGTGCACGCAGTTGCGCAAGGCCGCCCCGTCGGCCGAGATCGCGCTGCTCGGCGTCGAGGAGCCGCAGTGCCGCATCCACGCGCCCAACGAGTCCGTCGATCCGCAGGAGCTGCGCCGCACCGCGCTCGCCGAGGCGCTGCTGCTGACCCGGCTGGCCGGGGCGCAGGCTCCCGCCGCGGCCGAATGAGGTCCGTCGAGGAGCATCGCGCGGCCGTCGCCGCCGTGCTCGGCCGACCGCGGACCGTCGACCTGCCGCCGGAGGAGGCGGTGGGCCTGCGCCTCGCGGGCGACGTCGTCGCGCCGCTCTCCCTGCCCCCGTTCACCAATTCCGCGATGGACGGGTACGCGGTGCGCGCGTCCGAGGCCGTCGCCGGCGCCGTGCTGCCCGTCGCCTTCGACATCCCCGCCGGCCGCACCGACGTGCCCGTCCTGGCGCCCGGGACCGCGTGCCGCATCATGACCGGCGCGCCCCTGCCCGACGGTGCCGACGCGATCGTGCCCGTCGAGCGGACCGACGGCGGCGTGGAGCGGGTCCGCATCGACGAGGCGCCCGAACCCGGCCGGTTCTTCCGCGCCGCGGGCAGCGACATCGCGGCCGGCGAGGTCGCGCTGCGCAGCGGCGAACGGGTCTCGCCCGCCACCGTGGGGCTGCTGGCGGCGCTCGGGTACCCGACGGTCCGCGTGAGCGCCCCGCCGCACGTCGCGGTCCTCTCCACCGGCTCCGAGCTGGTGGAACCGGGCACGCCGCTGCGTCCCGGGCAGATCTACGAGTCGAACGCCCCGATGCTCGCGAGCGCGATCCGCGCGGCCGGCGGTACCGCGGAGGTCGTGCGGTTCGTGGCGGACGACGCCGACGCCTTCCTGGCCCGGCTCTCCGAGCGCGTCGCGGCCGGCGGGGTGGACCTCGTCGTGACCAGCGGCGGAGTGAGCGCCGGCGCCTACGAGGTGGTCAAGGACGCGCTGGCCTCCCGCGGCGTCGACTTCGTCAAGGTCGCGATGCAGCCGGGCATGCCGCAGGGGTGCGGCACCGTCGGATTCGACGACGGGGCGCGGGTCCCGTTCGTCACGTTCCCCGGCAACCCCGTCAGCGCGTTGGTCTCGTTCGAGGTCTTCCTGCGGCCCGCGCTGCGCGCCGCGATGGGCCTGCCGGACCGTCCCCGACGCACCGCACGGCTCGCCCAGCCCGTCGACTCGATCCCGGGGAAACGGCAGTACCTGCGGGGACTGCTCACGAGGAACGACGACGGTACCGATTCGGTCTCGGTTGTCGGCGGGCCGGGATCGCACTACTTACGATGGCTCTCACAGGCGAACTGCCTACTGGACGTGCCCGCCGAGGTCGAGCATCTGGCCGCGGGGGATCCGGTGGACGTGCTCGCTCTGAACGACTGACGAGGAGACTTCCATGGTCACGCAGAACGCAGACACCGTCATGCTCGCCTCGGCGAACTTCAGCCCCGGCTGGTTCGCCTGGATCATCATCGGCGGCCTCGCCGGGTGGATCGCCAGCAAGATCATGGGCACCGACAAGGACATGGGCATCATCAAGAACGTCCTGGCCGGCATCATCGGCGGCTGGCTGGGCGGATACGTGCTGCGCCTGTTCGACGTCCAGACCGGCACCTTCGGCTGGATCCTCACCTTCATCACCGCACTCGTCGGCGCGTGCGTGCTCATCGGGGCAGTGAAGCTGGTCACCGGACGCAAGTGATCACGCCGTCGGGTGAGAAGATGTCCCCCGACATGAGCACTGCATCGAAGGGACGTTAGGTGGCACGCCGACCTCGCACGCCGGTCGACGGGCATCTGACCGAGCACTCCACCGGCATCGAGCACATCGCCGAACTCATCCGGCACACCGTTCCGCCGCTGCACCCCGCGGGCACCCCGTTCATCGCGGGCGCCCTCGGGGTGGCGGCGGTCGGCTACCGCAAGAGCTGGATCCGGGTCCCCGCCCTGATCACGGCCGGCGCCTGCGCCGGCTTCTTCCGGCACCCGCCGCGCGTGGTCCCCACCGCCGAGGGCGTCGCGGTGGCGCCCGCCGACGGCGAGGTGACCCTCGTCGACGAGCACGTGCCCCCGCGCGAGCTGGGCCTGGGCGATCAGCCGCTGCCCCGCGTGTCGATCTTCCTGTCGGTCTTCGACGCGCACGTGCAGCGCGCACCGCTGGCCGGCGTCGTCGACTCCGTGGTGCACACCGACGGCCAGTTCCTCCCCGCGGACCTACCCGACGCCAGCGACCGCAACGAGCGCACCACGGTGCGCCTCGCGACCGAGCACGGGCCCGTCGGGGTCGTGCAGATCGCCGGCCTCGTGGCGCGGCGCATCCGCACCGACTGCGCGCCGGGCGACACGCTCGAGCTCGGCGACACCTACGGCCTGATCCGCTTCGGTTCGCGCGTGGACACCTACTTCCCCGCCGGCACCGAGCTGACCGTCTACAGCGGCCAGCGCGCGGTGGCGGCCGAGACCGTGATCGCGCGCCTGCCGTGACCGAGTCCCCCGCCGAGCAGCACCGCCCCGTCGGCGTCATGATCCTGCCGTCCGTGCTGACGGTGGCCGCGCTGTGCGCGGGCCTGACCGGCGTGCGCTTCGCGGCGGACGGCAAAGTCGACCTGGCGCTCATGCTGGTCGTCATCGCCGCGATCCTCGACGGCCTCGACGGCCGCGTGGCGCGGCTGATGGATGCGACCACCAAGATCGGCGCCGAACTCGACTCGCTGGCCGACGCCGTCAACTTCGGCGTGGCGCCCGCGCTCATCCTGTACTTCGTGTGCTTCCCGGGCTCGCCGTCCGGGTGGTTCGTCGCGCTGCTGTTCGTGGTGGCGATGGTGCTGCGGCTCGCGCGGTTCAACACGCTCGCCGCCGACCCCACAGCGCCCGCGTACACCAAGGACTTCTTCGTCGGGGTGCCCGCGCCCGCCGGCGCGCTGCTGGTCCTAGCCCCGCTCGCCGCCCAGCAGGAGTGGGGCGACGGCTGGTGGGTGAGCACGCCGTTCGTCGCCGGCTGGACGCTGTTCGTCGCCGCGCTGACCGTCTCCCGCATCCCCACCTCGAGCTTCAAGTCGATGACGGTGCAGCCCGCGAAGGCCGCCGGCGTGCTCGTGCTGGTGGCCGGCCTGGCGGCCCTGATCCTCACCTACCCCTACATCGCCTTCCTCGTGGTGATCGCGATCTACCTGCTGCACATCCCGTTCGCGTGGCGTTCCAAGCGGTGGGTCGTCGCCCGGCCCGAGGCCTGGGACAACAAGCCCGCCGAGCGCCGACAGATGCGCCGCGAGCAGCGGCGCGCGGTGCGCCCGAACCGGCGCGCGGCCACCGTCGGCCGCGGTACCCGGCGCTCCGCCGCCCGCATGGGCCTGCGCCGCCCGACCCGCGAGGACTGACGCGCCCGGCACGCCACCGCGAACTAGGGTGGACGCGTGTCGAACCTCTCGCTCACCGTCCGCCTGCAGACCTCCGCCCTCGAGGCGCGACGGGGCATCGTCCGCATCCATCCCGAGGCGCTCGCCGCGCTCGGGCTGCGCGAGTGGGACGGCGTCGAGCTGCTCGGCGCGCGGCGCACGGCGGCCGTCGTCGCAGCGGCACCGTCGGGCACGGCGCCCGGCGTCGCGCTGCTCGACGAGCTGACCATCACCAACTGCGGGCTGCGCGAGGACGCGACCGTCGTGATCTCCCCCGCCACCGTCTACGGCGCCAAGCGGGTGCTGCTGCGCGGCAGCACGCTCACCCGCACCGCGCTCGACGGTGCCGCGCTGCGGCAGGCGCTGCTCGGGAAGGTGATGATGCCCGGCGACAGCGTCTCGCTGCTGCCGCGCGACCTGGGCCCCGGCACGTCGACGGCGGACGCGGTGCAGCAGCTCTCGCGGCTGGTGGGCATCACCTGGACCAACGAGCTGCTCACCGTCGTCTCGGTCGATCCGTCCCCCGGGCCCGTCTCGGTGCAGCCGAACTCGGCGGTGATGTGGGCCGACGATGACGGCGTCGCCGTGCCCGCCCCCGCGTCCGCGCCTGCCGTGACCGTCACCGCCGAGGTGCCCGAGGTGGACACCGCGCCGGTGCGCCCGGTCGCCGACCTGGTCGGCGCCGATGACGCGGTCCGCCGGCTCACCGAGTGGATCTCCCTGGCGCTCGACGAGCCGGAACTGCTGGAGAAGCTGGGCGCGCCCGCCCGCCTCGGCGTGCTCATCACCGGGCCGACGGGCGGCGGCAAGGCCACCGTCGCGCGGTCCGTCGTGGCGCCGCGGCCCCTGATCGAGCTCGACGGTGCGCTGACCGGCGCGCTCGAGTCGCAGGCGCGGCTGGACCGGGTGCGCGACGCCGCGGCCCGCGCGATCGCCGCCGTCGGCGAATCCGGGTCGGCGCTGCTGGTGCGCGACGTGGAGGCGCTGCTGCCCGCCGCCCGTGAGCCCGTCTCGACCGTGATCCTCGACGAGTTGCGGCGGGTCGTCGCCACTCCGCGGGTCGCGCTGCTCGCGACCACCTCCGCCCCGGGCGAGCTGGATTCGCGGCTGCGCGAGCCGGACCTGGCGGAACGGACGGTCACCGTCGACCTGCCGGACGCGAAGGAGCGCGAGCAGCTGCTCGAGCTGCTCCTGCGCGAGGCACCCACCGCCGAGCTCGACCTGCACGCGATCGCGCTGCGGGCGCCCGGATTCGTGGCGGCCGACCTGGCCGCGCTGTGCCGCGAGGGCGCGCTGCGCGCCGCCGCGCGGGTGGTGGGCACCGATCTGCCGATCGCGATCACCCAGCCCGATCTGCTGGGCGCCCTGTCGGTGATCCGGCCGGTGTCGCGGTCGGCGACGGAGGAGGTCTCGGTCGGGTCGATCACGCTCGACGACGTCGGCGACATGGTCGAGACCAAGCAGGCGCTCACGGAGACGGTGCTGTGGCCGCTGCGCCACCCGGACACCTTCGCGCGACTGGGTGTGGAGCCGCCCCGCGGCGTCCTGCTCTACGGGCCGCCCGGCTGCGGCAAGACCTTCGTCGTGCGGGCGCTCGCCGCATCGGGCCAGCTGTCGGTGCACGCGGTCAAGGGCGCCGAGTTGATGAACAAGTGGGTCGGCGAGTCCGAGAAGGCCGTCCGCGACCTGTTCGCACGGGCCCGCGGCAGCGCACCGTCGCTGATCTTCCTCGACGAGGTGGACGCGCTCGCGCCGCGTCGCGGGCAGTCGTCGGACTCCGGAGTGGGCGACAAGGTGGTCGCCTCGCTGCTCACCGAACTCGACGGTGCCGAGCCGCTGCGCGATGTGGTGGTGCTGGGTGCGACGAACCGCCCGGACCTGGTCGATCCCGCGCTGCTGCGTCCCGGCCGGTTGGAGCGGCTGATCTTCGTGCCGCCGCCGGACGCGCAGGCCCGCGCCGAGATCCTCAGGACCAGCTCGCGCGCGATCCCGCTGGCGGACGACGTGGACCTGGAGGCGCTGGCCGAGCAGCTCGACGACTACTCCGCCGCCGACTGCAGCGCGTTGCTGCGCGAGGCGGCGCTCACCGCGATGCGGCGCGACCTCGACGCCGCCATCGTCACGGCGGCCGAGGTCGAGGCGGCCCGGCAGGTGGTCCGGCCGTCGCTCGACCCGGCGCAGGTCGCGGATCTGCAGGCGTACGCGGACCGTCGCGCGACGTAGCCGTTCCGAAACCGGGCCGATTCTCGATCAGAACGGCGTAGGGCGATCCTGATCGAGAATCGGCCCGGTTTCAGAATGCTGTCGCCCCGCGATGCCGGCCCGCGCGGATGATCGCGCGGATCTCCTCGAGGATCTCGTCCCACTGGTCGATCACCTCGGCGTAGTCGACGCGGAGCACGAGGTACCCGCCGACGGTCGCGACGCGGTCGCGCCGGTAGTCCCGCCGTCGCTGTGCGCCGTTGTGGAAGCCGTCGCTGTCGCATTCGATGATGAGCCGATCGCCGACGAGGAGGTCGACCCGGCCGACCCCGGGGATCACCACCTGCGAGCGGACCGCGATGTGCTCGCTCCGCAGCCGGAACCGCACCAGCGATTCCGTTCCCGATCCGGCGAGCGGGTCGAGCGCGGGCAGCAGCGCGGTGATCCGCTGCGCGGCGCCGGCGAAGCACTCGGCCAGATCGGCGACGGTGTACGGCACCGGCAGGCGCAGCGTCGATTCGAGCACCGCGACGAGCATGTCGCGCTCGAGGCAGTCGGCGGCGCAGCGCAGGGCGTCACCCAGGGAGTCCACCGCGCGGATCGGCGTCGGCAGGGCCGGGCGGGCGCCGCACCGGTGCTCGAACCGCGGCCGGCTGCAGTACTCCGACCAGCGCACGTGCAGGCGGTGCTGGTTCGGCGGGATCCACACACCGCGCCGGTGCGCCAGCGCGGAGACGCAGGCGACGACGGCGCCCGCCCGCACCGTCGCGACGACCGCGGGCGAGGCACCCGGCAGGGCGTACCAGCCGCGGCGGATCACGGTGAGGCCACCGCGCCGCCGCAGCTCGGCGATCCGCGTCGCGGCGACACCGGAGCGGAGGAGGTGTTGCCGCGAGACGACACCGCCGTCCTCCGCGGCGAGCCGCACGATCAGTTCCTCGGAGTCCATCCGTGCAGCGTGCACCGGCACCAACCGGCGAAGGCCGTCGCGCGGCACCGGCTGTGGATGGAAAACGTTATGTACGCAAAGCTGTGGAGGAAGTGCTGACCGAAACCGGGCCGTTTCCAGGTCAGGATGCGGATATCGCAGTCCGACGCGATTTTCGCCCGGTTTCGGAACGGGTGGAGCTAGGCCTTGCTGATGGAGTAGAAGACGGCGTTGGGGACGGCGCCGGCCTGCACCGAACTCACGGTCACCACGTAGCCCTTGCCGGAGAACTGCGCCGACTGCGAGGCGTTGTCCGGTGTGCCCGCGCCGGCGCCGAGGGCGAGGTAGCCCGCGTCGGTCAGCTTCTTCTTCGCGTTGTCGAATCCGTCGTCGCCGGCCTGGACCGTCGCGTTGTAGACGGTGACGCCGCCCTGTGAGCGCTCCCCCGCGTCGATGAGATTGCCGTCGACGATCGGCACGTCGTCCTTGGGGAAGGTCGCGGGCAGGGTGACCGCGGCCGAGGGCTCGTTCGCGGTGTCGGCGCCGCAGCCCGCGGCGCCGAGGACGAGCGCCCCCGCCGTGAGGAGGGCGAGCGCGCCCCGCACGAGGCGCCCCGCAGAAGTGGTCGGACGATCCGTCGACTGGTCCATGCAGCTCCCGACATCCCTACCGGTAGAATCTGAAAACGAACGACACCCCGCTCATGAAGGACGGAGTGCCCTTGCTTGTCATCCTTGCCTGTTTGTCATTGGCGACCTTAGCCGCCCCCGTCGTGGTGGGCCGATTCGGCGCGCGCGGATTCCTCGGTCTCGCCGCCGCCCCCGCAGCCGCCCTCGTCTGGATCATCACCGTCTGGCCGACCGACGGCGGACCCGACCGCACCGAGACGCTGCAGTGGGTCCCCGCCCTCAACATGAACGTCGACCTGCGGCTCACCCCGCTCGCCGCGGTGATGTCGGTGCTGGTCCTCGGAGTCGGCGCCGTGATCCTGGTCTACTGCGCCGGCTACTTCACCGGCGTCTCCAACACCCGCAAGCTGCCCACCTTCGCCGCCGAGCTGGTCGCCTTCATGGCCGTCATGTTCGGCCTCGTGGTCAGCGACAACATGCTGGTGATGTACGTCTTCTGGGAGCTCACCTCGGTGCTGAGCTTCCTGCTCGTCGGCTACTACGCCGAACGCGCGACCAGCCGTCGCGCCGCCACCCAGGCACTGCTCGTGACCACCCTCGGCGGCCTGGCGATGCTGGTCGGCATCATCGAGCTGGGCGAGCACTACGGCACCTACCTCTTCTCCGAGGTCATCGCCCGCGCCCTGGCCGATCCGTCGACCATCTCGATCGGCGTCGAGGTCGGCGTGGTGCTGATCCTCATCGGCGCGACCAGCAAGTCCGCGCTCGTGCCCTTCCACTTCTGGCTGCCCGGTGCCATGGCGGCCCCGACTCCGGTGTCCGCGTACCTGCACGCGGCGGCCATGGTCAAGGCCGGTGTCTATCTCATCGCGCTGTTCGCACCCGCCTTCGCGCACCTCACGTCGTGGCGCGTCATCGTGCTGGGCCTGGGCATCCTGACGATGGTCCTGGCCGGCTGGCGCGCCCTGCGCCAGAGCGATATCAAGCTGATCCTCGCCTTCGGCACCGTCAGCCAGCTGGGCATGCTGATGGTGCTGGTCGGCACCGGTGAGCGGAACGTCGCGCTCGCGGGCATCACGATGCTCACCGCGCACGCGCTGTTCAAGGCGACGCTGTTCTTGAGCGTGGGCATCATCGACCACGCGACCGGCACGCGCGACATCCGCCGCCTGGCGATGCTCGGCGATCGGCACAAGGCGCTCGCGGTGATCGCAGCGCTCGCCGCCGCGTCGATGGCCGGCATCCCGCCGCTGTACGGCTTCGTCGGCAAGGAGGCCGCGCTCGAGACGATGCTGCACGCCGCGCTGCCGTCGCCGCTGCCCGTGCTGCTGCTGATCGGGCTGTGCGCGGGCTCCGCGCTGACGGTGGCCTACAGCATCCGCTTCCTGTGGGGCGCGTTCGGCCGCAAAGGGCAGGCCAAGCCCACCAGCGCGGTGGAGAACATGCACGGCATCGGCCCGCTGTTCCTGGCCGGTCCCGCGCTGCTCGCCGGCCTGAGCCTGCTCGCCGGGGTCTTCTCGCCGTGGCTCGATCACGTGCTGGCGCAATACCCGGACCGGGCCTTCCCGCCGGCGGCGGAGCCCTACCACCTCGCGCTGTGGCACGGCTTCACGCTGCCGCTGCTGCTCACGGTGCTGATCATCGCGACGGGTGTCGTCATCGTGCAGCCGCACAGCCCGTTCTCGCGCCTGCGGCGGCGCAACAGCGTGCTGCTCGGCAACGCCGACCGGCTCTACGACGCCACCCTGCGCGGCGCCGACGTGATCTCGCTGCGCATGACGCAATTCACCCAGCGAGGCTCGCTGCCGCTGACGCAGGGCACCGTCCTGCTGACGCTGGTGCTGCTGCCGCTCCTGGTGCTGGCGTTCGGCACGACCACGCGCCCCGAGCTGCGGGTCGAGGCCTCGCCGCTGTTCCTGTCGATCTCGGTGCTCATGTGCGCCGCCGCCCTGACCGCGGTCGTGCTGCGCAACCGCTTGGCGACGGTGCTCGTCGTCGGCGTCACGGGCTACGGCACGGGCGTGATCTTCGCGATCTACGGTGCGCCCGACCTCGCGCTCACCCAGGTGCTCGTGGAGACGGTGACGCTGGTGGTCTTCGTGCTGGTGCTGCGCAAGCTGCCCGCGGAGGCGCCGATCACCGGCAACCGGCCCTCGCGCATCGCCCGCGCGCTGCTCGGTGTGGCCGTGGCGGCGATGGTCGTCGTGGTGGCGATCGCCGCGCGCGGCGCCCGGGTCGCGGCCCCCGTCGCCGATCGGCTCCCCGACCAGGCCTACACGTTCGGCTACGGCCACAACACCGTGAACGTGATCCTGGTCGACATTCGCGCCTGGGACACCCTCGGGGAGATCTCCGTGCTGCTCGTCGCGGCGACGGGCGTCGCCTCGCTCGTCTTCCGCAACCGCCGCTTCGGCTCCGCGCCGCGCGTCAGCGCCGCGGCGGCGGCCGCGGCGGCCGCTGCGCCGGGCACCACGTGGCTGCGCGGCAGCGCACTGCGCGACCCGCGGCACCGCTCGCTGGTCCTGGAGATCACCTCGCGGCTGGCCTTCCCGACGATCATGGTGGTCTCGGTCTTCTTCTTCTTCGCCGGACACAACAATCCCGGCGGCGGCTTCGCCGGTGGACTCGTCGCCGGCATGGCGCTGGTGCTGCGCTACCTCGCGGGCGGCCGGTACGAGATCGGCGAGGCGCTGCCGGTGGACGCCGGCCGCATCCTCGGAACGGGCCTGCTGCTCGCGGCCAGCGGCACCATCGTCTCGCTGCTCGCGGGCGCCCCGGCCATGTCCTCGGTCGCCTTCGAGTTCACCCTGCCGATCTTCGGTGACGTCAAGGTGGTGACCGCGCTGATCTTCGACGCCGGCGTGTACCTCATCGTCGTGGGCCTGGTCCTCGACGTGCTGCGCAGCCTGGGCGCGCGACTCGACCTGGAGGGATCCCCCGCCGACATGACCTCGCCCCTGCCCGTGCAGTCGGGAGGTGGCGCGCGATGATCGTCGACATCGGTCTCTTCGGCGCCATCGCCGTCATGGTCGCCACCGGCGTGTACCTGCTGCTCGACCGCAGCCTCACCCGGATGCTCATGGGCATCATCCTGTTCAGCAACGCGGTGAACTTGGTGCTGCTCGCGCTGTCCTCCCCGCCCGGCAACCCGCCCATCGTCGGGTACTTCTCGGAGGGGCGGCTGACCGACGCGGATCCGCTGGCGCAGGCCATGATCCTCACGGCCATCGTCATCACGATGGGCATGGCGGCGTTCATCCTCGCGCTCGCCTACCGCTCGTTCACCATCAACACCGACGACGAGGTCGACGACGACCCCGAGGACACGAAGGTGCTCGAGCGCGACGTGGACATCGCCGCCGACGATCCCGACTACGACGCCTCGGACGATCCGATCACGGGCGCACCATCGGCCCTGGGCGACGCGTACGGCCCCGACGGCCGGCTCCTCACCCCCGAGGAACTGCAGCAGGCGCGCGTCGACGTCGTCGACACCGGCGCCCTCCCGCTGCCGAGCGTGCCTCGCGAGAAGCAGTTGCCGACGGCCGAGCAGGAGGAGGAGCGATGACCGAATCCCTGATGCTCGCCCTCATCCCGCTGCCGACGGTGCTGCCGATCGTGGCCGCCGCGATCACCATGGTCATGGGCCGGCATCCCCGGTTGCAGCGGCTGATCTCGCTGATCTCGCTCGCGGGCATCGTCGTGGTGTCCGCGATGATGCTGTACTACACCGACCGGCACGGCACCGTCGCGCTGCACGTCGGCGGCTGGGGCGACCGGGACGGCGCGGGCAGCCCGCTCGGCATCACGCTGGTGGCCGATCAGCTCGCGGCGCTCATGGTGCTGGTCTCGGCGATCGTGCTGCTGGGCGTGCTCGTCTACTCGGTCGGCCAGGGTATTCGCGACGGTGACGAGCACCAGCCCGTCTCGATCTTCTACCCCACCTACCTGATCCTCGCGGCGGGCATCTTCAACGCCTTCCTCGCGGGCGACCTGTTCAACCTGTTCGTCTCCTTCGAGATGCTGCTCGCCGCGAGCTTCGTACTGCTGACGGTGGGCGGCAGCGCCGACCGCATCCGCGCGGGCGTCTCCTACGTGAGGGGCTCGATGGTCTCGTCGGTGGTCTTCCTGCTGGGCATCGCCTACGCCTACTTCGCGACGGGCACGCTCAACCTCGCCGACATGGCGATCAAGCTGCAGGACCTGCCCTCGGGCACGCGGACCACGCTGTTCGCCGTCCTACTGGTGGTCTTCGGCATCAACGCGGCCGTCTTCCCGCTGTCCACCTGGCTGCCCGACTCCTACCCGACGGCGCCCGCGCCGGTTACGGCCGTCTTCGCAGGCCTGCTCACCAAAGTCGGCGTGTACGCGATCATCCGCGCGCACACGCTGCTCGTCCCGGGCGGTTCTCTCGACGACGTGCTCATGATCGCGGGCCTGCTGACGATGCTCGTCGGCATCCTCGGGGCGATCGCGCAGGGCGAGATCAAGCGCATGCTCTCGTTCACCCTCGTCAGCCACATCGGCTACATGATCTTCGGCATCGCGCTCTCCACGCCGCTGGGCCTGAGCTCGACGATCTACTACGTCGCCCACCACATCCTCGTGCAGTCCACGCTGTTCCTGGTAGTGGGCCTCATCGAACGGCAGGCGGGCGCGGCGTCGCTGCGCCGCCTCGGCGGGCTCGCCGCGGCCAGCCCGGTCCTGGCGATCCTGTTCTTCCTGCCGGCGCTCAACCTCGGCGGCATCCCTCCCTTCTCCGGCTTCGTCGGCAAGGTGGGGCTGATCGAGGCGGGCGTGCAGCAGGGCTCGGTGCTGGCCTGGGTGCTGGTCGCCGGCAGCGTGATCACCTCGCTGCTGACGCTGTACGCGGTGATCCGCGTGTGGACCAAGGCGTTCTGGCGTCCCCGTTCCGACGCCCCCGAGGGGCAGCTGGCCGTCGCGCACCCGGAGGCCCTGCTCGACGACGCCGACGTCATCGAGTTCGCCGACCGCGAGGATCCGGGCCGCATGCCGCTGAGCATGGTGGCGCCCACCGCCGGCCTGCTCGGGGTGGGCCTGGTCCTCGCGCTGCTCGCCGGCCCGATGTTCACCGTCACCGACCGCGCCGCCGAGCAGCTGATCGGGCGCGCCGATTACATCGAGGCCGTGCTCGGCCCCGAGGGCGTCGCCAAGCTCAAGACGCCCGACGGTGCCGGTGGCTGGCACGCCTACGAACCGCTGACCGACGCGGCCGACGGTGCGCCCGGCACCGTCGGACCGGAGAACCGTGAGGGGGGCGCGCATGGCTAGGCGAATCGTGGCACGGATCCTGCCCGACATGCACGACGGTCGCGCCGTCCTGGTCAAGCTCGGGCAACTGCTCTGGCTCGACGCGGTGTGGGTGATGCTGTGGGGCAGCGTGACGTGGGGCAACATCGCGGCCGGCCTGCTCGTGGGCCTGGCGATCCTGCTGCTCCTCCCGCTGCCGCCGGTGCCCGTGGAGGGCCGCGTGCACCTGGGGGCGCTGCTCAAGCTGATGGCCGTCTTCGTGGTGGAGATGTTCCGCTCGTCGGTCGAGGTCGCCTGGCTGGCGATCCGGCCCGGCGCGATGCCGCTCAGCGCGGTGCTGCGCGCGAAGGTCTCGATCAAGTCCGACCTGGTGCTCACGCTGCTGGTGGACATGATGAACCTGATCCCGGGCACGATGGTGCTCGAGATCGACACCAGGCGCCGCCTGCTCTACGTGCACGTGGTGGACGTGAGCAGCGAGAAGGCCGTGCGCCAGTTCTACCGCAGCACAGCGCGTCTCGAGCGGCTGTTCATCGACGCCTTCGAACGCGACAACGAGTGGCACGCCAGCCCGATGCACGGCATCGACGACGACGAGTACCACCACGTCTCGCCGGAGGCGCGGGGACTGGCCGGCGACGCCCGCCGGGTGGCCGCGCCGGAGATCGCGTACCGCAGGACCCACCGGACCGAGGGAGAGGACAAGTCATGACCGTCGTCTTCGTGATCACCGGCGTGGTGCTGATGATCGCCGCCTTCCTCACCTCCTACCGGCTGCTGCGCGGGCCGAACACGCTGGACCGGGTCGTCGCCGTGGACGCGCTGGTCGCGATCGCCGTCGGCGGCCTCGCCGTGTGGGCGGCCTACAGCCGCAACTCGTCGGTCATCCCCGGCATCGTGGCGCTCTCGCTGGTCGGGTTCGTGGGCTCGGTGTCCGTGGTGCGCTTCCGCGTGCCCGACGATGCCGGGACGGCCCCGTCGCCGCCCGACGAGACGCCGGACATCGCTCCGCGGAACGGGGGCCTGCGATGATCGTCGACATCGTCTCCGCGATCCTGTTCCTCTCGGGCGCCGCGTTCGCGGTGACCGCCGCGATCGGGATCATCCGCTTCCCGGACATGCTCACCCGCATGCACGCGGCCACCAAGCCGCAGACCTTCGGCCTGCTCCTCCTGCTGGCGGGAGCGATCGTGCAGATGACCGATTCCGTCGACGTGTGGATGCTGGTGCTGGTGGGCCTGTTCACGATGATCACGGCACCGGCCGTCGCGCACCGCGTGGGCCGGGTGGCCTACCAGGAGCAGCGGCTGCGGGACCGCACCATCGAGCGCGACCAGATGGAGACCGGCAGCCGCGACTAGCGGCCGGCGCGCCCCGCCCATCGCATCCGCGACCACGGCAGCGCGATCTCGGACGGATCGTCCACGAGCAGCGGCGGTTCCGGCTCGACCGGGCCCTCCCCCGCCAGCGCCACCTGGTAGCGGTGCCCGGTGTCCGGCAGCACCTGCACGGTGGCATCGACCGGTGCGCCGTGGTCCTGCTCGTAGTCCGCGGCGACGTGCCCCGCGCCGGAGGAGAGCCCGGCGAACAGGGCGTGCTCCCGCAGCAGGCGATGCGTGCCGGCGCGGGCCACGTCGAAGGACACCCAGTGGATCACGTCGTAGAGCCCGTGCCGGACGTTGGCGAACGGGATCGACGAGCCGATCCCCGCGATGAGCATGGCGGGGTCCTCGACGTGCTCGGAACCGAAGGTGACGCTGCCGAAGGGCTGCACCCCGGTCAGTTCGACGGTCATCCCGGCCTCCTCGAGGCCGAGGCGCAGCGCGCCGCTGGAGACACCGGAGCCGACCGGCGCGACGAGCCGCACCGTCGTGATGCCCTCCGCCACGAGTTCCGCCGCTGCGCCGCGGGCGATCTCGCGGTAGCCGAGGTAGTGCACCGGATCGTGGTACTGGCGCATCCAGTGCAGCGACGGGTCGCCGGCCAGCAATTCGGTGATGCGGCGGACGCGGCGGTCCTGGTCCAGCTTGAGCGACGCGGACGGCGGCATCTGCTCGAGTTCGACGCCCAGGGCCAGCAATTGGATGCGCAGGCCCTCGTCGATGGTGGTGGAGCCGATGATGCGGCAGCGCACCCCCGCCTCGTGGCAGGCCAGCGCCAGCGCGTAGGCGTAGATCCCCGACGAGGAGTCGATGACGGTGCCGCCGGGCCGCACCCGGCCCGCCGCGAGTGCCTCGCGCAGCGCGGCGCGGGCGGAGGCTACCTTCATCGACTCGAACCGCAGCAGGTAGCGGCGCTCGCTGCCGCGGATCAGCGCGGGCCGGCTCAGCGCTTCGGCGATGTGCCCGTGGATCATCATGCGGCACCGCCGATCACGACGGGCGCGGTGTCCACGCGGATGCCCTCGTCCCGTATCGCCGCGCACGCGCGGCGCAGGCGGCCCGGCGGGTGCTCGTGATCGAAGAGCAGGCCCGCCACGTTCCCGGAGTGCGCCACCTGGACACCGAGCGCACCGCCCCGTCGGGCCGACGCGATGAGCCGGTCCAGGCCCGGCTTGTAGTGGCGGCTCTGGTTGAGGACGGCGCTGCGCGTGGCGACGGCGGCGACGCCCGCCGCGTCGCGTCCGGCGATCGCCCGGCGCAGCAGTGCCCGGAGCTGTTCGTACTCGTCGACCTCGCCCGCGCCGAGGGGCCGGAGCGCGAGCGTGTCGACGGGGCCGCCCAGCACGCAGCGCACGAGCAGCATCGGCGGCAGCTGCGGGCCGAGCTCCTCGATGACGTGGCCGTGCCGGTGCGCGAACAGGATCGGCCGCTCGGACCACAGCGGATCGGACGCCCCTTCGGCGCCGACGGCCAGACGCGCGACGGTCCCGGCGTCCAGCTCGACCTCGCCGCTGTCGGCGACGGCGCGCACCGCGGCGAGGACGTCCGCCGTCGACGATCCCAGGCCGAGGCCGATCGCGGTGGTGCGCGCGATGCGCAGGTCCCCGCCGTCGAACCCGGCGGCGCCGCGCGAGAGCAGGTGGGCGACGGTCGCCTCGGCGGCGCGCCGGGCCTTGCTCACCGCGTGCCCGTCCCCCGCGGCGTGCGCGCGCACCGCGCCGGAGGAATCGGGCTCGAAGACCGCGACGGAGCCGACGGTGCCGATGGGCATCGTCACCAGGCCCGGGCATTCGTCGAGCACGGGGCAGCGGAAGCGGCCCTGCAGGATCTCGCCGTGGTGGCCGGGGCTGCGCCCCACCCCGCGGCCGCGGGATCGGTTGCGCGGGCGGCTCATGTCGCCGCCTCCGCCGCGTCGACCCGGCGCAGCGCGCGCCGGGCGAAGACGGCGGCGAGCGCCGTGGCGCCGCCGAGGACGAGGCCCACGCCCGTCCATCCCCCGATCGCGAGCGCCGCACCGGCCAGCCCGGCACCGGCGAAGACGCCGATGCTCTGCGCCGCGCCGTTGAGGGAGAGGACCGTGCCGCGGACGGGGCCCGCCGTGCGGACCAGCGTGGTGGTCACCGCCGCGGCGATCACGGCGTGCGCGGCGGAGACGAGCGCCACCATCGGCCATGCCAGGGCCAGGTACGGCACCGTGTACAGAGCCACCATCGCGGCGGCGGCGACGACGATCGCGGCCATCACCGTGCCGAACAGGCGGTCCGCGCCGCGGTCCTGCATGATCTTGCCGCCCAGGAAGTTCCCGAGGAAGAAGGCCAGGCCGGAGGTCGCCCAGACCAGGGAGAACCAGCCGGTCCCGATGCCGAAGCGCTGCCCGAACGCGGCGGCGATGTAGGCGAGGGAGCCCATGAAGGCCAGCGTCCGCAGCATCGAGACCGCCAGCGCCTCGAGCGCGCCGGGCAGGGCCCGGACGGTCCGGAACGCCTGGAGGTAGCTCACCGACGTGTCGCCGCCGCGCGGGTCCCGCCGGCGGAACACCAGTACGGCGACGACGAGGAGCACCGCCGCGGTGGCGGCCATGTCGACCCGCCATCCCCAGAGCACGGCGGGCAGCGCGAGGACCGGGGCGGCGAGGACGGCGGTGAGCGTCATCGTCGAGGAGACCAGGGTCGCGGCGCGCGCGGACGCGGCGGGCGCCGCGAACCGGTCGGCGGCCATCGCCGAGAGCGCGGGGTTGAGCACCGCGGTGCCCGCCCCGATCAGCAGGCAGAAGCCGATCCACGCCGCCGTACTGCCCTGCAGCGCAAGGGCACACCCCACCGCGAGCACCAGCAGGGCGAGAGCGGCGACCGAGGAGCGGGAGAGCCGGTCCAGCAGGGGCGCGGCTGCGACGCCGACCAGCAGGGCGGCGACACCACCGAGTCCTCGCAGGCTGCCGATGAGGTCGACGCCCGCGTGGGCGTCGGCGGCGATGGCCACGAGGAAGTTCGCCATCACCGTGAACGGCACCAGGCCGAGGGCGGCGGCCGCGAGCAGGGGCCAGATCGCGCGGACGAGCACCCCGTCGGGCAGCGGACGGTCCACCGGTGCGCTCATGCGTGCCCCCGGTACAGGTACATCGGCGAGGCGTCGGCGGAGAACTGGGAGAACGGGAAGTGCTCGGCCGAGAGGGCGGTCAGTCCCGCGCCGAGGAAGGCGCGCGCGACGGCGGAACCGCTCTGCGCGTACACGGCGAGCGGCACGCCGCGCTCCCGGCAGGTGGCGAGGATCTCGTCGAAACTGCCGTTGCCCAGTGTCATTCCGGTCGCGAGCACCGCATCGGCCTCGGCGATCACGGCGTGGTGATCGTCCGCGACGGGGTCGCCCCAGTGGGTGCGCTGCAAGTTCCGGTCCGCGAGCAGCGGCTCGCCGCCCCGCTCGCGGATGGCCGCGACGAGCGGGTTCACCACGCCGATGAGGGCCACGCGGGCGCCGGGCGCGACGGTGAGCAGTTCCGCGACCGCCGCGTCGCGCGCGACGGCCCGCTCGTCGGGGGTGCCGGTGGGCAGGGTGCGCAGTTCGGCGCGCGGGTCCTCGCGGTGCGGGGCCGCGGCACCGAGCGCAGCGTCCGCGGCGGCGATCCGCAGCGGCTGCGCCGCGTGATCGAGCAGTGCCGCGAGGGGTTCCCCGGACAGGTCCGCGACGTCCGGGTCGAGCTCGCCCTCCTCGAAGGCGCACGCGCCGAAGGAGTCCCCGACGCGCACGAGGACGTACCGGTTGCGGTAGCGCTGATCGCTCCCCGCGAGGCGGGTGCCGTGCGCGACGAAGAAGACGCTGCGGGCGACCGCGTCCTGCGCCGCCTCGTGGGCGAGGCCGAGGACGTCGGCGACGGTGCCGGGCGCGCTCATCGGGCCACCCCGCTCTGCTCCAGGTAGTCCGCGAGCGCGGCTGCGGCGTCGAGGTTGCGCGGACTCGCCACCAGCTCGGCGTAGTCCACCACCCGGATGCGGTTCTCCCGCACGGCCGGAGAGTCCTTGATCGGCGAGGACTGTCGCAGGTAGTCGATCTTCTGCTGCGCGGGCTGCTTGTCGTAGTCGACGATGACGATCACCTCGGGCTGGGAGCGGACGACGGACTCCCAGCCGACGGTGGTCCACCGGCCGTCCACGTCGTGGGTCACCGAGCGGCCGCCGGCGAGGGAGACCACCTGATCGGCGGCGGCGCGCCGGCCGGCGGTGTAGGGCTCCGCCGTGCCGGAGTCGTAGACGAAGACCGAGGGGCGGACGCTCTTGCGGGCCGCGCGTTCCTCCAGCGCGCGCTGGCGGGTGCGGAGCCCGTCGACGAGCGTCGCCGCGCGGTCCTGCACCCGGAAGATCGCGCCGAGGTTGGTGAGGTCGGCGTAGGTGTCCGCGAGGGGATCGATCGGCCGGGGCGCGGGATCGGCGCCGTAGTTGTAGCAGGTCTCCTCCTGCATGTAGCTGTCGATCCGCAGCTTGCCGAGGGATTCGGGGGTGACGCCGCGGGCCGGGCTGAACCCGGCCTGCCAGCCCGCGAACACCCAGTCGGCCTTGGCGGCGACGAGCGGCTCCTGGGCGAGGACGCCGTCGCTGATGATCGGCACCTTCGCGTAGTCGTCGCGGTAGGGGGACTTGGCGATCACCCCGTGCACCGTCTTCGGCAGGGCGATGCCCTTGATGCGGTCGGTGAGGCCGAGGGCGAACATCTTCTCGATCGCCGAGACGTCGTAGGGCACCGCGGCCGTGGGCGACCGGTACTGCTGGTGCACACCGCAGTTGGTGACGTCGATGAGGTCCGTCGCCGACTCGGCGGGACGGGCGCCGCACGCGGTGACCGCGAGCAGGGCGCTCCCCGCCAGGGCGGCGGCGAGCAGGGGACGGGAGTGCATCGGTCGATCCTTTCGATCGGTAAGGGGCTAGAGGTCGAAGCTGATGCGCGGCGGGCCGCCGGCGGTGGCCGTGACGGTGGGCCGGACGCCGTAGACGGCCTCGACGCGGTCGGGCGTCAGCACCTCGGCGGGGGTGCCGGTGGCGACCACGCGACCCGCGTCCAGGAGGACGAGCCGATCGCAACTCTGCGCCGCGAGGTCGATGTCGTGGATGGCGGTGACGGTGGTCTTGGCGCTGGCCCGCAGCAGGCGCAGCAGGTCGAGCTGGTGCCGGACGTCGAGGTGGTTGAGCGGCTCGTCGAGCAGGAGGACCGGGGTGTCCTGCGCCAGCGCGCGGGCGATGAGGACGCGCTGGCGCTCGCCGCCCGAGAGGTCCAGCACGCTGCGGGGCCCCAGGTGAGTGGCGCCGACGGCGGCGAGCGCGTCCGCACAGGCGCGGGCGGCCGTCGTGCTGCCGGCGTCACCGTGCGCGAACCGTCCGAGCATCACCGTCTCCCCCGCCGTGAACCCGAGGTGCCCGGATTCGCTCTGCGTCACCGCGGCGATGCGGCGCGCCGCCTCCCTGCGGCGCAACGCGTGCAGGTCGTCCCCCGCGACGCGGACGGTGCCGGAGGTGGGCTCGATCGCGCGGTACAGGCAGCGCAGCAGGGTCGATTTGCCGCTCCCGTTGGGGCCGATCAGACCGACGTGCGCGCCCGCGTCGATGGCCAGCGAGATGTCGTCGAGGATGCGGGTTCCGTTGATGCCGACCGTGATCCCGCGCAGTTCCACCCTCATGCGGCACCGCCGAGCAGGCCGCCGCGGCGCCGCAGCAGCAGGACGAAGACCGGAACCCCGACCACGGCGGTCACGATGCCCAGTGGCAGCTCGCGCGGCGCCACGAGCAGCCTGCTGAGCAGGTCCACCCACACCAGCAGGAGCGCGCCGACGAGCGGGGCGAGCAGGAGCACCCGGCGGTGCGCGGGCCCGACGATCATCCGGACGGCGTGCGGGACGACGAGCCCGACGAAGCCCACGGTGCCCGCGACGGCGACCAGCACCGAGGTCAGCACGACGATGACCAGGAACAGCGCGCGGCGGGCGCGGTGCGGATCGAGGCCGAGCGCGGAGGCGGCCTCGTCGCCCTGGGCGAGGACGTCGAGTGTTCCGGCGAGGCGACCGGTGACCACCGCGCCGGCGACGACCGTCGCCGCGACGAGCGGCAGCACCGACCATTGCGCGCCGCCGAGCCCGCCGAGCAGCCAAAACATCACCGAGCGCGCCGCGTCGCCGACCGGGTCGAAGAACACGATCGCCCCGGCGAGCCCCTGGAAGGCGAAGGCCAGCACGACGCCGGTCAGGACCAGGCGGACGGGGTGCAGCGCACCGTCCGGGGTCCGGCTGAGCAGGTACACCAGGATCGACGCGAGGACCGCGGTGGCGAAGGCCGCCCCTGCGGTGCCCGCGACGCCCAGCCCGGCCACCACGCCGGTGGTCACGACGAAGCTGGCGCCGACGGAGGCGCCGCTGGAGATGCCGAGGATGAACGGATCGGCGAGCGGGTTGCGGACGAGCGCCTGGCAGGCCACCCCCGCGATCGCGAGCCCCGCGCCGACGAGCGCCGCGAGCAGCACCCGGGGGACGCGGAGGTCCCACAGGATCGAGTAGGTCGAGAAGTCCTCGCGGGCGATCGTCCCGCTGCTGAGGGCCGCCCAGATCAGGCGGCGGACGTCGGCGAGGGGCACCGTCGCGGCACCGAGCGAGACCGCGACGGCCATCGAGCCGAGGAGGGCGACCACGAGCGCCCCGACGAGGAGGAACGGGGCTCCGCCGGAGCGGGGAAGCGGTGGGGCGGAGGGCACGCGGCAACATTAACGACAACGATTATCGTTAACAAAGACGAATACGTCTATGCGTACGGGTGCCTCGCCGGGCCCGCCGCGCCTACGGCAGGATCAGCTCGCCGGTCACCGACCGGACCACGTCGCGGTACGCGTCCGTGCTGCACACCCCGTCGGCGACCATCCGCTGCCGCTGGTAGGAGGCGCCGTGGCGCGGGATCGCGGCGACGGCCTCCAGCTCGCGGGTGCAGCCGAGCCGGCGCGCGATGGGCGCCAGCTGCTCGAGCAGGTCGTCGAGATCGTCGGTGACCAGGCGCTCGTTGTTGTCGGCGTCCTGGATGATGATGGCGTCGAGGCCGTAGCGGGCGGCGCGCCACTTGTTCTCCTGCACGTGCCACGGCGGCAGCGTCGGCAGGCTCTCGCCCGCGTCCAGCCGGCCGTCGAGCCACACGACGAGGCAGTGGATCAGCGCGACCACGGCCTCGAGCTCCGCGAACGAGGACATGCCGTCGCAGATCCGCACCTCGATGGTGCCCAGGTGGCACGCGGGCCGGATGTCCCAGCGGATCTCGTTGATGTTGTCGATGATCCCGGTGGTCTTCTGGTCGTGCACGAAGCGCTCGAACTCGCTCCACTGATCGAAGTGGAAGGGCAGACCGCCCGTGGGCAGCTGCTGGAACATCATCGCGCGGGTGCTCGCGTAGCCGGTGTCGTGGCCGCCCCACATCGGGGAGCTGGCGGAGAGCGCCAGCAGGTGCGGGTAGTGGTTGAGCAGCGCCGAGATGATCGGCAGGACCTTGTCGCGGTGATTCACCCCGACGTGCACGAGCACGCCCCAGATCACCATCTGCCGTCCCCACCACTGGGTCCGGTTGATCAGCTCCTCGTAGCGCGGGTTCTCGGTGAGCTGCTGCGCGTTCCACTGCGCGAACGGGTGCGTGCCCGCGCCGAAGAGCTCCACGCCCAGCGGATCGGAGGTCTCGCGCACCGCGCGGATCACCGCCGCCAGGTCCGCCATCGCCTCGGCCGTGTTCTCACAGACGCCCGTCACCACCTCGACGGTGTTGCGGAGCATCTCCGAGTGCACCTGGGAGGCGATGTCCGGCCGGGAGGCCCGCACCCCGTCGAACAGCTCCCCGGCCCGACTGACCAGGTCCGAGGTCTCGCGGTCGACGAGGGCGAATTCCCATTCGACACCGATCGTCGGCCGCGGCGACGCCGCGAAGGCGACGGGCTCGATGATTAACCGACCTTGATCACGCCGCAGGCGATGCGCCCGCCGGCGTCGCCGGTGCTCAGGGTGGTCTCGTCGGGCACCGGCTGGCCGGGAACGACGTTGGCGTAGCGCGAGGACGGGATGTTGCCGAAGTTGTCCGGGCCCGCGTGGATCATCAGCGCGTTGCCCTCGGCGTTCTTCTTGATGTCCGCGAGGGTGAACGCGCCGGTGCTGGTCACCGTCTGGCCGGTGCCGTTGGCGTTGACGTAGATCGAGACCAGGTCGCCGGTCATCGGGTGGCCCGAGGCGCCCGGCTTCTGCCAGTGGCCGCCCGCCGAGCCGAAGTTGGTGGCCGAGCCGGGGGCGCCGTTCTTGGCGACCGAGTTCGGCTCGCACTTGCCCACCTCGTGGATGTGCATGCCGTGGAAGCCGGCCGGCAGGCCCGTGACGCGCACGTCGACCACGACGACGCCGTCCTTCTCGGAGAAGGTGGCCTTGCCGGCGCTGCTGCCGTCGGGCTTGACGAGCGAGGCCTCGGCGGCGCCGGACGACGGTGCGCCCTCGCCGCCCGCGGGCTCCTCGCCGTGGGCGTTGGGGTCGAGGCTGCGGACGGGGCCCTGGGCGGGCACCGTCGCGCCCGTGACGACGGCGGGCGTCGTTCCGGGGCTGTCCGCGGGCTCCTCGTTGGTCGTGCAGCCCGACAGGGCGATGGCCGCCACCGGAAGGATCGCGATCGGGGCGAGGAACTGACGCTTCGTCATCGATGACTCCTTATGGAACGGCTACCTGGGGCTGGGCCGCCCTGGGGCTGGTGTTGCCCGAAATCATATCGGGGCCGCTGTCGCGACGCGGGACAGGTCCCCGGTCGGCTCGTCGCGGGCTACTTTTTCACGACGGCGACGGCGAGCTCACCCTCGCACGCCTCGAGCCCCGCGGGCCGCGGTGCGGTGGCGGATCCGGGGAGCGCGGTGGAGACGGTCTCGGCGGCGGTCTCGCCGCCCTCGTCGAAGAACACGGTGGTCGCGCGCGGCGCGGCGGGCCGGTTCGGCCAGGCGGCGGCGTTCTCGCCCTGCACGGTGATGCCCGCCTTCTTGAGGCGATCGCGGGTATCGGCGACGGAGGCCTTGGCGACGGAGAGCAGGCAGACCGGCGGCGTGTCCGCAGCGGGCTTCGCCGTCTGCGTGGCGGCGGCCTGGATCTTCTCCTCCTGGGCGTTGAGCGCGGCCTGCGGATCGTCGTTGCGCGTCACGAGCCCGTGGACGCCGACGGCCGCGAGGATGATCGCGGCCGAGATCAGGATCATGATGATCGTCCGGATCGGGACGGCGCGGGTGTTCTGTGTGCTCACGACACCCGACTGTATCGGATCACGTGATCTCGAAGCCGAGCTTGCGGGCGGCGCGGGCCTTCTGCCGGCTCGCGCGGACGCGGCGCAGCCGCTTGACGAGCATGGGGTCGGCGGCCAGCGCCTCGGGGCGGTCGATCAGGGCGTTGAGCACCTGGTAGTAACGCGTCGCGGAGAGTCCGAAGAGCTCCTTGATCGCGTCCTCCTTGGCGCCCGCGTACTTCCACCACTGGCGCTCGAAGGCCAGGATGTCGTGTTCGCGCCTGGTCAGGCCGTCCTCGCCGCGCTCGTCGACGGGCTGCGCGTCAGTTCGGACCGTGTTCTGCGCGGCCGCACCGGCGCCCTCCATGCGTTCCCCTCGCATTCGAAATAACACTTCTGTAGTTCGCGTCAATCTAACCACGGCCGCGGGCGGCGTCGCGGGGCTACGGGCGCGTGTCGCGGATCGGCCGGGGTGTCGCGTCGGCTCGACCGGACGGTGCGCGGGTGCGGCCCCGAACCCGCCCGACTACCGTGTCCCCCATGTCCGTTCTCCCCATCGTCATCGTCGGCGACCCCGTGCTGCACACCCCCACGACGCCCGTCGAGCTGGATGCGGACGGCAAGCCGTCGGCCGAGATCGTCGCCCTGCTCGACGACATGTACGAGACGATGGACGTCGCCAACGGCGTCGGCCTCGCCGGCAATCAGGTGGGGCGCGACCTGCGCCTGTTCGTCTACGACTGTCCCGACGAGGAGACCCGCGAGCGCCGCCGCGGCGAGGTGATCAACCCCGTCCTGACCACCTCCGAGATCCCCGAGACGATGCCGGACCCCGACGACGACTGGGAGGGCTGCCTCTCCGTCCCCGGCGAATCCTTCCCGACGGGCCGCGCGGACTGGGCGAAGGTCGTCGGTACCGACCGCAACGGCGAGAAGGTCGAGATCGAGGGCACCGGCTTCTTCGCGCAGATGCTGCAGCACGAGACCGACCACCTCGACGGCTTCCTCTACACCGACGTGCTCACCGGCCGCTACGCGCGGCAGGCGAAGAAGTTCATCAAGAAGCAGGGCTGGACCGAGCCCGGCCTGACCTGGGTGCCGGGCACCGTCGAAGACCCCTTCGGCCACTGACGTGCCCGTCCCCGGCGACCGGGTGGTGGTCCGGCGGCTGCTGCCGTCCGGGCAGGCCTCGGACGTCATCGGCACCCTGCTGTCCGACGGTGACGCCCTGCTCGTCCGCGCGGACCGGGACGGTGCGGAGCACCTGATCCCCCGCGCCGACGTCGTCCGGGCGAAGACGGTGCCGCCCCGTCCGGTGCGGGCGAGCGAGATCCGCTCGCTCGACCTCGCGCGCGCCCGGTCGTGGTGGTCGGTGGAGCGCGAGTGGATCGACGGCTGGCTCTGTCGCGCTGCACCCGGAGTGCCGGGGAACCGGGCGAGCTGCGCGGCGCCGCTGCATCCCGACGCCTCGCTCGACCGGCTCGATCGCGTGCGCGCCTGGTACGCCGAGCGCGCGCTGCCCCTGCACCTGACGCTGTCCGATCGGCTCCTGCGCGGCGCCTCCGCGCTGACCCCGGTCATCCAGCCGACGGACGTCCTCACCGCGCCCGCCACGGCCGGCCCGGAATCCGGCGTCCGGTTCGCGGACGCGCCCGATCGGGCATGGCTGGCGCTGACCGGCGCGGCGCAGCCGTTGGTCACCTCCGTGGACGGGACCGCCCTGTTCGCCACGCTCATGGACACCGACGACGCCCCCGTGGCCGCGGGGCGACTGGCACTGACCGCCGACGCGGCGGGGACACTCTGGGGCGCGCTCGGCTCCATGACCGTCTCCCCCGCCCACCGCCGGCGCGGGCACGCCACCCGCCTGCTCGCCGCGCTGCGGGCTCAGGCGGCCCGACGGGGCGCACAGCGGGTCTTCCTCGAGGTCACCCACGAGAACACCGCCGCGCGAACCCTCTACCGCGCGAACGGATTCGTCCGGCACCACGGCTACCACTACTGGACCGAGCCCCGATGACGCGGCCCGATGCGCCCGTGTGGGGCCGGACCGGGGCCGAGTTCCGGCGCTCGGAGATCACCGCGACGATCGGCCACGGCGACGACGATTTCGCCCGCGCCGCGCACGACGTGCTGCGCTGGGCGGTCAAGACCCGCAGCGGCTTCGCGGTCTCATCCGACGGACCGGCGACACCCGGGCAGCGCCTCGTCGTGACGGCCGGCCTCGCGGGCGTCACCGTGCGCGAGCCGGTGCAGGTCCTCGACGTGGTGCGCTCCGCCGAACGCGTCGGCTTCTCCTACCGCGCACTCCCGGGGCATCCGGTGCGCGGCGAGGAGGCCTTCATCCTGCACCGCGACGGCGCCGCGGTGCTCCTGACGATCCGCTCGCTGACGCGGCCGGCACCGGGCGGACCATGGCGGTGGGCCTTCCCGCTCCTGCTCGTCGCGCAGCGGGTGGCGCGCGCCCGGTACGTGCGGGCGCTGCGCCGACCGGACCGCTAGGTGTGCGCCGCCGAGGCGACCACGTCCTGATACTGCGGGAACCGGGTGAGGAACGAGCGCACGTAGGTGCACACAGGAATCACGCGACGCCCTCGCGAACGCAGGTCGTCCAAGACGCCGGAGACCAGCGCACGGGCGAAGCCCTGCTTGCCGAACTTCTCCATGACCACCGTGTGCAGCAGGATCACATCCCCCTGCTCGGTGACCTCGTACCCCTCCACTCCGATGAGCTCGTCGCCCGACCAGAGTTCGTACCGGTCGCGCACCGGATTGTCGAACAGACGCAGCGACTCCCCCAGTTCCAGCGTGGGCGGGGGAACCTCGACCTTGTCAGCCATGAACACCTCCATGTGATGCGGGTCACCCCACCGTACGCCCGAACTCCGACAAGTCGGCGAACACGCGGGGAGTGTTTTCACATCCGTCACATTTGTAGATCATGAATATCGAACTGCGGCTACTGTGGCGGGCATGACGCTCGTCGCCCGCGGCCTCACGCGGACCTTCTCGCAGCACGTCGCCGTGGCCGACGCCAGCCTGACTCTCGCCCCGGGTCGCATCACCGGCCTGGTCGGTCCGAACGGCGCCGGCAAGACGACCCTGCTGCTGATGCTCGCCGGGTTGCTCCGGCCGTCCGGCGGGAGCATCGAGCTCGACGGCGCCCCCATCGCCCCCGAGGACCTGCGCGGCCGCATCGGCTGGATGCCCGACGTCTTCGGCACGTGGGATTCGTTGACCCCCACCGAGATCCTGACCACCTTCGCGAAGCTGTACGGCGTCCCGTCGGGCGAGGCCCACGCCCGCGCGAAGGACCTGCTGGCCCGCGTGCACCTGACGGAGTTCGCGGACCGGCCGGCGCAGGTGCTCTCCCGCGGGCAGAAGCAGCGGCTCGGGTTCGCCCGCGCGATGGTGCATCACCCGCCCATCCTTCTGCTCGACGAACCCGCCTCCGGCATGGACCCCCGCTCCCGCTTCGAGCTGCGCGATTCCCTGCGCGCGCTCGCCGACGACGGCGTCGCCATCCTGGTCTCCTCGCACATCCTCTCGGAGCTCGGCGAGATGGTCGACGACGTGGTGCTCATGGCACGGGGCCGGACCGAGCCACCACCCGAATCCACCACCACCCGGTGGCGCATCCGGTTGATCGGCGAACCGCCGAGCGGCGGAACGTACCTCGAGTTCTCCTCCGAGGACGATGCCGCCGCGCATCTCGCGCAGCGCATCGCCGACGGTGACCGGGTGGTCGAGTTCGCCCGCGCCACCAACGCTCTCGAGGACTCCTACTTCGCACTGGAGGCCGATCGCACATGAGCACCTTCACCGGATGGTGGCGCACCGTCGGCGTGATCGTCGGCCTGGAACTGCGCCAGCGCACCCGCGCCACCCGCTGGCGCGTCCTGCTCGGGATCTTCTTCCTGGTCGTGAGCGCAGTCGTCTTCGGCTCGCTCTGGTTCGCACTGTCCTCGACCTCGCGGACGTCGTGGGCGTACAACGGGTGGTCCGAGAATCTCTACTTCATCGTGCTGGGATTCGTCGGCTTCCTCGGCCTGGTGATCGCGCCGACGATGACGGCCACGGCCATCAACGGCGATCGCAAGGACGCGACGCTGGCGGTGGTCCAGGCGACGCCCGCCAGCGGGTTCCAGATCGCCATGGGCAAGCTCCTCGGGGCATGGATCGCTTCCTGCGCCCTGCTCCTGGTCTCGACGCCGTACCTGATCTGGGCGATCGTGGAGGCCCACTATCCGGTCGCCTTCTCCCTGCTCGGCATCGCTGTCATCGCGCTCGTGCTCCTCGCGTACTGCGGTCTCGGGCTGGGGACGTCCGCGCTGTTCTCCCGTCCTATCGGTTCCGCGGCGGTGACGCAGCTGGCGGTGCTGTTCCTGCTCATCGGACTCCCCGTGATCACGGCAATGCTCGCTCCCGCCACGGTCGGCACCCAGCAGGCGGTGCAGACCCGCTTCACCTATAACAACGCCGACGGCAGCGGACGGTGCACGGAGGTCCGCGAAGACGTCGAAGTCACCCACACCGAACGGATCTGGTGGGTCATGGCCGCCAACCCCGCCGTGGTGTTCGCCGATGCCGCCGCACAGTCCGATCCCGGTCGCGAGGCCCGCGGCCACGGTCGCCGGTACGCGGACTACACCTCGAGCGCCCCCGCCCCCGACGAATCGGCTCTCGGCGCACTCGCCGATCTGGTGTCCGACGTTCGCGTCGGAGCCGACAGGAATCACGACGAGACGTGCGTCGAGAAGTACGGCGAGGCCTACTCGGTGTCCGTCGACGGCTACGGCGACGACACCAGGGAAGTAGGTCGCACCTGGTACTGGGGTCTGTTGGTGAACCTCGCGCTGGGTGGCATCGGACTGGCGTTCGCGGCCCGCCGCCTGCGGGTTCCGGCGGCGAACCTGCCGCGCGGTGTGCGGATCGCCTGACCTCTCCTCGCAGGGTGCGTTACGCTCGGTAGTGCACACCAACGGGAGCTCACCGCAGTGAGCTGAGAGGACGTCTTCGATCGGGCGTCGACCGTACGAACCTGTCCGGGTAATGCCGGCGTAGGGAAGAGGAGTCCCGCATGTCTGTTTCGTCATCAGCCCCCGTCAGCACCGTCACCGTCGGCCCGATCGAGGGCTCGGAGAAGCGCTACAGCACCGTCCCCGGCGCCGACGGCGGTGCCGATCTCCGCGTCCCGTTCCGGCGCATCGCGCTCACCAACGGCGATCACCACGACGTCTACGACACCTCCGGTCCGTACACCCAGTACACGTCCGAGGACCAGCTGCACGACCTTTCCGAGGGCCTGCCCAAGACCCGCGACGCTTGGAACAAGCCCGCTCCGGTCGACGGGGCGAGCACCCAACTCGCTTGGGCCCGTGCGGGAATCATCACCGACGAGATGCGTTTCGTCGCCGCCCGCGAGGGCTTCGATCCGGAGAAGGTGCGCGAGGAAGTGGCCGCCGGCCGCGCAGTGATTCCCGCCAACCGCAAGCACCCGGAGCTGGAGCCCGCGATCATCGGCAAGGCGTTCCTGGTGAAGATCAACGCCAACATCGGCAACTCCGCCGTTTCCTCGGGCATCGCCGAGGAAGTGGAGAAGCTGGTGTGGGCGATCCGCTGGGGCGCCGACACGGTGATGGACCTGTCCACCGGCAAGCACATCCACGAGACCCGCGAGTGGATCCTGCGCAACTCCCCGGTGCCCATCGGCACCGTGCCGATCTACCAGGCGCTGGAGAAGGTCAATGGCGAAGCCAACAAGCTGACCTGGGAGATTTTCCGCGACACCGTCATCGAGCAGTGCGAGCAGGGCGTGGATTACATGACCATCCATGCCGGTGTGCTGCTGCGGTACGTCCCGCTGACCGCCAAGCGCGTCACCGGCATCGTCAGCCGCGGCGGCTCCATCATGGCCGGATGGTGCCTGGCGCACCACCAGGAGAATTTCCTCTACACCCACTTCGATGAGCTGTGCGAGATCTTCGCTCAGTACGACGTGGCCTTCTCGCTGGGCGACGGGCTGCGCCCGGGCTCCATCGCGGATGCGAACGACGCAGCGCAATTCGCCGAGCTGGATACCCTGGCCGAGCTGACCAAGATCGCGAAGTCCCATGGCGTGCAGGTCATGATCGAGGGCCCCGGCCACGTGCCGATGCACAAGATCGTGGAGAACGTGCGGCTCGAGGAGGAGCTGTGCGACGGGGCCCCGTTCTACACCCTGGGCCCGCTGGTTACCGATATCGCGCCGGGCTACGACCACATCACCAGCGCCATCGGCGCCACGGAGATTGCCCGCTACGGTACCGCGATGCTCTGCTATGTCACCCCCAAGGAGCATCTGGGGCTGCCCAACCGGGATGACGTGAAGACCGGGGTGATCACCTACAAGATCGCGGCGCACGCGGCAGATCTGGCCAAGGGGCATCCGGGGGCACAGATCCGCGACAATGCCTTGTCCAAGGCACGCTTCGAGTTCCGTTGGGAAGACCAGTTCAACCTCGGCCTGGACCCGGACACCGCGCGTTCGTATCACGACGAGACCCTGCCGAAGGACTCGGCCAAGGTCGCGCACTTCTGCTCGATGTGCGGGCCGAAGTTCTGCTCGATGCGGATCAGCGCCGACGTGCGCGCGTACGCGGAGGAGCACAACCTGGTCACGCAGGAGGACATCGACGCCAAGCTGGCGGCCGATATGGCGGCGAAGTCGCAGGAGTTCGCCGACGCCGGTGGGCGCGTGTACATCCCGCTCGAGACCACGCGCGCGTGAGCCGGGCCGGTCGGGCCGCGGTCGGCGCGCCGACGAGGGTGGACGTCGGCGGACCGTCGCGCCTGCCGACCGCCCCGCGGGGCACCGCGCCGCGCCGGGTCCTGACCATCGCGGGATCGGATTCCGGTGGCGGCGCGGGCATCCAGGCCGACATGCGGACCTTCGCGGTCCTCGGCCTGCACGCGAACGTGGCGATCACCGCGGTCACGGTGCAGAACAGCGTGGGCGTGCAGGACTTCCGCGGCGTCGACCCGGAGATCGTCGGGGCGCAGATCCGTTCCGTCGCCGGCGACATCGGCGTCGAGGCGGCGAAGACGGGCATGCTGGCCTCCACCGCGATCATCGAGGCGGTCGCCGCCGCGGCGGACGCCGAGGGCATCGGCCACGGCCGCGCCGTTCCGCTGGTCGTCGATCCGGTGGCCGCGTCGATGCACGGCGACCCGCTCCTGGCGACCGAGGCGCTGGACGCGCTGCGCACCCTGCTGATCCCCCGCGCCACCCTGGTCACGCCGAACCTCGACGAGGTCCGGCTGATCACGGGAGTCGAGGCGGTGGACGGGGACTCGCAGCGCGCCGCGGCGGAGGCCCTGCTGGCCCTCGGCGCGCAGTGGGCCCTGGTCAAGGGCGGGCACCTGCGCGAGAGTCCGGACAGCCCGGACCTGCTCACCGACGGTGCGCAGTCCGTCGAGTTCACGGCGCCGCGGGTGCCGACGGGCCACGATCACGGCGCCGGCGACACCCTCGCCGCGGCGACCACCGCGGCCCTCGCCCACGGCGCGACGATGCCCGCGGCCGTCGAATTCGGCAAGGCCTGGGTCACCGAGGGCCTGCGCTGGGCGTACCCGCTGGGCGCGGGCCACGGCCCCGTCAACCCGCTGTGGGCAGTGGCCCGGGAGGGCTGACGGGACCTCAGACGTCCGCGGGGCGGAAGGGCTCGCGCACCAGGCGCATTCCCGCCTCCGCCGGCGTGCGGTCGGCCTTGCGGTGGTTGCACGGCGCGCAGCACGCGACGAGGTTGGTCCACGTGTTTCCGCCGCCGCGCGAACGCGGGAAGACGTGGTCGATCGTCGCCGCCCGCGCGCCGCAGCCCGCGTACTGGCAGGTGTGCTCGTCACGGCGCAGGATCTCGGCACGGCTCGCGTGATCGGCGATGCGCCGGTAGGGCACCGGCGCGTACCGCACGAGCAGCATCGACTTGGGCAGCTCGATCTCGGCGCTGGGCGAGCGCAGCACCCGCGGCGGATCGTGCGGCTCCAGCGCGAAGGCCACCTCGCGCAGCATCATGCCGACGGCGTCCTGCCAGTGCACCGCATCGAGCGGGCTGTAGTCGGCGTTGAACACCCGCACCGGCGGTGCGGCCGTGAACGAGCTCATCCCGCACCTCCTTCCGGTCGTCCGTGTCCGACGAGCACATCGACGATAGGAGCGAGCCGTTGCGCCCGCAACGGCTTTTCGCCGCCGGCACCCGAACGCCCCGGCGGTATCCTCTGCGCATGCGGTTCCTCCCCCTGCCCGGCACCGGCGAGACCCCCGTCCGCGTGATGACCATCGCCGGTTCCGATTCCGGCGGCGCGGCGGGACTCCAGTCGGACCTGCGCACCTTCGCCCTGGCGGGCGTGCACGGCACCAGCGCCGTCACCGCGGTCACGGTGCAGAACAGCCTCGGCGTCACCGGGTTCCACCCGATCCCGCCCGAGACCGTGGCGGGGCAGATCCGGGCGGTGGTGCAGGACATCGGGGTCGGCGCGGTGAAGACCGGCATGCTGGCGACCGCCGAGATCATCGACGCGATCGCCGATACCGCACAGGAACTGGGCATCGGCGCGTCGATCCCCTTCCTGGTCGACCCCGTCTGCGCCTCGCAGCACGGCGATCCGCTGCTCACCCCCGAGGCCCTGGCGACGTTGCTGCACCGTCTCTTCCCGCTCGCGCACCTGGTCACCCCCAACCTCGACGAGGTGCGGCTCATCACCGGCATCGACGTCGTCGACGACGCCACGCAGCGCGACGCGGCGCGCGCGCTGCACGCACTGGGCCCGCGCTGGGCGCTGGTCAAGGGCGGGCACCTGCGCACCGCGTCGACGAGCACGGACGTGCTCTACGACGGTGCGGATTTCCTCGAGTTCGAGGCGCCCCGCCTGGACACGCGCCACGATCACGGCGCCGGCGACACGCTGGGCGCGGCGACCGTCTGCGCGCTGGCGCACGGCTACGACGTCCCCGAGGCGGTGGCGTTCGGCAAGGAGTGGGTGACGCGGTCCCTCGCGGCGGCCTACCCGGTCGGGGCGGGGCACGGCCCGGTCAACGCGTCGTGGCGGCTGCGCGAACTTCCTTGAGCCCGGCGAAGCGGTTCATCGCCGCCACCACCAGCGGGAGCGCGAGCACCACGATGATCAGCCGCAGGCTCTGGACGGTGGCGATCAGAGCCATGTCGGCCTCGGCGCTGCCGGTCGCGCTCGCGACGACGGCGTTGATGCCGCCCGGCGTGGTGGCGAGGTAGGCGTCGGCCATCGACACCCCGGTCACGTGCGCCGCGACCGCGGCGAGGAGCGCGACGAGGCCGCACAGCACGAGGATGCCCACACCGATCGCGGGCAGCAGGTGCGCGAGCCGGCGCAGCAGGCGGCGGTCGAACATGAGACCCACCTCCAGCCCGACGACGATGAGCAGCAGTTCCTTGAACGCGCCCTGCGGGGCGAAGCCGCGGGTCAGTTCGGTCCCGCCCATGACGGCGGCGAGGAGCATCGGCCCGATCAGCCCGCCGCCGGGCAGGTGCAGCCGGCGCCCGAGCCACATGCCCGCCATCGCGAAGACGAACGCCGTGGACAGCCCGGCGACCTGATCGCCGCGGCCCACGATCTGCAGGTCGAAGGACCAGGACTGCGCCGATGCGGTGGCCCCGCCCGCGAGGCCGACCATGACGAACGGCGCCGTGAGGCTGACGAGGAGCACCCGCGAGTACTGCATCACGCCGACGACGTCCTTGCGGGCGTCGAGCTCGTCGCACAGGGTGACCACGGCCGACGAGCCGCCCGCCATGAGGCCGAGGGTCGCCGTGCGCTGGTCCAGTCCCGTGACCCATCGGCTCAGGAGCCAGGCCGCGGCGACGGACAGCGCGATGGTCAGCACCGAGATCAGAACGAACGGTGCGAGCACCGGGCCGACGGAGCGCATCGCCTCGAGGTTGAGGTAGCCGCCCAGCATCACGCCGATGAAGGCCTGGGTCCAGCGGCTGACCTCCGCCGGGACCGTGACCTCGCGCCCCGTCGCCAGCCGCAGCACCGCTCCCAGGAACAGCGCGGCCAGCAGTGCGGGTGCCGGCACCCCGAGCCGTCCCATCACCTCGGAGAGCAGCCACGCGCCGACGAGCACCGCGCAGTACCGCGTGGCCCGTCGCCCGAGGAGCCGCCGGACGGGGCCCCGGGCCGGCGCGGGCGCGGCGGCGTCGGGGGTGGTCGACGGGGCGGGACTCTCGACGGTCACCCTATCTGCGTAGCACTGCGAAGGAACTAACTCCAGAGGCGCCGACGATCGTTCACATGATGCTCATACAACCGCCGTGAGCTGGCCCGATCCGCGACGCGAGTGAGTCACGCGTCACGTCGCGCGACCAGCGCGACCGCCCCCGCCCACAGCGCGCCGATGACGATCACCAGGTAGACGAAGGACACTCCCGGGCCCCACGGGAACGCGCCGCCGTCGAAGAGGACGCCCATGAAGTTCTGCAGGTTCGACAGCGGCAGGTACGGCCCGGCCTCGCGGGTCTGCGGGATGCTCGTGACCACGTTGTCGACGACGAACAGGTACCCGAGGAGCAGCGTGATGGCTCCCGCCCCGTTGCGCAGCGCCGCGCCGACCGCGACACCCAGCACCGCGGCGAAGGCGGTGCCGATCGGGAAGGCGAGGAACGAGGCGCCGCCCGTCCGGAACACCTCGGCCGGCGATCCGTCGACGATCGCTCCGAACGCGAGCACCGCCAGCACCATGGCGACGGCGTACGCCACTGCGCAGACCACCGCGACCACGATGGTCTTGGCCAGCAACGCGATCCACCGGTTCGGCACGGCGAGGAAGGTCGCGCGCAGGGTGTTGTAACGCATTTCGGTGGTCACCGACAGCACGCCGATGACGGCGGCGAACGTGATCCCGATGCCCGGCAGCCCACCGAAGCCGGACAGCGGCGCGAGCGCCACCACGCCGATCTCGTCGATGTTCTCCCCGATGTTGCGCACGACCAGCGCCACGATCACCGTGATCGCCACCGCGGCGGCGGACGAGCCGAGCAGCAGCCACTTCGTGGCCCGCACGGTCGCGATCTTGACGAGCTCCGCTCGAACGGCCCGCACGATCATCCGATTCCTCCCGTTCCCCGGTACTCCACCGCACCGCCGGTCATCCGCATGAAGACCTGCTCGAGCGAGCTGGACTGCGGAGCGAGCTCGGCCAGTGGCAGGCCCTCCGCCGCGGCGATCTCGCCGACCGCGTCGCTGCTCGCGCCGCGCACCGTCAGGACGGTCCGCCCGCCACCGCCGGGCGCGGGCTCGGCCGCCGCGTCCACCGCGAGGCCGCGCGAGGTGAGCGCCTTCGCGAGTTCGCGCTCGCGCGGGCTGCGCACGCGCACGGTGTGTTCCGAGTTCTGCTCGATGAAATCGGCCATGGTGCCGTTCCACACCAGGTGCCCGCGGCCGACGATCACCACGTCGTCGGCGGTGAGCGCCATCTCGGCCAGCAGGTGGCTGGAGACGAAGACGGTGCGCCCCTGCGCCGCCAGGGACTTCATGAACGTGCGCACCCACACGATGCCCTCCGGGTCGAGCCCGTTGACGGGCTCGTCGAAGAGCAGCACGCCCGGATCGCCCAGCAGCGCACCGGCGATGCCGAGGCGCTGCGCCATGCCCAGCGAGAAACCGCCCGCCTTCTTGCGGGCCGCGTCGGTCAACCCGACGGCGGCGAGGCACTCGTCCGCCCGCCCCACGGGGATGCCGCTCGCGGCGGCCAGCCAGCGCAGGTGATCGCGCGCGGTGCGGTTGGGGTGCACCCATTTCGCGTCGAGCAGAGCACCCACCCGGGTGAGCGGGCGGTCGATCGCGCGGTACTCGCTGCCGCCGATCGTCGCCCGGCCCGCCGTGGGACGGTCCAGGCCGAGGATGCACCGCATCGTCGTGGACTTCCCGGCCCCGTTCGGCCCGAGGAACCCGGTGACCCGGCCGGGCCGCACCGCGAAGGAGAGGTCGTTCACCGCCTGGACGGCCCCGTAGGTCTTGGTCAAACCCGCGACTTCGATCATGGATTCACGCTAGCAATTCCCCGGCCGCGCCGCCGTGATGCACGGACCGACCTAGACTCGACGCACCGGAACCGCGGAGGGGGCGAGTGATGGGTGGGGACGCCACGGGCGACCGGACGGGCACGACTTTCGGCCCGTACCGGCTGATCCGACTGCTCGGACGCGGCGGCATGGGCGAGGTCTACCTCGCGCACGACACCGGCAAGGACCGCGACGTGGCGCTCAAGCTGCTGCACGCCGGGTTCGCGCAGGATCCGGTGTTCCGCGAGCGGTTCACGCACGAGTCGCAGACCGCGGCACGGCTGTCCGATCCCCACGTCATCCCGATCCACGACTACGGCGAGATCGACGGCACCCTGTTCCTGGACATGCGCCTGGTCGACGGCAGCAACCTGGCCGAGCTGGTCGCCGCGGGCGCGCTCCCGCCCGAGCGCGCCGTCGACCTGGTGACACAGGTGGCCTCGGCCCTGGACTCCGCCCACCTGACCGGGCTGGTGCACCGGGACGTCAAGCCCGCCAACATCCAGGTCACCCCGCAGGGGTTCGCGTACCTGCTCGACTTCGGCCTCGTCGTGGTCGGCGACGCCGAGCGACTCACCTCCGCGGGGCTGTTCATCGGCTCGCAGGCCTACGCGGCGCCCGAGCGGTTCGACGGTGGCGGTGCCACCCCGGCGGGCGACGTCTACTCGCTGGCCTGCGTGCTCTACGAGCTCCTCGTCGGGCGGCCGCCGTTCACGGCCGGCTCGATCTCGGAGATGATGCGCCAGCACCTGATGTCGGTGCCGCCGCGGGCGTCCGCGAACGCGCCCCTCCCCGTTCCCGCCGCGCTCGACGCCGTCATCGCCAAGGGCATGGCCAAACGCCCGGAGGACCGCTACGCGACGTGCGGCTCCCTCGCGCGGGCCGCGACCGCGGCGCTGCAGGGCGCGCCGCAGAGCTGGGGCACCACCACGACGGTGCCGTCGGCGCAGCGCCCGGCGGGTCCGCCGTCGGTGCCGCAGCCCGCGCGGATCGCCCCCGCACACAGCACGCCCAGTTCGAGCGGCCGCCCCCAGTACGTCACGCCGAGCTACGCGCCGCCCGCCGCCCATCCACCGCCCACCGCCGCGGCCCCGCGCTCGAATCGCGCGCTGATCGGGGCGCTGGCGGTCGGCGTCGTGGTGCTGCTCGCGCTGATCGCCACCGCCGTCGTGCTGGTGAGCGGGAACGGGCGGCCCGAGCCCGCCGCGGCGGCCACCACCACTGCCACCACGAGCGCGGAGACCCCGACCACCCCGCCGAGCACGAGCACGACGGTGGCGAAGGCGGCGCAGCCGCCGAACGTCGAGGTCTGCGAGGGCAGCACCGAAGCGGTCTTCGGCACCGTCGCCGCGGATCGGGGCAGCGGCGTGGCGGGGCAGCCGTACACCTCGTGCGGGTTCGCCACCGCGGTCGCGGCCGCCTACCGGGCGCGGTTCACCGCCCCCGAGTCCGGATCGGTGTCCGCGGTCAGCCCGGCCGCGCCGGATCTCGGCGCGATCGCCATGGCGTGCACCGGCACGACGAACATCGTGACCTGCCGGGGAGGGAACAATGCGATCGTCTACCTCTACTAGGGCCGGCGCGTTGCTGATGCTGGCGCTGAGTGCGGCCGCCTGCACCATCGGCGACGACGGTGCGGCGCCGCCGGCTCCGTCGAGGACGGCGGGCGCGGCGGGGCCCGACGCCACCGCAGCGTCGTCGACCGCCTCCGCGCCCCCGTCGGGCTCGCCCCGCCCCGCGCCGCCGAACGGTGATCCGCTGCGGGTGGCCCTGGAGCGGGCCGTCGCCGCGATCGGCGGGCAGGCGAGCGTCGCGGTCGCCGGCGGCGGGCGCACGGTGAGCGCGGGCAGCGCCGCCGGCTTCCCCGCCTGGTCGACGATCAAGGTGCCGCTGGTCATGGCGGCGATGGAGCGCACCCCCTCGACGGAGCCCACCGTCACCACCGACATGCGGGCCGCGATCACCCGCTCGGACAACGCGGCGGCGGAGGCGATCTGGTCCTCCCTCGGCCCGCCCGCGAAGGCCGGCGCCGCCGTGGGCGGGGTCCTCCGCGCGGGCGGGGACCGCGCGACGGAGGTACAGGTCGCCACGGTGCGACCGGAGTACTCCGCGTTCGGCCAGACCGTGTGGGAGGACGGGCCGGCGGCGACCTTCGCCGCCCGGCTCCCCTGCTCCCCGTCGGGCCGCGCGACCCTCGCGCTGATGACCGACGTCGACGCGAACCAGCAGTGGGGTCTCCACGGTCCGGCCGGCACGCAGCCCGTCGGCGTGAAGGGCGGGTGGGGCCCGGGCACCGACGGTGCCTACGTCGTGCGGCAGCTCGCCGTGGTGCGGACCGCACGGGGCTCGACCGGTGTGATGCTCTCCGCGCGCCCGACGGACGGCTCCTTCGCCTCGGGCCGCGCAGCCCTGACCACGCTCGGGGAGGCGGTCCGCGCACACCTCGGGGAACTCCCCGCCGGGCGCTGCTGAGCCCGGCGATGTGGTTCGCATCACACGCGTGAACCGGACATGCGATGATGAATCACCCTTCATGACCGCCCGGAGAGACCGATGATCGCCAGCACGCTCGACGCCGACGCACCCGGGGCGCCCTCCGAGAGATTCGTACGCGCACAGAACTTCCGGTCGCCTTCGTCGGCCTCGTCGATGCGGACCGCGTGGTGCTGAGCGGCGGCGTCGGGTTGCGCACCCCCGCCCTCAACGGCCTGCCGGTCGCGCACGGCGCCGGGCTCGGCGGCCACGTCCTGCGGACCGGACGCCCCACCGCCGTCGCCGACTACGGGACGGCGGGCATCACCCAGCACTACCACGCCCACGTGCAGGCCGAGGGGCTGCGCTCGATGGTCGCGGTGCCGCTCGCGGTGAACGGCGTGGTCCGGGCGGTCTTCTACGCCGCCGATCGGCGCCAGTCCACCTTCGGCGACACGGTCCTCGGCGCCGTCGCGCACACCGTGCGGGACCTGGCCTACGAGCTGCGCGTGCGCGAGGAGGTCGAGCGGCGCATGCAGTACGCCGAGGCCGCGGCCGCCGAACGGTCCGCACTCGGCGGCGTCGACCGGGAACTCGTGCGCGAGGTGTTCTCCGAGCTGCGTGCGCTCGCCGGGGAGATCACCGACGGTGCCGTGCGCTCCCGGCTCGAATCGGCGTGCAGCCGCATCACCGGGCTCGGCCGCACGGCCCACGACGAGCCCGCCGGGCTCGAGCGGCCCCTCACCGCCCGCGAGCTGGACGCGCTCTCGCACGTCGCGCTGGGGTGCACGAACGCCGAGGTGGCGCAGCGCCTCTCGCTCAGCACCGAGACGGTGAAGGCCTACCTGCGCAGCGCCGGCCAGAAGCTCGGCACCCGCACCCGGTTCGAGTCGGTCACGCGCGCCCGCAGCCTCGGCCTGCTCCCGTAGGAACGGCGCACCATCGGGCCATACCCCCTTTCGGGGGTACCGGGGGTGTGATCGCGATCACTACCGTTCGGGAGGTCCACCCACCCCGAGGAGCACACGTGAGCGCATCCCCCCTCCCCACCGTCCCCAAGGCGCGACTGCGCCGCGTGGCGCTGGCGAGCTCGATCGGCACGACCATCGAGTTCTACGACTTCTTCATCTACGGCACCGCCGCCGCCCTGGTTTTCCCCACCATCTTCTTCTCGAACATGAGCCCCGGCGTCGCGACTCTGGCCTCGTTCGCCACCTTCGCCGTCGCCTTCTTCGCGCGCCCGGTGGGCGCGATCCTGTTCGGTCACTTCGGCGACAAGATCGGCCGCAAGCGCACGCTGGTGTGGACGCTGCTCATCATGGGCGTGGCCACGGTCTTCATCGGCCTGCTGCCGGGCAGCGAGACGGGCGTCTTCGGGCTGTTCCCGGGCGGCATCGGCACGCTGGCTCCCGTGCTGCTGGTGGCGATGCGCTTCTTCCAGGGCTTCGCCGTGGGTGGCGAGTGGGCCGGAGCCACGCTGCTCACCGCCGAGTACGCACCGAAGGGCAAGCGCGGCCTGTACGCGATGTTCCCGCAGCTCGGACCGTCGTTCGCGTTCTTCCTCTCCAGCGGCACCTTCCTGCTGTTCACGCTCGCCGCCGGTGACACGAAGAACGCCGACAGCGCCTTCATGACCATCGGCTGGCGCATCCCGTTCCTCCTCTCGGCGCTGCTCGTGCTCGTCGGCCTGTGGGTGCGGCTGACGGTGGAGGAGACCCCCGTCTTCACGGAGGTCCGCAAGCGCGCGCTGAGCGAGATCAACCGCACGAAGCTGCCCTTCCTGGACGCGATCCGCTTCCAGTGGAAGGAGATCCTGATCGCGGCCGGCGCGCTGGCGTCCCTGTTCTCGCTGTTCTACATGGGCACCGCGTTCCTGACCAACTACGCGACGAAGAACCTGGGCTTCCCGCGCACCACGGTGCTGGCCATGGGCATGGCCGGCGCGGTCTTCTTCGGCCTCGCGATCGCGGCATCGGCCGTCTACTCCGACCGGATCGGCCGCCGCAAGGTCATCATGACCTCCTGCGCGCTGGCCGTGGTGTGGTCCCTCGTGCTGTTCCCGATCCTGGACACCAAGAGCCTGCCGCTCTACGCCGTCGGCCTGATCGGCACGCTGATCATCTTCGGCATCGCCTACGGCCCCGCGGGCGCCGCGCTGCCCGAGATGTTCCACGAGCGCTACCGCTACACCGGAGCGGGCCTGGGCTACAACCTCGCCGGCATCCTCGGCGGGGCCATCCCGCCGCTGATCGCCGCGAAGTGGGTGGCCGACGGCCACCAGCTGTGGGTCGGCTTCATGCTGGCCGGCCTCTCCGCGGTGAGCGTGCTCTGCTGCTACCTGATGGTGGAGACCAAGGACCACGACATCGTGGAGACGGCATCCCCCGGCCGGGACGCGGCGCAGCCGGGCGAGGACCTCGCCGCCGTCTGACCGCTAGGCCGTACGAGCCCCGCCGAGGAGCAGATTCGTGACCACGCGAGCGCTCTCGGCGGGGCTCGCCACGTCCACGTCGTTCACCATCGCCGCGACGGTGCCGAGCATGTAGCCGAGCCAGAACTCGGCGATGTCGGCGATGTCGAGCTCCGTGTGCAGCAGGCCCGCCGCGGCGGCGCGCTCGAGGATCGCGCGGTACCGCGCGACGGCCTCGCCGTAGAGGGTGAGGTAGGTGTCGAAGGCCTCCACGTCGACACCGGGCACCTCCAGCGCGAGGAACCGGAACTCCTCGAGGCGGTGCGCGATGTCCAGCAGCACGACGAGATTCACCTCGTGCACCGCGTCCTGCAGCTCGCCCGCCGACAGCGCTGCGGGCAGCGAGGCCACCATCGCATCGAGCCACCCGAGAGTCCGCTCGCGTTTGCGCTCGATGAGCACCGAGAGCATGTGCCGCTTGCTGTCGAAGTAGTTGTAGAAGGTGCCGTGGCTGACACCGGCGCGTTCGGTGATCTCCCGGACCCCGACGGCGGCGTACCCCTTCTCGACGAACTCGGCGACCGCGGCGTCGAGCAGTTCGGTGGCGCGCCCCCCGGCCACCACGGACGAGACCGCGGCCGGCGGCGGACCGTCGGGCGGCGCGGACGGGCCGTCCGCGGGCGGATCCGGCAGGGAGCGCCGCGCCTCGTCGGAGAGCATCCCGCTGCCCGACAGCCGGAGCGCGGCACGCACGTACGCGCGGCGCCGGTCGAGATCCTCGACGCCGGTGAGCGCCATGACGAGGCCGGGCACGCCGAGCGCCGGCAGCAGGCGTCCGAGCTGGATCGTCTCGGTCTCCGGGTCCGCGGTACGGGTGACGATCCATCCGCGCTCGCGCGCGTTCGCCAGCGCGCGCCCCATCATCGAGTCGAAGGTCTGGTAAAGGCCCTGGATCCGGAACCGGAGCTCCTCGTCGACGGTGCCGGACTGCACCATCACCACCTTGAGGATGTCCGGTCGCGAATCGACGAGGTCGAACAGCCGGGCTCCGAGCGACTCCACCATCTGTTGGGCGGCCTCGATATCGCCGGCGGCCGTCACCTCGACCACCTCGTCCGGGGCGATCGCGGTCATCAACTCGTCGACGCACTGGTCGAAGACGAGGTCGAGCAATTCGCGCTTGCCCTCGACGTAGCGGTACAGCGTGCCCTGCCCCATGCCCGCGCGGCGGGCGATGTCGGCGACGGAGGCCTGCTCGTAGCCCTGCTCGGCGAAGACGGCGAAGGCGGCCTCGGTCAGCTCCGCGCGCCGCCGCTCGGCGAGCCCGACGGAGGGCGGGCGCCCACGACGTGGTCGCCGGACCTCAGCGACTCCCGACTCCGTTTCCGACATGGTTGAAGACTTTAGCGTGCGCCCGTCTCCCGGTGGCGGTTCCAGTGTGAGATCGCAACCCCCATCGGGGTCGCGGGCCCGGCCAGGCCCAGCACCTCGGACGCGATCGCCCGCCACGGTGCGCCGGCCCGCAGCTCGCCGAGCAGCGCCACCGTGGAGATGTCGGTGCGCCGGCCCAGGGCGTGCTCGGCCTGCAGCATCTGCCCCTCGAAGTTGTCGTAGAAGCCGCCCGCCGGCAGCGCGGCCGCGATCACCGCGTCGCGGGCGGTCCGGGGTGTGATGGTGACCTCGCCCTCGCGCAGGTGCCAGCCGACCACGTCATCGATGTAGGCGGCCAGGTCGTCGACGTTCATCAGGTCGGGGCGGCCGATGAAGCCGGCGTCCACCGCGAGCTCGTGCACCCGGTCGCTCTCGCCGCGCAGCAGCGCCGTGAACAGCTCCCGCTCGAAGGCGTGCTCGCGGTCGGTCAGGTGCACGGTCATCCCGAAGTCGACGAAGCCGGCGCGACCGTCCGGCAGGATCAGCACGTTGCCGGGGTGGGGATCGGCGCAGAACCGCCCGGTGCGGTACATCTCGCCGCAGTAGAACCGGTAGACGGCCTCCCCGATCCGGTCGCGCTCCTCCTGGCCCAGTCCGGCCGCCGCCGCGAACGGCTCCCCCTCGAGGAACTCGGTGACCAGCACCCGTCCCGTGCACAGCTCGTCGACGGGCGGCGGCACGACGATGGCCGGATGCCCGGCGAACAGGTCGGCGAAGTAGCGCTGGTGCGCCCGCTCGGCGTCGAAGTCCAACTCCGCCAGCACCTGGCGGGCGATCTCCTCGGACAGCGCGGCCGCGTTCGAGGCGGGGATGTACTTGCCGAGCACCTTCATCAGCAGGCGCAGGTTCTTCAGGTCGGCGCGGACCATGGCGTCGACCCGCGGGTACTGGATCTTGATCGCCACGGAGCGCCCGTCGTCGAGCACCCCGCGGTAGACCTGGCCGATCGATGCGGCGGCGATCGGCCCGTCCAGCGCGACGATCCGCTCGCGCCGCGCGCCCAGCTCCTTCTCGAGCAGCGCCGTCATCGCGGAGTCGGTCCACCGCGGTGCCGCCTGGAACAGCGGCTGGAGCCGCTGCGAGAACGCCTCCCGCGCCGCGGTTCCGGTGATCCCGATGTCGATGACGGCCATGAGTTGGCCCAGCTTCATGGCGGCGCCGCGCATCCCGCCGAGCACGGTCACCAGATCGTCGGCGAGGGCCAGCAGCGCCGCGTCGCGGGCCTCCCGGTCCGCCCGCTCATCGCGGAAGGGCGCTGCGGCACGAGTTCCCGCGGTGCGCGCGACGTGCCGGACCGCGACGCCCCCGATCTGCGCGCTACGGCGGATCCGGCCCGACGGTGCCTCCGACGCGGGGCCCGGCAGCCGCTCTGGATCAGGCGCGGGCACGCTGCCGCGCCCTCCCGTCCATCCGCCCGTCCATCGGCGAGGAGGCCACCGCCCACCGTCGCTCGGGGATCCGCCCCGCGCCGCGCGCCACACGTCCGGCCCGCACCGCCAGGCACATGGCGGTGGCCATCGCGGCGGGATCGGCGGCGCGGGTCACGGCGCTGGCCAGCAGCACCGCGTCGCAGCCGAGCTCCATGGCGCGGGCGGCGTCGCTCGCCGTCCCGATCCCGGCGTCCAGGATCACCGGCACGGGGCTCTGCGCCACGATCATCTCGATGTTGTGCGGGTTGAGGATTCCCAGCCCGGTCCCGATCGGCGAGCCCGCCGGCATGACCGCTGCGCACCCCACGTCGGCGAGGCGCCGCGCGAGGATCGGGTCGTCGTTGGTGTAGGGCAGCACCGTGAACCCGTCCGCCACCAGTTCCTCCGCCGCCTCGACGAGGGCCACCGCGTCGGGCAGCAGCGTCTCCTCGTCGCCGACCACCTCGAGCTTGACCCAGTCGGTGTGCAGCGCCTCCCGCGCGAGTCGCGCGGTGAGCACCGCCTCGGCGGCGCCCAGGCAGCCGGCGGTGTTGGGGAGCGGCATGATGCCCAGCTCGCGGATGGTCTCCAGGACCCCGCCGCCCTCCTCCAGGCTGGTGCGGCGCAGGGAGACGGTGGTCAGTTCGGTCCCGGAGGCGACGAGCGCCGCCCGCAGGTGCTCGAGGTTGGCGCTCCCGCCGGTACCCGTGATCAGCCGCGAGCCGAACTCGCGGCCCGCGATCACCAGCGGATCGGACTCAGCCACCCTGGACCGCCGTCAACACCTCGACGTCGGCGTAGGCGGGCAGTTCCTCGTCCCACCGCGATCGCGGGTGCACCGCACCGTTGACCGCGATCGCCACGCCCTGATCCGGCAGCCCGAGTTGCTCGAGCAGCGACAGTGCGGACGTCCCGTCGAGCACCTGCCGGTCGTCACCGTTCACCGTCAGTTCCATGCCTGCACCTCCTGCTGAAGAACCATATCGGCCGCGCGTGCGCCCGTCACCGGGGCGAGCAGCAGCCCGTTGCGTCCGTGTCCCGTCGCCGCGAAGACCCGGCCGCCGACCGGTGCGATCACCGGGACGTTGCCGGTGGTCGTGGGGCGCAGTCCCGCTGTCACCTCGATCAATTCGTACTCGCGCAGGAACGGCAGCACCGTGAAGGCGTCGTCGAGCAGCTCCACCACCGGTCCGATCCGCACGCCGAGGTCGCGGTCGTTCTCGTACTGCGTGGCACCCACGACCACGCCGTCGGCGCGCGGCACGACGTACACCTGCCGGCCGCGCACCCGGGCGCGCACCGTCACCTCCGGGGGCGGCAGGCACGTGGACCCCCGCCGCAGCCGCACCACCTCGCCCTTGACGGGCCGGATGCCGAGGTCCGGCAGCAAGGGGGCCGAATCGACTCCGGCGCAGACGATCACCGCCTCCCCGGGGAGGGACTCGAGCGCCGCGGGGCCCTCCACCGACTCCGCGCGGAAGTCCACGCCCGCGGCCGCGCACGCCGCGAGCAGCGCGCCGTGCACCAACCGGTTGTCCACCGCGATCTCCTGCGGCGCCCGCGCAGCGGCCCGGATCCGCGGCGCCGCACCGGGAACCGCGCGCGCCGCCGCGGACGGGCGGAGCGGTCCGAACCGCGCCGGGTCGTCCACCGCGGCGGCGATGGTGTCCAGCTCGGCGGCGTCGCCCTCGTCCACCGCGAGGTGCACGGTGCCCCGGGCGGTGATCAGCGGACCGTCGGCGAAGGGCTGCAGCGCGCCCGCGAATTCCTCCCACAGGCCCAGGGATTCGACGCCGAGCCGGTACAGCTCGTCCTCTCCCGGCCAGGCCTCGGAGTCGGGGGCGATCATGCCGCCCGCCACCCACGAGGCACCCGACCCGGGCCGCGGATCGACGACGGTGACGGCACCGCCCCGCAGGGCCAGGGATCGGGCGACGGTGAGGCCGACGGTGCCGCCGCCCACGACGGTCACGCTCTTCTTCACGTTCGCGAAATCCTTCCTTCGCCGGCATTACCCGGATCAGGTCTGACGGTCAGGGGCGCGACGTGCCCCACTCTCAGCCCCGCGGCGGGAGCTCCCGTGTGTACGTGTTCCAGCCTACTCCGCCGGGCCTACGCTGGGGCCATGATCTCCCCCCGCGAACGGCTCGCCTCCGCCGCCCTGTACCTGTGCACCGACGCCCGCCGCGAGCGCGGCGACCTGGCCGAGTTCGTGGCCGCGGCGCTGCGCGGCGGCGTCGACATCGTGCAGCTGCGCGACAAGGGTTCGGCGGGCGAGCGGGAGTTCGGGGCGCTCGAGGCGGCGCAGGAGATCGAGATCGTCGCGCAGCTGCGGGAGATCGCGCACGAGCACGGCGCGCTGGTCGCGGTGAACGATCGCGCCGACGTCGCCCTGGCCGCCCGCGCCGACGTGCTGCACCTCGGGCAGGACGATCTCCCGGTCCCGGTGGCCCGCGCGATCGTCGGGCCGGACGTCGTCATCGGCCGCTCCACGCACGACGGTGCCCAGGCCCGCGCGGCCGCCGCCGAGGAGGGCGTCGACTACTTCTGCACCGGCCCGTGCTGGCCGACTCCGACCAAGCCCGGCCGCACCGCGCCCGGCCTCGGCCTGGTCCGCGAGACCGCGGCGGCCGCGCCCGCCAGGAAGTGGTTCGCCATCGGCGGGGTCGACCTCGCGCGCGTCCCCGAGGTGACCGCGGCCGGAGCGGACGCGATCGTCGTGGTCCGTGCGATCACCGCGGCCGACGATCCCGAGTCCGCCGCCCGCGCCCTCAAGGCCGCACTCATCGCCGGCTGAGCCGATGCTCTCCCTAGCCAGTACGTCTAGGGAGAGCGACGAGCGAAGCGAGCGGCAGCGGTGACGAGGCTAGTCCGAGGCGAGGGCGCGGACCTGGACCTGCAGGTCCGGCCAGGCGGTGGCGAAGGCGGGGTGCAGCTTGCGCTCGAGGACCGCGTCGAGCGGCACCCACTCGAGCGCGGTGGACTCCTCGTTCGGCACCAGGTCACGCGGCTCGACCAGACGGGCGAGCACCGTCGTATAGGTCCACCCGACGGCGGAGCGGGCGGTGACCACCTCGGAGAGGACTTCGAGGGCGGTGGGCGGCAGGCCCGTCTCCTCGAAGGCCTCGCGCAGGGCGGCATCGGCGGCGGACTCGTGCGAATCGCGCGCGCCGCCCGGCAGCGCCCACGTGCCGCCCTGGTGACTCCACCACGCGCGGTGCTGCAGTAACACCCGGCTCTCGTCCTGCGACAGAGCCAACAGACCCGCCGCACCGAACCGGCCCCAGAACCGGGACCCGTCCGGGTCGCGGACCCAGCCGTTCCCGTCACCCAACATGGCACCCACCGTAGCCGACGACGTGCCGCTCGGGGCGCGCTCAATGCGCGTCATCACGACGGTGAGCGGGGCTCGCGCGATAGGGTCGCAGGGAGCATGTCCGCGGTGGCCCGACCCCGGCCGAAGGGTGCGACAGACGGGAAGGAGCAGACGGTGACAGCCCAGGCGTCGAAGAATCGGCAGCTGTCGTCACTGCGCCTTCGTTCCTTCCCGGAATCCTCGGTCTTCGCGGAGCTGCGGGAGTTCTTCACCTCCAGTCCCGGCAAGCTCGTCTCGATGGCGCTGGTGCTCATCACGATGTGCCTGTTCGCCGGGTGGTTCACCTCCGCCGCGCAGCTCTCGCGCACCGAGGTGCTGCAGCAGAACCTGGCGGACTACGAGCCGCGCGCGCATGCGGCGCAGGTGCTCTACAGCTCCCTGTCGGCGGCCAACGAGTCGGCCAACGCGGCGTTCGTCGCCGGCGGACTCCCGTCGGACGAGATCCAGAACAGCTACAGCATCGCCCTGGCGACGGCGGGGAAGGCGCTGATCACCTCCGCGACGAGCCTGCCCGCCGACGACGGCCGGGCCCACGACAACCTCGACACCCTCGCGATGAACCTGCCCGTCTACACCGGGTTGGTGGAGACGGCCCGCACCAACAACCGGCTCGACAACTCGGTGGCCGCCGCGTACCTCGCGACCGCGTCGACCCTGATGCAGGACACCATGCTGCCCGCAGCCGAGAGCTTCTACCGCGAGGAGACGGAGAACCTGCGCCGCACGCACGACCAGTTCGCCGCGCCGCCGTGGGCGATCTACGGCGTGCTCGGCATCGCCCTGGCCTCGGTGCTGCTCACCCACCAGTACCTGGCCCGGCGCACCCAGCGGCGCGTGAACCGCGGCCTGGTGGTGGCGGCCGCGGCGCTCACCGTCGCGATGACGTGGGTGGTGATCGCCGGGCTCACCTCCTCGACCTACTCCATGCGCGCCGAGCAGCGCGGGACCGCCGCCGTCGACACCCTCTCCCAGGCCCGCACGCTCACGCAGAAGGCCCGCTCGATGGAGACGATGGGGCTGGTGCAGCGCGGGGCCGGGCGCGGGGTACCGGCCTCGGCCTTCGCCGAGACGCTGCAGCGCGCCGAGCAGGACCTGGAATCGGTCGGCGACTCCGATCCGCAGATCGCCGCCGCCGTGCAGGCGGCCCGCTCCGACGCGCAGCGCTGGGTGATCGCGCACCAGCAGATCGCGGCCCGCGAGGCGACGGGCGACTACCTGGGCGCGACCCGCCTGGCGATCGGGAGCGATCCCGGGTCCGCGGCGGTCGCCTACCGCTCCCTCGACGGTCACCTGACCGCCGCGATCGATCGCGCCCGCACGATCTACCGGGACAACGTCAACACCGCCCGCTACGCGATCGCCTTCTCCGGCCCCGGCGCGTTCATCCTGTGCGTGCTCGCCGCCGCCGGGATCGCGGCGGGCTTCTACCCCCGGGTCAGGGAGTACCGATGATGCGCCGCACCCTCAGTGCAATCGCCCTCGCCGTGACCGTCGCGCTGGTGTCGACGGGCTGCGTCGTCTCGGCACCGGAGGCCCCGGGCGATGCGGTCACCGCCGTCACCCAGCCCGTCCCGGGGGCCGGTGCGGTGGTCCCCACGGACGCCCCGATCCCGCCCGAGGTCTCGATGTGCACCGCCACCCCGTCGCCGTCGGGACTGCCGGCGCCCGGGCAGATGACGCCCGGCACCACCATGGCCGACATCGCGGACCGCGGCCGCCTCGTCGTCGGCATCGACATCGGCTCGAACCTGCTGTCCTTCCGCGATCCGCTCACCGGAGAGATCAAGGGCTTCGACGCCGACATCGCCCACCAGATCGCGGCGGCGATCTTCGGCGACCCGGACCGCATCCACTTCCGGATCCTCTCCACCGCGGAGCGGCAGAAGGCGCTCGAGGAGGGCACCGTCGACGTGGTGGTCAAGACGATGTCGGCCACGTGCGAGCGGGCGAAGTCGGTGGACTTCTCCGCCACGTACTTCATCGCGCAGCAGCGCATCCTCGCGCCGCGCGGCGCGCCCATCAACACCGTCGGCGATCTCTCCGGGCGCCGCGTCTGCGAGGTGCGCGGCACCACCTCCCTCGACCGCGTGCGCCGCCTCGTGCCCAGCGCCACCGTCGTGGCCGCGGATTCGTGGTCCGACTGCCTGGTGATGCTGCAGCAGTCGCAGGTCGACGCGGTCTCCACCGACGACGCGATCCTCGCCGGGCTCGAGGACCAGGACCCGAACCTCACCATCACGGGGCCGTCGATGGGCCTGGAGTACTACGCCGTCGGCGTCGGGAAGAACAAGACCGACCTGGTGCGTTTCATCAACGGGGTGCTTCTGCGGATGGCCTTCGACGGGACGTGGATGCGCCTGTACAACCAGTGGTTCGCGCCGTCGCTCGGCCAGGTGTGGTCGGCGCCCGCGGCGAGGTACGAGGGGTAGTGATGCACGATGGCTGACGAGGTCGAGGAGCCGGAAGGCACGCAGGCGCAGGTCGTCTCGTTCGACGATGACGACGACGAGGAGCAGGGCACCGTCGGCGCGCCGATGGAGAACCTGTTCGACGACACCGAGCCCCCGCCCGTGGGCACCCAGGTCACGACGGTGCCCCCGCCCGCCCCGGCGGTGGCGACCGAGGCCACGCCGCGGTTCGGCAACGGGCCGGTGCGCACCGCCAGCACCACCCGCGTCGCGGCCCGCCGGCGCGTGGGCGGCGGCCTGGTGGAGATCCCGCGGATCATCGAGGTCGATCCGTCCGAGGCGATCCGGACCAATCCGATCATCGCGGAGGGCAAGCGGTACTGCTGGAACTGCCGCAAGCCCGTCGGCCGGGCGCACGACGGCGAGCCCGGGGCGCTGATCGGTACGTGCCCGCACTGCGGCGCCCGGTTCTCGTTCGAGCCGGCGCTCGAGCCCGGCGACATCGTCGCCGACCAGTACGAGATCAAGGGCGCCCTCGCGCACGGCGGCATGGGCTGGATCTACCTGGCCACCGACCTGAACGTGGTGGACCGTCCCGTCGTGCTCAAGGGCCTGCTCAACTCCGGCGATGCGCAGGCGCAGGCCGTGGCCGTCTCCGAGCGGCGCTTCCTCGCCGAGATGACGCACCCGTCGATCGTCAAGATCTACAACTTCGTCGAGCACCCCGACCCGGACGGCACCCGGATCGGCTACATCGTGATGGAGTACGTGCCGGGCAAGACGGTCAAGGACATCCTGGGCGAAGCGGCCGACGACGCCGGCGCGAAGGTCGAGGTCGAGCAGGCCATCGCGTACATCCTCGAGGTGCTGCCCGCCCTCGGGTACCTGCACAGCCTCGGCCTGGCGTACAACGACCTCAAGCCGGACAACATCATGATCAGCGAGGAGGACGTCAAGCTCATCGACCTGGGCGCCGTCGCCCCGCTCGCCGGCTACGGATACATCTACGGCACACCGGGATTCCAGGCGCCGGAGATCGGGCGGACCGGCCCGTCGGTGGCCTCGGACGTCTACACGGTGGGCCGCACCCTCGCGGTCCTCGTCTCCGACATGCCGATGGAGAAGGGCCGCTACGTCGACGGGCTGCCCTCTCCCACCGACGACGAGACCCTCGCCAAGTACAACTCGCTGTACCGGCTGCTGGTCAAGGCGACCGCCGAGGATCCGGAAGAGCGGTTCGCCTCGGCCGCGGAGCTCACCGACCAACTGCTCGGCGTGCTCCGGGAGTGCCTGTCCACCAAGTCCGGTGAGCCGCGGCCCGGGTTGTCGGTGGTGTTCACGCCGCAGCGCTCCACCTTCGGCGTGGAGCTGATGCTGCGCGCCGTCGACCCCGATCCCGAGGTGCACGACGATCGGCTGCGCGCACCGGAAGTCCTGGCGGCCCTGCCCATCCCGATCGCCAACCCGTCCGACCCGGCGGCCGGCGTACTCGCGCTGACGATGCGCAGCGACCCCACCCAGGTGCTCGATTCGCTCGCCGAACTGCGCGAGGCGATGGCCGGCACCGTCGAGATCGATCTGGCGGAGGCCCGCGCGCACCTGGAGCTCGGTGAGGTGGACGCGGCCACGACGCTGCTCGATTCGCTGGCCTCGCGCGAGCCGCACCGCTGGCAGGTCACCTGGTACCGCGCCGAGACGGCGCTCATGCAGGGCGAGTACGCGGCCGCCTACGACTACTTCGAGACGGTGACCGATCAGGCCCCCGGCGAGGCCGCCCCCAAGCTGGCCGCCGCGGTTGCGGCCGAGTTCTGCTACGTCTCGGGCGAATCCGATCCGGAGGGGTGGCGCGACCGGGCCCGGCAGCGGTACGAGAGCGTGTGGCGCACCGACCGCGGCATCATCTCGGCGGCCTTCGGCGCCGCCCGGATGCGTCGCGCGGCGGGTGACATCGTCGGCACCGTCGAGATCCTCGACCAGGTGCCCTCCACCAGCCGGCACTACCACAACGCGTTGTGTTCGTCGGTGGTCGCGCTGGTGCACGGACGCGATCTCGCCGACGTCACCGAGGCCCAGCTGCACGAGGCGGCGCGGCGCGTGCGCACGCTGCCCAAGTCCGAGTTCCGCCGGCTGCAGCTGCGCGCCCTAGTGCTCGGGGTGGCGCTGGGCTGGGTGCAGCACCGCAACCAGCACGGCCGGCTCGACGGCACCGGCACCCTGCTCGATCACGCCCTCACCGAGCGCGGGCTGCGCAAGGCGACGGAGAAGTCGTTGCGCGACATCGCCGCCCTCGCCGAGCGCAAACGGCAACGGCACGCCCTCGTCGACCTGGCGAACGCGATCCGCCCGCGCACGCTGTTCTGACACCGCGCTGCGCTGGTTGCGGTCGACGGTGCCGCACGCCCCGCTAGGGAGTGGCGTCGCCGATACGGCGCTCGCCGATCGGGATGATGCACGGCCGGCCGGGGGCGACGGGATCGTCGATCACCTTCGAGTGCAGCCCGAAGGTCTCGCGCAGCATCTCCTCGCTGATCACGTCCGCGGGCGCGCCCTGGGCGACCACGGCACCGTCGCGCATGGCGATGATGTGGTCGCTGTAGCGGATCGCGAGGTTCAGGTCGTGCAGCACCATCACGATCGTGCGGCCGCTCTGGCGGTTGAGGCGCGCGACGAGGTCGAGCACGTCGAGCTGGTGCGCGATGTCGAGGTAGGTGGTCGGCTCGTCGAGCAGCAGCAGATCGGTCTGCTGGGCGAGGGCCATCGCGATCCACACCCGCTGCCGCTGGCCGCCGGAGAGCGAGTCGACCGGGCGGTCCGCGAGGTCGCGCACCCCCGTCTGCTCCAGCGCGGCGTCGACGACGTCGGCGTCGTCGGAGCTCCACTGCCGCAACCACGACTGGTGCGGGTGGCGGCCGCGGGCGACGAGGTCGCCCACGGTGAGCCCCTCGGGCGCGAGCGGGCTCTGCGGCAGCAGGCCCATCGTCGTGGCGATCTGCTTCGACTTGAGCTTGGCGATGTCGGTCCCGTCGAGCACCACGTGCCCGGACGAGGGCTTGATCAGGCGGGCCAGCGTGCGCAGCAGCGTGGACTTGCCGCAGCCGTTGGGACCGATGATCGTGGTGACCACCCCGGTCGGGATGTCGAGGTCGAGCTCTTCGAGGACGGAGACCTGCCCGTACCCGGAGGTGACCTTGCGGGCGCCCAGGCGCGACGGTGCCGTCGTCGCGGTATCGGTGGTGGTCACGGCCTGGTTCACTTGGCCCCCTTGAGGTTCTGGCGGACGAGGAGATAGACGAGGAACGGGCCGCCCACGGCCGCGGTGATGATGCCCACCGGCAGCGCGACGGAGAACAACGTGCGGGCGGCGAGGTCCGCGCAGGAGAGCAGGGCCGCGCCCATGAGCGCCGACGGGATCAGCGGCGGCGTGGGCAGCCGGGTCAGCCGCATCGCCAGCTGCGGCGAGACGAAGGCGATGAACCCGATGGGGCCGGCGGCGGCGACGGCCGCGGACGCCAGCAGCACCGAGGCGATGAGCAGGACCGCGCGGTTGACCCCGAGGCGCACGCCCAGCCCCAGGGCGACGTCGTCGCCGAGCTGGACGGCGCGCAGCGGGAAGGCAGCCGCGAGCGCGATGACCGCGGCCGGGGCGCCCAGCCCCAGGGCCGTCCACACGTCCGACCAGTCGCGGCTGTCGAGCGAGCCCACCAGCCAGGTCTGCGCGCGGGCGACGTCGCGGATGTCGGCGCGCACCAGCATCCAGTCGACGAGCGCGCGCATGAGGAAGGTGATGGCGATGCCGACCAGGATCAGCCGCATCCCGTCGACGCCGCCGCGCACGGCGAGCAGGTAGACCAGGCCGCCGGTGAGCAGGCCGCCGGCGACCGCGACGACGGGGAGCCCGACGTCGGTGTTCAGGGTCGCGGCGAGCGTGCCGGTGGAGGTGACGAGGAAGACGGCCGCGACGCCGGCGCCGGCGGTCACCCCGAGGATGTCGGGGCTGGCCAGCGGGTTGCGGGCGATCGACTGCACGATCGCGCCGGACATGCCGAGGGCGGCGCCGACCACGAGGCCGACGAGGGCCCGCGGCATGCGCAGTTCCATGACGATGAAGTGCGTCGTCGAGTCGCCGGTGCCGACCAGGGCCTGCAGCACCTCGCTGAAGGTCATCGGGAAGGCGCCGAGGCGGATGCTGGCGCAGAACGCGACGAAGGCGACGCCGGCCAGCGCGAGGGTGACCGCGACGGGCCAGGGCCGCCACACGAAGGAGACGACGGTGCCGAACCGCAGGCCGGGCCGGATCGGGGGCTTCTTCTGCTCGTCGACCTGCTCGAGGGTGGTGCTCATACCTTGACCGCCTTCCGCCACCAGACGAGAGCCACGAAGAAGGGGGCGCCGAACAGCGCCACCACGATGCCGACCTCGAGCTCGCCGGGGCGGGCGACGACGCGGCCCACGATGTCGGCGGCGAGCAGCAGCCAGCCGCCCATCAGCGCCGAGTAGGGCAGCAGCCAGCGGTAGTCGGGGCCGGTGAAGTAGCGCACGATGTGCGGCACCATCAGGCCGAGGAACGAGATGCTGCCGCAGGCCGCGGTGGCCGCGCCGACGAGCAGGGTGATCGAGACGATGCCGACGGTGCGCGCCAGGTTGATGTTCAGGCCCAGGCCCTTGGCGACGTCGTCGCCCATGTTGAGCAGGTTCACGGCCGGGCCGTTGGCCAGGGCGAGGACCATGCCGACTGCGATGAACGGCACCACCACGACGATGATGTCGAAGCCGCGGCCGACCACCGCACCGGCGTTCCAGAACCGCAGCGTGTCGAGCGAGGCGTTGTCGCTCAGGGCGATCGCGGAGGTCATCGAGCTCAGGAACATCGCCACGCCCATGCCGGCGAGCACCAGCGTCAGCGGCGAACCCACGCCCCGGCCGATGCTGGAGAGCCCGAAGACGACGATCGCGGTGACCGCGGTGCCGAGGAAGGCGAACCACACGTACTGGATCGGTGCGGTGAGGCCGCCGAGGAAGGTCGCGCAGACGACGGCGAACGAGGCGCCCTGGGTGAGGCCGAGGAAGCCCGGGTCGGCGACGGGGTTACGGGTGTGGCCCTGGATCAACGCGCCGGCGAGCGCCAGCGCCGCGCCGGCGATGAGCGCCAGCAGGGTGCGCGGGACGCGCAGCGTCTGGACGATGATCGCGGCCTGGTTCAGCTCAGGATCCGCGGGATTCGGCCCGGTGGTGTACTCGTGCCACAGGCCGTCCCACACCAGGGAGGGCGCGAGGCTGCGCGAGCCGATCGCCAGCGAGGCGATCACGGTCACCACCAGCAGCACGAGCAGCAGCACCAGGCCGTACAGGCGCCGCTTGCGCCGGGCGGCGCCGGACGTCGCCGCCGATCGCGCGGGCGGGGTGCCCCCGGCGGGGGCCTCCTCAGTCGCAGATAGGGTCACAACCGTAATGATAGGCTGCCCTTCATTCTATGGAAGGGGCGGTATGCGTCTGGTCTCGACGGTGCTCGCGATCGTGCTCACATTCACTCTCGCGGCGTGCGGGTCGGGCTCCGGCCGGAGCGCCTCGGACGACGCCTCGGCGGGCCCCCAGCGGGTGGCCTCGCTGGGCCTCGGCGACGTGGACACGCTGCTCGCGCTCGGCGTCGTCCCCGTGCTGGTCGCGCCGTGGGCCCAGGACGCGAAGGAGCCCGTCGGCGAGTGGTCCAAGCCGCTCCTGCAGGGCAAGAACCCGCAGATGCTGCTCGGCACCGGGACGAGCTTGGACACCAAGGCCATCGAGACCCTCGCGGCGGCGAAGCCCGACCTGATCGTCGCGGTGAACTCCGGTTTCGACGACGCCACCTTCACGCGCCTCGAGGCGATCGCCCCCGTCGTCCGGCGGCCGGCGCAGTTCGCGGCGTGGGGTGTGCCCTGGCAGGACCAGGTCCGCGCGATCGCCGGCGGCATCGGGCGCTCGGCGCAGGGCGATGCGCTGATCACCAAGACCGACGGGACCATCCGTCGCACGCAGGAGCAGCACCCGCAGTACCAGGGGAAGACGGCGGCGACCGTCCTGCCGAAGTCCGACGGCGGCTTCTACGCGTACGCCACCACCGACGGCCGCGGCCAGGTGCTCACGATGCTCGGCTTCACCCTGCCGCAGACGATCACCTCGCTGATCCCCGAGGGGAAGTTCTTCGCCGAGATCCCCGCCGAGCGGGTGGACGTGCTCGACCTCGACGCCCTCGTCTACCTCGACTACGGCACCAAGGTCTCCGAGGACACCGCGTTCCGGTCCCTGTCCGTCAGCCGCGACAAGCGGGTGACCACGATCGACCGGACGATCGGCAACGCCATGTCCATGCCCAACCCGGTCACCATCGAGTGGGTGCTGCAGCAGCTGCCGCCGCGGCTGCCTGCCTTCGCCTGACGTCCCGCGCATCCACGCCGGCCGGGGCCGTACCGCGCCGCGTCAGCGCTTCGCGAGGTACATCCGGGTCGGCTGGGTCCGGCCCCGCAGCACGTCGACGGGGCCCTCGCGCCACCGCGTGCCCTCGCCCGGGTCGGCGGTCTCGACCGCCGGGGCCGAGGCCCACGGCACCGTCGGGTCCGCCTTCGCGTAGGTCGACAGCCGCGCGGCCTCGTTGACCGGATCGCCGATCACGGTGTATTCGAACCGATCCGCGGCCCCGACGTACCCGGCCACGACGACGCCGTGGGTCACGCCGCACCCGGCCCGCACCTCGGGGACCTCGCGGGCGAGCCGCCGCATCATCGCGCGGGCGGCGGACAGGGCCGCGCCGGCCGGGTCCGTGAGCGGGGCGGGCGCGCCGAAGATCGCCAGGACGGCGTCGCCCTCGAACTTGTTGACCAGACCGCCGCGGCTGTTGACCTCGGCGACGACGACGCCGCAGAACCGGTTGAGGATCTGCACCACCTCGGCGGCGGGGCGCTGCGCGGCGAGCGCCGTGGAGCCGACCAGGTCGATGAAGATCACCGCGACGGTCTGCTCGACGCCGCCGAGCTCGGGTTCGCTCTCGATGGTGGCGCGGGCGACCTGCTCGCCGACCTGCCGGGCGTAGAGGTCGCGCACCCGTTCCCGCTCGCGCAGCCCGGCCGCCATGGCGTTGAACCCGGACTGCAGATCGCCCAGCGAGGTGCCGTCGTAGACCACGACCTCGGTGTCGTAGCGGCCCTCGGAGACCCGGCGCATGCCGGTGGTCACGCTCTTGACCGGCGCCGAGACCCGCGAGGACGAGAGCAGGTTGAAGGTCATGCCCGCGAAGAAGCCGCCGGCGGCCAGGGCGCACATGCTCACGGCGATGCCGCGCACCGTGGCGGCGGGCTCGAACAGCGCGAACAGTGCGACGGTGATGACGCCGAGGAAGGGCAGGCCGGAGCCGAGCAGCCACAGCCGCAGCGAGCGCCCCTGCAGGCTCTGGTGCCGCGGCTCGGGGCGGGTGACCTGCAGCGCGATCGCCGTGACGGGGCGCAGGCTGAACTCCGTCAGCACCCGCACCACGCCCGAGGTCATCAGGCCCGCGCCGAGCACCACCAGCGAGACCTTCGGCACCAGGTCCGCGTCGACACGGCCGTAGAGCCAGCCGAACAGGATCGCCGCGCACAGCCAGGCGAGCATCTCGAACCAGTACAGGCGGCGCGGCAGCGCCAGCGCGTCGGCGGCCTCCTGCTGCGTGGGCGGATCCTCGCCGCCCGTCCAGCGCAGCGAGCGGAAGACCAGCCAGAAGGTGTAGAGATGCCCGACGACGAGGCCCGCCGCGATGTACGACGGGACCGCCACGGTGTTGATCGTGTGCAGTTCGGGACGCTGCACGGAGGGCTCGGGGATGCCGACCACGATGAGCATGGCCGCGAAGCCGCCGCCGATCAGCGTGGCCGCCGACGAGCTCACCGAGATCAGGGCGACGGTGCGCGTCCGGCGCTCCCGCGCGCCCTCGGTCCGCGTGCCCAGCAGCGGCGAGCCGTAGTCGGCTCCGTCGCCCTCCGATCCCGCGGCGAGCCCGAGGGGCATCAGAGTGCCGCAGCCTCGCGGGCGATCGCGAGCTCCTCGTTGGTCGGGATCACGAGCACCGCGACGGGCCCCTCGTCGGGCGAGATCCGGGTGGGCTCGGTGACACGGCCGGTGTTGCGCCCCGGATCGACGACGATGCCGTATCCCTCGAGCCCGGCGAGGGCGTCCGCGCGGACCTGGGCGGCGTTCTCGCCGACGCCCGCGGTGAAGGTGATCGCATCCACCCGCCCGAGGTCGACGAGGTACGCGCCGATGTAGCGGCGCAGGCGATGGATGTACACGTCGTACGCGAGCCGCGCCTGCTCGTCACCGTCCTCGATGAGCGTGCGCAGCGCGCGGAAGTCGTTCTCGCCGGAGATGCCCCGCAGGCCCGAACGGCGGTTGAGCAGGTCGTCGATCTCGTCGATCGACATGCCGATGGTCCGGGCGAGGTGCAGCACGAGACCGGGATCGATGTCGCCCGTGCGGGTGCCCATCACGAGCCCCTCGAGCGGGGTGAGGCCCATCGAGGTCTCCACCGCCCGGTCGCCGAGCACCGCCGAGGCCGACGCCCCGTTGCCCAGGTGCATGACGATCTGGTTCACCTCAGCGCTCGGCCGGCCCAGGAACGCCGCCGCCTGCTGCGAGACGTACTCGTGCGAGGTGCCGTGGAAACCGTAGCGGCGCAGCGCGTGCTCGGTCGCCAGCTCGCGGTCGATCGCGTAGGTCGCGGCGGCCGGCGGCAGGTCGTGGAAGAAGGCGGTGTCGAAGACGGCCACCTGCTTCACGCCGGGCAGCAGCTCCCGCGCCACCTCGATCCCCTGCGCGTTCGCCGGATTGTGCAGCGGCGCCAGCGAACTGAGCCGGCGGATCTCGGAGAGCACGTGATCGTCGATCAGCGTGGGCGAGTGGAAGGAGCGACCGCCGTGCACCACCCGGTGCCCGACCGCGACGACCCCGGCGGGAGTGCCGGCACCGTCGGTGAGATCGAGACCGCGACCGGCGAACTCGTCGAAGACCAGCCGCAGGGCGGCCTTGTGGGCGGGCACGTCGGTCTCGCCGATCCGCTCGACGAGGCCGCCGTGCACCACCTCACCCGTGTCCGGGTGCAGCAGTTGGTACTTCAGCGACGACGAGCCGGAGTTGATGACCAGGACCGTCCCCGAGACCGCGGTCATGACCGCCCCTCTCCCGCGGCGCGCTCCGCCGCGAAGGCCTGCGCCTGGATCGCGGTGATCGCGATCGTGTTGACGATGTCGCTCACGAGGGCGCCGCGCGAGAGGTCGTTGATCGGCTTGTTGAGCCCCTGCAGCACGGGCCCGATGGCGACGGCTCCCGCTGAGCGCTGCACGGCCTTGTAGGTGTTGTTGCCGGTGTTCAGGTCGGGGAAGACAAACACCGTCGCCTGGCCCGCCACGTCGGAGCCGGGCAGTTTGGAGGCGGCGATGGAGGCGTCCACCGCGGCGTCGTACTGAATGGGGCCCTCCACCAACAGTTCCGGGGCGCGCTCGCGCACGAATCCGGTCGCCGCGCGCACCTTGTCGACGTCGGCCCCCGACCCGGACTCGCCCGTCGAGTACGACAGCATCGCCACCCGCGGGTCGATGCCGAACTGGGAGGCGGTCTGCGCCGAGGAGATCGCGATGTCGGCGAGCTGGGTGTCCGTCGGGTCCGGGACCACGGCGCAGTCGCCGTAGACGAGCACCTTGTCCGCGAGGAGCATGAGGAAGATCGACGAGACCGTCGAGACGCCGGGCTTGGTCTTGATCGTCTCGAACGAGGGCTTGATCGTGTGGGCGGTCGTGTGCGCGGCGCCCGAGACCATGCCGTCGGCGTCGCCCGTGTGCACCATGAGCGTGCCGAAGTAGCTGACGTCCACGACGGTCTCGGCGGCGCGCTCGAGCGTCATGCCCTTGTGCTTGCGCAGCTCGTAGTAGGTCTGCGCGAACCTGTCGATGAGGTCCGTCGCGCGCTTGGGATCGATGACGTCGGTGTCGCCGAGGTCGACGCCCAGTTCGGCGGCGCGGGCGCGCACGCGCGACTCCTGCCCGAGGATGGTCAGGTCGGCCACCTCGCGCTGCAGCAGCCGGCCGGCGGCCCGCAGGATGCGGTCGTCGTCGCCCTCCGGGAGCACGATGCGCTTGCGGTCGGCCCGAGCCCGGGCGAGCAGGCTGTACTCGAACATCTGCGGCGTGACCACGCCCGGGTTCGACACCTGCAGCGCCTCGAGCAGGTCGTCCGAGACGACGTGCTTCTCGGTCAGCGCGATCGCGATGTCCACCTTGCGCTCGGACCCCGGCCCGACCCGGCCGCGGGTCTTGGCCGCCAGCCGGGCCGTCTCGTAGGTGCCGTGCTCGACGGCGATGATCGGCACGTTCGGCTTGAGCCCGTCGACCAGCGCGGCGGTCATGGGGTGCGGCGCGTAGCCGCCGTTGAGGATGATCCCGGCCAGCGACGGGAAGCCGGCGGCCCGGTGCGCGGTGACCATCGCGAGCAGCACCTCGGAGCGGTCGCCGGGCGCGACCACGGCGACGCCCTCCGTGAGACGCTCCAGGCTGTGCTCGGCGGTCATGCCCGCCACCAGCACGTCGAGCGCCTCGCGGGAGAGCAGCTCGGGGTCGCCCCAGAGCAGCTTGCCGTCCATGGCCTCCATCAGCTCGCCGACGGTGGGCGCGGTGAGCACCGGCTCCTCGGGCAGCACCCACACCGGCAGGCCCGTGTCGGCCTTGAGCGCCGCGCACACCGCGTCGAGCTGCTTGGGGTCGCAGCGGTTGGCGATGATCGAGGCGGTGTGCGCGTGGTTGGCCCGGATCTCGGCCATCGACTGCTCGGCGACGGCGACGACCTGCTCCGGTGTCCGGTCGAGCGCCTTGACCGCGAGCAGGATCGACGAGCCGAGGTTGGCGGCGATCCGCGCGTTGAAGGACAGCTCCGTCGGCGTGGTCACGTCCGTGTAGTCGGAGCCGAGCACCAGCACGAAGTCGCACTTGTCCGCCACGGCGTGGAACCGGCTGACGATCTCGGCGATCGCGGCGTCCGGGTCCTCGTGCACCTGCTCGTAGGTGACGCCGACGCAGTCCTCGTAGTCGAGATCGGCGGTGGCCTGCTCGATGAGCAGCTCGAGGATGTAGTCGCGCTGCTCGCCGGTGGAGCGCGGAACGGGGCGGAACACCCCGATCGTCCACCCCGTGGAGGTGAGCAGGTTCATCGCGCCGAGCGCGATGGTGGACTTGCCCGTATCGCCCTCGGGGGAGGCGATGTAGATGCTGGTCGTTTTCGGGGATCGCTCAGCGGTCTCGGCCATGGGCTCAACTATTGCAGTCGCGGATCAGCCCAGCGAACGCAGGCGGGGTGCCAGGTCGCGCTGGAAGTTGTCCAGGAAGCGGCGCTGGTCGTGGCCGGGGCCGTGGAAGACGAGGTGGTTGAAGCCCCAGTCGACGTACTGCTTGACCGCGGCGACGGCCTCGTCCGGGTCGGAGGCGACGATCCAGCGCTTGGCCACCTGCTCGATCGGCAGCTCGTCGGCGAGCCGCTCCATCTCCGCGGAGCTGTTGACGCTGTGCTTCTGCTCCGCGGTCAGCGAGAGCGGCGCCCAGAAGCGGGTGTTCTCCAGCGCCAGCGCCGGGTCCGGGTCGTAGCTGATCTTGATCTCGATCATCTTGTCGAGCGCGTCGTAGTCACGGCCGCCGATCTCGGCGCCCTCCTCGGCGGCGGGGATCAGCTTCTCGGTGTAGAGCTCCATGCCCTTGCCCGACGTGCAGATCATCCCGTCGCCCATGCGGCCCGCGTACTTGGCCACGACGGGGCCGCCGGCCGCGATGTAGACCGGCACCGGCTTGTCCGGAATGTCGAACAGGACGGCGTCCTTGGTGTGGTAGTAGTCGCCCTCGAAGTTGGTGATCTCGCCGGTCCACAGCAGGCGCATGAGCCGCACGGCCTCGCGCAGCCGCGCGAAGCGCTCCTTGAGCTCGGGCCACTCGCCCTGGAATCCGGTGGCGTACTCATTGAGCGCCTCCCCCGTGCCGGCGCCGAGGAAGATGCGGTCCGGGTACATGCACGCCATGCTCGCGAAGGCCTGTGCGATCACGGCGGGGTTGTAGCGGAAGGTGGGCGTCATCACCGAGGTGCCGATCTTCACGCGCTCGGTGCGCTCGCCGACGGCGGCCATCCAGGCCAGGGAGAACGGCGCGTGGCCGCCGTTGACGCGCCAGGGTTGGAAGTGATCGCTCACCGCGACCGAATCCATGCCCGCCGCCTCCGCGGCGACCGCGATCTCCACCAGCTCACGCGGCCCGAACTGCTCCGCCGATGCCTTGTACCCCAGCTGCAACTTCGCCATGACCTCACACTACTGGGCCGCGGCGCGCTCGGCCTACGGTGCGGGAGCGGCCGCCGGGTCGTCGGCGCGGGAGGCGCCGTACTCGGTCTCGAAGACGCGGCCGTCCTTGGCCATGACCAGGCCGTAGGTGCTCACGATCACGGCATCGGTGCGCGGATCCTCCTTGTCGACGCCGCCGTAGACCTGGGAGGCCTGGGTGTCGTCGAAGGTCTCGCCGCGCTCGGCGCCGCGGACCAGCACGTAGGAGCGCGCCGCGATCGCCTGCGCCTGCAGCGCGGCGATGCCGCCCTGATCGGCCCAGCCGGGCGAGTTCTCCACGGGCACCACGCTGCGCACGTAGTCCTCGATGCCCACGATGTTGAGCACGCCGTCGTCGCGGGCGGCGAGCTTGCCGCGGTACCGCGCGTTGTCGCCGCAGAACTGCAGGACCTGATCGGGCGCGATGCCCTGGTCGGCCGTGAGCGGGCTGACGGTGCGATCCGGGGCCTCGACCGTGCCGAGCACCTGCCCGCCGCAGCCCTGGCGGATCGTCGCGGTGGTCCCGTCGATGCTGACGGCCTGCCCCGGCATGACCTGCTTGCCGCCGACGAGGGCGCCGGCCGGCGCGAGCACGTCGACGCGGTTGCGTTCGCTGAGCCGGACGGTGACGGGCAGCCCCGTGTGCACGGTGCCGAGCGTCGTGCCCGGGTAGTAGTAGGCGAGGATGCGCTGCGCGTCCCACCCCTGCTTGGCGTAGGTGAGCGCGCCGAGCTGGCTCATGCCGCGGCCGTGACCACCGGCGGAGCCGGGCGCGACGTCGCCCGGCGCGTCGACGAGGGCGGTCTCGGGCAGTGCGCCGGAGCCCGCGAGCACCCCGCCGATGGCGAGTGCGGGCACCGCCGCGACGAGCGCGGCGCGGACGGCACGGCTGCGCCGCGACCGGCGCGGGCCGCCGTCGATCCACACGGGCATCCTCGGGTCTCCTTCGGTCATCGGCCACGCACCCGTGGGGCTGACGTGACTGTTGTTACCAATGAGACTCAAGTAAAGATCAAGGGTTGTCAAGCGCAGTCGCAACACGCCGCGGCGGTTCGGAGAATCGGCCGATATCGCCTCGGGGCCGGATATATCCGTCGCCGAGCGGAATTCGGCCGATTCCCCGAGGAGAACGCGCGCGCGATTCCCACCTCGGCGGGGCCGTGAATTCGCCGACGGCGAACGACTGGACATGAACATAACTTCAGGTTCTAGGCTTGTATGCATGAGCATGGAATCAGTCGCCTGGAGCACCCTGTACCAGGGCAATCGGTCGCTGGACGCGCCGACGAGGAGCCCGCGCGAGACGCTGCGCCGGATGGGGCCGTTCGCCCGGCCGCACCGCTGGCGACTGACCTGGTTCCTCCTGCTCTCGGTCGTGTCCGCCCTGCTCGCGGTCGCCACTCCCCTGCTCGCAGGCAGGGTGGTCGACCGGATCGTCGGCGGCGGCCCGACGAGCACCGTCGTCGAGCTGGCGCTGCTCATCGCCGCGATCGCACTCGCGGGCGCCGGGGTGGACCTGCTCTCGCGCTGGTTCTCCTCCCGCATCGGCGAGGGCCTGATCTACGACCTGCGCACCGCGGTCTTCGACCATGTGCAGAAAATGCCGGTGGCGTTCTTCTCGCGCACCAGGACCGGTGCGCTGGTCAGCCGCTTGAACAACGACGTGCTCGGCGCGCAGCGCGCCTTCTCCGACACCCTCGCCGGCGTCGTCACCAACGTCGTGACGCTGGCGCTCACGCTGGGCGTCATGCTGAGCATCTCGTGGCAGATCACGCTGATCGCACTGGTGCTGCTGCCGGTGTTCATCATCCCGTCGCGCAGCATGGGCCGGAGGATCGCCGCGATGTCGCGACGCGCGGCCCGGCACAACGCGGCGATGGGCGATCAGATGACCGAGCGCTTCTCCGCGCCCGGCGCCACCCTGATCAAGCTCTACGGCCGCCCCGAGATCGAATCGCACGAGTTCGCCTGGCGCGCCGGCGCGGTCCGCGACATCGGTGTGCGCACGGCGATGGCCCGCATGACCTTCGTGACCATGCTGACACTGGTCAGCTCGCTCGCACTGGCACTGGTCTACGGCCTGGGCGGCTTCTACGCCATCCGCGGCGACCTGCAGGCCGGCGCCGTCGTCGCCCTCGCCCTGCTGCTGACGCGCCTGTACGTGCCGCTCACCGCGCTCGCCAACGCGCGCGTCGAGGTGATGACGGCACTGGTCTCCTTCGACCGCGTCTTCGAGGTGCTGGACCTGGAGCCGATGGTCCGCGACGCACCGGACGCCCGCACCATCGCCAAGGGCCCCACCGAATTGCGCTTCGACGGTGTCGATTTCGCCTACCCGTCGGCGGAGAAGGTCTCGCTCGCCTCGCTCGAGGAGGTCGCGCACCTGGACACCCGCGGCGGCGAGACCGTGCTGCACGGCATCGATTTCACCGCCGCGCCGGGCTCGATGGTGGCGCTGGTCGGCAGCTCCGGCGCCGGCAAGTCGACGATCGCGCAGCTCGCCACCCGGCTCTACGACCCCGATGCGGGCACGATCACCCTGAACGGCGTCGACCTGCGTGGGATCACCGCCCGCAGCCTGCACTCCGCCGTCGGCCTCGTCACGCAGGACGGGCACCTCTTCCACGACACGATCCGCGCGAACCTGCTGCTCGCCGCCCCCGACGCGACCGAGGCCGAGATCAGCGATGCGCTGCGGCGGGCCCGCCTGGAGGAGCTGGTGGCCCACCTGCCCGATGGACTGGACACCGTGGTGGGGGAGCGCGGCTACCGCCTCTCCGGCGGCGAACGCCAGCGCATGACCATCGCCCGGCTGCTGCTCGCGCAGCCCTCCGTCGTGATCCTCGACGAGGCCACCGCCCACCTGGACTCGACGTCCGAGGCGGCGGTGCAGGCCGCGCTCGGTGAGGCCCTGGCCGATCGCACCGCGCTGATCATCGCCCACCGCCTGTCGACCATCCGCTCGGCGGACCAGATCCTGGTCGTGGAGGGCGGACGCATTCTCGAGCGCGGCACGCACGACGCGTTGCTCGCGCGCGGCGGCCGCTACGCCGAGCTCTACCGCACCCAGTTCGCCGACCAGGCGGCGTGAGCACCGCCGGATCCGCGAGCCCGGCCCGGCCCGCTCCCGCGCGGCCTACCGTGAAGCCATGCTGAAGGTGATCGCACAGGACTACATCCGGCCCGACGCGGTGGAGATCGTCCGTCCCCTCATGGAGGAGCTCGTCCGTCTCACGCGCACGGAACCTCTCTGCATCAGCTACGAGCTCTTCGCGGATCAGGAGGACCCCGGCCACTTCGTCTACATCGAGACCTGGCCGGACCGTGCCGCGCTGGACGCGCACTGCGCCTCCGAGCACTTCCGCCGGCTCGTCCCGCAGATCGACGCGCACCGCCGGCAGGACGGAACGGCGACGCTGATGGACCCGGTCGCCTGAGGCCCGACCCCGGTCAGCCCTGGGCGATGCAGAACTCGTTGCCCTCCGGGTCCTGCAGCACCGTCCACCGCACGCCCCACTCGTCGTGCTCGCGCAGCTGCGTCGCGCCCAGCGCGACGAGCCGTGCGACCTCGGCCGCGCGGTCGTCCGCGTGCAGGTCCAGGTGCAGCCGGTTCTTGACCGTCTTGCCCTCGGGGACGGCGAGGAACATCATCCGCGGCAGCGCAGGATTCGCGAACCCGACGGTGCGCATGAAGGCGTTGCCGTCGTTCTCGTCGACGGGCACGCCGAGCGCCTCCGACCAGAAAGCCGCCTGCCGCGCGACGTCGGCGCAGTCCAGGTTGATCATGTGCAGATGCAAGGCCATGTGGTCTCCTTCGTCCGGCCGAACGGCGCCCGATTCGCCTGACTCGAACGTTACGGTCGGGGTGTGACACGTGAGCACCGGACGACCGAACCGCTTCCCGACGACCTGACCCACCTGCGCCGCTGCGTCGACCTCGCCCGCGAGGCCCTCGACGACGGTGACGAGCCGTTCGGCTCGCTGATCGTCTCCGCGGACGGTGCCGTGCTCTTCGAAGACCGCAATCGTGTCGCCGGGGGCGATCACACCCGCCACCCGGAGTTCGAGATCGCCCGCTGGGCGGTGGGCCACCTCACCCCCGCCCAGCGCGCCGAGGCGGTGACCTACACCTCGGGTGAGCACTGCCCGATGTGCTCGGCGGCGCACGCCTGGGTGGGCCTGGGGCGCATCGTCTACGCGGGCAGCACCGAACAACTCGTCGCCTGGCACGCGGAATGGGGCCTCGCGCCCGCGCCCGTCGCGCCGTTGCCGATCGGCGCCGTCGCTCCGACGGTGCCGGTGTCCGGCCCGGAGCCCTCCCTCACCGCGGAGCTGCGCGCGCTGCACGCCCGCGCCGCGGGAGTCGCACCATGAGGCGGCTCGCCATCGCCGGCGCAGCGCTCCTGCTGGCCGGGTGCGCGGCCCAGAACCCCTCCGCCGCACCGGCGCCGAGCAGCGCACCGTCGAGCGTGAGCGTTCCGGCACCGTCCTCGACGGTGCGCCCCTCCCCGACCCCGGAGGCGACCCGGGCGCTGGTGCGCGCCGTCACCGACGGCGACGTGGCCGGGGCCCGTGCCGCCATCGACGACGGTGCCGACCTGGAGGTCCGCATCACCCGGGCCCGCACGGCACTGGTCGCGGCGACGAAGGCCGGGCACACCGAGATCGCGCTGGCGCTCCTGGACGCGGGCGCGGACCCGAACGCCAAGGACGACATCGAGGACTCCGCCTACCTCTACGCCGGTGCCGAGGGGATGACGGAGATCCTCGCGTCGACGCTCCGCCACGGCGCGGACGTGCGCAGCCTCAACCGCTACCGCGGGACCGCGCTCATCCCCGCGTGCGAGCACGGGCACGTGGAGAACGTGAAGCTGCTGATCGGCGCGGGCGTCGAGGTGGACCACGTCAACAACTCGGGCTGGACGTGCCTGCTGGAGGCGGTGATCCTGGGCAACGGCGACGCGAACCACGTGGAGACTGTCCGCCTCGTCCTCGACGCAGGGGCCCGCCCGGACCTCGCGGACCGGCAGGGCGTCACCGCGCGACAGCACGCCGTCGCGCGCGGGCAGTCCGCCGTCGTCGCGGAGATCGACCGTCGCCGCTGAGCGGGATCAGGCGCCGCGGCCCACGGACTGCGCCGACCCTTGTCAGCCGCGTGACCTCCGCGCCAGCACCACCACGAGTCCCAGCCCGAGGATCAGCGCGAGCGCGACGAGTGCCGGCCGGCCCAGTACGACTGCTTCGCGACGTTCCACCACGACAGGGGCGGACCGGGCAGGCGGTGCTCCTCCGCGCCCGGCCCCGGTGGGGTTCCGGTGACGTCGGGGGCATCGGCGCGGCTGAGCACCGCGTTGCCGCAGATCGGATGCACCCACCGCGGGCCGCCGGGCTCGACGACCAGCCGGACCTCCTGGCCGTCGCGGTAGTCGTCGCCGCACGACGAGTAGCGACCGGACTCCGCACGGATCACCGTCACCCGCTCGGGCGGTGCGCCGTGCATCGAGGTCACCCGGACCTGGAGATCGACCGCGCGATCACCGATCAGTTGCTTCTCGACGACGCCGTTGACGACCGTGAGGTCCTTCGGAACATCCACGGCCGCGCAGGAGCACGCGGACGCGACCCCGCTCGAGCCCGGCACGACCACAGCGATCCCGAGCACGGCGAAGAGTGTCGTGATCACCGCTGCGCATCCGCGGAGCGTCCATCGCCTGGCCACACATCGAGTTTACGATGCGCAATGGGTGGGGTTCGCCCCTTTCGGGGGGTTCAGGCGGCCTCGCTGTGCGCCGTCTCCGCCTCGGTGAGCCGGTCGGAGAGGAAGGCGACGGCCGTCTTGTACGCCGCCCACGACTCGGGGGTGAGCCCGGCGGCGACGACGAAGGCGTGCACCTGACCGTCGTAGACGTGCACCTCGTTCTCGACGCCGGCACGATCGAGCGCGGCGTGCAGTTCCATCGCGTCCAACTCCAGCGCCTCGCGGCTCGCGGCGAACAGGATGCTCGGCGGGAAGTAGCGGGCCGTCGCGTCGGTGGTCATGTCCTCCGGCCCACGCAGCTCCTCGGGCCCACGGCCCAGCACACGCCGCAGCCGGCGGATCTTGCCCAGCGGCAGCATCGCGTCGTGGCGCGAGGAGCGCGGCAGGCCGGCGCTGATGTCGAGGAAGGGCGAGAAGCCCGCGAAGCCGGCGGGCCCCTGGATGCCCGCCTCGGCGGCGTACTGGATCACCTTGGCGCACACGTACCCGCCCGCGGAATCGCCCGCGACGAGGATCCGGTCGAAGTCGCCCGAGTCGAGCAGTTCCTGGTACGCGGCGAAACCGTCGGCCACCGAGGTGCCGACGCCACCGTCGGGGTACTGGCGGTACTCGACGTTGTAGACCGGCACGCGCAGGCCCCGCGGGCCAGTAGCACGGCGATCCGCCGGTGGGTGTCGAGGTTGCAGCCGATGAACGCGCCGCCGTGGTAGTAGACCAGGGCCGCGCGGGGGTGCGGGTCGGCGTCACCGTCGGGGATGATCCGCTCGGTCGGCACGCCGCCGAGCGTGATCTTCTCGATCCGCACGCCGCGCACCGACTGCGGGACCCGGCTCAGGTACGGCTCGGCCGCGCGCAGGACCGGCAACGTGCGGTCACTCATCGGGAACAGGCGGAACACCGTCTTCATGAACATCCGGGTCAACCACAGCACGACCAGGGCGCGCACACTGCGGCCACGATGGGCGATGACGGCCATGTCGAACACTCCTTGTTACTGGCCAGTAATCTATCCTTCAAGCTTAGCCCTGCCGGTCGGTTCGGCGGCGTTCCTGTGACCTGACACAATCAACGCGAAGTCTTGTGTTCTCTGTCGTGCCCGTCTGCATATCCGGAGGAAGTCGGCCACCGTGGTCCCGAACGAGATCCCCCCGCAGTACCTGCTGTCCGCATCGGCCCCCGCGCCCCGGACACTGATCGACATCCTCAAGGCGACGGTCGACGCCTTCCCCGAGGTCCCCGCCATCGACGACGGTGACGTGGTGCTCACCTACTCCGAGTTGTGGGAGGAGGTACTCGAGGGCGCCGACTTCCTCGGCCGCAGCGGCGTGCGGGCCGGCGACCGCGTCGGCATCCGCATGCCGTCGGGGCACCGCTCGCTGTACGTGGCGATCCTCTCGACGCTGGCCGCGGGTGCCGCATACGTACCGGTCGACGCGGATGACCCGCAGGAGCGCGCCGACCTCGTGTTCGGCGAGGCGCACGCCGCCGCGATCTTCACCGGCGACGGGCTGTGGCGCGCACCCGAGACCAAGGAGCGGGCGGCCGCGATCGAGGCGGGTACCGCCGAGCCCGGCAACCGACTCCCCACGCCCGAGGACGATTCCTGGATCATCTTCACCTCGGGGTCGACCGGCACCCCGAAGGGCGTGGCCGTCACCAACCTCAACTCTGCCGCGTTCGTCGACGCCGAGGCCCGCCTGTTCCTGCAGGCCGAGCCCCTCAAGCCGGGTGATCGGGTGCTGGCCGGGCTGTCGGTGGCCTTCGACGCCTCCTGCGAGGAAATGTGGATCGCCTGGCGCAACGGCTCCTGCCTGGTGCCCGCCCCTCGCGCGCTGGTGCGCAGCGGCATGGACCTGGGTCCCTGGCTGATTTCCCGTTCCATCACCGCGGTGTCCACCGTCCCGACCCTGGCCGCCCTATGGCCGGCTCAGGCGCTGGACTCGGTGCGCCTGCTGATCTTCGGCGGCGAAGCCTGCCCGCCCGAGCTCGTCGCCCGTCTCGTCGGCGAGGGCCGCGAGGTCTGGAACACCTACGGGCCCACCGAGGCGACCGTCGTGGCGTGCGCCGCGCCCCTCGACGGCACGGGCCCGGTCCGCATCGGACTGCCGCTGCAGGGCTGGGACCTCGCGGTCGTGGACCCCGCCACGTCGCTGCCGGTGGCCGAGCGCGAATCCGGCGAGCTGATCATCGGCGGCGTGGGCCTGGCCCGCTACCTGGATCCGGAGAAGGACGCCGAGAAGTACGCGCCGATGCCGACCCTGGGCTGGGACCGCGCCTACCGCTCCGGCGACATCGTGCGCAACGACCCCGCCGGCCTGCTCTTCGGCGGTCGGGCCGACGACCAGATCAAGCTCGGCGGCCGCCGGATCGAGCTCGGCGAGATCGACAGCGCCCTGCAGAACCTCCCCGGCGTCTCCGGCGCGGCCGCGGCCGTGCGGAAGAACTCGGCGGGCACCTCCATGCTCGTCGGTTACCTGGCCTCGACCGATCCCGACTTCGACCTGGGCGCGGCGCGCGCGCTGCTCGCGAAGGAACTGCCGGCCGCGCTCGTGCCGCGCCTCGCCGTGGTCGACGAGCTGCCCACCCGCACCTCCGGCAAGATCGACCGCGACGCCCTTCCCTGGCCGCTGCCCGGTTCCGACGACACCGACACCGGTGACCTCGAGGGCACCGCGGCGTGGGTCGCCGAGCGCTGGGCCGGGATCCTGGGCGCCGCGATCACCAGTGAGGACGCCGACTTCTTCGCCGAGGGCGGCGGTTCGCTCAGTGCGGCCCAGCTCGTCACGGCGCTGCGCGAGCAGTACCCGTCGGTCACCGTCGCCGATCTCTACGACCACCCGCGCCTCGGCTCGCTCGCCGCGTACCTGGACTCGCTCTCGCCGGCGGCGGTCGTCGAGCCGCGGATCGTGCGGCCCACCCCGCGCTCGACGGGGATCGCCCAGATCGTGCTGTCCGTACCGCTCACCACGCTGACCGGCCTGCAGTGGCTGACCTGGATGGCCATCGCCAACAACGTCTTCGCGTGGGCCACGGGTTCGGATCTGCTGCCGACGCTGAGCTGGTGGGTCGTCCTCGCGCTGTTCCTGGTGTTCATCACCCCGATCGGCCGGATGGCGCTGTCGGTGATCGCGTGCCGCCTGCTGCTGGGCGGGCTGAAGCCCGGCGTCTACCGGCGCGGCGGCCCCGAGCACCTGCGGCTGTGGATCGCCGAGCGCTTCACCGCCGCGTCGGGCGCCGAGAACCTCTCCGGCGCACCGTGGATGATCTACTACGCCCGCGCGCTCGGCGCGAAGATCGGCCGCGGTGTGGATCTGCACGCGCTGCCGCCGGTCACCGGCATGCTCGAGTTGGGCGACCGCTCCTCGGTCGAACCCGAGGTCGACCTCGCCGGCCACTACCTCGACGGCGACGAACTGCACATCGGCGCGATCAGCATCGGCGAGGAGGCCTCCGTGGGGGCGCGCTCCACGCTGCTGCCAGGCGCGAAGATCGGCCGTCGCGCCGAGATCGCCCCGGGCTCCGCGGTCTTCGGCAAGGTCAAGGCCAAGCAGCACTGGGCCGGCTCCCCCGCCGAGAAGATCGGCAAGGCCGAGCACCCGTGGCCCTCCGAGCGCCCGCCCCGCAAGCCCTACTGGGTGTGGATCTACGGCATCACCTCGGTGCTGCTCGCGGGTCTGCCGATGGTGGCGATCGGCGCCGGGCTGGCGCTGATCGGGTGGGTCGTGCGCGACTCCACGAACCTGGAGCAGGCCGCGTGGCGCGCGCTGCCGGCGCTGCCCGTCGCGGTGATCGTCTCGCTCGCCGTCTACGCGCTGCTCACGCTCATCGCGGTGCGGCTGCTCTCGATCGGCCTGCGGCCCGGCTACCACGCCGTCCGCAGCAGTGTCGGCTGGCAGGTCTGGGCCACGGAGCGCCTGATGGACTCCGCGCGCACCTTCCTCTTCCCCCTCTACGCCTCGCTGCTCACCCCCATCTGGTTCCGCATGCTCGGCACCAAGGTCGGCAAGGACGCCGAGATCTCCACCGCCATGGTGATCCCCAAGTTCACCACGATCGGCGACGGCGCCTTCCTCGCCGACGACACGCTGATCGGCGCCTACGAGCTCGGCGGCGGCTGGATGCGCATCGACGAGGCCAAGATCGGCAAGCGCGCCTTCCTCGGCAACTCGGGGATGACGGGGCCGGGCCGTCGCGTCCCGAAGGACGGCCTCGTGGCGGTCCTGAGCGCCACCCCGTCGAAGGCGAAGAGCGGCAGCTCCTGGCTCGGCTCTCCCCCGGTCCGCCTGCGCCGCACCGCCGGCAACACCGACTCCACGTTCACCTACAACCCCTCGCTCGCCCTGCGCATGGCCCGCGGCTCGGTGGAGACGGCGCGCCTGCTGGCCGTCTTCGTCAGCTTCGGCCTGGGCCTGGCCACGCTCGTCGCGCTGAACTACTTCGCGATCAACGTGGGCTGGTGGCTCGCCGCGCTCCTGTCGGGGGTGACGCTGCTCGTCGCGGGCGCGATCGCCTGCTGCGTCGCCGCCGCCGCGAAGTGGCTGGTGGTGGGGCGGATCGGCCGCGAGGAGCACCCGCTGTGGTCCTCGTTCGTCTGGCGCAACGAGCTCTCCGACGCCTTCGTCGAGTGCGTCGCCGCGCCGTGGTTCGCGCACGCCGCCACCGGCACCCCGATCCTCAACCTCTGGCTGCGGATGCTGGGCGCGAAGATCGGCCGCGGCGTCTGGTGCGAGACCTACTGGCTCCCCGAGGCCGACCTCGTCACGCTCGGCGACGGCGCGACCGTGAACCGCGGCTGCGTGCTGCAGACCCACCTGTTCCACGACCGCATCATGGCGATGGACACCGTCGTGCTGGGCAAGGGTGCCACGCTCGGCCCGCACTGCGTGGCCCTGCCCGCCTCGTCCCTGGGCGACGGCGCCACCGTCGGCCCCGCCTCCCTGGTGGTGCGCGGCGACTCCGTCCCCGCGAACACCAAGTGGCAGGGCAATCCCATCTCCCCCTGGGCCGTCGGCGAGGGCAAGCGCAAGCGCGACTAGCCCGACGGTGCCGGCGCTCCCCGTCGCGCGCTCCCCGCAGAAATCTCCGCTCGCCCCGCAACTGTGCGGGGCGAGCGGCGTTTTCCACCGCGGCCGGTGCTTCCCAGTGCTCGCCCGATCCCTGCGGCCATTAGGCTGGCGCCGGACTCCCCCGACGAAAGGGCCACCGTGAGCGACGGGCTCGAGATCACTCCGTTCATGCCGAGCGACGTGGCGGAACTGCTCGTCCTGCAGCGCTGCTGCTGGGTGCAGGAGGCGATCGCGAACAACAGTCTCGAGATCCCGCCGCTGACGGAGACGCACGACGACATCCTGCAGTGGGCGGCGGAGTGGGCGACGTTCGTCATGCGACTCGACGGCCGGCTGATCGGTGCGGTCCGCGGCCGGGCGGAGCCGGGGCACCGCTGGCACATCGGACGGGTGATGGTCGCCCCGGACCTCGCCGGCCGGGGCCTGGGCACCGAGCTGATCTCCCTGATGGAGTCGCTCGCCCCGCCGGACACCGAGGAGTTCCTGATGTTCACCGGCGCCGGCAGCGAGCGCAACATCCGGACATACCAGCGCGCGGGCTACGTCGTCTCCGAACCCGAACCGGCGCCGCACGGCGGCGTGGCGACCGTGACGCTGCGCAAGCCGGTAAGGTGATCCCCCGAACCCGAGCGAAAAGGAAGTGGATCCGTGGTGCGCAAATCGGCCAGGCCGAAGCTCGTCGCCGCCCCGAATCCGCAGCACGCGCGCGCGGTGGATCCGTACATCCCCGGGCACGGTAATCCCGGCTACCGGATCTCGCGGTACGACCTCGAGCTCTCGTACAAGGTCGAGAGCAACCGGCTCGAGGGGAAGGCCGAGATCACGGCGACCACGAACGAGCCGCTCAAGCGGTTCGCGCTCGACCTCTCCGATGCGCTGAGCGCGTCGAAGATCGCGATCAACGGACGCCGACCGCAGCGCTACACGCAGCGCGGCGGCAAGCTCGAACTCACTCTCGCCGCGGAGGTCCCCGCCGGCGCGGCGATGACCATCTCCATCCGGTACGCGGGTACCCCGCGCCCGATCCGCTCCACCTGGGGCGAGGTCGGCTGGGAGGAGCTCTCCGAGGGCGTCATCGTCGCCTCGCAGCCGAGCGGCGCACCGTCGTGGTTCCCCTGCGACGATCACCCGGCGTCCAAGGCCGCCTACCGCATCGCCATCACCACCGACTCCCCGTACCGCGTCGTCTCCAACGGCAACCTGGTCTCGCGCAAGGTCTCCGCCGCCCACACCACCTGGGTCTACGAGCAGGCCGAACCGATGGCGTCGTACCTCGCGACCATTCAGATCGGTAGCTACGACCTGCTCAAGGTCGCCGAGAAGCCGGTGCCGATCCGTGCCGCCGTCCCGGCCCGCCTCACCTCCGACTTCCAGCGCAGCTTCGGCAATCAGGAGCGCATCATGCGCGCCTTCACCCGCTGGTTCGGCCCGTACCCGTTCCCGCAGTACACGGTCGTGGTCACCGACGACACGCTGGAGATCCCCGTCGAGGCGCAGACGGTGTCGATCTTCGGCGCCAACCACTGCGACGGGACGCGCGACGCCGAGCGGCTGGTGGCCCACGAGCTGGCGCACCAGTGGTTCGGCAACTCGCTGACGCTGAAGCGGTGGCAGGACATCTGGCTGCACGAGGGCTTCGCCTGCTACTGCGAGTGGCTGTGGGCGGAGGAGTGCGGCGAGGCCACCACGCAGCAGATGGCGGCCCGCTACTACGCGAAGCTCGCCGCCTCGCGCACGGACATCGTCGTCGGCGATCCGGGCCCGGACCTGATGTTCGACGACCGCGTCTACAAGCGCGGCGCCCTGACCCTGCACGCGCTGCGCGTCGCCCTGGGCGATCCGGCGTTCTTCACGGTGCTGCACGAGTGGACGGCCGAGTACGCGCACCAGTCGGTCACCACCGAGGACTTCATCACGCTCGTCGCCAAGCACAGCCCGGAGCCCCTGCGCAAGCTGTGGCGGACCTGGCTCTACGAGACGGCGCTCCCCCCGCTTCCGGTGCTCACCGCCCTCTGACGGGGCCGGATCGCGTCGTTCCGCCGGCGGCGGAAACCCATCGTGGGGATGATGTCGAAACGGGCTCGTCCCGTTCGACGCATGGACGAGACACGCTCACCACACACAGAAGGACTGATCGATATGCCTCGTGTCATTGGATTCGTACGGATGGCGGAGGGCCCCGAGGTCGGTACCCCGCCGCAGGCCCTGTTCGACGCGATGGACGTCTACATCGGCGAGCAGGCCGCGAAGGGCCACTTCCTCGACGGCGGTGGCCTGTACGGCACGGAGGACGCCGTCAACTTCGTCGTCCGCAAGGGCGAGATCACCCGGGTCGACGGCCCGTACGCCGAATCGAAGGAGGTCGTCGGCGGCTGGTCGCTGCTGCAGTACGACACCCTCGAGGAGGCGATCGCCGCGTCGGAGGAGTTCGCGCAGCTGCACGCCACGCACTGGCCCGAGCTGACCATGGTCTCCACGCTCCGCCAGATCTCGGACGAGCCGCCCGCCCCGGCGGACGCCTGACGCATCGGCGGTGGTCCCGCCTACGCTGGTCGTCGTGCCAGCCGGGACCACCGCCGAAGCGATCACCGCCACGTGGCGCGCCGAATCGACGCGCCTCGTCGGCGCGCTCACCCGCATGACCCGCAGCATCCAGCTCGCGGAGGACCTCGCGCAGGACGCGCTGGTCGCGGCGCTGGAGCAGTGGCCGGACAAGGGCGTTCCCGACAACCCGGCCGCGTGGCTCATGACCACGGCGAAACGGCGGGGCGTCGACGCGATCCGCCGTGCCGAGAACCTGCGCCGCAAGACCGAGGAGATCGGCCGCGGCCTGCGGGAGGACGACGGTATGCCCGACCTCGACGCGCAGGTCGACTTCATCGAAGACGACGCCCTGCGCCTGATCTTCCTGTCCTGTCACCCTGCGCTCACCCCGGAGTCCCGGGCGGCGCTGACCCTGCGCCTGGTCGGCGGGCTGACCACCGACGAGATCGCCCGCGGCTTCCTGGTTCCGGAGAAGACCATGGGCCAACGCATCTCCCGCGCGAAGAAGACGCTCACCACCGCCCGCGCGGACTTCGAGCTGCCGGTCGGCGAGGACCGCACGCGCCGGCTCGACGACGTGATGGCCGTGATCTACCTGATCTTCACCGAGGGCTACTCCGCGACGGCCGGCGACGACTGGATGCGACCGGACCTCGCGCGGGAGGGGATTCGGCTGGCCCGCATGCTCGCCGAGCTCGCGCCCGACGAACCCGAGGCCCACGGCCTGCAGGCCCTCGTCGAACTGCAGGGCTCCCGCATCGACGCCCGCACGGACGCCGACGGCGCGCCCGTCCTCCTCAACGATCAGGACCGGGACCGCTGGGACCGGCTCCTGATCCGACGGGGCCTCGCCGCGCTCCGCCGCGCCGAGGAACTCGCCGCGCGCGGGATCCCGGTGGGCCGCTACTACCTGCAGGCAGCGATCGCCGCGCAGCACGCCCGCGCGGCCACGCCCGCCGACACCGACTGGGCCCGCATCGCCCGCCTCTACGACGCCCTGGCCCACGCCGCACCCGGCCCGGTGGTCGAGGTCAATCGTGCTGTGGCGCACGGGCGGGCCTTCGGCCCCGAGGCGGGCCTCAGCGTGCTCGACGCCGTCGATCCGGCGGTACTCGGCGATGCGCCGCTGGTGCCGAGCGTCCGCGGCGATCTGCTGGAGCGCGCGGGCCGGCACGCGGAGGCGGCGGAGCAGTTCGACGAGGCCGCACGGCGCACCCGCAACGCGGGCGAACGCACGCTGCTCAGCCGTCGGGCGCGGGAGAACCGTTCTGCGGCGGGGTGATCGGTCAGCCGAGCCAGCGGGGCAGGGCCCCGGCCGCCCGCGCCTGCGCCAGCGACGGTGCCGCCGTGTCCTTCTCGGAGAGGATCGGCGGAACCTGGTCGGGCCACGCGATGCTCAGGTCGGGGTCGAGCGGGTCGACGCCGTGCTCCGCGGACGGGTTGTACTCGGAGGAGACGTGATAGGCGACGACGGCGCCGTCGGTCAGGGCGCAGAAGCCGTGCCCCAGTCCCTCCGCGAGGTAGACGGTGCGGTGCCCCTCGTCATCGAGGCGCACGGTCTCGACGGCGCCGAAGGTGGGCGAACCGACCCGCAGGTCGACGATCACGTCGAGGACGGCGCCGTGCAGGCACGCCACCAGCTTCGCCTGCCCCGGAGGGACATCGGCGTAGTGGATGCCGCGCACGGCACCCACGCGGTTGACCGAGACATTGGTCTGCGCGACGACGAGCTCATGGCCGGTGGCCTCGCGGAAGGCGGAGGCCTTGAACAGCTCGAAGAACTCTCCGCGCGTATCCGGGCGGACGATCGGGTCGAGCACGAAGGCGCCGGCGATCGGCAGCGGCGTGACGTTCACCGGCCCTCCTCGAGCAGACCGTGCAGGTAAGCGCCGTACCCCGATTTGCTGAGCCGGTCCGCGTGCTCGCGCAGCTGCGCGTCGTCGATGAAGCCGGACCGCCACGCGACCTCCTCGGGCGCGCCGATCTTGGTGCCCTGCCGCTGCTCCACGGCACGGACGTAGCCGGTGGCGTCCGCGAGGTCGTCGAACGTGCCGGTGTCGAGCCACGCCGTGCCGCGGGGGAGCACCTCGACGGCGAGCTTGCCGCGCTCGAGGTAGGCCCGGTTCACGTCGGTGATCTCGTACTCGCCGCGCGCCGAGGGCCGCAGGCCCCGCGCCACCTCGACGACGGAGGGGTCGTAGAAGTACAGGCCGGGCACCGCGTACTGCGAGCGCGGCCGTTCCGGCTTCTCCTCGAAGCCGATCGCACGGCCGGCGTCGTCGAACTCGACCACGCCGTAGGCCTGCGGCTCGGCGACCCAGTAGGCGAACACCGCGCCGCCGTCGACACCGTCGAAGCGGCGCAGCTGGGTCCCCAGGCCCGGACCGTAGAAGATATTGTCGCCCAGGATCAGCGCCACCGTCTGATCGCCGATGAAGTCGGCACCGAGGATGAAGGCCTGCGCCAGGCCCTCCGGCCGCTCCTGCACGACGTAGCTGATCTGCACGCCGAACTGCGCGCCGTCACCGAGCAGCCGGCGGAACTGATCGGCGTCCGCGGGGGTGGTGATCACGAGGATCTCGCGGATGCCCGCGAGCATCAGCGTCGAGAGCGGATAGTAGATCATCGGCTTGTCGTAGACCGGCGCCAGCTGCTTGCTGACCCCCAGGGTGACCGGGTGCAGCCGCGAGCCGGTCCCACCGGCCAGGATGATCCCTCGCATGCGCACACAATAACCTCCCACCCAGGGGAGTTATTGTGTGCATATGCACATCGTGGTCACCGGCGGCGCCGGATTCATCGGCGCGAACTTCGTCCGCCGCACCGTCGCGACCCGTCCCGACGTGCGGATCACGGTGCTGGACGCGCTCACCTACGCGGCCAGCGAGGCCACGCTCGACGACGTGCGGGAGTCCATCGCCTTCGTCAAGGGATCCATCACCGACCCGTCCGTCGTCGACGACCTGCTCGCCGACGCCGACGCCGTCGTCAACTTCGCCGCCGAGTCCCACAACGACAACTCTCTGCGCGATCCGTGGCCGTTCCTGGACACCAACATCCGCGGCACCGCCGTCCTCCTCGACGCGGCGCGGCGGCACGACGTGCGGCTCCACCACATCTCCACCGACGAGGTCTACGGCGACCTCGAACTCGACGACCCCAACCGCTTCACCCCCACCACCCCTTACAACCCCTCCAGCCCGTACTCGTCGACGAAGGCGGGCTCGGATCTGCTGGTGCGCGCGTGGGTGCGCTCGTTCGGCCTCGAGGCGACGCTGTCGAACTGCTCGAACAACTACGGGCCCCGCCAGCACGTGGAGAAGTTCATCCCGCGGCAGATCACCAACATCCTCACGGGAGAGCGGCCCAAGCTCTACGGCGCAGGCCTGAACGTGCGCGACTGGATCCACGCCGACGATCACAACGATGCCGTCTGGGCGATCCTCGAGCGTGGTCGGATCGGCGAGACCTACCTGATCGGCGCCGACGGCGAGCGCTCCAACCGGGACGTCCTGCGCGCGCTGCTGACGATGATGGACCGGCCCGCCGACGACTACGACACCGTGCCGGACCGCCCCGGCCACGACCTGCGCTACGCGATCGACTCAACCAAGCTCCGGCGCGAACTGGAGTGGACGCCCGCCCACGCCGATCTCGATGCCGGCCTGCGGGCCACCGTCGAGTGGTACCGCGAGAACCGGGCGTGGTGGGAGCCGGGCAAGTCCGGGGTCGAGGCGGCCTACGCCCGGCGCGAGAGCGGCTCCTGAGCCGGCCGAATCATGTGATCTTCGACTGAACCGGCCCGGAAAGCACAGGTCCGGCACGAAAACCTGTTTCAATTGTTGCGACACGATGCGACCCCGCCCGCCGGACACCCGCCGGCGGACGACGAGATTTCCGAGGTGACCACCCATGCCGCCCGAAGGCACCCCCGCCGCGACCGCGACCGCTCCCGCTTCCTCCCGCGAGGACCTCGATACCGCGGGGCAGCGCGAACGCCGCAAGCGCATCATCGACGCCACGCTGGCGCTGGCCCGCAAGGGCGGCTACGACGCGGTGCAGATGCGGGCGGTGGCGAAGAAGGCCGACGTGGCACTGGGCACCCTGTACCGCTACTTCCCGTCGAAGGTGCACCTGCTCGTCGCGGGCCTGGTCAGCCAGTTCGAGCGGGCCGGTGAGCGGATCGGCAAGGCGCAGATCCCCGGCGAGACCGCCGCGGAGCGCCTGATGTTCGTGCTGGACCGCAACACCGAGGCCCTGCAGCGCGCACCGTTGCTCACCGAGGCGATGGTCCGCGCCTTCATGTTCGCCGACGCGACCGCCGCCGCCGAGGTCGAGCGGGTCGGCCGCCTGCTGGAGGGCATGTTCGCGCACGCCCTCGGCGTCGCGGATCCCGACGAGCGTCAGCGGGATACGTTCCACCTGATCGCCGATGTGTGGATGGCGAACCTGGTTGCATGGGTCACCCACCGCGCGTCGGCCACGGAGGTCCAGAAGCGGCTCTCAGTGGCCGTAGACCTCCTCATCAAGGACTGACGAACCAGCAGGTCACATCGGGTACTCAAGGGAAAAACTGAAACACGTACTAGTTTTGCCCGCCAGTTGATACGCTCCTCTCGAAAATGAGGAGAGGACACCCGATGGTGGCATTCGGAGGCCGAGCGTGAGGGCCGCGGCGCTGTACCGGCTGTACCGGTTGACCGCGATCTTCACCAAGAGCCTGTCCACGATCGGGCGTTCGGTTCTGCTCGCCGGCCAGATCATCGCCTGGACGGTGCGCGGGGTCCTCCAGCGCAACTTCGCGGTCGGCGAGACCATCACCCAGGCGGTCACACTGCTGCGGGTCACCACGCTGCCCGCCGTCCTGGTCGCGATCCCCTTCGGCGCGGTCGTCTCCGTCCAGGTCGGCGCCCTCGTCGACACCGTCGGCGCCAACTCGCTGGTCGGCGCCGCGTCGGGCATCGGCATCATCCGCCAGGGTGCCCCGCTCGCCACCGGCGTCCTGCTCGGCGGGGTCTGCGCGTCCGCGATCGCCGCCGACCTCGGCTCGCGCACGGTCCGCGAGGAGCTGCAGGCCATGCAGGTCATGGGCGTCGACCCGATCGCGCGCCTCATCGCCCCGCGCATGCTCGCACTGATGATCATCGCGCCCATGCTGCTGGTCGCGATCGTCGCGGTGGCGATGCTCGTGGCGCTCACCGTCTCGGTCTGGCAGTTCGGGCTCAGCTCCGGTGGCTTCTGGTCCTCCTTCGGCGCGTTCTCGGCACCGTCGGACCTGGCCTTCGCGGTGCTCAAAGCGGAGACGGGCGCGATGATCGTGGGCCTCGTCGCCGGCCTGCGCGGCCTGGAGGCCTCGGGTGGCCCGCGCGGCGTCGCCGACGGCGTGAACTCCTCGGTGGTGCTGTCGATCACGCTGATCTTCCTGTCCTTCCTCGGGCTCACGCAGCTGCAGACGATGTTCTTCCCGAGTCAGGTGGCCTGATGACCACCACGAACCCACCCGCACCGGCGAAGCCGAAGAAGGGCGCACTGGACTCGAAGCCGGCAGGCCTGATCGCGCGGATCGGTGAGGCGGTCGTCTTCGTCGCCCAGTCCATCTACCTCGTGCCCGTCGCACTGCTGAAGTACCGCGGCGAGACCTCGCGCGTGCTCAAGCAACTCGCCTGGGGCCGTGGCTCCGTCGTGGTCGACGGCGGCGTCGTGGTGATGATGGTGATCCTCGGCGCGGCCAGCGGCGCGGCCGTGGCCATCGAGGCCTACGCGGGCCTGAACCTGATCGGCTTCGGCCCGCTGACCGGTGTCATCGGCGGCCTGGCGAACATCCGCGAGATGATCCCCATCTCCGCGGGCATCGGCTTCGCCGCCCAGGCGGGCTGCCGCATGACCGCGCAGATCGGTTCGATGCGGATCGCGGAGGAGATCGACGCCGTCGAGGCGCTGGGCATCCGCTCGATCCCCTACGTGGTGAGCACCAGGCTCATCGCCGGCATCGTCGTGGTGATCCCCGCGTACATGCTCACGCTGCTGCTCGCGTTCCTCACCTGCAAGCTGATCGTGGTCGTCTTCCACGGCCAGGCGCTCGGCACGTACAACCACTACTTCGAGCAGTTCCTCAGCCCGGGCGACATCGCACTGTCCACCCTCAAGGCCGTGGTCTTCTGCGCCGCCGTCACCATCATCCACTGCTACTACGGCTATTTCGCCAAGGGCGGGCCCGAGGGCGTGGGCCTGGCCAGCGGACGCGCCGTGCGCGCCAGCCTGGTCACGGTGCTCACGCTCGACTTCATCCTGACCATCGTCTTCTGGGGCATCACCCCCGAGATCATCTTCAAGGGCTAGGGGGCGACGATGTACGAACTGCTCGGCGGCACACCCGGTCGCCAACAACGCGTCTTCTTCACCGTGGGCGTCGCGACGATCGCCGTGATCCTGATCGCGGCGCTCGCCGCCTTCGTCTCCTCCCGCATCCCGGCCTCGGACCCGCGGCTCGCGCTCACCGTCGAGTCCGCCGACGTGGGCCCCGGCGTCAAGCCCGGAACGCGGGTCACGTTGCGCGGCGTGCCGATCGGCGAGGTGCAGTCGGTGGTCGTCCCCCGTGCCGGCCAGGCTCGGGTCGCGGTCCGCCTGGACCGCAGCAACATCCGCGGACTGACCGATGCCCTGTCGGTGCGCTACCAGCCGGGCAACTACTTCGGCGTCACCGAGATGGCGCTGGTGCCGGGGCAGGGCGGTGCGGACCTGCGCTCGGGCAGCACGCTGCGCCCGCGCTCGAGCAACGACACCATCTCCGACCTGCTCACGCGCAGCGCCGTCTCCGTCTCGGGCGTCATGACGCCGAAGCTGATCGACGTGACCCGCAAAGCCACCCGGTACACCCAGGCCATCACGCCGCTGCTGCAGGTGGCCTTCTCCATCGAGCAGCAGAACGCGCGGTCCGCGCAGGTGCCGATCGGGACCACCCTGCGCAGCGTGCGCACAACGCTCGACGGTGCGCCGGGCCTCGTGGAGGGCGCGTTCGAGGGCTGGTTCGTGCCGCAGATGCGCGGCGGCGAGGCCGCGGGCACGCTCGATTACACCGTCAACAACTACGACAAGATCGACAAGACGACCACGCTGCTCGGCACGGGCTTCTTCACTCCGCTGGCGGACATGTTCGGCTCGCACGAGGCCGAGTTCACGCCGGGCACGGTCATGCTGCGCGTGATCATGGACAGCACCACCAAGGTGATGCGCACCGTGAGCATTCCGCGCCAGATCGTCCCCTTGATCACCGGCATGAACAAGGCGTTCATCACCGTCCCGGAGGGCACCGCACTGCGTATGAACGTCATCTCCGACCGTCTGCCTGCCGCCGCATCGGTACTGGAAGGGGGACGCTAGATGCGCGCCAACAACACTCGCGCCACGATCACCCTCGCGATCGCGCTCGTCATCACCCTGCTGATCGCCGCCGGCATCTTCGCCGCGCTGCGCAACCCGGCCGGCGGCGAGACCCGCGACTACGAGGCGCACCTCTCGGACGCCTCCGGCCTGCGGGTCGGTAGCGACGTGCGGCTGCGCGGCGTGCTGATCGGCAAGGTCACCGCCGTCGACGTCCGCGGCACCGCCGACGGCAACGGCAACGAGGCGGTCGTCGGTTTCTCCGCGCAGAACGAGCATCCCGTCACCTCGACCACCCGCGTCGCCGTGAAGTACCGCAACCTCACCGGCGAGCGGTTCATCGAGATCCAGCCCGGTAGCTCCGCCGGCGGCGCGCCCACCACGTCGATCCCGATGGCCCGCACCACCCCGTCGTTCGACATCACCACGCTGTTCAACGGCCTGGCCCCGGTGCTGCGCACGCTCAGCCCCGAGGACGTCAACGAGCTCACCCGGAATCTGTTGGGGCTGTTGCAGGGCGACGACACGACGGCGGCCCAGACCTTCGGCGCGATCGACAGGATCACCGCGAACCTCGCCGATCGCCAGACCGTGATCAAGACGCTCATCGACAACGTCACCCGCGTCGCGAACATGATCAACGACTACTCGCCCCAGGTCGTCGAGTTCATCGTCAACTTCGACCTCCTTCTGACGAAGGTGCTGCAGAACCTCGACGAGTTCCGTCGCACCGCCACCTACGGCCCCGGTTTCGGTGCCGCGACCAACCGGGTGCTCACCGCCCTCGGCCTGTCCAAGGAGCTCGACGTGGAGAAGCTGATGCGCACGGCCTTCCAGGATCCGGGCGCTGCGGTGCAGGCGATGGGCAAGCTGCCCGGCCTGTTCACCGGCGTCGCGGCGATGCTCGGCGCGCCACCCGCACCGTGCTCGAAGGGCGAGGCCCCGCTGCCGAACAAGGTGACCGTGCTGACCGGCGGGACGAATGTGACGGTGTGCCTGAAATGATCTTCACCGGACGTCCGCCCTGGCGCGGACTCGTCAGCCGCAGCACCAGGATCGGTGCCATCGCCGTCGCCGTCGCCCTCGTCATCACCGCGGGTCTCGCGTACGTCTACCTGCGCCCGCCGGGCCAGAAGGAGCTCACGTTCGTCACCCAGGACGCGGCACTGATCAAGCCCGGTGTGGAGGTGCGCGCCTCGGGCGTGCGGATCGGCTCGGTCTCCGCCGTCGACCTGCGCAAGGACGACGTGCAGGTGACCGCCCGCATCGACGACGGCGTCTTCGTCGGCGACCAGACGTCGGTCGCCGTCCGCATGCTCACCGTGGCCGGCGGCTTCTACGTCGCCGTCACCTCCGCGGGGCGGTCCGCGTTGGGCGACAAGCCCGTTCCGCGTTCCCGCGTGAGCCTGCCGTACAGCATCGGCGATCTGCTGCAGGACACCCCCGAGAAGCTCGAGCCCGTGGACCGCACCCAGCTCGCCACGTCGATCAAGGCGCTGAGCACCGGCCTCGATTCCAACCCCGGCTCGGTGGACAACGTGGTGGAGGGCGTGAACTCGCTGATCGGCCAGCTCACGGAGCAGCGCGACCAGATCGGCCGGATCATCAACGTGAGCACGCAGTACGCCACGAGCTTCGCCGACCAGCGCGAGACCATCATGACGATGATCCACAAGGCCTCGCTGGCGATCGTGACCCTCGATCAGACGGCGGCCAACTTCGGCCTCGCGTACCAGGGGCTGGCCGGGATGTTCGGGAAGATCAAGCCCTTCCTCGATCTGTACTGGAAGTACCGGGACACGCTCGGCGACGCCTTCACCAAGATGGAGTCCGCGCTGCAGACCACGAACGTGACGATCCCCGCGATGATCGACGAGCTGCAGAAGACGATCGAGACGATGCAGGCCACCCTGGAGAAGCAGGGCAAGCCGATGTCGCCCGACACGGTGCTGGCCAGCAGGCTGTGCTTCCCGACGGCGACGGTGAGCTGCTGATGCGCCCGACGAGGATCTCCCTGCTGGCGGCCGCGGTCGTCCTGACGGCGCCGCTCGTCCCCACCACGGTCGGCACCGCGAACGCCGCGACCACCACGCAGTGCGCCTACCTCGCCGACGGGGTCGGCCTGTACCCGGACAACGACGTCACCCAGATGGGCGTCAAGATCGGCGCGGTCCGCTCGGTCGAGCCGTCCGGTGACGGGGTCAAGGTCACCTTCGACGTCTCCGGGCGCACCCTGCCGGCCTCGGTGAAGGCGGTCACCCGCTCGACGTCGATCCTCGCGGACCGCTCGCTCGAGCTCGTGGGCAACTACTCGACCGGCGCCACGCTCAACCCCGGCACCTGCATCACCCGCGAGAACACGGCGACGCCGAAGTCCATCTCCGAGACCACCTCCGCGGCGACGCGGCTGGTCGATTCAGTGACCGAGGGCGGCGCGTCGGCCGACCTCGGCAAGCTGCTCACGCGCCTCGACACCGAGGTCGGACCGTCCGTACCGCCGCAGGCCGCCCGGTCACTGACGAACCTGTCGACGCTGATGAGCGATCCGGCCGGCTTCCTGGGCGATGTCACCACCGTGGTCAGTAACGTGCGCCCCCTCATGCAGAGCATGGACGAGCAGTGGGGCGAGATGCTGCTCACCCTGCAGCACGCGGGCAACGTCCTCGATCAGTACGGCAAGGTGACCTTCCCGGCGGTGTCGGAGATCTTCCAGACGCTCCCGGTCTTCTTCCTCGTCGGCGACGACATGATGCGCCGCTACGGCGACGTCATCAAGCCGGGCGGCACCCTCGCGGCGGACGCGGTCAAGCTCGCCGCCACGGGTGTGAAGTCGAACGAGGCGCTGGCGAAGATGCTCCCCGTGTTCGGCTCGCAGATCGCGCCGTACCTGCCCCGCGGTGACGAGACGCCGACCGCGGTGGCGGGCGTTCCCGTCACCTCGGTGGCCACCCGCGACCCGAACGCCCTGTGCGCACAGATCAACGCGCAGGCGCCGGGGAGCTGCTCCGTGGTAGCCGGCAAGGCGCAGACCGCCACCGTCGACCTGGCCCAACTGCCCTTCCAGGGAGGTCGCTGATGACCCGCACACACCGCGCGGTGCGCTGGCTCCCCCGCCGCCTGTCGACGGCGATCGTCGTCGGTGCGGCCGTGACTCTCGCCGGGTGCGGCGTGAGTCCCGCCAACATGGACATGCGCAACCCTCTCTCCGACGGTGACCAGTACGAGGTGAAGCTGCAGTTCGCCGACGTGCTGAACCTTCCTATCGGAGCACGGATCTCGCTGGGCGGGCTCACCGTCGGCCGGGTGAAGGCCGTCGAGCTCGCCGAGGAGGCCGCGACGGTCACCGTCCGGCTGGACAAGACCGTCTCCCTGCCGTCGGACATCCACGCCTCCGTCCTGCAGGACACGCTCCTCGGTGAGGCCTACGTCCGGTTGGAGATGCCCGAGAAGTCCACCGGCGCCGCGCAACCCCTGCGTGCGGGCGCGGTGCTGCCGCAGACGCAGACGAGTCCGCCCCGGTCCGTGGAGAGCACGCTCACGATCCTCGCCGACTACTTCGGCAGCGGCTCGGTGCAGGACGTCAGCAAGACCATCACGCGGCTGAACACGGCGCTGCCCAAGGACCGCCCGCAGTTCGACATGCTCTCCAACCAGCTCAGCCGCGACGTCACCGGGATCGGGGCGAACACCGCCGAGGTGAACCGGCTGCTCGATTCGGCGACCGAGATGGCCGACCGAGTCGCCAAGCAGGAGGCGAACTTCAAGGACACGCTGACGCCGTACCACATGAAGTACTGGGCCAATCAGGGCAAGCTCATGTCGAACATCGGTGTGCTGCTTCCCGCCGTGGGCGGCATGCTGCAGCAGGGCTACTGGCTGATCCCGCTCATGAACTCCTCGTCCGACCTGTTCGAGCTGCTCACCGCGGACATGGTCTCGCTGGGCTCCGCGATCCACGGCGGCTCGGTCCTGGTGAACAAGAACCTCGTCCCGTTCGTGACCAAGCCGGTCGTGAAGATCGACTCGGTGACCAATACCGCCGGCCAGGACGTCTCGCCCGGCGCGATCAAGGTCCTGCGACTGATCGGACAAGCACGATGACCCGCTCCGGTATCGCCTCCACTCTCGGCCTCATCGCGCTGGTGGTGGTCTCCGTCCTGCTCCTGGGGAACCAGGGCGTGCAATGGTTCTCGCCGACGAGTGAGCGCACCGCCTACATCCGGCTCACCGATGCCAACGGCCTGCAGGAGGGCTCGCGGGTCCTCGACCGCGGCGTCGAGGTCGGCAAGGTCCGCGGGCTCACGGTCGACGCCGACCGGGTCGAGGTCGAGGTCGGTTACGCGAAGGACACCCGCATCACCGCCGGCGCGAAGGTCCGTGTGCAGAACCTCTCGGGGCTGGGCGAGACGTACCTGACCATCGCCCAGAGCGACGGTGCCGCGGTCCCCGACGGGGCACGCCTGGACGGCGTCGTGGACACCGCCGACTCCACCGTCGGCGCGCTGTCGAGCTCCCTCTCGCGCTTGATGAAGCAGCTCGATCCGGGCACGGTGCAGCGCCTGCTGGGCCGCGCCGACGAAGCCCTGCCGGACAACGAGCAGACGGTGCCCACCATCGACTCCGGCGCGGTGCTCTCCGCCACGTCGATCCTGCGCCAGTTGCCCGACATCCGGGACCTGCTGCAGTCGTTCAACTCGATCACCCCGCGCGCGACCGAGGTCGGCGCCCTGCTGCTCAGCCTCGAGCAGCCGCTGCGCACCTTCGGCAAGGGCTACGGCGAGATGGCGCCCCACTCGGTGTCCTACATCAGCAAGGGCGACTACCCCAACGTGATCCAGGACGGCATGTTGGAGTTGTTCAAGGTGATCCAGGGCTTCGAGGACGGCGCCGCGCCGAGCGTGCAGTACCTCTCCGAGCTGCTGCTCCCCTCGGTCCGCGCGATGGCCGCACCCCTCTCGACCATCGACGCCGGCCAGCTGCTCGACACGGCGCTGGGCTCGGTGCGCGGCCGCTCCGGGGCCGTCACCCTGCGCCTCGCCGGATCCGAGGGCCGGCCCGCGGCCCCGTCGTCGGCGAAGCCCTCGGCCGAGCCCTCCCGCCCGGCGTCGTCGAGCACGACGCCCTCCACGCCGTCCCGCGGCACCGCACCGTCCAGCACCCCCGCGCAGCCCCGCTGACGCGGGCCGAAGGAGAACCGTGGCCCTCGCGATCACCGATGTCCAACACGCCCTCGCCGAGTCGATCCGTGACTGGGCCGAGCGCGCCCACCCCGTCGACGCGGTCCGCTCCGGCGATGCGGGCGCGCTGGAGAAGGCCTGGCGCGGCTTGGCCGAGATCGGGGTCTTCGGCATCGCGCTCGGCGAGGACCTGGGCGGATTCGGCGGCACCGCCGAGGACGCCGCCGTCGCCGTCGAGGCCGCGACCACGGTGCTCGCCCCCGGACCGGTCACGGGCACGGTCACCGTGGGCGTGCTGCTCGAGCATCATCTGCGCGGCACGGCCCGCCTCGGCGACGTGCGCGCCGCGCTCGCGGCGGGCGAGGCCCGCGCCGCGCTCGTGGTCGACGGCGCCGGGTCCCTCGCCCCGGACGCGACGCCGGACTCCCACCTGCTGGTGGAATCCCCCGGCGGCACCTGGCATCTGCTTCCACCCGGGACCGCCGGCGTCACCGTCGAACCGCTGCCCGGGCTCGACACCTCCCGGCCCCTGGCCCGGATCCACCTCGAAGACCCGGCGTTCGAGGAGGCCACCGCGATCCCCGGCCTGACCGACGACGACGCCCGTGCCGCGCTCGCCGCGTTCGCCGCGGCGGAGGCCACCGGCATCGCCGCCTGGTCGCTGCGCACCGCGGCGGAGTACGCGAAGGTCCGGGTGCAGTTCGGCAAGCCGATCGGCGCGTTCCAGGCGATCAAACAGATCGCCGCCGACATGCTCTGCCGCGCCGAGCAATCCGCGGCGCTGGCGTGGGACGCCGCCCGCTCGGTCGGGGCCGGGCAGGAGCACCACCTCGCCGCGGCGGTCGCGGCCGCCGGTGCGCTCGACGCCGCGGTGGAGAACGCCAAGGACGCGATCCAGGTGCTCGGCGGCATCGGCTTCACCTTCGAACACGACGCGCACCTGTACCTGCGGCGCGCGACGGCGCTGCGATCACTGCTCGGCGATACGCCCGGATGGCGCACGCGCGCCGCGGAACTCGCGCTGGCCGGCGTGCGCCGCGGACTCGACTACGAGGTCGAGGGCGATCACGCGGGCGCCGCGGCCGAGGCCGAGCGGATCGCCGCGATGACGGCAGACGAGCAGCGACGCACCCTCGCCGAATCGGGACTGCTGGTACCGCACTGGGATCCGCCCTACGGCCGCGGCGCGGGTCCCGCGGAACAGCTGGTGCTCGACGGCGCTCTCGAGGCGGCGGGCGTGGAGCGACCGACACTGGTGATCGGCGCGTGGGCCGCGCCCACCATCCTCGAACACGGCACGGCCGAGCAGGCGGAGCGGTTCGTGTGGCCGACCCTCCTCGGCGAGATCAGCTGGTGCCAGCTCTTCAGCGAGCCCGAGGCCGGATCGGACCTGGCCTCGCTGCGGACGAAGGCGACGCGCGTCGAGGGCGGATGGTCGCTGACCGGGCAGAAGGTGTGGACCTCGCTCGCGCACGAGGCCGACTGGGCGATCTGCCTGGCGCGCACCGACCCCGAGGCGCCCAAGCACAAGGGCATCTCCTACTTCCTGGTCGACATGCTCTCCGACGGCATCGACGTCCGGCCGCTGCGCGAGATCACCGGCGACGTGCGGTTCAACGAGGTCTTCCTCGAGGAGGTCTTCGTGCCCGACGACTGCGTCGTGGGCGCGGTCAACGGCGGCTGGCGTCTGGCCCGCACGACCCTCGCGAACGAGCGGGTCGCGATGAGCGGCTCGGGCCTGGGCGCGCGTCTCGAATCGCTGCTCGCCGATCCCGGGCCGGACCCCGACCTGGCGGCGCTCGGCGCCCTCGTCGCCGAAGCGGCGTCCTGCACCCTGCTCGACCTGCGCGCCGTCATCGCCAGCGTGGGTGGGCAGGACCCGGGCGCGGGGTCCAGCGTCCGCAAGCTGGTCGGCGTGCAACACCGTCAGGCCGTCGCGGAGGCCTGCCTGCGGCGCCTCGGCCCCGACGGTGCCGTCGCCGGCCCGGAGGATCCCGCGGACGCGCGGTACGAGTTCCTGTTGACCCGGTGCCTGTCCATCGCGGGCGGGACGTCGCAGATCCTGCGGAACGTCGCCGCGGAACACCTCCTCGGACTGCCCCGCTCCTGAGGCGTTCCGCACCGCAGGACTGGAACCTGTTCTAGTATTCGGTCATGGACGATTCCGCTGTCTCCGCCGCCGCCGACGCGCTGCTCGGCGCGTACGCCGCGTGCGCGCCGATCGACCCGATCATCGGCATGTTCCCCGAGGCCACGATCACCGATGCGTACCGCATCCAGCAGGAGCAGGTGCGTCGCTGGGAGGCCGCGGGCGATGCGGTCAAGGGCCACAAGGTGGGGCTCGCCTCCCTCGCGATGCAGCGTCAGATGAACGTCTACGAGCCCGATTTCGGCCACCTCACCGCGTCGATGTTCCACCTGGAGCAGATGCCGATCGACACCTCGTCGTGGATGCAGCCGCGGATCGAGCCGGAGATCGCCTTCGTCCTCGGCCGTGAACTGCGCGGCCCCGGCGTCACGGTCGCGGACGCGATCCGTGCCGTGGACTTCGTGGTGCCCGCCCTCGAGGTGGTGGACTCGCGGATCAAGGACTGGAACATCTCCATCGTCGACACCGTGGCCGACAACGCCTCCTCGGGCGGCGTGATCCTGGGCAGCCGGCCCACCCGGCTGACCGACGTCGACCTGCGCACCGTCGGGTGCACCTTCCGGATCAGCGGCGAGCAGGTCGGCACCGGCGCGGGCGGCGCCGTCCTCGGCTCGCCGATCAACGCCCTCGTCTGGCTCGCGAACACCGTCGGGCCGCTGGGCACCACCCTCGAGCCCGGCCACGTCGTGCTGCCCGGCTCGATGACGCGCGCCGAGCCGGTGCGCGCCGGAGACACCGTCGTCGCCGACATGGGCCCGCTGGGCTCCGTGACGGCCGTCCTCGCCCCCTGAAAGCCCCGAACGGAGAAGAACATGAAGATCATCATCGGCGATGCGTGCACCGGATTCGGCGTCTGCGAGGGCATCCGCCCCGACGTCTTCGAGGTCAACGACGAGGGCTTCGCCGAGGCCACCGACGAGGGCCTCACCGACGCCGACCGCGAGGACATCGAGTACGCGGCCGGCCAGTGCCCCACGCAGGCCATCCGCATCGAGGACTGACGTGCCGCGTTAACGCGGCGCCTCTCGTCGGCGATGAACCGGGTAGTCGTGATGACACTGCGGCACCGACTCCCCCGCCGACGGAAGGATCCACGATGTCGATGCGTACCGCGACCTGCGCCGCAGGAACCCTCTGCCTGACCGCGCTGGCGATCCCCGCCGCCGCGCACGCCGATCCGCCGCCGGAGGCGGTGACCGCGGTCCAGCAGATGCAGCGGCTCCCCCGGATCGACCCGTCCGGCAGCCCCGACATGAGCGACTACCGGCGGGCCTTCTTCCGTATCGGTGGCGCCCAGTGCGAGATCGCGCCGAACGGCGGCCTCGCCGGATGCGGGCTCGTGCCGCCCCACGCACCCGACGGTGCCGCCGCCACCATGTCCGCCAGCTACCAGAACGGCGGATTCGTCGAGAAGGCACCGCGCCAGCGCCCTGAGACGGTCCAGCTGGGGGTCGGCTGGAAGACGAGCAACGAGGGCTCGGAGTGCGGGCGCCCCGACGCCGACCGGCTGGTCTGCACGACGGGGCCGCACGGGTTCGTGATCACCACCTCCGAGCCCGGCTCGGCCGTCTTCTGGTGAGCCGGGCGCGGAGAGGGGATCACACCTTCTGCGCCGCCGACATCTCCACGGCGATGGCGATGATCATGTCCTCCTGGCCGCCGACGTAGCCGCGCCGGCCGCACTCGTAGAGGATCTCGTACGCGGGGACTCCGTACCGCTCCGCGGCCCGCTCCGCGTGCAGCAGGAAGCTGGAGTACACGCCCGCGGCGCCCTGCACGATCGAGCTGCGGTCCATCACCGGCAGCCGGGTGATGTACGGCTTGACCACGTCCTCCGCGGCCGCCATGAGCGCGTCCTTGTCGGTACCGGTGCGCACGCCCAGCTTCTCGAAGGCGGCCGAGAGGACCTCGGTGGGCGAGTTGCCCGCGCCCGCACCGAGCGCCAGCAGCGAACCGTCGATCTGCTTCGCGCCCGCGCGGTACGCGAGCACGGAGTTGGCGACGCCGAAGCTCAGGTTCTGGTGGCCGTGGTAGCCGACCTGTGCGTCCTCGCCGAGCTCCGCCACGAGCGCGGCGACGCGATCGCCGGCGTCCTCGAGGATCAGCGCGCCGGCGGAGTCGACGACGTACACGCACTGGCAGCCGGCATCGGCCATGATCCGCGCCTGCTTCGCCAGCGCCTCCGGCGTGGACATGTGCGAGAGCATGAGGAAGCCGACCGTCTCCAGGCCCAGTTCCCGTGCGGCGCCGAAGTGCTGGATCGAGACATCCGCCTCGGTGCAGTGCGTCGCGATGCGCAGCGCGCCCGCGCCGAGGTCGGCCGCCACCCGGATGTCCTCGACGGTGCCGAGTCCGGGGAGCATGAGCACGGCGATCTTCGCCTGCTGCGCCTCGTCGACCGCCGCGGCGATGAGCTTGCGCTCGTCGACCAGGGAGAAGCCGTAGTTGAAGGTGCTACCGCCGAGGCCGTCGCCGTGGGTCACCTCGATGAGCGAGACGCCCGCGTCGTCGAGGGCGCGCACGGTGTCGCGCACGTTCTGCTCGGTGAACTGGTGCGCCATCGCGTGGCTGCCGTCGCGCAGTGACGTGTCGACGATCCGCACGTCGCGGTTCGGATCGTTCCAGAGCTCGCCGTTGATGCCGGTCATGCCTTCACTCCTGCCAGGATGCGCTGCGCGAGCAGCTCGCCCGCGCGCGCGGCGGCGGCGGTCATGATGTCCAGGTTGCCCGCGTAGGCCGGCAGGTAGTCGCCGTTGCCCGCGACCTCCAGGAACACCGCGACGCGCGCCTTGCCCTCCCAGCCGGGCCGGGGCTCGTCGTACTGCGGCGGCGCCTTGAGGGTGTAGCCGGGAACGTAGACCTGCACGTCCGCGACCATCTTCTCGATCGAGGCCGTGATGGCGTCACGGTCGGCGTCGGGGTCGATGGCGCAGAAGATCGTGTCGCGCATCATCATGGGCGGCTCCGCCGGGTTCATGACGATGATCGCCTTGCCGCGCGCGGCCCCGCCCACCTGCTCGATGGCCCGCGCGGTGGTCTCGGTGAACTCGTCGATGTTGGCGCGCGTGCCGGGGCCCGCCGAGCGCGAGGACACCGAGGCGACGATCTCCGCGTAGCTCACGGGCGTGACCCGGCTGACGGCGTGCACGATCGGGATCGTCGCCTGGCCGCCGCAGGTCACCATGTTCACGTTCTGCGCGTCGAGCTGGGCTTCCAGGTTCACCACCGGACAGGCCAGCGGGCCGACGGCCGCGGGCGTCAGGTCGACCGCGACGATGCCGGCCTCGGCGTACCGAGGAGCGTTGGCGCGGTGCGCCTTCGCCGACGTCGCCTCGAAGACGAGCTGCGGCGGCTCCGGCTGCGCGAGCAGCCAGTCGACGCCCTCCGCCGAGGTCTGCAGGCCGAGCTCGGCGGCGCGCTTGAGCCCGTCCGACTCCGGATCCACGCCCACCATGTAGCGCACGTCCACGTGCTCGCTGCGCCGCAGTTTGGCCAGCAGGTCCGTTCCGATGTTGCCCGGGCCGACGATGGCCGCGGTCACTTTCTCCGTCATACCCCGACGATGCGTCCCGGCCACACTCATACTCAAGACATGTGTCCCGCTGAGCGGAACGACGGCGCCACCGTCGACCGGATCTCCGCGTTGCTATCGGCGTACCGCCCCGGCGACGGCGGGCTCGGCGTCTCCGAGCTGGCGCGGCGCACGGGACTACCCAAGTCCACGGTGCACCGCCTCACCGGCCACCTGGTGGCGGCCGGGCTGTTGGAGCGCTCCGGCACCGACCTGCGCCTCGGCCTGCGGCTGTTCGAGATCGGCCAGCTCGCCACAGGGCACCGCGACCTCGTCGACGCCGCTCGGCCCGTGCTCGCGGATCTTCGCTCGGCCACGCGCAACACAGTCCACCTGGCCCGTCTCGAGGGCACCGAGGTCGTCTACTTCGAGGTCCTCCCCGGCCCCGACGCTCCCAACCTCCCCTCCCGCGTGGGCGGCCGGATGCCCGCGCACGCCACCGGAGTCGGCAAGGCGATCCTCGCCTTCGCCGACGAGGCCGCGCTCGCCGCGGTACTCGCGACCGGACTGCCGCGCCTGAGTACGCGGACCATCGAATCGCCGTCGATCCTGCGCCGGCAGCTGCAGCGCATCCGCGCCGAGGGCGTGGCCTACGAGCGCGAGGAGTCCGGCCACGGCACCGTCTGCGTGGCGTGCCCGATTCTCGACGCCGACGGGGCCCCCGTCGCAGCCATCTCCGTGGCCGGCTGGAGTACGCGGATGCGGCCGGAGCGCGTGGGCCCCGCCGTGCGCGCCGCCGCCCTCACCCTCTCCCGCGTCGCCGGCTCGCGCGACTAGTCCCGGTCCACGTCGACGACCACCTTGCCGCGGACGCCACCGGCCTCGAGCCGGCGATGCGCGCCCGCGACATCGGCGAGCCGGTACGTCTCGTCGAGGACCGGCCGCAGTGCGCCGGCCTCGGCCATCCGCGCGACCTCGGCGAGCAGGGCGGAATCGGGGCCGCCGCGGAAGAACCGGATGCGCCGCGAACCGTGCACCACGGAGGTCGCGATCGTCGCCAGACTCCGCACCGGGTTCTCCGTGTCGAACCGGACCGTGACCATGCGTCCGGTGGAGGTGAGCAGGCGCCGGAACGCACGCAGGTCGGTACCGACGGTGTCGATCACGACGTCGAATCGGCCGAGGTCCGCGTGCTCGGCCCGGCGGTAGTCGACAACGCGATCCGCGCCGAGACCGGTCACGAAGTCGGCCGCGCCGGCCGCGGCCAGCCCCGTGACCGGCCCCGCGCCGAGCGCTCTGGCGACCTGGACGGCGGCACTGCCCACGCCGCCCGCCGCACCGCGGACCAACACGCTCTCACCCGACCGCAGCCCGGCCTCGCGCCGCAGCGCGAGCAGCGCCGTGAGCCCGCCGACGGGGAGCGTCGCGGCCTCGATCGGCGTCAGCGATGCCGGTGCGGCGGCGATCTGCGCGGGTCGGACGGCGACGTACTCCGCGAGGCTCCGCAGCGCCTGCCCCGTTGCGTCGGGTTTCTCGCTGAGCAGGCCCCAGACTCGGTCTCCGACGGCGTACCCGGACGCCCTCACCCCGATCGCGGCGACGTCCCCGACGAAGTCGAGTCCGGTCCGCCGGGGGAACGGGCCGCGCAGCAGCCAGCGCGGCACGGCGCCGGAGCGGAGCAGGAGCTCGCCACCGTTCACCGACACCGCCCGGACGCGCACCAGCACATCATCGGGGCCGATCGCGGGTATCGGCACGGTGCCCGCGTAGAGCACGTCGGGTGGGCCGTACCGATCGAACAGGGCCGCGCGCATCGTGGATTCGTCGTGTGTCATACCCGGGGAACAGCCGGCCACCCGTCGCGGCTTCCTCCCGCGGATAAAGTGAGAGGCATGGACGCCGATCCGTCTCACCTAGCGGCCGGCACGCAGCCCGCGTTGCGGACCGACGCGCGGCGTAACCGGGAGCGGATCGTGCGCGCGGCCCAGGAGGTCTTCACGGCCCGCGGGGTCGATGCTCCGCTCAGTGCGGTCGCCCGCCGGGCCGGGGTCGGCGTCGCGACGCTGCACCGCCGCTTCCCCTCGCGCGAGCATCTCGTGGCCGAGGCCTTCCAGGAGCAGTTCGGCGCTTGCACGCGTGCGCTCGACGACGCCCTCGCCGATCCCGACCCCTGGCACGGCCTGAGCGCCCTGGTGCACACGGTCTTCGCGTTGCAGGCCGGCGATCGCGGTTTCACCCGGGCGTTCCTCGACCGGAATCCCCATGCCGCCGGTTCCGCAACGGTCGACGACGCGGAACGTGCGCTGGACGCACTCGTCGGCCGGTGCCGCAGCGCCGGCGTCGTGCGTCCCGACGTCACCGGCGCCGACCTGGTTCTCGCGTTCCTCTCCAACGCCGGGCTCGTCGCCGACGGCGGGGTCCCGCCAGAGGCATCGCCGAGGCTGGCGGCGCACCTCCTCCGTGCCTTCGCCGTGTCCGACGGTGCACCGCTGCCCCCTGGCCCACCCCTCGCGCTGCGACCGATCCTGGGCGGAGCCGTCAGAAGTGCAGGACCGGGTCCGGGTCCCCGGGGACGCTGAAGTCGACGACGGCGAGGCCGCGGCGCGCACCGTCGTACACGGTGGCGGTGACCATCGGCCCCGAGGCGAGCACCTTGCCCACCTGCAGCCCGCGCAGGTGCAGCAGCTCGGCGACCCGCCGCCGGCCCGTGCCGCCGACGCCGCGCACTCCACCGAGGAAGCCGAGGGCGGCGCGGACGCCCAGGGTGCGGAACAGCCTCGGGCCCAGCAGGGTTCCGGCGGCCAACCCCCGCGGACCGGAGAGGAGCAGGGCGGCGATCATCCCGCGCAGCTCCCAGTGGGCGTACAGGCCGGTGATGGCGGCGCCGTCCGGCCCGTCGGCCACGGTGTAGCGCAGATGCATCGGAATGTGCAGGGTGACACCGGTGCTCATGGTGGTGTGCACCGTGAGGTCGCGAATCATGAGCCCCTCGTCGTCGCCCGGGACGATGAGGTCGTGTTCCACCTCGAAGACGATGCGGTTGGGCGCGATGAACATGTCGTAGAAGCGCCCGATCGCCGCCGGATCCGTCTGCGGCGGCGGGCCGACCGGGTCATGAACGGCTCCGCCCGGCGCGAACAGCGCGGTCCAGGCCTCTTTGTCGTGCACGGCGACGGCGGCGGGCGATGCCTCCACCACCCGCCGGATCGCTTCGGTGCCGGGCATCTAGAGCTTGAGCGCGTGCGTGGCGGTGGCGCCGCCGTCGGCCACGAACTCCGCGCCGGTGCTGTAGCTGGCCTCGTCGGAGGCGACGAACAGCACCAGCGCGGCGATCTCGTCGGCGCTGCCCTGGCGCCCGATGGGAAGGCGCTGCTTGAGCCAGTCCGTCGGCGGCTCGTTGCCGCCCAGCGCGTCCGCCACCATCGCGGTGTCGATCATGCCCGGATGCACCGAGTTCACCCGGATGCCGTACTGCCCCAGCTCCATCGCAGCCGCCTTCGTCATCCCGCGGATGGCGAACTTACTCGCCGTGTAGGCGGTGAGGTAGGGCATGCCGCCCAGCCCCTCGACCGAGGAGGTGTTGACGATCGAGCCGCCGCCGGCGGCCTTCATCGGCTCGACGGCGGCCCGCATGCCGAGGAAGCAGCCGAACTGGTTGATCCGGATCACGCGCTCGTAGTCGGCGAGAGCGGTCTGTTCGAGCGCCGAGAAGAACAGCACTCCGGCGTTGTTGACCAGGACGTCCAGCCCGCCGAAACGGGCCTCGATCTGCGCGATCGCGGCGGCCCAGTCGTCCTCGCTCGTCACGTCCAGGTGCCGGTAGACCGCCGCGTCGCCGAGTTCGGCCGCGAGCGCCTCGCCCTGCTCGTCGAGCACGTCGCCGAGCAGCACGCGCGCACCCTCCGCGACGAATCGCCGCGCCACGGCGGCACCCTGCCCGCGGGCGGCACCGGTGATGAGTGCCCGCTTGCCGCTCAGTCTTCCCGTCGTGCTCGTCATGATTCAGCCCTCCAGTTGTGCGGCGACGAACATCCGGTCGTCGCGGTCCGCGAAATAGCCGCCCACCGCCGCGGCGAGCCCCGCCTCGTCCCACTGCCCGCCGTCCGCATCGAAGCGGGCCTCCAGGCTGGGTGGCGCCATCAGGGCGACCATTCCCCCGTGCACCACGAAGACCTGGCCGTTGACCTTCGCGGCCTCGGGGCCGGCGAGGAAGCGCACGAACCGCGCGACGTGGTCGACCGACAGCGGATCGACGGTGCCGTCGGGGGCGTCGCCGAAGACGCCCTCGGTCATCGCGGTGCGGGCCCGGGGGCAGATCGCGTTGGCCCGCACGCCGTACCGGCCCAGGCCGCGGGCGGTGGCGATGGTGAGCGCCGCGATGCCCGCCTTCGCGGCGGCGTAGTTGGGCTGCCCGACGGAACCGAACAGGAAGGCCTCCGACGAGGTGTTGATGACGCGGCCGTAGACCTCGCCACCCGACGCCTTGGCGGCGTCGCGCCAGTAGGCCGACACGTTGCGCGAGAGGAGGAAGTGCCCGCGCAGGTGCACCCGGACCACCGAATCGAACTCGTCGTCGGTCATCGAGAAGATCATCTTGTCCCGGCAGAAACCCGCGTTGTTGACCACGATGTGCACGCCGCCGAGGCCCTCGGCCGCCGCCATCAACGCGTCCGCGGTCTCGCGATCGCCCGAATCGCCGAGCACCAGCGCGGCGCGGCCGCCGTCGGCCCGGATCTGCTCGACCACCTCCTCGGCCGCGGGTGCGACGTCGCCCACGACGACGGCGGCGCCCCCGCGGGCGAGCGCCAACGCCTCCGCACGGCCGAGGCCGGCTCCGGCGCCGGTCACGATCGCCACCTTGCCGTCGAGGCTCGCCACGTCTGCCTGCGTCATCTGCAACCCTTCGATTTCGAGAACCTGTTCACCGTGGAGCACGCGCTCCTCCACCTAAGGAAAATACTGTCGAGACCGCGGTTTCGTTCCGCTTTTCTAGAACTTGTTCTACAGTGGCGCCATGCGGATCGACTATGCGCCGGAACAGCAGGAGCTGCGCGCCGAGCTGCGGGCCTACTTCGCCCATCTGATGACGCCCGAGCGCCGCGAGGCCCTGCTCGGCCCCGGCGGCGAGTACGGCGACGGCGAGGTCTACAAGGAGATCACCCGCACCCTCGGCAAGGACGGCTGGCTCGCCATCGGCTGGCCGGAGGAGTTCGGCGGGCAGGCCCGCCCCATGCTCGACCAGCTGATCTTCACCGACGAGGCGGCGGTCGCCGGGGTGCCCGTGCCCTTCCTCACCGTGAACACCGTGGGCCCCGCCATCATGGCCGGCGGCACCGCCGAGCAGAAGGCGGAGCTGCTCCCCGGCATCGCCGCGGGCGAGACGCACTTCTCCATCGGCTACACCGAGCCCGAGGCCGGCACCGACCTCGCGTCGCTGAAGACCCGCGCGGTCGTCGACGGCGACGACTTCGTCGTCAACGGCCAGAAGATGTGGACCTCGCTCATCGAGTACGCGGACTACATCTGGCTGGCGGCGCGCACGGACCCCGAGGCCCAGCGCCACCGCGGCGTCTCGATCCTGGTGGTGCCCACCGACTCCCAGGGGTTCTCCTGGACCAAGGTGCACACCGTCGCCGGGCCGGGCACCTCCGCCACCTACTACCAGGACGTGCGCGTCCCCGCGACGTCGGTCGTCGGCGAATTGCACGGCGGCTGGAAGCTCATCACCAACCAGCTCAACCACGAGCGCGTCGCACTGACCTCGGCCGCGCCGCTGCTCGATTCGGAGCGGCAGGTGCGGCACTGGGCGCAGAACACCAAGCTCGCCGACGGCTCCCGCGTCATCGATGCCGAGTGGGTGCGCACGCACCTCGCCCGGGTCTACGCCCACGCGCAGTACCTCAAACTGCGGAACTGGAAGATCGCGTGGGCCGCGGACCACAGCGAGCTCGGCCCGGCCGACGCCTCCGCCACGAAGGTCTTCGGCACCGAGTACGCCACCGAGGGCTACCGCCTGTTGATGGAGGTGCTCGGCACTGCGGCCGTCGTGCGCGCGGGCTCCCCCGGCGCGCTGCTGCGCGGCCGCATCGAACGCCTGCACCGCAGCTCGCTGATCCTCACCTTCGGCGGCGGCACCAACGAGATCCAGCGCGACCTGATCGCCGGGGCCGGCCTCCGGCTGCCGGTCAGCCGCTAGGGACAGGAGCGAAGACATGGATTTCACCGTCCCCGAGGCCCGGACCGACCTGGCCGGCCTGACGCGGCGCATCGTCGAAGCCTGGTCGGAGAAGACCCCGCGCCCCACCGACTCCGGGCTCGATCCCGACCTGTGGGCCACCCTCACGCGCTCCGGAGTGCTCGATGCGGCGCTGCCCTCCGCAGTCGGCGTCGGAGGCCTGGGGCTGTTGGCGCACACCGCCGTCCTCGGCGAGCTCGGCCGGGCGGCGGCGCCCGCTCCGTACCTGGATTCGATCCTGGTCGCGGGCGAGCTGCTCGCCGAGGCCGGTACCCCCGCCCAGCTCGAGCAGTGGCTCGTGCCGCTCGTCCGCGGCACCGCGACGGCCGCCGTGGCCCTCGGCGACGACCTGTCGCGCTTCGCCGCTCGCCCCGTCGCGGACGGCTGGCGCCTCGAGGGTGCGCAGACCGCAGTCTCGTCCGCCGCCTTCGCCGATCTGCTCGTCCTCGAGGCCGTCACGGCCGACGGTGCCGCGCTCTTCCTCGTGCCACGCGGGACCGCCGGGATCACCGTCACCGGCCAGCAGGTCGGCAACGGGAGCGACGCCGCGCTCGTCGAGGCGGAGGCGGTGACCCTGCCCGCCACCGCACGACTGGGCGGCGAGGCGGCCGCGGCCCGCGCGCGACGGCTCGCCACCCTCGGCTGGTGCGCTCTGCAGGCGGGCATCACCGAGCGCGCGCTCGAACTCACCGCCGACTACGCCCGCACCCGTGAGCAGTTCGGCAAGCAGATCGGTAGTTTCCAGGCCGTGCGACAACGCCTCGCCGACGCCTACATCGACGTCGAAGCCGTGCGCCTCACGCTGCTCGAGGCGGCCTGGCGCGAGTCCGAGGGGCTCGACGCCGCCGCGGAGATCGCCACCGCCAAGTTCTGGGCCGCCGAGGCCGGACACCGCGTGGCGCACACCGCGGTCCACGTCCACGGCGGCGTCGGCATCGACACCGATCACCCCACCCATCGCTACTTCGTGGCGGCCAAGCGCGCGGAGTTCGCGCTCGGCGGCGCGACGGCCCATCTCCGCGCCCTCGGCGCGACCCTCGCCGGAAGGAACCCCGCATGATCCGCAAGCTCTCCAAGACCTCGACCACTCCCCTGTCGGGAGGCGAGTCCGTCGACTACATCGTGATCGGTTCGGGCAGCGCGGGTTCCGTGGTGGCGGGTCGCCTGGCCGACACCGGCGCCACCGTCGCGCTGCTGGAGGCCGGCAAGGCCGACAACACCCGCATGACCCAGGTTCCCGGCATGATCACGATGGTGCACACGGTGCCGCAGATGAAGTCGCGCGTGGCGTGGAAGCAGTACTCGGTGCCGCAGAAGTTCGCCAACGATCGCACGATCCCCATGACGCGCGGCAAGATCCTCGGCGGGTCCAGCTCCATCAACGGCATGCTGTTCGTGCGCGGCAACCGCGCCAACTACGACTCGTGGGCCGCCGAGGGCGCCACCGGCTGGGACTACGAGGGCGTGCTGCCCGCGTTCAAGCGGCTCGAGAACTGGGAGGGCGGCGGCAGCGAGCTCCGCGGCGCCGGCGGCCCGATCGAGGTCACCCGCCAGCGCGACCTGACCGCAGCGACGAACTCGTACATGCAGGCCCTTTCGGGCACGCTGAACACGCCGATCATCGAGGACTACAACGGCGCCTCCCAGGAGGGCGTGAGCGTCTTCCAGCAGAGCGCCGCGGGCGGCACCCGCTACAGCTCCGCGCAGGGGTATCTGCGCGAGGCCCGCCCCAATCTGAGGGTGCACGTGAACGCGCACGTCAAGCGGGTCGTGATCGAGAACGGCAGGGCCACGGGCGTGGAGGTGCTCGACGGGAACTCCGTCACCACCATCCGGGCCGACCGCGAGGTCATCGTCTCCGCCGGCGTCATCGGCACCCCGCAGATCCTCATGCTCTCGGGCGTCGGGCCCGCGGCGCACCTGCGGGAGAAGGGGATCGACGTCGCCGCCGACCTGCCCGTCGGCCAGAACCTGCACGACCACCTCTTCGTCCCGATGACCTTCCTGATGAAGGACGCGGTGAACAAGGGCACCCCGGCCTACTTCGCCAAGGGCCTGGCCGCCGAGGTGCGCAACCCCGGCACCACGTGGATGGCGCGCACCGTCTTCGACGCGGCGGCGTTCGTCCGCACCTCCTACGCCAAGGACATCCCGGACCTCCAGATCCACTGCCTGCCGTGGAACTATCCCGTGCCGAACCAGGACGCCGACAAGCTGCACATGGTCGATCCCCGGCCGGGGCTGACCATCCTGCCCACCCTGATCTACCCGCAGAGCCGCGGCGAACTGCGCCTGAACTCCGCGAATCCCCTGGAGCAGCCGTCGATCGACCCCGGCTACCTCAGCGACCCGCAGGACACCGAGGTGCTCATGGAGGGCATCGGCATGATCCGCGAGGTGATGCAGCACCCCGCCGTGCGCGGCAAGGTCAGCGAGGAGTTCACGCCCGGTGCGTCGTTCATGGACGAGACGGCCCTGCGCCGCGAGCTCCCGAACCGCGTGCACTCGGTGTACCACCCGGTGGGCACCTGCCGGATGGGCGTCGACGAGCGGGCCGTCGTCGATCCGCAGCTCAAGGTCATCGGCGTCGAGGGCCTGCGCGTCGCCGACGCCTCGATCATGCCGTCGATCACCGGCGGCAACACGAACGCACCGTCGTACATGATCGGCGAGATGTGCGCGCGGTTCCTCGGCGCCTGAGATGACGGCACCGCTCCCGACCGTCGCCGACCTGCTCCGCGCCCGCGCCGACGACCCCGGCGCGGGCTTGCGGACCGGCGACCGCACGTGGAGCTGGGCGGAGCACGTCGCGGCGTCCGCGGTCCGGGCCTCCGTCCTGCGGGAGCTCCTGCCCGACGGTGCGCCCCCGCACGTCGGCGTGCTCGCCGACAACGTCCCCGAGTTCTCGCTGCTCCTCGGCGCCGCGGCCCTGTCAGGGGCGGTCGTGGTGGGGCTCAACCCCACTCGTCGCGGGGACGCCCTCGCCCGCGACATCGCACTCGCCGATTGCGGCGCGGTCCTCACCCAGGGCCGGCACGGAGAGCTCCTCGACGGTCTCGACCCCGGTGTCCCGGTGCTCGATCTCGACGGTCCGCGGTGGGCCGCCCTGCTCGACGCGCACGCCGGCGCATCGTTACCCGCGGCCGAGCTCACCCCCGACAGCCTGCTCGCCCTGGTCTTCACCTCCGGCACGAGCGGCGAACCGAAGGCGGTGCGGGCCACGCACGGCAAGTTCGCCGGTGCGGGGACCATGCTGGCGCAGCGGTTCGGTCTCAGCGGCGACGACACCGCGTACATCGCGATGCCGCTGTTCCACTCCAACGCGCTGCTCGCGGGCTGGGCCGTGGCCCTGGCGGCCGGTGCCACCATCGCCCTCGCCGAACGCTTCTCGGCCTCGAACTTCCTCGCCGACGTGCGGCGGTACGGCGCCACGTACGCGAATTACGTGGGCACGCCCCTGTCGTACATCCTCGCCACCGCGGAGCGCGATGACGACGCCGACAATCCGCTGCGGGTCCTGTACGGCAACGAGGGCCGCGCCGACGACATCGCGGCGTTCGCCCGGCGGTTCGGGTGCCACGTGCAGGACGGCTACGGCTCGTCGGAGAACGGCGTCGCCATCGCCCGCACCCCGGACACCCCGCCCGATGCGCTCGGTCCACTGCCCGACGGGGTCGCCGTCGTCCGCCCCGGCACCCTCGAGGAGTGCCCCCGCGCGCGGATCGGTGCCGACGGCACCGTCGTCAACGCGGACGAGGCGATCGGCGAGCTGATCAACACCGCGGGCACCGGCGGGTTCTCGGGCTACTACAACGATCCCGCCGCGGACGCCGCGCGCGCCGACGGCGGCGTCTACCGCACCGGCGACCTGGCGTACGTGGACAAGGCGGGCTACGTCCACTTCGCCGGCCGCACCGGCGACTGGATGCGGGTGGGCGGCGAGAACCTCGGTGCCGCACCGATCGAGCGCGCTCTGCTGCGCCACCCCGCGATCGCGGAGGCCGCCGTGTACGGCCTGCCGGACCGCGTCGGCGATCAGGTGGCGGCGGCGCTCGTCCTCACGCCCGGCGCGGAACTCACCCCCGCGGATTTCGCCGCATTCCTCCGCGCGCAGCCCGACCTGGGACCGCGGCAGCACCCGCGCCGCTGGCGCATCGTCGACGAGCTGCCGCGCACGCCGTCGTTCAAGGTGCTCCGCCGCGCCCTCGTGGCCGACGGGATCGACGCCACCGCACCGCTACCCGGGCAGTAGCGACCGCACCGCATCGATCGTGTCCGCCTCGGCGGCGGTCTTGTCCGGGCGGTAGCGCAGCACGCGGGCGAAGCGCAGCGCGACGCCGCCGGGATAGCGGCGGGAGGCCTGCACCCCGTCGAGCTCGATCTCGACCACGATCTCGGGGCGCAGGTGGACGGTGTGCTCGTCGCGCGAGGTCTCGTGCCGCGGGAACTCCTCCGTCTGCCAGCGCAGCAGCTCGTCGGTGAGGCCCTTGAAGGTCTTGCCGACCATGATCGGTGCACCGCCGTCCGGATCCCGGGCGCCGAGGTGCAGGTTCGAGAGCATCCCCGTGCGGCGCCCGTACCCCCACTCCGCGCCGAGCACGATCAGATCGAGTGTGTGGCTCTGCTTGACCTTCTGCCAGGCGCGGCCCCGGCGGCCCGCGGCGTAGAGCGAATCGAGCGACTTGACCATCACGCCCTCGTGCCCGGCGGCGAGCGCCGCGGCGTACTGGGCCTCGGCCTCGTCCGCGGTGGGCCGGGTCAGTGCGGGGATGCGCAGCGCGCCCGCCACCGCCTGCAGCGCGTCGAGGCGGACGGACAGCGGCTCGTCGAGCAGGTCGCGACCGTCGAGGTGCAGGCAGTCGAAGAAGTACGGGCGCAGCACCGTCTCCCCGGATTCCGACGATCCGAAGCGGCTCATCGTCTCCTGGAAGGGCCTGGGCCGGCCGGCGTCGGTGAGGGCGAGCGACTCGCCGTCGAGGACGACGGACCGGCACGGCAGTTCCCGTGCCAGCGCGACGATCTCGGGCACCGCTGCGGTGATGTCGCGGAGCGTGCGGGTGTAGACGCCCACCTCGTCGCCGTGGCGGTGCACCTGGATCCGGGCGCCGTCGAGCTTGTACTCGACGCTCACATCCGGCCCCAGGTCGGCCAGTGCGGAGGCGACGTCCTCCGCCGGGGAGGCCAACATCGGGGAGACGCCGCGCAGCACCTCGAGGCCGAAACCCGCGAGCTCGTCGGCGCCGCCGCGCAGGGCGGCCGCGGCGGTGGCCGGGAGCGAGCCGGAGAGCATCGCCGCGCGGCGCACCGTCTCCAGCGGTACCTCCGCTGCGCGGGCCACCGCGTCGGTGACCACCCCCGCGAGCGCGCCCTGCCGGACCTCGCCCGTGATGAGCCCGACGAGGAAGCGCTGCTCCTGCTCTGTCGCGCGCCCGAACAGCCCGGTGAGGACGGCGTCCCGCCGGGCGACGGAGCCCGCGCCCGACGTGCCCGCCAGCTCGTCGAGCGCGGCGGTGACCTCCTCGATCGTCAGCTCCGGCTCCGCAGCGGGCGTGAGCGCCGGGGCGGTGCGTGCGAGTGTGCGCCAGCCGGTGCCCAGGCGCCCCTGCAGGAGCTCGCCCGAGAGCCAGGCGACGACGGGGCGCACGTCCGCGGGCCCGGCGGCGCGGATCACGGCGGCCAGCGCCGTGATCTTCGCGGTGCGCGAGCGGGTACTCGCCACCTCGGTGGACACGGCGACGACCTCGGCGAACAGCACCCCGCCATTGTGGCGCACACCCCTGACGGACGCGGGTCGACCGGCGGCGACAGTCCGCGTCAGCGCCACGACAGTCCCACGACAGAACGGCGATGCATCGTGATGCCCATGACGATCACACAGATGAGGACCGGCGCGAGCCCGTCCTCCCCCACCGACCTCGCGATCGACGCCCGCGGCCTGGTCAAGCACTTCGGTGCGACCCGCGCGGTCAACGGCGTCGACCTGCAGGTGCCCACCGGCACCGTCTACGGCGTGCTCGGCCCCAACGGCGCCGGCAAGACCACCACCATCAGCATGCTCGCCACGCTGCTGCGCCCCGACGCCGGCAGCGCCCGCGTCTTCGGGCACGACGTGGTCGCGGAGTCCACCACCGTGCGCTCGCTCATCGGCGTCACGGGGCAGTTCGCCTCGGTCGACGAGGACCTCACAGCCCGGCAGAACCTCGTGCTCTTCGGCCGGCTCCTCGGCAAGAGCCGCGCCGCCTCCCGGGCGCGGGCGGAGGAACTGCTCGGCGCCTTCGGCCTGGAGGACGCGGCGAACCGCCCGCTCAAGGAGTTCTCCGGCGGCATGCGCCGCAGGCTCGACCTGGCGGCGAGCCTGATCGACACCCCGCCGCTGCTGTTCCTCGATGAACCGACCACGGGGCTCGACCCGCGCACCCGCGGGCAGATGTGGGACACGATCCGCGAGCTCGTCGCGACCGGATCGACCGTGCTGCTCACGACGCAGTACCTCGACGAGGCGGATCAGCTGGCCGACCGCATCGCCGTGATCGACCACGGTCTCGTCATCGCCGACGGCACGGCCGACGAGCTCAAGGCCTCCGTCGGTTCGTCCACGCTGCAGCTCACCCCCGCCGACCGCGCCGATGCGCCCGCGGTCGCGCGCACCGTCGACGGCGTGCTGGGCGAGCCGGCGGCGCTCAGCCCGGAGGCGGCCCGCGTGACCGCACCTCTGCGGCGTCCCGATCTCGTGCCGGACCTGCTCATCGCGCTGCGCGAGCAGGGCGTGGCCATCGAGGAGATCACGGTCTCCAAGCCCAGCCTCGACGAGGTGTTCCTCACCCTGACCGGCCACCCGGAGAACGGCGCGGCCGCCACCGATTCCGCCCAGGAGGCGTCATGACCACCACCCTGACCCGCGCCCCGGGCCGCACGCCGGACCGCGCGGCCCCCGATCACATCGGCCTCGCCGACACCGTCCGGCAGTCCTTCACCATGGGCTGGCGCGGCGTGCTCAAGATCCGGCACAACCCGGAGCAGCTCTTCGACGTGGTGCTCCAGCCCGTCGTGTTCACGCTGATGTTCGCCTACATCTTCGGCGGGGCGATCAGCGGCGACGTGCACAGCTACCTGCCGGTCATCATCCCCGGCATCCTGGTGCAGACCGTGATCGTCGCGTCGATCGTGACGGGCACCCAGCTCCGCGAGGACATGAACAAGGGCGTCTTCGACCGGTTCCGGTCGCTGCCCATCGCCCGCATCAGCCCCCTCGCCGGCGCGCTGCTCGCGGACGTCGTCCGCTACCTCATCGCCACGATCATCACGTTCGTCGTGGGCATCGCGATGGGCTGGCGCCCGGACCCGGTGGGCGTCCTCGCCTCGACCGCGCTGATCCTGTTCTGCAGCTTCGCGGTGTCGTGGATCTTCGCGCTCATGGGCTGCCTGATGAGCAAGGCCACCTCGGTGCAGGGCGTGTCGATGATGATCATGTTCCCGCTGACGTTCCTGTCCAACGCCTTCGTCCCGGTCGAGACCATGCCGGGCTGGTTGCAGGCCTTCGTGAACGTGAACCCGATCAGCCACCTGGTCTCCGCGATCCGCGAGCTGTGCAACTCCGGCCACGCCGGCGTGCACGTGGTGTGGAGCCTGGTCGGCGCGCTGGTGATCATCGCGATCTTCGCGCCCCTCGCCGTGCGGGCCTACATCCGCAACGCCCGCTGACGCAGGCGCTCCCGCCGGATCCCACCGCCGCGCTACGCCCTCCGGCGCAGCGCGGCGGTGCTCTCGCGCAGGAGGCGGACGGCGCGGGAGCGCGAGAGCCCGGCCACCTCCTCCGCCCGGGCGTGCCACTCACCCGCCGGAGCACCCTCCGGTGGATCGGCGAGCCGGCGCATCGTCTCGTGCATCACCGGGTAGTCCTGGCGCGCACCGAGTCTGCACGCCAGGGCCACGAGGGTCGCCGCCTCGGCGGAGCCCGGATCCGTCGCCACCAGGTACGCGCCGACGGCCAGCGCCATGGTCGCCGCCTGCGGCAGATCCCAGTACCCGGTCACCCCGAACATCGCCTCGTCTCCCGCCGTCAGCGCCGCCACCAACTCGCGTCCCGACTCCGGCTCCCCGCACGCCACCACGCCGAGGAGAGCGATCGCCACCAGCATCTCGCCGCCGGGATCCCTGCTGCCGTTCGGGATCCGGCGCACCAGCAGTTCGCCTGCCCGTCGGTAGAGCGCCGCGTCGGGCTCGCCCCGCAGACGCGCCAGCTCGGCGGTGCCGATCAACATCGCGGCGACCGCCTCCGGCCCGCCGTCCGGGTCCGGATCGGCGGGTTCCCAGTCGCCCTGCAGCGTGCGGTGCAGGGACTGGGCCTCGTCGAGCCGTCCGAGCGAGCTCAGGCTCGCCACGAGGTACGCGGTCGCCTGCTTCGCGTCCTCGTCGGCGCCGATCGAGGTCAGCTTCTCGGCGGCCGTCCGGTAGCGCCGCTGCGCCTCCTCCCACCGCGCCTGCTGGCCGAGGATGCTCGCGGTGCTCATCGCCAGCATCGCCTCCGTCCACGCGTCGGCCGCGCCGCCGAGCGCACCGATGATCGTCGAGTCCTCCAGTGCACCCGCGAGATCGCCGCGGTTCTCCCGCAGATTCATCCGCGCGGCCAGAGCGTGCAGGCGCACGTCGTCGACGGGCGCGTCCACCCCGGCGAGCACCAGGCGCAACAGGCCGAAGACGGAGCGCTGCAGGAAGAGGGCACTGAAGTACTCGGCCGGGTCGAGCAGCGTCCGCTCGGGGCGATGCAGGCGACGGATCATGGTGCGGCCGCGCACCACGTGCCGCGCCTTCGGGTCGGCCCCGGGCGCCGCGCAGGCGGCGAGCACGGTCGCCTGCCACAGCTCGCGGTCCTCGTCGCCGAGCCCGGCCGCGAGCGCCGCGCGCGGGTCGGGCAGGGCGTGCACGATCCGGATGCCCAGCTCCTGCACCTGCGCGTGCAGGCTGCGCATCGACCACAGCCCGGCGAGCAGCGGGAAGACCCGGATCACGGTCCACACCGCGGCGCGATCGCCGGCCGCCAGCGCGGTGACGGCGCCGCGGAGCACGAAGGCCAGGTTCTCGAGGTCGTCCGCGAGGCGACCGATCACCCCGTGGCCACCGACGGACCGGTACTCGTGCCACATCTGCGCCGCGAGGTCCGCCGCCCACGACGCCATCGCCCGGTCCACGACGGTGCCCTCGTCGGCCCAGCCGGACGATCGCGGCGCCTCGGCGAGCCGTTCCTCGCCGAACTCGCGCACGGTCTCCAGCATGCGGTAGCGGGTGCGACCGCCGCTCTGCGTGACGTGCAGCAGGGACTGGTTGACGAGGGATACCAGCGCATCGTCGAGCGCGATCGGGTCCAGCTCCGTGACCGCGGCGGCCGCGGCGGTGTCGAATCCCCCGGGGAAACGGCACAGGCGCCGCAGCGTCCGCTGGGCGTCGGGTTCGAGGAGCTCCCAGCTCCATTCGATCACCGCGTGCAGGGTGCGATGCCGGTCGGGCGCCGAGCGGTCCGCGGAGCGCAGCAGCGCGAACCGCCGCTCCAGCCGGTCGGTGATCTCCTCGACGCTCAACGTGCGCACCCGCGCGGCGGCGAGTTCGATCGCGAGCGGCAGGCCGTCGAGGCGGCGGCACAGTTCGGCGACGGCATCGGCGGGCAGCGGCACGTCGGGCCGCACGGCGCGGGCGCGCTGGATGAACAACTCGACCGCGGCGGAGGAGGCCCCGGCGGTCGCCAGCACGGGCAGCGGGTGCACCCGCTCGGCCCGGATCTGCAGCGGCGCACGGCTGGTCGCGAGCACGGTGACTCCGGGAGCACCCGCGACGAGGCCTCCCACCACCTCCGCGCAGGCGTCGACGACCTGTTCGCAGTTGTCCAGCACGACGAGGCAGCGCCGGCGTCCCAGCGCCTCCACCACCCGTTCGCCGAGATCGCGGATCGTCCTGCGCGGCATCCCGTCCGCGCCCAGGTCCGCCTCCGCGAGTCCGAGCACCCGTGAGACCGCCGGCAGCACACCGTCGGCCGAGCGGACGGCGGCGAGCGGCACGTAGAACACCGGCGTGCCCGCCTCCGCCACGGCGGCGCCGACCGCTTCGGCGATGCGGGTCTTCCCGACGCCGCCCGGCCCGAGGACGGTGACCACCCGGGACTCGCCCAGCAGGCGCACCAGTTCGGCGCGTTCGGCGTCGCGCCCGATCAGCGGGGTGACCTCGGCCGGCAGGCCCACCGCGGCGGCGCGCGACGGCGCCGGTGGTGCGGGGGTGCCGTCCGTCAGGAGTTCGCGGTGCAGCCGGGCCGCCTCCTCGCCAGGTTCGGTGCCCAGCTCGGTGATCGAGACGCGGCGCAGCTCGGCGTAGGCGGCGAGGGCCTCGGCGATCCGGCCGCCGCGCGCGAGGGCCCGCATCAGCAGGATCCGGGCGGGCTCGTCGAGCGGATCGGCGGCGATGCGGCGCTCGGCGATCGCTCGCGCCGTGCCGATCTCGCCCGCCGCCAAGGCCGCGGTGGCCGCCCGCGCCTCGAGCCGATCGAACGCGGCGCCCGCCCGGCGCGCGAGCTCGTGCGCGGGACCACCGTCGTCGAGATCCTCCCCGGGAGCGCCCCGCCACAGCGCCAGGGCGCGCCGCTCGTCGCCCGGTTCCCGTAGCGCCGCCTCGGCGCGCGCGAGATCGGTGTCCGCCGTGAGCCGGTAGCCACCGGCGACCGCGTCGAGCGCGGCGGGCCGGATGAGCGCACGGAGGCGCGAGATCTGGGTGTGCAACGCGGCGTGCGGCGCCTTGGGCGGCGCGTCACCCCAGACGTCGTCGACGAGACGGTCGGCACCGACAGGGCGTCCGTCCGCGAGCACGAGCGCGACGAGGAGCCGCCGGGCGCGGATTCCGGGCACGGGCCGACCGCCGGCGACGACCGGTCCGAGGACGCCGATCATCGCCGCGTGGTCGGGGGCGCTGCCGTCGTGCACCCGGCCAGCGTAGTCGCGGTGATGCCTTCGGATCGTCCCGGTGGCGACGCGATCAGCGGATGCGCAGCTTGCGCATCCAGCGCAGCACCTGGAGGGTCTGCTGCGCGTACTGGTCGTAGCTCTGCCCCGGCCGAGCCCCGTAGACCTGCTTCTTCATCGTCGCCAGGTTGGTGGTGTCCGTGTACTTGAGCAGCCCCGCATCGCCGTGGCGCACGCCCACGCCGGAGGCCTTCCACCCGCCCGACGGGGTGCCCTTGCTGGCGAAGGACGCCGCGAAGCCGTCGTTGATGTTGACGTTGCCCGCCTCGAGCTGCGCGCCGATCCGCGCGGCGCGGCGTAGATCCTTGCCCCACACACTGGCGTTGAGCCCGTAGTGGGTGTCGTTGGCGAGGCGGATGGCCTCCTCGTCGTTCGCGTACCGGAACAGCGCCACGACGGGGCCGAAGGTCTCGGCGGTCGCGAGCTGCATGTCCGGGGTGACGCCGGTGAGCACCGTCGGCGCGTAGAAGGCCGGACCGACGTCCGTGCGCTCGCGCCCGCCGCACAGCACGGTGGCCCCCTTGGCGCGCGCGTCCTCGACGTGGGCGGACACGCGGCGCAGCTGATCGGGCGAGGCGAGCGAGCCCATGTCGGGCTCGTAGTCGTAGGTGGCGCCCAGCTTGAGCGCGCCCGCGGCGGCGACGAACCGGCGGGAGAACTCGTCGAAGATGCGCTCGTGGACGTACATCCGCTCGATGTGCATGCACGCCTGGCCCGCGTTGGCGAAGACGGCGAAGATCGCCGACGTGATCGCCTCGTCGAGGTCCACGTCGTCGAGCACGATCATCGGGTTCTTGCCGCCCAGCTCGAGGCAGGCCCCGATCAGGTTGCGCCCGGCCCGCTCGCCCACGGTGGTGCCCGTGGCGCTCGATCCCGTGAACATGACGAAGTCGGACTCGTCGATGAGGGCGGGGCCCACGTCCGGCCCCTGCCCGCACACCACCTGGAAGAGCCCCTCCGGTGCGCCGGCGCGGCGCAACAGCTCGACGCCGTACAGCGCCGCGAGGGCGGTCTTGTTGTCCGGCTTGACCACCACTCCGTTGCCGGCGATCAACGCGGGGATGGCATCCGAGATGCCGGTGGCGAACGGGAAGTTCCACGGCGCGATGATGCCGACGACACCCTTGGGCCGGTGCAGCTCGACGGAGTTGCTGAGCACCGGGATCGGGCCGCCGCGGCGCCGCGAGCGGAGCAGTCCCGGTGCGGCCTTGAGGTAGTGGCTGATCACCATCGGCACGTCGCAGGACTCCTCGAAGGCCATGCGCCGGTTCTTGCCGGTGCCGCTCTGGATGAGGTCGACCAGCAGCTCGTTGTTCTCCAGGATCAGCTCGTGCAGGCGCCGGAAGACCGCGAGCCGCTCCTCGAGCGGACGCTGCGCCCAGTCCCGCTGCGCCTCGCGCGCGGCGGCGAAGGCCGCGATCACGTCGCCGGGCGTCGACTGCGGGAGCGCGCCGATGGCCGCTCCCGTGAAGACCTCGGTCATGGTGAACGGTTCGCGACTGCCGTCGGCCACCACCTGCGCGGTGAGGCGCTCGATCAGCTCGTCGGTGACGCGCGCGGGCAGGGTGCTGTCGATCTGCGTGGGCGAAGCCATACCGAACTGTAACCCAAACCCTAGAACTTGTTCTAGATTCGGGGAATGGTCAACGATCTCAATCTGGGCATCAACCTCGGCTACTGGACCCGTGGGCCGGAGGACCACACCGCCGCGGTGATCGCCGCGGACGAGCTCGGCTACGACTACGTCTTCACCGCCGAGGCCTACGGTTCCGACGCCTTCTCCACGCTGGCCTGGTACGGAGCGCGGACCACGCGGATCAAGCTGGGCACCGCGGTCGCGCAGATCCCGGCCCGCACGCCCACCGCGACCGCGATGCACGCCCTCACCATCGACGGCCTCTCCGGCGGTCGCATGGTGCTCGGCCTCGGCGCGTCCGGGCCGCAGGTCGCCGAGGGCTGGTACGGCAGCCCGTTCCCCAAGCCGCTCGCACGGACCCGCGAGTACGTCGACATCGTGCGACAGGTGATCGCGCGGGAGCAGCCGGTCACCAGCGCCGGCCCGCACTACCCGCTCCCCCTCCCCGGAGGCACCGGACTGGGGAAGCCGCTCAAGTCCATCGCGCTGCCCGTGCGGCCGCGGATCCCGGTCTTCCTCGGCGCGGAAGGACCGAAGAACGTCGCACTGTCGACGGAGATCGCCGACGGCTGGCTGCCGCTGTTCGTCGACCCGCAGCAGGTCGACGCGGTCTTCGGCGAATCCCTCGCGGGTCGCTCCGCCGACTTCGAGATCGCCGCCACGGTCTCGGTGATCGTCTCCGACGACCTCGACGCCGCTCTCACCCAGGCCAAGATCCCGCTCGCCTTCTACATCGGCGGCATGGGCCACAAGTCGACCAACTTCCACCTCGACCTCATCGGCCGGCTCGGCTTCGCGGACGCCGCCGTCGCGGTCCAGGAGAAGTTCCTGGCCGGCGACCGCGCGGGCGCCATCGCCGCCGTCCCCGACGAGCTCGCCGACTCCATCGCCCTGCTCGGGCCGATCGACCGGATCGCCGAGCGGATGCAGCTCTGGCGCGACTCCCCGGTCACGACGGTGCTGTTCAGCGGCGTCCGGGACGAGAGCACTCTGCGTGCCCTGATGGAGGCGGCGCGGGGCTGAGCGTCAGCGCCGCCCGAAGGTGAAGGCGAGATCCCACGGGTCGAGGTCCCACCGGCTGATCGCCTCGATCATCACCGTCGGGGCCGTCGCCACCGTCTCGGGGCTCGACGGTGCGCTGATCGTCGCCGTCCGCTCCCACTCGTCGACGAACGGGGCCCACAGCTCGGAGCCGCTCGGCGGCGGCGCGGTCTCGACGACGGTGACGACGCCGCCCGGCGCACCGTCGGCCGGCAGAACGACGAAGAGACAGAAGGGTTCCCGGCCGGCGTCGTGCGCGCCCCGCTCGACGACGAGGTACTCGTCGGTGGCCGCGCAGTGCTCGACCGCGCGCACCAGTACCTCGCGGAAGTCCTCGAAAGTCGACCTCGAGGGCCGCTTCTCCGCGGCCAGCGCGACCGACTGCTCCTGCATGGTCAGGCTCCCGTCGGCGGCCCGCAGCGGAGCGCGCGGGCGCACCAGCAGTGCACCGTCGACCTCCGACAGGCGCGCCGCCTCGCGGTAGCGGCCCTCCTTGCGGGAGACGCGGCCGATCCGGCCGGCCGCCTGCACCTCGCGCAGCCAGGCGTCGTCGGGCACGGACCAGAGGCGCGCGGCACCGTCGGCCGACCAGGTGCGTACGAGACCCCCGACGCACGGGCTGAGCTCGACCAGGTCCCCGTCGTCGTGCGGGTGGGTTCCGGGCATCGTCGCGCCTACAGGAACGCCGCGGTGCTTCCGCTCACGGGCATCGCGGGCATTCCGAGCTTGCGGTGATCCCAGCTGCGCACGCGATCGCCGCGCAGGCGCACCGCGACCCGCTTGTTCATCATCGCGTCGATCGCCGGCTTGAGATCCTCGGTGTACGGGCCGAAGTAGCGCTCGTAGACCTGCTCGCAGACCGCGCGCACCGTCGCCTCGTCCTCCACGATCTCCGCGGCGCCCTCGATGGTCACGCCGCGCAGCTGGTCGTAGGAGTCCCCGGCCTCGATCGACGCGCTCATGACCGGGTTGCGGCGCAGGTTCACCACCTTCTGTGACTTGGCCTTGGTCTCGATCCACAGGTCACCGTCGATGACGGCGTACCACATGGCGACCAGGTGCGGCGCCCCGCTCGCGCCGAGGGTGGCGATGGTGGCCGTCCGGCTGCGCTCGAGGAAGTCCTCGATCTCCGCCTCGGTCATCTGGATCTGGCTGCGCTGGTTCGTTCCCATGGGGTCAGCGTGCCAGGTTCAGGCGATCCACGGCATCGGAGAACTCGCCGACCAGCTCCGCCATGATCTCGGCGACCGGTCGTACCGCGTTCATCCGGCCCACGATCTGGCCCACGGGCATCGCGACCACCGAGGGATCGCCCGAGGCGTGGATCCGGCTGTGCGCCTCCCCCACCAGGAGGTTCTGCAGGGGCATGGGCAGGGCCGACGGTGCGCCGGGCTGCTCCCACGCCTCCGTCCACCGGGTCTTGAGCAGGCGGGCGGGCTTGCCGGAGAAGATCCGGGTGCGCACCGTGTCGGCGCTCGTCGCGGCGACCAGTGCCTCCTGCATCGTCCGGGACTTCGTGTGCGTCTCGAGGTACTCGGTGGTGGTGAGCCAGTAGGAGCCCATCCACACGCCCTCGGCGCCGAGAGTGAGCGCCGCGGCGATCTGCCGGCCGGAGCCGATGCCTCCCGCGGCGACGACGGTCGCGTCCTCGCCCACCTCGTCGACGATCTCCGGCAGCAGCACCATCGAGCCGATCTCGCCGGTGTGGCCGCCCGCCTCGTAGCCCTGGGCGATGACGATGTCCACGCCGTTGTCGACGTGGGCACGGGCGTGCTTGGCGCGGCCGGCGAGAGCGGCCACCTTGACGCCGTGCTCGTGCGCGGCGTCGATGACGTCCTTCGGCGGCGAGCCGAGGGCGTTGGCGATCAACGAGATCCGATGCTTGAGGGCGACGTCGACGTGCGATCGGGCCACCGAGTGCAGCCAGCCGAGCACGCCCGCCCCGGCGGCACCGTCGGGCAGCTCCGGCACCCCGAGCTCGCGCAGTGTGCGCTCCACGAACGCGCGGTGCTCGGCGGGGATGAGCTCGGTGAGATCGACCGCGCTGCCCTCGGTGGGCACCTTGTTCGGCATGACGATGTCGACGCCGTAGGGGCGGCCGTCGGTGTTGGCGTCCATCCAGTCGAGGACGGCGTCGAGTTCGGCGGGGTCGTTGAACCGGACGCAGCCGAGGACGCCGAGGCCGCCGGCCCGGGAGACCGCTGCGGCCACGTGCTCCGACGGCGTGAAGGCGATGACCGGGTATTCGATGCCCAGATCCTCGCACAGGGGTGTACGCATGAAACCTCCTGAAGACTTCTTTCCCCCAAACTAGAACCTGTTACTGTTCGATGGCAGCGGATTCCCGCAATTGCCGATCCCCGTTCCCGCGAGGATCCTGGACCGAGGAGCTTTCGCCATGTCCGAAGCCGCACCACACGCCCTCGTCGAACAGCGGGGCCACACGCTGCTCATCACGATGAACCGGCCGGAACGCAAGAACGCGCTCACCGGCGAGATGCTGCAGATCCTCAGCGACGCCTGGGACCGGATCGACGCCGATCCCGAGATCCGCAGCGCCGTGCTCACCGGCGCGGGCGGCGCCTTCTGCGCCGGAGCGGACCTGAAGAACATGGCGAAGTCGAACCCGGGCGAGGCGATGAAGGAGGGCGGCGGCTTCGATCCGGCCCGGATCCCCGGGCTGATCAAGGGCCGCCGGCCGGGTAAGCCGCTCATCGCCGCGGTCGAGGGCGCCGCCATCGCCGGCGGCACGGAGATCCTGCAGGGCACCGACATCCGCGTCGCGGGTGAGAGCGCGAAGTTCGGTGTGTCCGAGGCGAAGTGGAGCCTGTACCCGATGGGCGGCTCCGCCGTCCGTCTGCCGCGGCAGATCCCGTACACCGTGGCGGCGGACCTGCTGCTCACCGGCCGGCACATCACCGCGGCCGAGGCCAAGGAGTACGGCCTGATCGGCCACGTCGTGCCCGACGGCACTGCACTGGACAAGGCCCTGGAGCTGGCCGCCCTGATCAACGCCAACGGCCCGCTGGCCGTGCAGGCGATGCTGCGCACCATGCGCGCCACCGAGGGCATGCACGAGGAGGAGGCCTTCGCGATCGACGCGAAGGAGGGCCTGCCGGTCTTCCTCTCCCGCGATGCCAAGGAGGGCCCGCGCGCCTTCGCCGAGAAGCGCACCCCCGTCTTCGAGGGCCGCTGACCCTCCCGGCGCGAGCCCCCTCTGTGACGTAACAGCAGTAGAGCCCTGATCTTTCGGCCGAGGATCAGGGCTCTACTGCTGTTACGTCAGGAATCAGGCGTACTGGGCGCGCAGCGCCTTCTTGTCCGGCTTGCCGAGGGGGCTCACGGGGATCGATTCGACGAGGTCGACGGTCTTGGGGGTGTAGACGGCGCCCTTGCGGTCGCGGACCAGCGCACGCAGCTCCTCGACGTCGACGCTCGCACCCGCGCGGGGCACCACGACGGCCTTGACCGCCTCGCCCCACTTCTCGTCGGGCACACCGATCACCGCCACCGACGCGACGGACGGGTGCGTCGAGATGACGTCCTCGACCTCGCGCGGGAACACGTTGAAGCCGCCGGTGACGATCATGTCCTTCTTCCGGTCGACGATGTAGAGGTAGCCCTCGTCGTCGAACCGGCCCACGTCGCCGGTGTGCAACCAACCGTGCGCGGTGGCCTCGGCGGTCTGCTCCGGCTTGTTCAGGTAGCCCTGCATCACCAGCGGCCCGCGCACGCAGATCTCCCCCGGCGCACCGGGTTCGACGGGGCGCCCGGCATCGTCGAGCAGGGCGACGTTCACCCACGGGACGGGCTTGCCGCAGCTAGCCAGCCGCTCGGGCTTCGACGGGTCGTGGTCGGCGCGGCGAAGCACCGAGATGGTCATGGGGCACTCGGCCTGGCCGTAGAACTGGAAGAAGACGGGACCCATCCGCTCGATCGCCTCGGTCAGCCGGGTCGGCGAGATCGCGGAGGCGCCGTAGAACACCGTCTCCAGGCTGGAGAGGTCGTAGTCGTCGAACTTCGGGTGATCGAGGAGCGCGTAGATCATGGTGGGAACCAACATGGTCGCCGTGATCCGGTACTTCTCGATCGCCGCGAGCACGGCCTCCGGCTCGAACCGGGGCAGCACCACCATCGAACCGCCGGACATCGACGTCGGGTTCCAGAACGCGCCGCCCGCGTGACTGAGCGGAGCGCACACCAGAAACCGGATCTCCTGCGGCCATTCCCATTCCGTGCGCTGGATGCGCAGCAGGGCGGCGCCGCCGGAGTAGCTGAGCATGACGCCCTTGCTCTTGCCCGTGGTGCCGCCGGTGTAGGCCAGGCTGGCGGTCGACGACGGGTCCGCGGTGTGCGCGGTGAGCGGTCCGGGTTCGTAGCCCGCCGCGACGGCGGTCAGGTCGACCCCGTGCTCCGTGGGACCGAGCGAGAGCAGGGTCTTCAGGCCGGGCACGCGTTCGCGCAGGTCCGCGGCGCGCTGTTCGTAGAGCCGCGGGTCGTAGATCAGGGTCTCGATGCCCGCGTCCTCCATGACGTAGACGTGATCGTCGAGCGAGCCCATCGGGTGCAGCGCCGCGAACCGGACGCCGGTGATCAGGTTGGCGGACTGGGCGATCAGCACCTCGTGCCGATTGCCCGAGAGCATCGCGACCGGGCTGCCGACGCCCAAGCCGAAGGACGCGTACGCCTGGGCGTACCGGCTCACCTCGTCGCGCACCTGGGCGTAGGTGAGCGTGCTGTCCCCCTCCGGCCCGGTGACGTGCACCGCCGTCCGGTCGGAGTAGGCGCCCAGCGAACCGAGCAGGATGTCGCCGGCGAGCGGCTCGCGATGCAGATCGTCCATGGAACACCTCGTGGATCGTGACGGGGATACCGGCGCGGAACGCGGTACGAACTTTCTTCACGGTAAAGGCATCGCACCGTTTCCGGGATACCCTTGCGCCAAAAAGTTAGAACATGTTTCACTCGTGAGGTGACCGCTGAACCGCAGACCCTCTCGGCGCCGATGCACCTGTCCTTCGACTACACCCGGTCGCTCGGGCCGGTCCTGGGCGCGTTCATGACGAACCTCCGCGAGCGCCGCATCGTCGGCACCCGGGACGCGGCCGGACGGGTGCACGTGCCCCCGCTCGAGTTCGATCCCGACACCACCGCCGCGCTCACCGAGGTGGTCCCCGTCTCCGACACCGGCACGGTGACCAGCTGGAGCTGGAACGCGCATCCGGTCGACGGGCAGCCCTTCGATCGGCCCTTCGCCTACGCCCTGATCAGGCTCGACGGTGCCGACACGGCACTTCTGCACGCCGTCGACGTCGCGAGCAGCGCCGACATGGCGACCGGGATGCGGGTGCACGCCCGCTGGGCGGCGGAGACCACCGGCGCGATCGGCGACATCACGCACTTCGTGCCCGGCGAGGGCGACGGGGTCCCCGACGTGGCGACGCCGACCGGCGATCCGATCGAGATCCTCACCACCCCTGTGGAACTGCGGCTCGAGCACTCGGCGTCCGAACCCGAGACGCGGTACCTGCGGGCCCTCGCCGAAGGGCGGTTGCTGGGCCAGCGCTGCGGGAAGTGCGGCAACGTCTACGTCCCGCCCCGCAATGCCTGCCCGATCGACGGGATCCCCACCACGGACGAGGTCGACCTCCCGGACACCGGCGTCGTCACCACGTTCTGCGTGGTCAACGTGCCCTTCCAGGGCCAGCGGATCAAGCCCCCGTACGTCGCCGCCTACGTGCTGATCGACGGCGCCGACATCCCGTTCCTGCACCTCGTCCTCGGCTGCGACCCGTCCGAGGTCCGCATGGGCATGCGCGTGCGCGCCGTGTGGAAGCCGCGCGAGGAATGGACCGAGAGCCCCGGCAACATCTCCCACTTCGAGCCGACCGGTGACCCGGACGCCCCCTACTCCAGTTACGAGAAGCACCTGTGATGTCGCGAACCTGCACCGATCCGGACGGCTCCGTCGCCGTCGTCGGCTACGCCGCCACTCCGTCGCTGCGCGCCGCCCAGACCACCACCAACGGCGTGGAGATGCTGATCCCGCTGTTCGCCGACGCCTTCGCGCAGACCGGTCTCACCAAGTCCGACATCGGCTTCTGGTGCTCCGGCTCCTCGGACTACCTCGCGGGCCGCTCGTTCTCGTTCGTGAGCGCGATCGACGCCATCGGCGTCCTCCCGCCGGTGAACGAGTCGCACGTGGAGATGGACGCCGCGTGGGCGCTGTACGAGGCGTGGATCAAGATCCGCACCGGCGAGGTCGATACCGCGCTGGTCTACGGCTTCGGCAAGTCCTCCGCCGGAGTGCTCCGCCGCACCCTGACGATGCAGCTCGACCCGTACACCGTCGCGCCGCTGTGGCCCGATTCGGTGTCGGTCGCCGCACTGCAGGCGCGCGCCGGACTGGACTCCGGGGCGTGGACCGAGGCCGACATGGCCGCCGTCGCCGCACGCAGCCTGGGCGACGCGGCGGCGAATCCGGGCGCACAGGTCTCGCGCACCGTCGACACGGAGACGCTGCTCGGCGAACCGCACTGGGCGGATCCGCTGCGCCGGCACGACATCGCGCCCGTCACCGACGGTGCCGCTGTGGCGATCCTGGCCTCGGCGGAGCGTGCCCGCGAGATCCGCGATAACCCGGCGTTCATCACCGGGCTCGAGCACCGGATCGATTCCCCCGCACTGGGATCACGCGACCTGACGCAGTCCCCGTCGACGACGGCCGCGGCCCGCGCCGCGGGTGCCGACGGCGTGCGCCTCGCCGAGCTGCACGCGCCGTTCAGCCACCAGGAGCTGATCCTGCGCCGCGAGCTCAACCTCGGTGACGACGTACGGATCAACCCGTCGGGCGGCGCGCTCGTGGGCAATCCGATGTTCTCCGCCGGCCTGGCGCGGATCGGTGAAGCGGCGCGCGCCGTGTGGAACGGCGACGCCGAGCGCGTCCTCGCCCACGCCACGAGCGGGCACGCCCTGCAGCAGAACCTGATCGCAGTGATGGAGGCCAAGTGATGGGCAAGCCCACCGCCGTACTCGGAACGGGACAGACCCGTCACCGCGCCAAGCGCACGGACGTCTCGATGGCCGGCATGATCCGCGAGGCCGTCGACGCCGCGCTGCTCGACGCCGGCACCACGATGGCCGACATCGACGCGATCGTCGTCGGCAAGGCGCCCGACCTGTTCGAGGGCGTGATGATGCCCGAGCTCTACCTCGCCGAAGCGCTCGGCGCCGTTGGCAAGCCGCTGCTGCGCGTGCACACCGCGGGTTCGGTCGGTGGTTCCACCGCCATCGTCGCGGCTTCGCTGGTCCAGTCGGGCGTGCACAAGAAGGTGCTGACCGTCTCGTTCGAGAAGCAGTCGGAGTCCAACGCGATGTGGGCGCTGTCGGTCCCGGTTCCGTTCACCGTTCCCGTCGGTGCGGGCGCGGGCGGCTATTTCGCCCCACACGTGCGCTCCTACATCCGTCGCTCGGGCGCCCCCGAGCACGTCGGCGCGATGGTCGCCGTGAAGGACCGGCGCAACGGCGCCCGCAATCCGCTCGCCCACCTGCACCAGCCCGACATCACTCTCGAATCGGTGCAGGCGTCGCAGATGCTGTGGGACCCGATCCGCTACGACGAGACCTGCCCCTCGAGCGACGGTGCCTGCGCGATCGTGCTCGGCGACGAGGAGGCGGCCGCCGCCTCGGAGGCCGCCACCGGAAACCGGGTCGGCTGGGTCCTCGCGACCGCCATGCGCACCGAGCCGCTGGCCTACGCCGGCCGCGAGCACGTGAGCCCGCGGGCGGGCCAGGACGCCGCGGCCGCCCTCTGGCGCGACGCCGGCATCACCGATCCGTTGAGCCAGGTCGACGCCGCGGAGATCTACGTGCCGTTCTCCTGGTTCGAGCCGATGTGGCTCGAGAACCTGGGCTTCGTACCCGAGGGGCAGGGCTGGAAGCTCACCGAATCCGGCGGCACCGAGATCGGCGGCGAGTTGCCGGTCAACCCGTCCGGCGGCGTCCTCTCCTCCAACCCGATCGGCGCGTCCGGCATGATCCGGTTCGCCGAGGCCGCCAAGCAGGTCATGGGCCGGGCCGGGGACTACCAGGTCGACGGCGCCCGCACCGCCCTCGGCCACGCCTACGGCGGCGGCTCGCAGTACTTCTCCATGTGGCTCGTGGGCGCGGACAAGCCGCAGTAGCCACTCCCGAACGCGAGTGGCCCGCGCATCGCTATCGACTCGCCCGGCGGAGAAGCCCACCCACGACCAGCGCCACCGCGACGGCGGCCGCCGCGAACCACGCGGGCCCCGCGCTCCCACCGACGCGGTCGAGCGCGGCACCGGCGCCCACCGGGCCGGCCACCGCACCGACGTTGAGCGCCGCGGTGGCGTAGGCGCCCGCCATGGTGGGCGCCCGCCCCGTGGCCGAGTCGATCGCGAGGGTGATCAGGGTCCCGCCGACCGCGAACGCGAGCAGGCCGGCCGCAGGCACGGCCACCAGCAGAACGAGCGGTGCCCGGCCACCGGCGGCGAGCGCCGCCCACGCACCCACCAGGGCCGGGCTCGCCGTGGCGAGAAGCGTCCACGGGCGGGCGTCACCGATCCGCCCGACGAGCGCCACCCCGAGGCACGCCCCGACTCCGAAGAGCAGCAGCACACCGGCGATCCACGCGGGTGAGAGCGTCTCCTGCACCGGGACGGCCAGATACGTCAGCACCCCGAAGGTCCCCGCGTTCACCAGCGCGGTCAGAGCGAGCAGCGCCGCCGTTCGCGCATGCCGGAGCGCGCGGATCTCCCCACGCAACGACGGCCCGCCGGCGGCGTCGGAACGATTCCCCGGCGCCGCTCCGAGGATCGCGAGGAAGGGCGGCACACACAGCGCCGCGACCGACCAGAACAGGGCGCGCCACCCCGCGGCCGCACCCACGACGGCACCGGCCGGGACGCCCACGACCATGGCGATCGTGGTGCCGGCCAGCAGAACCGACAGGGCGCGGGCACGCCGGTCGGGCCCCACGGCGGCGGCCGCCACCGTGAAGGCGACGGCGAGGAAGCCCGCGTTGGCGACGGCCGCCAGCACTCGCGTGCCGAGCAGTACCGGAAGGGACACGGCGAGTGCACCGGCGGCGTGGGCCGCCGCGAACACCGTGAGGAACCCGAGCAGGGCCGCGCGCGGAGCCCACCGTCGCGCGAGAGCGGCGGTGGCCGGTGCACCGACGACCATGCCCAGCGCGTAGGCGGAGACGAGGCCGCCCGCAGCGGACGTGGTGACCGCGAGATCGTCGGCGAGAGCGGGCAGGACGCCGGCGAGCATGAATTCGGAGGTACCCATCGCGAAGACGGCGAGGGCGAGGAACAGGACGAGCCGAGGCACGGAGAACTCCTGGGACGAGGGAAACGAAGGCATCGTCTCCGGTCGCCGCAGTCGGCTCGAGCGGATCAGCACGCGTCGGCGCGCTGCACGGGGCCGACGGCGAGACCGGCGACCCCTTCCTCATGGGATTCGGGTGTGCTCACCGGCGCCACAGTAGTCCGCGTGCGGCACCCGGGGCGATCCGTTTTCCGGGAGATCCGCAATGAAATGCCCTCCGAAGCCTGATTCGGCTTCGGAGGGCAGCAGGATGCGAAATCCCCGGGGATCGGCTACTCGTAGGCGACCTTCCAGTGCTTGATGCCGTTGAGCCAGCCGGAGCGCAGGCGCTGCGGGGGCTCGAGCTCACGCAGGTTCGGCATCACGTCCGCGATGGCCTTGAACATCAGGTCCATCTCGAGGCGGGCGAGGTTGGCGCCGACGCAGTGGTGGGTGCCCGAGCCGCCGAAACCGACGTGCGGGTTCGGGTCGCGCAGGATGTTGAAGGTGTACGGATCTTCGAAGGCGTCCTCGTCGAAGTTGGCCGAGGCGTAGAACAGCGCGACGCGCTGGCCCTTCTTGATCGTCTGCTCACCGAGTTGGACGTCCTCCAGCGCGGTGCGCTGGAACACCGAGACGGGGGTCGCCCAGCGGACGATCTCGTCGGGCGCGGTGCGCGGCCTCTGCTCCTTGTAGATCTCCCACTGCTCGGGGAAGTCCACGAAGGCCTTCATGCCGTGACTGATCGCGTTGCGGGTGGTCTCGTTGCCGGCCACCGCGAGGAGCAGGACGAAGAACGCGAACTCGTCGCTGCCGAGCGACTCGCCGTCGATGTCGGCCTGGATGAGCGAGGTCACGATGTCGTCCATCGGACACTTGCGGCGCTCCTCCGCGAGGTTCCACGAGTAGCCCGTGAACTGCGTCATCGCCTCCAGGTAGTTGCCCTCGAACTCCGGATCGTCGTAGGCCATCATCGAATTGGACCAGTCGAAGAGCTTGCGCCGATCCTCCTGGGGCACACCGAGCAGCTCGGCGATCGCCTGCAGGGGCAGCTCCGAGGCGACCTGCTCGACGAAGTCGCCGCCGCCGGTCTTGCGCGCCTCGTGCACGATCTGCTCGGCCCGCTCCGCCAGGGCGTCGTGCAGCGAGGCGACCGCCTTCGGGGTGAAGCCGCGGGAGATGATGCGCCGCGTCTTCGTGTGCTGCGGCGGGTCCATGTTCAGCAGCAGCATGCGCTGCATGTCGATCTGCTCGCGCTCGATCTCCGGACCGAAGCGGACGATCGCGCCGTTCTCCCAGTTGGAGTACTGTTTCGGGTTGCGCGAGATCGCCTTGATGTCCTCCAGCTTGGACACCACCCAGAACCCGCCGTCATCGAATCCGGTGGTGCCGGGCGGGATGTCCTGCCACCACACCGGGGCCGATCGCCGCAGCTCGGCGAACTCGGTCTCCGGCCGTCGCTCCGACCACAGGTCGGGGCTGGTGAAATCGAACCCCGCGGGGAAGTGCACGCTCACGCCGCCTCCTCAAGCGTCTTCACCCGGTCTCTGGCCAGGCGTATCTGAAACATGTTCTACTCATTGAAGCACAGACGGTCCGCTCGTGAGCTAGATTGCGGAGGACGCTGCGCCCACAGCAGTTACACAGGGACGAACCAGTCGCGGCGCCACCGCACGAGGCTCGACAGAGCCGGAGCTGCGCGCCACAATCGAGAACGTGCTCTACCCGGTCGGGTGAGCCGAGAAATGTGAGGAACGATCGATATGGGCATCCCCGTCATCGTCGACGCCGTCCGCAGCCCCATCGGCAAGCGGGGCGGCTGGCTCAGCGGCCTGCATCCCGCCGAACTCCTCGGCGGCACCGTCACGGCCCTCCTCGAGCACGCCGGGGTCGAGCCCGCGCAGATCGAGCAGATCATCGGCGGCAACGTCACCCAGGCGGGTGAGCAGGCGGGCAACATCACGCGCACGGCGTGGCTCAACGCCGGCCTGCCCGAACTCACCGGCGCCACCACCATCGACGCGCAGTGCGGCTCGGCGCAGCAGGCCACGGGCCTCATCGCCGGTCTCATCGCCACCGATGCGATCTCGGCGGGCATCTCGTGCGGCGTCGAATCCATGAGCCGCATCCCGCTCGGCGCGAACCGGCCGGAGGGCCTCGGCAACTCGCGCCCGCCGTCGTGGACCATCGACATGCCCAACCAGTTCCTCGCCGCCGAGCGGATCGCCGAGCGCCGCGGACTGAGCCGCGAGGACATCGACGCCTTCGGCCTCGCCTCGCAGCGCAAGGCGCTGCAGGCCTGGGCGGAGGGCCGGTTCGACCGGGAGGTCGTGCCGCTCAAGGCGCCCGCGATGGCCGACGGTGCGCCGACGGGCGAGACCATCGAGGTCGCGCGCGACCAGGGACCGCGCGAGAGCACGCCCGAGGGCCTCGCCAAGCTCAAGCCCATGCTCGACGGGGGCCGGCACACCGCCGGAACCTCCTCGCAGGTCTCCGACGGTGCCGCCGCCGTCCTGCTGATGGACTCCGACCACGCCGCGGCGCTCGGGCTGACCCCGCGCGCCCGCATCGTCTCGCAGGCCCTCGTCGGCGGGGAGCCGTACTACCACCTCGACGGCCCCATCCGCGCCACGGAGCGGGTCCTGGAACGCTCCGGCCGTGCGCTGAGCGATATCGACCTGTTCGAGGTCAACGAGGCCTTCGCATCCGTCGTCCTGTCCTGGCAGCAGGTGATCGGCCCCGATCCGGACAAGGTCAACGTCAACGGCGGCGCGATCGCCCTCGGCCACCCGGTCGGGTCCACCGGGACGCGTCTGCTGACCACCGCCCTGCACGAGCTCGAGCGACGCGACGCCTCGACCGCACTCATCGCGATGTGCTGCGGCGGCGCGATGGCCACCGGCACCATCATCGAGCGGATCTGAGCCGATGCGCGTAGCAGTGACCGGCGCGGCCGGCTTCGTCGGCGGGAACCTCCTGCAGCAGTTGGTCGATCAGGGCCACGACGTGGTCGCCATCGACCGCACCACCTCGCCGCAGTCCCCGGCGGGGGTGCGGTGGGTGCGGGCGAGCGTGCTCGAGCCCGACGAGATGCGCAGCGCACTGGACGGTGTGGAGGTGGTCTACCACCTCGTCGCCATGATCACGCTGCGGATGCAGGACGAGACCGCGTGGCGCCTGAACACCCAGGGCGTCCGGGTGGTCGCGCGTGCCGCCCTCGATGCGGGCGTGCGCAAGATGGTGCACCTGAGCTCGATCCACGCCTTCGACCAGGACCTCGTCGACGTGATCGACGAGACCGCGCCGCGATCCGAGCGGCCCGAGATCCCCGTCTACGACCGCTCCAAGTGGGCCGGCGAGCAGGAGCTCCGCAAGGTCATCGACGACGGGCTCGACGCCACGATCTGCAACCCCACCGGCGTCTGGGGGCCCACCGATCACGGTGTCGCGCTCTCGCGTCTGAACCGGCTGGCGTGCACCGCTGCGCGGGGCCGGATGCCCGCGTTCGTCTCCAAGGCGGGCTTCGATCTGGTCGACGTGCGGGACGTCGCGACCGGCGTGATGCTCGCGGCCGAGAAGGGCCGCACGGGCGAGAACTATCTCCTCGGCGGCGAATTCGCCCCGATCGTGGACGCGATGCGACTCGCCGCGCAGGCCGCCGGCCGATCGGGCCCGCGGATCGTGGTGCCCATCGGAGCGCTCGCCGCCATCATGCCCGTGCTCGAACCGATCGGTGCACGGCTCGGATCGGACGTCCTCTCGAAGGCGGCACTCGGACCGCTGTTCGCCTCACCGCTGGTCGACATCTCCAAGGCCCGCAACGAGCTCGGCTACGCGCCGCGATCGATGGCGACGACCGCCTCCGATCTGGTGCGCTTCCTCCAGGAGTCGGGCCGCCTGAGCGCGCGTCCCTGACCCATCGACTCGGCCCACCCCTCGCCGAGACGCGGCCGGCCGCGCGGAGTTCCCCTCCCGCGCGGCCGGCATCGTCGTCTCCGGATCAGGCCCCGTACACGGGCTCCGGGGCCGGCGCCTCGGCGACGAGTCCGTGCACCACCGCCCCCAGTTCCGCGGGCTCCCACCGTGCGCCCTTGTCCCGCTGCGGCCCGTGCCGCCATCCCTGAGCGAGCGAGACCTTGCCGCCCTCGACCTCGAAGACGCGGCCGGTGACGTCCGCGGATCCGGTACTGCCGAGCCACACCACGAGCGGCGAGATGTTCTCGGGCGCCATCGCGTCGAAGCCGTCGTCGGGCGCGGCCATGTCGTCGGCGAAGGTCACCTCCGTCATCCGCGTGCGTGCCGCGGGGGCGATGGCGTTGACGGTGATCCCGTACCGGCCCATCTCCGCGGCGGCCTGGATCGTCATCTCGGCGATGCCCGCCTTGGCGGCCGCGTAGTTGCCCTGTCCGACGCTGCCGAGCAGGCCGGCGCCGGAGCTCGTGTTGATCACCCGCGCCTGCGGCTGCCGGCCCGCCTTGGACTCGTCGCGCCAGTACGCGGCCGCGTGCCGCAGCATCGCGAAGTGCCCCTTGAGATGCACGCGGGTCACCGCGTCCCACTCGGCCTCGGACATGTTCACCAGCATCCGGTCGCGGAGGAAGCCCGCGTTGTTGACCAGCACGTCCAGCCGGCCGAACTCGTCGATCGCGGTACGCACCAGCGCCTGCGCACCGTCCCAGTCGGCGACGTCGGAGGCGTCGGCCACCGCCCGGCCACCGGCCGCGCGGATCTCGTCGACCACCTGCTGCGCGGGTCCCGACGAGGCGTCCGCGCCGTCGAGCCCCACGCCGTAGTCGTTGACGACCACGGCCGCCCCCTCGGCGGCGAAGGCCAGTGCGTGCGCGCGACCGATGCCGCGGCCCGCGCCGGTGACGATGACGACGCGGCCGTCGACGATTCCTGCCATGTTCTTCTCCTCGTTCTTCGGTTCGGGTCTACCGCGCGTCGCGCTCGGCGTTCGCAGCGGCCAGGAAGGCGGGGCGTTCGCCGCCGCCGTGGACGAGCAGGGTCGCGCCGGTGACGTAGGACGCGAGCGGCGAGGCCAGGAACGCGGCGCACGCCCCCACCTCCTCGGGGTCGGCCAGTCGGCCGAGGGGAACCGTCGCGCCGATCGCCGCGATGCCCGCGTCGTCGCCGTAGTGCTGCTCCGCGGCCTCGGTGCGCACCATGCCCACGTCGAGGGCGTTCACCCGCACCGCGGGCGCCCACTCCACCGCGAGGCTCGCGGTGAGCGAATCGAGCCCTGCCTTCGCCGCGCCGTAGGCCGCGGTACCGGGCGACGGCCGGGTGGCGCTCACGCTCGAGACGTTGACGACGGCGCCTCCGCCCGCGGCCTGCATCACCGCGTTCGCCTTCTGCGCCACCAGGAGCGGCGCCAGCAGGTTGAGGCCGACGACCTTCTCGTGGAAGCGGGGTGAGGCGGTGGCCGCGTCCGCGAAGGGTGCGCCGCCCGCGTTGTTCACCAGCACGTCGAGCCGGCCGTGCCGCGCGACGATGCCCGCGATCAGGGCCTCGACCTGCTCGGGCTCGCGGACGTCGGCGGCCACGAACTCGGCGACGGCACCGTCGGCCTCGACCGGGCGCTCGGGCTCCCGCCGGGCGCACACCACCACCGTTGCGCCGTGCCGGAGGAAGGTGCGGGCGATGCCCGCGCCGATCCCCCGGACGCCGCCGGTGACCAGCACCACCGCCCCGTCGAGTCCGAGATCGCGCCCCGCAGATGCGTTCGCCACAAGATTCACCACTTCCCATTCCAGCCGACCGGGCTTGAAGTGGTAGCGTACCAAGCAATTGCTAGGTTTAGATCACGTTCTACCTGTCTACCTCGAAGGAGTCGGTGTGCCTTCACCGATCACGACCACCGTCGACGAGCCCGGGATCCACACGATCACCGTCGACGCACCGCCCGTCAACGCCCTCACCGTGCAGGGCTGGTTCGACCTCGCGACCGCAATCACCGAGGCGGGCCGCGACCCGTCGTGCCACGTCGTCGTGGTGCGCGCGCAGGGGCGCGGCTTCAACGCGGGCGTCGACATCAAGGAGATCGACGCGGCGCAGGCGGCGGGCGACGGCTACGGCGCGCTGATCGGCGCGAACGCGGGCTGCGCCGCGGCCTTCTCCGCCGTCTACGAGTGCGCGGTGCCGGTCATCGCCGCGGTCAACGGCTTCTGCCTGGGCGGCGGCGTGGGCCTGGTGGGCAACGCGGACGTGGTGGTGGCCTCCGACGACGCCGTCTTCGGCCTGCCCGAGGTCGACCGCGGTGCGCTCGGCGCCGCAACGCATCTGGCCCGATTGGTGCCGCAGCACCTCATGCGCACGCTGTACTTCACCGCCGGCACGGTGACCGCCCAGCAGCTGCACCACTTCGGGTCGGTGTACCGCGTGGTGCCGCGCGCCGAGCTGGACGACGCCGCGCTGGAGGTGGCCCGCGCCATCGCCGCCAAGGACCCGCGCGTCATCCGCGCGGCCAAGGAGGCGCTGAACTGCATCGACCCGATCGACGTGAACCGCAGCTACCGCTTCGAGCAGGGCTTCACCTTCGAGCTGAACCTCGCGGGGTATTCGGACGAGCACCGCCGCGAATTCGTCTCCACCGGCCGCACCGTCGGCGAGGCGAACGACGACGCACAGCAGGAGAACGCATGACCGACAAGACCATGACCGCCGAGCAGGTGGTCGCCGAACTCGAGGACGGGATGACCATCGGCATCGGTGGCTGGGGGTCCCGGCGCAAGCCCATGGCCCTGGTGCGCGCGATCCTCCGCTCGGACCTCACAGACCTCACCGTGGTCTCCTACGGCGGGCCCGACGTGGGCCTGCTGGCCGCCGCGGGGAAGATCCGGAAGCTGGTCTTCGGCTTCGTCACCCTCGACACCGTCCCCATCGATCCGAACTTCGCACGCGCCCGCCAGTCCGGCGCCATCGAGGTCGCCGAGTGGGACGAGGGCATGTTCGCCGCGGGCCTCAAGGCCGCTGTGCAGCGCCTGCCCTTCCTGCCGATCCGGGCGGGGCTCGGATCCTCGGTGATGGACGTGAACCCCGATCTGCGCACCGTCTTCTCGCCGTACTCGGACGGCGAGGAGCTGGTCGCCGTGCCCGCTCTGCGCCTGGACGCCGCGCTGGTGCACATGAACCGGGCCGATGCGCGCGGCAACGCCCAGTACCTGGGGCCGGATCCGTACTTCGACGACGACTTCGCCCTCGCCGCCGACCGGTGCTACGTCTCCTGCGAGAAGATCGTTCCCACCGAGGAACTCGTGGCGGGCGGCCCCGTCCAGTCGCTGCTCCTCAACCGCGGCGCCGTGACCGGTGTCGTGGAGACGCCGAACGGCGCCCACTTCACCACCGCGGTTCCCGACTACGGACGCGACGAGAAGTTCCAGCGGCACTACGCCGCGAGCGCGAAGGACCCCGCTGCGTGGGCCGCGTTCACCGAGCGCTTCCTCAGCGGCGACGAAGCGCACTACCAGGCTCAGGTGGCCGCCTGGGCCGCGGAGGAGACGAAATGACCGACATCACCCGCGCCGAGGTCTGCGTGACCGCGATCGCCGACCTGTTCCGCGGCGACGGCGAGATCACCGCCAGCCCGATGGGATTGATCCCGTCGCTGGGCGGCCGGCTCGCGCGCCTCACCTTCGCGCCCGACCTGCTGCTCTCCGACGGCGAGGCGTACCTCATCGCCGATGCGGCGGACCCGTCGGCGGGCATCGAGGGGTGGCAGCCCTTCAAGAAGGTGCTCGACGTGGTCGTGCCGCACGGCAAGCGCCACGTCATCATGGGCGCCAGCCAGATCGACCGGTACGGCAACCAGAACATCTCCGCCATCGGCGAGCACCGCGCACCGTCGCGCCAGTTGCTGGGCGTGCGCGGCGGACCGGGCAACACCGTGAACAACCGCACCTCGTACTGGATCCCGAAGCACTCGACGCGGGTGTTCGTCGACGCCGTCGACGTCGTCAGCGGCGTCGGTTACGACCGTGCGCGCGCCGCCGGGCCGTCCGCCGCGCGCTACCACGACGTGTACCGCGTGGTCACCGATCTCGCGGTGCTCGGCTTCAACGCGGACGGCGCGATGACGCTCCTGTCCGTCCACCCGGGCGTCACGGAGCAGGACGTCCGCGCGGCGACGGGCTTCGAGCTCGACGGCGCCGACGTCCCCGAGACGCGCGTGCCGACCGCGGAGGAGCTGGAGATCATCCGCACCGTGGTGGACCCGAAGGGACTGCGCAGCAAGGAGGTACCGGCATGACGCTGCGGACGCCCTTCACCGAACTGGTCGGTGTCGAGCACCCAGTGGTGCAGACCGGCATGGGCTGGGTCTCCGGTGCCCACCTGACCTCGGCCACCGCGAACGCCGGCGGCCTCGGCATCCTCGCCTCGGCGACGATGACCTACTCGGAGCTCGAGGACGCGATCCGCAGGACCAAGGAGCGCACCGACAAGCCCTTCGGCGTGAACCTGCGTGCCGACGCCGAGGACGCACAGCAGCGGGTCGAGCTGCTCATCCGCGAAGGGGTCGCGGTCGCGTCGTTCGCGCTGGCGCCCCGGAAGGAGATGATCGCGCAGCTCAAAGACGCCGGGCTCGTGGTGATCCCGTCCGTCGGTGCGGCCCGACATGCGGAGAAGGTCGCGTCCTGGGGCGCCGACGCGGTGGTGGTGCAGGGCGGCGAGGGCGGCGGGCACACCGGTGGCGTGGCCACCACGTTGCTGCTGCCATCGGTGCTCGACGCGGTGGACATCCCGGTGATCGCCGCCGGCGGCTTCTTCGACGGGCGCGGGCTCGCCGCCGCGCTTTCGTACGGCGCGGCAGGCGTCGGCATGGGCACCCGCTTCCTGCTCACCCGGGACAGCCGCGTCCCGGAGTCGGTGAAGGCGGAGTACCTGCAGCGCGGCCTCGGCGACACCGTCGTCACGACCAAGGTCGACGGGATGCCGCACCGCGTGCTGCGGACGGCGCTGGTGGACGCGCTCGAGCGCTCGCACGGCGTGGCGACCTTGGCGCACGCCGCCGTGAACACCCTGCGTTTCCAGGCGCTCACGGGCGTCTCCTGGAAGGGGCTCGTCAGCGAGGGCCTGGCGCTCAAGCGGGGCGGCGATCGCACCTGGAGTCAGCTCATGATGTCGGCGAACACCCCGATGCTGTTGCGCGCCGGGCTCGTCGAGGGCAACACCGACGCGGGAGTCCTGGCCTCGGGACAGGTCGCCGGGATCATCGAGGACCTGCCGACGGTCGCGGAGCTCATCGAGCGGATCACGCGCGAGGCCGAAGAGCGCTTGGACGCGCTCTCCGGCCTCAGGTCGTGATCGATTCGCGGCTTACGCGAAGCGCATGACCTCGCTGTAGACCGTCTTCATGTCGTCGAAAGCACGCGACGAGACGGTCAGCGTCGAGTAGGCGACGGCGTCGACGCTGCCGATGCAGCCCTCGATGCTCACGCGCTTCTCGCCGAAGCGGATGCCGAAGTTCTCGCCCGGCTTGGGCTTCGAGATCGTCTTGGTGCCCACGGGCAGGAAGACGATCGCGCCCGGAGCGGTCTTGATGACCTGGTTCTGGCTCAGGCCGAGGGTGCCGCCGACGCCGCCGCCCACCGCACCCGCGGGAATCGGGCCGGCCTGCACGTAGGTCGCACCGACGCCGCCGGAGATCGACTGGTTCGAGCCGATCCACGACTCGAAGCCGCCGTCCTTGACGCCGCAGGCCACGACGTAGCCGACCTCGACGGTCGCCGACTCGATCTCGCCGGGCGCGGAGGTGATCAGGCCCTCGGCCTTGCCGTCGACGTAGGCCAGACGGGACTTGTTGTCGCCGGCCAGCGGCGGGAACAGCTTCGCCTTGAGGTCGAAGAGCGCGATCTGCGCGTTCACGCCCTCACCCGACTTGATGGTCTGCTTGGCGCCCTTGACCGGGCCGGACGGGTTCTGCGGGGTGATCTGCGCGGAGGCCGGGCCCACCGACAGCACCGAGACGGCGCACGCTGCGGCGACTGCGGCCGCCATGCCGAACTTGATTCGACGCACTCTTCGACTCCTCTTCGAACGGTCTCTGATTGAGTACGCAAAGACAACCACGTTCCTGAGAATTTGCCAAGCCGAATCTGACTTTCCGCCACGTTTTGCGATGCAGAACACATTTCTGCGCCAGAGCTGTCCCTTCATCAGCGCCACGAGGCACCCGCTTCACACGATCGACACATTCTTCAACTGTGTAGATGCGCGCATCGCAATGAGAACTTGCGGTAACTTCCGAGCGCTCGTTCAGCGGTGCGATCGCGAAGCTTCCATCAGTCCATAGTGCAATCGCCGCAGCAACGCCCCTCTGATTCCCATGCGCGCTGTTCAGGATGACGAACCACCACAGAGCCGACACGACGAAGGCGCACGCCGCGGAACGACGTGCGCCTTCTGCCGGCCTCCGGACGGGTCGGCCCTCAGAGGCGCTCGATGATCGTCACGTTGGCGGTCCCCCCGCCCTCGCACATCGTCTGCAGGCCGTAGCGGCCGTCACGACGCTCGAGCTCGTGCAGCAGGGTCGTCATCAGCTTGGCGCCGGTCGCGCCCAGGGGATGGCCGAGCGCGATGGCGCCGCCGTTGACGTTCACCTTCTCGTGCGGGATGCCCAGCTCGTCCATCCAGGCCAGCACGACCGGGGCGAAGGCCTCGTTGCATTCGAACAGGTCGATCTCGTCCACTGTGAGCCCCGTCTTCTGCAACGCGTGCTGCGTGGCGGGGATCGGACCGGTGAGCATCCAGACCGGATCCGCGGCGCGCACCGAGATGTGGTGGATCCGCGCCCGCGGGCGCAGCCCGTGGCGCTGGGCGAACGCACCCGAGGCCACCATCACGGCGGCGGCGCCGTCCGCGATCTGGCTCGCCACCGCGGCCGTGATCGCGGAGCCCTCGGCGAGCGGGGCGAGGCCCGCCATCTTCTCCAGAGTCGTTCCCCGACGCGGCGTCTCGTCCACGGCGACGTCGCCGACCGGGGCGATCTCGGCCTCGAACCGGCCGTCGTCGATGGCCGCGATCGCGCGCTCGTGGCTCGCGAGGGCGAACTCCTCCATGCGGGCGCGTGAGACGCCCCATTTGGTCGCGATCATGTCGGCGCTGGTGAACTGCGAGACCTCCACGTCGCCGTAGCGCTCGCGCCAGCCCACCGAACCGGAGAAGGGGTCGTCGAAGCCGTACTCGCGGCCGGCCAGCATCGCCGCGCTGATCGGGATCGCGCTCATGTTCTGCACGCCGGCGGCGACCACCGCGTCCGCGGTACCGGAGAGCACGGCCTGCGCCGCGAAGTGGACCGACTGCTGGCTCGAGCCGCACTGGCGGTCGACGGTGACGCCGGGGACGTGCTCGGGCAGGCCCGCGGCGAGCCACGACGTGCGGGCGATGTTGCCCGACTGCGGACCGATGGTGTCGCAGCACCCCATGATCACGTCGTCCACGAGCTCCGGGTCGACCCCCGAACGCAGGACGGAGGCGCGCAGGACGTGCGCGCCGAGATCGGCGGAGTGCACCTCCGCCAGGGAGCCGCCGCGCTTGCCGGTGGGAGTGCGCACCGCGTCGAGGATGTACGCGCCGGGGGCGAGATCGGTCATGACTGCTCCTTGTCGAGACTGGCGATCCCGTGTTCGAGGATCGTGAGGTACTGGTCGGCGACCGTGTCCACGGACAGCTGCCCGCCCGGGCGGTACCAGCGGACCGCGACCCAGACGGTGTCGCGGAGGAAGCGATAGGTGACGTCGACGTCGAGATCGGAGCGGAAGTCGCCGGATTCGATGCCGCGGGTGATGATGCCCCGCCACATGGAGCGGAACTCCTGCAGGAAGTCCGCGATGTAGCCGAAGCGTTCCTGCTGGGCGAGACCGCGCGCCTCCGCCTGGTAGATCGCGACGGCGTCGGGGCTCGCGTCGATCGCGGCGAAGGAGGCGATGACGCAGCCGCGCAGCTGTTCCCGCGGTGCGGCCGCGGCGGCGAGAACCGCGCGGTACTCGCCGAAGAGCCGGTCGAGGAAGTCCCGCAGGACCTCGTCGAGCATCGTCTCCTTCGAGGCGAAGTGGTGGTAGAGGCTGCCCGAAAGGATGCCGGCCTCGTCTGCGATGTCGCGGACCGTCGTCGCGCGGTAGCCGTTCTCGGCGAACAGCTTCGCGCTCAGGGCCAGGACCTCCGCGCGCCGCGCGGACGGGTCGGGCTTAGGCATGCTGGCTGCTGACGGACACGACCTCGCCGGTCATGTACGAGCTGTAGTCGGAGGCGAGGAAGGCGATCACGTTGGCGACCTCCCAGGGCTCGGCGGCGCGACCGAAGACCTCGCGGCGCGAGAGCTCGTCGAGCAGCTCGTCGGAGGTGACCTTCGCGAGGAAGGCGTGCATCGCGATGCTCGGCGAGACGGCGTTGATGCGGATGCCGTGCGGCGCGGCGTCGACCGCCGCGCAGCGCGTCAGGGCCATGACGCCGGCCTTCGCGGCGGCGTAGTGAGCCTGTTGCTTCTGCGCGCGCCAGCCGAGCACCGAGGCGTTGTTGACGATGACGCCGCCCCCGCCCTGCGCGATGAACCGGTTGATCGCGGCGCGGGTGGCGCGGAAGGTGCCGGTGAGGGTCACATCCAGCACGCGCGACCACTGTTCGTCGGTCATGTCCTGCACGGCGACGCTGCCGCCGAGGCCGGCGTTGTTGACCAGCACGTCGATGCGGCCGAACCGCTCGGCGGCGCCGTCGAGCAGGGCCTGCACCTGCTCCTCGACGGTGACGTCGCAGGTGATCGCGTGCACCCGATCGCCGAACTCCGCGGCCAGCTCGTCGCGCTTGTCGCCCAGGCGGCGCTCGTGCCAGTCGGAGATCACCACGCGCGCTCCCTCCTCCAGGCAGCGCCGGGCGGTCGCGGAACCGATGCCGGTGCCGGCGGCCGCGGTGACGACGACGACCTTGTCCTCGACGAGGTTGCGGCCCTGCGGGTACGGGGGTGCGGGAATGGCGCTCATGGACGGGCCTCTCTCGGCAGGCCGAGCACCCGCTCGGCGATGATGTTGCGCTGGATCTCGTTGGAGCCGCCGTAGATCGTGTCGGCACGGCTGAACAGGTACAGCCGCTGCCAGTCGTCGAGTTCGACGGTGCCGGAAGCGCCCGGTCCGGGACTCTCGGCGAGCAGCCCGGCGGCGCCGCGGACCGTCATGGCGATCTCGCCGAGCCGGCGGTGCCAGTTCGCCCACAGCAGTTTCGCGACCTCGGCGGTGCCGGTCTCGGCCGAGCCGAGGGTGCGCAGGGCGTGCGCGCGCATCACGTCGAGATCGGTCCACGCGCGGCGCAGGGCGTCGGCCACGTCGGGCCGCTCGGTGGCGCCCGTATCGAGGGCGAGATCGGTGAGGGCCTGCAGTTCTCGCCGGAAGCCGATCTGCTGGCCCAGGGTGGACACGCCGCGCTCGAAGGCGAGCGTCCCCATGGCCACCCGCCAGCCCTCGCCCGGCTCACCGACGACGTTGGCCGCGGCCGTCCGCGCGCCGTCGAAGAACACCTCGTTGAACTCCGAGGTGCCGGTCATCTGCTCGATCGGCCGCACGTTGATGCCCGGCTGGTCCATGGGGACGAGCAGGTAGGACAGGCCCTTGTGGCGGGCCGATCCCGGCTCGGTGCGGGCGATGACGAAGCACCAGTCGGCGACGTGGGCGAGGGAGGTCCAGACCTTCTGTCCGGACACGACCCACTCGTCGCCCTCGAGGCGCGCGGTGGTGCTGACGTTGGCGAGGTCGGAGCCGGCGCCCGGTTCGGAATAGCCCTGGCACCAGAGTTCACGGACGTCGCGGATCGCGGGCAGGAATCGCGCCTTCTGCTCTTCGGTGCCGTGCGCGATGAGCGTGGGCCCCACCAGTTCCTGGCCCAGATGCGAGACCTTGGCGGGCGCCCCGGCGCGCGCGTACTCCTCGTGGAAGATGACCTGTTGCGCGATGCTCGCCCCGCCGCCGCCGTTCTCGGCCGGCCAGCCGATGCAGTTCAGGCCCGCCGCGGCCAGATGGCGCTCCCAGGCGACGCGCTCGTCGAAGAACTCGTGCTCCCGCCCGGGACCGCCGGCGCCGCGCAGCGCGGCGAACTCGCCGGACAGGTTGATCGCGAGCCAGTCGCGGATCCGTGCCCGGAATTCCGCGTCGGTCTCACCGCTCGCCGTGACCACGGCACTCCCTTCGCCATTCCACCAAGCAATTGCTTGGTGGAATCAGGTTACACAGACTCGACTCGCACTGTAACGTGTTCTACCAAGCACTTGCTAGGCAGAAGGGTTTGCGCATGTCACGCACCATCGCAGCGGCTCTGCGCGACGCCGCCGAGCGGTTCGGCGAGCACACCGCCGTGGTCGACGGCGGCCTCCGGATCAGCTACTCCGATCTGCACGGTCGCGCCCGCGACGTGGCCAGGGCGTTGCTCGCCGAGGGCATCGGACAGGGCGACCGGGTCGCCGTGTGCGCGCCGAACGGGCACGAGTGGATCGAGGCCGCACTCGGCGCCGCGTACATCGGCGCGGTCCTGGTCCCCGTGAACACCCGGTACACCGGTCCGGAGATCGTCGACCTCCTGGTGCGCACCCGCGCCCGGGCCTTCGTCGTGGCCGGCCCGTTCCTGGGCGTCGACCGGCTCGACCTCGTCGTCGAGACGGCCGGCGGCCTGCCGGGCGACATCGTCTCCGTCCTCCGGCTCCCGGAGTGGGACGGGGTCGCCGCCCGGGGCGCGCAGGTCACCGACGCCCGGCTCGACGGTGCCGCCGCCGCGGTCGCGCCCGGCGACCCGTCGGACATCTTCTTCACCTCGGGCACGTCGGGTCGCAGCAAGGGCGCGATGAGCACCCACGCCCAGACCCTGGCGAACGCCGCCAACTGGGCCGAACTGGTGGGCGTCACCGACGCCGACCGTTACCTGATCCTGAGCCCGTTCTTCCACATCTTCGGCTTCAAGGCCGGGATCCTCGCCGCCCTGCAGAGCGGCGCGACGATCTATCCGGCGCAGACCTTCGACGTGGTGCAGGCCTTCGAACTCATTCAGCGGGAACGGATCTCCGTACTGCCGGGGGTACCGACGGTGCACCAGATGATGCTCGACCACCCCGATCGCGGCCAGTACGACCTGTCGAGCCTGCGCGCCGCGACCACGGGGGCCGCCACGATCCCCGTCGTGCTGATCGAGCGGATGCGGGCCGAACTGTACGACCGGGTGCTCACCGCGTACGGACTCTCGGAGGCGCCCGTCGTCACGATGTGCCGGGCCGACGACGACCCCGAGGTGATCGCCACGACCTCCGGCCGAGCGGTGCGCGACATGGAGATCCGGATCGCGGACGACGGCGAGATCCTGGTGCGCGGCCCCAATGTGATCACCGAGTACTTCGAGGAGCCCGAGGCGACCGCCAAGGCCTTCGACGCCGACGGCTGGTTCCACACCGGGGACGCCGGATCGATGGACGAGGCGGGCAACCTGCGGATCACCGACCGGCTCAAGGACATGTACATCTCCGGCGGCTTCAACGTCTATCCGGCCGAGATCGAGCAGGTGATCGCCCGGATCCCCGGCGTCACCGAGAGCGCCGTGGTCGGCGTCCCCGAACCGCGACTCGGCGAGGTTGGCAAGGCCTTCGTCGTCGTCCTCGCCGGCCGGGAGCTGAGCGCGGACGCCGTGATCGAGCACTGCCGCCAGTCCCTGGCCAACTTCAAAGTCCCCCGCAGCGTGGAGTTCGTGACCGAACTACCGCGCAACGCGACCGGAAAGGTGCTCAAGCGCGTCCTGCGCGCGAGCGAAGAACCTGCAGCAGGAGAGAAGCGATGACCGACAGCACGCCCGCCCCCGACGCGACCCCCGAGGCCGAGGTGGTGACCTACGAGGTCCGCGGCCCCGTCGCGGTGGTCACCATGAACCGGCCCGAGTACCGCAACGCGCAGAACTCGGCGATGACCTACGCCCTCGACGCCGCCTTCGTGCGCGCGGTGGAGGATCCGGCGGTCAAGGTGATCGTGCTGGCGGGCAACGGCAAGCACTTCTGCGCAGGCCACGACATCGGCACGCCGGGACGCGACGTGGATCAGCACTTCGAGAACACGGCCGTCCTGTGGTGGGACCACGTGGGGCGCGACGGCGGCGACCAGCGCTTCGCCCGTGAGTCCGAGGTCTACCTCGGCATGTGCCGTCGCTGGCATGACATTCCCAAGCCCGTCATCGCCATGGTGCAGGGCGCCTGCATCGCCGGTGCGCTGATGCTGGCGTGGAGCTGCGACCTCATCGTCGCCTCCGACGACGCATTCTTCTCGGACCCGGTGGTCCGCATGGGTATTCCCGGCGTGGAATACTTCGCCCACCCGTGGGTCATGGGCCCGCGCGCGGCCAAGGAGTTCCTCTTCACGGGCGACCGCTTCACGGCGCAGCAGGCCAAGGAGTGGGGCATGGTTAACCGCGTCGTCCCCCGCGGGGAGCTCGAGGAGGAGACCCTCGCGCTGGCCGAGCGCATCGCGGACATGCCGAGTTTCGGTCTCGCGCTGACGAAGAAGGCCGTCAACCAGTGCGAGGACCTCATGGGCATGCGCGCGGGCATGGACTCGGTGTTCGGCCTGCACCACTTCGCACACGCGCACAACGCCGAAGTATCGGGCGGCGATTCGCTGGGCGGGCAGAGCGCCAAATCGATGGCGTCCGGCGCACGGAAGGCCGAGTAGTGGACCTCGAGTTCGACGATGGAGTCGTCGCGTTCCGCGACGAGGTGCGCGCCTGGCTCGCCGCGAACACGCCCGCCGAGCCCCTCCCCTCGTTCGACACCGCCGAGGGCTTCGCCGCGCACCGCGCATGGGAGGCGACGCTCGCCGACGCCGGTTACGCCGCCGTCTCCTGGCCCGCGGAGTTCGGCGGGCGGGACGCGAGCCTGCTGCAGTGGGTGGTCTTCGAGGAGGAGTACTACGCCGCCGGGGCACCGCTGCGGGTGAACCAGAACGGCCTGTTCATGCTGGCGCCCACGCTCTTCAGCCACGGCACCGACGAGCAGCGCGCGCGGATCCTGCCCGCGATGGCCCGGTCCGAGCGCGTCTGGGCGCAGGCCTGGTCGGAGCCGGAGGCGGGCAGCGACATCGCCTCCCTGCGCTCGACCGCGACCCGCGTCGACGGCGGATGGAAGCTCTCGGGCCAGAAGACGTGGAGCTCGCGCGCCGCGTTCGCCGACGGTGCCTTCGGACTGTTCCGCAGTGAGCCCGGGTCCGAACGGCACAAGGGACTGACGTACCTCATGTTCGACCTGCGTGCGCCCGGCGTCACCGTGCGCCCGATCCCCCAGCTCGACGGCGAGCCCGGCTTCGCGGAGATCTTCCTCGACGAGGTCTTCGTCCCCGACGCCGACGTGATCGGCGAGCCGGGGCAGGGCTGGCGGGTCGCCATGACGACCGCCAACAACGAACGCGGGCTCTCCCTGCGCAGCCCCGGCCGATTCCTCTCCGCCGCGGACGCCCTCGTCGACCTGTGGGAACGCGAGGACGGCGCGACCGGCACCGCCGCGGCGCAGCGCGTCGCGGACGCCTGGATCGGCGCCCGCGCCTACCAGCTCTACACCTTCGGCACCGTCACCCGCCTGCAGGACGGCGGCGAGCTCGGGCCGGAATCGAGTGTGAACAAGCTGTTCTGGAGCCATCTCGACGTGGAGCTGCACGAGACCGCGCTCGATCTGCTCGGCCCCCGGGCCGAGCTCACCGGCGACGCCGCTCCCGACGCGGGCCGCTGGCCCGCCGGCTACCTGTTCTCGCTGGCCGGACCGATCTACGGCGGCACCGACCAGATCCAGCGCAACACCATCGCCGAGCGACTCCTCGGCCTACCCCGGGGAGCCCGATGAGATTCGCACCGTCGCAGGAGAACCAGGCCTTCGCGCAGTCGCTCGACGACCTGCTCTCGCGGGCCGGCGTCGTCGCCGCCGCCCGCGCGTGGGCCGAGGGCGAGCACGGACCCGGCCGGAAGGTCTGGGCGGCGCTCGCCGACCTCGGCGTGACCGGCCTGGCCGTTCCCGAGGAGCACGGTGGCGTCGGCGCCGACGCCACCGACCTCGCCGTCGCCTTCCAGGCCCTGGGCTACCACGGCGTGCCCGGCCCGGTCGTCGAGTCGATCGCGGTGCTGCCGGCGCTGCTCGACGACCCCGCTCAACTCGAAGCCCTCGCGGGCGGGGCCATCGGCACCGTCGCCCTGCCGCCCCGCACCCCCTTCCTGCTCGACGCCGACGTCGCCGACCTGCGCTTCGTCGTGGGCCTCGACGGCGCGATCGCGGAGGCGGCGGCACCGTCGACCCCCGCACACGGTTCGGTGGACCGGACCCGACGACTGTTCGACGCCCCGCCGTCGACCGGAGGGGCACCGGCCGACCGCGACCGCGGCGAGCTCCTGGGCGCCTTCGCCGTCGCCGCGCAGCTCCTCGGCGCGGGGCGCCGCCTGCTGGACGACGCCGTCGAGTACGCGAAGGCCCGCGCGCAGTACGGGAAGGCGATCGGCGAGTACCAGGCGATCAAGCACCTCCTCGCCGACGTCGCGACCCGGCTCGAGCTCGCCGCGCCCCTACTCAGCGGGGCCGCGGTGGCCCTGTCGGGCACCGACTCCCGCGGCGTGGACCTCGACCCCGTTCGCGACGTGGCCGCCGCGCGCGTCGCCGCCGCCGACGCGGCGTACCTCGCGGCCCGCACGGCGCTGCAGGTGCACGGTGCCATCGGCTACACCGCCGAGTACGACCTGGGGCTGTGGATCACCAAGGTCCGCGCGCTGCAGTCGGCCTGGGGAACCCAGGCCGAACACCGCGCGAGCGTGCTGGACGCGGTCCGGAAGGCGGCGCGATGAGCTCGGAACTGGACGACCTGGCGGGCGCGGTCCGCAGCGTCATCGACCGCCGCTGGAACGCCTCGGCCCTGCGCGCCGCGATCGACTCCCCTGCCGGCTACGACCGCGACCTGTGGTCCGTGTTGTGCGAGCAGGTCGGCATCGCCGCGCTGGCGGTGCCGGAGGCGCAGGACGGGCTCGGGGCCGGCGTCCGCGCGCTGCAGGTCGTCGCCGAACAGCTCGGCCGGCACCTGATCCCGTCGCCCTACCTCGGCTCGTCCGTGCTCGCGACGACCCTGCTCGCCGGCACGGGAGAGACCGAGCTGCTGGCCGGCCTCGCGAGCGGCGAGCGGATCGCCGCCGTCGCCTTCGCGGGCGAGGACTTCGACGACCGACCGATCACCACGTCCGGTGGAACGCTCTCCGGGACGGCACGCCTCGTGCTCGACGGTGATCTCGCGGACGACCTCCTGGTCATCGCCGAGGACGGGCTGCACCTCGTCGATCCCGCCGCGACCTCCCGCCGGCACACCCCGTCGATGGATCCGACCCGCCGGTTCGCCGAGGTCGACGTCGACGGCGCCCCGGCACGCCGGATCGGGGACGGGGCGGGCCTCGCGCGCGCCCTCGATACCGCCTGCGCCGTCCTCGCGGCCGAGCAGGCCGGGGCTGCGGCCAGGGCCCTGGAGATCACCGTCGAGTACGCCGGCTCGCGGGTGCAGTTCGGCCGGCCGATCGGTTCGTTCCAGGCCGTCAAGCACCGCCTGGCGGACATGCACGTGCTCGTCGAATCGGCCCGCTCGGCCGCCCTCGCCGCGGGGGACGCGCTGGACCGGGACGACGCGGAGGCGGCCCTCGCCGTCGCGACCGCCAAGGCCTACTGCTCGGAGGCGTTCTCGACGGTGGCCGCCGAGACGATCCAGCTGCACGGCGGCATCGGCATCACCTGGGAGCACGACGCCCACCTGTACTTCAAGCGTGCGCACTCGTCCTCCCAGCTGTTCGGCGACCCGGCGCACCATCTCGCGCGACGGGAACTGACCCACTCCTGAAACACGTTCTTGCCCGCGTCACCACCACGCGGTACTTTCGTAGACGAACTACTTGCGAAAGGAACGCATATGTCGGGCAGTGCACGCACGGACGGCGACACCTGGACCATCACCACCAGCGTGGGCTTCACCGCGTTGCTGGTCGCGGCGGCCAGGGCGGTGGAGACCGAGCGCTCCGACGCCCTCGCCCACGACCCGTACGCCCGGGTGTTCCTCGACGCGGCGGGCGATCCGCGCGCGGTGGCGCTGGCGGACGCGGGCGACGGGGCCGGCAACCCGATGGCGGCGACGCGGCACCTCGGTGTGCGCACCCGGTACTTCGACGAGGTCGTCGATTCCGCCGTCGCCGCCGGTATCCGCCAGGTGGTCATCCTCGCGGCGGGGCTCGATTCGCGCGCCTACCGGCTCGACCTGCCGGAGGGCACCGTCGTCTACGAGCTCGATCAGCCGGAGGTGCTGGCGTTCAAGGAGGAGGCTCTCGCCGCGCACGGCGCGCGCCCGGCCGCCGGGCTGCGGCACGTCCCCGTCGACCTGCGCGAGGACTGGCCGTCCACGCTGCGCTCCGCGGGGTTCGACGGTGCCGCACCGACGGTCTGGCTCGTGGAGGGCCTGCTCCCGTACCTGCCCGCCGCGGCGCAGTCCCTGCTGTTCGAGCGGATCGTGGACCTGTCGGCGCCGGGGAGCCGCGTGGCCGTCGAGGGGCAGATCGGGCCGCTCGACCTCGACGGGTTCCGGTCCATCACCGAGAAGTACTCGCAGTCCGGCAGTCCCCTCGGCGACTTCGACGTGACCTCGCTGTTCGTGGCCGACGAGGACCGGCCGGACCCCGTGGAGTACCTCACGGCGCAGGGGTGGACCGTGGTGCGCGCGGGCGACCCCGTCGAGCTGGGCCGGACCTACGGCGTGCAGGACGCGGTGCCCGAGAACGCGCAGCTCCTCTCCGGCGCCATCGGCTACTTCACCGCCACCCTGCCCGCCGACTGAGTCACCGTGCGGCGGAGTGGTACTCCGGGTTGGGACGCATGTCGATCGCCGACGCGAGCCGGTTGGTCATGTTGAAGAAGGCCGCGGTGTTGGCGATGTCGTAGACGTCGCGATCGGTGAACCCCGCGTCGCGCAGGCGCTGCCGGTCCGGCTCGTCGAGCTTCGCCGGCGCCTCGGTGATCTTCTCCGCGAACTCGAGCATGGCCCGCTGCTTAGCCGGCAGGTCGGCGGCGCGGAAGTTCATGACCAGCATCTCGCCGAGCACCGGGTCGCCGGAGAGTTCGCGCACCGCGGCGCCGTGCGCGGTGAGGCAGTAGAAGCACTTGTTCACCGAGGAGACGACGACGGCGATCATCTCGCGCTCGAGCTTGCTCAGCCCGGAGTCGCCGAGCATGAGGTCGTTGTAGGTGTCGCTGAACGCGCGCAGCTTCGTCTCGTCGAACGTGAGCGACTGCAGCACGTTCGGCACCATGCCCAGCTTCTCGCGGCAGATGTCGAAGTACTTGCGCGTCCCCTCGCTCAGCTCGCCCGCGGGCAGGTCCAGTGCGGTGATCCGGTCCGGCATCTCAACTCCTCGTACGAACGGCAGTGCCCTCCCTGATTACCAGGAAGGGCACTGCGCCACGGCGGTTCGGTCAGATCCAGTCGTCGCCGACGGGCCAGGTGAGGAACGAGTCGAGCGAGAGGGCGCGGGGGATCGCCTCGCCGGGGTCGGTCACCGTCTGCGTGTAACGGCCCTTGTAGAAGAGCAGGGGCCGACCGGCGTTCGGCGCGCTCAGCTCCAGCACGCGGCCGATCACGATGTGGTGGTCGCCGCCGTCGTGCACGGTCTCCACCGCACAGTCGATCCAGCTCAGCGCCCCCTCGAGCAGCGGCGAACCGGTGCGCGAGGTGGTCCAGTCGACGGCCCCGAACTTGTCCGGGTGCCGGGAGCCGAAGACCGAGCTGACGTCCTGCTGGCCCTCGCCGAGCACGTTCACGGCGAAGTGCCCGGTGCGCTCGATGGTGCGCCAGGCACCCGAGGTCTTCATGGGGCAGAACAGCACCAGCGGCGGATCGAGGGAGAGCGCCGAGAAGGACTGGCACGCGAAGCCGACGGGCCCCTCCTCGTCGGCCGCGGTGATGACCGTGACTCCGGTGCAGAAGTGCCCCATGGCCGTCCGGTAGTCCAGCGGCTCGATGACGGGTGCGGTCATCACTGCTCCTTGAAGCCGATGGAGAAGTCGTGGCCCCAGAGACTGACCGCGGTGGACTCGCGCGCGATCCAGTCGTCGTTCTCCACTTCCAGGCCCTCGCAGCCGAACTCGATGTCGAAGCCGCCCGGGGTCTTCATGTAGAACGAGAGCATCTTGTCGTTGATGTGCCGCCCCAGGGTCGCGGACATCTTGACCTTCTTGCGATTCGCCCGGTCCAGGCACAGCCCCACGTCGTCGGAGTTCTCCACCTCCACCATGAGGTGGACGATCCCCGTCGGGTTCGGCAGCGGCAGGAAGGCGAGGGCGTGATGGCGCGGGTTGCAGCCGTAGAACCGCAGCCACGCCGGATCGCCGTCCGCGGGGCGGCCCACCATCTGCGGGGGCAGGCGCATCGAGTCGCGCAGCCGGAAGCCGAGGACGCCCTGGTAGAACTCCTGCGCCGCAGCGTCGTCCGTGCAGGTGAGCACGACGTGCCCGAGCCCCTGCTCGCCGGTGACGAACCGGTGGCCGTAGGGGCTGACGAACCGACGGCCCAGGTACTGCGCGCCGTGGAAGGCCTCGAGCGTGTTGCCCGCCGGGTCCTGGAACCGGATCAGGCCCTCGACGCGGCGCTCGGCCTTCTCGTCCTTGGTGCCCTCCTCGAAGGGGACGCCGGCGGCGGTGAGGGTGTCGCGGAGCTCCTGCAGTCCGAGAGCGTCGGTGACCTCCCAGCCCGAGACCAGGAGCCGGTCCTTCTCGCCGGGCACGATCACCAGGCGGGCCGCGAAATCGTCCATGCGCAGGTAGAGGGAGTCGGGGTCGTTACCCGTGCCCTCCATCATCCCGAGCACCTTGAGCCCGTACTCGCGCCAGGCCGCCATGTCGGTGGCCTCGATGCGCATGTACCCGAGCGCCTTGATCGCCATGTACCTACTTCTCCCTTTCAGCCGGCGAGGAAATCGGCCGTGAGACGGTTGAACTCGTCGAACTTCTCGAGCTGCGCCCAGTGGCCGCACTGCCCGAAGACGTGCAGTTGGGCGCGCGGGATCTGCTTGAGCGCGACCAGTGCCCCGTCGAGCGGGTTGACCCGGTCCTCACGGCCCCAGATCATGAGCACGGGCTGGCGCAGCTTGTAGGCGTCGCGCCAGAGCATGCCCTTCTCGTAGTCCGCGGAGGCGAAGGACTTGCCCATCGCCTTGAAGGCGGCGATCGCTTCGGGATCGAGCGCGAGCTCGAAGCGTTCCTCGACGAGTTCCGGGGTGATCATCTTCTGGTCGAAGACCATGATCCGCAGGAAGTCCTCGAGCCGCTCCTTGCTGGGCGCGGCGTAGAACTTCTGCAGCGTGCGCAGGCCCTCCGTGGGATCGGGCGCGAAGGTGTTCACGCTGAGGCCGCCCGGGCCCATGAGTACGAGCCGGCCCGCCCGCTCCGGGAAGTCGAGGGCGAACCGCACCGCGGTGCCGCCGCCGAGCGAATTGCCCACCAGGTGCACGCGTTCGGTGATGCCGAGCGTGTCGAGGAGCCCGGCGAGCGCCGTCGCGCTGTGCACGAAGTACTGCGGATGCTCGGTCGGCTTGTCGGACCGGCCGAAGCCCGGCTGGTCGACGGCGAGCACGTGGAAGCGCTGCGCCAGTACCGGGATGTTGCGCCCGAAGTTGCTCCACGAGGAGACGCCGGGGCCGCTGCCGTGCAGCAGCACGACGGTGCCGTTCGCCCGGTTCTCCTCGCCCGCCCGGTGGTAGTGCAGCGTGAGACCCGCTGCGGTGGTGGCGAACTCGCCCTCCTTGAGGAGGTCCGTCTCGGCCGTCGTCACGACTAGACCATCCCGTCCATGACGGGCAGGCCGAACTCGCCGGTGCCGAACATCTTGTACGCGCGCTCGGGATCGTTGGCGGCGTGCACGCGGCCCGCGTGGGCGTCGCGCCAGAACCGCTGGATCGGCGTGCCCTCGGCCAGCGCGCGGCCGCCCGAGTTCTCGAACATGCGGTCCACCGCGAAGATCGCGCGCTCGGTGCCGCGCACCTGATCGCGACGGACCTTGAGCCGCAGGTTGAACGGGATCTTCTCGCCGGCCTTGACCAACGCGTACTCCTCGTTGATGTTGGAGATCAGCTGGAGCCAGGCCGCGTCGATCTCGCTGCCGGCCTCGGCGACGCGGACCATGGCGAACGGGTCCTCCTTCGCCGTCTCCCCGGCGTAGGCGGCGCGCACCCGATTGCGCTGGTGCTCGACGTGGGCGTCGTACGCGCCCTGCGCCATGCCGATGATCGGGGCGGTGATCGTGGACGGATGCACCGAGCCGAAGGGCAGCTTGTAGAGGGGGTTCGTGTTGACCTCCTGGCCCGGCCCCTTGCACTTGCTGACCAGTTGGAAGCTGAGGGCGCGGTGCTCGGGGACGAAGACGTCCTCGACCACGACGTCGTTGCTGCCGGTTCCGCGCAGGCCGACTGTGCGCCACACGTCGTTGATGGTGTAGTCGCTGATCGGCACGAGGTAGGTCAGGAAGTCGACGGGCTTGCCGTCCTTGAAGGCGGGCCCGCCGAGCAGCACCCACGTGCAGTGGTCGCAGCCGGAGGAGAAGCTCCACTTGCCGGAGAGCCGGTAACCGCCCTCGACGATCTCCGAGCGGCCCATCGGCGCGTACGACGACGAGATCAGCGTGTCCTGATCCTCACCCCACACCTCCTGCTGCGCACGGTCGTCGAACAGGGCGACGTTCCACGGGTGGATGCCGAGGATCGAGGAGACCCAGCCGGTGGAGCCGCAGGCGCTCGCCAGCATCTTGACCGCGGTGTAGAACGCGACCGGGTCCGCCTCGAACCCGCCGTAGCGCTGGGGCTGCAGCAGGCGGAAGAAGCCACTCTTCTGCAGCGCCTTGATCGACTCGGCCGGGATCCGGCGCGCGTCCTCCGTCTCCTGCGCCCGGTCCCGGAGCGTGGGGAGCAGCTCCGCCACTTCCGCCAACACCGCGTCGACGCTCTGATCGCTCATCATTCCTCGCCTTCGTCAAGACCATCTGGCGGACACCGAGTCCGCTGCTGGAACCGATACTAGAACACGTTCTCATTTTCTGACGCGAAACGCTACATCAAAGGTTCGGATCCACCTATCTTGCTGGTGTAACCGGTTACGAGACCGACCGAGGAGCGCCATGACCGACCACCGCCGCCCCATCCCCGCCTCCGACGTTCCGACGTGGGACCTGGAGGCGGACGTGGTGGTTGCCGGCTACGGCATCGCCGGGGTGAGCGCCGCCATCGAGGCTGCACGCGCCGGAGCCGAGGTGCTAGTGCTCGAACGTTCCGGAGGCTGGGGCGGCGCCGCGGCGCTCTCGGGCGGCTTCGTCTACCTCGGCGGCGGCACTCCGCTGCAGCGGGCCCTGGGCTTCGAAGACACCGTCGAGAACATGAAGTCCTTCATGACGGCGGCACTCGGGCCGGGCGTCGACGCGGCCAAGATCCACGCCTACGCCCACGGCAGCGTCGAGCACTTCCACTGGCTGACCGGCTGCGGCGTGGTCTTCAAGGAGGAGTTCTGGGGCGAGCCCGGCTGGGAGGTCCCGCACGACGAGGGGCTCGGCTACTCCGGCGGCGAGAACGCAGCGCCCTTCAACGACGTCGCGACGCCGGCTCCGCGCGGGCACGTTCCGCAGATGTCCGGCAAGAATACCGGCGAGCAGGGCGGCGGCTACATGCTCATGAAACCGCTGGTCGAGACGGCCGAATCGCTCGGCGTGCGCGCCGAGTACGACATCCGGGCGCAGGCGCTGGTGACCGCCGCCGACGGCCGCGTCGAAGGGCTCCTCTGCCGCCGGTTCGGCGCCGACGTCCTGGTCCGTGCCCGACGGGGCGTAGTGCTCGCGACCGGCAGTTTCGCCTACAACGCGGCGATGATCGAGACCTACGCGCCACGGCTGATCGGTCGCCCGGCCGCCGCGATCGAGGAGCACGACGGGGCGGGGATCCTCATGGCGCAGGCGGCGGGCGCAGCGACCGCCCACATGGACGCCACCGAGGTCGCATTCTTCTGCGATCCGCAGTTGCTGGTGCGCGGCATCCTGGTCAACGGCCGCGGCCAGCGCTTCATCGCCGAGGACACCTACGGCGGGCGGATCGGGCAGGCCGTACTGACGCAGCAGGACAACATCGCCTACCTGGTGATGGACATGGACTCGCACGAGGAGGCCCTCGCCACCGCGACCTCGACGCCGTACTTCCGGCAGCCGCCGACCTGGGCCGCGGAGACCACGGCCGAGCTGGAGTCCGACATGGGCCTGACCGCCGGAGCATTGACGAGCACCGTCGAGACCTACAACCGGCACGCCGCCGCGGGCGCCGACCCCCTGCTGCACAAGAAGACGCAGTGGCTGCGGCCGCTCGAGGGCCCCGTCGCGGCCTGGGACCTGCGCGGCTGCACCGCCGGGTTCACCCTCGGGGGCTTGCGCACGGACGTCGACGCGCGCGTACTGCACGTCGACGGTGCGCCCATCCCGGGCCTCTTCGCGGCCGGCCGATGCACCTCCGGCGTCTGCGCGGGCGGGTACGCGAGCGGGACGAGCCTCGGCGACGGGAGCTTCTTCGGCCGGCGCGCGGGAATCTCCGCCGCAACCGGGTAGCAGCTCGGTTTGCGATCCCCGCGACGCCCGCAGCGCCCCGACCTGGCGCTCTACGGCGTCGCACCACCTCCCACCGATTCACTGTCGAGGACGAAGGACACGACTCTGAATCACCTGGGCACCAGTGTCATTCGCTCACGACCCACCCGTTTCGCATCGGTCCGCCGACTGTCAAGATGAAGACATGACTGCGATTGCGTCCGCCGCGCCCGCGCTCGCCGAGAGCGGGTGGTCCGCATGAGCCACCGCGTCGACACCTCGGGCTCGCGCCGCCTCGGCGGATTCGCCGGCCGGGTCCTCGCCATCGCCGCCGCCACCGCACTCTGCGCCGCCGCGATCGGCCTGACGGTGAGCATGTGGGGCTCGCCGACGGAGGAGCCGCAGCCGGTGGTGGCACCGTCGGGCTCGGCACCGTCGGACTCGACGCCCCCGCCGAGCGTCCCGTCCGGCACCGCGGCGGCACCGTCGGCCTCCCCCGCGACCAGCCCCTCGTCGACCCCGGCCCCGGCCCCGCCGACGACGACCGTCGCGCCGGTCGCGCCGGTCGCGCCGACGACCGCCACCCCGACGCGCACCGCCCCGCGGGCCACCAGCCCCGCGCGGCCGCGCTGCACGCCCCACCCCCAGTGGGTCTACCGCCCCAGCACCGGGAGCTACGAGCGGATCACCCTCCCCTGCTGATCGCCTGACACACCCCCCGGCGACGGCTCCTCCGCGGTGCCGTGGCCCGATCACCGCCGAACCCTGGCAAGTGGAACCTGTTCTAGTCTATGCTGCACTTGTAGCGCGTACCTGCTGCCCATCGGCGCAGGTGAAGCTAGAGAACTTGTTTCATCAGCGAGGAGAGTCGATGACGGCGGAGACCACCGAATACGACGTGATCGTGGTGGGGAGCGGCGCAGCGGGCATGACCGCGGCGCTCAAGGCGGCGGACACCGGGCTCAGCGTCCTGGTCGTGGAGAAGGCGGCGCACTACGGCGGGTCCACGGCCCGCTCCGGGGGCGGCGTCTGGGTGCCCGGCAACGAGTCGCTCGTGAAGGCGGGGATCAAGGACACCCCCGACGAGGCGCGCAAGTACCTGCACGCCATCATCGGCGACGTGGTGCCGGCCGAGCGGATCGACACCTACATCGACCGCGGCCCCGAGGTGATCTCGATGGTGCACCGGATGAGCCCGCTGGAGCTCACCTGGGTGCCCGGCTACTCGGACTACTACCCGGAGGCACCGGGCGGCCGGGCGCACGGCCGCTCCTGCGAGCCGAAGCCCTTCGACGGCAAGCAGTTGGGCGAGGAGCTGCGCAACCTCGAACCCGATTACACCAAGGCCCCGATGAACCTGGTGGTCACCCAGGCGGATTTCAAGTGGCTCAACCTGATCATGCGGCACCCCAAGGGCCCCCTGCGCGCACTCCGCGTGGCCGGCCGCTACTACGGCGCCCGGGTTCGCGGCAAGCACCTGCTCGGCCGCGGCCAGGCGCTCATCGCGGCACTGCGCGTCGGACTGCAGCGGGCCGGTGTTCCCCTGTGGCTCAACACCTCCCTCGTCGAGCTCACCCAGGAGGACGGCCGGGTCACGGGCGTCACCGTCGAGCGGGGCGGCTCCGAACTGCGCCTCAGCGCCCGTCGCGGCGTGATCCTGGCGGCCGGCGGCTTCGAGTCGAGCGCCGAGATGCGCGCGCAGTACCAGCGCCAGCCCATCGGCACGGAATGGACCAACGGCGTGCCGGCCAACACCGGCGATGCGATCCGCGCGGGCGAGGCGGCGGGCGGCGCGCTCGAGTTCATGGACGACGCCTGGTGGGGACCCTCCATCCAGCTGCCGAAGATGGCCTGGTTCGCCCTGTCCGAGCGCTCGCTGCCCGGCAGCGTCATGGTCAACACCGCGGGCGAGCGCTTCGTCAACGAGTCCGCGCCGTACGTCGAGGCCGTGCACGCGATGTACGGCGGCGAGTACGGCCAGGGCGAGGGGCCCGGCGAGAACGTGCCCTGCTGGCTGGTCTTCGACCAGCGCTACCGCAACCGGTACATGTTCGCCGGCCAGCCGCCGCGCCAGCCGCTGCCCAAGCGGTGGTTCGAGTCCGGCTGCATGGTCCGCGCGAACACCCTGGCCGAGCTGGCCGCCAAGATGGACGTGCCCGCGGAGGCCCTGACCGCCACCGTCGAGAAGTTCAACGGCTTCGCCCGAGCCGGGCGCGACGAGGACTTCCACCGCGGCGAGAGCGCCTACGACCACTACTACGGCGATCCGCGGAACAAGCCGAACGCCAGTCTCGCCGAATTGAGCACCGGGCCGTTCTACGCTGCCCGTATGGTTCCCGGCGATCTGGGCACGAAGGGAGGCCTGCGCACCGACGTCGCGGGCCGGGTCCAGCGCGCCGACGGCACCGTCGTCGACGGCCTGTACGCCGCCGGCAACACCAGCTCGCCCGTCATGGGCCACACCTACGCCGGCCCCGGCGCCACCATCGGACCCGCCATGGTCTTCGCCTACCTCGCCGTCGAGGACATGGCCCGTCAGGACACAGCCCCCGCGGCGGCAGCCCCCGCCCGCGCGGAAGAGGAGATCGCATGAGCACCGAGACCGAGGCGACAGCCCGCCTCATCGACAGCGGCACCGCCCCCACCCGCTTCGCCCGCGGCTGGCACTGCCTGGGCCTGCTGAAGGACTTCGCGGACGGGAAGCCGCACGCCGTCCAGGCTTTCGGCACCAAGCTCGTGGTCTTCGCCGGCGAGGACGGCAAGGTCAAGGTCCTGGACGCCTACTGCCGCCACATGGGTGGCGACCTGACCCAGGGCGAGGTCAAGGGCGACGAGATCTCCTGCCCGTTCCACGACTGGCGCTGGGGCGGCGACGGCAAGTGCAAGGACGTGCCGTACGCACAGCGCGTGCCGCTGCGGGCCCGCACCCGCACCTGGCCCACCATGATCGAGAACGACCAGCTGTTCGTCTGGCACGACGTGGAGAACTCCAAGCCGCCTGCGGAACTGGACATCCCGAAGATCGACGGCGACGTCGACGGGCCCGAATGGTCGAACTGGGTGTGGAACGAGATCGTCATCGAGGGCAGCAACTGCCGCGAGATCGTCGACAACGTGGTGGACATGGCGCACTTCTTCTACATCCACTACGGCCTGCCCACGTACTTCAAGAACGTCTTCGACGGGCACATCGCGTCGCAGTACCTGGACACCAAGGGCCGCAACGACGTCGCCGACATCGGGCTCTCGGGCGGCGATGACGTGCTGCTCAAGTCCGAGGCGCACTACTTCGGGCCGTCGTACATGATCAACTACCTGCACAACGACTACAAGGGCTTCCAGATCGAGAACATCCTGATCAACTGCCACTACCCGATCGATCAGCACTCGTTCAAGCTGATGTACGGCGTGAAGGTCAAGAAGCTCCCCGGTTTCGACGACGAGAAGTCCGACTACCTGGCCGGCAAGTTCGCCAAGAACGTGGGCCTGGGCTTCCTGCAGGACGTGGAGATCTGGAAGAACAAGACCCGCATCGACAACCCGCTGCTCTGCGAGGAGGACGGCCCGGTCTACCAGCTGCGTCGCTGGTACGAGCAGTTCTACGTCGACGCGGCGGACGTCTCCGAGGACATGACGCAGCGCTTCGAGTTCGAGATCGACACCACGCACGCCGTCGAGGCGTGGGAAGCCGAGGTCGCGCAGAACATCGCGCGCCAGGAGTCCGAGAAGGCCGCCGCCGACGCCTCCGGTGCAGGGGCCTGATCCCATGTCCCCCACGGTGACGATGTTCGGCGAGCCGGTCACGACGGCATCGACGGTGTCCGACCGGGAGGGTTTCCTCACCGACGGCTTCACCCCGCTGAACTGCGGCACCTGCGGCGTCGCGGTGCAGGTCCGCAAGAACAGTCGCGAGCAGACCTCGATCCAGTGGTGCGGCTCCGCGCGCGACTGCGCGGTCTTCGCCGCCGACGGGGCCGGGTCCGCCCTGCGTGCCACCTGCCCGCGATTGATGGAATCGATCACGCGCGCCGCCAAACTCGGCGAGGTTCCCGTCCCCACGGACGCCGCCGCGCCGGACACCGACCAGGAGAGACAGAACCAGTGAGCATCCACCGACTGCTCGTCGCCAAGGTGGTCGCGGAGACGCACGACGCGCACTCCATCGAGTTCGAGGTGCCCGCCGAGCTCGCGTCGTCGTTCACCTACAAGCCCGGCCAGTTCCTCACGCTCCGGGTGCCGAGCGAACGGACCGGGTCCGTCGCCCGGTGCTACTCGCTGTGCAGCGCACCGCACGACGGCGGCCCGCTGCGGGTGGCGGTCAAGCGCACCGCCGACGGATACGCCTCGAACTGGCTGTGCGACAACGCCACGCCGGGGATGGAGGTCGACGTCCTGGTACCGGCCGGCATCTTCACGCCGAAGTCCGTGGACATCGACATGCTGCTCTTCGCCGGCGGGAGTGGAGTCACACCGATCCTGTCGATCCTGCGGTCGGTGCTGGAGACCGGCACCGGGTCCGTGGCGCTGATCTACGCCAATCGCGATGCGCAGTCGGTGATCTTCGCCTCGGCCCTCGCCGAGCTCACACGGAAGTACCCGGAGCGGTTCGTCGTGGTGCACTGGCTCGAGTCGGTGCAAGGGCTGCCCAGCGCCGCGAACCTCGCCGCGCTGGCGGCGCCGTACGCCTCGCGTGAGGTGTTCGTCTGCGGTCCGGGGCCGTTCATGGACGCCGTCTCGGAGGCGATGACCTCACTCGGCAAGGGCCGCCGCGAGGTGCACATCGAGAAGTTCCGCTCCCTGCCGCGCAACCCCTTCGAGGTGGAGGCCGCGCAGGAGGAGGCGGAGGAGAAGGCCGCGATCGCCGAGGCGGAGGACCTGCCCGCCGACGCTCCCGCACCCGCCGACGACGGGGGCACCGTGACCGTCGAACTGGACGGGACGACCACCGAACTCGCCTGGCCCGCGGAGAAGAAGCTGCTGGACGTGATGCTCGAGGCGGGCATCGACGCGCCGTACTCCTGCCGCGAGGGCGCGTGCAGTGCCTGTGCCTGCCGCCTCGTCGAGGGCGAGGTCGAGCTCGCGCACAACGAGGTGCTCGATCAGGAGGACCTCGACGACGGGCTCATCCTGGCCTGCCAGTCGCTGCGCCGCACACCCGCCGTGCACATCACTTACGAATAGGGAGCCCCATGCCCATCGACCCGTCGGTCGCGATCGGTGCCGAGCTCGGCACCGCCGAGTTCTCCTGGAGCGCCTCGGACGTGCTGCTCTACCAGCTGGCGCTCGGCGCGGGCGCCGACCCGCTCTCGGGCCGCGAGCTGCGCTACGCCACCGAGCAGGACACCGTGGTGCTGCCGACGTTCGCCACCGTGGCGCAGAACTTCCACGCCACCGAACCGCCGAAGGTCTCCTTCCCCGGCGTCGAGATCGACCTCGCGAAGGTGGTGCACGGCAGCCAGTCGGTGACCGCGCACCGCCCGCTGCCGTCCTCCGGGACCGCGGTCGCGCGCACCCGGATCAGCGACGTCCACGACAAGGGCAAGGCCGCCGTGATCTGGCAGGAGACCGAGGTGGTCGACAGCGCCGGGGAGCCGCTGTGGACCGCGCGTTCGTCGATCTTCGCCAAGGGCGAGGGCGGCTTCGGCGGCGAGCGAGGACCGTCGGAGCGGATCGAGCTGCCGGACCGCGACGCCGATGCGATCGTGGACGTGCCGACCCTGCCCCAGCAGGCGCTGCTGTACCGCCTGTGCGGCGACCGCAACCCGCTGCACGCCGACCCGGCGTTCGCCGAGGCGGCCGGCTTCGACGCGCCGATCCTGCACGGGCTGTGCTCTTACGGGATCGTCGCCAAGGCGGTGACCGACGCCGTCCTCGACGGCGACGCCTCCCGCGTCGGCTCGTGGTCGGCGAAGTTCGCCGGCATCATGCTGCCGGGCGAGACCCTGCGCGTGCGGATCTGGCACGACGGCGACCGCCGGCTGGTGACCGCGGAGTCGGTGGAGCGCGCCGCTCCGGTGCTCGCGGACGCGGTGTTCACCGCGCGATAGCCACCGAAACCGGGCGAATTCTCGATCAGGATGCCAGATACGAATCCTGACCCAGAATTCGCCCGGTTTCGGACAATGCGATGCGGTCGCGGCCCGGCGATGACGGTCAGACGGCAGCGCCGGGGAAGAAGATGAAGAGTCGTATCGCGGCCGGTTCGGGGCTGCGGCACGATCACGCGGTATCGAGCCCGCCTGCGTGGTCCGACGAAACGCACCGCCGCCGACCTGGCGATGGGTACCGAAACCCGGCACTTTCTCGCTCAGAATGCTGGATACGAATCCTGACTGAGAAATCGCCCGGTTTCGGAAGTCAGGAGTCGACGGGGCGGGCGGTCGCCATGGCGCGGTCGACCTCCCAGAAGGCGCGCAGCGCCACGATCTTGCCGGCGTCGTCCACCTTGTAGGTGAACACGCCCTCGGCGTCGATGACGTGCCCGCCGATCACCGTGCGGATCAGGCCGGTGAAGGCCACCTCGTTGCCACACGCGAAGCCGTCGCCGAAGCGGAACTCCAGGGACTCGGCCACGCCGATCGTCTTGTCGTAGAACGCCGCGATCTCCTCGCGGCCGTGGTGCCCCTTGCCCTCGGGGTCGAAGCCGGAGGGGCCGACCGGATCCTCGACGACGCCGTCGTCGGCGAACAGGTCGAGCCACTCCTGCTTGCGGCGGCCGCTGGCGGCGGCCTGTGAGGCGCGGCCGGCGAGGACGGCGGGATGATCGTCGTGCATCGCGGTCTCCTTGCGGTTCAGGCGAACTTGCTGATGACGGAGTCGGCGTAACGCCGCAAATGATCGATCTTGGGCTGCAGCGACTCGGTGTCCGGTCCCAGCTGATAGGGCACCCGGAAGCCGACGATCGCGTCGGTGACGCCCTTGTCCTCGAGGCGCTTGATCCCGTCGACGGTGTAGGCGTCCAGCGAGATCACGTGGATCTGGAACTCCTTCTTGTCGTGCTCGGCGCGCAGCTCGTCGATCCGCGCCAGCATCCGGTCGAGCTCCTCACCGTCGCCGCCGGCGTGCATCCAGCCGTCGCACAGCCGCACGGCGCGGCGCAGCGCCGCGTCCGCGTGGCCGCCCACCAGGATGGGCAGGGGCTCGGTGGGCACCGGGGCGATCTTGATCGACGGGATGTCGAAGAACTCGCCGTGGTACTCGAAGTACTCGCCGGTGCTCAGGCCCTTGATGATCTCGATGCACTCGTCCATGCGCTTCCCGCGGCGCGCGAAGGGCACGCCCATGATCTCGAAGTCCTCGGGCCACGGGCTGATCCCGACACCGAGCGAGAACCGGTTGCCGCTCATCGACGCGAGCGAGGACGCCTGCTTGGCGACCAGCACCGGCGGCCGGACCGGCAGCTTGAGCACGAACGGGGTGAAGCGGAGCGTCTTCGTGGACGCTGCGAGCGCGGAGGCGAGCACGAAGGTCTCGACGAACTCCTTGCCGTCCAGGAACTCCCGGCTCCCGTCGGGCGTGTACGGATAGGTCGAGTCCGAGACCTCCGGGTAGGCGATGCTGTCCGCGACGCACATGCTGTCGTAACCGGCCTCCTCGGCCGCCTGAGCGAGCGGCACGTAGTACGACGGGTCGGTCATCGCTTCGGCGTACGTGAATCGCATGGTCACCCTTTCGTCGAACTGCTTGCGGGCGTTCGCCCCACTTGCTAAAAATAGAACACGTTTCACCGTTTGTACGCGGTATCGAGATCAGGAGTGCGCGTGGACTTCCGTCCGGACGAGAACCAGGTGGCCGTCGCCGGCCTCGCGGCCGACGTGCTCGGGCACGCCGCCGCGCGCGAGACCGCCGACGCCGCAGGGGGCGCCGACCGATCCGACGGGGCCTGGCGGGCGACGTGGGCCGACCTCGCCCGCGCCGATCTGCTCGGCCTCGCCGCACCCGAGGATCTCGGCGGCGCCGGGCTCGGCGCCGAGGAGGTGACCGCGGTGCTCACCGAGGCCGGCCGGCTCGCCACCGCCGCCCCGGTGCTGCCCGGCCTCGCGCTCGGCATCCTTCCGGTCGCCGCGCACGGCACCGACGATCAGCGCCGCCGACTCCTCCCCGCGGCTCTCGCCGGCGAGGAGCTCATCATCGGTGCGCTGGGCGAGGCCGGCGCCGCCGTGCCCGCCGCGCCGTCCACCCGCGCCGTCCGCACGGCGAGCGGCTGGGCGATCACCGGCAGGAAGGTCGCCGTGGGGTACGCGCAGCACGCCACGCATCTGCTGGTCAGCGCCGCCACCGACGACGGCGCGGCCGTCTTCGTCGTCCCGGCCTCGGCGCCCGGGGTCACGGTCACCCCGAGCCCCACCTCGACCGGCGCGCCCGAGGGCACCGTCGACCTGGCCGGCGTGGAGGTACCCGCCGACGCGGCCCTCGGTGGTTCCACGGACGGGACCGTCGCGCAGGCGGTGCGCGAGTGCGGGCTCGCCGGCGCGGCCGCCATCGCCGACGGTGCGCTCGCCGGGGCGCTGGCGCTCACCGTCGACCACCTGCGCAAGCGCGAGCAGTTCGGGCGGCCGCTGGGCGCCTTCCAGGCCGTCGCGCAGCAGATCGCCGACGTCTACATCGCCTCCCGCACGCTGCACCTGGCCGCGGTCTCCGCGGCGTGGCGGGTGGGCACGGGCTCCCCCGCCGAGGAGGCCACCGCACTCGCGGGGTACTGGCTGGCGGCGGAGGCCCCCGCGGCGGTGCGGACGTGCCACCACCTGCACGGCGGCATCGGCGTGGACGCCACGTACCCGCTGCACCGGTTCTACTCGGCGATCAAGGACCTGACCCGGTTCGTGGGCGGCGTCCCGCAAGCGGTGCGTGCGCTGGCGACCGCGCACCGCGACGACGCGACGAACGCCGACGAGGCGGGCCGGTTCCTGGCGCTGACCACCGCGCAGCGCGCGCTGCAGGCCGAACTGCGCGACTACTTCTCGACCCTGATGACGCCCGAGGAGCGCACCGCGATGCTGGTGCAGCGGCACGGCGAGGTCTTCCGGGACGTGGTGCGGCGCATGGGCCGCGACGACCGGCTCGGCGTGGGCTGGCCCGCCGAGTTCGGCGGCAAGGGCTTCGGCCCGATCGAGCAGTACCTGTTCGTCAACGAGGCCTCCCGCGCCGACGTGCAGCTGCCGTCGGTGACCCTGCAGACCGTCGGCCCGACGCTGCAGGCCTTCGGCACCGAGGAGCAGAAGGCGAAATTCCTACCGAAGATCCTCTCGGGCGAGGTGCATTTCGCGATCGGCTACACCGAGCCGGAGGCCGGGACGGACCTGGCCTCGCTCCGCACGACCGCGGTGCGCGACGGCGACCACTACGTGCTGAACGGGCAGAAGATCTTCACCACCGGCGGACACGACGCGGACTACGTGTGGATGGCGGTGCGCACCGATCCCGATGCACCCAAGCACAAGGGCATCTCGATCCTCATCCTCGACACCAGCGATCCCGGCTACAGCTGGACGCCGATCATCACCGCCGACGGCGCGCATCACGTCAACGCCACGTACTACAACGACGTCCGCGTGCCGGTGGACATGCTCGTCGGGGTGGAGAACGAGGGGTGGAAGCTGATCACCACGCAGCTCAACCACGAGCGGGTCATGCTCGGCCCGTCGGGCCGGATCGGCGCGCTCTACGACCGCGTCGACGCCTGGGCGCACGAACAGGATCTGCTGGGCGACCCCGACGTCGCCGGCGCGCTCGCGCAGGTGCGCGCGGCGGAGCTGATCAACGAGCTGCTCAATTGGCAGGTGGCCGCCGCGGAGGCGGGCGGGCCCGTCGACGTGGCGGACGCCTCCGCCACCAAGGTCTTCGGGTCCGACCGGATCCAGGGGCTCACCGCACTGCTCGAGGAGACCGTCGGGACGCACGGCGACCCGGCCGAGCCGGCCACGGCGGAGCTGCTGCACTGGCTCGACGTGCAGGCCAAGCGGCACCTGGTGCTCACCTTCGGCGGCGGCGTCAACGAGATCCAGCGCGAACTCATCGCCCTCATGGGCCTGCAGCTGCCGCGGGTGCCCCGATGACCGCGCCGGACACCACCGCGGCCGTGCACGCCGCCGCGGAGCGGATCCGCGCGCTCGGCGAATCCGCGCCGCGCGCCGGCCGGGACCCGGTGAACCAGCCCATGATCAACAACTGGACCGAGGCCATCGGCGACACCAACCCGCTCTACGCGGATCCGGAGTTCGCCGCGGGATCGCGCTTCGGCGGGCCCGTCGCGCCGCCCGCGATGGCGCAGGTGTGGTCGATGCGCGGCCTGCACGGCGCACGCGCCGGCGACGATCCGCTCGGCCTCATGACCGAGGCCCTCGACGAGCTCGGTTTCACGTCCGTCGTCGCCACCAACTCCGACCAGACCTACCACCGGCACGTGCGGCCGGGCGAGGAGATCACCGCGTCGTCACGTCTCGAGGACGTGGTGGGCCCCAAGAAGACCGGACTCGGGGAGGGATGGTTCTTCACCACCCGCACGCTCTGGCGCGTGGGCGACGAGGTGGTCGCCGAGATGGTCTTCCGCATCCTCAAGTTCCGCCCGCCGTCGGCCGACGCACCGGAGGTCGCCGTCCCCGACGCGGGGCCGAGCGGCCGGATCGTGGACGCGTCCGCCTACGCGGGCGGCGTACTGCGGCCGGTGATCTCGCGCGACACCGCCTTCTACTGGGAGGGCGCGAAGATCGGCGAACTGCGCATCCAGCGCTGGGGCGAGACCTTGCGACACCCGCCGGGGCCGATGGACCCGGGCGGCGACTTCACGCTCGCGCCCGATTACGTGGTCTCCCCCGGTACCGGGACCGTCTTCAGCTTCGTCGTGCACCACCACCCGAAGGTCCCCGGCAAGCACCTGCCCTTCGTGGTGGCGCTCGTCGAACTCGACGAGGGCGTCCGCGTGCTCGGCGAGCTGATCGACGTGGATCCCGCCGCCGTCGCGATCGGCATGCCGGTGCGCGCTGTCTTTCTCCGCGTCGACGACGATCTGACCCTGCCCGCCTGGGAGGCACGATGAGCTACCCCGCAACACTGACAGCAGGCGGAGTCACCGTCGGGACGGCGCTGCCGCCCATGACGATCCACGCCAGCACCACGTTCGTCGCGACCACGGCGATCGCCACCCGCGACTTCCAGAAGGTGCACCACGACCGCGACGCGGCGCACGCCCGGGGCAGCAAGGACATCTTCGTCAACATCCTCACCGACAACGGCCTGGTCCAGAAGTACGTGACCGACTGGGCGGGCCCGGAGGCCTTCGTGCGGAACATCGCCATCCGTCTCGGCGCACCCTGCTACGCCGGAGACACCCTCCACTTCTCGGGCACGGTCACGGAGGTCGACGGTGCCGCCGTCACGGTCGCGGTGACTGCGAAGGGCGCGCTGGGGGACCACATCTCCGGCACCGCGACCGTGGAGCTGCCGGCATGAGCGCGCTGAGCGGCAGGGCCGCGATCGCCGGCATCGGCGCCACCGAGTTCTCCAAGGAGTCCGGACGCAGCGAGCTGCGACTCGCCGTGGAATGCGTGCGCGCCGCCCTCGACGACGCCGGCCTGACCCCGCAGGACGTGGACGGCCTGGTGACCTTCACGATGGACACCAATTCGGAGATCGCCGTCGCCCGCGAGCTGCGGATCCCGGAGCTGAAGTTCTTCAGCCGCATCAACTTCGGCGGCGGCGCCGCGGCCGCCACCGTGCAGCAGGCGGCGATGGCCGTCGCGACCGGCGTCGCCGACGTCGTCGTGGCCTACCGCGCCTTCAACGAGCGCTCCGGCCACCGCTTCGGTCAGGTCTCGAGCGCCGCGGCCCAGCAGGTGAACACCAACGGCATCGACAACGCCTTCCACTACCCCGCCGGGATCGCCACCCCGGCCGCCACCGTCGCGATGGCGGCCCGCCGCTACATGCACGACTTCGGCGCCACCAGCGAGGACTTCGGCCGCGTCGCGGTGCTCGATCGCGCACGGGCGGCCACCAACCCCCGCGCCTGGTTCTACGGCAAGCCGATCACGCTGGAGGAGCATCAGGACTCCCGGTTCGTCGCCGAGCCGCTGCACCTGCTCGATTGCTGCCAGGAATCGGACGGCGGTGTGGCACTGGTGATCACCAGCGCCGAACGCGCCCGCGACCTGAAGCAGCCCCCGGCCGTGATCGCCGCGGCCGCACAGGGCGCCGGCCCGGACCAGTACGTGATGACCAGCTACTACCGCGACGGCCTCACGGGCCTTCCCGAGATGGGCGTCGTCGGCGGCCAGCTGTGGGCGCAGGCGGGCATGGCACCGTCGGACATGGACATGGCCGTGCTGTACGACCACTTCACCCCCTACGTGCTCATGCAGCTCGAGGAACTGGGCTTCTGCGGGCGGGGCGAGGCACCGTCGTACCTCGCCGCCGGGACGTGCGAACTCGACGGGGCCCTGCCGCTGAACACGCACGGTGGCCAGCTGGGCGAGGCCTATATCCACGGCATGAACGGCATCGCCGAGGCGGTGCGACAGTTGCGCGGGAGCGCGGCGAACCAGATCGCCGGGGCGGAACGGGCCGTCGTCACCGCCGGGACCGGGGTGCCGACCAGCGGTTTGGTGCTGAGTAAGGTCTGAGGAATGAGCGAGCCGGAATCGGACAAGGTGGACCTGCGCAGCGAGATCCCGCGTTTCCGCCCCGCCACACCCCCGCCCTCGTTCGGCGAGCTCGTCGAGAACCTGCGCCGCCTGCAGGATCTCGCGGTGAGCGTCGACGCGACCGACGAGGTGTACGCGCAGGCGCGCGACCGGGTGGCGGAGCTGACGGAGCTGCTCGCGCCGTACGCGGCGCCGGAGGGCAAGGGGCCGGCGAACCGCAGCATGGCGCTGCCGGGCCGCGGCAGCCTGCTCATGCCCCCGTTCGTCGTGGAGAAGTTCGACGAGGAGTCCGTCGTCGCGCGGGGCGTGCTGCGCCGCTACCACCTCGGCGGCGGCGGGGTGGCCCACGGCGGTGTGCTGCCGCTGATCTTCGACGACAACTTCGGCAACGTGGTTTACGCCGCCAAGCGGCCGATCAGCCGCACCGCGTACCTGCACGTCAACTACCGCAAGGTGACGCCGCTCGACGTGCCGCTGATCATCGAGGGCAAGGTGGACCGCGTCGACGGTCGCAAGACCTTCATCACCGCGCGCCTGACCGAGGAGGACGGCACGCTCCTCGCCGACGGCGAGGGCCTGATGGTGCAGCTGCTGCCCGGCCAGCCCTGACGACCCCGTCAACGACGAGAACGGCGCGGGCCGCAGCCCGCGCCGTTTCCCGTGGACGGGTTACTTGCCTGCCAGCGCAGCGTCCATGCCGCTGACGTCGCTGATCTTCCAGTCCTGCTGGGTGTCGATCGTGAGTGTGTAGGTCGCCGTCGACGGGATGCCCTCGGGGCGCTGTGTGCTCTTCGTGATCATGTTCAGGAAGACGTTGACGTTGATCAGGCCGTCCTTGTTGGACGTGACGATGGTGCCGAGTGGAGTCGCCGTCGACTGCCACTGCAGGGGCACGACGATCTGTTCGAACTGCGTGAACACTTCCTGCAATTGGTTGGTCAGCTCATCGGTGGTGCCCGCCGTGAGCGCGGTGCGCCAGGTGCCCAGGTTCTGGTAGTCGATGGTGGCGGCGCCGATCGCGTACTTCTTCGCGATGTCCTCGGCGCGCGCGTTCGTCTCCTGCGTCTGCGTGACGGCGGCGAGCTGATCGCGCGCCTCGTCGCGGTCCGAGGACGCGGACTGCCAGAGGAATCCGAACGCCGTCGCGGCGACGGCCAACAGGACCACGACCGCCGACAGGCCGAGCATGAGCGGCGTGACGACGATGCCGCGCGGCGACTCCTCCCCCGCGGCCTTCGCCGGCTTCGCGGTGGGCTTCGGCTTCGCGGCGGGCTGCGCCGACGCGGGCCGGGAGGTCGTGTCGATCTCGGTCGTGGTGGTGCCGGACTCGTCGAGTGCCGCGTCGTCGACCTCGGGCTTCGTTACCGCCATTGTGCTACCCCTCTCCCGCAGCGCCGTCGGAAAAGCCCAGGCAGGACAGCTCGACGCTCACGGTATCGTGGGCAGAACTGTAACAGGTTCCAGTTTGGCGGGAGGCGGTTCGCGCAGATCGCCGAACCGTGCGTCAGAGACGCGCCGAACGCTACCCGGCGCGCCTGTGCTGCGCGGCCGGATCGTCGAAGACCGCCGTCGACTGCGCGGCGGCGATGCGCCAGGCACCGTCGTCCTTGGACAGGACGTACAGCGGCGCCGAGTCCGGGACCGACGGCAGCGGCGCACCGTCGGGGCCGAGGGGCCGGACCCGGACGCTGACCGCGGCCACGTCCGGGCGGACGAACAGGATCCGCTCGACGACGTACTCCGCGGCGCCGCGCGCCATCGCGCCGTGCACCGTGCGCGCGAGGAAGGCGTCGATCGCGGCGCGGCCGTGCAGGCGGCGCCCGTGCGCCGTGGTCCACACGGCGTCGTCGCGGAACAGGGAGCGCACGCGCGGGACGCTGCCGGCGCGCTGCGCCTCGAGCACCTCGGCGACGAAGTCCACTATCGCCGTGGCGTCGGCGGCGGCACCGTCGCCGAGGATGTCCGGAAGGCCGCGGGAATCCGCCCGCGTGAGGTCGTCAGCCATGCCTCCAGGCTCGCCTATCAACCCCGGTTGAGGTCAAGGCTTCGGTTCAGTGCGATTCGATCGCCCGACCGTCGACGCGCCGGTAGTACAGCTCGTGGAGCAGGCGCAGCAGCAGCAGAACGCCGGTCACGATCAGCAGGAAGGTCATGGCTCGGAACGCTATTGCGGGCGCAGCGCCCCCGGAAGCGGGCTTGACGCAGCCCTGACGCGTTCTTGACGTCGCGAACGAAAAACTGATATCACTTAGATAAGTGATATCAGAATAAGGAGGGGTGATGACAGCAATCGTTCAACCCGAGGACACCCAGGTCGCGATCACGGAGCGGCCGGCGTGGCACGCGGGCGCGGGTGCCGCGGTGGGGGCCTTCGTCGGCTTCCTGGCGCTCGTCGCGGGCGCGGTCGGCCTCGTCGTCCTGTCGATCGCCACGGAGACGCCCGCGCTGGTCGTGGTCAGCGTGCTGCTCGGCATCGTCGCGCTGCTGCTGGTCAGCATGGTCGTGGTGGTCGCCCCCGGCCACACGCTGGTGGTGCAGCTCTTCGGCCGGTACGTGGGCACGGTGCGCACCCAGGGCCTCGGCCTGGTGCTGCCACTGACGACCCGGCAGCGGGTCTCGGTGCGCGTGCACAACTTCGAGACCGCGGAGCTCAAGGTCAACGACTCCACCGGCAACCCGGTGAACATCGCCTCGATCATCGTCTGGCAGGTCGCCGACACCGCCCGCGCCACCTTCGCGGTGGAGGACTACGAGGAGTTCATCGTCTCGCAGGCCGAATCCGCGCTGCGGCACGTGACCACGAGCCACCCGTACGACGCCGACGACGCCGTCGCCGGCGCCACCTCGCTGCGCGGATCCACCGACCAGGTGGCCGCCGAACTGGCCGAACAGGTCGCCGCGCGCGTCGAACTCGCCGGGCTCGAGATCCTCGAGGTGCGCATCTCATCGCTCGCCTACGCCCCCGAGATCGCCGGCGCGATGCTGCAGCGGCAGCAGGCCTCGGCACTGCTCGCGGCCCGCGAGAAGATCGTCGAGGGTGCCGTCGGCATCGTCGAGAACGCCCTGGTCCGGCTCGAGGAGAACGGCACCGTCGAGCTCGACGACGAGCGCCGCGCGGCGATGGTCTCGAACCTGCTGGTGGTGCTGTGTTCCGACAGCCGCACCACGCCCGTGGTGAACACGGGGAGCCTGTACAGCTAGTGGGCTCGACGGACTCCCCGGACGCCGGGGGCGACCGACCGGAGCGGGGCCGCAAGGCGGTCCCGCTCCGCATCGACCCCGAGGTGTACCGCGCGCTGGCCAAGTGGGCCGACGACGAGCTGCGCAGCCTCAACGCACAGATCGAGTACGTCCTGCGCCGGGCGCTCGACGACGCCGGCCGGATGCCGTCGCGAGCGCGGCCCATGCGAGGGCCCGGACGACCACCCGCGAACCCTGACCAGCACTAACGACAGTTGTCCGCAATGTAAGGGCAGCGTAGCCTTCCCTCTCGCGATCTTCGCGACGGAAGGACAACCGGACACATGAAGCTCTCCCTGGCGCGCGTCACGCTCGCGGCCCTCACGATCGGCGCGCTCACGGCGTGCGGCAGCGGCGCACCGTCGGACACGGCGGCCGGCAGCAGCGCCGCCGACGGCGCGTTCCCGCGGACCGTCGAGCATGCGATGGGCTCGACGACCATCCCGAGCCGGCCGCAGCGGGTGGCCGCGCTCGACGCTTCCTTCACCGACGCGACGCTGATGCTGGACACCCAGGTCGTCGCGTTCACCGAGTACAACACCCTGGGCAGCAAGCTCCCCGACTACCTCGGCGCGTCCGCGACGAACTACGGCGCGCAGGCCGTCAGCGTGGGCAAGCTGGCCTCGCCGTCGCTGGAGAAGATCGTCGCGGTCAAGCCCGACCTCATCGTGAGCGCGAAGGTGCGGCACAGCAAGGAGTACCCGCAGCTCTCCGGCATCGCGCCGACCGTCTTCAGCGAGACCACGGGACCGACGTGGAAGGACAACATCCGGCTGCTGGCGAAGGCGCTCGGCAAGGAGACCCTCGCGGATCAGCGGCTCGCGGAGTACGAGGCGCAGGCGAAGAAGGTCGGTGATGCCGTGAAGGCGAAGTCCGGCCCGGACACCACCATCTCCGTGGTGCGCTTCCTCGACGGCCCCACGCGCCTGTACGGCAAGAAGTCCTTCTCCGGCATCGTGCTGCAGGACGCCGGTCTCGCGCGGCCCGCGTCGCAGGACGTCGACGAGTTCATGACCGAGATCAGCGCCGAGCGCATCCCCGCCGCCGACGGGACGAAGATCTTCGTGACCACCAACGGCGACAAGGGAACCGACTCGCTCAACACGTTCCGGCAGAACCCGCTGTGGGCGCCGCTCGAGCCGAAGACCGTGGAGGTCAAGGACGCCGAGTGGATGAGCGCCGTGAGCGTGCAGGGCGCGTACCACATCCTCGCCGACATCGCGAAGGCCTTCGACGTGCCCGGACCCGTGATCCCGGCGTGGATCTCGGGGACGTAGTCCGACGGTGCCGGTGTGCGATGCGGCCGCGGCGGTGGAACACACCGGCGGCGACCCGGCTGAGTAGCCTCTGATCATGGCGACGGTGTCCGTTCTCGCGGAGGCGGGCCTCAGCGAATGCGCGGGGGCTCCCGGTGTTCCCGCATGCAAGGAGCTCAACGACGGCTTGCTCCTGATGTTCATGCTGTTCGTCGGACTCCCTCTTCTGTTCTTCGCCGCCGCGTTCTGGATCCTGGCCGCACGCAGTGCCACCCGATCGATCCGCCGCACCGCTCTCTCCCGCGTACGGCGCCGCGCCTGGAGCGCCGCAGCGTGGCTGCTCCCCATCGTGGGACCAGCCGCGTGGGGGATCAAGCACGTGATCTCGCCCGCGCCACCCGCACCGTCGCCGCCCGACACGGAGTGGTCGCCGGCGCCGAGAGCGCCGGCGAAACAGTCCAGTTGAGCGGGGCATTTGGCGGTCGACGGGGCGGTCAGTACACTTGGTCCTCGGTCCTGCACCCGTGCGGGGCCACGCCGCCTTAGCTCAGTCGGTAGAGCGATTCACTCGTAATGAATAGGTCCGGAGTTCGATTCTCCGAGGCGGCTCCACGTGGTGAGTCGGGTCCGTCTGGACCGCATGGGTCACGACAGCAATCGTTTTCGGGAAGCCCCCGGCCATCGGCCGGGGGCTTTCTGCCTGCGGCAGTGGCCTATCGCTCGTCGCGCACACCTTCCAACCACGACAGCGCGACGCGGACCGCCAGCCCGATGTTCCCGATCTGGCAGTGGTTGCCGGCCTGTTCGGCGGCGGTGAAGGTCCTCGTCGTGACCGACCGGGCGCCGGTCAGGTTCGCGGCCTGCCGCTGCAATTGACGGAGCGGCACGTAATGGTCGTCCGCGCCGGCGAGCAGCAGGACGTCGCCGGTCACCCTGCCGGAGAACCCCCGGGTGTGCATGCCGCGAGCCTCGCGGAGGAAGTCGTACGCGGAGTCGGTTCCGGTGATGTGCATGCCCTGCTGCAGGCCCCACGCCGACACCGGCTTGCGCCCCACCGCGCGAGACGCGGCCACCGCGATGACCGACCGGGCACGCAACGCCAGCAGCAGCCGCAGCGGGATCGCGGCGCCCGGGCCGATCTGCCGGGCGGTGACGTCGAGTTCGTCGTCGAGGACGTCGAAGGCGATCGCCCTCGCCAACCGCGGCTCGAATGCGGCTGCGCGGATCACCAGCCCGCCGCCGAGGGACACCCCGATCGCCGTGACGCCGTGGTCGATGCCGAAGTGATCGAGCACCGCGGCGACGGGCTTCTCCCACCGCGGTGTCATCGGCAGGCCGTGGTCCTCCAGCGCGCCACCCTGCCCGGGCCCGTCGAACATGATCACCCGATAGCCGGCGGCGACGATGCCGACGGTCATCGGGAGGAACTCCTCGATGTAACTGTCGAACCCGCCGAACACGACGATGGTGTCGATCGGCGTGCCGGCCGGCGCGAGATCGTAGGCGGGGAGCGCGCCGGAGTGATCACGATCGCGGTACGGCACGTCCACGGGCACGACGCCGTAGAGGCCGCGCATGTCGGCCAGGAATCGCGCTCGCGCGCCCGGTCGACGGGGGTCGGTCGGCGCCATGAAGAACTCGGCACCCCGCAGGTAGTAGGCGGCCGCCAGGGTTCGGTCCTGCCCACGGGCGGTGTCGGACAGGGCCAGGAACCCGTCGACCCAGTCCGGGTAGGTGTCGGCGCGTCGAGCCAGCGCGGCGACCTCGGGGATCGCGTCGGGTCCGATCCACTGCACCCACCGGTTGCACTGGAAGTTGACGCTGAGATCGGGATGGAAGGCGTGGTAGCCGATCGCCGGGGCGCCGGGACTCCAGTCCAACACGGGGGCCGTGGTGTGCATCGATAGCTCCTATCGCACGACGAGTCGCACGAGCCGACGCTAGGCCACCTCCGACGCTATTGCAAGACATCTTGCAATAGACTGGAGGTGTGGCCGAGACGGATCGCCTGAACAGGCGCGGGGACGCAGTGCGGCGCGCGGTCCTCGCTGCGGCGATCGAGGAGATCGTGGGCGTCGGCGCCGACGCGGCAACGGTCCAGAACATCGCGCGGCGGGCCGGCGTCAACCAGAGCTCGGTGTACCGGCGGTGGGGCACGCGCGAGAAGCTCCTCCTGGAGGCCCTGCTCGAGCGCACCGGCGTCGATGTACCGGCACCGGACACCGGGTCGCTCCGCGGGGACCTCCTCGCCATCGCCACCTCGATCGCCGCCTTCGTGCAGACCCCGGTCGGGCGGGCGTTGCTCCGCGCCGGCGCACAGGCGCCGAGCACCGACGACGAGTCGCTCACGGAGTTCTGGCGAGCTCGCGGCCGCGCCCTCGGCACGGTCGTCGCGCGCGCGCACGAGCGCCGCGAGCTCGACCCCGACACGGATGCGGGACTGCTGTTGGAGATGCTGGTGGCGCCCTTGCACTTCCGCATCCTGTTGAGCCGGGACCCGATCGACCCCGGGCTGCCCCAGCGCCTGGTCGATCAGCTCCTCCGGGGAATCCGGAACGCGCACTAGCGCTGCACTTCCGGCGTTCTCCGCGCCGCGGGCGACCTCAGCGCGCGGATCGGCCGGCCGGATCGGAGTCGACGACGGCGTAGAGGTGATGGTCCCGGCGACTGCCGCGTACGACCTTGAGCGCCCGGAGAGTTCCCTCGCGAACCATCCCGGCCTTCTCCAGCACCCTGGCCGACGCGAGATTCTCCACGTCGCACGTCGCAGCGATGCGGGAGAGTCCGAGTCGTTCCCGTCCGATCCCGACGAGCAGGGACGCCACCTCGGTGGCGAGGCCGTTCCCCCACACGTCCGTCGCCAGCGAGTACCCCAGTTCACCGACGCGGTTCTCGGAGTCCGTGATCCACACCGCGGCGCTGCCGACGACCTCGCCCTCGACGATCACCGCGAGCTGGTAATCGGTGGCCGACGGGGTCAGTCTCTCCATCAGGAAGCGATACGTCTCGGGCCGGGTGTTCGGCCCCCAGGTCATGAACTCGCACACCCGCGGGTCGGAGGCGAACCGATGCACCGCGTCGACATCGTCGGGCAGGAAGAACCCCAGCGCGACCCGCTCGCCGCGCGCGACGATGTGCCGGGCGGAATCGGTCGTCATCCCTCACTCCTGCCATCCGCGCGTCGGGCCTTCATCGGTTCCACCGTAGCGACGAAACACACGGGCCGGCCGATGCGCCGTGCGATCGACGACGTATCACCACTCGGTATGGACGAGCCACCAGTCGTCGGAGAGGCGTTGTCCCCGCACATCGCCGCCGAACGTCGGGGAGCTCCCGTCGGGCCGATATTGAAGACTCGTCAGGGTGAAGAACCCGGCACCGGGCAGGGAGAAGGACACGACTCCGCCCCGCTTCTCGGTACCGGACACCGTCTGCGTACCGATCCGTCGGTCGCCCGGATCATGGAACTCGGCTCGCGGATCCGCCAGTGCCGCCTGTGCTGCCGCGGCGAAACGGGGCTCGTCGTAGGACCATCGCGCCTTCTGCGGCAGGCCGGTGAACGCCGCGGCGAGTCCGAGCAGGCCGATGGCCGGGATGATCAGGAGGTGCCAGGCGAACCGCCTGCGCCGGATCGCCCAGGTCACGAGATAGACGAGCCACGCCGCGATGAGCACGAACCCGGTGAGCAGGGTGGCCGCGAACCACCCGAAGTCGGAGCCGACCGTGTGCCCCCACAGCCACGCGAGCACCTCGATCGCGACGAGCACGGCGAGAACGGCTCCGACCACGCCGAGTCGTGTGGCCCGCCGCCTGCGCGACGGACCGGAATCCGCATTCATCACATCAGGATAGCGATCAGTGAACTCGCACTAGTGGATCAACCGCGGGATCAGGCGGACGAACAGCACCATGATCACCAGCTCAACGAGGGTCTGCGTGACCACGACGAGCGGCGCCAACCCGTACGCGGCGGGCAGCGCGAGGACCAGCGGCAGGATCACCAGCGAGTTCCGCGTGACTCCGCTGAAGACCACGCTGCGCCGGCCCGGCGCATCCAGCCGGGCGAGCCGTCCCGCGACCGCCCCGACGGGCGTCATCACCGCCGCGAACAGCACGTACACCGGGATCGTGAGCAGCAGCGACGAGAGCTCGTCGCGCACCCCCGCGATCTGCGACGCGACCACGACGGCCAGCGTCAGCACCATGATCGGCACCATCACGCCGACCACCCCGTCGGCCAGGACAGCGCCCCACCGCCTCCGGGACGCCGCCCACTGCGTCACCCCCGCGAGCAGCAGCGGCACCGCGATCACCCATGCGAAGGCCGCGAGGAACGGCCCGTAGTCGACGGTGCGCACCACCTCGCCGCCGACGAACAGCCACAGGTACGCCGGCAGCAGCACCATCTGCACCAGCATCAGCAGCGGCGCCGCCGCGAGCAGCCGGTCCTGCGCGCCCCCGGCGAGGCCGCTGAACACGATCACGTAGTCGATGCAGGGTGTGAGCAGCACGAACAGCACTCCGACGAGCAGCACCCGATCGTGCGCGACGATCCGCGACACCGCGAGGACCACCACCGGCACCGCCAGGAAGTTCACCGCCACGACAGTGCCCAGGAAGCGCACGTCGCGCAGAGCCTCCCCGATCCGCGCGAACGGGATCCCCAGGAACGTGGCGTAGAGCAGCAGCGCGAGCACCGGGTTGATGACCGCCTCGGCGGGTCGGGCCACCGTCGGGACGGCCAGGCCGAGGACGGCCCCGAGAACCAGCCCGGCGACGTACAGCGGGACCTGATGGTCCTCCGCCCAGCCGGCCGCCGACCGCATTCGCATCACGCGCACACCCTAGTTCGGGGGCGGGGTCAGTAGGGTTCCCCTCATGGGTGCGCCGACGGAGCAGAACTGGCCCGAGCCCTCGGACCGGGTGAAGGAGCTGATCCGGCGCGCCGCGGAGTTCGCGAGCAACGCGCCGGACGAATGGGTGACGGCGCTGCAGGACGCCACCCTCACCGGCATCATCCTCTCCCCCATCGCCGCAGATCCGACGCTGGCCGAGCTCGTGCGCAACTCCGACACCGCCGTCATGCTGCACTGGGCCGCGCACAACCTGGCCCACCCGGGCGCCCGGGTGCCGCCGAACATCGACTCCGCGGACGCCCTCGCCGTCGCCCGGGACCTGGTCCGGCGAGGCCTCGACCTGCACGGCATCGACACCTACCGCAAGGGCCTCAACACCGCCTGGACGCTGTGGATGAACGTCTGCTTCGAGCTCACCGACGATCCCGCCGAGCTGCGCGAGCTGCTCGCCGTGACGTGGGCGTCGATGTCGACGTACGTCGACGACACCATCGACGCCATCACGATCCGGATGGCCGGCGAGCGCGAGCAACTGACCACCGGGACCAACGCGGACCGTCTGGCCGCGGTCTCGCTGATCCTCGAGGGCGCACCGATCGCCCGGGCCCGCGCGGAACAGCAGCTGGGATACCGCCTGACCGGGCCGCACACCGCCGCGGTGGTCTGGACGACGGGGCCGGTCGGCGACCTGGACGCCGCGGCCCACGCCCTGGCCCGGCACACCGGCACGACGCGCGCGCTGACCGTCGTGGCGAGTGCGTCGGCGCTGTGGCTGTGGCTCCCCGGCACCGTCGTCCCCGACTCCGGCGAGCTGGCCCGCGAGCTGGCCGACCACCCCGAGGTCCGGGTCGCGATCGGCCGGCCGGGCGAGGACCTGGACGGGTTCCGGCGGAGCCATCTCGACGCCGGCACCGCGCAACGCGTGATGACCCGGCTGCGCACCCGGCGACGGGTGGCGCGCTACGACGACGTCGTGCTGATCTCGCTGGTCACCAGCGATACCGGCAAGGCCGACGAGTTCGTCCGCGACACCCTCGGCGATCTGCTCACCGCCGATCGGGAGACCCGCGAGACGGTCGCGGCGTACGTCGAGGAGCAGTTCAACACCTCCCGCACCGCCGAGCGGCTCTACACCCACCGCAACACGGTGATCCGCCGCCTGACCAGGGCCGACGAGCTGCTGCCCCGCCCCCTCGCCGACAATCCCACCGGGGTCGCCGTCGCGCTCGACGTGCTGCGGTGGCTCGGCCCGGACGGGCCGGCGTGATGCCGTCCGACGGCCCCGCGTGACGATCTGCACCAGAGCGGGGAGCATCCGGGTGCACTCTGCGCTGGCCGCACACCCCGCCTGAGCGAGAGAGTGAGTCATCGGTTCTATCACTGAGCCCTCGGACCAGGAGAGACAAGCATGACGAGCACCACCCCCGAGCACCTCGACATCATCGTCATCGGTGCCGGCATCTCCGGCATCGGCGCCGGCCACTACATCACCACCGAACTGCCCGGGAAGTCCTTCGCGATCCTCGAGGGGCGCGCGACGTTCGGCGGCACCTGGGACCTGTTCCGCTACCCCGGCATCCGTTCCGACTCCGACCTCCACACCTTCGGCTACGAGTTCAAGCCGTGGGAGGCCAAGGACTCCATCGCCGACGCGCACAAGATCCTCGACTACCTGCACGAGACGATGGTCGAGAACGACCTCGTCGACAAGGTCCGCTACGACCACCGCGTGGTCTCCGCGGACTGGTCGAGCGAGGACGGCCGCTGGACCGTGCAGGTCGACCACGCCGGCGAGCGCATCGCGCTCACCGCGAACTGGGTGCTCTTCGGCAGCGGCTACTACGACTACGAGCAGGGCTTCACGCCCGAGTTCGCGGGCCGCGAGAAGTTCGCCGGGCAGATCATCCACCCGCAGTTCTGGCCCGAGGACCTGGACTACAGCGGCAAGAAGGTCGTCGTCATCGGCTCGGGCGCGACCGCGGTGACCCTCGTCCCGTCGCTGCTGACCAGCGAGAAGCCCGCCGCGCAGGTCACCATGCTGCAGCGCACGCCGACGTACATCATGCCGGTCCCCAAGCAGGACCCCCTGACCAACCTGTTCCACCGCGCCTTCGGCCACAAGATCGGCCACGACCTGAGCCGCAAGCGCTTCATCTGGCAGCAGCGCGGCGTGTACGTCTTCGCGCAGCGCTTCCCGGACCTCGCGCGCAAGATCATCCGCAACGAGAACGCCAAGCGCCTCCCCAAGGGCTACCCGGTGGACGTGCACTTCAACCCGCCGTACAACCCGTGGGACCAGCGCCTGTGCGCCGTCCCCGACGGCGACCTGTTCAAGGCCATCCGCTCGGGCAAGGCGGCCGTCGCGACCGACAAGATCGTCACCTTCGACGAGACCGGCATCGAGCTGGCGAGCGGCGAGCACCTCGACGCCGACATCATCGTCACCGCGACCGGCCTCAAGCTCAAGCTGCTCGGCGGCGTGACCCTGTCGGTCGACGGCCGCGACGTCGACGTGCCGAACGCCGTCATCCACCGCGGCGCGATGCTCTCCGGCGTCCCGAACGCCGCCCTGGCCATCGGCTACACGAACTCGTCGTGGACGCTGAAGGTCGGCATGCTGTGGAAGTACATCACCAAGCTGATCGGCACCATGGACGCCCGGGGCCTGGACACGGCCGTCGCCGTCGCCGATCCCGACATGGCGACGCGGCCCGCGCTCGACTTCGAGGCCGGCTACGTCCAGCGCGCCCTCACCGAGCTCCCCCGCCAGGGCGAGGCCGACGACTGGCGCATGTCCATGAGCTACTTCGAGGACGCCAAGCGCCTGAACAGCGAGCTCTCCTTCGGCGAGGAGTCCGGCCTGCGACTGAGCTCGAGCAAGCAGGCCAAGGTCACCGTCTGACCTGCGCTATCGCCGCCTCCGCCCGTCTACCGCTACCGTTGACTCGGTGCGGTCGACGGGCGGTCGCGGTGTGAGGGAGTGGATGAACGAGCAGCAGATCGCGGGCTACCGGGTGGTCCGCAAGCTCGGCGGCGGCGGCATGGGCGAGGTCTACCTCGTCCAGCATCCGCGCCTGCCCCGGCAGGACGCGCTCAAGCTGCTGCACACCTCCGTCAGCAGCAATCCGCAGTACAAGGCCCGGTTCGACCGCGAGGCCTACGTGCTCGCGCAGCTCAACCACCGCAACATCATCCACCTCTACGACCGCGGCGAGGTCCAGGGACGGCTGTGGATCACGATGGAGTACGTCGCCGGCCCGGACACCTCGCAGATGCTCGCGCAGCGCGGGCCCATGCCGCTGCCGCTCGCGATCGAGATCGCCGACGGTGCCGGTGCCGCCCTCGACTACGCCTACCGGCAGGCGCGGATCACCCACCGCGACGTCAAGCCCGCCAACATCCTCGTGGCCTTCGATTCCGACGGTGCGCCGCAGGTCAAGCTCGCCGACTTCGGCATCGCCAAGGCCGCCGGGGAGGCCGTCGGCGTCACGTCGACGGGGATCACCGTGGGGACCATGGCGTACATGTCGCCCGAGGCCTTCGACAACAAGATCCTCGACAACCGGGCCGACCTCTACTCGCTCGGCTGCACGGTCTTCGAGCTGCTCACCGGCGAGCCTCCCTTCCCCGGCGACTCCCCCGCCGCCGTCATCTCCGCGCACCTGAACCAGCCGGCGCCGAAGATCACCGCCCGCAACCCGGCGCTGCCGGGCCACCTCGACGCCGTCTTCCGCAAGGCCCTGGCCAAGCACCCCGAGGACCGGTACGCCACCTGTGCCGAGTTCGTCGCCGGGCTGCGCGGTGAGGCACCGTCGTCGATCCCGGCCGGCACCGCCCAGCAGCCCGCGTACACCGGCGCGCACGCCGGGCCCGGTACCGCGCCCTACCCAGGGCCGCCGACGGGGCAGTACGACCCGACGGGCGAGTACCCCGGCCCGCACACCGCGGCGCAGCCGGCGCCCACCCGCGCCGAACAACTCCCCGCCTCCGCGCGGCAGCAGGCCCCGGTCGCGCCCGCGCCCGAGAAGCCGCGGAAGTGGGGCCGCGCGGTGGCGGCGCTCGCCGCCGTCGTGATCGTCGCGCTCGCCGCGGGGGTCCTCTACCTGGTCAGGCCGTCGATCGGCGACCTGGGCGGATCCGGCGGGGGAGCGACGGTGACCGCCTCCTCGGTCAAGCAGGTGTACTTCCAGGGGCAGTCGGAGGCCTCGAAGTCGGCGGAGAACGTGCTCACCGGTGACACGCCGTCCTGGCGTACCGACCTGTACGTCTCCGGTCCCGGTTTCGGCGGTCTCAAACAGGGCACCGGTCTGCTCATCACGCTGGACCAGGCCACGCGGATCACGTCCGGCACCATCACGTCGCCGAGCTCCGGCTCGACGGTGGAGATCCGGATCGCGGATTCGGAGTCGCCCAGTTCGATCAACGACACGCAGCGGGTGTGGAGCGGGACGCTGTCGAACGGTGAGACCCAGTTCACCGCGAGTGACGCACCGTCGTCGAAGTACGTGCTGGTGTGGATCACCGGGCTGGTCAAGGTCGACGGCGGCAAGTGGTCGACGACGCTGGAGAAGGTGGAGCTCCGCGGCCGCTAGCGGCGGTGATCCCGCAGGGCCGACGAGACGCCCGCGGCCATCGCGTCGAGCGCGACGACGGGCTTGACGTTGAGGTCGATCGCCTCGCGGCACTCGAGCACCGATTCCACGCAGCGCAGCAGCCCCTCGGGGCGGGCGTAGCCGGCGAGCCGGCGGGTCTGCTCGGCCTCGTCGGGGTGCATGAGGGTGACCTGCGCGCCCGTGCCCTGCACCAGAGCGTCGCGGAACAGGGCGGCGAGGTCGATGAGGGCGCGGTCGAGGGCATCGCGCACCGCGCGGGTGCCGCGGGCCTTCTGCCGCTTCTCCAGGTCCTTGAGCTGGCCCGCGGAGCCGCGCATCACGCCGCCGGTGCCGCGGCCGACGCCGCCCGCGCCGAGCGCCGTCTTCAGATCCTCGGTCTCGCGCTCGTTGATGTCCGCGTTGAGCTCCTTGGCCGTGCTCTCGGCGTCGCGCAGCAGCTGTTCGACGACGCCGTAGACGCCCTCCGACGTGGCCGCCCGCGCGAGGCCCAGCGCCTGCTTGCGCTGCTTCTGCGCCTCCGGATCCGTCGCGAGGCGCTTGGCCCGCCCGACGTGCCCACCGGACACCCCGGCCGCCCAGGCGGCGCGCTCGGCGTCGATCCCGTCCTTCTCCAGCACCGCGGCGATCGCGGGCGCCGAGGGGGTGACGAGCGGCACGTGCCGGCACCGGGACTTCAGGGTGACGGAGATGTCCTCCGGATCGACGGTGGGCGCGCACAGCAGCACGATGGTCTGCGCCGGCGGCTCCTCCACCATCTTCAGCAGAGCGTTGCCGGCCTGCTCGGTGAGCCGGTCGGCGTCCTCGATGAGCACGATCTGCCAGTTGCCGACGGACGGCCGGCGTGACGCGTCCGCCACCACCTCGCGCATCTGCTTGACGGCGATGGACAGGCCGTCGGGGGCGATGGAGCGCACGTCGGCGTGGGTGCCGGCCAGCACCGTCGTGCACGCGCGGCAGCGCCCGCAGCCGGGCTCGGCCGGATCGTCGCACTGCAGGGCGGCCGCCAGGGCGCGGGCGGCGACCGAGCGCCCCGAGCCGGGCGGGCCGGTGAACAGCCAGGCGTGCGTCATGGACGATCCCGCCAGATCGGCGACGGTGCCCCCGCTCGCGACGACCTCCCGCGCGGCGGAGGCGGCCGCACGCAGGCCGACCACGACGGCCTCCTGCCCCACCAGGCGATCGAACACTGAGCTCACCCCCACACCCTAGCCCTCCCGTCCGACGGCCAGCGCAGGCTAAGTTGGAGCGGTGGCAGCACCGAAGAGCAGACTCAGTCGCGCACTGCGACTGGCGCGGTGGCTCGCCAAGACCCCCTGGCCGATCTTCGCGCTGGACATCCTCCGGTCCAACATCCTGGGCGCGGTCTTCGTCTTCGGTTTCCTGCGCTTCGCGCTCCCCGTGCAGCAGTCCGTGCAGTTGCAGGAGATCAGCGGCATCAACCTGCTCGTCTTCATCACGTACCTGATCGGCGCGAGCGTGCTCGGCATGCTGATCGGGCTGCGACTGGTGCTCCCGGTGCTCCGATGGCACCGCCGCAGCGCGCCGTACGATCCCGCGATCTCCCGCATGGCCCTGAACCTGCCGCTGCGGATGTCGCTCATGCAGGCGTTCTTCTGGCTCATCGGCGGCATCATCTTCGTGGTCATCAACTTCAACTCGTCGAGCGGCATCCGGGTGGTGGTCGCGCTGACGGTGCTGCTCGGCGCCATCACGACGTGCGCGCTGAGCTACATGCAGACCGAGCGCGTACTGCGCCCGATCACCGTGGCCGCACTGGCCCAGGAACCGCAGGGCTCCGCCGGACTGTCGGTGACCACGCGCATCCTGCTCAGTTGGGTGCTCGGCACCGCCACGCCGATCGTCGGCATCATCATGGTGATCGCCTCGCAGGAGCTGGGCGTGATCGATCCGAACGCGCCCACGCTGATCAACCCGGTGCTGCTGCTGTGCGTCGTCGCGCTGGCCGCCGGCCTGCTCGGCACCGTGCGCGCCGCGAAGTCCATCGGCGATCCCATCCGCGACCTGTTCCGCGCGCAGCGCAAGGTCCGCGACGGGGACTTCACCGCCTCGGTGAAGATCTACGACTCCAGCGAACTGGGCCTGCTGCAGGCCGGCTTCAACGACATGGTGCACGACCTGGCCGAGCGGCAGCGGATGCGCGACATGTTCGGCCGGTACGTCGGTCAGGACGTCGCGCGGCAGGCACTCGAGCACGGCACCCACCTCGGCGGCGAGATCAACGAGGTCGGCGTGCTGTTCGTCGACCTGGTCGGCTCGACGAAGCTGGCCGTCACGGAGGAGCCGGCCGCGGTGGTGGACCTGCTCAACGACTTCTTCAAGGTCGTCGTCGACCTCGTCGACCTGCACGGCGGCTTCGTCAACAAGTTCCAGGGCGACGCGGCGCTGGCCATCTTCGGCGCGCCGCTCCCGCACCCGGACGCCGCCGGCGCCGCGCTGGCGGCGGCCCGCGAAATGCGGATCCAGCTCAGCGAAGTCCTCGGCGGCACCGGCTTCGGCATCGGCGTCTCCGCCGGTCAGGTGGTCGCCGGTCACATCGGCGCGAAGGCCCGCTCCGAGTACACCGTGATCGGCGACCCGGTGAACGAGGCGGCGCGGATCACCGAGATCGCCAAGTCGGAGCCCTCGTCGCTGCTCGCGGCCGGGCGCGCCGTCGAATCCGCGACGCCCGCCGAGCAGGCGATGTGGACGCTGGGCGAGGCGATCGAACTGCGCGGGCGCGGGCAGCTCACGCAGCTGGCGCGCCCCGTCGAGGACTGACGGGGCGCGGCCGGGTCAGTGGGTACCGGGCGGGCGTCGGACGCCTGACCTGCGCGCACGAAGCCATGCGCCGGACGCATGGCCCCGGTCGTCGCCGGACCGCACGCATCCGCCTGCCCGCGTCGCTGCGCCGGGCGGGCGGATGCGTCAGGACGCGTCGTTCGACGCCGTCGCGGTGGACTTGGTCGCGGTGGTCTTCTTCGCGGCCGTGGTCTTCTTCGCGACCGTCTTCTTCGCGGTGGTCTTCTTGGCTGCCGTCTTCTTGGCGGCGGCCTTCTTGGCCGGCGCCTTCTTCGCGGGCGCCTTCTTGGCCGCCGCCTTCTTGGTGGCCTTCTTCTTCACCGGGCCCCGGGCGCGACGGTCCGCGAGCAGCTCGGAAGCGCGCTCGTCGGTGATGGTCGCGACCTCGTCGCCCTTACGGAGCGAGGCGTTCGTCTCGCCGTCGGTGACGTACGGGCCGAAGCGGCCGTCCTTGATGACCATCGCGGTGCCCGAGACGGGGTCGTTGCCCAGCTCGCGCAGCGGCGGCGCGGCGGCCGCGCCGCGGCCCCGTCGCTTGGGCTCGGCGTACAGCTTGAGCGCCTCCTCGAGGGTCACCGTGAACATCTGGTCCTCGGTCTCCAGCGAGCGCGAGTCGCTGCCCTTCTTCAGGTACGGGCCGAAGCGGCCGTTCTGCACCGTGATCTCCTCCTTGGACTCGGGATCGACGCCCACCACGCGCGGCAGCGAGAGCAGACGCAGGGCCTCCTCGAGCGTGACGGTCTCGATGTCCATGGTCTTGAAGAGCGAGCCGGTGCGCGGCTTGGGCCCCTCGGCCTTCTTCTTGCGCGTCTTCGGCTTCGCCGCCGCCTCGTCCAGGTCCTCCGCCTCGGGGTCCTTCTCGGGCTCCGGCAGGATCTCCGTGACGTACGGGCCGAAGCGGCCTTCCTTGGCGACGATCTCGTGGCCCGTGGCCGGGTCGATCCCCAGCGGGCGCCCGTCCTGCGGGGTCGCGAACAGCTTCTCCGCGACCTCCTCGGTCAGCTCGTCGGGGGTCATCGACGCCAGGATGTTGGCGCGCTGGACCTGGGGCTCGGTCTCGCCCTCCTTGGGCGCGACGGTGCGCTCCAGGTACGGGCCGTAGCGACCCACGCGTACGTAGACGACGTTGCCGTCCGGGTCCGTGTAGAGCGGGATCGAGTTGACCGCGCGGGCGTCGATCGCGTCGAGGTTCGCGGCGACGAGGTTCTTCAGGCCGGGGCTGTCCGGGCCGGGGCCGTCGGCACCGGAGACGGCCGCACCGTCGCCCTCGGGGCCGCCGTCGCCGAAGTAGAACCGGGTGAGCCAGTCGACGCGGCCCTCGCGGCCACCGGCGATCTCGTCGAGATCGTCCTCCATCGAGGCGGTGAAGTTGTAGTCGACGAGGCCGCCGAAGTGGCCCTCGAGCAGGCCGATCACGGCGAACGCCACCCACTGCGGGACGAGGGCGTTGCCCTTCTTCACGACGTAGCCGCGGTCCTGGATGGTCTGGATGATCGAGGCGTAGGTCGACGGGCGGCCGATGCCGTGCTCCTCGAGCGCCTTGACCAGCGAGGCCTCGGTGTAGCGCGCGGGCGGGCTGGTCACGTGGTCGGCGGCGGCCAGCTCGGCGGCCGTGATGGCCTGCCCCTTGACCAGCTGCGGGAGCCGCGACTCGGCGTCGTCGGCCTCGCCGCCGGCCTGGTCGTCGACGGTCTCGACGTACGCCGAGAGGAAGCCGGGGAAGGTGATGGTGCGGCCCGAGGCGGCGAACTCGACGCTCTCGCCGGTCGAGGCCGCGCCGCCGATCCGCAGGCTCAGGGTGGTGCCCTTGGCATCGGCCATCTGCGAGGCGACGGTGCGCTTCCAGATCAGCTCGTAGAGGCGGAACTCGTCGCTGTTCAGCACCGACGCCAGGGCGCCCGGCGTCTGGAAGGTCTCGCCCGAGGGGCGGATGGCCTCGTGCGCCTCCTGCGCGTTCTTCACCTTGCGGGTGTACTGCCGCGGGGTCGGGTGCACGTACTCGGCGCCGTACAGCTGCCGCGCCTGGTCCCGGGCCGCGGCGATCGCGGTCTCGGACAGCGTGGTCGAGTCGGTACGCATGTAGGTGATGTAGCCGTTCTCATACAGGCGCTGGGCGATCTGCATGGTGCGGTCGGTGTTGAACCGCAGCTTGCGGCTGGCCTCCTGCTGGAGCGTGGACGTCGTGAAGGGCGCGTAGGGCTTGCGCGTGTACGGCTTGTCCTCGACAGAGGTCACCGTCAGGTTCGCGCCCTGCAGACCCTCGACCAGGGCGTTCGCCCGGGCACCGTCGAGCACGGTGATGCCGGTGGGCTTCTTGAGCTGCCCCTGGGCGTCGAAGTCGCGGCCGGAGGCGACACGGGCGCCGTCGACGGTGACCAGACGCGCGCCGAAGGTGCGCGGGGTGGCCTCGGCGCCCGCGTCGAGCTGCGCGGCGATGTCCCAGTATCCGGCGGGGATGAAGGCCATGCGTTCGCGTTCGCGCTCAACGACCAGACGGGTTGCCACGGACTGCACGCGGCCAGCGGACAGGCCGCGGCCCACCTTGCGCCAGAGCACCGGGGAGATCTCGTAGCCGTAGAGACGGTCGAGGATGCGGCGGGTCTCCTGCGCGTCGACGAGGGCGAGGTCGAGCTCGCGGGTGTTGCCGACGGCGGCCTGGATCGCGTCCTTCGTGATCTCGTGGAAGACCATCCGCTTGACCGGGACCTTCGGCTTGAGGGTCTCGAGCAGGTGCCACGCGATGGCCTCGCCCTCGCGGTCCTCATCGGTGGCGAGGTAAAGTTCGTCAGCTTCCTTGAGCTTCGCCTTCAGTTCGGAGACGGTGGAGCGCTTGCTGGCGGACGTGACGTAGTGCGCCTCGAAGTCGTGATCGACGTCGACACCGAGGCGCGCCCAGGGCTTGCCCTGGTCGGCCTCGGGCAGCGGGTTGTCGCGGCTCGGGAGGTCGCGGATGTGGCCCATCGACGCCCGGACGGTGTAGTTCGGCCCCAGGAAGTCGCCGATCTTCTTGCCCTTGGCCGGGGACTCCACGATCACCAGACGCTGCAGGCCGTCTCCAGCCGCTGCCTTTCCACGTGCCGCCATCGACCCTCCTGATCTGCTCCGGTGGCGCCTGCGTCACCACCTCGACCCCTCGCGTCACGTGCGACGTCGGTGGTCACTCCAGTGCGCATTCTGCCGCACCTTTCGCCCCACCTTATATACAGGGGCCACTGCACGCCTCATGGAATCCGTGCTGCGCGTCCGATCCGGTGTCAGGGCTGCGGCCACTGCGCGGCGGCGTCGACGGCCGCCGGCGGGTCGCCGATGCTCTCCCGCAGCCGCAGCAGTCGACGGTGCCCGGAGACGCGCAGCGCGGGCTTCGTCCCGCGGGTGCCCACCAGGGTGGGCGCCACGCCGGCGCGCATGAGGGCGGTCGCGAGAACGGGGGCGCTCTCCGGCGCGTGGGGGTCCAGGGAGAGCAGGTAGTGCACGCCGTCGACCTCGCCGCCCGCGAGCGCCCAAGCGCGCAGCGCGCGAGGTCCGGGCACCCAGGTCGACGGTGCCGTCTTCACCGCGCCGCGCGTCCAGGCGAGCGCCATCGGCTGCAGTTCCGGCGTCGCAAGGGTGCGCACCAGCGGATTGCCCTCCTCGGAGAGGTCGAGCTGGGCGCGCAGGCCGGCCTCCGCGATCATCGTGGCGAGGGCATCGGCACGCCACTGGTCGGGAACGACCACGGAGACGCGGGCGGCACCGCCCAGCTGCACGATCTGCCCCGTCGTCGCGAGCAGGCCGGCCAGGTCGCGGGGCGACGGCTCGGTCTGCTCGGCGGAGAAGAGTGACAGCTGGGACACATGATGAGCCTAGAGGGCCGTGCTGCGCGGCAGTGCGGCCGACACGTCGAACGGGCCGTGAAATGCACAGCACCCCTCCACCGAGACGGTGGAGGGGTGCTGCGAGAAAGCCTATTCGCGTGGTGCGGAGGTTTCTTAGAGGGCGCGGACGCCGGTGGCCTGCGGGCCCTTGGCTCCCTGGCCGATCTCGAACTCGACCTGCTGGTTCTCCTCGAGGGTACGGAAGCCGTTGCCCTCGATCGCCGAGAAGTGCGCGAACAGGTCGTCCGAGCCGTCATCGGGAGCGATGAAGCCGAAGCCCTTTTCAGCGTTGAACCACTTCACAGTGCCCTGTGCCATTGAGATGTTTCCTAACTTGTCTTACTACCGGTGTAGGAACCGTTCCCCCGAGTGGGGTGCGACTCCTGGCCGGTTCCGGCCGCCATACTTTCTGGAGCCGTTTGCGGAGACCGCACACAAAAACCTTCAGTACCACGCCCGCAACATCGATCCCCCGATGGTCCTCTCGGACCGCCGACGGGAGCTGCGACCGCATACAGTCAATCACGATTTCTCAGCGAGCAACAGCGGGCGGAGCGATTTCGCCTCCCGTTCACCCGGCGTCCCACCACGCGACAACCGTTTCCTCGCGCCGGTAGACTGGACGATCGGCGATCCGCGGCCCGTTCCGGCCGCGCGGATCTCATCGCGACACGGGGGCTAATACGGTGGAGCACAACACCTTCGGCAGGGAACTGCTGGCCCGCATCCAGGCCGGGGCCGGCCCCGGGACCGAGAGCCTGACCCATGTGGCGGACATCCCGTCACGCCGAGCGGAATTCGCCCCCTGGCCGGAGTGGGTCCCGCCCCGCGTCCGGGACGGGTTGATTGACGAGGGCGTGCGGGAACCCTGGCGCCACCAGGCCGAGGCCGCGGAACACGCGCATGCGGGGCGGCACGTCGTGATCTCCACCGGAACGGCGTCCGGCAAGTCCCTCGCCTACCAACTCCCGGTGCTCGCGGCGCTCGCGGACGATCCGCGCGCCACCGTGCTCTACCTCTCCCCGACGAAGGCCCTGGGCACCGACCAGCACCGGGCGGCGGTCCGCCTCACCGCCGAGTACGGCCCCGCCGACGCCTCCCCCGCGATGTACGACGGGGACACCTCGCAGGAGATGCGCCGCTGGGCCCGCTCCGACAGTCGCTGGGTGTTCACCAACCCGGACATGCTGCACGTGGGACTGCTTCCGCGGCACGCGAAATGGGCGCGTTTCCTACGCGGGCTGCGCTACGTGGTGGTCGACGAGTGCCACCACTACCGGGGCGTCTTCGGCTCGCACACGGCGCTGGTGCTGCGCCGCCTGCTGCGTGTCGCGGCGAAGTACGGCGCCGGCCCCACGGTGATCTGCGCGTCCGCCACCACCTCGGATCCGGCGGGGGCGGCCTCGCGGCTGGTCGGCGCGGAGTGCGTTGCCGTGACGGAGGATTCGTCGCCGCACGGGCCGCGGACCGTCGCGCTGTGGGAGCCGCCGCTGCTGCCCGACCTGGAGGGCGAGAACGGCGCGCCCGTGCGGCGCGCCGCCACCACGGAGGCCGCCCGGATGCTCGCCGATCTGGTGGTGGAGGGGGCCCGCACGCTCGCCTTCGTCCGGTCCCGACGGTCCGCCGAGACCGTCGCGCTCTCCGCGCGCCGGATGCTCGCCGAAGCCACACCCGAGATCGCCGAGCGCATCGCCGCCTACCGCGCGGGGTACCTCGCCGACGACCGTCGCCGCCTCGAGCAGGGGCTCAACGACGGTGCGCTGCTGGGCGTCGCGACGACCAACGCCCTGGAGCTGGGCGTGGACATCGCGGGCCTGGACGCCGTGCTCATGGCGGGCTTCCCGGGCACCGTCGCCTCGTTCTGGCAGCAGGCCGGGCGCAGCGGGCGGCGCGGGCAGGGCTCGCTGATCCTGCTGATCGCGCGCGACGATCCGCTGGACACCTACCTGGTGCACCACCCCGAGTCGCTGCTCGGGCGACCGGTGGAGGCCACCATCACCGACCCCGGCAACCCGTACGTGCTGGGGCCGCAGCTGCTCTGCGCGGCCGGCGAGATACCGCTGACCCGCGCCGAGGTCGTCGAGCTGGGCGCCGTGGACGTGGTGGGCCGGCTCGTCGCCGACGGCCTTCTCCGCGAGCGGCCCGCGGGCTACTTCCTCGCCGCCGGCATCGATCCCCATGCGGGCGTGAACATCCGGGGCGGGGCGGGCAGCGAGATCCTCATCGTGGAGGAGGCGACGGGGCGGTTGCTCGGGACCGTCGACTTCACCCGCGCGCTGTCGACGGTGCACGAGGGCGCGGTGCACGTGCACCAGGGCGAGTCGTACGTGGTGGACGAGCTGGACCTCGACGACGGCCTGGCGCTGGTGCACGCCGAGGAGCCCGAGTGGACCACCTCCGCGCGCGAGGACCTGGACGTCCATGTGACGGCGGTGCATTCGACCGAGGTGCTGGGCGAGGTGACGGCGCGATTCGTCTCCGTGGAGGTCACCAGTCGCGTCGTCGGGTACCTGCGCACGCTGCGCAGCGGTGAGGTGATGGACGCCGTGGAGCTGGACCTGCCGGAGACCACGCTCGCGACCCGCGCGGCGCTGATCACCCTGACCCCGGAGGTGCTCGAGGGCGCCGGCCTCGTGCCGGAGCGCTGGCCAGGAGCGCTGCACGCTGCGGAGCACGCGGCGATCGGCCTGCTGCCCCTGGTCGCCTCCTGCGACCGCTGGGACATCGGCGGCCTGTCGACGGCGCTGCACGAGGACACCGGGCTGCCGTCGATCTTCGTCTACGACGGCTATCCCGGCGGCGCGGGATTCGCCGAGCGCGGCTACGAGTCGATCGCCACGTGGCTGGTGGCGACGCGGGACGCCGTCGCGGCGTGCGAGTGCACCTCAGGCTGTCCCTCGTGCGTGCAGTCCCCCAAGTGCGGCAACGGGAACGATCCACTCGACAAGGCGGGCGCCGTGATCGTGCTGGACCTGGTACTCGCCGCGGTAGCGGCGGGCTGAGTCACTTCGGCGGCAGCGACCGGGCGTACGCGACGGTGCGCCGCACCCACTGCGCGAGCTCGGTGTCGGAGGCCGTGGCCTCCGGGTCGAGGTCCAGCCAGCCGCGCAGCGTGCGCCCGCGCATGACGGTGCGCGTGACGTGGGGGCCGACGAGCCCCTCCGCGACGTCCGGGTCGAGGTGGACCATCGCCTCGCCCTTGCTGTTGGCGGCGATGGTCATGTGCCCGTCGACCAGGAAGGCCAGCCCGCCGAACATCCGCTTCTCCACGACGCCCGTCTCGCCGTCGAACGCGTCGCGGATCCGGTCCGCCAGCCCCTCGTCGTACGCCATCGCCCCAGTGTGCGCCGGTGCGTCGCGCAGCGCAGCGGTTCTCGCGGTGCGTCGTTACGCTGAGCTCGACGACCGAGGAGGGGCATGAGCTGGGAGGACGAGCTCGACGCGGTGTGGCGCACCGCTGCGGAGGATCCGGAGACCCTGGTGGCCCGGATCGAGCGGGTCGTCAGCGCGCCCGAGGTGCCGGCGGCGGTCCGCGAGTTCGAGATCGGCGGCGCGTACGACTCGTCAGGCAGGCCCGACGAGGCCGTCGCACGGTAGCGGCGCGCGGTGGCGGCCGGCCTCGACGATCACCGCGCCCGGCAGGCGACCATCCAGCTCGCCAGTTCCCTGCGCAACCTCGGCGACGCGGCGGAGGGCCTGAGGCTCCTGATGGCGCTCGACACCGACCGCGACGACGGGCTCGACGACGCGGTGATCGCCTTCCGCGCGCTCATGCTCGCCGACCTCGGACGTGAGCGCGAGGCGCTGGCCGCGACCCTGCATGCGCTCGCGGGGCATCTGCCCCGCTACCGGATCTCGGCACAGCGGTACGCGAACGAACTGCTCGAGGATCGCTCAGTTCCGCCTGTGCAGTGAGTCGCCGAACCGGCCCGCTCGCACACCGGCCGAACCGGAGTCCCGGCGTCGCGCCCATCTCCGTCGGACGCCTCGCCCGCTGTCACAGCGGACCCGCGCGGGCGAGGGCGACGGCCTCGCCGGAACCGAAGACCAATAGGGAGACCGGGACGCTCACGCGGACCGTCACCTCGAAACCGTCCACCCCACACGCCCGCAACGTCGCCGTGTTCGCACGGGCCAGACGCTCCGCGGCCGCGCACGCCTCGTCCGCGTCGATGGCGCTCGCCGCCCCGGCGAGGGCGGCGAGGTCGGCCGCCGCCTGCGCCCGGTGACGCGCGGAGACGGCGGCGCCGACGTCGATCACCATCACCGCCACCACGACGATCGCGGCGACCATCACCGCGGCGAGCACCGTCGCCACGCCGTCCTCCCGCCCGCCGCGCCGGTACGCGGGGCCGGCTCGCGGGGGCGCGGTCACGGCGCGGCGCCCGGCTCGGCGGCCGCGACCGCCGTCGCGGAGACGGTGAGCCCCGGCAGCAGCGCCACCGGCGCCCGGACCTGCACCGTCACCGTGTCGGAGTCACGGCGCACCGACGAGCTCGCGCCGGGCGGGCCCACCGCTGCGACGGCGCGCGCCGCGCGGGCGTCGTCTCCACGAGCGGCCAGCCGTGCCGCCTCGCGCGCAGCGTCCACGCACCGCACGTGCGCCGTCACCCCCACCACGGCCCCCACGCTCAGCACCAGCACCGTGATCAGGCTGGCGACGGCGAACGCCGCCTCCACCGTGACCGCGCCCGCATCGCCCGCTAGCCGGTGGAGGTGCCCAACGCCTTGCCGATGATGTCGGTCAGCCCGCTGATGATGTTGTCGCCGGTGACGACCCCGTAGAGCACCGCGCCGAACGCGGCGGCCGCGATCGTCCCGATCGCGTACTCCACGGTGGACATGCCCTCGTCCTCCATCATCAGCTCGGTCATCCTGCACCGCAATCGGATCCACATTCGTCTCCCCTTTCCGTCGGGCCGCTAGAGCAGCCCCTCCCCGAGCACCTTGCCCGCGAGTCCCATCACCACCGGCACGATGCCCAAGCACACGAACGCCGGTAGGAAGCACAACCCCAGCGGCCCCGCGACCGCGACACCCGCCCGCTCACCTGCCGCCACGGCACGGTCTTCGGCCTGCGCCCGCTCGGTGCGCGCGAGGTCCGTCAGGCCGGCGGCCGGCGAGGAGCCGGCGCGGGCGGACCGTCGGAGCATGCGGGTGAGCCCGGCGACCTGTGGGTCCGCCGATTCGGTCCGCCAGGCGGTGCCGGCGTCGGCCCCCAGTGCCAGCAGCTCCGACGCCCTGGTGAGGACGTCCGCCAAGGCGGGTGGCGCGCCTGCGGCGACCGCCCGCGCAGCGTCCGCGGTGGGCATGCCGGCACGCAGGCACACGGCGAACAGGTCGTAGGCCGCGGCCGCCTCGAACGGGTCCGGCCCCGGCGTGCGGCGCGGCAACCGCGGCGCACGCCGCGCGGAGGGCCCGTCGCCGACGGTGGCCGCCACCGCGGACCGGGCGGTCATCGGCAGCACCACCAGTGCGAGTGCGAGCAGCGCCAGCGCCCCGGCCAGGGGCACGTGGCCGGTCACGTCCGGACCCCGTCCCTCGGGGCGTCGCCCGTGCCGGCGGCACCCGCCGCGATCGCATGGGACCACAGCAGCCCCGCGCAGGTCAGGCACGTTCCGACGACGAGCAGCGCACCACCGGTCCCGGTGCCGATCAGCGTGCCGAGCGGGTCGGCGCCGATGAGCTGCCCCATGGCCACCCCCAGCACCGGCAGCGCGGCGAGGACCTGGGCGGTCGCGCGGGCACCGGCCAGCGACGAATGCGCGCGCCGCTCGTACCGCTCGCGCGCCCGGAGATCCTCGCGGACGGAGGCCAGCAACTCGCCCATGCCGATGCCGTGCCGGGTCCCGGTGTCCCAGGCAGCGGCGATCCGGGCCCACGCGGCGCTCTCGTCCGCGTGCGCGCGAAGACCCGCCGCGACGTCGCCGCCGAGCTCCGCGCGACCCGCCATCTCGGCGAAGACGGTGCGCACGTGGGCGTCCTCGGCGTCACGACCGGCTGTGGCGCAGGCGGCGGCCGGATGCGCCCCGACGGAGAGCTCCGCGACCATCGCGTCCACGCCGGCGAGGATCGCGGAGAGTCGCGTCGCCCGCTGTTTCTGCGCCCGGCCACGTGCCCGCAGCTCGCGCACCGTGCCGGCGGCGAGCGCCGCAGCGAGCGCCTGCCCCGGCCCGATCAGCAACGCGCCGAGCGGAATCGCCGCCGCGAGCCAGCCCCAGCGCAGCACCACGGGCGTGGCGGGGCTCGAATGCTCGGCGCGCACGCGGGCGGCCGCGGGGCCACCGGGCCAGGCGAGCGCCGCCGCGGCGAGCAGCACGATCGCGACACTCATCCGATCCCCCGTTCCGCGAGCACGTCGTGCAGGCGCGGCGCGTGCGCGGTGAACCCACCGTCCCGCTCCCAGGCGGCGCGCACCCGCACGTAACCGTCCTCGCCCCGCTCCACCACGCCGATGCTGCGCAGCCCGCGCCGCCCCGTCGGCCAACGATGCACCGAGAAGACCACCTGGAACGCGGCGGCCAGTTGCGCGTGCAGCGCCTCCCGCCCCAGCCCGCCGAGCGCGGCGAGGGCCTCCAGCCGCGCGGGCACCTCCCGCGGGGAATTGGCGTGGACGGTGCCGGCTCCCCCGTCGTGGCCGGTGTTCAGGGCCGTCAGCAGGTCGACGACCTCGGCGCCGCGCACCTCCCCGACGACGATCCGGTCGGGCCGCATCCGCAGTGATTGCCGGACCAGATCGCGGACCGTCACCTCACCGACGCCCTCGACGTTCGCGCCGCGCGCGAGCAGCGAGACCACGTGCGGATGGACGGGGTCGAGCTCGTGCGCGTCCTCGACGCAGAGCACCCGCTCGGCCGGATCGACTGCGCCGAGGAGCCCGTTGAGCAGGGTGGTCTTCCCGCTGCCGGTGCCGCCGACCACCAGGAAGGCCAGCCGCGCCGCCACGACACGGCGGACAAGGGGCGCGACTTCGGCGGGCACCGCCCCGCCGTCGATGAGCGAATCCAGCGTCTGGGTCGCGGGCCGGAGCACGCGCAGCGAGATGCACGTCCCGCCGTGCGCCAGCGGCGGCAGCACCGCGTGCAGCCGGATCCCGCTGCCGGCGCGCCCTCCCGGCCCCGCCGGGAGATGTCCGTCGACCCAGGGCTGCGCGTCGTCGAGGCGGCGGCCCGCCGCGAGCGCCAACCGGGCGGCGAGCCGGCGGACGGCGTCGTCGTCCTCGAAGGCGACGTCGGTGCGCTCGAGGCCGGCGCCACGATCCACCCAGACCCGGCGGGGCCCGCAGACCAGTACGTCCGCGACGGCCGGATCGGCGAGCAGCGGTTCGAGCCGGCCGGCACCGACGAGCTCGGTCTCGAGGTAGGCGAGGCCGTCCAGGAGATCCGTATCCCCCAGCACGCCGCCGCATTCGGCGCGCAACGCGGCGGCCATCACATCGGGCGTGAGCACGGTCGCGGAGTGCGCGAGCCGCTCGCGCACCCGCGCCAACAGATCGGCGCCGGGGCCGGCCGCGCTCATGCCGCACCCCGCCGCACACCGTCGAGCACGCGCCCCGCCGCGACGGCCAGCGGCGTTCCCCGGCGGAGCCGCAGTCCCCCGCCGTCGAGCTGCGCGGCGAGCCCGGGCTGCGGGCGCATCGACGCGAGCAGGGGAAGGCCGACGGCGCGCTCCACGTCCCGCGCCGAGAGCCCGCCCGGAGCGGGACCGCGCACCACCAGCGCGGCCTGCCGGGCGCGTCCCGCCACCCCACCGGCCACCGCGCGGGCCGCGGCGCATCCGCGCACCGTGGCCGAGGCCACGACGACCACCGCATCGGCGACCTCGAGGCACGCAGCGGTCGCGGGATCGTCGCGTCGCGGCAGATCGACGACCGTGACGCCCACGCTGCGGCGCCCCGCATCGATGACCGCGAGCAGCCCCTCCACCGGGATCTCCGGCACCGCGGCGCCACCTCCCGTACCGCCGGCGGCCAGCACGGCGAGGGCACCCGCCCGCCCCGGTAGCGCCGCGACCAGCGCCTCGGCCGGTACGTGGCCGCCGCGCAACGCGAGGTCACCCCACCGCAGGCCGGGCATGTCGGCGCAACCGAGCAGCAGGTCGAGGCCGCCGCCCCAGGGATCGGCGTCGACGGCGAGCGCCGTGACGCCGCGGCCGGGTGCCGCCACCGCGACCGCCGCGGCCAGCACGGACGCCCCCGCACCGCCGTGCCCGCCGAGGACGGCGACGACGCGGGAGCGGGCACCGTCGTCCTGTTCGCGGGCGGCGAGGAACCGGGCCAGGTCGCGGACCTGGTCCGGGAGGACGAAGACGTGCGCCGCCCCGACCTCGACGGCGGCCGCCAACTCCGCCATGCCCGCCTGCGCGGCGACGATCGCGACGCCGTCCCTGCGGGGCAGTCCGCCGGCGCGGGCCGCCTCCGCCATCGCCGTGGCGGCCGCCAGGTCCAGCACCAGTCCCGCCGCCGACGCCCAGCCCGCGCGGGGCCGGCCGCGATCGATGTCCGTGACGGAGCGCGCGGCCGCGGCGGCCGCGCGACGCACGTCGTCGGCGAGCGGCCCGTCGGCCACCGCCATCCCGATCTCGATTCCCCGCATGGCACCACCGTCGCCGATCGCAATGTCCGGTTCGCCCCGGATACGCTCCGCCTGTGGATGAACGTGTCCGATTCCAGAAAGTTGTGGAGGAATCCGGTCTCCGCTCTTGCCAGGCGCGTGGCGGCGCGACACCGGTAGGCTGATCGGCGTGAGCCCTACCGCGCCCGACGAGGCCCCGGTGCGCCGGGTCGCCGCGTTCTTCGACCTGGACAAGACGATCATCGCGACGTCGTCCGCGCTGGCCTTCTCGCGTCCCTTCTTCGACGAGGGCCTGCTCAACCGCCGCGCCGTGCTCAAGTCCAGCTACGCGCAGTTCCTGATGATGCTGACCGCCGCCGACCACGACCAGATGGAGCGGATGCGCGATCACCTCACGCAGATGTGCGAGGGCTGGAACGTCGAGCAGGTGACGTCGATCGTGCGCGAGGCGCTCTACGACGTGGTCAATCCGCTCGTCTTCGCGGAGGCCGCCGAGCTGATCGCCGGCCACCACGCCCGCGGGCACGACGTGGTGATCGTCTCCGCCTCGGGCGAGGAGATGGTGCGCCCCATCGCGGAGATGCTGGGCGCCGACTACTCGGTGGCGTCGAAGATGAAGGTCGAGGACGGCAAGTACGCCGGCGAGGTCGAGTTCTACTGCTACGGCGAGAACAAGGTGACCGCGATGGAGGCGCTCGCCGCCGAGCACGGGTACGACCTGGAGCAGAGTTTCGCGTACTCGGATTCCATCACCGACGTGCCGATGCTGGCCGCAGTCGGGCATCCCACTGCGGTCAACCCCGACCGCGCGCTGCGCAAAGAGGCGGCCGAGCGCGGCTGGCCCGTCGTCTCCTTCTCCAACCCCACGCCGTTGCGCGACCGGCTGCCCACGCCGTCGCGGAACTCGGTGCTCGCGACGGCCGGCCTCGGCGTGGTCGCCGCGGGCGCGGGCGTCGCGACTTACCTTGCGCTGCACCGGAAGAAGCACTGATACCCACCGGTAGCAGGTGCTCCGAAATTTTTCCGCTCCACCCCTTGCTGTGACGGCGCTCACAGGGTAGAAAGGAGTCACGGAGCGGCGCAAAGCCAAACCCCCACCGGAAGAGAAGGTCGAGGGTTCCTGAGCGTCAAGGCTCCCAGCACGGACACCAGGCACCCACGCGGAGCTCGCCACCTATGGCGGAAAGCGCTGTGAGCCTGCGCCACCGGGGAATTTGAGTGGTCAGCACAAGACCTGCGGATAGTGGGTCTCTCCACCGGTTGACGCCGAGGCCGTAATACAGCCCACCCTGACGCACGCTTGGTAACCGGGATCCGTGCTAGCGAACGGCGATTCGGACCCGTTCTGAGGACAGCACCTCGAGTGCGATTCCTCAGCTCAGGCCGGGTCGCCGTTGCGCATGTCCGGGGCCGTACGCCCGGTCACGCACGGCGGCACGGTGATCCGCTCAGCGCTCGGCGAGCGCGAGCGCCTCCAGCCCGCCGGCCTCCAGGGCCTGACAGCAGAGCACCACCCACGCCACGACCCCGTCGGGATCGCCCATGCCGAAGGCGTCCGCGGCGTCCGCGTAGCTCGGCGCGAACTTGAGCCACGTCGTCTCGGGGATGCCGAGAGCGTGCGGATCGAGTCCGGACGCCACCGTCACCAGACGGGAGGCGGCGCGGGCGACCACGCCGTCTGCCACCTCGAACGGGCGCAGCGACAGCAGCTCGCCGTGCACGATCGCCGACACCACCGGTGCGGGCGCCTGCGTACCGCCGGTCACCAGCTGCGCGAGCAGCCCCAGCCGCTCGCCCGTGCCGGCACGGGGCCGGCCGAGCCGCTCGTCGTCACCGTCGACCAGCTCCGCCGCGGCCAGCGTGTGCAACCGGGCGAGCACCTGCAGCGGCGCGCGCCGCCACACCCCGACGGTCGCGTCGAGCAGATCGCCGTCGATCGCCTGATAGGCGCGCATGGCGCCGGCGAGCACCGGGTCGTTGATCAGTTCGTCGCGGCTGAGCGCGACGGCGCCGCCGTCGAGCGCCGCGGAGGCGCGGGCCCCGCGCAGGGACGATTCCGTGGCCGTGGCCCGCCACTCGCGGCGGTTCGCGGGATGACGGTGCACCTTCGCCAGCGCTTCACGAGCGGCGGCGGCCGCCTCCGCGACGGCGGGGACGGCGACGAGCGGGCTCAGCGGGTCGGTCACACGCCCCACCCTAGCCCGCTCGTCGCGCGTCCCCTCTGCTCAGCCCGCCAGCTCGATCGAACCGCCGGGGATCGCCGCGATCAGCGTCCTCGTGTAGTCGGACGTCGGGCTGTCGTAGACCTGATCCGTCGGGCCGGCCTCGACCACCTTGCCGCCCGCCATCACCAGCGTCTGGTGGGCGATCTGCTTGACCACGGCCAGGTCGTGGGTAATGAACAGGTAGGTGAGGCCCATCTCGCGCTGCAGTTCATCGAGCAGCCTCAGGATCTGCGCCTGCACGGTGACGTCGAGGGCGGAGACCGCCTCGTCGAGCACCACCACCTCGGGCTGGAGGATGAGGGCGCGGGCGATCGCGACGCGCTGGCGCTGTCCGCCCGAGAGCTCATTCGGGAAGCGGTGCATGGTGTCCGTCGGCAGCGCCACCATCTCGAGCAGGTCCTTGGCCCGCGCCAGGCGCGAGGCCTTGTCCCCGATCCCGTGCACCACCATCGGCTCGGTGATCGTCCGGAAAATCGAGTACATCGGGTCCAGGGAACCGTACGGGTCCTGGAAGACGGGCTGCACACGGCGGCGGAAGTCCTTGGCCTCCGCCCCGCGCAGGCTGGTGACGTCTCTGCCGTCGAATTCGACGGTGCCGCTGGTCGGTTCGAGCAGACCGAGCACCATCCGGGCCACCGTCGACTTACCGGATCCGGACTCGCCCACCACTGCCGTGGTGGTGCCCCGCAGCATGGTGAAGCTGACGTCGTCGACCGCGCGGAAGTCGCTGCTCTGGAAGGGCAGCGAACCACGGATCGGGAAGTCCTTCACCAGGTTCGAGACCACGACGACCTCGGCGGGGCCCGCCGCGGCGTCGTCCTGCACCTCGTCGTGCAGCGTCTCGGCCTCGACCTCCCGGACACCGGACACGGCCGAGGCCTCGTCGCGGTGCGCCGACAGCGACGGCGCCGCGGCAACCAGACGCTTGGTGTACTCGTGCTGCGGATCCTGCAGGATCTCCAGCGCCGGACCCGATTCCACCACGCGGCCCTTGTACATCACCACCAGGTGCTTGGCGCGCTCGGCGGCGAGACCCAGGTCGTGGGTGATCAGCAGCACCGCGACGCCGAGCTCGGCGGTGAGCGTGTCGAGATGGTCGAGGATCTGCTGCTGCACCGTCACGTCGAGCGCGCTCGTCGGCTCGTCGGCGATGAGCAGGCGCGGCCGGCAAGCCAGGCCGATGGCGATCAGAGCGCGCTGGCGCATGCCGCCCGAGAACTCGTGCGGATACTGGTTCACCCGGCGGTCGGGGTCCTTCATCCCGGCCTCGGTGAGCAGCTCGATCGCCCGCTTCCGGGCGTCGCCCTGGTCCACGTTGTTCGCCTTGAGGGTCTCCTTGATCTGGAAACCGACGCGCCACAGCGGATTCAGGTTGCTGTTCGGGTCCTGCGGGACCATGCCGATGTCGCGTCCGCGGATCTGCTGGAACTCCTTCTCCGAGGCCTTCGACAGGTCCTTGCCGTCGAAGACGATCTGCCCGCTCGCCACCTTGCCGGTGCCCTGCAGCAGGCCCATCACGGCCGCGGCCGATGGTGGACTTGCCCGAGCCGGACTCGCCGACGATCGCCAGCGTCTGGCCCGGGTAGACCGTGAGGTTGGCGCCCCGCACCGCGGGGACCGGCTTGCCCTGCACCTCGAACTCCACGACCAGGTCGCGGATCTCGAGCAGCGGGGACGGCGTCTTGCCCAGGGCCGAGGCGACCTTGTCCTTGATCTTGCCCAGACCGTGCTTGTGCTCGTCGCTCATCAGCGCTTCCTCGCCTTCGGATCGAGTGCGTCGCTGAGGACGTCACCGAGCATCATGAACGTGAGCACGGTGAGCGCCAGCGCGGACGCGGGGAAGAACAGGATGGGCGTGCCCTCGCGGAGCAGGGTCTGCCCGTCGGCGATGTCCATGCCCCAGGAGACCTCGCTCGCCGGCAGGCCGATACCGAGGTACGACAGCGTGGCCTCGGTGACGATGTAGATGCCGAGCGCGACGGTCGCGACCACGATCACCGGGCCGAGGCAGTTCGGGATCACGTGGGTGAACAGCGTGCGGATCTTCGACGAGCCCAACGACTTCGAGGCGTCGATGAACTCCTCGTTGCGGATGGAGATGGCCGCCGACCGCGCGATGCGGGCGATCTGCGGCCAGCTGAAGATCGCGAGCACGAGCACCACCGAGTAGACGGTGCGCGTGGTGACCATCTGCATGACCACGACGGCGGCCAGCATGAGCGGGACGCCGAAGAAGACGTCGGACAGTCGCGCGATGAACGAGTCGAGCCAGCCGCCGTAGAAGCCGGCGGTGGCGCCGAGCAGGCCGCCGATGACGACCACCGCGATGGTGGTCAGGACGCCCACCAGCACCGAGGCCCGCGCGCCGTAGATCGTGCGGGCGTAGATGTCGTAGCCCTGCAGATCGGTGCCGAACCAGTGCTCGCCGCTGGGCGGGAGCAGGGAACGGTCGAGGGAGGCCTCGTGCGGGTCCTTGCCGAAGGCGAAGACGCCGGGGAACAGCACGACGAGCAGGATCAGCGTCAGCAGCGCGACGCAGACCCAGAACAGCGGCTTGACCTTCAGCTGCAGCCACGCGGTCTTCCAGAAGCCGGTGGGCTCCACATCGCGATCGACGGCGTCGATGGCACCGACGACCACGTCGTCGGCCGCGGCGACGAAGCGTTCCTGGCCGGGGTAGGTGTGATTGTCAGGCATAGCGGATCCTCGGGTCGAGCACGCCGTAGAGCAGGTCGACCACCACGTTGCAGATGAGGTAGATGACGATGAGCACCGTCACGAACGAGACCACCGTGGTGGCCTCGCCCCGGATGATGGCCTGGTAGATGGTGCCGCCGATGCCGGGGATGTTGAAGATGCCCTCGGTGACGATCGCGCCGCCCATCAACGTGCCGAGATCGGCGCCGAGGAAGGTCACGACGGGGATCAGCGAGTTGCGCAGCACGTGCACCAGGACGACGCGCGAGCGCGGCAGGCCCTTGGCCGTCGCGGTCCGCACGTAGTCGGCGGTGAGGTTCTGCGAGACCTGCGAGCGGGTGAGCCGCACGACGTACGCGAAGGACACCAGTCCGAGGACGATGCCCGGCAGCAGCAGGTGGTAGAAGTCCAGGTTGCCGCCGACGGTGACCGGGAACCACTGCAGCTTCACGCCGAAGATGAACTGGGCGATGAAGCCCAGCACGAAGATCGGCACCGCGATGATGATCAGCGAGACGAACAGGATCGACGTGTCGAACCACTTGCCCTTCTTCAGGCCGGCGAGCACGCCGAAGAAGATGCCGAGCACGGCCTCGACGACCAGCGCGATGAGCGCCAGGTTGACGGTGACCGGGAAGGCGCGCTTCATCACGTCCCAGACGGGCTGGCCCGAGAAGGAGACTCCGAAGTCGAGAGTGAAGACGCCCTTGATGTAGTACCAGTACTGCACCAGGAAGGGCTGGTCGAGGTGGTACTGGGCGCGCAGGCCCTCGACCACCTCGGGCGGCAGGGTGCGATCGCCGCCGAGCGCCGCGATCGGGTCCGCGGGGACCAGGAACACGAGCGCGTAGATGAGCAACGTGGCGCCGAAGAAGACGATCACCAACTGCCCGAGCCTGCTCAGGAGATATCTGGTCATGCCATCACTCCTTCGTGATGTTCGTGAAGTCGAAACGGCCGTTCCAGGTGATCTCACCCTTCACGCCGTCGCCGACGCCGCCCGCCGCCTTGTAGTCCCACAGCGGGACGACAGGCAGATCGGCCAGCAGGAAGGACTGGGCCTCGTTGATGAGCCGCGTCGACTGCGCGGGATCCAGCGCCTGCTGGGCCTGCGCGATCTTCGCGTCGAACGCCGGGTTGCTGTAGTCGCCGTCGTTCGAGCCGCCGCCCGTGAGGTAGTTCGACTCCAGGAAGTTCAGCTGCGTCGGGTAGTCGCCCTGCCAGCCGTTGCGGCCCGCGGACTTGAGCGTCTTCTTGGTCAGCTCGTCGCGGATCTGCTTGAACGTGGCGTAGGGCTTGCCCGCGGCCTCGATGCCCAGGGTGTTCCGGATCTGGTTGGTCACCGCGTCGATCCACTGCTTGTGGTCGCCGTCCGAGTTGTAGGCGATGGTGAACTCGCCGCTCCACGGCTTGATCGCGTTCGCCTGCTCCCACCGCTGCTTGGCCAGCTCCGGGTTGTGCTTGACGGTCTCGTTGCCGGGCAGGTCCCCGCTCCATCCGGGGATCGAGCGGGCGGTGAACTCCAGCGACGGGTTACGGAACCCCTGGAAGACCACGTCGATGATCTGCTGCCGGTCGATGGCCATCGAGATGGCCTGCCGCCGCAGACGTCCCTCCTCGTCGGGACCGAAATGTTCGAGGAACTCCGGGATCACGAACGACTGCGTCTGCGCGGTCGGACGCACGATGGCCTTCTTGCCGAGCGTCTTCTCGAACGAGCGCAGCGCACTGTTGGGGATGGTGTCGAGCGCGTCCAGGTTCCCCGAGGTCAGATCCACGTACGCGGGGTCGTAGGACTCGTACATGACGAAGGTGAGACCGCCGTTCTTCGGCTTGGGCCCCTTGTAATCCTCGAAGCGCACGGTCTCGAGCTGGACGTTGTGCCGCCACTGCTTGAGCTTGTACGGACCGTTGCCCACCGGGTTCTGGCCGAACTTCTCCTTGCCCTCCGTGAAGAAGACATCGGGCAGCGGCACGAACGGGGTGAACCCCAGCGCCAGTTTGAAGTCGATGTTGGGAGCGGTGAGGTCGATCGTGAAGGTGAAGTCGTCGACCACCTTCAGGCCACTCATCTCGGTCTTCGTGGCGCCCTTCTCGGAGACCTCGTCGAAGCCGGCGATCGGGGCGTAGAAGCTCTGCTGCTTCTGCAGATTGCCGATCGCGGCGCCGAAGTTCCAGGCGCGCACGTAGTTCTGCGCCTTCACCGGTGTGCCGTCGGTGAAGGTCCAGTCGCGCCGGAGCTTGACCACGAAGTGCTTGTTGTCCGCGGTCTCGACCGCTTCCGCGTTCGCCAGCACCGGCGTCCCGTCCGCCCGGTACGAGTACAGGCCGGTGAACATCATGTCCAGGACACGGCCGCCCATGTTCTCGTTGGTATCGGACGGAACCAGACCGCTCTGCGGCTCGCCACCGTTCACGCGCACGATCGCATCGGGGCCGACGGTGTTCTGCGACCGCGCGCCGTCCATGCTGCAGCCCGACACCGCCAGGCTCGCGGCGACCGCGACGGCGAGGATCGCTCGCGCCGTCTGCCACCGCCTTCTTCGTATTCCCACAACTCCCTCCGCCTGAGTTGGCCGTCTTCGGTGTCCAGCACTTTATGTGTGCTGACCCGCGCTGTCCCGGTAACCGGCAGCACCGCTAACCGAACCGGGCGCCGACCGCCACTGATTTTCCGCCCGAGCCGAGCGCAACCCGCTGCAACCCGCCCCTGGGAACGCCGATTTTCCTCTTTCCCCTGACTCCTGCGGGCGCCCTCCCTACGATTGACCCATGACTGATTCCGCGACAGCCGCTTACCCGCCTTCCGCTGAATTCGCAGCTCAGGCCAACACGCACGGTAGGGAATTGTACGACCGTGCCGATGCGGATCGTCTGGGCTTCTGGGCTGAGCAGGCCAATCGCCTGCACTGGGACACCCCGTTCGGCGAGGTCCTGGACTGGAGCGGTGCGCCGTTCGCGAAGTGGTTCGACGACGGCGAGCTGAACGTCGCCTACAACTGCCTCGACCGGCACGTCGAAGCCGGCAACGGCGACCGCGTCGCGATCCTCTGGGAGGGCGAGCCCGGCGACGAGCGTCGCATCACCTACAACGACCTCAAGGACGAGGTCAGCCGCGCGGCCAACTACCTCACCTCGCTCGGCCTTGAGCCCGGCGACCGCGTCGCCATCTACCTGCCGATGATCCCCGAGGCCGTCATCTCGATGCTCGCCTGCGCCCGCCTCGGCGCCATCCACTCCGTCGTGTTCGGCGGCTTCAGCGCCGACAGCCTGCGCTCGCGCATCGACGACGCCGGCGCCAAGGTCGTCATCACGACCGACGGCCAGTTCCGCCGCGGCAAGCCCGCACCGCTCAAGGCCAACGTCGACGAGGCGCTCGACATGGACGTCGACGGCCGGAAGGCGCAGTCGGTCCAGAAGGTCATCGTCGTGCAGCGCTGCCGCAACGACATCGACTGGCACGAGCGCGACGTGTGGTGGCACGAGTCGGTGGGCGCGGCATCGTCGGACCACACCCCCGAGGCCTTCGACGCCGAGCACCCGCTGTTCATCCTCTACACCTCGGGCACCACCGGTAAGCCCAAGGGCATCCTGCACACCTCCGGCGGCTACCTCACCCAGGCCGCCTACACCCACAAGTACGTTTTCGACCTGCATCCCGAGACCGACGTGTTCTGGTGCACGGCCGACATCGGCTGGGTCACCGGGCACAGCTACGTCACCTACGGCCCGCTGGCCAACGGCGCGACCCAGGTGCTCTTCGAGGGCACTCCCGACTCGCCGCACCCCGGCACGCTGGTGGGAGATCATCGAGAAGTACGGCGTGACGATCTTCTACACCGCGCCCACGCTGGTGCGCACCTTCATGAAGTGGGGCCGGGAGATCCCGGACGGCTATGACCTGTCCTCCCTGCGTGTGCTCGGTTCGGTGGGCGAACCGATCAACCCGGAAGCCTGGATGTGGTACCGCGATGTCATCGGCGGCGACCGCTGCCCGATCGTGGACACCTGGTGGCAGACCGAGACCGGCGCGCACATGATCGCGCCGCTCCCCGGCACCACCTCCCTCAAGCCCGGTTCGGCGATGGAGCCCGTGCCCGGCATCAGCGCGAACATCGTCGACGACGACGGCAACAGCCTGCCCCGCGGCGAGTCCGGCCTGCTCGTGCTCGACAAGCCGTGGCCGGCCATGCTGCGCGGCATCTGGGGCGACATGGACCGCTACAAGGACACCTACTGGTCCCGCTTCGAGAACATGTACTTCGCGGGCGACGGAGCGCGCCGCGACGAGGACGGCGACATCTGGCTGCTCGGCCGCGTGGACGACGTGATGAACGTGTCCGGCCACCGCCTGTCCACCACCGAGATCGAGTCTTCGCTGGTCGCCCACCCGTACGTGGCCGAGGCCGCCGTGGTCGGTGCGAAGGACGAGACCACCGGCGAGGCAGTTGTCGCGTTCGTGATCCTGCGCCAGGGCGTCGACGATTCCGATCCCGACAAGCTCATCGCCGAGATGACCGCGCAGGTCAGCAAGGACATCTCGCCGATCGCCAAGCCGCGCGAGATCAACATCGTGCCCGAGCTCCCGAAGACCCGCTCGGGCAAGATCATGCGCCGCCTGCTGCGCGACGTGGCCGAGGGCCGCGAGGTCGGCGACACCACCACGCTGGTCGACCCGACGGTGTTCGAGAACATCCGCAAGCAGCGCGGGTAATCACCTCGCTTCGAGCGTCCGAGGGCGGTAACGTCCGGTAGCTGTGTCGTCGCCATCCGCGGCCGCGGTTCCCCGGCGTGCCGCCCTCCTCGCTGCCCGTGCGGCGGTCCTGCCGTACGCACGGCTGACGGTGGCCGGATTCCGCCAGCAGTCCACGTACCTGAGCGCCGCGGCCGCCGGGGTGTTCACCAACTCCGTGTTCGGCTTCGTCAAGATGGCGATCCTGCTCGCCACGCTCGCCGGAGCGGGCGGCACGGCGGGCGGGTACACCCCGGAGCTCATGGTGAGCTACATCTTCCTCTCGCAGGGCCTGCTGACCGCGATCGGCGCGTTCGGCGGCGACGGTGCCCTCGCCGAGCGGATCCGCACCGGCGACATCGCCGTCGACTTCCTGCGCCCCCTCAACGTCCAGTTCGCGACGCTGGCGACGGTGCTGGGCGGCGCGGTCTACTCGCTGATCCCGCGGGCGCTGCCGCTCGTGGTGATCGGCTCCGCGACCTCGATGATGGCCTGGGCGGGCGAGATCGCGGCGTACCCGCTCGCCGCGGTGAGCGTGCTGCTCTCCATCGTGCTCGCGCAGGCGCTGCTCTACTGCGTGCAGATCCTCGGATTCTGGGTCGTGGACACCCGCGGCATCCAGATGTTCTACGTGGTGGTCGGCACGTTCCTCATGGGGATGTTCGTGCCGGTCGGCCTGTTCCCGGAATGGCTGACCCGGATCGCCGAGTTCACGCCGTTCGGGTGGATCATCATGCCGCCGTGCGACATCCTCTCCGGCCGCATCCACGCCGGTGCCGGCCTGACCGCCGTCGCGATCCAGGCGGGGTGGACGGTGGCCGTACTCGCCCTGGGCCAGGCCCTCACGGCGGCGGGCCGACGACGCCTGGAGGTGCAGGGTGGCTGACACCGCCTCCACCGCGCGCCCCGGGCCGCTCGCGCCGTACCGCGCCGTGCTGACCTCCCGCGTGCAGGCCCAGGTGAGCTACCGCGCCTCACTGGCGATGGACCTGTTCTCGGCGCTGCTGCTGGGGCTGGTCGAGCTGGCGGAGGTGTGGCTGCTCTTCCACAACGCGAAGGTGATCGGCGGGCTCACCTTCTCGGCCGTGCTGCTGGTCTTCGCGCTGGCCGATCTCTCCTTCTGCACCGCCGACATCCTGTTCGGGCACCTCGACAAGCTGCCGCGCTACGTGCGGGCCGGCACCATCGACGTGTTCTACCTGCGGCCGCAGCCGATCCTGGTGCAGCTCATGACCAGCGACATCCGCATCCACCGGGTGACCCGGCCCGCGGTGAGCCTGGTCGCGCTCGGCTACGCGCTGACGCACAACGACATCGCCTGGGGGCCGGGCACCGTCGGCATGCTGGCGCTGGCGCTGGTGTTCGGGCCGATCATCTACTCGTCGGTCTTCGTGATCGCCGCCGGATGCCAGTTCGTGCTCGTCAACGGCGCCGAGTTCACCAGCTCGTTCGTCTACGGCGGCCGGTACGCCGCCACGCAGCCCGCGTCGGTGTGGCCGGGCGCGATCAAGGTGACCTTCGGCTTCGTGCTGCCGCTCGCGTTCACGGGATACCTTCCGGCCCTGTCCATCCTGGGCTTGCCCGGCGACGGGCTCTTCCGGCCGGAGCTGGCGTGGGCGCTCCCTCTGGCCACCGCATGGGCGGTCCTACTGGCGGGCGCGACATGGCGATGGGGACTACGGCACTACCGGGGAGCGGGCGGATGAGCGAGCACATCGTCGAAACGCGGGGTCTGACCCGCACCTTCGTCAAGCGCGGCTGGAACGGGCGCACGAAGGCGGTCACCACGGCCGTCGATCACCTGGACCTGGCGATCGCGCCGGGCGAATCCGTCGGCTTCGTCGGCGCCAACGGCGCCGGGAAGTCGACCACGATCAAGATGCTCATGGGCATCCTGGTGCCCACGTCGGGGACGGTGCGCACCGTCGGGCTCGATCCCCTGGCCCGGCGGCGCGAGGTGGCCCGGCGGGTGGGCGTCGTCTTCGGCCAGCGCTCGCAGCTGTGGTGGGACCTGCCCACGGGCCGGTCGCTCGAGATCCTCGCCGCCGTGCACCGGCTCCCCGATGCGGTGGCGCGGCAACGCTCGAGCCGGCTGATCGAGCAGCTCGAGCTGGGCGACTACCTCGACCGGCCGGTGCGCCAGCTCAGCCTCGGCGAGCGGATGCGCGCCGAAGTCGCCGCGTCGCTGATGCATTCGCCGGAGCTGCTCATCCTCGACGAGCCGACCATCGGTCTCGACGTGCTCAGCAAGCAGCGCCTGCGCGAGTTCCTCATCGCCGAGCGCGCCGAGCGCGGCACCACCCTGTTCCTCACCACCCACGACATGGGCGACGTCGAGCGGCTGTGCGACCGGATCCTCGTCGTCGATCACGGGCGCACCGCCTTCGACGGCGGCCTCGACGGGCTGATCGGCACCGTCGGCGCCGCCCGGGTGCTCGTGCTCGACCTCGACCGGCCCACGGCGGACCTGCACGTCGACGGTGCGCGGCACCTCGCCAGCGAGGGTGGGGGCCTGCGGCAGCGGCTCGAGCTCAGTGCCCCACTGCCGCAGGTACTCGCGGCCGTCGCGGAGCGGGCGACGGTGCGCGACCTGACCGTCGACGAGCCGGACATCGAGGACGTCGTGCGCCGGCTCTACGAGAGGTCGCGGCCGAACACCTGAGCGCGGAGCACGTCGATCGGGTCGTTCCCGTCGCGCGCGGGTGGCGGCCCCGCCTCCGGCACACCGAGCGGACCGGTCAGGTCCTTCTCCCACCGGGTCCAGTCCGTGACCGCCCACCGCTCGGCGATGGCCCACCGTCCGGCCCGGCGCTCGAACCGGTCCACGTAGCGCAGCCCGAGCGTGAGGTGGGCCTGCAGCTCGGCGTCCGGCGCGGACCAGTGCGTTGCGGTGCAGTAGGTCTCGACGACCGCGACGTCGCCCGCGAGCTCGCACAGGTGGTTGCCGACCTGGTGGTGCGTCCCGCCGAGCGAGGCGAGCTGTCCACGTACCCACGGCACGTACTCCTCGACGGGACCGTCGAATCCGGTGTGGTGGTCGACGGCACCGGGGTGGTAGCAGGCGCGCACGGTCTCGGGATCGAGGCGGTCGATGCCGCGGCAGTAGCGCAGCACCACGTCGCGGATCGCGGCGCGCGCGAGCAGATCGTCGACGGTCATGGCCTCCAGTGGACCACGTGGGGGCGGCACGGTAGGCAGTAATGCATGGGCTTCACCCGCGAACAACTCCTCGCCTACTCGGACACGACGGTGCCCGACCTCCTCGGCCCCGATTGCCGGCTGCTGTTCTCCGGCATCAACCCGGGGCTGTGGACCGCGGCGACCAGCACCCACTTCGCGCACCCGGGCAACCGCTTCTACCCCGCGCTGTACGCGGCGGGGATCGTCGATCACGTCATCGACGCCTCGGACGGGATGAGTTTCGCCGATCGGAACGCCCTCGTCGACGCCGGGGTCGGGATCACCAACGTGGCGCCGCGCGCGACGGCGAAGGCGAGCGAGCTCACGGCCGCCGAGCTGCACGACGGCGGTGCGCAGTTGCTCGCGCGGGTCGCGGACGTGCGACCGCGCGTCCTCGCGGTCCTCGGCATCACCGCGTATCGCACTGCGTTCGACCGCCCGAAAGCCGTCCCGGGACGCCAGCCCGACGACGTCGCCGGCGCCGAGGTGTGGGTGCTGCCGAACCCGAGCGGGCTCAATGCGCACGAGACGGTAGCGAGCCTGGCCAGGGCGTATCGTGCCGCCGCCGATGCGGCAGGAGTGCCGGGGACCCTGCGCGAATAGCAATCTATTGCTAACGAACAAACCCTGGAATGTGGCCCTGTTGCTAGTACGCACATTCGATTTACGAGACATTTGAAGAGTCAATTCAAAAATCAGATCAAGATTCTTCCCATTTGATCGCAAATTGTGGACGTCGGATCTTTGTGCAATCACAATTGCTATGCGCTGCTCCACCTCGTCGGCGCACTCCTCCGAAACAGGATCCAACACACATGTCGATCGCACGCGCCGCTGCCGCCACCACCACCGTCGTCGGAATGATGACCTCGACCTCGCTCGGACTCGCCTCCGCGCAGGCGGACGCCGGAGCGGGCATCCGCGACGGCATGACCTCGGCCGTTCCCGTCGCCGGCGGAGCGCCGTTCAGCGTGCAGGTGCCGACCACCGCCGCGAACGGGCGGACCACCGCGGCGGGTTCCGGTGCGCAGTGCTACCCGACCCGGCTGGTGTGGCTGGGTGCGCGGGGCGCGAACAGCCCGCTCGCACTCAGCTGCGGCTTCGCGATCGGCGGAGTCAACAGCAACGGCAGGTACGTGATCGCCAACGCCGCGGACTTCGGGCAGATCGGACTCGGGCCGTGGATCGGTGTCGGCGCTCCGGCGCGCGGTCCGGGCATCGGCATCGGCGGGGGTGTCGGCGTCGGGCCCGACTTCGGCTTCGGGGCCGGCGTGGGCCTGGGCGCCGGGTTCGGCAACGGCTTCGGCTTCGGTTCCGGCGCGGGCTTCGGCGCCGGATTCAACTCGGGCTACGGCTTCACCCCCGGCTTCCAGCTCGGGATCACGCCCGGCTTCGGCCCGTACCTCCCCCACGGCCTCGGCGGTGGCGTGAGCCTGGGGCTCGCCCCCGGGTACGGCATCGGCTTCGGCGCGGGTGCCGGTTTCGGCTACGCCCCCGATGGAACCCTGCGCCTCGGCGCCGGCATCGGCTTCGGTATCGGCCTGGGCCCCGGTATCGGTTTCGGTTTCGGTATCGGCGGATACTTCGACCTCCGCTCCCCCGTGAGCATTCCCGGGGTCGACTGGGCGGCGCAGGCGCGCGCCAATGCGCTCGGTGCGCGGATCGCCGCGGATTGGGCTGCGCGCGAAGCGGAGCGGGCCCGCAGGGCCGTCGAGGCCGCCCGGGCGAACCAGTCCGCGACCGCGGAGGCCGTGAAGAAGGCCGACGAGCGCCTCGCCGCCGCCACCGCGGCCGCCGAGCAGGCGGAGGCTGCTGCGGCTAAGGCGAGCCAGGACCGCGCCGCCGCGGACGAACAAGCCGCGGACGACACCGCCGCCGCCAAGGCCGCCGCCGACGCACTGGCCACCGCACAGGCCGCCAAGACCGCCGCCGACACCGCAGCCCAGCAGGCCGCCGACGCCAAGACCGCAGCCGAGAAGGCCCGAGCCGCCGCCGACCAGGCAGCCACCGACGCCACTAACCGCCTCACCGACGCCACCGCCGCCGCAGCCGACGCGAAGCAGGCCGCCGAGAAGGCCACCGCAGAAAAGCAGGCCGCCGACGCCGCAGCCGCCCAGCGCGAGACCGAACGCCAGGCCGCCGTCGACAAGGCCGCCGCGGACCGGGCCACCGCCGAGAAGGCAGCCGCCGACAAGACCGCCGCCGACCAGGCCGCCGCCGACGCCACCACCGCGGCCACCACCACGGCCGCCGCAGCCGAGCAGGCCGCAGCGAAGGCCGCGGCCGACAAGGCCACCGCCGCCGACTCCACCGCCGCCCAAGCCCAGGCCGAGAAGCAGGCCGCCGACGCGAGCACCGACGCCACCGCCGCCCGCGACGCCGCCGCGGCAGCCGCCGACAAGGCCGCGACCGACAAGGCCACCGCCGCCGACTCCGCCGCCGCCCAAGCCCAGGCCGAGAAGCAGGCCGCCGACGCCGCCACCAACGCCGCCGCCAAGACCGCCGCCCAGCAGGCCGCCGACACGACCGCCGCCGACACCGCCGCAACCGCCGAACGATCCGCCGCCGCCCAGACCCAGGCCGAGAAGCAGGCCGCCGACGCCGCCACCAACGCCGCCGCCAAGACCGCCGCGCAACAGGCCGCCGACACGACCGCCGCCGACACCGCCGCAGCCGCCCGCGACGCCGCCGACGAACGAACCACCACCGCCGCCGCCCTCGACACCGCCACCACCAACGCCACCACCACAGCCACCGCCGCACAGGAAGCCGCACAGAAGGCCACCGCCGCCGACCAGGCGGCCACCGAGGCCGCCGCCGCCAAGACCGCCGCCGACGAGAACGCCGCCGAAGCCACCCGGACGGCGAAGAACGCCGCCGACCAGGCGAAGTCGGCCGCCGACGAGGCTGCCGCTGCGACGGCGGCTGCGGATCAGTCGCAGGCGGCCAAGAACGATGCCGATGCCGCGAAGGCCGTGGCCGATCGGGATCTCGCCGACAAGACCGACGAGGCGAAGACGGCGGCCGACAACGCCGCCGCCGCCGCGACGGCGCAGCAGCTGGCCGACGCGGCCGCCGCCCAGGCCGCCCGGGACAAGGCAGCGGCGGTCGCCGTCGCCGACTCCCGCGCCGCCGAGGCGAGCGCCGCGACCGCGGCGGAGTCGGAGACACGATCGATCGCGGAGCAGGCCGCCGCCGAGCAGAAGGCGGCGGAGCAGGCCGCGGCATCGGCGAACAAGGCCGCGCAGGACGCTGCCGCAGCAGCGAAGACCGCGACTGATGAGCTCACCGCGGCGCAGCAGGCGCAGGCTCAGGCGGAGGCTGCTGCGGCTAAGGCGAGCCAGGACCGCGCCGCCGCGGACGAACAAGCCGCGGACGACACCGCCGCCGCCAAGGCCGCCGCCGACGCACTGGCCACCGCACAGGCCGCCAAGACCGCCGCCGACACCGCAGCCCAGCAGGCCGCCGACGCCAAGACCGCAGCCGAGAAGGCCCGAGCCGCCGCCGACCAGGCAGCCACCGACGCCACTAACCGCCTCACCGACGCCACCGCCGCCGCAGCCGACGCGAAGCAGGCCGCCGAGAAGGCCACCGCAGAAAAGCAGGCCGCCGACGCCGCAGCCGCCCAGCGCGAGACCGAACGCCAGGCCGCCGTCGACAAGGCCGCCGCGGACCGGGCCACCGCCGAGAAGGCAGCCGCCGACAAGACCGCCGCCGACCAGGCCGCCGCCGACGCCACCACCGCGGCCACCACCACGGCCGCCGCAGCCGAGCAGGCCGCAGCGAAGGCCGCGGCCGACAAGGCCACCGCCGCCGACTCCACCGCCGCCCAAGCCCAGGCCGAGAAGCAGGCCGCCGACGCGAGCACCGACGCCACCGCCGCCCGCGACGCCGCCGCGGCAGCCGCCGACAAGGCCGCGACCGACAAGGCCACCGCCGCCGACTCCGCCGCCGCCCAAGCCCAGGCCGAGAAGCAGGCCGCCGACGCCGCCACCAACGCCGCCGCCAAGACCGCCGCCCAGCAGGCCGCCGACACGACCGCCGCCGACACCGCCGCAACCGCCGAACGATCCGCCGCCGCCCAGACCCAGGCCGAGAAGCAGGCCGCCGACGCCGCCACCAACGCCGCCGCCAAGACCGCCGCGCAACAGGCCGCCGACACGACCGCCGCCGACACCGCCGCAGCCGCCCGCGACGCCGCCGACGAACGAACCACCACCGCCGCCGCCCTCGACACCGCCACCACCAACGCCACCACCACAGCCACCGCCGCACAGGAAGCCGCACAGAAGGCCACCGCCGCCGACCAGGCGGCCACCGAGGCCGCCGCCGCCAAGACCGCCGCCGACGAGAACGCCGCCGAAGCCACCCGGACGGCCGACGCGGCCGCCGAGCGTGCCGCCACCGCGACCAGCGAGTCCGCGGCAGCCGATTCCGCTGCCGCGCAAGCGCTCGCGGCCAAGAATCAGGCCGACAACACCCGGGCCCTCGCCGACCAGGACCTCGCGGCGAAGACCGTCGCCGCGGCGACGGCGGCCGACAACGCCGCCGCGGCGCGAACGGCGCAGCAGCTGGCCGACGCGGCCGCCGCCCAGGCCGCCCAGGACAAGGCCGCCGCCGAGAAGGCCGGCGCCGAGTCGGATGCGGCCGCGCAGGCCGCCGAGGAGGAGGCCGCCGCAGCCAAGACCGCGGCCGACAACGCCGCCGCCACGCACAGCACCGCCCAACAGTCCGCCGCAGCCGCCGACAAGGCCGCGCAGGATGCCGCGGCCGCGAAGACGGCGGCGGACGCCCGCGCCGCCGCCGACAAGGCCGCCGCCGAGCGTTCCGCAGCCGAGGCGGACGCCGCCCGGTCCACCGCACGGGATGCCGCCGCCGGTTCCACCGAGAAGGCGGCGGAAGCGACCGCCGCGGCCGAGCGCACCGCCGCCGCGCAGAACGACCTGCGCACGTCCCAGGCGGAGCAAGCGGAAGCGGACTCCGCTGCCGCGGCCGCAGCGGAGGCCGGCGCGACCGCGGCAGCAGCGGCCGACCGTGCCGCGGCGAACGCCGCGCAGAAGACCTCCGAGTCCGATGCGGCGGCCGCCGCCAGGGCCGCCGCCGACAAGGCCGCCGCCGACGCGGCCCGCACAGCGGCGGAGAAGAGCGCCGCAGCGACGAAGGCCACCGAGCAGGCCGCCGCGACGCGCACCGCCGCGGCGGACTCGGCCGACGCCCGGGCGGCAGCCGATCGCGACCGTGCGGCCGCGGATCAGGCTGTGGCGGAGAAGATCGCGGCGGAGAAGGCAGCCGCCGACAAGGCCGCTGCCGCGAACGCCGCCGCCGATCGGGCAGCGGCGGACAGGGCGGCCGCCGACGCGGCTCGGGCCGACGCGGAGCGACTCGCCGCCGCCAAGGCCGACAGCGCCCGGATCGCGAAGGATGCCGCGGCGGCCGCCGAGGAGGCCGCCCGCGCATCGGCGGCGGCACAGGTGGCTGCGCAGCAGGCCGCGGCTGCCGCGGCGACCCGTCAGCGCGAGGCCGACGCCGCGGCGGCGACCGCGGCATCGACGGCGCAGAAGGCACAGCAGGCCTCCGCACAGGCGGACGCCGACCGTGCTGCGGCCGAGCGCGCCGCTGCCACGGCCACGGCGACGCGCACCGGCGCGGACGCCGCGGCGCGGGCAGCGGCCGACAAGGCGGCCGCGGACCGGGCCGCCGCCGAGAAGGCCACCGCCGACAGCGTGAAGGCGCAGGCGACGGCCGCCGCGGCCGTCAAGGCCCAGCAGGACGCCGCCACCTCCGCGACCGCCGCCGCACAGCAGGCGGTGGCGAGCCAGGCCGCCGCCGATGCCGCCCGCGCGCAGCAGGACGCCCAGCGCGCCGCGCAGACCAGCGCGACCGCCCTGCAGCAGGCGCAGGCCAAGGCCGCCGCGGCCGACACGGCGGCGCAGCAGGCCCAGGCCACCGCCACGAGGACGGCCGCCGACGTCAGTGCCGCGCAGGCGCTGGTGACGCAGCGAGAGAACGAGCTGCGTGCCAAGACCGGCGGCAGCATCTTCTCCCCGCTCTGGGATCTCCTCGGGCTGTACCGCACGGAGCGCGCCAACCTCGCCGCCGCGCAAGCGGCGCTCAACGATGCGACCGCCCGTAACAATGCGGCGCAGAGCGCGTCGACCACGGCGACGGCGGCCGCCACCACCGCGTCGAACGAGGTGAAGTCGGCCACCGCCGCCAACACCGTGGCGCAGGACAACCTCGCCGGGGCGAACACCACCAAGCAGACGGCCGATACCGCCCTGGCCACGGCGACGGAGAAGGCCACCGCCGCACAGGCGACCGCCGACCGGTCGGCCGCGGCCGTGGGACCGGTGGTCTACGACGATCCCGCGGTCCGTACGGCGCAGGACAAGGCCGCGGCGCTGCAGGCCGCCGCGAATAAGTCCGCGGCGTACGCCGCGGCGAATCCGAACGACCCCGCCGCTGCTGCGAAGGCGGCCGCCGACAGGCTCGCCGCGAGCAAGGCCGCGGCCGAGGCCACCGCGCTCGAACGTGCGGCCATCACCTCCGCCGCTGCCGCGGCCGCGACGGCGGCGGCGCAGAAGGAGGCGGCCGCCAAGGCCGCCCAGCAGCAGTCCGCTGCGGCGAAGACGGCGGCGGACAAGGTGGCGGCCGATGCCGCGGCCGCCGAGCAGAAGGCCGCCGATGCGGCCCGGATCGCCGCCACCCAGGCGACCACGGCCCGTGCCGCAGCAGACAAGGCAGCAGCCGACAAGGCAGCGGCCGACAAGGCAGCGGCTGCCGCGACCGCCGCTCGGCAGAGCGCCGACGCCGCGGCCACGGCGGCCACCGACAAGGCCGCGGCCGATCGGGCCGCCGCGGACGCCGCTCGTGCCGCCGCTGACAAGGCGGCCGCCGAGGCGGCCGCTGCCCAGCAGAAGGCCGTCGAGGCAGCGAGGATCGCCGCGGAGAAGGGCACCGCCGACCAGCAGGCCGCGGACGCCGCGGCCGCCGCGAACCGCGACGCGCAGCTCGCCGCCGCGGCGCGGGACGCCGCCGAGAAGACCGCCGCCGACAAGGCCCGGACCGCGCAGGCCGCGGCCGACAAGGCCGCCGCGGACCAGGCCGCCGCCGAGGCCGCCGCGACTGCGCAGGCGGCCGCCGAGAAGGCCGCCGCCGAGGCCGCGGCGACCGGAGACGCCACTGCGGCGGCCGCGCGGGCCGCCGCCGAGAAGGAGTCCGCCGCACGGACCGCCGCCGAGAAGGCACTCGCCGAGAAGGCCGCGGCCGATACCGCCGCCGCGGAGGCGGCGGCTGCCCAGCGCGAGGCGGATGCCGCAGCGAGGGCCGCGGCCGAGCGCGTCGCGGCGGACACGGCCGCTGCGCAGCAGGCCGCCGCCGAGCAGGCGACCGCCGAGGGCGAGGCCCGGACCGCGGCGCAGGCCGCGGCCGACGCCGCGAAGGCCGGAGCGGATGCCGAGAACCGGGCGGAGGCGGACAGGATCGCTGCGGAGAAGTCCGCCGCCGACCAAGCAGCAGCAGCGAAGGACGCGACCGACAAGGCCGCAGCCGCCGCCACCGCCACCGCAGCTGCGGACGCCGCGAAAACCGCAGCCGACAAGGCCAAGGCCGACGCCGACCGCGCCGCCGCCGACGCCGCCAAGGCCCGCGAAGCCGCTACCACCGCCGCCGGCAACACCGACGCAGCGACCGCTGCCGAGAAGCTCGCCGCGGACAAGGCAGCCGCCGCCACCCAGGCCGCCGCCGACGCCGACGCCGCGAAGACCGCCGCCGACCAGGCACAGGCCGACGCCGCAGCAGCACAGACCCGCGCCGCCGACGCCGCCCAGGCCGCCGCCGACGCCGCGACCGCCACACGGGCAGCCGCGGACAAGGCCGCCGCGGAGAAGGCAGCAGCCGACAAGGCCGCCGCCGACGCAGCGCAGGCACAGCAGGACGCCGAGCAGGCGGCCAAGGCCGCCGCGGACCGAGCAGCCTCGACGACCGCCGCCGCTGAGCAAGCGGCCGCCGAGAAGGCCGCCGCGGACAAGGCAGCAGCCGACGCCGCGAAGGCACTGCAGGACGCCACCACCGCCGATCAGGCAGCAGCCGACGCCGCCACCAAGGCCGCCGACGCCGCCGCCGCAGCGAAGACCGCAGCCGACACGGCCGCCACCGAACGCGCCGCCGCCGACCGAGCAGCAGCCGACGCCGCAGCCGCGGCGAAGACCGCCCAGGACAAGGCAGCAGCCGACAAGGCCGCCGCGGACACCGCCAAGGCGGCAGCCGACACGGCCGCCACCGAACGCGCCGCCGCCGACCAAGCAGCAGCCGACGCCGCAGCCGCGGCGAAGGCCGCCCAGGACAAGGCAACCGCGGACAAGCAGAACGCAGCGAACTCCGCCGAAGCCCAGGCCCAGGCCGACAAGTCCGCCGCCGACGCCGACGCCGCACAACGCAACGCCACCGACGCCGCCACCCGGGCAGCCGAGAAGGCCGCAGCGGACCAGGCAGCAGCCGACGCCTCCGCCCAAGCGCAGGCCCAGGCCGACAAGGCCGCCGCCGACGCCGCCACCGCACAACGCAACGCCACCGACGCCGCCACCCAGGCAGCCGAGAAGGCCGCAGCGGACCAGGCAGCAGCCGACGCCTCCACCGCCGCAGCCGAACAGGCCACCACCGCCAAACAGGCGGCCGACCAGACCGCCGCGGACAAGACCGCAGCAGCCGACAAGGCCACCACCGCACAGCAGCACGCCGACGCCGCACAGGCCGCCGCCACCGAGCAAGCCGCCCAGGCCACCGCCACCGCCGAACAAGCCGCCGCCACCCAGGCAGCAGCCGACAAGGCAGCAGCCGACGCCGCAGCAGCCCAACAGGACGCAGCGACCAAGGCCGACACCGCCAAGAACGCCGCCGACCAAGCAGCAGCCGCCCAAGCCACCGCCGAAAAGAACGCCGCCGACAAGGCCGCCATCGACAAAGCCATGGCAGACAACGCCGCCGCCCAGAAAGCCGCAGCAGACAAAGCCGCCGCCGACCAAGCCGCAGCAGCGAAGGAGGCCGAGGCCGCGGGCACCGGCACACAGGACGGTGAGGCGGCCGCACGGACGGCGGCGGAGAAGGCGGCCGAGGCCAAGGCCGCGGCCGATCGCGCCGCCGCCGAGGCCGCGCGCACGCCGGTCGACAAGCCCGCCGTGGACCGCTCCGCGCAGGACAGGGCGGCCGCGGAGAAGGCGGCAGCCGAGGCCAAGGCCGCGGCCGACGCCGCCGAGAAGGCCTCAGGGGCCGCGGGTTCGAGCGGCGCGACGGCGACGCAGCCGGAGCTTCCGGCACCGTCGACGGATTCCTCGCCGAGCACCGGGACGAACGGATCCGGCTCCGGCAGCTCGGATCCGAGCGCCTCCGATGCGGCCGGCGGCGCGGGCACCAGCCCGTCCGGCGGGGCCGATACGAGCGGATCGGGCGCGGACGCGCCGGGCGCCAGCGGTGCGGGAACGGGCGACGCGGATTCGTCCGGGTCGGACGCGACCTCCGGCTCCGAGGCGTCGTCGGATACGGACGCCTCCGGCGCGGGAGATTCCACCGACGACGCGTCCTCCGACTCGGACTCCTCCGCGGTCACCGCGGGCTGATCCGCACCACGCACGACGGCGCCGACCAGTGGTCGGCGCCGTCGTCGTCGGTGCCCCGGCGCCCTCCGGCAGCGGCGGCGCGCGGTCGATCAGACCTTGTCGAGCTCCACGTCGCGCGTCTCCTTCATGACGATCAGCGCGATCAGAGTGGAGAGGCCGGCCAGCGCCAGATAGACACCGACCCAGCCGACGCCGTAATCGCTGACCAGCCAGGTGGCGATGAACGGCGCGACCGCGGCGCCGATGATCGACGCGAAGTTGTACGAGATGCCGCTGCCCGTGTACCGGACGTTGGTGGCGAACAGCTCCGGCAGCACGGCGCTCATCGGGCCGAAGGTCAGGCCCATCAGCGTCAGGCCCGCGATGAGGACGGCGAGCATGGTGCCCTGCGTCGTGGTCGACGGGTCGAGGATCCAGTGGAAGGAGAGCCCGTAGGCGATGATCGCCAGCGTCACCACGATGAGCACCGTGCGGCGACCGATGCGGTCGGCGAGGTGCCCGGACACGGCGACGAAGGCCGCGAAGAAGAGCACCGCGATGAGCTGCATCTGCAGGAAGTCGATGTAGGAGATGCCCAGCTTGATGCCCGACTTGTCGACCACCTTGCCGGTGCCGTAGGAGACGATCCACGTGGTCACCAGGTAGAACAGCGTGTAGGTGGCCACCATGACGAAGGTGCCGATGATGAGCGGGCGCCACGCGGTGCGCAGGACCTCGCCGAGCGGGGCCTTGACCTTCTTGCCCTCCTCGACTGCCTTCGCGAAGACGGGGGTCTCGGTGAGCTTGAGACGGACGTACAGGCCGACGAGCACCATCACGGCCGAGGCGAGGAACGGGATGCGCCAGCCCCAGGTCATGAACGCGTGGTTCGCCCCCGAGGTCTTCGAATCGAAGTCCATCAGCTGCATGATGATCAGGAAGAAGCCGTGGGCGATGATGAAGCCGAACGGTGCGCCGAGCTGGGGCCACATGGCGGCGCGCGCGCGCTTGCCCTCCTCGGCGTACTCGGTGGCCAGCAGGGAGGCGCCGGACCACTCGCCGCCCAGGCCGAGGCCCTGCGCGAAGCGCATCACCGCGAGCAGCGCGGGCGCCCAGTACCCGACCTGGTCGAAGGTGGGCAGCACGCCGATCAGGAAGGTCGCGATGCCCATCGTGAGCAGCGAGGCGACGAGGGTGGCCTTGCGCCCCACCCGGTCACCGAAGTGACCGAACAGGATCGAGCCCAGCGGCCGCGCCGCGAACGCGAGCCCGAAGGTCGCGAACGAGGCCAGCAGCGCCGCCGTGTCGTCGCCCTTCGGGAAGAACAGCGTCGGGAAGACCAGCACCGCCGCGGTCGCGTAGATGTAGAAGTCGAAGAACTCGATGGTGGTGCCGACCATCGAGGCGACGACGATCCGCCTGCGATTCATTGCGCAGAGATTACGCGGGGCCGCAGCGCCGTCCGGCGGTGACCCGGATCACGACGATCACCTGCGGTACCGTCGACGAATGAACGACGCACCGCCCCGGTTCCGGGCCTCACGGGCGTTGGTCCGCTTCCTGCGCACCGAGACAGTCGGCGGCACAGCCCTTCTCATCGCCGCGGCGATCGCGCTACTGTGGGCCAACTCCCCCTGGTCGGAGAGTTACACCCACCTCGCCGAGATCACCCTCGGCAGCGACGACTGGACCGTCTTCGGGCACTCCCTGCACCTGAAGCTGACGCTGGCGGATTGGGCCAAGGACGGCCTGCTGGCGATCTTCTTCTTCGTCGCCGGCCTCGAGCTCAAACGCGAGCTGGTAGTCGGTGAGCTCTCCACGCTGCGCGGCGCCGCACTGCCCGTGCTCTGCGCGGTGGGCGGCGTCGTGGTGCCCGCGGTCATCGCCTACACCATCGCGCGCGACACTCCGTACATCGACAGTGCCTGGGCCATCCCCATCGCCACCGACATCGCGTTCGCGCTGGGCATCCTCTCGCTCATCGGTTCCCGGCTGCCGTCGGGCGCGCGGGTCTTCCTGCTCACGCTGGCGGTGGTCGACGACCTCATCGCCATCGCCGTCATCGCCGTGCTCTTCGCGGGCGATCTCAAGGTCGGCTGGCTCGCCGTGGCGGGCGTCGGCTGCGCGCTGTACTGGTTCGGGCAGCACCGCCGGATCACCACGCCCCTGTACTACGTCCCCATCGCGATCGTGGTGTGGGTCGCGATGCTGCAGTCGGGCGTGCACGCCACCATCGCCGGCGTCGCCCTCGGCCTGCTGACCCGCGTCAAGCCCGATCCCGGCGAGCACGAATCGCCCGCGGAGCGGCTCGAGCACCGGATCCAGCCCGTCTCGGCCCTGATCTGCGTGCCGCTGTTCGCCTTCTTCGCCTCCGGCGTCGCGGTCAACGGCGACGTCTTCCGGCGACTGTTCACCGACGAACTCGCGCTGGGCATCATGGTCGGGTTGTTCTTCGGCAAGATCATCGGCATCTCCGGCTCGAGCATCCTCGCCGTCAAGCTCCGGCTGGCCGATCGGCCCGAAGGGCTCGACAACCGGGACATCCTCGCGCTCAGCGTGCTCGGCGCGATCGGTTTCACCGTGAGCCTGCTGGTCGCGGAGCTGTCCCTGCCGCCGGGCGAGGCGGACCTCGCGAAGGCCGCGGTGCTGCTCACCTCGCTCGTCGCGTCGGTGCTGGGGGCGTTGTTGCTCCTCCGGCGTGGTCGGGCGCACGAACAAGGGTGAGCTCTGGCACGATGACTACAACTAGAGGAGGACGACAGTGAGCTTGGACAGCACGCCCACCGGCGGGACCCCGCGGACGCTCTCCGCGATCCCGCTCACCGATCCCAACGTGACCGCATCGGGCGATCCGACCATCGGCAGTCTCGTGCGGGACGCCTCGGCGCAGGTCTCCTCCCTGGTGCGCGCCGAGGTCGAGCTGGCCAAGGCCGAGACGATGCAGGACGTGAAGAAGGCGGCCACCGGCTCGGCGTTCTTCGCGGTCGCCGGTGTCGTGGCGCTGTACTCGTCGTTCTTCTTCTTCTTCTTCCTCACCTGGCTGCTCAACGTGTGGCTGCCGATGTGGGCGGCGTCGCTGATCGTCTTCGTCCTGATGCTGATCGTGGCCGGGATCGCGGCCTTCCTCGGCTACCGCAAGGTCAAGCGCATCCGCGGCCCGCAGAAGACCATCGCCTCGCTCAAGCAGTCGCAGTCGCTGCTCTCCCAGGGCGAGCACGAGGCGGCGGACGCCGTCGCGCGACGCTGACCCGCACGACCCTGAGGCACCTCCGGTGACCAGCCCAGATCCGTCGAGCGTCCGGTTCCCGGGCCCCTGGGAGCACCTCGACGTGCGCGCCAACGGCATCCGGCTGCACGCCGTCGAGTACCGCCCCGCAGGCGAGGCGCTCGCCCACGACCGGCCGCTGGTGGTCCTGCTGCACGGCTTCGGCGGGTTCTGGTGGAGCTGGCGGCACCTGCTGCCGCACCTGCACGGCGCCGGGTACCGGGCCGTCGCGGTCGATCTGCGCGGCTACGGCGACAGCGACAAGCCGCCCCGCGGCTACGACGGCTGGACCCTCTCCGGCGATGTCGCGGGCCTGATCCGCGCGCTGGGCCACACGTCGGCGGCGATCGTCGGCCACGGCGAGGGCGGCCTCGGCTGCTGGGCCACCGCCACCCTGCACCCCCGGGTGGTCTCCGCGATCGCCGTCGTCTCCTCGCCGCACCCGATCGCGCTCAAGCGCTCGGCGCTGCGCACCAAGGACCAGCGCGCGGCCATGCTCGGCCCCATCACCTTCGCGCAGCTCCCCCGCGTCGCCGAGGACCGGCTCACGCGCGACGACGGTGCCGAGATCGGCGCGCTCTACGCCGCCCGCAGCGGCGCCGCCTGGCGCGGCACCGACGACTACACCGAGGCGATCGCGCACTACCGCAGCGCGATCCGCATCCCCGGGACCGCGCACAGCGCCCTGGAGTACGCGCGCTGGGCCTGGCGCAGCCAGTTCCGCCCCGACGGCAGCCGGTTCCTGGGCAGCATGAACCAGCGGCTGCACATCCCCGTCCTCGCCTTCCGCGGCGAGGAGGACCCGTACGTGCTCCCCCAGCCCGTGTACTCCAGCCACGACTGGGCCACGGACTACCGGGTGCGGGCCGTCGAGGGCGCCGGGCACTACGCGCACGAGGAGGCGCCCGGCACCGTCGGGCCGCAGCTCGTGGACTTCCTCGCGGGCCTGCCCGGGCCCCGGCTGCTGCCCTGACCCGTTCCGGTGTGCGTCAGCGGTTGACGCAGGCCCCCGTCGAGACGCCCTCGGTCGCGGTCGCCCTCAGCGCGGGCTCGACCTGCTTTGCCGTGAGCGCGAAGGCGGTGTCGGCGTCGTCCACGGCCACACCGAAGATCACGCCCACCACGTTGCCCTCGCGGTCGAAGACGGGCCCGCCCGAGTTGCCGGGACGCACCTGGCCGCGGAGTAGGTAGACGTCGCGCCGGACCTGGGCGTCGCGGTAGATGTTGCGCCCTTCGAGGGTCTGCTGGCTGCGCACGCGCGACGAGGACAGGGTCAGCGGGCCGCCGCCCGGGTAGCCGAGCACGAAGCCCGCATCGCCGGGCTTGGCGCCGTTGAAGACGATGCGCAGCGGCTTGGCCTTCAGGCCCGGCACCTCGAGCACCGCGACGTCGGTCTGGGCGTCGAAGTAGACGACCTGGGCGCTGTACTTGGTGGTCCCGTCGACGGTGACCTGCACGCTGCGGGTGCCGGCGACGACGTGCGCGTTGGTGATCACGCGCCCCGGCGTGGCGACGAAGCCGGTGCCCTCCAGCGCGCGGCTGCACGAGGGCGCCTGGCCGTCGATCCGGACCACGGACGAGCGGACGCGCTGCACCGCCGGGTCGGTGAAGTCCATCCGGTCGGGCGCCTCGACGCTCACCACCGGGGTGTTGACGAACGGCCCCAGCGCCTGCGGCAGCCCGGAGTCGTCGATGATCGCGGAGAACTTCTGCGGCAGCCCGTCGGCACCGACGACCTTCGCGAACTCGTTGACGGCACCGAGCACGGCGGAGCCGTTGACGGAGCGGGAGATCTGCGGGGCGGCCGCCGAGGTCAGCGGGATCGCCACCAGCCAGGCGGCCACGAGCAGCGCGCCGACCTGCACGACGGCACCGACGCCGGAGTCGACGGTGCGCAGGCCGGTGCTGCGGATCGAACTGCGCACCGCACGCCCGAGCACCATGCCCGAGAGCTCGCCGATGATCACCAACCCGGCCAGCAGGCCGACGCCCAGCAGCAGCCTGCCCTTGGCGTCGCCGACGGAGCCGAGGACGTGCGGCGCGAGCAGCACGCCGGCCGCGGCGCCGAGCACGACGCCGATGAAGGCGAGCACCGAGGCCGCCGCACCCTGCCGGTATCCGGAGACGGCGGCCAGGATCATCAGGACGACGACGACCACGTCGACCCAGGTCGAACCGGTCATCGGGGGCTCTCCTGCCAGTTCTGGGCGCGCGCCGCGGCGGCGTGCACCTCGTCGGTGAGCGGCCGCACGTCGTCGGTGTTCCAGGGCCGCTCCCAGCCCGCGGCGCTGATCAGCGCGTTCAACAGCCCGCCGGTGAAGCCCCAGACCAGCATGGGCCCGGCGGCGAAGGCGGGACCGCGGTAGAAGGACTTGCGCACCATGAACCGGTGCGCGGGATCGATGAGCTCGGCGAGCGGCACGCGCCGGACCAGCGCGGTCTCCGCGGGATCGACGGCGCGCACGTCGGGCGGGCTCGCGGCGAAGCCGATCACCGGCACCACGCGGAACCCCGAGACCGGGACCTCGATCGGGTCGAGCTCGGCGAGCACCTGGACGGCGGCGGGGTCCAGGCCCGTCTCCTCCTCGGCCTCGCGCAGTGCGACCGCCACGTCGTCGGCGTCCTCCGGGTCGCGGGCGCCGCCGGGGAAGGCCACCTGCCCCGCGTGCTGGCGCATCGCCGACGCGCGCTGGGTGAGCAGCACGGTCGCGTCCTCGGGCGGGCCCGCTCCGGCCGCCGACGGATCGCCGTCGAAGAGGATGAGGACCGAGGCCCGGCGCGGGTTGCGCACGCGCTGCAGGGCGGCGACGGCGCCGCCGCGGTGCTCCAGCTCGCCCGCGATGTCGCCGAGGTTGCCGAGCAGCGGGTCGAGCCACTGCGGCGCCGTCACAGGGTCACCCCCAGCTCGGTGCGCAGCAGGTCCGCGACCTCGTCGACGGAGGTGAAGGGTTGGGCGTGCACACCGGCCACAGTGCCATCGGCGCGCAACAGAACGGTCACGGGGTACGCCCTGGGCGCGCCCAGGGTCGTGGCGACCACGCCCTGCGGGTCCTGCACCGTCGGCAGCGCGACCTTGAGCTCGGCCAGCAGGTCGAGGCCGGCGACGGCGTTCGGGTCGGCGTGCACGCCGAGGACGCCCAGCCGGTCCCCCGCTCGCGCCGCGACCTCGGCGAGCACGGGCAGCTCGACGCGGCACGGACCGCACCACCAGGCCCAGATGTTGAGCAGCACGGGCGTGCCGCTCGCGGCCGCCAGATCGACGGGGGCACCGTCGCCCAGGCAGGTCAGGGGCGTGCCGGCGAGTGCGGTCGCGCCGATCCCGGCGGGGCACGGCGGAAGGGCGGCGCGGGTGCGCGCGTCCGCCAGCTGTCCGGGGCTCGCGCTGGTCGACGGTGCCGCGGAGGGCCCGGCCGGGGCGGCACCGTCGTCGCCGCGGGGCCAGATGGCCACGCCCAGCGCGAGCGCGACGATCGCGCACACCACGAGCCAGCGCACGCTCGCGGGAACGCGGCTGGGGCGCTCGCCCGGCAGCAGCGGCGCGGGGTCGCGCTCGGGGCCCGTCATCGCGCCGCTCCCGTGCGGGCGCGCCGGCGCCGCGGCGGGGGCGGCGCGATCTCGAGCAGGTGCTCGCGTTCGGGGCCCTTGACCAGCTCCGCGGCCTCGACGGGGTCGATCGGCCCGGTCCCGAAGGCGGGGCAGTCCTTGGCGATGACGCAGGCTCCGCAGGCGGGCTTGCGGGCGTGGCAGACGCGCCGGCCATGGAAAACCACCCGGTGGCTCAGCAGCGTCCACTCCTTACGAGGGATCAGCTCGCCGACGGCGTGCTCGATCTTCACCGGGTCGGTCTCCTCGGTCCACTCCCAGCGGTGCACGAGCCGCGAGAAATGGGTGTCGACGGTGATGCCCGGCACGTCGAAGGCGTTGCCGAGCACCACGTTGGCGGTCTTGCGGCCGAAGCCGGGCAGGGTCACCAGTTCCTTCATGGTGCGCGGCACCTCGCCGTCGAAGCGGTCCACGAGGGCCTGCCCGAGGCCCATGATCGACGTGGCCTTGTTGCGGTAGAAGCCCGTCGAGCGGATGTACTCCTCGAGCTCGGTGCGGTCGGCGCCGGCGTAGTCGGCGGCGGTGCGATAGCGGGCGAACAGCGCCGGTGTGACTTGATTCACGCGCACGTCCGTGCACTGCGCCGAGAGGATCGTGGCGACCGACAGCTCGAGCGGATCGGTGAAGTCGAGTTCGCAGTACACGTGGGGGAAGGCCGCGGCGAGTGTCCGATTCATCCTCCGGGCGCGCCGCACCAGTCCGAGGTGGGTCTCCGGCTCCGGGGGCATGAGATCCGATTCTAACGACGGTGCCGTGCCTCGTTCGTTGCCGTATCGAGACCTTGGCTGTGTTTACTGACCGGCATGCAAGGATTGCTCGGGTTGCTGTTCCCGGTGGTACTGATGCTGTTCGCGTTGGCCATGGAGCGTATCGAGGCACGAGTGACGGCCGAGCCCGTCGTGCCACCCGTCGCCGGGGACGACGAGGCGCCGGACGTCGAGACGCTGGCCCGGATCGGCCTGCCGAAGGCCGTCGACAGCCTCGACCTCGACGGTGGCGCGGAGCGTCGCGCCAGTTGAATCGGGGCACCGGCGACTGAGGCCGGGCGCCGGCGACGGGCCGCTCGGGACGCCGCCGCGCCGCGGTCGGCACCCCTCCCACTCGGACGGTATGTGGAACGCCGGCGTGCCCTTCGACATGTGAACGGGTAGTCTTTCCGGTAGTCGTCTGTGCGATTTCCCACATCTGCGCGGACCGCTGCATAAACTCACATTTCAGGTCGCGGCATCTCCGCACGCGACGGATCGTCGATCAAGGAACGAGGTACCCCGTGGACGAGGTCCTGGCGCGGGCCGGCATTTTTCAGGGTGTCGAGCCGGGCGCAGTCGATGCGCTCACCAAGGATCTGCACGAGGTCGACTACCCCCGCGGGCACGTCATCTTCAACGAGGGCGAGCCCGGCGACCGGCTGTACATCATCCTCTCGGGCAAGGTGAAGCTCGGCCGCACGTCGTCCGACGGCCGCGAGAACCTGCTCTCGGTGATGGGCCCATCGGACATGTTCGGCGAGATGTCCATCTTCGACCCGGGTCCGCGCACGTCGAGCGCCACCTGCATCACCGAGGTCCGCGCGATGACGATGGACCGCGAGGCGCTGCGCGCGTGGATCCGCGACCGGCCCGAGATCGCCGAGCAGCTGCTGCGCGTGCTGGCCCGCCGCCTGCGCCGCACCAACAACAACCTCGCCGACCTCATCTTCACCGACGTTCCCGGCCGCGTCGCCAAGCAGCTGCTGCAGCTCGCGCAGCGCTTCGGCACGCACGAGAACGGCGCGCTGCGGGTCACGCACGACCTCACCCAGGAGGAGCTCGCCCAGCTGGTCGGCGCCTCCCGCGAGACGGTCAACAAGGCGCTGGCCGACTTCGCGCACCGCGGCTGGCTGCGGCTCGAGGGCAAGTCCGTGGTGATCACGGACTCCGAGCGCCTGGCCCGCCGCGCCCGCTAGCCGCACGCGGCACCGGATCGACGAACGTCCGGTCATTCGTCTCCACGATCGTGGGGACGAATGACCGGACGTTGTCGTCGGTGAGTGGATCACGCGCCGGAGACGGCGACCTGACCGCGCATGAGGGGCCGGGCCGTCCGCAGCAGTGAGGCGCTGACGGCGTGCGGCCCGTCGGGCCGCACGTCCACCACGGCGCGGGCCGTGACCACGCCCGACGGGGTGGCGATGCGCACGTCGCCCTCGGCACTCGACGCCGCCTCGGCGACCAGCGAGCCCGGCACCGCTGCGGCGACGGCCACCGCCAGCGCGGCGGTGCCGGGGATCGCGCGGTGCGTCTGCCCCATCGAGATCGTCCGCACGACCACGTCCGACGCGTCCGCCGGTAGCTCCGTCCCGTCGATCGTGCGCGTCGCGCGGGGCCCGGCCACGACGGCGATCTTGGGCACCGCGAGCGGCGCCTCCTCGGGGCGGTCCGCCAGGCCCATCGCGACGGCCCCGGCGCGGCGCAGGCCGTCGAGCCGCGCTTGCAGGGCGGCGTCCGCATCGAGGTCGTCCGGCGTCTCGGTGCCGGTCACGCCCAGCTCCCCCGCCGCGACGAGGACCATCGGCGTCGCGGCGTCGACGAGCGATGCCGCGTAGTCGCGCCCCTCGAACCGCAGCCGCGTCCGCGGGCCGCCGCCGGGCAGCAGGGAACCGGTCCGGGCGCCGCCCGGGTCGAGGTACTCGAGCTCGATGGCCGCGCCGGTGCCGGGCACGCCGGGAATCGCCAGCGCGCCCTCGGTCGCCGCCGCGCCGCCCACGACGGTCAGCCGCACGCGGAGCGATTTGTCGGTGTTCGTGTTGTGCACCACGACGGCACGGACGCCGTCGTCGAGCGCGAGCAGCCCCGCATCCAGCGCGAACGGCACCACGGCGGCGGAGAGGTTCCCGCAGTTGCCGGAGTAGTCCATCACCGGCTCGCGGATCGCGGCCTGACCGAACGTGTACTCCACGTCGACGCCGGGCCGATCGCACGCCCGCACCGCCACGACCTTCGACAGCGACGACAGCCCGCCGCCCATGCCGTCGAGCTGCCGGCCGAACGGGTCGGGCGAGCCGAGCGCGCGGAGGAACAGCCCGTCGCGCTCGGGGCCGGGCGGCGGCAGATCGCTCTCCCGGAAGAACAGGCCCTTACTGGTGCCTCCCCGCAGGAAGACGGCGTCGATCCAGCGCAGCGCCACAGCCGGCGTCAGCCGTGCTCGGCGAGGTACTGCAGCTGCACCTTGACGGACTGCCGCGCCGCGGGCCAAGCCTTCTTGTCCACGTCGCGGTAGACGTGCTTGACGATCTTCATCGGCTTCGCCTCGCCGGCGTTCACGCCGAGCTCGTCCAGCGCGTCGCGGACCTGCTGCAGGCGGTCCTGCCGGTGCGCCGTGTAGGCGGCGACGACGGGGCCCGCGTCGGGCAGGTCCGGGCCGTGCCCCGGCAGCAGGACGCGGCCGGCGGCCACCGTCGACAACGTCTCCAGCGAGCCCAGGTAGTCGGCGAGCGTGCCGTCGCTCGCGTCGAGCACGGTGGTGCCGCGGCCGAGGATCGTGTCGCCCGAGACGAGCGCACCCGGCTCACCGTCGGCGCCGTCGACGAGGAAGCTCAGCGAGTCGGCGGTGTGGCCGGGCGTGTGCACCACCTCGATCCGCAGCCCCGCCACCTCGATCACCTCACCGCCGACGAGCGGCGTCGCGGAATCGGTGCAGTACTTCTCGGAGAACGCGCGGATGGGGCTGCGGGTGCGCTCCTCCCACTTCTTCAGCGCGCCGGTGTGGTCCGCGTGCCGGTGCGTGACCAGCGTGAGCGCGACGGTGCCGGCGGCCTTCGCGACCCGCTTGAGGTGCTTCTTCGCGCCCTTCGGGCCCGGATCGATGACGACGGCCTCCGCGCGCCCCGGGGCCCGCAGGATCCACGTGTTGGTGCCCTCGAGGGTCATCACCGACGGGTTGTCGCAGAGCATCACCGCGGCGTAGGGCGTGACCTGCCGCAGCGTGCCCGGCGCCGGGTGCTCCGTCATACCTGGACCGTGAGCTCGACCTCGACGGGCGCGCCGAGCGGGAGCACCGCGACGCCGACGGCCGACCGCACGTGCACGCCCGCGTCGCCGAAGACCTCGCCGATCAGCAGCGACGCCCCATTGAGCACGAGCGCCTGGTTGGAGAAGCCGGGCGCGGAGGCCACGTAGCCGGTGACCTTGACGACGCGCTTGACCGAGTCGATACCGGCCAGCGCGTGGATCGCGGCGAGCGCGTTGAGGGCGCACTGCCGGGCCGCGAAGGTCGCGTCGTCGAGGTGCACGATGCCCTCGCGGTTCTCGCTGACCTTGCCCTGGGCGACGAGCTCGCCGTCGCGCATGGGCAGCTGGCCCGAGGTGTAGACGAAGTCGCCGACCTGCGTGGCGGGGACGTACGCGGCGAGCGGCGGCACGACCTCCGGCAGGACGATGCCCAGCTCGGCGAGGCGCTCGGACGCGGTCACGAGAGCGGCCGCTTCATGTAGGCGACGTGCTGCTCGCCGGTGGGGCCGGGGAGCACGGTGACCAGCTCCCAGCCGTCGGCGCCCCAGGTGTCGAGGATCTGCTTGGTGGCGTGCGTCAGCAGGGGGATGGTGGAGTACTCCCACGAGGTCTTGTCGCTCATGTCCACACCCTATCGACCTCCGGCCCGGCGGAGAAGGCGCGATCCCTACGTCATTGCAGAACGTGTTCTCGGTCGCATTGACGGGGAAGGTTCACGTTATCGGCCCGGCCCTGCACGAGGGTATGGATATGCTCCGGTCGTGGTGGTGAGCGAGGCGGGCCCCGGCGGGGTCGCGCAGGACACGGGGACGGCCTGGCCCGACGGGCTCCGGGATTCGCGGCTGCACTTCGTGTCCGGCAAGGGCGGCACCGGCAAGTCGACGGTGGCCTCCGCCCTCGCCCTGGCGCTCGCCTCCGGCGGCAAGAAGGTGCTGCTCATCGAGGTCGAGGGCCGCGGCGGCATCGCCCCGATCTTCGAGGTGGGCGAGCTGCCCCCGACCGAGTCCAAGATCGCGAGCGCCGACGGCGGCGGCGCGGTCTTCGCGCTGCCGATGGACGTCGAGGCCACGTTCCTCGACTACCTCAAGACCAACTACGGCATGGGCCTGGCGGCGCGGGCGCTCAAGTCGATCGGCGCGATCGAGTTCGCGACGACGCTGGCGCCCGGCCTCAAGGACATCCTGATCACCGGCAAGATCATGGAGTGCACGCAGCGCCGGGACAAGGACGGGCGCTACGCCTACGACGCGATCGTCGTGGACGCGCCGCCCACGGGCCGGATCGGGAAGTTCCTCGACGTCACGCGGGCGATGAAGGAGATCGCGAAGGCCGGGCCGATCGCCGGCCAGGCCGACCGCGTGGTGCGCCTGCTGCACTCCCCCGACACCGTCGTGCACCTGGTGACGCTGCTCGAATCGCTCCCGATCCAGGAGACCGCCGAGGCGGTGCGCGAACTGCACGCGCTGGACCTGAAGGTGGGCGCCATGATCGTCAACCGCACGCTCCCGCAGCTGCTCTCCGACGAGGAGCTCGCCGCCGCCGCCGACGGGACCGTCGACGGGCCGGCCGTGCGGACCGCGCTCGACGGTGCCGGGCTGCCGCTCGCCGACGAGGACTTCGCCGGCCTGCTCACCGAGACGATCCAGTTCGCGCGCACCGTGCGCGGGCAGGACGGCGCACGCGCGGACCTCGGCGCGGTGGACGCGCCCGGGCTGCTGGAACTGCCGCTGCTCACGGGCGGCGTGGATCTGGGCGGCGTCTACGAGTTGTCGGGCGCACTGATCGAGGCGGGTGTCCGATGATCGACCTGAAGCTGGGCCCGCAGTTGCTCGATCCGGGCACGCGCGTGGTCGTGTGCTGCGGCAGCGGCGGCGTGGGCAAGACCACCACCGCGGCGGCGATGGCGCTGTGGGCCGCGGAGCACGGGCGGCGCGTGGTGGTGCTGACGATCGATCCCGCCCGACGGCTCGCGCAGGCGCTCGGCGTGGCGGATCTGACGAACGAGCCGCAGGAAGTCACCGTCGCGGGCGACGGCGCGCTGCACGCGATGATGCTCGACATGAAGCGGACGTTCGACGAGATGGTCACGTCCAACGCGGATCCCGCTCGCGCGCAGGAGATCCTGGACAACCCCTTCTACCAGACGGTGGCCTCGTCGTTCTCCGGGACGCAGGAGTACATGGCGATGGAGAAGCTGGGACAGCTCACCGCCGACGAGCGCTGGGACCTGGTGGTGGTCGATACTCCCCCGTCGCGCAACGCCCTGGACTTCCTCGACGCGCCGAAGCGCTTCGGCTCGATCCTGGACTCGCGCCTGATGCGGCTCATCGCGGGTCCGACCCGCGGGTTCGGTCGCATGGTCTCCGGCGGGATGGGCCTGGCGCTCAAGCTGGTCTCCACCATCGTGGGCAGCCAGATGCTTTCGGACGCCTCGGGTTTCGTCGCGCAGATGGACACCCTGATCGGCGGGTTCCAGGAGCGGGCCGATCGCACCTACGCGATGCTCGCGCGGCCGAGCACCCGGTTCGTGGTGGTGGCCTCCCCCGAGGAGGACACCCTCCGCGAGGCGACGTACTTCGTGGAGCGGCTGGCCGGGGAGTCGATGCCGCTGGCCGGCCTCATCGTCAACCGGACGCATCCCGCGCTGGCCGCGATCGGCGCGGAACCCGCGCGCGAGGCCGCCGGGCGGCTCGGCGAGGGCGATGCCGCGACCACCGCCGAGGGCTTGCTGCGGGTGCACGCGTGGCGGGCGGAGATCGCGGCGCGCGAGGTGCAGGTGCTCGGAGAGTTCGTCGGACGGTGCCCGACGGTGCCGGTGGTCGGCGTTCCGTCGCTGCCGTTCGAGGTGGCGAACCTCGAGGCGCTGCAGGCCGTCGCCGAGCAGATCATCGGATCGTCCTAGCCGCCCGATCGGTGCGCGCCAGGCCCACGGCGGAACGCGCGCGCCGGCGAATTCGGTAGGTGGACAAACGAAAGGGCCCCGCACCGTCGTCCGGTACGAGGCCCCGGTCCCCCGGAAGCGGGATCAGCCGGCGACGCGCTTGCGGTCGCGCTGCGCCTCGAAGAAGGCGCGCCAACTGGTGACCTCGGGGTGCTGCCGCAGGAGCGCGCGGCGCTGGCGCTCGGTCATCCCGCCCCAGACCCCGAAGTCCACACGATTGTCCAGCGCATCGGCGCCGCATTCGAGCTGCACGGGGCAGTGACGGCAGATGGTCGCGACCTTGCGCTGCGCCGCGCCGCGCACGAACAACTCGTCGGGATCGACGTCACGACACTTCGCCTTGGAGACCCAAACCAGGCGATCCTCGTCGTCGACCAGAACCCGAGCACTTGTCATCTGACTTCCCCTTTCGCGTGGTGCGGCCCGGACCCGGTGCCGGCCCTCCCGGAGGTGTACGGGGGGCCGATCGAGGTGCTCGCCACATCGTCTGCAATAGTGTTACCTGAATCACACGGAGGAAACAAGTCGGGGACCGAGGTAAATCGGACAGTGGTCCAAGAATTCCAGTACGGCCGTACCGATCGCCTGGTCGGCGCGTCGGGGTCCCGGTTCACGGCGGGTGGGCACGTATCCTGGTGACCGTGTCGAAACCCTCAGTGATCGCGAAGCTCGCCGGCTGCGTACTGCTGGCCGGACTCCTGGTCGCCGGAGTGCTGTTTCCGTACATCGGCGGGCTGGGCCTGATCTCCAACCGCGCCGCGGACACCGTCGACAACATCAGCTCCGAGCTGCTCGAGGGCCACGTCCCCGAGGTCACGACGGTCACGGACACCACGGGCGCCCCGATGGCGTACCTCTACGACCAGCGCCGCGTGCAGGTCCCCTTCGATCAGATCTCGCCCGAGATGGTGCGCTCGATCATCTCGATCGAGGACAAGCGGTTCATGGAGCACGACGGCGTCGACTACCAGGGCACGCTGCGTGCCTTCCTCAAGAACCAGTCCGCCGGCGAGGTGCAGCAGGGCGCGTCCACGCTCGATCAGCAGTACATCAAGAACTACCAGCTGCTCGTGCTCGCCAAGACCGACGCGGACCGTCGGGCCGCCACGGAGACCACGCCCGCCCGCAAGCTGCGCGAGGTGCGCATGGCGCTCACGCTCGAGCGCACGCTGAGCGAGCGCGCCAAGGAGGAGCACGGCGTCGACGACGCGCGGGCCAAGGTGATCGCCAAGGAGCAGATCCTCGCCCGCTACCTCAATCTCGTTCCCTTCGGCAACGGTGCGTACGGCATCGAGGTGGCGGCGCAGACCTACTTCGGCAAGCGCGCCGCGCAGCTGAGCATCCCGGAGTCGGCGATGCTCGCCGGCATGGTGCAGTCGAGCTCGGCGCTGAACCCGTACACCAACCCCGAGGGCGTCACCGCGCGGCGCAACGTCGTGCTCGACACCCTGACGGCGAACTTCCCGGACAAGGCGGACGAGTACCGCGCGGCCAAGAACGCCCCGCTGGGCGTGCTGCCCCGTCCCAACACGCTGCCCGGCGGCTGCATCTCCGCGGTCGCCAACCGCGGCTTCTTCTGCGATTACGTGCTGCAGTACCTGGCCGAGGCCGGCCTGCCCAAGGAGATGGTGATGCGGGGCGGGTACACGATCCGCACCACGCTCGACCCGCGGGTGCAGGACTCGGTGCAGTCCGCGCTGAACGACACCGCGAGCCCGACGCTCTCGAACGTCGCGCAGGTCATGAACGTGATCAAGCCGGGCGAGAACTCGCACGACATCGTCGCGATGAACTCCTCGCGCGTGTACGGCCTGGACGTGAACAAGCGGGAGACCGTCCAGCCGGAGCCCTTCGCCCAGGTCGGCGACGGTGCCGGCTCGACCTTCAAGATCTTCACCGTCGCCGCGGCGATGGAGAAGGGCATGGGCCTGGACACCAACGTCAACGTACCGTCGACGGTGTCGGTCAAGGGCATGGGCCACGGCGGTTACGCCGGCTGCCCGGCCGATTCGTACTGCGTGAAGAACGCGGGCACGTACCCGTCGTCGATGTCGCTGACGCAGGCGCTCGCCACGTCGCCGAACACGCCGTTCGTCAAGCTGATCGAGCAGGTCGGCGTGGCGCCGGTGGTCGACATGGCGGTCAAGCTGGGCCTGCGCTCCTACACCCAGCCCGGCAGTTCCGGCTTCGGCAACGACAGCCTCGCCGACATGTTCAAGAAGCAGAACCTGGCCTCGTTCACGCTCGGCCCCACCGCGGTGAGCGCGCTGGAGCTGACCAACGTGGCCGCGACGCTCGCCTCCGGCGGCGTGTGGTGCCCGGCGAACCCGGTGCAGTCGATCACGCAGCCCAAGCGCAACAGCGACGGCATCCAGACGCTCGGCGCCGACGGCAAGCCCGAGACCATCCCGGTGCCGTACAAGTCGGAGAAGTGCGAGCAGGTCATCGACAAGGGCCTCGCGAACACCCTCGCGAACGCGCTCAGCGCCGACGACCGCGGCGCCGGCACCTCGGCCGGGTCCGCCTCCCGCGCCGGGTGGACGCTCCCGCTGGCCGGTAAGACGGGCACCACGGAGACCTTCCGCTCCTCGGCGTTCCTCGCGTACACGAACCAGTACGCCGGTGCCAGCTACGTCTACAACGACGGCAACTCCCCCGGCCCGATCTGCACCAGCCCGCTGCGCCCGTGCGGCGAGGGCAACGTCTACGGCGGCAACGAGCCGGCGCTGGCCTGGTACAACGGCCTCAAGCCGGTCTCCACCATCTACGGCCCGGTATCGCTGCCGCCCGTCGATCCGAAGTACAAGGACGGCTTCGGGCCCGGAAAGATCCCCAACGTGATCGGCCTGAGCCAGTCGGTGGCCGAGTCCCGGGTGCAGGCGGCCGGTTTCAAGACCACGGTCGCGTACGTGAACAACTCCGCGGCGAAGGGCACCGTCGTCTCGACCTCGCCGTCCGGGTTCACCCAGCCGGGCTCGACGATCACGCTGAACCTGTCGAACGGCATCGCGCCCGCACCGGCGAGCCCGACGGCGCCGGGCGTGCAGACGGGGCCGGGCGGCACCACGATCACGATTCCGGGCTTCGGGCAGTTCACGATCCCCGGCGCGGGCGGCCAGGGCGGTGGCCCGGTGCAGACGCCCGCGCCGCAGCCGCCGGGGAACTGACGATGCGGGCGCGCCGGATCGTCGCAGCACTCGTCGCCGTCGGGGTGACGGTGACGGCCTGCGGCGACCGGGATGCGCCCGCAGCCGAGACCACCGGCGCCTCCGCCGGTTCCGTCGAGGTATCGACGGGCCCGCCGAGCGGCCCGCCCGCCACCTCCGCGCCGACGGTGACGGCGCCCGCGCCGGGCGCGTACGTCGCGGGTACGGACCGGCGCGCGGGAACGCGGGGCCCGGTGACCTTCGATGTGAGCGTCCCGACGCTGTCCGGTGGGGCTCCCGCGGTCACCGAGAAGTTCAACGCGTCGATGCGCGCCTCGCTCGACGACCACCTGCGCGTGCCGGAGCAGACCCCGGGGACCATGACCGTCGAAGACGGCCGGCTCGCCGACGGCCGCCGCTCCGGCGTCACGCGGCTCGGGCCGGGGGTGGTCGCCGGCGTACTGCTCACCAACGGGTACATCTCGGGCGGTGCGCACCCGACGAACGCGATCGGCACCGTCGTCATCGCGACCGGGACCGCGCGCCCGGTCCTGCTGACGGACCTGTTCACCGCGCCGGACACCGGCCTGTCGCGGCTCGCCGAACTGGTGAAGCAGCGGGCGCGGGAGGCCGGCACGTCCGTCTTCGTCTCGGAGCCCGAGCGCGATCTGGCGAACTGGATCCCGACCGACGAGGGGCTGACCGTCTTCGCCGGCGTCACGCACGCCGAGGGCGACTACCGCGGCTTCACGGTGCCGTGGGCGGAGTTGGAAGACGTGATCGCACCGGCCATGTGGCCGGTGCTCACCGCCTGATCAGCCGATCTTCGGGGTGACCCGGTCGAGAATCGCCGCGGTGTCGACGCCCTGCGGCAGGGTGCCGAAGACGTCGCCGCGGTCGCCGGCGAGCCGGGTGCGGGTGTAGGCGTCGGCGACGGCGGGGTGCCCGTAGCGCACCAGGAGCGAACCCTGCAGTGCCGCAGCCATGTCGCCGATGAGCCGGCGCGCGCCGAACTGCATCGCGACCTGATCGGTGAGGTCGAGCGCGCCCTTGAGCTTCGCGACGGCCTCGTCGTAGACCGCGTCGGCGCCGGTGGCGGCGTCGAGCTCGGCGAAGAACGCCGCGACGGTCTGCGGCTCACGCCCCATGGCGCGCAGCACGTCCAGCGCCGCGACGTTGCCCGAGCCCTCCCACACGGAGAGCAGCGGCGCCTCGCGGTAGAGCCGCGGCAGGCGCGAGTCCTCGATGTAGCCGTTGCCGCCCAGGCACTCCAGCGCCTCGGCGGCGTGGATCGGGCCGCGCTTGCACACGTGGTACTTGGTGACGGCCAGCGCGATCCGGCGCAGCAGCGAGGCGTCCTCGTCGCCCGCGACGGAGCGATCGGTGAGCCCGGCCAGCCACAGGCCCGCGGCGGTGGCGCCCTCGGCCTCCACGGCAAGATCGGCGAGCACGTTGCGCATGAGCGGCTGGTCGATCAGGTTCGCGCCGAAGGCCTTCCGATGCGCCGCGTGATGCGCGGCCTGCGCGAGCCCGGCTCGCATGCCGGTGGCGGTGCCGAGCACGCAGTCGAGCCGCGTCATGTTGACCATGTCGATGATGGTCCGCACGCCGCGGCCCTCCTCGCCCACGAGCCAACCGACGGTCTCGTCGTACTCGACCTCGCTGCTGGCGTTGGAGTGGTTGCCCAGCTTGTCCTTGAGCCGCTGCAGGGCGAAGACGTTGCGCGTCCCGTCGGGCAGCACGCGCGGGATGAAGAAGCAGGAGACGCCGGACTCGGTCTGCGCGAGCGTGAGGAACAGGTCGGACATGGGCGCGGAGGTGAACCACTTGTGACCCGTGATCCGGTACGTCCCATCGGACTGCGGGATCGCGCGGGTGGTGTTGGCCCGCACATCGCTGCCGCCCTGCTTCTCGGTCATGGCCATGCCGGCAATGAGGCCGCGCTTGCCGAGCGGGGCGCGCAGGCCGAAGTCGTACTCCTTGGCGGTGAGCAGCGGCTCGTACTGCGCGGCGAGATCGCGGTTCGCGCGCAGCGCGGGCACCACCGCGTAGGTCATGGAGATCGGGCAGCCGTGGCCCGCGTCGACGTGGCCCCACACGCTGAACTTGGCGGCGCGCACCAGGTGCGCGTTCGGGTCGGTCTCGGCCCAGGGCGCCGCGTGCAGGCCGTGCTCGACGGCGACCTGCATCAGCCGGTGGTAGGCGGGGTCGTAGACCACCTCGTCGATGCGGTTGCCGTACCGGTCGTGGGTCTTCAACACGGGCGGGTGCGCCTCGGCGAGATCGCCCCACTCGAGGGCCTCGGCGGTGCCGGCGAACGCGCCGAGGGCGTGGATCGCGTCCAGCTGCTCCGCGCCGACGTGGGCGCGGCGCAGCGCGTCGTCGATCATCGGGGTCTCGGCGGTGTTGAAGTCCAGCAGCGGCGGCACCTGATTGGTCACTTCATGGGTGGGCACGGCGGCTCCTTCGTTCGACGGTGCGCGGCCCCTCGGGCCGTTTCCCTCAGTGTTGCATATTTGCGACAGTCGCACCAGATATGCAATAGGACCGGATTCCGAAACCGGGCCGATTCTCACTCAGAATCGACAGAGCGGGTTCTGATCGAGATTCGGCCCGGTTTCGGCAGCGGCGAAGCGGCGACGCGCCCCGGTGTAGCGTCGACGCCGATGTCCACGCTCACCGCCACGGTCTCCGCGCGATCGGCCGTGCTCAGCCTGCTGCTCGGCGCGCACCCGCCCGAGCTCGAGGGCCGCGAGATCGTGGCGGCGATGCGGCTGTTCGGCGTCTCGGAGTCCACGACCCGCGCGGCGATGTCGCGCATGGTGACCGCGGGCGATCTGGTCCGCGACGGCGGCCGGTACGCACTCTCGGAGCGACTCGCGCAGCGGCAGGCGCGCACGGACTCCCCGGCGACAGTCGCCTGGGACGGCACCTGGGAGACCGCGATCGTCACCACCACCGGTCGCAGCGCGGGCGACCGCGCCGAACTGCGGACGGAGATGACGCGCCTGCGGCTCGCCGAGCTGCGGGAGGGCGTGTGGATGCGGCCCGCCAACCTCGACCGGGCGCTGCCCGCCTCGATCCGGGAGGTGACCACCGGCTTCAGGGCGCGGCCGGACGACGACCCCGTCGACCTGGCGCGCACGCTGTGGGACCTGCCCGCGTGGTCGCAGCGCGGGCACGCTCTGCTGGGCGCCGTCGCGGAGGCCGGCGACGACGGGCGGGCGCGGTTCCTGACGATGGTGTCAGTGGTCCGCCACCTCTACCGGGACCCGCTGCTGCCCGCCGAACTCCGGCCCGCCGATTGGCCGTCGGCGGAGCTCACCGCGGCCTACGCGGACTTCCGCGCGTGGCTCGCGGCGATGCGGATCGGGCGGGGCTGATCAGGCGAGCGCGTCGACGACCCTGGTGATCCGCGCCTGCAGGCGCCGCAGCTGCAGCCCCTGGTCATCCAGGCGGCGGGCGATGGAGTTGACCGCGTCGCACGAGCCGGTCTCGTGCAGGCTGCGGGCGTCGATCTGGAGGTCGTCGCCGGTGCGACCGATGGATGCGGCGATGAGCGTGAGCTGGGCGGTGAGATCGTCGAGTTCGCTGCGGACGCTGGCGAGCCCCATGATGGTGCCTCTCTGCGCGGCCCCCCAGTGGAGCCGTTCACCTGCACAGTAGGCGGGGCCTGTGACCGGTGTGACGAATTGCAGGTGACCGTTGCGTGTCCGTTACCCGACGAATCGCCGTCAGTGCACGGCGGTCGCTCGTCGTCGAACACCGGTGAACGCGCTCAGGCCGACGTGGGCCCGTGCACGGCGGAGCCGGTGGCGACCCCGGTGACGGTGCAGACGCCGAACCGGCCGTCGCGGTCGAACATGCTCGCCGAGGAGATGCTGATGCCGTCGACGATGACGAACTGATCGGCCTCCAAGCCGATCTCGTCGCCGCGGGGTGCGCGCGCGATGGCCATGGAGACGTCGCCGTTGATGGTCTCCACACCGCCGGTGCCCATGCCGGTCACCAGGTTGGTGCAGTCCGAGACCATCGCGGCGCGGGCGAAGGGAGTGGTCTCCTCGCCGTCGAGGACGCGCCAGCCGCGCGTCCAGACGCGCTTGCGCTCGGCGGTGGCCCACCGCTCCGGGGTGTCGGAGGAGATGTACTCGCCGGCGCCGCCGGCCATCGCGAGACGCGGCGCCCCGGCCGGCGGCGGTGCGGGGACGTGCGGATCGGACCAGACGGCACCGTCGGGCTGCGACGCCCGGTGGTAGAAGGTCGCGGCGGCGCGGACGACGGTCTTGTCGTTCTGGACGATCTCGGCCTCGGCGACGCGGATGCGGCGGCCCGAGCGGACGAGGTTCGTGCGCACGTCGAGGTGGCCGGAGCGGACCATGCGGAACATGTCGCAGTGCCAGCGCGTGCCGACGAGGCCCTCGCCGAACTCGGTGTCGAGGACCTGCGCGAGCAGGCCCGCGATCGCCGGCCCCGACAGGGTGCCGGGCGCCCAGCGCCCCTCGGCGGCGGGCAGCGACGTGAAACCGTCGCCGCTGCGGGCGAACTGCGCGGGTACCTCCACGGTGGTCATTCCTATCGGTTTACCAGGCGTGCCGGGCCGCGCGGTATTCGCGTGCGCCCGGCCGCCGCGGATGCCATCGTTTCCGGGTGGACCACTTCACCGCCGACCTGCACCTGGCGCACCCGAAGCTCGCCGAGCTGCGCGGGTTCGCCGGGGTCGCCGAGCACGACGCGGCGGTGACGGCGACACTGCACGAGCTGGACCCGGACACCGACGCGCTGTGGGTCCTGGGCGACATCTGCTCGGGCGGCGTGGCCAGCATGGAGTCGGCGCTGGCGCAGCTCGGCACTCTGCGTGTTCCCCTGCACCTGGTGACCGGCAATCACGATCCGGTGAACCCCATGCGTCGCGGCGCCCAGCGCTTCTTCGCCGCCTACGCGCAGGTCTTCCGCTCGGTGCAGCAGCACGCCCGCACGAAGATCGGCGGGCACGGCGTGCTGCTGTGCCACTACCCGTACGCCGGGACGCCGGACCGGTTCGAGCGCGACGAGTTCGCCCAGTACCAACTGCCCGACCGGGGGATGTGGCTGCTGCACGGGCACACGCACGCCACCGAGCGGCGTTCCGGGGAGCGGTCGATCTGCGTGTCGCTCGAGGCGTGGGACCTCGCGCCCGCGCCGGCGGATCGGCTCATGGCCGAGATGGCGCTGGGGTACAGATAGAGCATGGGCGAGTCGTTCTTCGTGCGGATGTGGCCGCGGCTGGTGCGCAACGAGCCGGCGCAGGTGACCGAGCTGCGCCGGCGCAACCTGGCCGGATTGTCGGGGCGGGTGCTGGAGGTGGGCGCGGGCACCGGCACGAACTTCGCGCTGTATCCACCGGAGGTGACGGCCGTGGTCGCGCTCGAGCCCGAGGCCGCGCTGCGGTCCGAGGCGGCGACGGTCGCGGACGAGCGCATCGAGGTGCGTCCCGAGCGGCTCGACGAGTACGCGCCGGCGGAGCCCTTCGACGCGGTGGTGTTCAGCCTGGTGCTGTGCTCGCTGCCCGACCCCGCGGGCGCGGTCCGGCAGGTCCGCTCGCTCCTGCGCCCCGACGGTGAGCTCCGCTTCCTCGAGCACGTCGCCGCGCGGGGCGGGATGCTCGAGGGCCTGCAGAAGGCGGTCGACGCGACCAGCCTGTGGCCGCGGGTGTTCGGGAACTGCCACGCCCACCGCGATGCCGTCGGCCTGATCAGCGGGGCGGGGTTCGCCGTGACCTCGGTGGAGGACCGGATGCTCGCGCCCGCGTGGGTGCCGATCCCGACGTCTCCGCTGGTGCTCGGTCGCGCGCACGCCTGAGGCGCACCGCAGGCGTGCGCCGGACCCGGGCCGCACTCAGCTGCGGGCGGATTCGATCAATCGCATCATCGTCGCGGTCTCGTCGCGGTCCAGGTCCAGGAGCGGCGGCCGGGGCGAACCGGACGGGATTCCGGTGCGGGCGAGCCCGGCCTTCACGGTCGTCGGGAGGCCGCGCGCCACGATGAACCGCAGGAGCGGTTCGATCCGCGCGAACAGCGCCTCGGCGGCGGGCGCGTCGTCCGCGACGACCGCGGCGTGGAACGCGGCGATCTCCTCCGGGATCAGGCACGGTGCGGCGGTGCACCATCCCGCTGCACCGGCGCGGAAGGCCTCGAGCGCGAGCGGATTGCTGCCGTTGAAGAAGGGCAGGGTGCCGTCGCTGAGCTCCCGCAGGCGGTGCATGCGCTCGATGTCGCCGGTGGACTCCTTGACCATCGTGATGTTCTCGACGTCGCGCACCAGTTCCCACAACTGCTCCGGGGCGAGGTCGACACCCGCCGTCGCGGGGTTGTTGTAGACCATGACGGGGATGCCCACCGCCGCGGCGATCGCCTCGAAATGACGCTGCACCTCGAGCCCGGTCAACCGCCAGTAGGACACGGGGAGCGCCATGATCGCGTCCGCTCCGAGTCCCTCGGCGATCCGCGCGCGGTGCACCGCACCGCCGGTCGTCAGGTCGGAGACGCCGACGACGGTCGGAGCTCGACCGGCGACGTGGCCGATGGTGCTCGCCGCCGTCTCGGTCCACTCGGTCAGTTCCAGGTAGGCCGCCTCGCCGGTGCTGCCGAGCGGCGCGATGGCGGAGGCGCCGCCGTCGAGCAACCGGTCGAGGATCGCGTGGAGCGCCGTGTGATCGATGCGGCCCGCTGCGGTGAACGGGGTGACGGGATAGGCGACGATGCCGTGGATGCTCATCGGGTTCAGTCCTCTGTTCGGGGGTCAGACGGCGTCGGGGTGGTTGCGGAGCGCGCGGCGCGCGTAGTACTGGAAGTTGGCTTCGCTGCGACGGGGGCTGAGGGTCCAGTCGTGGGCCTCCTGCGCGAGCCGCGGTGGCAGCGGCTTGATCTCGCCCGCACTCATCGCCAGCAGCTGGAGCCGGGCGGCGCGCTCGATCAGGTGCGCGAGCGAGCACGCCTCCTCGATGGTCGCGCCCACCACGAGCTGCCCGTGGTGCGCCAGAAGGATCGCCCGCTTGTCACCGAGTGCGGCCGAGATGATCTCGCCCTCCTCGTTCCCCACCGGTACGCCCGGCCAGTCGGGGAGGAACGCGCAGTCGTCGTACAGGGGCGCGATGTCCATGTGCGAGACCTCAAGCGGAACCTCCAGCATCGACAGCGACGCCACATGCAGCGGATGCGAGTGGATGATGCAGTTGACGTCCGGCCGGGCCCGGTAGATCCAGCTGTGGAAGCGGTTGGCGGGGTTCGCCATCCCCTCCCCTTCGAGGACGGTGAGGTCCTCGTCCACGAGCAGGAGATTGTCGCTGGTGATCTCGTCGAAGCCGAGTCCGAGACGCTGGGTCCAGAAGGTCGCATCCGCCTCACCGCGCGCCGAGATCTGGCCCGCCAGACCGGAGTTGTGCCCGTCGTCGAAGAGGGCGCGGCAGGTCAGCGCCAGCTTCTCCCTGTCGCTCCACTCACGAACGGCGATCCGGGACTGCATCGCCGCGTGAGCCGTGTCCATCAGTTCCTGCTTGCCGAGCTTCATCGTTGACGCCATGGCTGTTCCGCCCTTCCGAGGTGTTCCGTTCGATTCACACCGTAGGACACTTGTGTCCTATCGTCAACTGGATTCCTATTCGTCACCTGTTGCCGGGCGTGTACCCTCCAAGGGGCCGTCGACCGAGAGGGGTGCCCGTGTCCGCCATGCTCCGAGCGCACCGCCTGAGCGCCGGAATGACGCTGGAGGTCCTCGCGGACCGGGTCGGCGTCACCAAGAGCTACCTGTCGAAGGTCGAGCGGGGGAAGAGCTCCCCCTCCATCGCGATCGCCCTCCGGATCGCCGAGACGCTCGGCGTCGACGCCGCCGACATCTTCGGCACCCCGGAGGCCGAGCCGCCGGGCACCGTCACCGTCGAGCGCGCCGCGCGCCGGATCGATCCGGCGTCCGCGCCCCTGCCGATTCACGACCCGATCGCGGCGGTCCTGCCCGGCAAGCAGATGCACCCGTTCGTCGTTCATCCGAGCGCCACCGGCGGCAGCCCGGTGCACCACGAGGGGGACGAGCTGGTGTACGTCACCGAAGGAGTCGTGACGCTCACCGTCGACGATGAGGAGACCGTTCTGCACGTGGGTGATTCGGCCTACTTCGACGCCCGGCGACCCCACCGGCTCACCGCCGGAACCGAGGGCCGCGCGACCGCACTGGTCGTCACGACGATCGGCTACCACCACCCGCGCTCGCACCAGGGGACCGAGGACGCATGACCATCGACGCCGCCGCACTCGGCCTCGACACCCGACTGACGCTGCTCGCCGCGGGACTGGTGTTCCTGTGGGCACTGGGGCTCGGGGTGTGGAAGTACCACGGAATCATGACGTCCCCCGAGCACCAGGCCCACGTGTACGTGGACATCGCGCACCGCGCGGCGCTGATGTACTCCTTCGCCCTCGCGCTCACCGCGATCTTCGTGGAGCTGAGCGCCTGGCCGCAGTGGGTCGACCTGACGGCCTCCGCAGTCCTCGTCTTCTTCTTCGTCGCCGCCATCGCCAGCTACTGCTGGCACGGCGCGCGCCGCGACACCGACAACCAATTGGCCCCGCCCGCACCGGGAGTACGCGGCTTCATGCTGGCGCTCATCGTCGCCGAGATCGGCGCGTTCGCGGTACTTCTCGCCGGCTTCGTCGCCGCCTGGTGACGACCGTCAGGCCGCCTGCCCGCAGGTGCACTGGCACTCGGTGAGGGTGCCGCCCGCGGCGGCGGTGTGCCGCCAGGCGGGGCTGCCCGGCACGAGCTCGGGCTCGGGCGTCGGCGTCTCGTCCGACAGTGCCGGCTCGACCGCTCCCCCGGCGGTGCGCCGCCACAGGACCGGCGCGAGAATCGCTCCGGCGGCGGCGATTGCGGCCAGCAGCGCCCAGGCGGGAACGAGCCCGAAGCGGTTCGCACCCCACCCCGCGATCGGGTAGGCGACGAGCCAGGCCAGGTGCGAGAGCGAGAACTGCGCGGCGAACACGGCGGCCACGTCGCTCGGCGCGGCGGCCGCCCGCAGCACCTTGCCGGTGGGCGTGATCGCCAGTGCCGAGCCGGCGCCGCTCGCGAACCACACCACCGCGGTCAGCGCCCACGACGGGGTGTCGGCGGCGGCCATCGCCGTCGCCCCCGTCGCCGCGACGGTGAGCAGCGCTGCGCCCGTGAGCATCACGGAGCGTTCGGTGAACCGGTCCAGCAGCCGCGGCACGGCCAGCGCCACCAGCAGCGTCCCGCCACCGGACGCGGCGAGCATCCAGGCGACCTGGGACTCGTTGCCGCCCAGCTGATCGCGGACGTAGTTCACGGTGTTGACCACCACGATCGAGCCGGCCGCCGCGACCGCGAAGTTCACGGCGAGCACGCCGCGCAGGCTCGGGGTGCGGGCGAAGAGCCTCACCCCGGAGAGGATCCGGTCGGCGGGACCGCCCGACGGCGCGCGGCGCGCGTCGGGCACCGTCGCCCTGAGTACGAGGAACGCGGAGACGGCGAAACCGACTGCGGTGCCGACGAACAGGACGTCGAAGTCGATGAGGAGCAACGCGAGCGCCGCGACCACGGGACTGACCAGACTCTCCATCGTGTACGCGACCTGCGACGCGGATAGCGCCGTGGTGTACTCGCGCTCGTCGGTGATCATGTCCGGGATGACGGCCTGGAAGGTGGGCGTGAAGGCCGCCGACGCCGCCTGCAGGGTGCCGATGAGCACGTAGATCTGCCAGACCTCGGTGACGAAGGGCAGCGCCAGGACGATGGCAGCGCGCACGAGGTCGAGCGTCACCAGGAAGGCCCGCCGCGGGAGCCGGTCGACGTACGCCGCGGCGAGCGGGGCGATGACGACGTACAGCACCATCTTGATCGTCAGGGCGGTGCCGAGCACGACGGCGGCCGAGGAGCCCGCGATCTCGTAGGCGAGCAGGCCCAGCGCGACGGTGGTCAGGCCCGTGCCGAGCAGCGCGACGATCTGCGCGCTGAACAGCAACCGGAAATCGCGGTGCGAGAAGGGACCCACGGTGGCTCCTGGTGGTCGAGGCGGACGGTCAGTGGTGGGCGTGGCCGCCCGCGTGCCCGGCGTGCGGTGCGGCACCGTCGGCGACGAGGGTGAACTCCGCCGTGCGGACGGTGCCGCCGTGCTGGAAATCGAGGAACAGGCGGTACGTCCCGGCCGACGGGGCCATGGCGTGGAAGCGGATCTCGGGGCCGGCGGGGGTCGCCGGGTCCGACGGTCCGCCCTCGGGATGGACGTGCAGGTAGGCGAGATCGCCGGCGCGCAGGGCGACCAGGTGGCCGTAGGCGCCGAGGTAGGGCTCGAGGTCGGTCACGGGGGCACCGTCGCGGGTGACGGTGGCGACCAGCTCGCCGCCCTGCCCCGGCACGAGCGCACCGTCGAGGGTGACCCGGTAGTCGTCGATCTCGGCGACGGCGCGGGGCGCGAGGAGGTCGACGGGGCGGTACACGCCGGGCACGGCGACGTCGGCACCGAGCACCACGCCCGCCCCGAGCGCGGTGGGGACCACGTCCGCGAAGAACCGCCACACGCCCGGGGTGAGGTCCAGCTCGACCGACCACGTGCCGGCGGCGTCCATGACGGGGTGCACGTGCTGGAAGCCGCTGGTATCGCGCTGGACGGCGATGAAGTGCAGCTTCTTGTCGTGCTGCTCGTCGAAGGCCGTGACCGGCGCACCGTCGGGGCCGAGGATCGCGAACTCGACGCGGGTGCGGCCGGCGTCGAAGATCGTCAGGGCCGGGGTGATGCGGTAGCCCTGCTCCGCGGTCTGCAGGCCCTGCGGGAATGCCGGTGCGGTGTGTGCGCTGTGGTCCATGACTCGCTCCTTCGACGTGATGCCGTCCGGTCGACGATGCCCGAGTGTTCGGGCGACACCTCTTTGTATACCCCCTAGGGGTATCAAGGTCAACCGTCGAGCCGTCCGGCCCTCGGCCTTGACATGAAGCATTGTTGAGCTTCTACGGTCGGGCCATGACCTCGGTACCCCGACCCGCTCTGCATCTCCGTGACTCCGACCCCGATGTCGCCGTCGAGCGACTCCGTGCAGCACTCCAACGAGGATTCGACACGGGCGACGCCGAGCGGTACGACGCGATGTTCGCCGACGACATCCTCTGGGGCACACCGAAAGGCCGGTGGCTCAGGGGCTACGCCGATCTGAATGGGGCACACCGCCGGATGATGCGGGGCAGGCCGATCGAGCCGGCGTCACGGTTCGAGCTCGTGCAGACGGCGCAGCCCGCCCCGGGTGTCGTGGTGGCGCAGATCCGCCGCACGGCACTCAACGGCGGATTCAGTGAGGTCGCGATGTACGTGCTTGCCGAACGTGACGGCCGCTGGTGGCTCGCTGCCGCGCAGAACACGCCCGTATCCGACGCCCTCCCCGCTGCCGACCCCACATGATCCGCCGGCCCGTCACTCACCGCGTTCGAGGACGACGAAGAGGAACGCGAGGAAACGCGGGTCGTCGCGCCCCTGGAAGAAGTCGGGGAAGCGATCCACAGCTTCCGGCGACGGCGCGGGCTCTGCCAGGTACGTCACGCGGAATCCGCACTCGGTGAAAGTCGTGAACATCGTCGACAGTGAGCGGTCCCAGAACGTCAGATTCACCTCCATGCCGGCCATCTCGGTGTCGTGGCGGGCGCGCGTGGCGAAGTAGTTGGTCTCGTTCCCCTCCTGGAGCTGGGTGAACCACATGACCAGGGGATGCTCGACCGAGACGATCACCCGGCCTCCCGGCTTGAGAACCCGGCGCATCTCGGAGAGCGGGCCGTGCCAGTCTTCGAGGTAGTGCAGGGCGAGCGCGCACACGACGTCGTCGAAAACGCCGTCCTCGAACGGGAAAGGCCCGCCGAGATCTGCGACCAGGAGCTCGGCATCCGTGCCCACACGATCGCGGGCGATCTCGATCATCGCGCTACTGCCGTCGAAACCGACTGCGGTGGCGCCACCTTCGACCAGGTCAGCCAGCGTCGGACCCGAGCCGCAGCCGGCGTCAAGCACGCGCTTGCCCGTGACATCGCCGAGCAGATCGCGAATCGCCGGCCGGTTGTAGTACTCGTTGAGAATGCTTGTCGTGTTCAGCTCCGCGTACTCCTCGGCGATCGAGTCGTACGCCGCAGCAGCACTCGCTGTCGTTGACGGGGCCTCCGAGAAGTCCATGACCCGACGCTACAGACATCATCAGCACTACGAGCCCGGCCGCGACGGCTCGCCCACCGATGTGCACGGCTAATCGAGACGGTCGCGTTCCGTGCCGTCGGCATCGCGCGTGATCACCCGACCGGGTGCCCAGATGGAGACCCCACCGTGCCAATTCGCTATGTCGAGTTCGTTGCCGAAAGGATCCACGACGTCGGCCAGCATGTGCTGCCCACCATCGAGGTCGTACGTCATCCCGCTGGGCTCGACCATGACCGTGAACGGTGCGGCCCCGTCGACCGCGAGCTTGATCCGCAGAAAGGGCTCGGGGTCAGGAGTCACGTTCGTCCCTCCCTCGATCCGACTCGACACCCGGGGCATCGAGGAACAAGTAAGGCCCCTGGCCAGTGTTTCCACTGATCAGGGGCCCTGCTGTCGTCTCAACCAACGAGTCGGGGTGGCGGGATTCGAACCCACGACCTCTTCGTCCCGAACTCCGCATCCTGGGCGTTGGCCGTTGACGGTGGCGTTGACGGCGTTGGATACGTGCACCTCAGTCTGTTGGAACCGTTGACCGTCGATGAGGCGCGATGACACTGTTGCGGGCCATCTGCGGGCCAGGGCCACACCGCTGGGAACGAGTCCGCCTCGCCGGATCCGACGAAGCTAGGACGGGGGACGTCTACTCGGCGCCGGTAGATAGCCAATCACTCAGGTATCAACGACGTCCAGGGCCGGCTCGGCTTACGGTTACCGAGACCATGTTCACTGAGGCCGATCGTGCAGCCGCAGCGTCAGCCAAGACTCCGGCGACTGCGATGACGGCGATCAGAGCCACTCTGAGCAGTCGAAATCCGGTTAGCATCAGGGTGAATAGCTCTGAGTAGGGAGGAACTTGGATGACGCTCGGGAAGGTGCCGTGCTGTGACCGAGTTCGATGAGGCGCTTCGAAGCGGGTTGATCCGGATCATCGTGTGGGGCTACCCGTCGCCGCCCCGGGACAGGTGGACGCAGGACACCGCGCCCTCGATCAAGGGGCTCGTGAAGGGCCTGGCCCCGGGAACGAGCAAAGGGCTGTTCAGGCTCAGTTCCAAGCAGGAGGTGGCGTGGCCGTGGACGCTCGAAGAGCTGGCCGAGGAGCTGGCGCAGCCGTCGCTGATGACCGTCATCATCGCGCACGGCGGCCCGAACACCGGGAATGCGCACACGTGGGCTCTGCTCGACCGGCCGCACGATGCCACACCAGCGAGCCCGCAGAAACTGTGGAACCAGATGAAGGCGCCAGTTCCCACGCGGATTCTCGTGGTCGACGCCTGCTACACCGAGAAGGCCGTGCAGAAGAAGTGGATGCGGCTGGCCCGCGAGGACGCGGTGCTGATCGCGGGGACCGGCGAGGTACAGATCTTCGAGGCGACGCGGTGGTTTTCGTGCCTGTTCTCGGCCCTGTCGGCGTACCACGGCGCTGATCCGGTAACGGCGGATCAGGTGGAGGCGGCGTTCGATCTGACCAAACGGTTCCTGCGGGAGCAGGACGAGGAGGCTGCGCGGACGTCGGATCGCCGGAAGCTTCGACCGGCGTGGGAGCAGTTCACCCTGTATCGCCACTGAAACTCGATTCGACCGAGCTTTTTGACGTCCGACCTGCCACTATGAGAATGATGAACGAGGATGCTGCGCTCCGTTGGAGTGCCTGGCCGGCCGTGAAGGAAAGGCGGGCAGTGGCAGCTACGGGTGTGCCGCACGCTGGAGAAATTTGGCGGGATCCCCGAAAGGCGAACTGTTTCGTGCGGCTGATCGAGGTCGGTGAGGCGGAGGTCGCGGTCGAATCGATGGCTTCGGGTCGCCGATACGCTCTGCCGCTCGCCCGATTCCAGGGGGCGAATAGGTGGATCCGGACTGCGGAAGCCCCCGGCCACGAGCAGAAGCCGTGTTGGTAACGCGCGGGGAGCCGCCGCGACCGGAGGGCGAGCCCGCCACTGCTGTAGTCATCCCGAGGAACGGGCAGTGATGCTGCCCGTCGAGTCAAGCCGCACCGGCAACGTGATTACGGTCCGTTACGAGAACGGTGCTTCCGTCGAGATCGATTGCCCGCCCGAGATGATCGGCGACCCGATCGCCCGGTTCATCGACTGGGGGCGGGTGTGGACGAAGCGGGAGCGACCGTGGAGGATCCTCGACGCTGGCGAGTTCGCAGCGGAGCTGCAGGAGATGGTCGACCGGATGCCGGCCGGAAAGCAGTACCTGGAAGACGTCGAGCCGGGCTGGTACCCGCTTTTGGTTCGATGCTGGCGTCAGCTGAAGGCGAACGAGCCGGACGTCGCTGCTGTTGAAGTGAAGGAGAAGTTCGGTGAGCTACGGATTGCCGTTGCCACCGAGGATCCAGCGCTGCGGGCGCGGCACGGCCTGGCGATCGGCTGGGCTCGCAAACAGAGCCGCCGGACCTGTCAACTGTGCAGCGGTTACGCCCCGTCCAGTGATGAGGGCCTGCGTCCAGGGCACCCGACGCGGCTATGCCCGGACTGCAGCGCCTTCCTCGACAAGTCAGATGCCGCTGACCGCAGCGAGAGCGAGGACACGGAGTGAGCGCGATAAGGACCGGGAGCAGGTCCAGCTGGCGACGGGCAGCGGGCAGCGGGCAGCGGGCAGCGGGCGAGCGGGCAGCGGGCAGCGGGCAGCGGGCAGCGAAGAGGCTTACCACCTGCACGGTCGTCACAGCCTCGGCGAATCGACGCCGTACGCCATCGCGCGTCGCGACAGCCGCCGCAGCCGGACACGGCGTAAGTGAAAAGGCGAGCGCTACCTGTCCGCTCTGAGGATGATGTAACGCGCACCCGCCTGCGACGCGTCTTCGTGCGAACAGCACACGACCGCGTGTGCTCTCCCAGCAGTCACAGGCCGGAATCAGGTCCGACGAAAGTGTGATGGCATGGCACGAGACATATTCGATCAGCGAGAACGGTGGATCGAGGAGTTGCGTGAGTACGTTCTGAACAACGCGGCGGTGATCTGCCAGGCCGGGGTCATGGCACTGCCGGCGATCACGGAAGAGATCGAAGAGGCGGCCCTCGATCCCCAGCCTCACAATGGGATGCAGAAGAACGACTGGACATCCCGCGCGCGAGACCTCGAGGACAGCCTCAAGTGGGTGGGACCGGAACTTGCGTCCTTAGTGACGGCCGCGGTACGAGATCTGCACCGCTTGATCGCCAACGATCTCCTAACTGGCCGCTCAGGGCAGCGGGCGGTCGACGACTCGAAACGACCCGATGTCGCAAAACGGGCAGCAGCACTCGGTGCTCTACTCGACCAGGACGATGTCCTCGTTGCTGCCTGGCGTGACCTGATCACGGCCTGCAAGAACCCCGACCACAGAGCGTTCTCCGGTGACAGAGTGAAGTATCTGCGGGACACGGTCATCGCTCTGTGCCACCGCCGCAACCAGGACCCCGGCGCATTCGGTCAATTGCAGACTGCGCTCGACGTGTTGCTCGGGTCTGATCATACGGTGCGTATTGCGCAACATAATCTCGGCGACGAGGTCGATCTGAGCAAAATCGAAATCAACGGCGATTCGGCACTGGGTCCCGACGAGCTTCAGGCGTTGTCCGAACGGTGTGTCGTGGCACCTACTCCTACGGGGAACTTTGTGGTGTGGTTCCGGATCGACCACGCGTTCGTCAAGGGTAGCTACTGCGCGACGCATGGAGCTGTGGCGTTCTACCCGGCGGTGAGCCTCGCGGGGGCGCTCACCGACTACGACTCGGCTCGTGAACTGTATGCGGTCGTTCCAGAGGAACTCCTGATCGAGCAGGTACGCGAGCTGCAGACCTCGGACGAGGGGCCGAACGAGCACATGGGATTCGAGTACAAGCCCGGCCTCGTGTACGCAAGGGTGGAAGTGTCCGGGGTTGAACGGCACCACGCAAAGTCGCGCGCCCGGAATCTGCTCGACGCGATCCTGAAGGTGATCGGCACCGACACGAATACCTGGGAGGTGCTCAAGGGATCGCTACTGTTCGGCGAAACCGAGCGACTCCACTACCACTCACTGAGCTGGGGCCCAAAGCACGAACACATCAGCCACACCCTCGACCACATGAATGACCACTTCACTGATTCACTGAGAGAACTTGGCGGCAAGGGCGTGACGATTACGGCGGACGCCGCAACGGAGCTGCTCCCAGTACTCCAGCTACAAGAAGAGCTCCGAGAGGCACCCGATTCGAACCCCGAGGCCGTCGTGCGTGCCGCTGTCCGCGCAATCGAGCACTGCAACGCAAGAACGGAGCGCCCCTCCCTCAAGTGGACGGAGTACGTCACCAAGTACCTGGTCGATTTCTACACGGTCGAAAAGTTCGCACACCGTGCTGTCGCGGACGTCTTTCAAGCTGCGGTAGCGCACGTCCCCGACCACTCACCCGGCGCGGCCCCAGTCCAGGAGCTACGTGACATCACTGTGGACATTCGAGACAACTCATGGGATGGGCCGATTGTTCGCGCGAAGACGGTGGCGCACACCGGCGCGCTGCGGCGCATATACCGTGACCACTGGCTCGCACGCAGTCTCGCAGAACTCGACGACACGCTCGCCTCACCCGGAGCGCTAGCGAAAGCATTCGCGGACGAGACCGAACGGGTGGACGCCTGCACCGCGCGTCTCCGCCGTACCCGCAACGCGGCGATCCACGGAGGCCCCATCTCGACTGCTGCGTGCGAAACGATCGCGGAGTTCGCGCGCCGCATTGCCGCGATGGCGCTCAGCAATGTGATCGAGGCGGTCATCGACGGGGCCGGCGTTGAACCGCATACAAAAGCGCGCCGCGATCGGTATCGAACGCGCGTCAAGTTGCTCACACAAAACGGTGACCTTGAGAATCTCTTCGGACCGCCTCCTGCTTCGCCTGTGCCACGTTGATCGCCCTTCTGGTCCGCAGGCCCCTGACGGATGGGCACCCGCCATCTCGGAGGACGGCCCAGAATGGGCGCCGGTTCGCGATCTCGGTTTTGAACCAGGCGGGAAGGTCCCGAGGTTCGGGTTCAGCGGTCATCGAATCAGCCGAGCACGGCCGCGGCCGTCCCGCGTGTCGCCCTTGTGCCGATCTAACAGGGAGGCACCTTTGCTGCGTCGGTCTCTGCCGCCGCCAGCAGACGAGGCAGTCCCGATCTCCTTCGGCAGCTCAGCTTCCGAGTCGACACCCAGGGCAGCTCGATACGCTGCGTCACGAGCGCGGCGTGCCTCGGCCTTCTTCCCCCTAGATGTACGCACTGACAGAAAACGCGCCGCAGTCGAGTACAGGTACACCCTCACTAGACACGGGACCAGTCCCGGTCACCGCGTATGAATGAAATGCCGATCCGTATTGCTAGACAGCAGTCGAGCGGCTCCATAGAGTCCAACTAGACACACGTGCCAAGCATCGCCCCTGAAGGACACCATGACCGCCACCGGCCAGCGCATCGCCTACGTCCGCGTCAGCACGGTCGACCAGAACGACGCCCGGCAGCTCGACGGCATCGCGGTGGACCGCACCTTCACCGACAAGGCGTCCGGCAAGACCGCCGACCGGCCCGCGCTAGCTGTACTGACCTCGACCGTTGTTTATGCGGTCGATCGGTGAGTGGCCTTCGATGCCGAGGTGGGGTCTGTTCAGGTTGTAGTAGTCGAGCCATGCTGGCAAGGCTGCGGCTCGGGCTGTGTTCGAGGTCCAGGCTGGCTGTAGGCCCATTCAGTGGCGAGGGTGCGGTTGAGTCGTTCGACTTTTCCGTTGGTCCAGGGGCAGTGCGGGCGGATGAACTTCTGTGTGACGTTGTGCGCCGCAGCGGTTTCCCGGAACGCAGCGCTGTTGCGGTAGGCGAAGGCGTTGTCGGTGATCACCCGCTCGACGTTCACGCCGAGGCCGCGGTAGAACCTGATGGCGCGGCCGAGGAACCCGGCGCAGGTGGTGCCCTTCTCGTTGGGGTGGATCTCCAGGTAGGCCAGGCGGGAGTGGTCGTCGATCGCGGCGTGGATGTAGTCGTAGCCGGCGCGGCGGCCGCGGACCTTCTCACTGCGGCCGTGGGCGCGCCAGCCGCCGCCGTCGGGGATGCGGCCGAGCTTCTTGACATCGACGTGGATCAGCGAGCCGGGATGGTCGTGCTCGTAGCGCCGGTCGGACCGGCGTGAGCTGCGGATCCGCTGCCCGGTGACCGGGTCCAGCTCTCGCAGCAGCGGGGTGTGGTGACGACGCAGCACACGGCCGACCGTCGAGGATTGCAGGCCGAGACGGTCGGCGAGGAAGATCGGGCCGCGGCGGGTCAGCTCACGCAGGATCCGAATCCTGGCCTGCGCGCAGGGGCTGATCTGCCGCGGATGCGAACGGGCCGCACTCGAGCGGTCCAACAGGCCGGCGCGGCCCTGCTCGCGGTAGCGGCGCCACCACTTCCACGCCGTGGTCCTCGAGACGCCCATCTCGGCAGCCACATGCGCGACTGGCCGACCAGCAGCGATCCGCTCAACCATGATCAATCTTCCCGTCGGCGTCAGACGGGCGTTAGCGTGGGACATGAGAGACCTCCGGTGGTCCGAGTCGAAGACTTAAGCACCTCCAACTCGACCCCGAAGGTCTCTCCTACGTCAACAACGCTCCGGGTCAGTACACCTAGTCGGCTTGTGGGCGAGGATTCGCACCTCAGGCGCGACCTACTGGGCTATCTTCGTGACCGTCGCGCTGATCGCGGTCGGGGCTGCGTGGGTCTCGTTCGCGGCAGTGCGAGATCTCGCGGAGAGCTACGGCTACGGCGGTAATGCCGCACTGATCCCCCTGATGCTCGACGGAGGACTGGCGGTGTCGGCGCTCGCACTAATCGTGCTGTCTCGCGTCGAAGCGGAGGTTGATCAGGGCGATCATCGGGAGATCGCCGCCTGTCCCGATGCGCCGAGCTGTGCCGCTCACACGGTTGATCTTCCACTGATCGACTCAGTTCACAGGGGTGATCAACCTCGTCTCGAATACTCAATCCGGAACGAACCAGTACGTGCCAACGGAGCTGGCACCGATGGCTCCACTGATCGGGCTGATCCCCATCGCGAGCGTGAGGAGATTGCGGAGCTGATCGCCGCGACCGGACGCACCACGCAGCCGATCAGCGTAATCACCGCAGTCCTTGCAGCGCGCGAGGAAGGGAAAGGGCAGAAGGCCGCCGGAGCGGTCGCGGGTGTCGCCCAGGGCACCGTGAGAACCATCGAGAAGCTCCGCGAAGAGGTCTCGGGACGACCCGACCTACGACAGATTGGCCGGCTGAGCGTTGAGTCAGAAGCGTAACCGTCGCTCCGGCGTCGAGGACCGGTGGCGGAAGAAGGACGGCAGCCCCACTGCGAAGAACGGCAAAGGCTCGCGGTGGCGTGCACGGTACGTAGCCCCCAATGGCCGTGAGGTCGAGAAGCTGTTCGCACGAAAGGTCGATGCGTCGCAGTGGCTCGATGAAGTCACCTCCACCGTCGTCACAGGGACCTACGTAGCCCCCGGCGCGGGCACCGTCACCGTCAGCGAGATGCACCAGCAGTGGCTCGGCACTCAAGGGCACATCAAGGAATCGACGCGGGCGGCCCGCGCGTCGGCATGGACTACCCACGTCGAAAGCGCGTGGGGTGGTATGGCCGTCGCGGAGGTGTAGACCTCGGCGGTGCGGGCGTGGGTCGGTGACCTCGCCGCCGGGGGCTCGGCAGCTCCGACGATCGAGAAGGCCCTCGGCGTGCTGCGGATGGTGCTGGCTCTCGCGGTCGAGGATCGACGGATCCCCCGGAACCCGTGCGACGGTGTCAAGGCGCCGCGGCGCACTCACTCGACGCGGGCGTACCTCACTCACCACCAGGTCGCCGAGCTGGTAACCGCGATGGAACGCGACGGCGACGTGATCCGGTTCCTCGCCTACACCGGCCTGCGATACGGGGAGATGGCGGCGCTGCGAGTGCATGACTTCGACATACGGCGGCGCCGGGTGAATGTCACCCGCTCAGTGACCGAGGTGTCCGGAAAGCTCGCCTGGTCGACGCCGAAGAACCACGAGCGGCGGTCGGTGCCGTTCCCGCGGTTCCTCGGCGCGGAGCTAGTACCGCGCATGGAGGGCAAGGGTCGCGAGGATCTGGTGTTCCAGGCCCCGGCTGGCGGTGTCCTGCGGATCGCGACGTTCCGCACGCGGGTATTTAACAAGGCGGTCGGGAAGCTGCGCGGGATCGACGATGACGGGCAGCCGACGACGGATTGGCCGCGGCCGACATTGCACGATCTGCGGCACACGGCGGCGTCGTTGGCGATCTCGGCGGGGGCGAACGTGAAGGCCGTGCAGACGATGCTCGGGCACGCCTCGGCAGCGCTGACATTGGACACGTACGCCGACCTGTTCCCAGATGATCTGGAGGCCGTGGCCAACGCTCTGGATGCTGCCGTACGCGCCGCACAGAAATCTGCTGCCGGCCACGTCCCAAACCGCAACCAAAGCGCCAGCCGACAAATAACGCCCACTGACCAGCGAGAATGACACTCATGATGGAGACGGAGAGGGTGCCTCTGGCGCGCGGTCGCGTGTGGCAGCTTGGTGACCAAGAACGGCACTAGGCACTTGGTCGACCTCCTCGCCCCCGATGGGCGGACGCGGCGGATGCGAGTTCCCCGGACCTGGCAGGGGCGAACACAAACTCGACGGTCGGTGGCAGGGCCGAGTCGGCCTCGTCCGCACCGCGAGATGGAATCAGTGCAGGACTATTCGCGGCGGTTCGGATGAGCACTGTCCCGTGGTCCTGCGTTCACTGAGGTGCTTGCCCCAGGCGCTCTGCCCCCGAGATCGGCGGCACCGCACAGGCGCGTCCATGCGGCCCAATCCACCGGGCTTCCCCCCGCCGTGTGTTCATCGCCCGACGCTAATGCTGATCGGTGGTAGTTCTACCACTGGGTGGGGTGCATACTGCTTCTCCAGCGATTCAATTTGGATGGGAGAAAGCTCGATGTCGAGCGAGGCGACGGCGTCTGCAAGATGTCTTGGTTGTGTGATTCCTACAATTGGCGCCGCGACTGTCGCTCGGGTGAACAGCCATGCAAGCGCAATGGAGGCCATCTTGAAGCCAGTGTCATCCGATATTGATTTCAGCGCATCAAGGATGGGGCGATCAACCTTGTGCGCACGGTCGTAGAACCTGTCTTGGATAGGGTCGAGCGAGCCTCGGTTGGTGACCGCGGATTGCGATGGCCGGGCGAGCCTTCCTCTAGCGAGGGGACTCCACGGCGTTGTCCCGACTCCCAGGTCGCCGCACAGAGGGAGCATTTCACGCTCCTCCTCGCGGTAGAGGAGGTTGTAGTGGTTCTGCATGCTGATGAACGGAGTGAGCCCATTGCGTTCAGCGAAGGACTGTGCCTTGGCGAACTGCCAGGCATACATTGATGATGCCCCGACGTATCGCACCTTTCCTTGGGTGACGAGGTTGTCTAGAGCGATCATCGTTTCCTCGATCGGTGTCTGGGAGTCCCAGCGGTGGATGATGTACAGGTCGATGTAGTCCGTATCCAGTCGCCGCAGGCTGTTGTCGGCTTCCATGAGGATGGCGCGCCGAGATAGGCCGCCCGACAGTGGGTTGCCGGGGGTCATCTGCTCGAAGACCTTGGTTGCGAGTACGACATTTTCCCTACCCAGGTCTTTGGCGGCTCTGCCGACGATTCGTTCGCTGGTGCCGAGCGAGTAGATGTTGGCGGTGTCGAAGAAGTTGATTCCAGCTTCGTACGCAGACCTGATCAAGGGTAGTGCTTCGTCGGACGGGAGCGTCCAGGGGTGCGTTCCTGTGTTGGGGTCGCCGTAGCTCATGCATCCCAGTGCTATTCGGGAGACGTCGAGTCCGGACTTTCCGAGCTTGATGTATTTCATCGGTTTCAGATCCGATCAGTTGGCCTGCTCGCGAGCAACCGTTTGGGCGTCAGTGAGGTTGTCCCAGGACGCGATCCCTTCGTCGATCGGGATGTCGAGACTTGCGAGGTACATGGCGGTCATCGCGGCATGACCGGCGAGGTGCGTAACCTCCGCGATCTCGTTCTGGGTGTAGTGGCGCCGTAGTTCGGTGAAGCTGCCTTCACTCGCGCAGTGTTGGAGGATGCAATCGTCGACATATCGAACGAGCGCGGCCCGCGATTCTTGCATGTCGGTGACTCGCCCGTTCTCGATGGCATCGATGTCCTCAGCCGTCAGACCAGCCTTGAAGGCTAAGTGGAGGTGGAGCTTTCGCTCGAACTCACTGCGGCGAAGTTTTGCGACCCGCAGCACGATCACTTCGCGGTCGAGGTCCGAAAGAAGTCCCTTGGTGAAGGACGCGCCCAGAGAAAGGTGAGGCGCGGCGGAGCCCTTCGTGAGCAGTAGGGACCTCGTGAGGTTGGACTCGAACGCGGAGTAGACCTCGAGCTGCTCAGGAGTCATTGCGCTCGGTTCGGTCAGGGTGACGCGGGTCATGCGGTAGTCCTTTCGTTGGTCTGAACGACGGGTGGGGTTGGGCGCGAGCACGTAAGTCCCGCAACGGCGGCACAGATCGTGCTGAGGGCTGATGTGGCCTGTCGAGCGGTGTTGGTGTTGGGGTGCAGTACCGCCTCAAGGTGGCCATCGGGACGACAAATGAGGGCGAGCGGCTTCTGGTCGAGGTACGTCGACAGGCGGCCGGGCGGCCGTCCTGCTAGATCTACCGTCTTGGCCTCGGGGCACGATCGGGCGACGCCGGCGGTAAAGTCCTTCCACTCCTGCCATCGGTACGTGTGCCCGGGCCACAGGAAGATCGTGTAACGGTTCAGATCCAATTCTGGCTCGTGCGCGCACGTCCGCCAGCTGACAGGCAGTCGTTGGCCGATGGAGAGGCTGGCGGTGGACCGTCGCTGAGGTCCGTGGTGCGTCGTCAACTGAGCGAGGCGTGGTGCTAGGTATCGTCCCAGCGCGCCAGTGGCGGTACCCGCGCGATACGCGGTATCGCGCGCAACGATCTTCGTAGTCGACTCGTAGAGGCCGATTCGGGCGAGCGCGGATGACAGTCGAGTGACCTCCGCGACGGCTGGACGTCTCTCACTGTCGAAAGTGTCAATCAGCCTCTCAGGAAAGCGGCCCTGCATCGTGCCAGCGAGTTTCCAGCCGAGGTTGACCGCGTCTTGCAGACCAGTGTTCAGGCCTTGGGCTCCAGACGGGCTCATCGCGTGTGCTGCGTCCCCGACGAGAATCACGCGCCCTTTTCGGTACTTCTCGGCCGAACGGACGTTCGCATTGAATATTCCCGAAAACCGCATTTTTCCTAATTTTCGATTTCCTGGCACACGCTCAGCGAGGAGATCTTCGAAGAATTTCTTATCGGGCGTCTCGGGTCCCGTGTAGTCCACAGGGACGGTAGTGCCAACTCGAAAGACGCCGTCACCTAGGGGGGCGATTACCATGTTGCCGCCCTTGGTCAAGTAGTACGCGGCTTCGCTGCTCGTTGTCTCGCCGTGAATCTCCGCGTCAGTGATGGCCAATCGGGTACGCAAGGCCTGCCCGGCAAAGCCGAACCCGAAGGTCTCGCGAATTGTGCTGTGGTAGCCATCGGCGCCGACGACCCACCGGTAGGTCCGCGTAGCTATCGCACCGTCCGTACCCCTAATCTGTGCGTCAACAAGACTTCCGTGATCGCGCCCGGAAATGAACTCGCTGCCATATTGGACGGAGTGCCCGAGATGGTTCAGGCGACGCTCGATTGCTTCTTCTATCTTCCATTGAGGGCAGGTGATCGCGTACGGGTACTGCGCATCTTTAAGTCGATCGAACCTCACCACCCCGATGCGCTTCTTTTCCGAGTAGTAGTTCATCTGGTCGAAGTAGTGTCCATTTGCAATCAGAGGATCCGCCAGGCCTGTTCGATCCAGAACCTCCAGCACCCGTGGCCAGATGATGGTCGCCCGCGAGTGCGGGCTCCACCGCCGCCGACGGGAAATGATGTCGAACGCCACTCCTGCGGATGCGAGCTCACAGGCCAGCGTCATCCCGACAGGGCCGGCTCCAACAATCAGGACCCCGGCGCCACCTGTGGTCGTCGGTGGGGGCGGCGACTGCATAACGGTGGGTGGCATTGTCTACAGCTCCTCGAGCTTCATCGCTCGGGGGCCCGCTACGAATGCTCCGCGAGAGGCCTCGATGAACCTTTTCGTGTGCGCGAGCGTCATGTGCGCATCAATGGCGCGCTGGTCGCGCCACGCCTCGATCAAGATGATTGTGTGCGGATCCTCGCCGGTCCGGAAGACGTCGAACTGGATGGCGCCCGGCTCCGTACGGGTGGCGGCCGCGAGGGTGTGAAACTCGGACGTAACTGCGTCAATGCTATCTGGGCTCGCCTTGAATTCGACGACAATCCTGATCATTTTGAACCTTTCTCTTGTGAAAGCTCGGCGAGTGCAGCAGCCAGGTCTGCTGCCGGCACGTTGATAGCCAACGGTGAGACTTTCTCACCGACCTTCTGAAAGATCGCGGAGTGAAGGTTTTCAGCCGGCTCGTAGGTTAGTGCGGAAAGAACGCCCCCATGTGTGATGACGAGGGCCGGAAGCGGCGGCGGCTGCCGCTCTACCCACGACAGGTACTTCCTCGCTCGAGCCGCCACTTCGGTGAGAGGTTCTCCACGTCCAGGGGGCGTGTACGCGGCGTCAGTCACCAGGCGGTTGAGCAGCCCCGGCGAATGCCTCTCGGCGCACTCCCGGCAGGTCCCGTCGAGACTGCCCAGATGCCGCTCCGTCAGCTCGATCACATCGCTTTTGTCGGGGACGTGAGTCGTTCGCGAGCGGATGATGTCGCACGTGTGGATCGCGCGTCGCAGCGGAGAGCTGTCGATGCGTGCCCACTCGATCGATGCCGTGCAGCGCGCCGCCTGTTCGGCCGCCGCGACACCTGAGTCGGATAGGTCTGGGTCTGTCGATTGGCCTTGAAAGTGGTTGAGTTCATTTAGGAGGGTTTGCGCATGGCGCATGAGTACGACTGTCACGAGTTTTGGCGAGCTGGCAGTGCGACTAGCTCTTCGGCAGCCGAGGTGATCGTGCCTTCGGTGGTGAGGGTGCCGTCCGGTACGGAGATGTCGTAGGTCTGCTCAAGTTCCATGGCCAGTTCGACAAGAGTGATTGAGTCCGCTCCCGCGTCCTCAAAGGACCTCGTGGCATCGATTGCGGATGTTGGGATTTCGAGGTGCTTGCTGAGGTAGTTGATGATGAATGCGCATACGTTGTCGTTCTGCATCGTTTTCTCCTGTTGTCGGTGTCAGGCTGGGGACCTATTGAGATTGACGGTCGGTGCGTCGTGTTGTTTGTAGATGGACACTGCTGCAGCGGTATCGGGCCACGACAGGGTCATCGCGCCCCAGGTGGTGCCTCCGCCGAATGCAGTGAGAACCAGTCGATCAGCAACGTGGAGCTCACCGTCACTAGAGGCATTGGCGAGCGCGAGGGGGATCGAGGCGGCTGATGTGTTGCCCACGCGGTCGAGATTCGTGATCGCCTTGCGCATCGGGATGCCCAGCCGCTCGCCGACTGCCGAGATGATTCGGATGTTCGCTTGGTGCGCAACGAGCCAGTCGACGTCGTCAGCAGTCCATCCCGTCAATCGCATCGCTTCAGCGCACGAAGTAGTCATCTTGGTAACGGCTTCTCGGAAGACTCGGCTGCCGTGCATCCGGAAGTAGGGGGCACGGTGAGGGGTGAAGGCCGATCGGTTCCGGTCGGCGGCGCCGCCTCCCGGGACTTCGATGAGGTCGGATTGCGATCCGTCGCTTCCCAGCTGGATACTGTGGATCTGGCCCGGCGCTCCGTCTGCGCATGCCTCGACCAGAACAGCCCCAGCTCCGTCGCCGAAGATTGGCACGGTGCTCCTGTCGGCGGGATCGAGGATGCTGGTGAACGCCTCGGCGCCGATCACCAGGGCGCGGGTGAAGTAGCCGGACGCAACGGCCGCCGACGCAGTTGTCAGGGCGTAGAGGAAGCCCGAGCACACTGCCGCCACATCGAAGGCGGCGATGTCGCCGAGCCCGAGTGCGTGGGCGACGGCGGGCGCAGTGGCTGGACAAGGCTGGTCGGGCGTGGTCGTGGCGAGGACGAGTAGGTCGACCTCTGGGGCTCCGGCGTTGGCGATGGCTCTGCGCCCGGCTGTGATCGCGAGGTGGCTCGTGGCAAGGTCGGGACCGACTACGCGACGTTCCCGGATACCAGTACGTGACCTGATCCATTCGTCTGTGGTTTCCAGGCGGCGCTCTAGGTCGAAGTTCGAGACAACCCTGGGGGGCACGTATCCGCCAACGCCTACTATTCGAGTCCTAGTAGTCATGACTGGTTGGTCCTTGTTTCCCGGAGTGGTTCTCGGTGAGGAAGTTGATGTGTTACTGAGCAGGTAATGCGTACGCCGTCCATTTCTCCGACGATGTCAGCGGCGCGCCACGGGGCGCCGTTTAGGGGCAGTACTCGGGCGCGTTCAAGCTGAGCGTGTACCTGCGAGCCTTCGGGATGCACCCGTCGGGTTTGCTCGCCCGAAGCGTCGATGGTGGTCGACCGCATCCACAGGGTGCTGCTGTCGGACCGGCTCACACCGTCGAGTTCGTAAAGCAGAACCTGTCCGAGTTGAAGCACGGCAGCGAAGACCTCAGCCAGGTGCGTCGGCGGCTCATGCTTGTGACCGGGCAATGGGGCGAACAGATCCAGCCGGCCGCCGTGGCGATACGTTGCGCTCGCTGTATGAGTCGAACCATCGAAGGTCGCGTCAGTGATTGTCGGAGCGGACAACGTCGGGCCGTCAGCTTCAGGTTGGCTGAGCGGCACATCGTCGCAGTAGGTTACTTCTACTGACATCCCTCCAACTTGGCTGGTCGCAGACGAATGGGATTCACTGTCGACTCGAGCGCAGACGGGGACGACGCTCAGGTCTTCGTCGGGTGTTTGGCTGGCACGGATTCGCACGGAGCCAACTCGTCGGCTGCTCGATTGATTCGTACGGGAGTCCGTGAGCTGTGCGCATTCGGTCGCGTAGGCCCCCAGTAGCAACGCGTCAATTGTCGACAGATGCGGCCTCTGTCTACCGGAGCCCTTCGTGGACCAGTCCTGCGGGTAATGGATTCGAGCGTTCGTCTGCACGCCCTCGGCATCGATGAGCGGGGTATCGACGTCGTAACGCACGCGGCGGTAGCCCTCTCCGAAGAAGCGCTTCGCGGCAGGCCCGAGGTAGTCGTCGATGTTAGCGAGCTGGAGATTGCGGTCTTGCGTGACTGATGTCATAGCTTTCCCAGTGGTCGATTGTGGCTGGTGCTGAATGCAGGGTCGCCCGACGCGGTTGCCGCGCGGTAATTAATTACTTAGCGTTCGCATATTATTCCTGATCAGAGGCGCGTCGATCCCCTGTTCTCGGCGTGGAGGGAGTCGTCGGCTCGGGAGAGACGGAGGTACCAGACGAGGCACGCGGCGCAGAGTGCGGCGACCGCGACGAGCGTGATTGATTGGGCGTGCAGGTACTCGCGAGCGTGCCCTGGAGCTCCCGCTGCCACGCGCTCAGCGGTGCTGTGATCGGTGATGCGATGAGCGATCAGGGTGCTGATCCCCCATCCATACAGCCCTGCGAACACCGTCTCACTGCCGATGCGCAGGAGATTGAATACGCCTGCAGCCGCGCCGGCTTGCTGCGCAGGAACATGCGACAGCGCCTCCCCGTCAACAAACCCGAGCGGAATGCCGAAACCGAGGCCGCAGAGCAGCATTGGTACGACGGCCAGCGATACAGGGACTTCGGGACGAATTGCGAGAAGACCGAGTGGCCCAATCACAAGGCACGTCAGGGCGACGAGGCCGAGGCCGGCCGGCGTGGCTTTGTGCCGGTCGATGAGTCGATGGCACAAGAAGGGACATACGAACACGGGCACGGTCATGGTCATCATGAATGCACTGGTGAGAGCGTCGGACCACCCGTAGATGGCCTGGAGACCGCTGGGCAGGTACGTAAGCAGCGCGACGAATCCGATGGCTCCGGCGATCGGGAGGATGGTCATGCGGACAAATGGGGCATTACGCAGCAGCGAGCTGTCGAATACGGGTTGCTTCGGCTGTCCTGAGCGGTCGTGGACACCGGGTGGCAGTTTTCGAGAGCCGATAAGGGCGAGCGCGAGGAGGGCCGTGTGTAGCACGAAGATCGACCTCCACCCGAAGAGGGTGACTGCACCTCCGGCGACGATCGGGCCGGCGGCAAGTCCGAAGCCGGATACCGCACCGAACGCGGTGAAGGCGCGCCTTCGTTGCGTACCGGAGTATGTGTCCGAGATGATCGTTGCGGCAAGGGTCAACACGGCGGCTGCGCCGACTCCTGCTACCACTCGAGCGAAGTCGAGCAGGAGCAGGCTCGGCGCGACCGCGCTAAGGGCCGACCCAACGGTGGCGATTGTCAGTCCCGCCTGAAAGGCCCGGCGGTAGCCGATATGATCGGCGAAGCGTCCCCAGACAACTGTGCATAGCGCGAAGCTGATGTTGAAACCGTTCACGACCATCTGGAGTTGAGTCGGATCGGCCCCCAGGTCACGTGCGATGGGAGGCAAGGCTACGGCAGTTCCGGCGAGTGACAGCGGCAGCACGAACTGCGCGCCTATCGTTACCGGCAGCACCAAGGGGTGGACGCGAGTAGGTGCCTCGCTGACTGAAGGAGGTGAGCTGGTAGGCATGTCGGCGACGCTATGAGCTAGACGCGCGTCTAGCTCAAGGGCGCACGAAGGTGATGCTGGTCACCGAAGGTAATAAAGCCTAACTAAGTGGGGGAGAATGTTACTCATAGGGGACGTATCGGCACAAACTGGTCTCAGTGTTCATGTCCTGCGGAAATACGAACGCGAAGGTCTCCTGCTGAGCGACGTGATGCGGGATGCGGCGGGGCGAAGGCTCTACCACGAAGTCGACGTTGATTGGCTCCGTAACTGTGCCCGATTCCGAGACTCCGGTATGCCCCTGGCCGACATTCGGCGCTATGTGGCACTCGTCCGTGAGGGGGAGGGGAATGAGGACGCACGACTGGCTATCCTCCGCCGGCATCGAGAGCGTCTCGAGGACGTGCGAGCCAAGGTGGACGCCGCGCTCAGCCTCACCGCCTACAAGATCGGACTCTACGAAGAGCATCTAGCGTCCGGTGGGCGCTCCGCTCCCTGGGCGGAGCCCATCAGCGGTAGATCCCAGGCGGGCTAAGCGCCTCCGTAGTTGACACCGGTGAGACTGGTGCTGAGTTGCCACAGCCGGTCGGCTTCGTCCGGGTCGACTGCGTACTGCATGACTCCGAGCGCTCCGACCTCATCCGGTGACCACGCGGACGTCGCGATGGACGCAACCTCGCAGTCTTCGAGATAGAGGCCGCCGATTCCATCGAGTTCCTTTGCCGTCGCGGCCCAAAGACCGGTCGCTGCTCCTTGCTCGACGGACTTAAAGGTGGCATCCGCGACGGAACCGTCCTCGTGGATCCAACCGAGTTCGACCATCTCGCTCTTGGGCAGGTGACGCTGCAGCGGCGTGAGGATGGCGCCAGGGTGCAGGGAGAAGGCGCGAACACCGGATGCTTGTGCGATCTTGTCGAGGTGGACCGCAAAGAGTGCGTTCGCTGTCTTCGCCTGCCCGTAGGCCAGCCACTTATCGTATCGCTGCTCGAAGTGCGGGTCTTCCCAGCGAATCGGCGAATGATGGTGCCCGGCAGATGAGTACACAACCACGCGAGCATTCCCCGAAGCCGTGAGGCGCTCATAGAGGTGGCCTACGAGTGCGAAATGCCCTAGATGGTTGACCGCGAACTGGCCTTCCCATCCGTGCGCCACCCTCGTCAACGGGCTGGCCATCACGCCGGCGACGGCGAAGACGAAGTCGATTCTGCTGGTCAGGGCGTGAACTTCCTGAGCAGCAGCGGTCACGGAGTCGAGGTCTGACAGATCAGCGGCGACGAAACTGACTCGATCGAGCTGCGCATCCCGGAGTGCGGCTCGAGCATCGTCGGGGCGGCGAGCGAGGACGATGACGGACGCCCCCGCATCCAGCAGCCGTTCTACGGTCTCTTTGCCCAGTCCCGAGTGCCCGCCCGTGACCAGCGCGACGCGGTCGCGCAGATCCACATCGCGCATGACCTCATGGCTTGTAGTCGAGTGCCCGAAGCTCGATGCGATCGGGCGCTGCACATTCATCGTCTCAATGTCCATGACGGAACCGTACGACCTAGAGAGCGCTCTAAGTCAACTCGTGTACGACTGAACTATGTACGTATCGAGACAAAGCAGCGGCGGCAGCAATGCAGAGCCCGGTATGACGATCGGTCAAGTTGCTGCCGAACTAGGGGTCAGCGTGCACGCACTCCGGTTCTATGAGCGACAGGACCTCCTGCTCGGAGGGGTTGCCCGCACGGCGGGCGGGCGTCGCAGGTATGGCACCGAAGACCTCGACTGGCTCCGTACCTGTATGCGGCTGCGGCAATCCGGAATGCCTCTCGCGCAGCTCCGCGCGTTCGCGGCTCTTGTCCGCGAAGGACCTGGTAACGAGGCGCAACGCTTGTCAATCCTTGAGGAGCACGAAGACGCGGTGCGTGCACAAATTTCGGAGTTGGAAGAATGTCAAGAGATCATCGCCGCGAAGGTCGCCTTCTACCGCGAGCGGGTCAACGAGGGAACCGCCGCCGACATCTGGGATCCTCGAGCCACTCGTCGGCCTTAGGCGAGATCGGGACATGTTGAGAACGCGCCAGCGCCCGAGATCGCGACCGTGAACACGCGGTAGGCCCGCGTACAGCAGCAGAGCCCGTCACCTTCGCAGAGGTAACGGGCTCCGTTGCTGCTCCAGCGGACTACGCCGCGAACCGCTCCAGCAGCCCCTTCTGCTGCCGCTCACCGAGGCCGTCGACGCGGCGGGTCGGTGCGATCTCCAGCTCGGCCATGGTCTCGGCGGCGCCTGCACCTTGAGCTCGCCTACGGCGGACTCGGTACTGCGGTCGAGGACGTCGGCGAGGCTGGCCTTGCCGGCCTTGAGGTCGGCCTTGATCGCGGCGCGGGCGGCGAGGACCTCGGCGGCCTTGGTGAGGGCGGCCTGGCGCTGCTCGGGGTCAGGGTAGGGAGAGCCACGAGGTTCCTCCTGGTGGTCCAACAGTAGAGACCGGTCAGGCGTTACAGAGTTCGAGACCCGTCTCACCGAAACCGACAAATGGCGACGCGCCCCGATAGACCGGCCCACGCCCGACGCTCCACGATCTGTGGCACACGCTGGCGTTGCCGGCGATTTCGGGGAGACCGATCGCGATGACCTTTCGGACGATGCTGGGGCACGCGTCGGCAGCGCTCACATTGGACACGTCGCCGACCCGGTCCCCCACGATCTGGAGGCCTTGACGAACGCCCTGGATGCTGATGTGCGCGCCCGCACATGAATCTGCTGCGGGCCAACTGCGGGCCACACCCCACTCGACGACCACGGCCCCGACCGACAAGTAAGGCCCCTGGCCAGTGTTTCCACTGATCAGGGGCCCTGCTGTCGTCTCAACCAACGAGTCGGGGTGACAGGATTTGAACCTGCGACCTCGTCGTCCCGAACGACGCGCGCTACCAAGCTGCGCCACACCCCGTGACTGTTACAACCTGCACAAGGTTACTACAGCCACCGTCGGGCAGGAAATCGGCAGGTCAGGCCTGCACGGCCTCCGGCGCGACGACGGGTCCGAGCTCGACCTCGCGGTCGCGCACGGGCGCACCGACGAGGGTGAGCAGCGACGCCTCAGGACGGCAGAAGGTGCGGAACGGCGCCCACGGCGACGTCCCGAGCCCGGCGCTGACGTGCAGCTTCATGTGCGCACCCCACGCGGAGGCGCCCTTGACCCGCGAGCGGTCCAGCCCGCAGTTGGTGATCAGCGCGCCGTACACCGGCAGGCACAGCTGGCCGCCGTGCGTGTGGCCCGCGAGCGCGAGGTCGTAGCCGTCGGTGGCGAACCGGTCGAGCACGCGGGGCTCCGGCGAGTGCGTGAGCGCGAGACGCAGGTCGACGGCCTCGTCGGCGCGGCCGGCGATCGTCTCGTACCGGTCCCGCTCGATGTGCGGATCGTCCACGCCGGCCACCTGGATGGTGACCCCGCCGACCTCGAGGCGGCGCCGCTGGTGGGTGGCATCGAGCCAGCCGCGCTCGGCGAACGCGGCCCGGAGATCCTGCCAGGGCAGCGGCTCGCCGTGCTTGCGCTCGTGGTCCTTGTCGAAGTACTTCGCGGGGTTCTTCGGCGTGGGACCGAAGTAGTCGTTGGAGCCGAAGACGAACAGGCCCGGCCGCGCGAGCAGCGGATCGAGCGTCTGCACGACCGACGGGACGGCGCGAGGATGCGAGAGGTTGTCGCCCGTGTTGACCACCAGATCCGGCTCGAGCGCCGCGAGCTCGTGCACCCAGGCCTGCTTGAGCCGTTGCCCAGGGGTCATGTGCAGGTCCGAGATGTGCAGGATCCGCAGCGTGGACGTACCCGGCGGCAGGATCGGCAGCGTGTGCTCGCGCAGCGTGAAGGCGTTGCGCTCGAAAACGGTGGCGTAGGCGAGGGAGGCGACGCCCGCGCCCGCCAGGCCCGCTCCGGCACGCAGAAGAGGATGAACTGCCATTCCCCCAGGATACTCAGCAGCCGCTCCCCCGCACACCGCGTAAATTGGAGCCCATGTCAGAAGTGAAGGCCGCTATCCGCGACGACCTCAAGACCGCGATGAAGGCCAAGGACCAGCTGGTCACGGGCACGCTGCGGATGCTGCTCTCGGCGATCCAGAACGAGGAGACCTCCGGCACCGCGCACGCGCTCACCGACGACGAATTCCTCAAGGTGGTCGCGCGCGAGGTCAAGAAGCGTGGCGAGGCCGCCGAGATCTTCGAGACCAACGGCCGCGACGAACTGGCCGCCAAGGAGCGGGCCGAGGCCGAGGTCATGTCCCGCTACCTGCCGAAGCAGCTCGGCGACGAGGAGCTCGACGCCCTCGTCGACGCCGCGATCGCCGAGGTCACCGCCGAACTCGGCGAGGCCCCGACGGTGCGCCAGATGGGCCAGGTCATGAAGGTCGCCAACGCGAAGGCCGCAGGCGCCGCGGACGGCAAGCGGCTGTCCTCCGCCGTCAAGGCGAAGCTCGCCTAGTGGCGACGGTGCGCCGCCCCGGCGCGATGTGGCTGTGGGTGCTGGTCTCGCTCGCGGCGGGCGCGGGAGCGATCGCGCTGTACGTGACCGCGATCATCCAGTGCTCGGCGCTGCTCGGCACCACCGGTTATCCGGGGAACTTCCCCGCCTCGCCGCTGGGCGTGCGCACCATCACCATCCTGATCATCGCGATCGCGGGGCTGGTGGCCGTCGCGGCGATGGCCTTCACCGGGCTGTTCGCCCTGTTCGGGCAGCGCTGGGCGACGGCGCTCTACGGACTCGCCGTGTTCGTGGGCTTTCTGCTGGCCGCGGCCTCGGTGTTGCTCGGCAACCCGCGCGGCTACACGGATCCGGTGAGCCGCTTCGGGATCGACCACAACGGTGCGCCGCTCGCCGGCCTGCCCATGTGGGGCGCCCTGATCGTCATGTTCCTCATGCTGTTCTCGCTGGTGCTCAGCCGGCCGGTGTACCGGTACGCGGTCGAGCGCAGCGGCGCGTGAGCATCCTCGGTGCGTGTCGTCGACGACACGCCGAGGGCGGATCGCAGAAACGCACCGTGGCTCACAGCGCGCCGAGCGCGTAGCCGCCCCACACGGCCACGACGCTCGCACCGAGCGTGACCAGCCCGTAGACCGCGCCGTCCCGGTAACGCTTGTCCCGCAGCAGGGTCAGGGTCTCGACGGTGGCGGTGCTGAAGGTCGTGTAGCCGCCGCACACCCCCGTGCCGAGCACCGCCAGCGCCGTCCCGCCGAGGCCTCCCCCGGCGACGGCCCCGGCCAGGAGCCCCAGCACGAACGAGCCGGACACGTTGATCAGCGCGGTGCCCCAGAACGACAGGCGGGCGCGCAGGGCACCGTCGACGAGGTAGCGCAGCACGGCCCCGAGGCCCCCGCCGACGGCGATCAGGAGAGTCATCGCCGCACCACCGCCGCCCCGGCCAGCGCCGCGACGAGGCCGAGCAGCACCGTCGCACCGGCGTACAGGGCGCCGACGGCCGGGCTCGCGTCGTGGATGTCGAGCGCGAACGCGCTGTAGGTGGTCAGGCCCCCGCAGAAGCCGGTGCCCAGGAGCAGGCGGACGCGGCGGTGCCGCTCGTCGTCGGGCCGTTGGGAGAGCGCCTCGACGATGCCGCCGAGGAGGAACGCGCCGGCCATGTTCACCGCGAAGGTGGCCCAGGCGAAGGGGCTGTGGGGCAGCCAGTGCCCCACCTCGGCGCGCACGAGGGTTCCGGCCGCGCCGCCGAGGAACACCAGTCCCAGGGCGGCGGGCCGCAGCAGCGTGCTCAGGGGCCGGTCAGACCGCGGTGGTCAGATCGACGTCGATGTTGCCGCGCGTCGCGTTCGAGTACGGGCACAGCTGGTGCGCCTTGGCGACGAGGGCCTCGGCGTCGGCCTGGGCGAGGCCCGGCAGGGTGGCCTTGATGGCGGCGTTGATGCCGAAGCCGGACTCGGTCTTGCCGAAGCCGACGGTGACGTCGACGCTGGTGTCGTCCGGGACGTCGATCTTCTCGTTGCGGCCCACGGCGCGGATCGCGCCCAGGAAGCAGGCCGCATAGCCGGCGGAGAACAGCTCCTCCGGGTTGGTGCCCTCGCCGTTGCCGCCCATCTCCTTCGGGGGCCGGGTGTCCAGGTCGATGCGGCCGGTGGCCGACTTCACGTGCCCGTCGCGACCGCCACCGGTGGCGGTCGAGGAGATGGTGTAGACGACGTCCAAGCGCGTATCCGGCGCTCCTGCGCGTGAGGTGTCCGCCCTGTCGGGCGGCGTGCCCTTCCGACAGTAGTCCGCATCACAACCGGCCTCCGGCCGACGGGGTGGATCCGCCGATCAGCCCTGCGCACGGGCGGCGCAGTCGGGGCAGTAGCCCCAGTAGGTCACCTCGGCCTCGTCGATGACGAAGCCGTGGTCGTCGTCCACGGTGAGGCACGGGGCGGCGCCGACGGTGCAGTCGATGTCGACGATCTTCGCGCACGACCGGCACACCAGGTGGTGGTGGTTGTCGGCGACGCGGGCCTCGTACCGGACGGCCGAGCCGGCGGGCTCGATCCGGCGCAGCAGGCCCTTCTCGGCGCACACCCGGAGCACGTCGTAGACCGTCTGCGTGGCGACGGTGCCGAGCCTGCCGCGCAGGTGCTCGGCCACGTCGTCCGCGGTGGCGTGGGGGTGACCGTCGAGGAAGCCGAGCGCGGCGACGCGGGGCGCGGTGATCCGCAGCCCCACGCCCCGCAGCCGCTCCTCAGCCGTGTCGACCTCGCTCATGCGAAATAGAGTACGCCCGACTTTGGAGTGATTCCAGGGTCAATCGCGAGGTGTGAGCAGCCCGCCGGTCCGCCCGCGCCACTCCCGCCGCCCCAGGTGGGGCGTCCCGAGGAACTCCTCGATGACGGGCGCCAGCACGTCGGCGCGCGTCACCAGGTCGACGTGTCCGCCGGGATGGCGGCTCAGCGTGGCGCGCGGCATCAGCTTCTCGAAGATCCGGCCGTTGATCATCGGGATGATCGGATCGTCCTCGCCGAAGACCAGCAGCGTCTTCTGCCGGATCGCCGGCAGCGCGAAGATCGACGTCCACACCGACCCGGCGAGCAGCTGGTGCAGGTAGCCCATCTTCGAGCCCGCGTGCATCTGCTTGACGAAGAGCTGCCCCACGTCGTCGCCGTTGTCGCGCACCGAACCGCCGTAGAGCTCACCGGCGACCTGCGCCGCGTACTCGGGGTCCCGGAACCGGCGGGGCGTGACCATCTTGCGCAGCACCCGTGGATCGCCGGGCACCATGATCGCCCCGGTGCCGGTGGAGACCAGGATCAGGCGACGGCAGCGCAGCGGGTTCTGGAAGGCGAACTGCTGGGCCAGCGCACCGCCCCAGGACAGGCCCAGGATGTCGACGACGCCGATGTCCAGCTCGTCGAGCACCCGCCCCAGCACCCACGCCAGGTACGGAAACCCGTAGGGCAGAATCGATGTGGGCGATTCCCCGGTGCCCGGCACGTCGAACCGGACCACCGGCCGCTGCGGGTCGAGGGCGTCGACGAACGGGTCCAGCACCTCGAGGCTCGCGCCGATCCCGTTGCACAGCACCAGCGGTACGCCGGTGCCGGGGCGGTAGCGCACCCGGATGCGCTGGCCGCCGGTGGCGATCAGCAGATCCTCCGGCTGATCCACCTCGACGTCCTTCGTCACGTCGTCACTCATCGGTAGAGCACCACGGTCTCGGCGATGCAGGCCGGGCGGTCGGCACCGTCGACCTCGTAGGTCAGGCGGATGACGGCCTCGATCCCGGCCGGCTTCTCCTGTGCCCCGGCCAGTTCCACGGCGGCGCGCACGCGCGAGCCGACGGGGACGGGCGCGGGGAAGCGCACCTTGTTGAGGCCGTAGTTGACGGCCGCCTGCAGATTCTCGACGACGAGCGCCTCCGCGATGAACAGCGGCGCCAGCGAGAGGGTGAGGTAGCCGTGGGCGATGGTGCGCCCGTACGGCCCGGCGGCCGCCTTCTCCGGATCGACGTGGATCCACTGATGATCGCCCGTGGCGTCGGCGAACAGGTTCACCCGGTCCTGGTCGACGGTCATCCACTCGGTGGTGCCGAGCGGCTTCCCGACGAGGCCGAGCAGTTCCTGCGGGGTGGAGATCGTGGTGGTCATGCTCGTCCTCACTTCTCGTGAACGTAGGTGCCGGGCGCGGGCGCCAGCGGCTCGTAACCGGGGGCGCCGAGCTGGGCCGGGGCGTCGATCTCGGCGCCGGCGCGCTCGGTCAGCCAGGCCAGGTGGTGCGGCCACCACGAACCGGCCTGCTTCTCGGCGCTCTCGAACCACTCCTCGGGCGTCTGATCGGGCTTGACCGGCGCGGTGCGGAACGACGACTTGGGGTTCCCGGGCGGATTGACCAGGGCGGCGATGTGGCCGGCGGTGGAGAGCACGTACGTGTTGTCCTTGCTGCCCAGCAGCGCGCCGCTGCGCTCGGTGGCCTGCCACGGGCAGATGTGATCGGACAGCCCTCCCAGGACGTAGGCGTCGCACTCGACCTTCGAGAGGTCGACGGGCGTGCCCAGCATCGTCTGCTCGCCCGGCGTCACGAGGGTGTTGTTCACGCCCATCGTCACCATGTCCTTGTGCAGGTTCGCCGCCATCCGCGTGGTGTCGGCGTTCCAGAACAGCACGTCGAACGGCGCCGGGGAGCGGCCCTGGATGTAGTTGTTCACCCAGTAGCGCCACACGAGGTCGGTCGGGCGCAGCCAGGCGAACATCTCGGCCATGGCGGCACCGTCGAGGTAGCCCTTGCCCGCCGAGCTCCGGATCGCCGCCTCGGCGCCGCGCTCGCTCGCGATCGCCGACCCCAGGCCCGCGTGGCTCTGATCGAGCACGGTGACGCCGAGCGTGATCGAGGCGATCCGGTCACCGCGTCCCGTGGCGAACAGGTGCGCGAGCAGCATCGAGGTGATGATGCCGCCGGAGCAGGTGGCGAACAGGTTCGCCTTGTCGGCGCCGGTGATCACCTCGAGTGCGTCGAGCGCCTCGATGATGGCGGCGCCGTACTCGTCGAAGCCCCAATCACGATGGCGCGCCAGCGGATTGCGCCACGAGATCGCGAACACCTGGTGCCCGCCCTTGAGGTAGTACTCGATCAGGCTGCGTCCCGGCGCGAGGTCCATGATGTAGAACTTGTTGATCACCGGCGGGATGAGCAGCAGCGGGACCTCGTGCACCTGCTTGGTCTGCGGGGCGTAGTGGATCAGCTCGAACATCCGGGTGCGCAGCACGACGGTGCCCTTGGTCGTCGCGAGCGTCTCGCCCACCACGTACGCGTCGGGGTCGATCATCGACGGGATCCGCGGGGTGCTCGACATGTCGCGGGCGAAGTTCTTCGCGCCGCGCAGCGCGGACAGGCCGCCGGTGTCGATGAGCGCCTTCCAGCCCAGAGGATTGAGCACGGGGCTGTTGGTCGGCGAGAGGCCCTCGATCAGGTTGTCGAGGACGAACCGCATCTTCTCGGCGTCCTTCCAGTCGAGGTCGGCGTCGGCGTAGAGCTGATCGGCGGTGTCGGACGCGGCGAGGTAGGCCTGCTCGACGCGGCGCAGCAACGGGTTCTGCGTCCAGGCGGGGTCGGAGAAGCGGAAGTCGCCCTTCTTCGGGGCGCGCTGGCTCTTGCCCGCGGCGATGAGGCCGAGCTCCTTCACCAGCCCCGCGCCGCGCTCGGCGACGGTGACGGGCTTGCCGGCCAGCGACTGCGCCATCCGCGCCCACGCGGCGTTCGGCATCATGCGGGAGGCGAAGGACTTCGTCGAGTTGACGAGCAGCAGGTCGAGCGGGGCGCCCAGCTCGACGTCGGGGGCCTGGTCGGAATCAGTGGTCATGGCAGTGCCTCGATCTCTCGTGCGTAGGGGATGTCAGGCCGTGTACTCGGACGGAACGGCGATGTCGCGCTTCTGGACCTTGCCGGTGGCCCCCTTGGGCAGCTCCGTCAGCAGCCAGACGTGGCGCGGGTACTTGTAGGCGGCGACGCGGTCCTTGATGAATGCGCGGACGGCCTCCGCCGTGAGGGTGCTGCCGGGCTTGAGCGCGACTGCGGCGCCCACCTCCTCGCCGAGCTCGGGGTGCGGGATGCCCACGACCGCGGCCTCGGCGATCTCCGGGTGGCTGTAGAGCACCTCTTCGAGCTCGCGCGGGTAGACGTTGAGCCCGCCGCGGATGATCATCTCCTTCTTGCGGTCGACGATCGAGAAGAAGCCCTCCTCGTCGACGATGCCGATGTCGCCCGTGGCGAACCAGCCGTCGGCGTCGATGGCCGCGGCCGTCGCGTCGGGCAGGTTCCAGTAGCCCTTCATCACGTTGTGGCCGCGCACCTGGACCTCACCGCGCTCGCCCTGCGGCACCTCCTGGCCCGCGTCGTCGACGACCCGCATCTCGACGCCCTCGATGGGGGTGCCGATGGAACCCGCCTTGCGCGGCCGGTCCGGGTGGTTGAAGGAGGCGACCGGGCTGGTCTCGGACAGGCCGTAGCCCTCGAGGACGATGGCGCCGAAGGCCTGCTCGAAGTCCGAGATCACCTGCAGCGGCAGGGCCGCACCACCGGACGCGCACACCCGCAGCGACGAGACGTCGTCGCCGGGCTGCAGGGCCGCCACCATCGCCGCGTACATCGTGGGGACGCCGAGGAAGATGCTCACCCGGTCGCGCCCGATCACCTCGATCGCCTTGCGCGGGTCGAACCGCGGGATCAGCGTGAGCGTCGCGCCGAAGCGGACGGACGCGTTCAGGCCGCAGGTCAGGCCGAAGACGTGGAACAGCGGCAGGCAGCCCATGACCACGTCGTCGCTGGTCAGCGCGAACAGCGTGCGGCCGGCGATCTCGCAGTTGCGCCCGAGGCTCTCGTGGGTGAGCTCGGCGCCCTTGGGCTTGCCGGTGGTGCCGGAGGTGTACAGGATGACCGCCGTGTCCCACGGGTCCCGCGGCTCGACGGTCGGGTTCGGCTGCTGGTTCGCGAGCAGCGCGACCAGCGCGGCGTCGTCACCGAAGTGGCACGCCGCCCCGGCCGCCTTGGCGCCGGCCTCGGCGTCGTCGGCGAAGACGGGCGTGGCGAAGAGCGCCTTGGCCGAGGTGTTGGCCAGGTAGTACTCGACCTCGGCCGCCTTGAGCAGCGGGTTCATCGGGACCGCGATCGCGCCGCGGCGCATGAGGCCGTAGAAGACGATGGCGAACGCCGGAGTGTTCGGGAGCATGATGCCCACTCGGTCGCCCGGCCCGATGCCCTGCTCGGCGAGGTACCCGGCGAAGCGCGCGGAGGCGTCGTCGAACTCCGCGTAGGTGAAGCGCAGGTCGTCGCACACCAGGGCGACGGTGTCCGCGTGCGCAGCGGCGGCGGAGGTCAGGTTCTCGGCGAGATTCGTCATCGGAGTCCTTCTGGCGGGTGTCGGATTCGTCCTCTACAGAGTGACCCTTGCCACCCTGTCCGGTCGATGGTGACGCAAACACCATTCCGCCCGCTGCGGTGTGACGAAACACAATCACCACAGCTTGGTCTTGCAGCTTGATCGCTAGACGGATTTGCCAGTGTCCATGTGCAGGCGGACTCGGGCGTCCACCTCGAACGCCAGGCACAGTTCAGCCACCTCCCGCGGCGAGCCGGTGGAGCGGCCGGTGAGGTGCTCGATCCGCCGCAGCCGATGCCGCACCGTGTTCGGGTGCACGTACAGCGCGGCGGCCGCGTCCTTGACGTTGCCGTCGTAGGCCACCCACGCCCGGAAGGTCGCGAAGAGCGGATCCCGGTCGTCCTCGGGCAGGTCGTAGAGCCCATGCAGCACGCCGCGCGCCAGCTCGACGGTCGTCTCGGGCGCCGCGATCGCCGCGGTGCCGAGCACCGAGCCGTCGAACACCGACACCCCGGTCCCCGGCCCGACGAGCTCGCGCCGCGCGAAGGTGAGCCCCTGCGGGGTGTCGCGCAGCTCCCCGAACGGGGCACTCACGCCGACGCGGGCGACGGCGATCCGGCGCAGCAGGTCGATCACGGCGGCCCGGACGGCCGGCGTCGGGGCGTGAACGATCCCGATCTGCTGATCGGGCAGCAGACGCCACGCGGAATAGGCGTCGATCGCGCGCAGCCGGTCGGCGATGCCCGGCAGCGGGGCCCGGCCCACCTCCACCGTCGCGGCGGCCACCGCGAGGTAGGGCCCGGTGGTCGGCAGTCGGAGCAGCGTGGCGATCTCCCACAGGCTCTGATCGCTCGGAATACGGCCCTGCAGAAGGTATTCGGCGAGCGCGGCCCGCTCCGCGGCGTCGTCGAGCGCCTGCTCGGTGGTGCGGTCGCGGTGCGCCCCGGCCATGGCGTCCACGAACTGGTCCTGCGCCTCCCACATGTGCTGGGTCGCCGAGAGCAGGGCCCGGCGGCTGAGCGCCGGACGGTCCTCGGCGAGGGTGTGCACCTCCTGCCAGACCCGGTGCACGCCGATGCGATAGGCGTGCATCACGGCGGCCAGCGGCACGCCCAGCTCCGCGCGGGTGCGGCCCGTCGCGGCCGCGGGCGCGGTGTCGAAGCTCGAGTCCGTCAGCGCCCGCACCATGTAGCTCAGGTTGTCGCGCACCGCCTCCGTGACCATCTCCGCGGAGACGGCGGTGGCGTCGGCGTAGAACGGGACCTGCTCCCGGATCGCCGCCACCACGGACGCGGTGATCGCCTCCATCCGCTCGGTCAGTGCATCGCGGATCTCCGCGATCTCGGTGTCCACGGCGTCCTCCACACCTGCCGATTGTGCTGCTTCCCACCGCCGCGCGTGCCCGAATCGGCTGGCTAGACTCCGCGCATGGACCTCATCCGGCACCTGCGCTTCTTCCTCGCGGTCGCCGAGGAGCAGCACTTCGGCCGGGCCGCCGACCGGCTCGGCATCACGCAGCCCCCGGTCTCGGCGGGACTGCGGCGGCTCGAGGAGGCGCTCGGCGTCACCCTCATCGACCGGAGCCGACGGAGCGCCGATCTCACCCCCGCCGGCCGCGAGCTGTTGCCCCGCGCCCGGGTGATGGTGGGTGACGCGGACCGCTTCGTGGCCGAGGCGGCGCGGCTCGGCGCGGGGACCGGCCGACGCCGCATCGCGCTCTGCGACGCGCTGGGCTCCGCCGTGGCCGCGGCGTGCGCGGCCGCCCTGTCCACGGACGACGACGGTGCGCCGCTGACGCTGTCCGCGGGCGCCTCGCCGCAGCTGGCACGGGCGGTCGCGGAGGACCTGCTGGACGCGGCCGTCGTCGAACACCCCGTCCTCGCGCACGGCGCACCGTCGGGACCGGTGATCGCGCTGCCGCGGGACTTCCTGGTGCCCGCGGGATTCCGGTCGCCGCGGCTGCGGGATCTCTCCGCCCTGGCGGTCGCGCTGCCGCCCCGCGCGGCGAATCCGCCCGCGGCCGATCTGCTGCTGGACCGGCTCACGGCGCGCGGGATCACCTCGACGGTCCTGATCACCGAGACGGAGTCCGCGGCGCACGCCGCCGTCGCCGCCGGGTTGGCCTTCACGCCGGTGACGGCGGGCACCGCGATCCCGGACGGAACGGCGCGCCGCCCGGCGGCGGACTTCCCCCTGCGGGTCACGGTGCTCGGCCGCCGCGATCACCCGGACACGGCCCGGCTCGAATCGGTGCTGTGGCGGCTGAGCCGATGACCGCCGCCGCGCGGATCGACGCCGTCTTCGCCGACGCGGGATGCAACGGCTGGCTGCACGCCCGGGTGATCGGCCACCCGGCGGCGCTGTCCGTGGGCGGCGAGCAGCCGGTGGTGCCCGCGTCGGTCTACAAGGTGGTGCTGCTCGTCGCCGCGGCGCGGGCGATCGACGCGGGCCGGCTGGACCCGCGGGCACGGGTCACCGTCGACCCGGCCTCCGCCACGCCCGGACCCACCGGGATCGCGGCGCTGACGGACCCCGTCGAGATGAGCGTGCGCGATCTACTGCGGTCGATGATCGCCGTCTCCGACAACGCCGCCGCGGGCGAGCTGATGCGCCTGGTCGGGCTCGAGGCGGTGCAGGAGAGCGTCCGCTCGCTCGGGCTCTCCGGCACGCGGATCGTCGGCGGCGACGCCGAGATCCACGCCGCGATGATGGCCGAGACCGACACCCGCACCGTCGCCGAGGCCTTCGCCGCGCTCGCCGACGACGACCTCGCGCGGCCCGTCCGCGCCTACGACCCGTCGTTCGGGAGCGCGACCACGGCCGCGGACATGACGGCGCTGCTCGCGGCGATCTGGTCCGACACGGCGGCCTCGCCCGCGCAGTGCGCGTTCGCGCGGTCCGCGCTCGGCGGCCAGGTGTTCCGGCACCGGGTCGCGTCGGGGTTCGGCTCGGCACCGTCGATCGCGGGGAAGACGGGCACGCTGGGCGCGCTGCGCAACGAGGTCTCGGTGGTCGCGTACCCGGGCGAGCACCCGGTGGCGGTGGCGGTCTTCACGCACGCCGCGCGCAACGATCCGAGCCTGCCGCGGGTCGACGCGGCGATCGGGACGGTGGCGGCGATCGCGGTCGACGCGCTGCGCATACCTTGCGACCAGTAGTGATAGCGATCCGCTATCGCCGACTCCGGTTTCGCACTTTGGCGAGTATCGCGCCGCGCGGGTTGACTGGTGCCATGCGCCCCCACCTGAACCGGCCCGCTCGCCCCGCCGCCGGCGCGGTCCTCGTGATCGCCGCGCTCGCGGGTTCGCTCGTCGCCTGCTCGGAGGACGACGTGGTGACCAAGTTCGCCGCCGCCCTGTCCGCGCGCGACGCCGGCGACGCCGCGGCGCTCACCTCGGACCCGGATTCCGCCGCGCAGGCCCTGCAGGCGACGTTCGACGGCATGGGCTCGGCCACACCGACGGTCACCGCCGGCAAGGACGGGGAGGACCGCACACTGAGCTGGTCGTGGGCGCTCCCGCGCAAGCACGGGGTGCGGTTCACGACGCGGGTCGCCGCCGGCGGCGGGAAGGTCACGTGGGAGCCCACGCTGGTGCACCCGGACGCCCGGAGCACGGGCGCCCGCCTGCTCTACGCCGACGAGAAGCCTTACACGACACAGGTCGTGGACCGGAAGAACGCACCGCTGATGACCTGGCAGACGGTCACCGTCGTGAATCTGGACCCGGCGAAGGCTGCCTCCGCGGCGGACGCCCTGGCGACCCGGCTCACCGCCGCCGACCCGACCGTGACGGCCGCCGGTCTCCGGAAGACGGTCGAGGGCAAGGACTCCCCCACCGCCGTCATCTCATTGCGCGCCGCCGACGCCAAGAAGGTCGGCGCGCTCACCGGGATCGACGGGGTGAGCGTGCGCGAGGAGGGCCGCCTGCTCACCGCGGCGCAGGCGTACCGATCGCCCGTCGTCGCCGGCCTCGAGGAGCGGTGGCGCCGGGACGTCGACGCCGGCGGCGGATCGTCGGTCACCGTCGTCGACGGGGACGGCAAGCCGATCCGGCTCGTCGACTCCTTCCCCGCGGCGCCGGTGCGCCCCGTGCGCACCACCCTGGACGCGGGCCTGCAGCGCGCCGCGAACGCCGCCGTCGCGGGCGAGAAGCGCGCGACGATGCTCGTGGCGATCCGGCCGTCGACGGGCGGCATCCTCGCCGTCGCCCAGAACGCCGCCGCCGACAAGCAGGGCCCCGTCGCCCTGACGGGCCTGTACGCGCCCGGCTCGACCTTCAAGACCATCACCACGGCCGCCGCGCTGGATGCGGAGATCACGACGCCGGACGCGCAGCTCGCGTGCCCGGGCCGCGCGACCTTCGGCGACCGCACGATCCCCAACGAGAACGAATTCGCCCTCGGCACAGTGCCGTTGCACACGGCGTTCGCGAAGTCCTGCAACACGACGATGGCGGGCCTGGGGACCAAGCTCGACGACAACGCGCTCTCCGACACGGCCAAGCGGTTCGGGCTGGGCGTGGACTTCACCCTGCCCGGCGTCACGACGGTGACCGGCTCCGTGCCCGCCGCCCGCACTCCGGCCGAGCGCGTGGAGGAGTCGATCGGCCAGGGCCGAGTCACCGCCTCGCCCTTCGGCCTCGCCGTGGTGGAGGCCTCCCTCGCCGCCGGCACGACGGTCCGCCCCGCGCTGTTCGACGGTGAGCCCGCCGGCGCCGACGCGCAACCCCAGCGGATCGACCCCGGCGTGGCCGAGGCGCTGCGCACCGCGATGCGCGAGACGGTCACCTCGGGCACCGCGACCGCGCTGCGCGACATCGAGGGACTCGGCGGCAAGACCGGGACCGCCGAGTTCGGCGACAACACCCACGCGCACGGCTGGTTCGCCGGCATCGTCGGCGACCTCGCCTTCGCCACCCTCGTGGTCTCCGGCGAGAGCTCCGGCCCGGCGGTCACCGTGAGCGGCGCGTTCCTCCGCGGCGCGGGCGGCGATCTGCCCTGACCGGCTGTGCGATGCCATCGAACATTGATACCCTGAAGGCAGAATTCACCAAGAAGGGGTATCGCATGTCGCACCGTCGTCCCGTCCGCCGCGCGCTGGCCGCCGGTCTCGCCACGTTCGGCGTGGCCTCCCTGCTCGCGGTCTCGCCCATCGCGGTGGGCACCGCGAACGCGCTCGAGCCGTGTCCGCCCGGCCAGACCCCGTTCTGGAACGGCAAGAACTGCGCGATGCAGCTGTGCACCCCGCCCTACAACCCGACGTTCCCGCCGTGCACCATGCCTGCGCCCACCGCGCCGCCGGCACCCATCGCGACCGCGCCCGGCGCACCCGGCGCGATCCCGGGGCAGCCCTTCTGAGCGAGGACCGCACTCGCTCCGCCCACCGCCCCTGATCCGGGTATCCCCGTCCGCGGAGCGCGCGCTGCGACGCTCGCCCGGGGGCGCCATCGTCACCTGCCCTACGATCGACGCGTGTTCGTCAAGGTGTGTGGGTTGCGGACCCCGGAGACCGTCGATGCGGCGGTCGAGGCCGGCGCCGACGCCGTGGGCTTCGTCTTCGCCCCGGGCAGCGTCCGGCTGATCGACCCCGCCGCGGCGGCCGCACTGGTCGCCCGCGTCCCCGACGGGGTGGAGACGGTCGGGGTGTTCCGCGGGCAGCCGATCGACGAGGTACTGCGCCTGGCCCGCGCGGCCGGTGTCGGCACGATCCAGCTGCACGGCGACGAACCCGCCGAGCACTTCGCCCGCGCCGCTGCCGCGGGCCTGCGTACGATCCGCGCGATCTCCGCCGCCCGGTACACCGCCTCCGGCCACGCGGGCGACGAGCGCCTGCTCATCGATGCGACGGTGCCCGGCTCCGGCGCGACCTTCGACCCGGCCGAGCTGCCGGTGCCGCCGACCGTCGACTGGTTGCTCGCCGGCGGCCTGCGCCCCGACAACGTGGGCGCGCTGATCGCCGCGTTCGGACCGTCGGGGGTGGACGTCTCCAGCGGTGTCGAGTCCGCGCCCGGAGTCAAGGATCCCGGGCTGATCCGCTCGTTCGTCGCCGCCGCCCGCCCCTGACCTGCCTGTTCCCGGCTCGGCCCCGATTCCTACGGGGAGTAGTATTCCGGCTGTGTTCCGCCCAGTCCGCCCCGAAGCCACGGCCCGTGGCGTCGCGGTGGGCGCGGTCTCCTTCGTCGCGAGCCTGACGGCGCACGCCCTCGCCATGCGCGGCCCCGCGATGGCGGGGCACGCGATGCCCGCGAACGCGGCGGCCGGACGAGCCATGCCGGGACACACCATGCCCGGACACGCCATGAGCGGGCACGACATGACCGGACACGCGATGACCGGACACGCGATGAGCGGGCACGACATGGGCGCACCCGTGCCCGCGCTCCCGGCGATGGACATGCCCGCCGCGGCACCGTCGGTCCCGCTGAGCGCCGTGCTGCTCCTGGCGGCCGTGTGCGCCCTCCTCGCCGCGCTCGCCTCCCGCCCCCGGTCGACGGGGCCGCGCGGGGCCGCCGCGTTGCTCGTCGCCGGGCAGGGCGCGGGCCACCTCGCGCTGGGCCTGACGATGGGGCATCTCGCCATCAGCCCCGCCATGGCGGCCGCCCACATCGTGGCGGCGCTCGTCGCCGGCGTCGTCATCGCGGGCGCGGAGCACGCGTTGCGCGTGGCGCTGGCCACGCTCGTCCCCCTGAGCCCGACCTGGCGGGAGCGGCGGCGCACCGTCGTCGCGCCGGTCTGGACCTTTCGCGCCGTGCCGCTGCCCGTGCTCGCCCGGCACGGGGCGCTGCGCGCGCCGCCCTGCTGACACCCACACTCTTCTCCCCCGCCCGGATCGGCCCCGCGCCGCCCGGGCTTCCCGCGCGTACGCGCACATCCAGTGAGGTGTCCCCATGTCCATCACCGATTCGGCGGCCGAGAACGCGCCGCCGACCCAGTCCCCACCCGCCGCCGGTCCCCCGGCCCGGTCCGGGTGGCGCGCCGCGATCCTGCGGCTGCACTTCTACGCGGGCCTGCTCGTGGGCCCGTTCCTCCTCATCGCGGCGATCAGCGGCGGCCTGTACGCCGCCGCGCCCACCGTCGAGAAGTTCGTCTACGCCGACCAGATCGAGGCGCGCACCGACGGCCCCGCCCTGCCGTTGGCGGAGCAGGTCGCCGCGGCGCAGGCCGCACGGCCCGACCTGCCGCTCGCGGCGGTGCGGACCGGGGACGGCCCCGGGCTCACCACCCGGGTGCTGTTCGACGATCCGTCACTGGCCGCCGAGGGGCGCCAGCTCGCCGTCTACGTCGATCCGGCGACGGCGCAGGTCCAGGGCTCGCTGCCCGTCTACGGCTCCGTCGAGGCGCTGCCGATCCGGTTCTGGATCGACCGGCTGCACGTCGATCTGCACCTCGGCGACGTCGGCCGGTTCTACAGCGAGCTGGCCGCGTCGTGGCTGTGGGTCGTCGCGCTCGGCGGCCTGTACCTGTGGTGGCGGCACCGTCGGGGCAACCCCCGCCGGATGCTGGCCTACGACCGCAAGGCCCGAGGCCGCGGCGGACGGATGGGCCGGCACGCGGCGATGGGCACCTGGCTGCTCGTCGGCCTGCTGTTCTTCTCCGCGACGGGCCTGACGTGGTCGAAGTACGCCGGTGAGAACATCGGCCAGCTCCGGGCGGAACTGGGGTGGACCAAGCCCGCGCTGTCGACCTCGCTCACCCCGGGCGGGGAGCACGGCGGTGGCCGCGAGCACGCCGATCACCAGATGCCGATGGCCGCGCCGACGGTCTCGCCGGAGGTCGCCGAGCAGACCCGCGCGCGGAACATCGCGGTGCTGGACCGGGCCGTCGCCGAGGCGGCGTCCCGGGGCGTCGACGGTGCCGTGCAGGTCTCGGTGCCGACGGACCCGGACACGGCGATCACCGTCGCCCAGACCCGGCAGCCGTGGCGGATGGGCATCGACTCGGCCACCGTCGACCCGGCGACCGGGCAGGTGATCACGGTGCTCGCCTTCGCCTCGTGGCCGCTACTGGCGAAGGCGACCGAGCTCCTGATCAACACGCACATGGGCTGGCAGTTCGGTCTGCTCAACCAGATCGCATTGGTGGCCTTCGCGGCCCTGCTGTGCGCGGTGATCGTGCGCGGCTACCTGATGTGGTGGCAGCGGCGGCCGAAGCGGGGCGGGCTCCCGAAGCCGCCGGCGCGCGGCGCGATCCGCAAGGTCGAACCGTCGCACGCGATTCCGGCGATTCTGGGCGTCGCGTTCCTCGGCTGGTTCCTGCCCGTGTTCGGCGTTTCGCTACTCGCGTTCGTGGTCCTCGACCTTGCGATAGGCGTGGCTAAGAGGGGTAGGGCTAACCTAAGAAATACCCCCTGACCTGCGCAAAGGGTCGCCTTGCCTGCGTTGCGCGGTGGCTGGAACGGTTCTAGAGTCGGGTCCATGAAGCTCACGGATGCACTCGAAGAGAAGTTCAACGATCAGATCACGCTCGAGTTCGAGGCCTCGCTGGTCTACCGCCAGCTCGCCATCGAGATGGAGATCCGTGATCTGCCGGGCATCGCCGCCTGGCTGCGCCACCAGGCCGACGAGGAGATCGTCCACGCCAACAAGTTCATCCAGCACGTCTCGGACCGCGGCAACCACCCGAGGATCGGCGCCTCGGCGGCCCCGAAGGTCGACGTGAAGACGGTTCTCGACGTCTTCGAGGTCGCGCTGGAGCACGAGCGTCGCGTGTCGGATTCGATCCGGGACCTGTACCGGGCCGCGAACGACGACATCGACTCCAAGAGCCTGATCCAGTGGTTCCTCCAGGAGCAGATCGAGGAAGAGGCGACCGTGAGCGAGATCGTCGGTCGCGTGGAGCTGATCCACGAGGACGGCCCCGGCCTGCTTCGCCTCGACGAGGAGCTCGGGTCGCGCCCGACGAGCACCACCGAGGCCTGATCGCAGACCACTATTGCAGCCCGGGAAACGGGGTCCTCCACACGGAGGGCCCCGTTTTTCGTCTCTCGCTCCCTTCCGCCGCCCACCCCGCCTTCGGCCCGTCCCTAGTGGTCGGCCACCTCCCCAGGTCCGTGGACAGCGGGAATGCACGACGCGCGGCGGCGGAGCACGCCCCGCTAGACAGGACGCGGGGGTCGACGATTCTGGCCGCGCGTGTTATTTTTTGACCATGCGGCCAGAAAAGGAACCGACCGGCCAAAGGTCGTTCATCGAGGAGGCCCGCCGCCGACAGATCATCGCGGCGGCGGTCGAGGTCCTCGCCGATGAGGGCTACGGCCGAGCCACCCTGTCCCGCATCGCTCAGCAGGCCGGGATCTCCAAGGGCGTGATCTCGTACCACTTCGACGGCAAGGACGACCTGATGCGACAGGTCGTGATCCAGCTGTTCGTGGCCGGCGCGGAGTTCATGGGCCCCCGGCTCGCCGAGCAGCACTCCGCGACCGACGTCCTGCGCACCTACATCGCCACCAACCTCGAGTACATCGAGGCGGAGCGGCGATACCTGGGCGCCATGATCGAGGTGGTCCTCAACCTGCGGAACCCGGACGGCACCCCCGCCTTCACCCCGAACGACGGCGAGCAGGAGATGCTCGCCCCGCTCGCCGGGATCCTCCGCGACGGACAGCGCTCCGGCGAGTTCTCCTCCGCATTCGACGCCACGATCATGGCCCGTCTGATCCGCGACGCGATCGATGGCGCCGCCGGCCGTGCCGCCCGTGACCCCGACCTCGACCTCGACGCCCACGCGGAGCAGATGATCCGCGTCTTCCTCGCTGCGGTTCAGCCCTCGCCGCACGAGTCCTCTTCCCTCGCACCGTCGGAGGACACCGATGACTGAGACCACGTCCGCGCCCACAGGCCGCCTCGACACCACCGTTCCCGCACCCGTCGCGTGGGTCGCCCTTGTGCCGATCATCGCGGCGGCCGCCGTCGCCGCGCTCTTCGGCGCGAGCAAGTACCACCTCTTCGGCGACGAGCTGTACTTCATCGCCGCCGGGCACCACCTCTCCGTGAGCTACGCGGATCAGGGCCCGATCCTGCCGCTGCTGGCACTGCTCGGCGACGCGATGCCCGGCGACTCCCTGATCCTGTTCCGGCTGCCCTCGCTGCTCATCACGCTGGCCGGAATCCTGCTGTCGGCGTTGATCGCCCGCGAACTCGGCGGAGGGCGCTTCGCGCAGGCGCTGACCGCCGGCGCGTACGCCACCTCGACCTTCCTTGCTGCTGCAGTCGTCGCTGCTCGCCACCAATGCGATCGACACCCCGCTGTGGGTCGCCACCACCTGGCTGCTGGTCCGCTGGGTGCGCACCCGCCGCGACTGGCTGCTGTTCGCCGCCGGCGTGGTGACGGCGATCGACATGCAGGTCAAGTGGCTGATCCCCGTGTTCTGGGTGTGCGCGATCGCGGCGTCCCTGATCTGGGGGCCGAAGGATCTCGTCCGCCGGCCGGCGCTGTGGGCCGGTGGCGCCGTCACGGTGCTCACGATGATCCCGGCCCTGATCTGGCAGGCGCAGCGCGGCTGGCCCTACCTGCAGCTCACCGGCCAGGTCGCGGAGGAGAGCCAGTACGCGGGCGGACGGGTGGCCTTCGTGCCGATCATGCTGCTCACCGCCGGCGTCCTCGGCGCGCTACTGCTGCTCTACGGCCTGTACGCGCTGATGCGCTCGGATCGCTTGCGGCCGTATCGATTCCTGGCCCCCACCTTCGTCCTGCTGGTGATCGTCTTCATCATCACCGCGGGCCGCCCGTACTACCCCGGCGGCATGCTGCCGGTGATCATCTCCGCGGGTGCCGTCGCCTTCGAGGCGCTCCCGAAGCCGAAACTGCGGTGGGCGCTCACCGCGCCGCTCTCGCTCCTCGCCGTCGGATCCATCGTCGTGAGCCTGCCGTTCACCCCGGAATCGGAGATCGAGGAGCCGAAGTCGTTGATGGAGGCGGGCATGCAGATCTCCGTGTACGGGCAGTTCGGCTGGCCGGAACTCACGCACGCGGTCGAGCAGTCGATCGCGGACCTGCCGGAAGCCGAACGGCCCCAAGCCGTCGTGGCCAGCTCGTACTGGCAGGCCGCCGCGCTGGAGTACTACGGCGACGGGCTGCCGCCGGTGTCGAGCCCCAGCCGCGGCTACGGGTACTTCGGCGAGCCCGACGACGCCGTGACGCGGGTGCTCTGGGTGGTCGCCTCGGAGGCGGAGCAGCCGGGCGAGATGTGCTCGGACTCCCGCACGCTGCGGCAGGTGCACCACCGGATCGGCATGCCGACCGCCTCCACCGACGTCGATCTCCGCCTGTGCGAGGTGCGCCGCCCGTGGTCGCAGGCGTGGCCGGACCTGCGCCGCATCTAGCCCGCGAACGACGAACGGCCCACGGAGCCACGCTCCGTGGGCCGTTCGTCACGCTTCTCTAGACGAAGAGCTCGGCGATCTGCACGGCGTTCAGCGCGGCGCCCTTGCGCAGGTTGTCGTTGCTGATGAACAGCGCAAGGCCGCGCCCCTCCGGCACACCCGGATCCTGGCGGATGCGGCCGACGAGCGAATCGTCCGCGCCGGCGGCCTTGAGCGGCGTCGGCACGTCGACCAGCTTCACGCCCGGAGCCGACGCGAGCAGCTCCTGCGCGCGCTCGACCGACAGCGGCGCGGCGAACTCGGCGTTGATCGACAGCGAGTGCCCGGTGAAGACCGGCACGCGCACGCAGGTCCCGGCGACACGGAGGTCGGGCAGCTCGAGGATCTTGCGGCTCTCGTTGCGGAGCTTCTTCTCCTCGTCGGTCTCGCCCTCGCCGTCGTCGACGATCGAGCCGGCGAGCGGGAGCACGTCGAACGCGATCGGCGCGACGTACTTGTTCGGCGCGGGGAACTGCACCGCGGAACCGTCGTGCACCAGCTTCGCAGCCTCGGGCTCGACCGCGCGCACCTGGGAGACGAGCTCCTCGACGCCGGCGAGACCCGACCCGGAGACGGCCTGATACGTGCTGACGATGAGGCGCTCGAGACCGGCTTCGGCGTGCAGCGCCTTCAGCACGGGCATCGCTGCCATCGTGGTGCAGTTCGGGTTGGCGATGATGCCGCGCTTCGGGGCGGTGATCTGCTCCGGGTTCACCTCGGAGACCACCAGCGGCACCTCGGGATCCATCCGCCACGCGCTCGAGTTGTCGACGACGACCGCGCCGGCGGCGGCGAACCGCGGCGCCTGCACCCGCGACATCGTCGCGCCCGCGCTGAACAGCGCGATGTCGAGCCCCGTCGGGTCCGCGGTCTCGGCGTCCTCGACCACGATCTCGCGATCCCCGAAGGGCAGCTTCTTGCCCGCCGAGCGCGAGGAGGCGAAGAACCGCACCTCGTCGGCCGGGAAGTTCCGGTCCAGCAGCAGCTGTCGCATGACGGCACCCACCTGGCCGGTGGCGCCGACGACTCCTACGCGTACGCCCATGGCTATCGCCCCGTCCCGCCGTACACGACGGCCTCTTCGTCGGCCCCCAGCCCGAAGGCTTCGTGCAGCACCTTGACGGCCTCGTCGAGCTCGGTGTCGCGGATCAGCACCGAGATGCGGATCTCCGAGGTGGAGATGAGCTCGATGTTGATGCCCTCCTTCGACAGCGCCTCGCAGAAGGTCGCGGTGACGCCGGGGTGGCTCTTCATGCCCGCGCCGACGAGGGAGACCTTGCCGACGTGGTCGTCGTAGACGACGGAGTCGAAGCCGATCTCCTTGCGCAGCGCCTCGAGCTTCTCGACACCCAGCGGGCCGAGCTCGCGCGGCAGGGTGAAGGAGATGTCGGTGCGGCCGGTGTCGATCTTGGACACGTTCTGCAGCACCATGTCGATGTTGATCTCGGCGTCGGCGACGGCGCGGAAGACGCGGGCCGCGTAGCCCGGCTTGTCCTCCAGGCCGACGATGGTGATCTTGGCCTCGCTGCTGTCGTGGGCGACGCCGGTGAGAATTGCCTCTTCCACGGGGATGTCCTCCATTGATCCGGCGACGATGGTGCCGGGCTTGGTCGAGTACGACGAGCGCACGTGAACGGGAACGTTGTAGCGGCGCGCGTACTCCACGCACCGGAGCATGAGCACCTTGGCCCCGCACGCGGCCATCTCGAGCATCTCCTCGAAGGAGACCTTGTCGAGGTGCTTGGCGTTCGGCACGATGCGCGGATCGGCGGTGTAGACGCCGTCCACATCGGTGTAGATCTCGCAGACATCGGCCTTGAGCGCGGCTGCGAGCGCGACCGCGGTGGTGTCGGAGCCGCCGCGGCCGAGCGTGGTGACGTCGTTGGTGTCGGAGGTGACGCCCTGGAAGCCGGCGACGAGGACGATCTTGCCGTCGTCGATGGCGGCCTGGACACGCCCGGGCGTGACGTCGATGATCTTCGCCGCGCCGTGACGGTTGGTGGTGATGACGCCGGCCTGCGAGCCCGTGAAGGACTGCGCCTCGGCGCCGAGTGAGTGGATGGCCATCGCGACGAGCGCGTTCGAGATGCGTTCACCGGCGGTGAGCAGCATGTCCATTTCGCGGGCGGGCGGCGCGGGGCACACCTGGTTCGCGAGATCGATCAGCTCATCGGTGGTGTCGCCCATCGCGGAGACGACGACGACGACGTCGTTGCCCGCGCGCTTGGTCTCGACGATCCGTTCGGCCACGCGTCGGATGCGCTCGGCGGAGGAGACGGAGCTACCTCCGTACTTCTGGACGACGAGTGCCACGTGGAACCTCTCCGTTGCGGTCTTCGATGTGCACGTCGATCCTACCGACCTGGGTTCTTGGCCCGGGAGGGCACCGTTCCAAGCGCCGCGCAACCCGCCGTTCAGCGGCGTCACCGATAATCGATGGGAACGCGAAGACCAGGAGATCCCCATGAACCCCTACGGCGGCCGGAACACCGGCCCGAACCCCGGCGGACACCCCGCCGGGCAGCCGGGCGGGAAGCCCGGCCCCTGGCAGGGCGGATACCCGCAGAGCGGCTACCCCCAGGGACCCCAGCAGAGCGGCGGCGGACCGCAGTACGGCGGCCCCGCACCGCAGGGCGGCCCGCAGGGAACGCAGCGCTTCGGGCAGCCCGGCCCGCAGCAGGGCGGCTTCCCGCCCGGCCCGCCGATGTACGGCGGGAACGGCCCCGTCGGCGGAGGAGACGGCGGGAACGGCGGCGGCAACAAGCCCCTGATCATCGCGCTGGTCGCCATCGTGGCGGTCCTGGCCGTCGCCGGCGCCGTCGCGGTGGGCCTCGCACTCAAGCCGGACCCGTCGAGCACCGCCTCGCCCGTCACCTTCTCCGCGGGGAGCACCACGACCACGGCCGGCGCCCCGACCAGCGGCACCGTCGCGCCGCCGAGCGAGCCCGCCACGGAATCCGACGGCTTCCTCACCACCGCCCCGCGCACCACGACGGGGGCGTCGTCGGGACGCACCGTGCAGCTCAAGCTCTCGGCGACCGGCTCGGGCGCCGGGGCGGTCGTGCTGGTGGGTGTCCGTGACGGCGACGTCCCCAGGGCGTCCACCCTGCCGTGGGAGTGGCAGGGCACCGCGACCATCGGCGACAGCATGACGATGATCGTGACCGGCACCGGCGCGGTGAGCTGCACCATCGTCATCAACGGGCAGGACTTCACCCAGTCCGGCGAGAATCGGGCGGTCTGCTCGATCCGGCGGGTCGCCGGGCCGTGACCCGCGCGCGCGAACGGGTGCGGCGCGGCGCCGTCGGTACGATGCAAGCCGTGCCGACCGCCCCCGACCTCGCCGACACCCGCGCCGCGACGGCACCGTCGTCCCTGCTCGACCGCACGCGCGACGTGTGGCTGCCCATCGTCCTGTACCTCGCGATCCGGGGCATCGGGCTGGCGGTCCTCGCCCGCTTCGCGCAGCTGCGCAACCAGAACCTGGCCGACCTCCTGACGGCCTGGGACGGCAAGTGGATGATCGGCCTGGCCACCTACGGCTACAACGACATGCCGTGGCGGTTCGTGGACGCGCGGGGCGAGCACACCGCGGACACGGCCTACGCCTTCTTCCCGGGCTTCCCGATGCTGGTGCGCGCCGTGGCGCAGTTGCCGGGCTTCGACGCCTACCGCGCCGCGCTCACGGTCAACGTGATCCTGGGCTGCGTGGCCGCCGTCGCCGCGTACCGTCTGGGCCGGCTCTGCGTCCAGTACATGCCGCAGGTGCCCGATCGCCTGGCCGAGCGGACCGGCCTGCTCACGACGGTGCTCTTCGCCGCGGCCCCGATGTCCATCGTGCTGACGATGGCCTACACCGAGGCCCTGTACTGCGCGCTGGCCGGCTGGGCGCTGGTCGGCGTGCTCGAACGCAAGTGGATCCTCGCGGGGATCTGCACGGCCCTGGCGGGCTTCTGCCGCCCCACGTCGATCGTCCTGATCGGGGTGGTCGCGCTCGCGGCGTTACTCGCGGCCCTCTCGTCCGACGGTGCCGAGCGCGTCAAGGCCGGCCTGTGCGTGCTGCTGAGCCCGCTGGGCTGGGTCACCTATCTCCTGGTGGTGGCGCATCACACGGGCAGCCTGACCGGCTGGTTCCGGATCCAGACCGAGGGCTGGGGCACCACCTTCGACCTGGGCCTGCAGACGTGGCAGTTCGTGAACTACACCCTGATCAACGGCGCGGACATCGCCGACCTGTCGGTGGTCGCGCTGCTCGCGGTGTCGATCGTGCTGATCGTGCTCGCGGTCCGCGCGCGGGTGCCGTGGCCGGTCACGCTCTACGGCGCGCTCGTGGTGATCTCGCTGCTCGGCTCGGGCGGGCTGATGATGTCGCGCCCGCGCCTGCTGCTGCCCGCGTTCGTGCTGCTCATCCCGATCGCGATCGCCCTGGCCAAGGCGTCGAAGCCGGCCCGGGTGTGGACCGTGATCGGCATCATCACCGTCACGTGCTGGTACGGCGCCCACATGGTGAGCGTCTACCCGCACGCCATGTGACCCCGGCCCACGACGCCGGCCATCCGCACGCCGGATGGCCGCGTGGGCGGCACCGTCCGCCCGCGGGGCGTCCGGCCGCTGCGCGGTCGGGTCGCCTCATGCCGGCAGGGCGCGCCCTGCCGGCATGAGGCGGTGGAACGAGGTCAGGCGCGCAGGCTCAGCGGACGGATGTCCGTCCACGCCGACTCGATGTACTCGAGGCACTCCGCACGGGAACGACCACCCTCGCCGAACGCGACGGTCCAGCCGCGCGGGGCCTCACGGAAGGTCGGCCACAGCGAGTGCTGACCCTCGTCGTTCACGAGCACGAGGAACTCGCCGGTCTCGTTGTCGAAGGGGTTGTTCATATTCGTTCTCCTTGTTCAAAGGGATGGTGGGTCAGTGGGACTGAGGGCCGCTAGTGCTTCATGTAGGCACGCGCGGCGAGGGGGACGACGATCACGATGATCGCCAGCGAGGCCAGCGCGGAGTACGCGGTCGCGTGCTCGGCGGCCCAGTTCATGGGCTCGTTCACCACGGGCTTCGGGCTCAACGGGTTCCCGAAGGCCTCGCGCAGCGAACGCGCCATGGAGGTCACGGGATTCCAGGAGGCGATGGTGCGCAGCGGGCCCGGCAGATCGCCCGAGGCGATGAACGCCGACGAGATGAACGCGATGGGGAACATCACGATCATGGTCAGCGCCTGAGCCGATTCGGGCGTGGAGACCGAGAGCCCGATGAGCGCGCCCAGCCACGACATCGCGAAGCCGAAGAGCAGCAGCACCGACAGCGAGAGCGCCGCGTCCACCCAGCTGCCGCGCATCCGCCAGCCGACCGCGAGGCCGACCAGCAGCATCACGGCGACGCTGATCACGTTGACCACGAGATCGGAGATGGTGCGGCCCACCATGACCGCGAGCCGCGACATCGGCAGTGAGCGGAAGCGGTCGATGATGCCCTTCTGCATGTCCGAGGCCACGCCGATCGCGGTGGGCCCGGAGCTGAAGGCCACCGTCTGGACGAGGATGCCCGCGAGCAGGAACTCGCGATAGCGATCGCCGCCCACCTCGCCGCCGAGCGCCGAGCCGAAGACGTAGCTGAAGAGCAGCACGAACATGATCGGCTGGACCGTCGCCCCCAGCAGCAGCTGCGGGATGCGGACGAGCGTGGTCAGGTTGCGGCGGGTCATCACCGCGCAGTCGCTGAGGAAGCCCCCCACCGACGACTCCCGCTCCTGCGGGATGGTGATCGCGGTCGCGGTCATGCCTTCTCCTCCTCGGTCTTGGTGGCGCCCTCGCCCGTGAGGGCGAAGAAGACGTCGTCCAGGGTCGCCTCGCGCAGCATCGCGGACTCGACGTGGACGCCGGCCTCACGCAGGTCGTTGAGCACGGCGACGAGCTTGCGCTGGCCGTCGGCGACGCGGATCGCGCTGAGCCCGGTGGACTCCCGGACCGCGGTGCCGTCGATCGCGTGGCGGGCGAGGATCGGCCACGCCGTCACACGGTCGCGCTCGCGGATCCCGAACTGGATCAGGTCCGCCGCGGCGGCCGACTTCAGCTCGGGGACGGTGCCGGAGCGGATGATCCGGCCCTGGTCGATGATCGTGACCAGGTCGGCCAGCTGTTCGGCCTCATCGAGGTACTGCGTGGTGAGCAGCACCGAGATGCCGTCCTCCTTGCTGAGCCGGGCGATCACGTCCCACACGTCCTTGCGGCTGCGCGTGTCGAGACCGGTGGTCGGCTCGTCGAGCACCACCAGGCGCGGGCGGGCGATGATCGCGCCGGCCAGGTCGAGCCGGCGGCGCATGCCGCCCGAGTACGTGCCCGAGCCGCGGTCCGCGGCGGCGGTGAGCCGGAACTGCTTGAGCAGCTCGTTGGCCCGCGCCTTCGCCGAGGCCCGGTCGAACCCGTAGAGACGGGCGAACATCTCGAGGTTCTCCCGGCCGGTCAGGTTCTCGTCGACCGCCGAGTACTGGCCCGAGAGGCCGATGATCGACCGCGCCTTCCGCGGATCGGCCAGGGCGTCGACACCGTCGATCGTCACGGAGCCCGCGGAGGGCTTCATGAGCGTCGAGATGATCTTCACCGTGGTCGTCTTGCCTGCGCCGTTCGGGCCGAGCAGCGCGTGCACGCTACCGGGCGCGATGTCGAGGTCGACCCCGCCCAGCGCGTAGACGGCCTTCTTGCCGCGACCGTACTTGCGCGTGAGGCCGCGGACGCTCACGAGCGGCTTCGTCTCGTCCAGCGCCTTGCTCGTGGACTTGACCACCGCGGTGTAGTTGCCGGTGAGGAAGACGTTCATCGTCCGCGCGACCTCGTCGATCGCCGGCGACGAGCCGAGCTGGTTGTGCGTCGCCTCGATGTCGTGCACCTGCACCAGGCCGGTCACGTACGGCCGCCACAGCTGCGGCACCAGACCGCCCGTGGGCTGCTCCGTGGCGCGGAAGACCAGCATGTTGCCGTCGTACTCGCGCGGACGGTGCGAGTAGCCCAGCATCGTGTTGTGCCGGTAGTTCGACAGCAGGCGCTCCATCTGGCCGCGCGAGAGCTCGCGGGCCGGGCCGCCGGCCGAGGCCAGCAGGTCCAGGGCGTCGTCGGTCGTCAGCTCGGCGTCCTCGTCCACGTCGAGCCCCACGAACTCGCGCAGGAGCGCCGCGACGGACATCTCCTCCCGCGGTCCGCGGTAGTCGCCCAGCGGGTAGGCGTCCATCAGGGCGAGGTTGACCTTCTCGCCCAGATCCCGCAGCTCCACGGCCATCTCGTGCGCGATGAGGCCGCCGAGCGACCAGCCCAGCAGGTTGTACGGGCCGTGCGGACGGCTCGCGCGGATGTTGCGGACGTAGGTGCGGGCGAGCTCCTTGATCGAATCCGCGGGCGGCATCGGGTACGAGATGCCGGGCGCCTGCAGACCGATGATCGGGATGCTCGGGTCCAGCTCGCTCGACAGGCCCAGGTAGTTCCAGGCCAGGCCGACCGCGGGGTGCACGCAGTACAGGGGCTCCACGCCCGGGGTACCCGCGCGCAGCGGGAGGATCGGATCGGTGATGGCGGTATCGGAATCCGCTGCCACACCGGTGATCACGGCCGTCGTCGCGACCGGCGCCGGCGCGCCCGCGATCCGCGCCGCGATCGCCGAGACCTTGGCGTCCTCGAAGAACCAGCGGATGCTGGCGTCCTCCGCGTTGAACCGCTCGCGCAGCCGGTCGACGGCGATCGCGGCCTGCAGCGAGGTGCCGCCGACGGCGAAGAAGTCGTCCTCCATGCCCAGCGAGGCGACGCCGAGGACGTCCGAGAGGATCTCGGCCACAGCGCCTTCGAGGCTGGCCGCGGACATCGCGCGGGGCTTGGGCGCGACGGGCTCGACCACGGCTGCCAGCGGGGAGACCGGGGCCTGCTCGACGGCGGCCGCGGGAGTGCCGACGGGCGGCAGCGCCTTGAGGTCGGTCTTGCCGTGCGCGGTCACCGGAACCCGGTCGATCTGCTGGAAGACCGCCGGAACCATGTGCCGCGGAAGGCGATCGCCGACCCAGCCGCGCAGCTCGTCGACGGTGACGGCACCGTCGGCCAGGTAGTACGCGACCAGCCGGGCGGCGGCCTGCGCCTCGAGCGAGCCGTCACCGCGGTCGACGACCACGACGGCCTGCCGCACCCGCGGGTGGCTCTCGACGGCCGTGGCGACCTCGCCCGGCTCCACGCGGAACCCGCGCACCTTGAGCTGATCGTCACTGCGGCCGACGAATTCGAGCACCGGATCGCCCGATTCGGAGGCGCGCCAGCGCACCAGGTCGCCCGTGCGGTACATGCGCTTGTAGCCCTGGGCGTCGTTGTACGGGTTCGCGACGAACCGCGAGGCGGTGAGCTCGGGACGATCGAGGTAGCCGTGCGCCACACCGGGGCCCGCCACGTACAGCTCGCCGACGGTGCCGGGCGCCACCAGGTTCAGGCGCTCGTCGCAGATCATCAGCTGCGCGTCCGTGACGGCGCTGCCGATGCCGACGTTGTCGGGGTCCACGGCGCCCATCGTCGCGGCGATCGTGACCTCGGTCGGGCCGTAGGCGTTGATCAGGATCCGCCCGCCCGACCACCGCCGGGCCAGCTCGGTCTGCAGCACGTCGCCGCCGACGCTGAGCGCCTCGAGCAGCGGCAGGTCGCGATCCGGGATCGTGGCCAGTGCGGCCGGGGTGATGAAGGCGTGCGTGACCTCGTTCTCCGCCAGGAAGTCGCCCAGCGGCGAGCCGCCGTAGAGGGTGACCGGCGCGATCACGAGCTCGGCCCGCGACCAGGTCGCCAGCAGCAGCTCGAGGATCGACGCGTCGAAGCTCGGGGAGGCGAAGTGCAGCACCCGGGCCTCGGCGCCCACGGCGTGCTGGCGCACCAGCGAATCGGCCATCGCGGCGAGCCCGCGGTGCGGCACGACGACGCCCTTGGGCTTACCCGTGGAACCGGAGGTGTAGATGACGTAGGCCGGGTCGTCGACGCCCACCGGGGCGACATCGGCCGGCGGGTGCTGCACCCGCGAGGAGGTCAGGTCGACCAGCACCCACTCGACGGACGCCGGCAGCCCCGGCGAGACCTCGCGGACCGTCAGGCCCACCGCGGGCTTGGCGTCCTCGAGGATGTACTCGATCCGCTCGGCCGGGTAGTTCGGGTCGACGGGCAGGTACACCGCGCCGAGCCGGGCCACGGCCCAGAACGCGACGACCGAGGCGGCCGAGCGCGGGACGGACACGGCCACCCGGGTTCCCATGCCCACGCCGAGCCCGGCGAGGCGGTTGGCCAGGGCCGAGACCGCCGAGTCCAGCTCGGAGTAGGTGTAGTGCAGATCGCCGTCGCGCAGCGCCGGGGCGCCCGGACGCTGCCGCACGGCCCGCGCCAGGATCTCGGCCATGGTGTGCGGCTCGATCGTGGCGGAGGCGCGCTGGAAGAGCTCCCGCTCCTCCGGCAGCAGCACCGGCAGGTCGGCGACCGGGGTGTCCGGCGAGGCCACGCCCGCCGTCACCAGGCGCGCGAGGCGGCCGACGATGCCCTCGGCCGTGACGGGCCGGTACAGGTCGGTGCGGTAGCGCAGGTTGAACCGCAGGCCCTCCTCGACCTCGCGCACCTCGAAGGTGGCGTCGAAGGTCGTGGTGGCCGCCGCCAGCGGCAGCGGCTCGAGCTCGAAGACGCCGGCACCGTCGGTGCTGAGCACGCTGAGCGGATCGCCCAGGTTCTGATGGCTGAGCATCACCTGGAAGACGGGGTGCCGGTCGCGGCTGCGCGGCGGCTGCAGCGCCTCGATCACGCGCTCGAACGGCGCGGTCGCGTGGACCAGATCGTCGAGATCGCCGCTCCGGATCCGGTCGACGAGGGCGTTGAAGCTCTCGGCGCCGGTCACGGTGGTGCGCAGCGCCACGGTGTTGACGAACATGCCGACCACGTCGCGCAGGCGGCGGTCGGTGCGGCCGATCACCGGGGTGCCCACCACCACGTCGTCGGCGCCGTTGACGCGGTGCAGCAGCGCGGCGAGACCCGCGTGCAGCACCATGAACATCGAGACACCGCGCTTGGCGGCGAAGTCCGCCAGCGCATCCCGCTCCGCCGGGGGCAGCACGATGGCGACCTCGCCGGCGTCGGTCGAGCCGATCGTCGGGCGCGGGCCGTCGGCCGGGAAGGAGCTCTCCTCCGGGATGCCCGCCAGTCGCTCGGCGAAGTACTCCACCGCGCCGGCGTCCTTCTCCGCCTGGCCGCGCTGCCACACCGCGTAATCCGCGTACTGCAACGGCAGCTCGCTCCACTGCGGCTCGGAGCCGGTGCTGCGGGCCAGGTACGCGGCCATCAGGTCACGGGTCAGCGGCACCACCGAGGCGCCGTCGGCGGCGATGTGGTGCACCGCGATCGCCAGGATCGACCCCTTCCCGGTGGGGGCGGTCATGACCCGCAGCGGCAGGTCGCGGTTGAGCGCGAAGGGCCGCGCGACGAACTCCGCGATCGCCGACTCCTGGCCGGCGACGGTGGAGGTCGCGGTCCCGAACTCGGCCGCGAAGTCGCGGATCTCGGGCGCGTCCACCGCCAGGATCTCCTGGTACGGCCCCTCGGCCGAGGACGGGTACCGGGTGCGCAGGCTCTCGTGCCGCTCGAGCAGGTCGCGCAGGGCGGCGTCGAGGACGGCCTTGTCGACGGGGCGGCTCGCGAGGAACGCCGCACCGATGTTGTACGTGGGGCCCGGGTCGATCTTGTTCTGCAGCCACATCCGCTCCTGCGCGGACGAGAGCGGCATGCGGTCGCCGCGCTGCACGCGGCGCAGGCCCTGGTCCTCGAGGGCGGACTCGTTGGAGATCCGGTCGGGATCGCCGGTGAGCGCGGTCGCGATGGCGGCGGGCGTGCGCAGATCGAAGACGGTGCGCGCCTCGATCCCGTTGCCCAGCAGGCCGACCAGCTCGTTGGCCGAGAGCGAGTTGCCGCCGAAGTCGAAGAAGTCGTCCTCGATGCCGATGGCCTCGTTGCCGAGCACCTTGCGGAACGCGTCGAGCACGCGGCTCTCGCCCGGCGTCCTCGGCGTGGCGGCGGCGTTGCCGGTGCCGCCGAAGTAGGGCTCGGGCAGGGCGGCGTTGTCGAGCTTGCCGGTGTTGCCCATGGGCACCGAGGCGATGATCATCACCGCGGCGGGAACCATGAAGCCGGGCAGGCGGGTGCGCACGTGGGCGCGCACCGCGGACGGGTCCACGTCGCCCTTGACGTAGGCGACGAGGGCCGGGGCACCGTCGGGACCGGGGCGCACCTGGGTCGAGACGAAGTCGACGCCCGGCATCGTGTCGATGGTCGCGTCGATCTCGCCGAGCTCGATGCGGATGCCGCGGATCTTGACCTGGAAGTCGTTGCGGCCCACGAAGTCGACGATGAGCCGGCCGTTGTCGCTCCGGGTCCAGCGCACCACGTCACCGGTGCGGTACATCCGGTCGCCGGGGGCGCCGTACGGGTTCGCGACGAAGCGGGACGCGGTCAGCTGCGGGCGACGGTGGTAGCCGCGCGCCAGCTGCGGCCCCGCGACGTACAGCTCGCCGGGCATGCCCACGGGGACCGGACGCAGCTCGTCGTCGAGCACCATCAGGCCCTGTCCGCGCACGGGCGGGCCGATCGGCACGCGGCCGTCGCCGGAGAGTGCGTCGGAGATCGCGGTCATGATCGTGGTCTCGGTCGGGCCGTAACCGTTGTGCAGGTGACGGCCGACGCTCCACTTCTTCGCCAGGCCCGGGCCGAGCGCCTCGCCGCCGGCGAGCACCGTGGTCCAGGTCGGCACCGCGTCGGGGTCGAGGGTCGCCAGCGTCGACGGGGTGAGGAAGCCGTGCGTCACACCGTGTTCCGCGATGATCCGCTCCAGCTCGCGACCGCCGGTGGTGCCCGCGGGCACCACGACGAGCGGCGCGCCCACGCGGATCGCCATGAGGTGCTCGAGCACCGTCGCGTCGAAGGCCGTGGAGGCGAACGCCATCACCCTGGTGTCGGCGCCGGTCTGCAGGCGCACGTGCAGTTCCTCGGCGAAGTTGCCGAGGCCGCGGTGGGTGACCACGGTGCCCTTGGGCTGTCCGGTGGAGCCGGAGGTGTAGATGACGTACGCGGCGTCGTCGAGGTTCGGCACGATCTGCGGGTCGTAGCCGTCACCGTCGAGGTTGTCCATCGCGACCCAGTTGACGCCCTCGACGCCGCTGCCCGTCGCCGTGACGCCCACGCGGGCACGCACGTCGTTGGCGATGTAGTCGCGACGGTCCTGCGGGTACTTCGGGTCCACGGGCGCGACCGCGGCGCCGGCCAGGGTGATGCCCCAGAAGGCCGTGATGGATTCCGCGGAGCGGGGCAGGTCCGTGAGCACGGCCTCGCCGGGGCGCGATCCGGCGGCCAGCACGGCGGCGGCCACCTTGCGGGCGTCGGCGTACAGCTCGCGGTAGGTCAGCACCCGCTCGCCGTCGATGATCGCGGGGCGGTTGGAGTAGGTCCGGGCCGCCTCGCGCATGAGCTGCCCGAGCGGGGTGTGGAAGTCGGCCTCCACACCGTGCACCGGCGTCAGCTCGGCGAGCCGCTCGGCCGCCATGATCGGCAGCGCGTCGATCGTGGTCTGCGGATCGATGCCCACCGCGGTGAGCACCGCGACGAGCGCGTCCAGGATCGACTCGGCCTGCTCGGTGCGGTAGAGCTCCGAGGCGTAGCGCAGCTCGATGGTGCCGTCGGCGCCGAGCGTGAACTCGAGGTCGAAGCGCGCGATCGGCACGTCGACGGGGACGACCTCGACGTCGATGCCGGCCATCGGGAAGTGCTGGGTGTCGAACGGGCGCTGGTTGAGCATCACCTGGAAGATCGGGTGCCGGCCCGCGGCGCGCGGCGGGTCGACCAGCTCGAGCACCGACTCGAACGGCAGGTCCGAGTGGTCGAGCGCGTCGAGGTCGCCGCGGCTGACGGCGGCGAGGTGCTGGGCGAAGGTGCTGTCGTTCTCGGTGCGCGTGCGCAGCGGGATCGAGTTGACGAACATGCCGACGAGACCGTCGAGTTCGGCCTCGCCACGGCCGGCGACGGCGGTGCCGATCACCAGATCGCTCTGGCCCGACAACCGCGAGATCGCCGCGGCCAGCGCCGCGTGCACCACGATGAACGGCGTGGTGGTGTGTGCGCGGGCCAGGCCGGCCACGCCCGCCCACACCTCGGGGGCGACGCGGGTGTCGATCGAGCGCGCCGCGGAGACGACGCCACCGGAGCGCGGGACCGCGGCGGGCGGCACCGACTCGGCGGGCGGATCGGCGAGCACGTCCGCCCAGAAGCGGTCGAGCGCCTGGCGCGGCGCCCCGGTCAGGCGGTGCTTGTACGAGCGGGCGTGCTCGGTGTACGTGCGCGGCAGCGGCGCGAACTTCGGTGCCTTGCCGCGCGTGCGCGAGGCGTAGGCGGTGGCGAGATCGCCCGCGAGCGGCAGCATCGACCAGCCGTCGGCGGCGATGTGGTGGATCACCAGCACGAGCACGAAGTGCCGATCGTCGATGCGGTACATCCGCGCCCGGATCGGCACGTCGGCGGCGAGATCGAAGGGCTCACCGGCGTACTCGGACGCGGCGTCGGTCAGCTCGTCGATCGTCACCGAGCGCTCGGTGAACGGCACGAGGTTCGGGCCGGCGGGCAGCACCTGCACCTCGGGCTCGCCGGCGGTGGGGCCGTTGCGGTAGACGGTGCGCAGCGGGGTGTGCCGCGCGACGACCTCACCCAGGGCGACGCGCATGGCGGAGACGTCCACGTCGCCGCGTAGGTGCAGCGCGACCGGAATGTGGTACGAGCCATCGGGACTGACGCGGTTGCGGACCCACATCTGGTGCTGGGCGGGGAGCAGCTCCGCCGCCTCCTCCGGGTCCGACGGTGCCGTGAACTCCGGCTCGGCCGCGACCGGCGCGGCGACGACCGCCTCCGCCGCGGGCGCGAGCGCGGCGGCGGGCACGGGCGCGCCGCCGATCGCGGCGGCGAGGCCCTCCACGGTCGGGTTGGCGAAGACCGTCGCCACGCTGACGCGGGTGCCGGTCGCCGAGCCCAGCCGGGCGGCGATGCGGGTGGCGGACAGGGAGTTGCCGTCGAGGTCGAACAGCGTGGTGGCGACGTTGAGATCGTCCTTCGCCACGCCCGGGATCACCTCGGCGAAGGCCTCCGCGACGAGCTTCTCGGCGTCGGTCTTCGGGCCGCGGCCGGTGACCACGGTGACCGCCGCGCGCTCGGGCTGCGGGAGCTGCTTGTGATCGACCTTGCCGTTGACGGTGAGCGGGAACTCGCCGAGCGGGACGATGTGCGCCGGCACCATGTAGGCGGGAAGCTCCGCGGCGATGCTCGCGGAGATCGTGCCGACCTCCGCGGTGCCGGTCACGTAGGTGACCAGTTCCGCGGTGGCGGTGTCGTCGCCGAGGACGACGGTGACGGCGCGCTCGGTACCGGGTACGCGCATGACGGCCGCGTCGATCTCGCCGAGCTCGATGCGGAAGCCGCGCAGCTTGACCTGCGAGTCGATGCGGCCGAGGAACTCGAGCTCGCCGTCCTGGTCCCACCGGACCAGGTCGCCGGAGCGGTACATCCGGGCACCGTCGGCCTCGAAGGGGTTGGCCACGAACCGCTCCGCGGTGAGCACCGGGTTGCCGTGGTAGCCGCGGGCGATGCCCGGGCCGGCGATGTAGAGCTCGCCCGGGACGCCGGCGGGCGCGGGCCGCAGCTCGGAGTCGAGCACGTAGAGCCGGGTACCGGGGATCGGGCCGCCCAGCCGGACGGGTGCGTTCGCCGGCAGCGCGCCGAGCGTGACGGCGATCGTCGTCTCCGTGGGGCCGTAGACGTTGACGAGCGTGCGCTTACCGCCCGCCCACTTCTCGACGAGGGCCCGGGGGACGGTGTCGCCGCCCACGCCGAGCGAGGTCAGCGCGGGCAGCTTCGCCGGATCGAGCGTGGCGACGGCCGCGGGCGTGATGAAGCCGCCGTTCACCTCGCCGCGCGCGAGGACCTCCTCGAGCTCCTCGCCGCCGTAGACGTCCGGCGGGACGACGACCAGCGTGGACGCGCTCTCGACGGCCATGAGCAGTTCGAGGACCGAGGCGTCGAAGCCCGGCGAGACGAAGTGCATGACGCGCGAGCCCTCGGCCAGGCCGTGGGAGCGCACCAGCTCGGCGGCCAGGCTCGACAGGCCGGCGTGGGTGACGCTGACGCCCTTGGGGCGGCCCGTGGAGCCGGACGTGAAGATCAGGTAGGCGGGGTTCGCCAGGTCGATGGTCGGCCAGTCCGCATCGCTCGCACCGGCGTTCGCGCCGGGGCCCCACACGCGCGCGAGGTCCGCCGGGGTGAGCGTCGCGACCGGGGCGGCGGCGGTGGCGATGTGCTCGGCGCGCTCGGCCGGCAGCTTGGGGTCGATCGGCACGAAGGCGGCGCCGGTCTTGGCGACCGCCCAGACGGCGATCACGGACTCGAGGGAGCGCGGGATCCGCAGGGCCACGCGCTCTTCGGGCGCGGCCCCCACGGTCATCAGGTAGCGCGCCAGGCGATCGCTGTAGCGATCCAGCTCGGCGTAGGTGATGCTGCGGTCGCCGTCGACGACGGCGAGCCGCTCGGGCTCCGCGGCGGCGACGCGGCGCAGCAGTTCGGGCATCGGGACCGACGGGCCGGCCGCCGCGGGCGCGCCGGGAGCGGCACCGGCGAAGCGGGTCCAGTCCGCGGTCTCGGCGTCGGTCGCGACCGTCAGCGCGGACAGCGGCGTCCCGCCGGACGCGGCGGCGAAGCGCTCGAGATACTCCATGAACCGCACGTAGTGCGCGTCCAGATCGGCGACGGTGTACGTCGCCGGGTTGGCCTCCATGTCGATCCGCAGCGCGCCCTGCTCGGACTCGTAGACGGTGACGGCGACGTCCTCGGCCGGCCCGGAGGTGAGCAGGTTCAGCGTGCCCGCCGCCTCGCCCAGGGTGAGCGCCGACGAGAACATCATGATGTTGATGGTGTCGCCGAACGTGGAGCCGACCACGCCCTCGCGCAGCGTGGGCGCCTCCATCCGGGCGGCGGGATAGAGCTGGTGCCGCAGCCCGTTGCGCAGGTCGAGGCCGGTGCCGTCGATGATGTCGGAGACGGTGGCACCGGAGCCGGCGCGGACCGGCACGGGGAGCACGTTGGCCGTCATACCGGTGGAGCCGCGCAGCGCGGCGGTGGTGCGGGCGGCGACGGGCACGGAGAGCGAGACCTGCTCACGCCCCGAGACCGCGGCCACGTACGCGCCGAAGGCCGCGATCACGAGGCCGGTGCGGTTGGTGCCCAGGCGCTCGGCCGCGGCCTCGAGCCGGGCACCCGCCTCGGCGCTGGGGTCGCCGTTGCGGCGCAGGTTCAGGCTCGACGGTGCCGCGACCACGCGGCTCAGGCCGGCGGCCTCGGGCAGGGTCGCGACGACCTCGGACCAGTACTCGGCGTCGCCGTCGGAGCGCGCCGACGCGAGGTACTTGTCCTCGGAGACGACGAAGCCCTCGGGCGCCAGCGGCGCCGGCTTGAGCGGCGGTACTTCGGCGCCGGTGGCGTGCGCGGTGTAGAGCTCGGCGACGCGACGCTGCAGGATCGAGGCGCCGTAGCCGTCGATGACCACGTGGTGGGCGCGCGCGTACCAGAGCCAGCGGTCGTCGGAGACGTGGATCAGCCGGTTGATGATCAGCTCATCGGTGGCCATGTCGATCGGTCGCGAGTACTCGGCGCGCATCCAGGCGACGGCCGCGTCGATCCGCTGATCCTCGGGCAGGTCCGCCAGGCCCAGGTCGATCACCTGCGCCGCGGCGTCGATGGAGCGGTCGAGACGCTGCACGGGTGCGCCGGATTCGTCGACCTCGACGCGCAGATAGGGCGAGAGGAATTCGTCGCTGGCCTCGCGGGTGGCCCGCTGCATGGTCGCGACGTCGAACGGACCGCGGATGTCGACGTACTGCGCGACGGTGTACGCGACGTCCGGGGACATCTGCTGACCGAGCCACATTCCGTACTGGGCTCCGGTCAGGGAGTGCACCACGTGGTCCACCTAGCTCTCCTCTTGCGTAACGGTCGCAACGCACGATGGTTGCAATCGCAGAATTGTAGGGAGGCCGACGTTGGAATTGCAACATCTTCAATGGAACTTCCCGTGAGCGAAGCTCACAGAAACGCCGCAGGTCGGACAGGTGGCGACCAAGAATATTTACTGGAGATGTGCCATCCTGCGGTTTCTCAGACGCCCGACACCGCGATGCTCAGATTCGGATTCATGATTGAACATTGCAGTAGCTTGCATCACAGGGTCGACGTAATCAGAACGTGTTCTAGATCACAGCCCGGCGCCGGCCGCTCAGCGCCTGCCGAGCGCCCTCGGCGCGAGGCCGCGAAGCGGCACATCGGAGGTGTCCGGCAGCGCTCCGCTCGATCGTGCGCTACATTCGAGCCGTGCAGTGGCGCGCTCTTCTCCTCGGTTGCCGCGGCGGGGTCTGATCCAGACCGGCTCCCCGTCGCGGGTTGAGCCGTGCAGTCGCGGCAGCGCCGGTCGAGTCCCCCACTCCCTGCGCTTCGCAGGGGTGAACCGAGAAAGTAACCTCGACCTATGAGCCCTGCAGCCGATTCCTTCACCTCCGGCGTATCGAAGATCACCGCTCCCGCCGGCCCCCGCAACCCGGGCCAGCCCGCGTGGAACCAGCAGCGCGGAAGCGCGATGCCCGCCCACCGCTACCGCTCCTTCGCGGACGAGGTCGAGGACGTCTCGCTCCCCGACCGGACCTGGCCCGACAAGGTCGCGACCACCGCGCCCCTGTGGTGCGCGGTCGACCTGCGCGACGGCAACCAGGCGCTGATCGACCCGATGAGCCCCGAACGCAAGCACAAGATGTTCGACCTGCTGGTGCAGATGGGCTTCAAGGAGATCGAGGTCGGCTTCCCATCGGCCTCGCAGACCGACTTCGACTTCGTGCGCCAGCTCATCGAGCAGAACCGCATCCCCGAGGACGTCACCATCCAGGTGCTGGTGCAGTGCCGCGACGAGCTGATCGAGCGCACCTTCGAGGCCTGCCAGGGCGCGAAGAACGTGATCGTGCACTTCTACAACTCGACCTCGGTGCTGCAGCGGCGGGTGGTCTTCCGCGCCGACAAGGCCGCGATCACGAAGATCGCCACGGACGCCGCCCACAAGGTGCTCGAGGAGGAGAAGAAGTACCCGGACACCGCCTGGCGCTACCAGTACTCGCCGGAGTCCTACACCGGCACCGAGCTCTCCTTCGCCAAGGAGGTGTGCGACGCGGTCACCGAGATCATCGCGCCAACGCCCGACAAGCCGATCATCCTGAACCTGCCGGCCACCGTGGAAATGGCCACCCCGAACGTGTACGCCGACTCGATCGAGTGGATGCACCGCAACCTGGCCAACCGCGACTCGATCATCCTCTCGCTGCACCCGCACAACGACCGCGGCACCGGCGTGGCCGCCGCGGAGCTGGGCTACCTGGCCGGCGCCGACCGCATCGAAGGCTGCCTGTTCGGCAACGGCGAACGCACCGGCAACGTGGACCTGGTGACCCTGGGCATGAACATGTTCGGCCAGGGCGTGGACCCGCAGATCGACTTCTCCGACATGGACCACATCCGCCGCACCGTCGAGTACTGCAACCAGCTGCCAGTGCCCGAGCGCAGCCCATATGGCGGCGACCTGGTCTTCACCGCCTTCTCCGGCTCGCACCAGGATGCGATCAAGAAGGGCTTCGATCAGATGAAGATCGACGCCGACGCGGCCGACAAGGACGTCGACGACATCGTCTGGCGGGTGCCCTACCTGCCGATCGACCCCAAGGACGTCGGCCGCTCCTACGAGGCCGTGATCCGCGTCAACAGCCAGTCCGGCAAGGGAGGCGTCGCGTACATCATGAAGTCCGACCACGGGCTGCAGCTGCCGCGGCGCCTGCAGGTCGAGTTCAGCCAGTCGGTGCAGAAGATCACCGACCGCGAGGGCGGCGAGGTCACGCCCGAGGAGATGTGGGACGTCTTCGCCGGCGAGTACATCGACCCGATCCTGCCGCTCGAGCGCATGCGCCAGAAGGTGACCGCCTCCGAGATCGACGGTGGCGTCGACCGCATCGACGCCGTGGTCAAGGTCGACGGCGAGGAGCACGAGATCACCGGCATCGGCAACGGCCCGCTGGACGCCTTCGTCGACGCCATCAGCACCGTCGGCTTCGACGTGCGGGTGCTCGACTACAGCGAGCACGCCCTCTCCGCCGGTGACGACGCGCAGGCCGCCGCCTACGTGGAGGCCATCGTGCGCGTCGGCGACGAGGACCGCACCGTCTGGGGCGTCGGGATCGCCCCGTCGATCACCACCGCCTCGCTGCGCGCCGTGGTCTCGGCGGTGAACCGCGCCAACGGGAGTCGACGGGCCGCCACCGAAGCGGTCGGCGAGGCGTCGACGCGGACCTGGGCTCCGTAGGGATCCGGTTCCCGGGCCTCGCCGACCGCTTCGGCGGCGGGGCCCGGGATCAGCGGGCGCGGACGGCGAGGGTGGCGGCGGCGATGACGGCGAGGCCGCCGAGCACCGTCGACCATCCGATCGGTTCGCCGAGTAGGAGTGCCGCCCAGGCGATACCGAAGACGGGCTGAGCCAGCTGGACCTGGCTCACGGTGGCCATCGGGCCGATCGCGAGGCCGCGGTACCAGGCGAAGAAGCCCAGGAACATGCTCACCACGCCGAGGTAGGCGAAGGCCCACCAGCCGGCGGCCGTGCCCGAGACTCCGTCGCGCGCGCTGAAGGCGGTGAGCGCCAGCATGGCCGGCGACGCGACCACGAGCGCCCACGAGATGGTCTGCCAGGCACCGAGTTCCCGCGCGAGCAGGCCGCCCTCCGCGTAACCGATCGCCGCCGCGACCACCGCGCCGAACAGCAGCAGGTCGGACGGCTGCACCGAACCGAGGCCGCCGCCCTGCACCACGGCGAACACCACGGCGCACACGGCTCCGATCGCGACGGCGAACCAGAAGGCGGGGAGCGGTCGCTCGCCGACCCGCCGGACGGCCACGACGGCGGTGGCGGCGGGCAGGAGCGCGATCACCACTGCGCCGTGCGCGGCCGACGAGCTCGTGAGCGCGAACGAGGTGAGCACGGGGAACCCGACCACCACACCGAGCGCGACGACGCCCACGCGGAGCCACTGCCGCCCCTGCGGCAGCGCCTGCCCGGTCACGACGAGGGCCGTCCCCGCGAGCAGGGCGGCGATCACGGCGCGACCGGTGCCGACGAACAGCGGATCGAGCCCGCCGTCGGTGACCGCGACGCGGGTGAAGGGCACGGTGAAGGAGAAGGCGAGCACGCCCAGCAGGCCCCAGAGCAGGCCCGACCGTGCCGGGGTCGATTCCGGTATCGCCGACGGCCGAATCAGAGTAGCGCTATCATTGTGCTTCATGTCTGACGATAGCAGTAGCGCGCGACTGACGACAGCGCTGCGCGCGTGGATCGCCGCGTCTCCGCCCGGCGCCAAGCTGCCGTCGACGCGGGCACTGGTCGCCGAACATCGGGTCAGCCCGGTCACGGTGCAGCAGGCACTCCGCTCGCTCACCGCGCTCGGAGAAGTCGAGACCAGGCCGGGCGTCGGCACTTTCGCTCGCGTCGAGCGGGCGACACGCGCGGTCGACCTCGGCTGGCAGACCGCCGCCCTGGGCGCGTCGGGCCGACGCACCCCCGCCGCGCCCACCGCGCTGCAGCCCTCGGACGGTGACGCCATCGGCCTGCACTCCGGCTACCCGGCGCGCGATCTGCTACCGGAACGGCTCGTGCGGCCGGCCCTGGCGCGCGCCTCGCGCAGCGAGGCGCTGCTCAGCCGGCCGCCCACCGCCGGCCTGACCGAACTGCGCTCGTGGTTCGCGGCGGAGTTGGCGGTCCTCACACCGGCGGGTGTCGGCCCCGTCGGCGCTCGGGACGTGGTCATCACCCCCGGGAGCCAGGGCGCACTGCTCACGGCGTTCCGCGCGCTCGTCGGCACGGGGCGGCCGTTGGTGATGGAGTCGCCCACCTACTGGGGCGCGATCCTGGCGGCCGAGCAGGCGGCCGTCGAGGTCGTCCCCGTTCCGAGCGGACCGTCGGGCCCGGATCCGGACGTCGTGCGACGCGTGCTGACGGAGACGGGCGCCCGCGCGTTCTACGCGCAGCCCACCTTCGCCAGCCCGACGGGGGCCGTGTGGGACGCGGACCGCGCGGCGGCGGTCCTCGACGCCGTGCGTGCCGCGGGGGCCTTCCTCATCGAGGACGACTACGCCCGCGACTTCGGCATCGACGCGGCGCCCGCGCCCCTCGCCGCGCGGGACGACGACGGCCACGTGGTCTACATCCGCTCGCTGAGCAAGAGCGTGGCGCCCGCGGTGCGGGTGGCGGCGGTGATCGCCCGCGGACCGGCCCGCGACCGCATTCTCGCCGACACGCAGGCGGACGCGATGTACGTCAGCGGCGTGCTGCAGGCCGTGGCGCTCGACGTGGTCACCGCCCCGGCGTGGCGGACGCACCTGCGCCGCCTGTCGCACAGCCTCGGCGAGCGGCGCGACCTTCTGATGCGGACCCTGCGCGAGCAGGCCCCGTCGGTCGCGATCGACGCGGTCCCGCGCGGCGGACTCGCCCTGTGGGCGCGCCTGCCCGAGGACATCGACCTCGGCGGCGTCGTCGACGACTGCCGGCACGCCGGGCTCGTCGTGGGCTCCGGCGACGAATGGTTCCCCGCCGAGCCGACGGGCAACCACCTCCGCCTGGCCTACGCCGGCCCGCAGCCCGAGCGTTTCCCGGAAGCGGCGCACATCCTCGAGGAGTCGATCACGCGCGCACGGGCGAGACCGGAGTGAAAGCCTCCGCATAGATCCGCTCCGGCGCCACCCCGGCGGCAGCGAGCTGGTCGCTGAGCGCGGTCATGAACGGCTGGGGTCCGCAGAGGTAGACGTTCGCATCCGCCGGGACGTCGATGTCGCGCAGGTCGATCCGACCGCGGCGCTCGCCGTCCCCGAGCGGGTACCCCTCGGGCAGCCGGTCGTAGTAGGTGACCAGCCGGGCGCCGGGGATCCGCCCGACGAGCTCGGCGAGTTCGGCGCGATGGGCGTGCGTCGCGCGAGTGCGATCGGCGTGGACGACGGTGACCGCGCGGCCCTGCTGCTCCGCCTCGAGCGCGTAGAGCATCCCCAGCACCGGGGTGATGCCGATGCCCGCCGAGACCAGCAGCAGCGGCGTCGTCGGATCACTGTCGAGGTAGACGTCGCCGAACGGATGCGACACCTGCAGCACGTCGCCCTCGAAGGCGTACTCGTGCAGATGCGACGAGACCTCACCCTCGCGGCGCACCGAGATCCGCCAGCGATCCGCTCCCGCGGCGTGCGAGAGGCTGTACTGCCGGATCTGTCGGGCACCGTCGGGCAGGACGACGGCGACGGAGACGTACTGTCCGGCATGGAAATCCGGGAGCGGCGCGCCGTCGGGCGCGGCCAGCGTCAGGGCGACGGTGGCGGGCGACTGCTGCACGCGCTCCGTCACGACGACGGGCATCCAGGTGGTCTCCGGTGTGGTGCCGGCCTCGGCGTACAGCTCGCGTTCGCGTCCGATCAGCTCGTCGGCCATGGCCCAGTAGACGGCCGTCCACGCCTCCGCGACGGGCGCGGTCACGGTGTCGGCTCCGAGGATCTCCACGATGGCGGCGAAGAGGTGCTCGTGCACCACCGGGTAGGCGGACGGTGGCACTCCCAGCGAGGCGTGCTTGTGCGCGATCCGCTCGATCAGGGCGCGCTCCTGGACGTCCTCGGTCACCAGCATCGTGGCGTACATCGCGACCGCACCGGCGAGCGCCGCCTGCTGCGCGCCGTTGGCCTGGTTGCCGCGATTGAACAGGTCCCGCTCGAGTTCCGGGTGCGCGGCGAACAAGCGGCGGTAGAACACCGGAGTGATCTCGGCGATCGCGCCGCCGACGAGCGGCAGTGTGGCGGAGACGATTTCCCTGTGGGCTGCGGAGAGCATCGTGAGCATCCTTATCGGTTCGTGAGTTCGAGCACGACCGCCCGAGTGGGCGGTTGCGCCAGCGAGGCCACCGTGACGGTGTTCAGCGACGCGTAGAACGCCGCCCGCGCGATGGCGAGTGCGGACCGGAGCCGGCAGGCGGACCGGAGTGGGCACCCCAGGCCCGCGCAATCGATCAGCTCGCCGTCGTCGTCGCCCTCCAGGGAGCGCACGACATCGCCGAGCGCCGCGGCGCGGCCCGACGCGGTGAGCGTGACGCCCCCGCCGCGACCGCGGTCGGCCTCGATCCACCCGCGGGCGGACAGGTGCGCGCACGCCTTCGTCGCATGGGCGTAGGACACCTGCATCTCGGTCGCGATGTCGCGGGTCGAGAGCCGGTCGCCGTCTTCTGCAACGGCGAGCCGGATCAAGATCCGCAGTCCGACGTCGCTGAATCCTGTGAGCCTCACGTGACCAGGCTATTCAAATATGCAGATCTCGTGCAAGATATAATCCAGTGATCTACGACACTAAGTAGTAGATAGCTTCGGTGCCGCCTCGGAGCCCGGAGCTACGGGGCGCGCTCACCCCGGGTATGCCCGGGACCGAGGAAGGTGCGGACGGGTCCTACCGCTTGAGTCCGTGCTTGCGGGCGACGATGCTCGAGACGACCTCGACGGGCACCAGACGCTTGAGCAGGAAGACCAACGACGCGTTGCTGCCGACCGCGACGAACTCGCGGGGCTTGTCGGCCTCGATCGCCTTCACGATCACCTCCGCCACCTGCGTCGGGGTGATGCCCGCGCGCTCGTTGGCATCGAGGTTCTCGATCATCGTGTCGAAGTCTGTGCGGTACACCGAGTCGTCGGCGATGTACTTGGTGCGCCGCTCGCCGATGCCGGTCGCGATCGAGCCGGGTTCGACGGTGGTCACCGCGACGCCGAAGGGCGAGAGCTCCTGGCGCGCGGCGGAGGCGAAGCCCTTGAGTGCGGCCTTCGCCGCGACGTAGGAGCCGCGGTAGGCGAGCGGGAAGCTGGCGAGCATCGAGCCGACCATGATGACGCGGCCGTACCGCTGCTCACGCATCGCCGGGAGCAGGCGCTGGGTCAGCTGCACGGCCCCGAAGACGTTGGTCTGGAAGAGCCGGTCCACCGCGTCGGCCGGGAGTTCCTCGAGCGGGCCGGACTGGCTCTCGCCCGCGTTGTTGACCAGCACGTCGACGGTGCCCGCCGCCGCGGCGCAGGCCGCCACGGACTCCCGGTCGGCGAGGTCCAGCGCCAGGTACTGGACCCCGGGGATCCGCTTGTCCGCCGCGATCTGCTCCGGATCGCGGCTGGTACCGAGAACGCGGTACCCCTTCTGTGCCAGCAGCTTCGCCGTCTCATAGCCGATGCCGGAGGTCGCCCCCGTCACCAGTGCGGTACGTCCGCTCACGCGCCCACTCCCTTCCGTCCACCGGTGGCGGCCGCTGCCGCGCGGCCGGCCGTCATGCCCGAGAATATGCATCCGCCGAGGAACGTGCCCTCCAGCGCGCGGTAGCCGTGCACGCCGCCGCCGCCGAACCCGGCGACCTCGCCCGCGGCGTACAGGCCGGGCACGGGCGCACCGTCGGACCCGAGGACGCGCGCTGACAGGTCCGTTTCGAGCCCGCCCAGGGTCTTGCGGGAGAGGATGTTCAGGCGCACCGCGATGAGCGGACCGTGCGCGGGGTCCAGAACGCGGTGCGGCTTGGCGACGCGGACCACCTTGTCGCCCAGGTAGTTCCGCGCATTGTGCATCGCCTGTAGCTGGGCGTCCTTGCTGAAGGCGTTGGCCGTCTCGCGATCCCGCGCCTCGATCTGCGTGCGCAGGCGGTCGAGCTCGACGTGCCCGCCGCGGCTGATCGCGTTCATCCCCGCGACCAGCTCCTCCAGGGTGTCGGCGACGACGAAGTCCTCACCGTGCTGCTTGAAGGCCTCGACCGGGCCCGGCGCCCCCTTCGACTTCACCCGCCCCAGGGCGAGTCTCAGGTCCTTCTCGGTGAGGTCGGGGTTCTGCTCGGAGCCCGAGAGCGCGAACTCCTTCTCGATGATCGACTGCGTGAGCACGAACCACGAGTAGTCGTAACCGGTCTCGAGGATCGCCTTCATCGTGGCGTTGGTGTCGAAGCCGGGGAAGTTCGGGGCCGCGAACCGGTTGCCGTTCGCGTCGAACCACATCGACGACGGGCCGGGCAGGATGCGGATGCCGTGGTCGGGCCACACCGGGTCCCAGTTGTGGATGCCCTCGACGTAGGCCCACATCCGGTCGCGGTTGACCAGGTTGGCGCCGGCGGACTCGCTGATCGCGAGCATCCGGCCGTCCACGTGGGCGGGCACGCCGGCGATCATGTGCCGCGGGAACGGGCCGAGACGCTCGGTGGGCCAGTACCGCCGCATGAGCTCGAAGTTGTGGCCGATGCCGCCGGAGGTCACGAGCACCGTCGGCGCGCGGAACTCGAACTCCCCGACCGTCTCCCGGCTGCTGGCGACACCGCGCTCGAGGTCCGTGGGCTCGAGGACCGCGCCGCGGACGCCGACGACCGCGCCGTCGTCACCGGTGAGCAGTTCGTCGACGCGGTGCCGGAAGGCGAAGCGCACCAGCCCCTTCGCCTCCGCACGCTCGACCGGTTCGCGGAAGACCCGCACCACCTCGGGGCCGGTGCCCCAGGAGAGGTGGAAGCGCGGCACGGTGTTGCCGTGGCCGCTGGCCGAGCCGGAGCCACGCTCGGCCCACCCGACCACCGGGGTGAAGCCGAGGCCGAGGTTGCGCAGGTAGTCGCGCTTGCGATGGGTGGCGAACTCGACGTAGGCGCGCGCCCACTGCCGGGGCCAGCGGTCCTCGTCCTCACGGTCGAAGCCGGCGGAGCCCTGCCAGTCCTGCCAGGCGAGCTCCGCGGAGTCCTTGATGCCCATCCGGCGCTGCTCGGGGGAGTCGACGAGGAAGAGTCCACCGAGGGACCAGAACGCCTGGCCGCCGAGGTTGGCGCGGTTCTCCTGCTCGACGATGAGGACCCGGCGTCCCGCTCGCGAGAGCTCGTACGCGGCCACCAAGCCCGCGAGTCCGGCACCGACGACGATCGCATCCGGGGCGTCGTGTTCGCTCATGCGCCCACCTTACGTGCGCGCCCGCGCCACCGCCCCGTCGTCAGTCGACCTCGACCCCGAACATCGTGGCCAGCGCCCCGAGACCTGACTCATAGCCTTGACCGACGGACCTGAGACGCCATCGACCATTGCGAAGGTAGAGCTCCACGAGACGGAGGGATCGCTCAGTAGTAGCGGCATCCAGGGTCGCGCGCGCGACCGTCACTCCCTCATCGCCAGCGGTCACCTCGATCTCCACCGGCCCGACATCTCCGAAGTGGACATCGTCACCGTCGACGACGGCGCCGATGACGATTCGCCGCGTCTGGTCCGGTAGGTCGTTCAATGCCAAGGTCATGCATTGGTCGCTCGCGCTATTGACTTGGAGGCGAGCTCCGGGTGTCACCGGCTGATTGAAGAAGATGAAATCCTCGTCCCCACTGACGCGCTCCTGATCGTCCAGGACGAAGGCGACCACGTCGACCTCGTACCCGGTGGTCTCACCCCACGTGACACGGAGGCTCCACTCGGTTCCGCGATCCTCGACCGGCAGATCCATCGCCTGGCCCCTTGCCAGGTCCAGGGGCGTCCACGAGTCCCTCTCACTCGTCGGTCCCGATACCAATGGTTCCACACCTGCCGTGACCAACTCGGGCCCGTGAAGCCGAAGCCCGAGCGCCTCAGCCTTCGCGCAGCGCGGATCCTTATCTCCGCCGGAAAGCACGATAACGTCGGTGACCGTTCGAGAGAGATTGACCGCGACCGATCCCCCCTGCTCGGCAACCCGCGATCGCATATCACCTGCGGAACGGTGGTCACCGCCGACGACGAGGACGCGCCTCCCAGTCAGAGGCCCGAGTACGGCCGGACTCCTCCCGGGTGATCTCTGTTCCTCTGCAGGAATCGGGATCTGGGCAGCGGGCCCGACCTTGGCAACACCGGGTGCGATGCCTGCGAGGAGCCGCCTGAAGTCGTCTTCTCGAACGATGGGGGTTCCGTGCTCTGCGGCGGCCCGCACTTTACGAGATGTCGCGCGCGCGTCATTGGTGACAAGAAGGCTCGTGTGTCGACTCACCGAACTGACCATGTCCAATCCCGCTCGGTCACCCGCTTCTGTGAGCTCCGTCCGCGAAAGAACAGTGTCGCCGGTGATCGCGACCTTCATTCCCTGCACCAGTGTGGTCTCGAACCGTCCCGGATTCCGGTAGGCGCACGGCGGCTTCGGACCGCGACGAGCAGGGGCGTAACGCGTCCCACTACCAGCCTTCGTCTCCGCAGAACACAAAATTACCGGCGGTTTGACACCGAGCTGCGAGGCATCTGCCAGGAGCCGTACGAGCACCGCCGAGAGCACACGCGAGTCATCGAGGGCGTCATGAGCGCGGCGTTGGGGCACGCCGTAATACGCCGCCAAGGTCCCCAACTTGCAGTCTCCGGTGGGAGGGGAGACCCGGCGCGCCAATGCAAGCGTGCACATGCGCCGCGCAACCGGCAGCTCTCCACCGCACCGACTGAATTCCGCCTCGAGGAAGGCCATGTCGAACGCGGCGTTGTGCGCGACCAGAGTTCGATTCCGAATCATCTCCGCGATCCGAGGCAGAACCTCGGAGAAGTCCGGGGAGCCAGTGAGCACCTGCCGGGTCAAGCCGTGAATGTGGACGGGCCCCGGATCACAACCCGGATCGATCAGTGTGTGGAACTCGGATTCGATTCCACCCCTCGCATCGAGGAGCACGACGGCGATCGAGAGGACCCTGTGCCGTTCCGGCGACAAGCCGGTCGTCTCCACGTCGACAAGGGCTAGAGAAGCGGTATCAAGATGACGATCAAGGAGCGTGGGTTCTGGCACCCCCGATGAATATCACGCTCCAGTGACAATCCCAGCGCTTCCGACGCTCTTGTCCCCACCGGCGACGAGCCCGCACAGCAGGAGCGGCACGAGCAGGATCAGCAGGCCGATCAGCGGGAGGGTCCAGTCGTGGTGCACGCCGTGCAGGACTCCCATGAGCATCGGCCCCCACGCGGCGAGCAGGTAGCCCACCGTCTGCGACATCGCGGACAGCGAGACCGCCTGCGCGGTGGTGGCGGCGCGCAGGTTCATCATGGTGACGGCCAGCGAGATCATCGCGCCCAGGCCGAAGCCGACGAAGACGTTCGCGATCCACGCACCGATCCCGGTGCCGAACGCCAGCACGCCGAACACGCCGATCGCCTGCAGCCCGACGGCCGCCACGGCGACGATCCGCTGCTCACGTCGCCGCGCCGCCCATTGCGGGAAGCTGAGCGCGGTCACCACGCTGAGCAGGCCGCCGATCGCCAACATGGCGCCACCGGTCTGCGCCGACAGGCCCCGGTCGCGGTAGATGGTGGGGATCCAGCCGATCAGGGCGTAGGCCTGTAGCGACTGCAGCCCCATGAACCCGGTGACCGCCCAGGCCACCGGGCTGCGCAGCACCGTCCGGGCGGCGCCGGGCTCGGCCGCACCGTCGGCCTCGGGGACGCTCCGGCGGAAGGCCAGGTAGCGCACGGTGACCATCGTCAGCAGCGCCGCGGCCGCGAGGGCGGGGATCGCCCACAGCGCCAGTGCGCCGCGCCAGCTGCCGCCGAGCGCCGTCGCTCCCGGGACGGTGAGCGCCGAGGCGAAGCCGGTGGACAGGCACACCATGGCGGTGAACAGGCCGGTCATCAGTCCGAGGCGATGCGGGAAGAAGATCCGCACCAGGACCGGCCCCAGGACGTTGCCCAGCGCGATCCCGGCGCCGGCGAGCAGCGTGCCGCCGAGGAGCACCGTCCAACTGGGCGCGATCCGCAGCGCGCTGCCGAGCGCGACCATCGCGACGGCGGCGGTCGCCACCACCACGGCCGTGTACCGGTGGGCCAGGCGCGGCGCGGCCGCCGAGAACAGTCCGAGGCAGAGCACCGGGCCGGTGGTGAGGAGCGCGACCTCGGCGCCGCTCAGTCCGTACGCGTCGCGGATCTCCGCGAGCACGGCCGACGAGCTGCCGAAGATCAGCCGCAGGCAGATGCCCATCGTGATCAGGGCGGCGGCGCACGTCAGGGCACCGACGGCCCGGAGCGCGGGCGGGGCGGCGACTTGCGGGCTCGACGTCATCACTCGAATCATGGGATGACTTCGACACCGGCGTCAACCCACCGCCGCGACCTCCTCGTCGAGCGCGCGCAGCACCGCCGCGACGGCGGGCCGGCGTTCGGCCCCGGGGCGCGTGGCCACCTCGAGGATGCGGGCGGCCAGCACGCCGACGATCTCGAGCCCGCGGACTCCGGGATGGGTCACCGCGTGGCGCGCGACGAGCGCGACCCCGAGCCCGGCCGCCACCATGGCCTGGATCGTGTGGAAGTCGTTGATGCGCTGCACCACCCGCGGCTGCACGCCCGTGATCGTGGCGAGCGAGCGGAGCACGTCGTCGACGGGGAAGCCGTCGCGCACGCTGATCCAGTCGAGGTCCGCGAGTTGCGTCGCGTCGACCCGGCCGGCCTCGGCGAACGGGTGGCCCATCGGCACCACCAGGTCGATCGGCTCCCGCATGAGCACGCGGGAGGCGATCCGGGGCCCGCCCAGCGGACCGGCCCGCTCGTCACGGTGCGCGACCACCACGTCCGCATCCGCGAGCATCGCCGGCAACTCGGTGCCCGGCAGGTCCGCGTCCGCCGCGGCCACCTGCACCCCCGCCGCCGCGGTGCGTCGCAGAACGCCCGGCAGCAGCAGCTCCGCAGCCGAGGGGAAGAGCGTCAGGCGGACCACGCCGACGGGGGTCGAGCGGTAGCGGTCCATCTCCGCGCGGGCGCGATCGAGTTCGCCCAGGACCGATTCCGCGCGGACCACGAGCGCGAGACCGGCATCGGTGAGCCGCACCCGGCGGCCGTCGGGCTCGAGCAGATCGACGCCCGCCTCCCGCGCGAGCACCTTGAGCTGCTGCGAGACCGCCGACGGGGTCATGTCCATCGCCCGTGCCGTCGCGGCGACGGTGCCGCGATCGGCGAGCTCGCGCAGGATCCGGAGCCGGTGCACGTCCATGTAGCCACGCTACATGGACGGTCAAGAAGTATTCGATTGTTCTTCCGGTCCACGGGCGCGACAGTGGAGTGCATGAGCCCCCGCCACCGCCTCGTCGCCCTGTTCGTCGTCGTGCTGTGGGGGCTGAACTTCCTCGCCATCCGCTACGGCCTCGACTACTTCCCGCCGCTGTTCCTGGGCGCGCTGCGCTTCCTGGTGCTCGCGCTCCCGGTGCTGCTGTTCGTGCGGCCGCCGAAGGGGCCGGTGAAGTGGCTGCTGCTCTACGGCATCGGCTCGGGCACCTTCCAATTCGGCCTGCTGTTCACGGCCATGCACATCGGGATGCCGACGGGCCTGGCCTCGCTGGTGCTGCAGGCATCCGCCCCGTTCACGGTGCTGCTCGGCGCGGTGCTGCTGCACGAGAAGCTGGCCGTCCGGCAGGTCGTCGGCATCGGCATCGCGGTCGTCGGGATGGGCCTGATCATCGCCGACCGCGCGGACGCCGCGGCGGGGGTCGGCGTGCTCGGTGTCGTTCTCACCCTGCTGGGCGGCCTGAGCTGGGCGTTCGGCAACATCGGGCAGCGGCTCGCGGCACCGCCCACGCCCTTTCGCTTCACCCTGTGGATGTCGGTGATCCCGCCCCTGCCGATGCTGGCGCTGAGCGCCGCCGTCGAGGGCCCCACCACCGGGTGGAAGGCCCTGGCGCACAGCCTCGACGGCACCGACGGCCGTCTGGCCCTGCTGGGCGTGGCGTACATCGCGATCCTCAGCACCGTCGTCGGGTACGGGCTGTGGGGCGCGCTGATGGCCCGCTACCCCGCGTCCACCGTCGCGCCGGCCACGCTCCTGGTGCCGGTCGTCGGCATCGCGGCGAGCGCGATCGTCCTCGGCGAGCACCCGACGGCGCTCGCGCTGGCCGGCGCCGGGACGGTCATCGCCGGCTGCCTGCTCGGCATGCTGCGGCGGCCGTCGCCGCTACCGGGTGGCGATGAGGGCGGTGGTGCCGGCCGAGAGCTCGACGTCACCGTCGCCGATGACCTCCGCGAGCGCGGCACGCAGCGCGACCCGGCGGTCGTCCGGCAGGGTTGAGTGCCCCGAGTAGGTGAAGACCAGGTCCAGCCAGCGTTCCTTGGGCTGCGTCTCGACCCAGCCGTCCTCGCGCTCGGTCACGACGAAGCCCGCCTCCTCGAACCGCCGGCGCAGCTGCGCCATCGCGAACAACTGGTCGTGGGCGGTCCCGGCGCCCGCGGCCTCGACGTTGACGTAGTCGTCGCTCGCGGCGCGCAGCGCGTCGTTCGACGGGCGGCACGGCCGCAGCTTGTTCCACAGCAGGACGACGCGCCCGCCCGGTGTGAGCAGGTCCGCCAGGCGCGGGATCGCGGTATCGGCATCGACCCAGTGCCACGACTGGCCGAACGTGACGAGGTCGAACGTGCGGCCCTGGGCGTCCCAGTTCTCGAACGTCGCGACCTCGGCCGGGACGCCGGAGGCGCGCGCGACCTCGGCCATCGCGGCATCGGGTTCGACGGCCAGCACCTCCACGCCGCGCTCGCGCAGCTGCCGCGCCAGGATGCCCGTGCCCGCTCCGACGTCGACCGCGGTGCCCGCGCCCGTCGTGATCGCGTCGACGGTGACGTCCGCGTAGCGGGGTCGCAGCCGGTCGTAATCCTCGGCGATCGCCCCGAACGAGAGCGCCCGCCGCCGGTCCTCGTGCAGTTCAGCCATGAATCCAGCTTGCCCTATCCTGGAGCGCATGCCCGGACTCCCCCTCCGCGCCCGCGCGGCGCTGCTCGCCGCCCGATCCGCAGCCTGGGCGTCACAGCGCGCCGGACGCGGCAAGGGCTCGATGATCGGCGGCCTGGTCGCGCTCAAGATCGAGCCGAACCTGATGTCCCGGCTCGCCGCGGGGAAGCGCACCGTCGTCGTGACCGGTACCAACGGCAAGTCGACCACCACCCGGATGACTGCGGCCGCCCTCGGCACGCTCGGCCGCGAGGTCGCCACGCAGGCCGACGGGGCGAACATGGACGCCGGCATCGTCGCCACCCTCACCGCGCACCAGCGCGCGCCGCTCGCCGCCCTCGAGGTCGACGAACTGCACGTGCCGCACGTGCTCGACGCCACGAACGCCGAGGCCCTCGTGCTCCTCAATCTCTCGCGCGACCAGCTCGACCGGGTCGGCGAGATCAACGCCATCGAGCGCCGGCTCCGCGCCGGGGTCGAGGCGCACCCCGAACTGACCGTGATCGCGAACTGCGACGACGTGCTCGTGACCTCCGTCGCGTACGACGCGAAGAACGTGGTCTGGGTCGCGGCGGGCGCGGGCTGGACCAGCGACTCCACCTCGTGCCCCCGCTCGGGCGAGCCCATCGTCCGCGACGGCGCGCACTGGTACTCGACGGGGACCGACTTCTCCCGCCCGGAGCCCGACTGGTGGGTCGACGAGACCTCCATCCACGGGCCGGACGGTTTCGTCGCGCCGCTGGATCTGAAGCTGCCCGGTCGGGCGAACCGCGGCAACGCCGCGCAGGCAGTGGCCGCCGCGGTCGCGATGGGCGCCGACCCGCGGGCCGCGGTCGAGGCCGTCGGCACCGTCGGCGAGGTCGCGGGACGCTACTCGACGGTCACCGTCGGCGAGCACACCGTCCGGATGCTGCTCGCGAAGAACCCCGCCGGCTGGCAGGAGGCGATGTCGATGATCGACGGCACCGCCGAGGGCCTGGTCATCGCCGTGAACGGGCAGGTCCCCGACGGCGAGGACCTCTCCTGGCTGTGGGACGTGCAGTTCGAGCGGTTCGACAACGGCAAGGTCGTGGCGTCCGGCGAGCGCGGCGCCGACCTCGCGGTGCGGCTGACCTACGCGGGGGCCGAGCACTCCCTCGTGGCCGATCCCCTCGCGGCGATCGCCTCGTGCCCACCCGGACGGGTCGAAGTGCTCGCCAACTACACCGCGTTCCGCGACCTGAACACGGCACTGGAAGGGCGGCGCGCGTGATCGACTTCTCCGGATCCGAGGCCCGGATCACCGAGTCCACCCTGGTCATCGGTCTGGTCCTGCCCGACGTGATGGGCACCTACGGCGACGGCGGCAACGCGCTGGTGCTGCGCCAGCGCGCGCGGCTGCGCGGCATCGACGCCGAGGTCCTGCCGATCACGCTGGCCGATCCGGTGCCCGCGACCTGCGACATCTACACCCTCGGCGGCGCCGAGGACTACGCGCAGCGCCTGGCGACCCGCCACCTCACGCAGTACCCGGGCATGCAGGAGGCCGCGGCGAAGGGCGCGCCCGTTCTCGCGATCTGCGCCGCGATCCAGGTGCTCGGCCACTGGTACGAGACCTCCGAGGGCGAGCGCGTCGACGGCATCTCGCTCTTCGACCTGACCACGACCCCGCAGGCCACCCGCTCGATCGGCGAGATCGAGGGCGTGCCGCTGATCGACGGGCTCACGCAGCCGCTGAGCGGATTCGAGAACCACCGCGGCGGTTCGGCTCTCGGCGCGGACGCCGCGCCGTTGATGCGCGTGGTCCGGGGCACGGGCAACGGCGCGGGCTCGCCGGTCGACGGTGTCGTCCAGGGCAGTGTGCTCGGCACGTACATGCACGGCCCCGCTCTGGCCCGCAATCCCGAGCTGGCCGACCACCTGCTCGCGCGCGCCACCGGGCGCTCGCTCGAGCCGCTGGATCTGCCGGACGTGGATCTGCTTCGGCGCGAGCGACTGCGGAAGTAGCGCCTGCGTGGCGGCCGGCGCCCGTGTGGGACCGGCCCGGGGCGGGCTGAGCGAACTGGGGTACTTGTCTCCCGGAGAAGCCATGCGTGCCACGCATGGCACCGTTCGACCAGCTCAGAACGCGTTTCTCGGGTGCCGGCCATGCACCGGACGCATACCTGCTCGGTGCCGTCCTGCCGGATCCTGAAGACGCCCCGCACCGATGACGAAACATGTTCGTGCGGCGATCTACCGTGGCCCCATCACCGAGAGTTCGGGGGGAGACATCGTGAGCGGGAGCAGCAAGCAGCGCCGGGACGCGCGGAAGAAGCGAAGACGGGGAACCGTCGTCTCGCCGGGCGCGGAGTAGTCACCAGAGCCCGAGCACCGCTTGTTCGGTGGAGAGCAGGCGCATCTTGGTGGTGACGCCGCCGCCGGCGGAGAAGCCGCCCGTCCTGCCGTTCGCGGCGGTCACGCGGTGGCAGGGAACGACCGGCGGAAAGGGATTCTCGCCCAGTGCCCGGCCGACGGCGCGCGCGGATCCGGGAAGCCCGATCTCCGTGGCGATCTCGCCGTAGGTGCGGGTGGATCCGGGTGGGATCCGCCGAGCGATCTCGTACACGGAGCGCTGGAAGTCCGTGAGCCCCTGCATGTTCAGGGGCACCCAGGCGAGGTCGTCGTCGAGGTTCGCACCCGAGACCAGGTCGACGATCGCCGTGATCACGCCTGCGATCTCCGGCGGCGGCACGGCGGGCGCCCCGTCACCGAGATGCATTGCGGTGGCCTCGTCCGATTCCTCGGGCAACCGGACGGCGACGACGGCACCGTCTGCGCCCCAGGCGATCCCGCACCGACCGACGGCGGTGTCGAACAGTGCGTGACCGGCGGCCACGTCAGCCCGCCTCCTGCGCCAGGAGCGCGAGGTTCGCCTCCATGCCGTCGCGCCAGATGCCGAGACGGAAGTCGATGATCTGCGCCTCCTGCTCCGGGTGCTGTGCGATGTACTCGCTCAGCGGCGAGGTGCCCGTTCCCGCACGCGCCCACTGCCGCACCAGAGCACCACCCTCCGCGGCCTCGACCTCGAATCCCCAGGTGGCCAACGGATCATCGGCCGGACCGACACGCCAGACCCATCGCCGCCCGTCCTCGACCTCGGTGACCTCCGGTTCGGTGAACCACTCGCCGATCTCGGGCTCGGCGTTGTAGCCGCGGAACCGCGCACCCACCGCGACACCGTCGGCACCGTCGAGCCATTCCGCGTGCTGCAGCTCCCCTTCCGCGCGCGTGGGGAGCGTGATGTCGGTGACGAGGCGCCACGCCTCCTCCGGGCTGCAGGGGAGCTCTCGGGTGACCTCGATGATCGGGTGGTCGCGCAGGCGCATGCTTCGATCCTATTCCGCGGCCGGGGCGGCGGCGCCGACCTTCGCGCGCTGGTGCTGGTTGTCGTCTTCGACGGTGCCACAGCGCACCGACAGGTTCTAGTGCGCGAGCGCTGGGGAGTCGATGACGGTGCAGCGCTCCCGCGTACCGTCGACCGCGAACCAGCCGCGCTCGAACTCCTGCCAGCGCACGAGCTCGTCGCGGGCGTCCTCGCCGTCCCGCGCGACGGCCCGCTCGAGCCGCTGCTCCGCAGTGCCGCCATCCAGCCACAGTCCCAGGGACAGCCGGTCGGCGAAGGAGCGTCGCGCGCTGGAGACGCCCTCGATCACGATGAGCGGCGCCCAGGGCAGGCGCAGCTCGTCCCCCGGCAACGGGACGCCCGCGCGCCAGACCATCGGCCGGTAGAAGGCGTTGCGCCCGCGTACCAGCGGGTCGATCACCTCGGCGACGAGCTGGGGCCACCACGAGACCGGGTCGTCCCAGGTGGCGTAGTGGTCGGTGCGCACCAGCGCGACGCGGTCGCCGCCGGCGCGCAGATCGTCGACGAGGCGCTGTGCGTACGTCGACTTGCCCGCCCCGGACGGACCGTCGATCGCGACGATGCCCTCGGGCGCGCCCAGGCGGGCCAGCACGGCTGCGGCGTCCACGGTCAGCTCGGCGGGGTCTCTTCGAGCACGCGCGGCGGCTCGGCCAACGATCGCCGGCCGCTCATCGCGCGGCCGAGGGTCATCTCGTCGGCGAACTCCAGCTCGGCACCCATGGGCAGGCCCGCAGCGGGGCGGGTGACGGTGAGGCCGGGGAAGTCCTTGAGCATCCGCATCAGGTAGGTGGCCGTGGCCTCGCCCTCGAGGTTCGGGTCGGTGGCGATGATGACCTCGTCCACGTCGACACCGTCGACCGAGGTGCCGAGCCGCACGAGCAGCTCGCGGATGCGGAGCTTGTCCGGTCCCACCGACTTGATCGGGTTCAAGGCGCCGCCGAGCACGTGGTAGAGCCCGCGGAACTCGCGGGTGCGCTCGATCGCCGACGACGTCCTTGGCGTCCTCGACGACGCAGATCTTCGAGGCGTCGCGGCGCGGGTCGGAGCAGATCCGGCACCGCTGCTCGGCGGAGACGTTGCCGCACACCTCGCAGAAGCGCACGTCGTTGCGCACCCGGGTGAGCGCGTTCGTGAGCCGGTCGATGTCGGTCGGCTGCACCCCCAGGAGGTGGAAGGCGATGCGCTGCGCGCCGCGCGGTCCCACCCCCGGGAGTTTCGCGAGCTCGTCGATCAGCTCTTGAACGGGTCCTTCGTACACGTGCCGACCGTCAGAAGGGCAGGCCGCCGGCCAGCGGCCCCATCTTCTGCTGCGCGACGGCGGCCGTGTTGTCCGCCAGGTTCGTCAGGGCGCCCAGGATCAGGTCCTGCAGGGTCTCGACGTCCTCCGGGTCGACCACCTTGGGGTCGATGGTCAGGGACTTCACCTGGCCGTCGCCGGTACCGGTCACCTTCACCAGGCCACCGCCGGCCTGGCCCTCGACCGTCGTCACGGCGAGCTCCTCCTGCGCCGCCATGAGCTGCTGCTGCATCGCACCGACCTGCGCCATCAGGTCTTCCATCGAGCCTCCGGGCTGCATGTGCCGTCTCCCTCCGCCGGTCAGGTGACCCGCTATGTCCGATTCGTGTTACTCGTGATTCCACTGTGCCGATTGGGGCGGTACAGTGCGATCCGTGAAGAACCGCCGTTCCGCCCTCGCGGCCGCGACCGTGCTCCCCGCGCTGATCCTCTCCGGCTGCACCGTCGGTGACACCGGATCGCAGCGGAACGCGGCCGCACCCACCAGCCTATCGCTCGGTGGGCCGGCCCTCGTGAACAACGCGGCGCCGCTCGCCGCGGGCGCACTGAACGGCAAGAAGATCTTCGTCGATCCCGGCCACAACGGCGCGAACGACGCCTCCATCAACAAGCAGGTCCCCACCGGCCGCGGCGGCACCAAGCCCTGCCAGACCACCGGCACGACCAGCATCAACGGCGTTCCCGAGCACACGTTCAACTACGCCGTGGCCTACAAGCTCTACCAGGCGCTCACCGCCGCGGGCGCCCAGGTGATGTTCTCCCGCACCGACGACACCTCCGTCGCCTCGTGCATCGACGCCCGAGCCGAGGCGGCGAACCGCTGGGGCGCCGATGCCGCCGTCAGCATCCACGCCGACGGCTCCGCCCCCGGTAATCGCGGGTTTCACGTGAATCTTTCCTCGCCGCCGCTCAACCCCGCACAGGAGACGGCGAGCCCGGCGTACGCCGCGAAGATGCGCGACGCGCTCGTCGCGGGCGGGTTCACCCCGGCCGCGTACATCGGCTCCGGTGGCCTCTACCCCCGCTCCGACCTGGCCGGACTGAACCTCGCGACGGTCCCGTCGGTGCTGGTCGAGGCCGGCAACCTGCGCGACGCCGAGGAGGCCAAGGTGCTCGAATCCCCCGACGGCCAGCAGCGGCTCGCCGACGCGATCGCCGCCGGCATCAGCGCGTACCTGGGCTCGCCCACGACGCGGTAGCCGGAAGCACCCGGAGATTCCGCACTCAGTCGCCCTCCGAATCCGAATCCGGCTTCGGAGGCTCGTGCACGGCGAATTCTCCGGCGTCGAGGTCACGCGCGCTCACGAACTCCCGCTCGGTTCCGTCGATCGGGTCCGTGAAGGCCAACCGGCGGGCCAGCAGGCGCAGCGGATCGGAGAAGTCGCCGTCCACGAACTCGCGCGGCTCGGGGTACAGCGGATCCCCCAGGATCGGCACCCCCAGCCCCGCCATGTGCAGCCGCAGCTGGTGGGTCTTCCCGGTCTCCGGGCGCAGCCGGTACCGGCCGACGGTGCCGCCGCGGCCGTCGGGCAGCTCCGCCTCCAGCGCGACGTGCGAGCGGGCGTTGACCGGGCCGTCGACCTCGTAGGCGCGCATGATCCCCGGCGTCTTCTCGATCCGTGACTCCACGATCGTCGGCAGCGCGAGGTCCGCGCGCAGCGGCGCCAGTGCGGCGTACTCCTTGCGCGCCACCCCGGTCGCGAACAACTGCTGGTACGGCCCGCGCACCGCGGGGTCACGGGTGAACAGCAACACGCCGGCGGTCAGCCGGTCCAGACGGTGCGCCGGCGAGAGCCGCGGCTCGTCCAGCTCGCGTCGCAGCCGGACCAGCGCGCTCTGCACCACGCGCGCACCGCGCGGGATCGTGGCGAGGAAGTGCGGCTTGTCGACGACGACGATCCGCTCGTCCTGGTAGAGGACGGGCATCGCGAACGGCACGTCGAACTCGTCGGGCAGCTCGCGGTACATCCACACCGCTTGGCGAGCGGTCACGACGGTCGCCGGGGTCAGCCGTGCACCGTCGGAGGCCAGGACGCACCCGGCCGCGCTCTCGCGCGCCACGTACTCCGCCGTGCCGGGAAAGCGTGCCTCGAGGATCTCGCCGAGCGGGCGCCCGGCCTCCTCCTCCGCGACGACGAGGCGGGTCGGGTCCACCCCGTCGCGCAGGGGCAGCGGCGCGACGGGGGTCCCGCGGTGCCGCCGCGGACGCCTAGCCGTTGGACTCGACCTGCACCTTGAGGTTGGTGAGCAGCTCGTCGTAGATGCGGCCGAGGCCCTTGGGCGCGAAGGTCTTCTCGAAGAAGCCGCCGATGCCGCCGGCGCCCTGCCAGGTGGTGGTGACGGTCGCGGTGGTGGCATCGCCCGCGCTGTCGGCGGCGACCGCGCGATAGGTCGTGACCATCGAGCTGTTGGCGTCGGTCTCGGTGATGGTGGCGCCATCGACGCTCACGGTCGCGCGCACGTTGCGCGAGCGCTTCTCCGTGGCCTGCAGGACCCATTCGGCGACGGTGCCGGAACCCTGGCCGCCCTCGACGACGCGGTAGTCGCGGTAGTTCGGAGGCAGGATCTCGGCGCGGCGGGTGTAGTCGCTGAGCGCGGCCAGAACGGCCTCGGGCGCGGCGGAGATGGTGATGGACTTGGTGGCGGTTACCTGGGCCAACGTACTTCGATCCTCTGAGTATCGGGGTCCCCGACGAGGTCGGAGACGTGGGTGTCGGCACCGCCGACGGGTTCGTCGCCAGCCTAACCAATCGGTAACGGCCCGCGCGCGGCGCGGCCGAGGGGTATAGCGTCGGTGATCGTGAGTGCTCGCAACATGACGCCGGCGCGAACCCCGTCGACGGTCCCGATCGCAGGCGAGGCGGCCTACGCGGAGGGGCTCGCGCGCCTGCGCGAGAGCTACCGTGCGATCCCGCCGAACGCCCGCGTCCGCCTGGCCAAGAAGACCTCCAACCTGTTCCGCGCCCGCGCGGCCGCCGAGGCCCCCGGTCTCGACGTCTCCGGGCTCGCCTCGGTCATCTCGATCGACCCCGAAGCCCGCACCGCGGACGTCGGCGGGATGTGCACCTACGAGGACCTGGTGGCGGCGACGCTGCCCTTCGGTCTCGCCCCGACGGTGGTGCCGCAGCTCAAGACGATCACCCTCGGCGGCGCCGTGAGCGGCATGGGCATCGAGTCCAGTTCGTTCCGGGCCGGACTGCCGCACGAGGCGGTGCTCTCGATGGACATCCTCACCGGCAGCGGCGAGGTCGTGACCGCCGCACCCGGCGGACCCGACGCCGAGCTCTTCTTCGCGTTCCCCAATTCGTACGGCACGCTGGGGTATTCGACGCGGCTGACCGTCGCTCTGGAGCCCGTGACCCGGTACGTCGAACTGCGGCACGTGCGGTTCCACACGCTCGACGACCTGCAGGAGACGATGGGCGAGATCGTCGACGCCCGCGAGTACGAGGGCGAGCCCGTCGACTACCTCGACGGCGTGGTCTTCTCGGCCGACGAGTCCTACCTGGTGCTCGGTCGCAAGACCGACGAGCCGGGACCGCTCAGCGACTACACCGGGCGCGAGATCTACTACCGCTCGATACAGCACCCCGACGGGGTCACCCGCGACCGGCTCACCACGCACGACTACCTGTGGCGCTGGGACACGGACTGGTTCTGGTGCTCGCGTGCCTTCGGCGCACAGAACCCGAAGGTGCGGCGACTGTGGCCGAAGCACCTGCTGCGCAGCAGCTTCTACTGGAAGCTGGTGGCGCTGGACCGGCGGTGGGACATCGGCGATCGGCTCGCCGCGCGCAAGGGTGAACCGCCCGGCGAGCGCGTGGTCCAGGACATCGAGGTGCACATCGACGAGATCACCGAGTTCCTCGAGTGGTTCCTCGACGAGATCCCCATCGAACCGATCTGGCTGTGCCCGTTGCGCTTGCGCGACCCGCTGCCGACCGGCGCCGACCCGGACCGGCCCTGGCCGCTGTACCCGTTGGAACCCCGCGAGACCTACGTCAACGTCGGTTTCTGGTCCGCGGTCCCGAAGCAACCCGGCCAGATCGAGGGCCGGGCGAACCGCCTCATCGAGGAGAAGGTGTCGGAACTGGGAGGGCACAAGTCCCTCTACTCCGAGGCCTTCTACGAGCGCGCCGAGTTCGACGAGCTCTACGGCGGAACCCACTTGGAGAAGTACAAGTCCCGCTACGACCCGGAGGATCGCCTGCTGGGCCTGTACGACAAGACAGTCAGGAGGCAGTGAATTGACGCGATCCACTGAGCATCTCCCCAAGCTCAGCCTCGCCGAGATCATCGAGAAGGTGGCGGGCGGCAAGCTCGCCATCCGGGTCAAGGCCTACGACGGCTCGTCCGCCGGGCCGGACGACGCACCGTACGGCCTGGACCTGCTCACCCCGCGCGGAACCACCTACCTCGCAACCGCGCCCGGCGACATGGGCCTCGCGCGCGCCTACATCGCCGGCGATCTGGAACTGACGGGGGCGCCCCCGGGAGATCCGTACGAGGCGCTGCGGGCGCTGTCCGACGACCTCAAGTTCGCCAAGCCCGGCCCCCGGCTCATCGCGCAGATCGCGCGCTCCGTCGGTGCGGAGCACATGATCCCGATCGCGCCACCGCCGCAGGAGGCCATCCCGCGCTGGCGACGGATCGCGGAGGGGATGCGGCACAGCAAGGCGCGCGACGCCGACGCGATCCACCACCACTACGACGTGTCCAACCGCTTCTACGAGCTGGTGCTCGGGCCGTCGATGACCTACACGTGCGCCTGCTACCCGGATTCCGGTGCGACACTGGAGGAGGCGCAGGAGAACAAGTACCGCCTGGTCTACGAGAAGCTGCGACTGAAGCCGGGCGACCGTCTCCTGGACGTCGGCTGCGGCTGGGGCGGCATGGTGCGGCACGCGGCCCGCCGTGGGGTGCATGCCATCGGCGCGACCCTCTCCAAGGAGCAGGCGGAGTGGGCGCAGGCCGCGATCGAGGCGGAGGGCCTGGGCGAGTTCGCGGAGGTGCGCTACAGCGACTACCGCGACGTGCCCGAGAGCGACTTCGACGCGATCAGCTCGATCGGCCTGACCGAGCACATCGGCGTGCACAACTACCCGTCGTACTTCACGTCGCTGCGCGAGAAGCTCAAGACTGGTGGCCTGCTGCTCAATCACACGATCACGCGGCACGACAACAAGCTGTCGGGCAAGGGCGGACAGTTCATCGACCGGTACGTCTTCCCCGACGGCGAGCTCACCGGCTCCGGCCGCGTGATCGCCGCGATCCAGGACATCGGCGGGATGGAGGTGCGGCACGAGGAGAACCTCCGCGAGCACTACGCCCGCACCCTGGCCGGCTGGTGCGCCAACCTGGTCGACAACTGGGACGAGGCCGTGGCCGAGGTCGGTCTGGGCACCGCCCGCGTGTGGGGGCTCTACATGGCCGGTTCTCGCATCGGCTTCGAGCGCAACGTCGTCCAGCTGCACCAGATCCTGGCGGTCAAGCTCGACGAGAAGGGCGGAGCGGGCGACCTGCCGCTGCGCCCCTGGTGGAACGCCTGAGTCCGGGGTCAGCCGCGGAAGTACTTCACCACCAGTAGGCGACGCTCCGGATACAGGAAGGCCCGCACCGTGCCGGGCTCGACGGCCACGAAGGCGTCGAGCCCGGCATCGGTGAGCCCGACCCCCGGATCACCGAGCTCGGCCGGCAGCTCGGGGCGCGACCTGTCCGGTGCCGTCCCCGCCGCGTCACGCAGCCGGGCGGTCACCGCCTCACCGCCGAGGGCGATCACCGCGTCGATCCACACGGCGCCGGGCCCGGGAACACGGTCGTCGGCGTTGGAGCGCCCGATCCATCGAACCGTGAAACTGTCGCCGATGTTCGTGACCCGCTTGCGAATCGGCGCCACGTCGTCGCGCACGGTCGGCGCGGAAAGTGCGGGCTTCGACGGAGCGCACCCGGCGACCACCGGCGCGAACAGCGCCCCCAGGATCACCGAGCGGCGCGAGGCGTGCATCAGATGGGGCGGGCGCCGAGTTCGTTCTTGAGCAGCTCCAGCGCGATCTCGTCCGGGTCGCGACGGGGCGCGCCGGCGCCGCCGGAGACGGCGTCCTCCCGGTGTGCGGCGTCCATCATCTCCTCTTCGGAGATCTCCTCGACGGGCGCCGGCTCGGGGTCCGGCTCGGGCGGCAGCGGAATGTCGTCGTGGTGCGACGGTGCGCGGTTCTCCCGGCCGGCCGGGCGCGGGTCCGGGCGCTGCTCGCCCGCGCGGCTGCGACGCTCGAAGGTGGGCGGCGCCTTCCGCAGCTCGGCTGCGGGACGCTGCTGCTGCTGCGCCGCCGCAGGGGCGCCCTGCTGACGGGCGCCGCTGCCGTCGCCGACCTCGACGTTCCACTGCGTACCGAAGACCTCGCGGACCGCATCACGCAGGTTGCCCACGTGTTGCTGATCGCTGAACCGGCCGAGCAGCGCGGGGATCGGCAGCGCCAGGTGCAGGGTATCGCCGGACAATCCGAGTACCTGCACGTTCGGCATCAGGGCGAACGTGACCGTGCTGCGGTCCTTGACCGCGCGCAGCACCTTGGGCCACGCCGTGCGCACCTCCTCGACGGAGGGGCCCGACGGTGCCTGCGCCGCGGGCGCGGCGGCGGCCTGCGGCTCGGGTTCGGGACGGTACTCGGGCTCGGGTGCCGGGGGCACCGGCTCCGGGGCCGCGGCACGCACGGGCTCCGGCGCGGGCGGCTCCACTGCCTGCGGCGGGGCAACGGGCTCCGGCTCCCGCGCGGGTGCGGGCGGCTCCGGCTCGCGCGGGGGCGCCTCCGGCTCCGGGCGGTGCAGCACGGGCTCCGACTCGACGGGCTCCTCCGGCCGCGGGGCCGCGGGCTGTTCGTGCTGCGCCGCCGCGGGCTCCGGCGCCACGGGCTCCGGCGCCACTGACTCCGGTGAAGCGGGCTCGGGCGCGACGGGCTCGGGGGCGGCCGGCGCCACCGGCTGCTGGGCCGGCGCGGGCTCGGCCTGCGGTGCAGCCGCGACGGGCTCCTGCGCGGGAGCGACCGGCTGCGACGGAGCCGCGGGCCGGGCGGCAGCAGCGGGCTGCGGCGCGGGCTCAGCGGCGGCCTCCGCCTGGCGCTGACTGGGCCGGACGAAACGGGACGGCGGACCGTCGGGCTGGGGTTGGGGTGCGGAGACCGGACCGCCCGAGGGCGCGGCGGGCGCGGAACCCGGCCCGACTGCGGCGCCACCGGCGGCGGGCGCGCCCGCGGGGCGCCGTTCGAGCGCCTCGAGGCGCTGGAGCAGCGCGGCCTGCGCATCGTCGGCCGCGGGGAGCAGCATGCGGGCGCACATGACCTCGAGCAGCAGGCGCGGCGAGGTGGCGCCGCGCATCTCGGCGAGCGAGGCGTGCGTGACCTCGGCGCAGCGCGTGAGGGTGGCGAGACCGAGCTTCGCGGCCTCCCCGCGCATCGTCTCGAGCACGTCCTGCGGCACGTCGATGAGGCCGCGATCAGCGGCGTCCGGGACGGTGTGCAGGAGGATCAGGTCGCGCAGGCGCTCGAGCAGGTCGGTGGCGAAACGACGGGGATCGTGCCCGGCCTCCATCACCTTCTCGACGGCGCCGAACAGGGCCGCGCCGTCGGCGACGGCCAACGCGTCGACGGCGGCGTCGATCAGAGCCGTGTCGGTGACGCCGAGCAGGCCGAGGGCGCGGTGGTAGGTCACGCCCTCGGGGCCGGCGCCGGCCAGCAGCTGATCCATGATCGAGAGCGAGTCGCGCGGGGAACCGCCGCCCGCGCGGATGACCAGCGGGTACACCGGGGGCTCGACCGCGACGTGCTCGGCACCGGTGATCTTCTCCAGCAGCGGCCGCATGACGTTGGGCGCGAGCAACCGGAATGGGTAGTGGTGTGTGCGCGAGCGGATCGTGCCGAGCACCTTGTCGGGCTCGGTCGTCGCGAAGATGAACTTGATGTGCGCCGGTGGCTCTTCAACGATCTTCAGCAGGGCGTTGAAGCCTGCCGCGGTGACCATATGGGCCTCATCGATGATGAAGATCTTGTAGCGGTCGCGGGTAGGCGCGAACGTTGCGCGCTCGCGCAGGTCGCGGGCGTCATCGACGCCACCGTGGCTGGCCGCGTCGATCTCGATGACGTCGAGGCTGCCGGCCGAGCCCGTGGCGAGGTCGACGCAGGAGGGGCACACTCCGCACGGCGTGGGCGTGGGGCCCTGCTCGCAGTTGAGGCAACGGGCCAGGATGCGCGCCGAGGTGGTCTTGCCGCAGCCGCGCGGGCCGGAGAACAAGTACGCATGGTTGACCCGCCCGGAGCGCAGCGCCTGCATCAGCGGCTCGGTGACGTGCTCCTGGCCGATGACGTCGGCGAACGTCGCGGGACGGTACTTGCGGTAGAGAGCCACGGTGCCAGGCTACCGGCAGGGTCCGACAGCGTCGCAGCTTGCTCGCCGACCGCCCGCCGGGCGGCTGCGGCGCGCCGTCACCGCTCCGGCTCGTCGGCCGGAGCGACCGCCGGGAACTGCCCCGTCGAGTGCGGCGGGACCGCCGGGAACCGGCCCGTCGGGTACGGCGGTGCCGGAGGGACGAACCGCGCCGGCCCGGGCGGCGGCGGCATCGGCGTGCCGCCGAGGCGGTCGGCGAAGGCGAGCGCCAGCAGCATGCACAGCGACACGAACAGCACCAGCACGAACGCCGGGTGCAGCTGCACGGACACCAGGCCGGCCAGCATGAGCACCGCCCACACGCAGCAACTCGCGACACGGGCCACCAGCGATCCCTTGGCGAGGAAGACCGCGAGTCCGATCAGTCCGACGAGGGCCGCGACGAGGAGCACCGCCAGCGGGGCGATCAGGGTGAGCAGGTACAGGCCCCACCCCTCGCCCGCGTCGACGTAGCTGTCAGCCGAATCGCTGTCGAAGGCGGTCATCCAGTAGATCACCAACCCCACGACGGTGAGCGCGGCGATGAGCGCCTGGATCAGAGCGAGCGCGCGGTGGATGCGCGGAACCGGCACGACCATCGGATACATCTCTCCCCCTGCCCTTTGCGTGTGCACCCACGGTAGCGGGCGGACCGTCGGCGGAGAAGAGCGAAAGCGGCGAACGGCGGCCCGGGGATGCCGGGCCGCCGTTCGCGGAGCTCCTACTTCTTGTCGCGGTCGAGACCGAGGACGTCCGTGATGTAGAAGAACGGATCGGTCTGGTCGGTCAGCCCGACGACGTTCGCGGCGCCGGGGCCGTACGCCGCGATGCGGACCTGGCCGCCGGTGTGCTGCTCCTCGCCCGGATCCAGCGACGTGCCGTAGTTGACCGTCAGCTGGCCGCCGTCCTTGGTGGCGAGCGTGCGGGTCAGGCCGGGGGTGACGGTGCCGGCCTCGATGATCTGGCTGGTGTGTGCGTGGTCGGCGGTGACGATGACGAGCGTGTCCTTGTCCTGCTTGGCGAACTCGAGCGCGGTGGACACCGCCTCCGAGAGCTGCACGGTCTCGCCGATCTGGCCGCAGGCGTCGGCGTCGTGGTTGGCCTTGTCGACCGAGCCCGACTCGACCTGCAGGAAGAAGCCCTTGTCGCCCTTGAGCAGGTCGATGGCCTTCTTGGTCAGCGACTCCAGCTTCGGGGTGGCGCCGAAGGCGGGGTTGGGCGAGCAGGTGACGGCCGGCTCCTTGCCGCCCTCCTTGGTGGCGGTCGCCTTGTCCCACAGCCGCGGCAGGTTGCCGTCGGCGAAGACGCCGAGCACCGGCTTGTCCTGGTTCGCCTCCGTGACGGCCTCGAGCTCCGCGCCCGAGCGGGCGATCTGGTACCCGCGCTCCTTGGCCTGCACCTCGAGGGTCTTGTCGCGGTACTCGCCGGCGGTCGCGGTCTCCTGGAAGGTCTTCCAGCCGCCGCCGAGGGTGACGTCGGCGCGCGCCGCGAGCATCTGCTCGGTGATCGAGCCGGCGCCGCCGTTCTCCAGCAGGTTCTCGGGGCACTTCTCCTTGGTGGCGACGGGGCCGTAGCACTTGCGCTGCGCGACGTGCGAGACCTGGACGGCGGGGGTGGCGTCCTGCAGCTCGGCCGTGGAGACGTTGCCGGTCTTGCGACCGTTCGCCTTGGCGATCTCGAGGATCGAGCGCTGCGCCTTGCCGTCGACGTCGACGCCGACGGCGCCGTTGTAGGTCTTGGTGCCGGTGGCCCATCCGGAGCCGGAGGCGGCGGAATCGGTGGTGTAGTCCGGCTTCTTGGTCTTCTTATCGATCGCGTAGGTGGTGTAGTCGCCCGACAGCGGCAGCTCGTCGATGCCGGGGATCTTGCCGCCCGCACCCCACTGGTAGTTCCGGGCGAGGGTCAGCTCCTGATTGGCGGTGCCGTCGCCGATGATGAGGATGACGTTCTTGGCCTTCGAGCGCTGGATCGAGTCGGCGATCGCCTGGGTCTGATCGCCCGCGAGCCGCTTGGCGCCGCCGTGGGTGGTGACGTCGCCGGCCGCCTGCCGGTTGATCTCCACCTTCGCGGCCGTCTCGCCCGAGGTGCCGGGCCCGTCGCCGCCGCCGTTGCCGCAGGCCGCGACCACGCCGAGCACCGCCACCGCGCTGACGGCCATCGCCGTCCGCGCCTTTCCGCTACCGAGGTTCGTCATTGCCGTAGCGAAACATGCGCGCATGAACATGAATCAGTGTGCGGGTGAACAGTTCGCTATCGCGGATGCGAGCGGCGCTCGAACCGCCCCGTCAGCGCCTGCGCGAGGGCGGAACCGAACAGCAGTCCGAGGGCGAGAGCGCAGATCACCGCCGCCACGTCGACGACGGTGCGCGCGCCCTGCTCCGGATCGATGCCCACCGACGTCACCGACAACAGGCCGAGGCTGCCGGGCACGAGCACCCAGAACGCCGGGAGGAAGACCACCAGCCGCGACCACTGCGGCCGCACCGCCGCCACCAGCGATGCGCCGAGGCTGCCCGCGATCGCACCGAGGAAGCCGCCGAGCACGACGCCCGAGAGCGCCTGCCCCGCGAGCTGCGCGCCGAAGGCCGCGGCCACCACCAGGCCGATCGCCGGAAGCAGCCGCATCGACGCGCCCTCGTTGAGGCACACCCCCACGCAGATCAGCGCCAGCCCGATGGGCGGCCCCCACCAGCCGAGCTGGTTGATCCGCTCGTTGACGAGCATCTCCGGCGCGACGCCGAGCACGGACGTCGCGCTGAGCACGCCGAGCGAGAACAGCAGCAGCTGCACGGTCCCGAACGTCAGCCGGGAGCTGCCCGCGACCATCGCGCCGGCCGCGAGCTCCGACATGCCGGTCACCATCAACGCGCCCGGCAGCAGCACCGCCAGCGGCGCGAGGAGGGTGCGCAGCGGACCGTCGAGCCACCCGGCCTGCGCGGCGGCGAAGACGCCCGTCCCCACGGTGAAGGCCGCGATCGTCGGCAGCAGCGTGGCCGCGAGCCGCACCCGCCCCGCGGCCTTGACCAGCAGCATCACCACCACGCCGCCGATCGCCGCGGCGGCGATGTTGGGCAGTCCGGGCTGCAGCAGCATCGCGATGCCGACGGCGATCACCGACCACGAGGCGTCCTGCACCCACTGCGGGTAGTGGTGCGGCAGCGAGCGCAGGGAGCCGATGCGGGCGAACGCCTCGTCGACCGACAGGGTCCGCGCGACGAGCTCGCGCCGCACCTCGGCGACCACCTCCGACTGCTCGAGCCGGAGCGGGCCCGCGATCGATTCGAAGGTGGCGGGGGCGCCGGGCTCGAGCCCCAGGGTGAGGCCGGTGGGCGTGGCCCCGATCTGTGCGAGCGGATGTCCGAGCGCGGTCGCGACGCTCTTCAGCTCGCCCTCGACCTCGTGCACGGGTTGACCGCCCGCGATCATCGCGGCTCCGAGGTAGGCCAGGAGTCGGCGGTCCTCGGTGCGCCAGTCAGGCAGCACGGCCGGACCGGTCCGGTCCGGCCGGGACGGCCTCGTCCGCGAGCGCGGGTCGTTCCTCCGTGTGCCGGAGGTACCAGGCGGAGCCGATCAGCGTGGCGACGAAGATCCACACGTAGACACCGCCGGCGAGTGCCTTGAGCACGGGGTTGTCCATCGGGCGCAGGAAGATCCCGATCGCGTACGTGTCGTGCACGTCGTCGACGCCCGTCGGCTGCAGGTTCGGGAAGTAGGTGACCCAGATGAAGGTGGCCGCGACCAGCGCGGCGGCCGCCACGAGGGCGAGCGCGCGCCGACCGGGATCGTCGGTGAGCAGGGCGCGGCCTATGAGGAGGACGAGCAGCGGCACGATCCACACCCAGTGGTGCCCCCAGGAGAAGGGCGAGACGGCACAGGCGGTCAGGCCCACGAGGGTGACCGCGAGCAGGACCTCGTCGCGCCGGTACGCCCAGGCCGCGATGCCCAGGCCCGCGAGAGCCGCGGGCACGGCGACGGCCAGCCAGACCGCGGTCGAGGGCTCCTCGGCGTGGGTGAGGTACGCGATGAGGCCGTTGATCGACTGGTTGCCGACCTGGTTCGGCTCGCCCACCCGGTTGGCGTCGAGGAAGGTGCCCGACCAGTACTGCCACGACTGCTGCGGGATCACCAGGAAGCCGATCACGACGGTGCCGGCCAGCGTCGCGATCGCGGTGCGGGCCTCACGCCACTGCCGCGTGACCACGAGGTAGGCGAGGAAGAACAGCGGGGTGAGCTTGATGCCCGCGGCGATGCCGATGCTGAAGCCCTTGAACCGGGCACCGGCCGGGCGGCCGAGGTCCCACAGCAGGAGCAGCATGAGGAAGACGTTGATCTGGCCGAACCACAGCGTGGTGCGCACGGGCTCGAGCACCGTGGCGACCAGCGTCAGGCAGATCGCCGCGAACCACACGCGCCAGTCGCGGACGAAGCCCACCAGGCGCAGCGCGATGAGGATGCAGGCCAGCAGCGCGAGCATCACGGCGATGGTCCACACCCAGCGCAGGACCTCCGTGGACATCCAGCTCAGGGGCACGAACAGCACGCCCGCGAAGGGCGTGTAGGTGAACGGCAGGATGTCGTTGAGCAGCGGACCGTCGTAGAGGCCCTCGCCGCCGTGCGCGACGATCTCGCCCCCCTTGCGGTAGACCTCGGCGTCGATCTGGTTGTGGAAGAGCCCGTACATCGGTGTCGAGAACGGGATGCGGACGAACTGCTGCCACACCGCGACGGCAGCGGCCATCGCGAAGAGGGCCAATACCCACCACTGCCGGGGGAAACGCCGGCTGTTCTCGTCCGCCACCGGCGCGATCCTCCTGCTCAGGCGCGCCCTACTCGGGCTGCGACATCAGCTTTTCAGCAGAAGCCAAGAGTACACAGGTGGCCACGCCGTCCATTGCGGTCTCAAGCTCGTCGATCGACGGGAACGTCGGCGCGAGGCGGATGTTGCGGTCGTTCGGGTCGTCGCCGTGCGGGAAGGTGGCGCCGGCGGCGGTCAGGGAGATGCCCGCCTCCTTCGCCAGGGCGACGGTGCGCGCGGCCGTCCCGTCGAGCACGTCGAGGCTGATGAAGTAGCCGCCCGTGGGCTCGCTCCAGGAGGCGACCTTGGCCGCGCCCAGCCGGTCCTCGAGGATCTCGAGGACGCGGGCGAACTTCGGCGCGATCAGGTCGCGGTGCTTGCGCATGTGGGCGCGCACACCGTCGGCGTCACCGAAGAAGCGGACGTGCCGCAGCTGGTTCACCTTGTCGGGGCCGATCGAGGTCAGCCCGGTGTACTTGCCGTACCAGCCCAGGTTCTCGGCGGAGGCGCCGAAGAAGCTCACGCCGGCGCCCGCGAAGGTGATCTTCGAGGTGCTGGCCAGCACGTACGGCCGGTTCGGGTGGCCGGCCGCGGCGGCCAGGCCCAGGACGTCGGGGTCCGACGGTGCGTCGCCCACGAGGGGGTGCACGGCGTACGCGTTGTCCCAGAAGACGCGGAAGTCGGGCGCGGCGGTCGGCATCGACACCAGCTCGCGGGTGACCTCCTCCGAGTACACCGCGCCGGTGGGGTTGGCGAACTTCGGGACGGTCCAGATGCCCTTGATCGCGGGATCCTTCGCCACGAGCTCCTTGACCACCGCCATGTCGGGGCCGTCCGGGTTCAGCGGCACGACGATCATCTCGATGCCGAACTCGGCGGTGATGGCGAAGTGCCGGTCGTAGCCGGGAGCGGGGCAGAGGAACTTCACCGTGTCCTCGGCGCCCCACGGCCGCTCACCGTCGACGGTGCCGTGGATCCACGCCAGGGTGATCAGGCGGTGCATGATCTCGAGGCTGGAGTTGTTCTGCGCGTACAGGTTCGCGACGGGGATGCCCAGCAGCTCGCCGAAGATCGCGCGCAGCTCGGGCAGGCCGGCGAGGCCGCCGTAGTTGCGGGTGTCGGTGCCGTCCGCGGCGCGGTAATCGCCCTCGCCCGGCAATGCGAGCAGCGCGTTCGACAGGTCGAGCTGATCGGGCGCCGGCTTGCCGCGGGTCAGGTCCAGCTTCAGCCCCCGGGCCTTGAGCGTCTCGAACAGTTCCGTCAGCTTCGCGTGGACGTCGGCGAGCTCGGACTGACTCAGGGACACGTAGGTGGACATCGGGTGCGCCTCCGGCGGATATTCGGGCCCGGACATAAAGGGGACTCCGCGCACCCGCCAGAGCCCGTTGACCCTTGCTGCGTTCCCGCCCTGGGGGAGTTCACAGGATGGACGCCGCGCGGAGTCCGGTGTCGACTATACGTGGTCGTCCTGGTTTGGGTCGACGGGGGCCGTCGTCTACAGTGGTCCACGGAGGATTCGCCTAGCGGCCTATGGCGCACGCCTGGAACGCGTGTTGGGTTAACGCCCTCAGGGGTTCAAATCCCCTATCCTCCGCAGATCAGGGGCGGTTCCGAGCACATCGGAACCGCCCCTGAGTCGTTTCCGCACCCGGTCGAGCGACGCGACGGCCAGCGGCACCTCCCTCGCGATGATGCAGCATCGAACAAGTGTCTGTTCACAGTGGCGTCCGCGATGCTAACCTCGGGCCACGGATCGACGGCGGCGCCGTCGACACGGCGGAGCGAGGGGGAGACATGGGTTCGAAGCGCCCCGGCCGCCTGCGCCGAGCAGTGCGGAAGACCGTCGAATTCGCGGCCGAGGTCGTCGCGGATGTCCTCACCAAGCTCATCCCGTAGCCCGCAGCCTGTCGACCGGAGAAGGAGTCTCGTGTCCCGTGTGCTCGATCCCGAGGTCGCGGGCGGTCTCGGCGACGAGTCGGTGCTGGACACATCGGTGCATCCGCCGCTGGTGCACCGACTGCACTTCGTGGTCGCAGGCTGGCTCGGTGACGATCTGATCCAGAGTTTCCCGGTGTACCTCCACGGCACCGCTGCCGACGACCTGCGGATCACCGAGGATCTCCTGCTCGAAGTCTCGGATCGGGCGTGGGACACGCTCTCCCGGTTCTCCGTGAACCACTGCGAGATCGGGAGCGCGGATGGCGGAGCGGAGTTCTGATGTTCGGTTTCCGACGTGAGCGCACGAACGCGCGCGCCCACCAGCGCGAATCCGCCGACGCCTTCGTCGCACTGGAGCAGGGCGCGTTCCAGGTGTACGACGCCGAGACCTCGGCGATCAATTCCGCTGTCGTCTCGGCGATCACGGGGCGGAAGACCCGTGTCCTGGCGGGGAACTGGACCGGCGTTCAGTTCTGGATCGACCACGACGCCGCGGCCGACGATGACAGCGCCATGGTGTTCATGCTCGACCCCTCCACGATGATCCTCGAGGACTTCGTCGAGCAGGGACGGTTCGTCGCAGCGATCCTCGAGAGAACCATCGTGGCCGGCATGGAGGTGGAGCTGCTCCGTACCTGGCTGGCCGAACGGTCGATGGAGTCCCTCGCGCCGAACACCTGCGTGCCCGTCCACCCGCAGCAGTTCCTCACCGGGTCCGTCGACGCGCGGCCGTTGAGCACGGACAGCGTCTCCACCACGGGCTGGCTGATCCACAGCGCGAAGGCACTGCGCGTCATGCACGACCTCGAGCTGCGGGCGGGAGACCCCCTGCCGGCCGACTTCGCCGAGCGCGTCGCCGACCTGTGAGGTCAGCGCGACGTTAGGCTCCTGACGAAACTCCTCCGAGCACAGGAGACACCGTGGCCAAGGGCTATTGGGTCAGCGTCTACCGCGTCATCAAGGATCCGGAGAAGGTGGCCGCCTACGACGTGCTCGCCGGCGCAGCCGTCCGGGCCGGCGGCGGACGGCTCCTCTCCCGCGACGGTCGTGTCGCCCCGTACGAGCAGGGTGTCGCCGAGCGGACGATCCTGATCGAGTTCGAGAGTTTCGAGCAGGCCGTCGCCACCCGCGAGAGCGCGGCGTACCAGGAGGCACTGGCAGCGCTGGGCGATGCCGTGGAGCGCGACTTCCGCGTCGTCGAAGGCCTCGACTGACACCGGTGCGCCCGTCCCATTGCGGGACCGGTCAGTCGGTGATCGCCGCCGCCGCGGCCGCGAGCTTGGGGATCAGCGTGTTGCGGTAGCCACGCTCCGCGGCGTTGCGGGCGAACTTCTGCTGCCGGTCGTCGACGTCGAAGCCCGCATTCGACGGACGCCACCCACCGATGAGTGCAGTCCCTCACAAAAGATCTTCTGGTAGTGCGCTCGAACCGAAGCCTCACTAAACTTAACTGGCATCCGCACCCGCGCCCCCGCCCCGGAGACAGTGATGCAGTGGACCGTGATCGACCTCGCCGACGCGATGAGGCTCGCGCGCGACCTGGGCGATTCCTGGTCGAGCGCATCCGAGCTGGTGGAGATCGTCGCCGAGCGTCGTGATCGACCGATCGAGGTGGCCGCCACCGACCTGACCGGCACCGGAATCACCGGCACGGTGCTCGCCGGGCACGACCGGGACACCATCGTCCACGCGACGGGCCTCCCGCCCTTCTTCACCGAGCACGTGATCTTCCACGAGCTGGGGCATCTGGTCTGCGGACACCTCGACGGTGCCGCGACCGGGCCACAGGATCGGATGCGCTTCCGCAGCGCCCACTCCGATCCGGCGCAGGAGCACGAGGCGGAACTGCTCGCGACGGCGTTCGCACAGGTCCGCTCGGAGCGGGATCGTCGGCGCGGCCGCCTCGCCGACGACGGCGGATTCATCGCCACCCTCGCCCCTCACATGCTGTCGCAATGAGGTCGACGTGCCGCCCCCGCCCACCGTCGTCGTCCTGAACGACGTCCTGTTCTCCGGGGCGGCGATCGCGTGCGCCGTGGTCGCCCTCCTGATCGCGGCCACCTGCTTCACGCCGGGTCGCGCGGCGCGCGTGCGCCGGTGGCTGGCGATCTCGTTCACGCTCAAGGGCCTGGGCTTCGCCAGCGCGGCGCCCTGGATCGTGCGTCGGGTGAACGCGGTGTTCGAGGACTCGGCGTCCCTCCTGATCACCTACGCCATCTCTCCGCTCTGGTGCGCAGCGATGATCCTGGTCGCCCGCGCCTGGCGGCACGGCTCCGTCACCCGGCTGTTCGGCTACGGCATCGGCGGTGCCGCGCTCGCCAGCACGCTCGCGATGATCGTGCTCTGGTGGCACACACCGCGCACCGACCTCGTCGGATCCGTCAGCGCGAAGTTCGCCGAGACCGCGACGGGGACGGCGCTCATCCTCACCTACGCGGGCACGCTGTCCTTCGGGCTGATCGTGCTGCTCGGCGCCTGCCGGTTCCACACCGATCGCCTGGGCGAGCGGGCGACGCCGGCGGTGCGCACCGCGGTCACGATCATCTCGGTGGGCGTCGTCCTCGATCTGATCTTCGCCGCCAACCAGGCCGCGAAGGCGCTCTCCAGCGCGCGCGGGACGCCGATCGTCGTGCTCGAGTACCTCACCGCCGCAACCGCGATCGTGGCGGCGATACTCCTGGGCCTCGGGTTCGCGTACCCGGAGGCGCGGCACCGCCTTCTCGACGCCCGGCGGTCGGCCCGGGCGCGGCGCACGTGCCGGGCTCTCACCCCGCTGTGGACCGACCTGAACTCCAGCCGCGGCGCCGCGCCCGCGCCCTGGCTCAGCACGGCGCACCCCGAGGTCCGCGTCTACCGCATGATGGTGGACATCCACGACGGGCTGATCCACCTGGCCCCGCTCCTGCCCGGCGTCGGCGAGCGATCACACCCGCAGTCGAGCGCCGACTTCGCTCGGGAGATCCGCGGCGCGGTGTTGCAAATGCATAAATCAGACACTTCACTCGAGGGTGAGCTGGGTTTCGGCGAGATAGCCCGACGCCCCGATCTCCCCTTCGACCAGCAGATCTCCTGGGTGAGCGCGGTGTCGCAGGAATACCGATCGTTAACAGACCGTAAATAAGCTTCCAAAGTGATTCGTGTCACTACCGAATTCTACTGTCAGTAGATACCGTGGATGCCAGACGTTCCGCCGACGCCGCCGGACGTTGCACTCCCGCTCTCCCGCGACAGGGACATCCACGACCGCAAGGTGCTCGCCATGAACGAGAATTCCGTAGTCGAAACCCGTACCGAGACCTACCGGCGTCCCGACGGCGCCGGGATCTCCTACCGCTACACGCCGGCGGCCGCGCACGCCGGCGATCAGACCCCCGTCTTCCTGCTGCACGGGACGTTCCAGTCGGCGCAGGTCTGGCACTCCGTCGGAGTCGTCGACGCGCTGCGCGGTGATCGCCCGCTCATCGAGGTCGACATGCTCGGCCACGGCGCCAGCGACAAGCCCGTCGACCCGCAGCAGTACCTGATCGAGACGTTGGCCCACGACCTGCTCGGCATCGCCGACCAGTTGGGCATCGACCGGTTCCACACGGTCGGCTTCTCGCTCGGCGCCCGCACCTCGCTGCGCCTGCCCTTCCTCGCACCGGATCGGCTGGAATCGATGGTGTGCATCGGTGGTTCGCACCGTCCGCAGCCCTCGATGGCCGACCGGGTGTTCTTCCCGGGCGCCCGGGCGGCGCTCGACAGCGGCTCGATGGACACCTTCATGGACCACTGGGACGCCCAGCGCGAACGCCCCCTCAGCGCTTCGGCCCGCGAGCGACTGCGTACCAACGAGCCGGGAGCCCTGGCCGCGTTCTTCGATTCCCAGGAGCTCGATGCGGGACGCGAGATCGATGACTACGCAGCAGTATTCATTCCCGCTCTCTTCATCGTGGGGGAGCACGACACCGAGCGCCTGGCCGATTCCTGGCTGCTCGCCGGGACGATGCCGGCCGCTCGCTTCACCGTTCTCACCGGAGCGGGACACGCGGCCTCGATCCGCGAGGCCGGCCCCGAGATCGCGCGGCACTTCGCCGCCCTGGAGCTCAGCTCCGCCGCGTGATCGACTGCACTGCAGAGCAATCCGCCGGAACCCGGCCGACTTTCAGTCGGTCGGGTTCTGCGTCTGCTCCCCCGCCACCGGCAGGCCCTCCAGCTTCCGGGCGTTGTCGATGATCGCGGCGATGCTGGCCAGACTGGCCTCGCCGAGTCCTTCGGCGCGCAGCGCCAGGGCGCGGATGCCGGCTTCGCGCATGACCAGTTCCGCGGCGAGCGCGGCCTCGTCATCGGTGCCCGGCGCGGTCAGGTGATCGACCGGGACCTCGAAGTACGCGGCGAGTGCGCGGAGTAGTTCGATGGACGGATTGGCGCGCCCACCGTTGCGGAGCGCGGAGAGGTAGCCGCCGGAGACCCGCAGGCCGGGGTTGCGTTCGCGTAGTTGCTCGGCGATCGCGTTGTTGGTGCGCGGCCGCCCCGCCTTCGCCTCGCGCTCGTAGAGCGAGTTGAGGCGCTGGGCGAGCAGCAGCGGCGCCGCTTCCGCCGCCGCCTCCCCGCCTGTCATGGCGAGAATTCTACTACCAGTCGCTTTCTCATACGAATCATTGACGGAGGACATGTCGGGCTCCTTTCGCCTCATGCACGCGAACGGCCTCGGGCCGGGGACGGGCCGGAGTCGCGGATCGGCAGGTCAGACGGTGCGCTCGGCGCGCTCGGCCAGCACCGTGCGGCGCCAGCGCAGCACCTCGCGGACCGCGAGGAACGCCATGAACGAGCCCAGCACGACCGCGAGTCCGCGCTCCGGGAGGGCGAGAGCGAGGCTCACGCCGACCAGGGAGCCCGGCAGGGCCGCCAGCGCCAGCGGCTTGCCCACCCGCAGATCGGCACTGCCGTGCCGGATGTGCGTGGCCGCCCCGACGATCGCATTGGGCAGCATCACCAGCAGCGACGTCCCGGCCGCGGTGTGCAGGTCGGCGCCGAACATCACGGCCATCACCGGCACGACGAGCAGCCCGCCGCCGAGCCCCATGGCCGCCGAGTACGCACCGACCAGCAGTCCCGTCACCGTCGCCACCGCGATGATCAGCGGCGCACCGTCGAACAGGCCCGACGAGGACCCGACCTCGATCCCGAAGCCCTGCAGGAGGAACTTGGTCGACGAGAGCACCAGCACCAGGACGAAGAGCGAGCGGAGCACCACCTCGGGAACCTTCGAGACCCAGCGCGCGCCGACGTAGGCGCCCACGATGCCGCCGATCATCAGGCCGATCCCGGGCACGAAGTCGACGTGCCCACCGCGCAGCGCGTAGACGATCGAACCGACCAGGGCCGCGGAGACGTTGGCGAGCGTCGAGGTGCCGTGGATGACGTGGCGCGAGAGCGTCGAGTGTCGGTCCAGGGCCGGCACCGTGACCACACCCGTACCGCCTCCGAGCAGGCCTCCGGAGATCCCACCCAGGAAGCCGATCGACGCGGACCGTCGCGGGCCCGGAATCCGCGGGCCGGCCACGGCCGATCCGGTCGACGCCGGCGCTGCTGCCTGAGTCATGGCTCCTCTTTCGTCGCTTGGCTAACTAACACCAGGGTATTCGTGACGGATCAGCATGAAAACAGCCTCTTTCGCATCGCTATGATGCAGATATGCAGCATTCGATGGCACAGCGGCAGCACGCGCTCGCACCCGGGCTCACCGAGTTCCACGCCGTCATGCGCACCGGCAGTTACGCCGCCGCCGCGGCCGCGCTGAAGCTCACCCCCACCACGGTGAGCCGCTCGATCCATCGCCTCGAGCAGCGCGTGCACCTGCGCCTGTTCGAGGCGCACGGCCGCGGCATCGCACCCACTCCCGCCGCCGGCGAGCTCGCCCTGTACGCCGAACGCGCGCTGGACGACCTCGCCCTGGGCCTGCACCGCGCGGATCTCAAGGCCTCGCCGGCGCCGCTGATCCGCCTCGGCTTCATCCGCACCCTCGGCGCCTCGTTCGTGCCCCGGTCGGTGGCCGGGTTCCGCCGGCTGCACCCCGACGTCCAGTTCGTCTTCGAGCTGGGCGTGACCGATGCCCTGCTCGACGAGGTGGCCGGTCACCGCATCGACGCCGCCCTCGTCTCGCCGCCCCCGCACCGGGAGGGCCTGGTGGTGACGCCGCTGTTCGACCAGGCGCTGGTGCTGGTGCCGCCGCCGGACTCGCCCTTCGCGACCCGACCCGAGGTCTCCCTCGCGGAGCTGTCGGACGAGGGGTTCATCCTGGCGCGGACCGGTCTGGGCACGCGCTCCGCGACCGACGAGCTGTTCCGCGGCGCCGGATTCGAACCGCGCATCGTCCTCGAGACCGAGGACATGGCCATGGCCCGCGCGATGGCGCTACAGGGGCTCGGGCTCGCCCTCGTCCCCGGGCCGGCACCCGGCGATCCCCCGTTCCCCCACGGGCACGTGCGCCTCACCGACCCCGAGGCCGTGCGCTCGGTGGTGGCGGTGACCGCGGCCGACGGTGCCGACGACGCCCCCGCCGCCGACTTCGCCCGCTTCCTCGCCGCGCCCTGACGCGGGCGGTCGTGATGCGGGCGGTCAGGACGCGGCACCGCGGGGGCGGCCGAGGCGGCACGGGGGCGCTCACGGGGACAGCGGGAGCGCACCGGGCGGCGCACGCGTGACGTCCGCGCAAGGGCTCGGTGAATTCTCTGAGATCCGGTCACGATCCGGGGTCGCGCTGGTGGAGGCTGTGCAAAGCTGAGCGGCGTAGTCCGTCCTCCCTTGCCGAAAGCTGAGCGAACCATGCCGGAGTTCGTATCGACGTCCCGTCCCCGCCGCCTCGTGACCGGGCTCATCGCGCTGCTCGGCGCGATCGCCCTCACCCTGGGCACCGCACTCGCCGGGGCCGCGGCCTGGGCCGCGACCACCGTGCTCGTGGTCCCCGGCACCGGCACCAAGGACCCGTCGAAGGTCTCGGGCTATCAGGAGAACGTGGTCGGCTACTACGTGGCGCCGACGGGCGCGTGCGGCGCCGAGGACTGCGTCGCGAAGCCGGTCCCCTACATCGCCGAGTTCTGGCCCATCCCCCTCGCGGGGTGGGGCGGCCTCCAGGGCGCGAAGTGGGACGACTCGGTCGCCAGCGGCGTCACGAGCCTGAACGAGCAGTACGCCGCGGCCGATCCGGACTCCCCGATCGTGATCTTCGGGTACTCGCAGGGCGGCACCGTGGTCAGCGCGGTCAAGAAGCAGCTCGCCGAGAACGGCGGCGTGCCGGACAACGTCTCGTTCGTGCTGATCGGCAACGCCAGTCGCCCCAACGGCGGCCTGTTCAGCCGGCCGTCGTTCCTCGGGCACATCCCGATCCTGGACGTGACCTTCGGCCCCGGCACCCCGACGAACACCACCACGCCCGGCACGATCAACACGACGGACGTGGCCTTCCAGTACGACGGCGTCACCGACTTCCCCAAGTACCCCGCCAACCTGCTGGCCACGGCCAACGCGCTCGCCGGCTTCTGGTACGTGCACGGGACGATGCTCTCCCCCAAGGGATCCGACGCCCCGACCGAGCAGCCCATCGGCTACACCCCCGACGAGGTCCGCGCCGCCGTCGCCGCAGCCACCGAGAGCTGCACCGCGGGCACCTACTGCCAGATCAGCGGCGACACCCGCTACGTCACGCTGCCGGCGAAGATCCTCCCGCTCATGCTGCCGCTGCTCGATCTCGGCAAGGCCACCGGCACCACCGCCCTGCTCACCCCGTTCGTCGACCTGGTCTCGCCGGTCGCGCGGGTGCTCATCGAAACCGGCTACGACCGCACCGATTACGGCGCCGCGACCCCGTTCGGGGTGTTCCCGGCCATCAAGCCGCTGGACCTCGGCTTCGATCTGCTCGGCGCCGGACTGCAGGGCGTCGGTCAGGCGCTGACCGGCACGGGCGACGCCTCCCGCTACCTCGCGCCGAAGCCCACGGCCCCGGCCACGACCGACGCGGAGAAGAGCACCTCCGCCTCTGCCTCCGCCTCCGCCTCCGCCACGGCGACGTCCGCCGCGCGGACGACGACGGAGCAGTCGCCGCTGCTGCAGCTCGTGAAGAACACCACCTCGCAGGCGGATCCGTCTCCGACGACGGCGGCGGCGTCGAGCGGCACCGTCGAGCCGAGCACGACGGCCACGCGGGGCACGACCGAGCCGACCACCGCGACCACCGGGACGCAGGAGAGCACGGCGCCGGAGTCCGAGACCACGGCGGCGACGGGCAGCGCCGAGACCGGCACCGTCGAGCCGACCGGCTCCGCGACCGAGACCGATTCCGCGAGGACGGGTTCGGCGGGCGAGGATGCACCGTCGACCGAGACCGAGCAGCCCGCCGCGAAGGTGACCGAGGACGCGACGGACGAGACCGTGGTGACGGCCGCCGCGGCCTGAGCGACTACTCGCCGGAGAAGAAGGCGGCGGTCCGCTCGCCCTGCGCGCGGGCCTGCTCCTCGGGCACGCCGGCGGCGATGCTCGCCTCGGCCCAGCTCTGCGCCGCAGCGGCGACGAGCGCCTTGGCGGCGGGCGTCGCGAAGAACGCCTCGGCGTCCTCGGGGCGGTCCTGACCCGTGGTGATCAGCGCGTTCAGGCCGAGGAAAGCCAGGTCCCAGCCGACGCCGGTGGCGCCGGGGCCGAACTGCTCGTAGAAGTCCCGCACGTTCTCGCCCGAGTGCGTCAGCGTGAGGCGGGCACCGTCACCGTCGGGCTCGACGACGACCTCGACCTGCGAGGTGCCGCCCATGATCTCCCAGGAGACGAGGTAGCGGTGCGGGGCGTCGCACTCGAGGACGGTGCCGCCGGCGTTGCCCTCCACCTGGAACCGGCCGCCGAGGGCGAGCTCGCCGGTCACGGGCGCGAACCACCGCGGCAGGCGCTCGGCGCTGGTGACGGCGTCCCAGAGATCGGCGACGTCGGTGGGGTAGGTCTGGCTGAGCGAGCCGGAGACGTAGACGTCCCCCTCGCCGGTGTCGCGCACCTCGGCGCGGCGGGTGACCGCGGCGGGCTGGGTCGCGGCGAGATCGTCGATGTCGTAAGTCATTGGTCTTCCTTGTCTGTAGTCGATCGGCGCGCCTTCTTGCCGCGCGATATCTCCGTCCCGAGGGCCCACAACTTCGGCTCCCAGAAGTGGCGGAAAGGGACCAGCCAGTCGTCGACCTCCCGGAGGGGCTCGGGCTGCACCGAGTACAACCGTCGCGCACCCTCGGGGCGGACGGCGACGAAGCCGGCCTCGCGCAACACCTTCAGGTGTTGCGAGACCGCGGGCTGGCTGATCCCGAAGCGCGCACGCACCTCGTCGCTCAGTTCGCCCGCCGAGAGCTCCCCGCGAGCGAGGAGCTCGATCAGGTGGCGGCGGACGGGGTCACCGAGGACGTCGAAGGCGTGCACACCACGAGTATTTCACTACAGCCTTATATAAGTCAAGAATTAAACGAGTCCCTGCGCGGCGCCTACCCGACGGTGACGGTGATCGTGCGCTCCACGGTGGGCTCGTTCAGGCGCGACGTATCGACCTTGAGCACCTCCAGGCTGTCCTGCAAGCCGTTCGCCAGCGTCTTCGCCGTGAGCTGGAACGGCGTCCGCGGGCCTGCGATCCCCGCGAGGCCGAAGTCGCTGTCGTTGGCGATGTAGAGGGTCTTCCCGCCGTCGAGCGTGGCGAGGCCCTCCACCTTGTCGTGGCCGAAGAACTTCCCGGCGGGGTTGAGCTTGTCGACGAGCCCGCTGAGGTCGAGCGCCATGGTCTTGCGGACCGGGGTGATACCGGCCCCCGTGAGCGCCGACTCGGCCTCGGCCGCGGTGCCGGTCCCGACGAGGGTCTCGGGGTTCTGCTCGCCGAGCGCGGTCGCCCCGTCGAGGCTGATGCGGTACACCGACTTGTTCGCCTTGGGCGCGGTCTTGCCGTCGCGCTCGTCGACGAGGAACTCCCGATCGGAGATCGCAGTGATCTCGGAGACGGCCTTCTTGGTGTTCTTGGGATCGTCGAGCAGGTACGCGTACTGCTGCACGGCCTTGGTGGCCAGGTCGACCACCACGATGCGGGTCACCGGCACCTCCTTGGCGCTGCCGCTCAGACCGGGAACGTTCAACGCGGACTGCATGATCCCCACCAGCCGCTTCCCGTCGGGCGTGACGGTGAGGCCCTCCATGCCCTGGTTCGGCGTGCGGTTGCGGAGCACCTCCGGCAGGCCCTTGCCGGGGGCGAGGCGCTCGAGCTCCTGCCCGTTGGCGTCGAAGTGGATCAGGAAGGGGCCGTACTCGTCCGAGACCCAGAACGAGCCGTCGGGCAGCGCGACGAGGCCCTCCGAGTCGATGCCGTGATCGCCGGGCGGCAGCTCGCCGCCGTCCAGGTCGAGCATCTTCTCGCCGGTCGGCGCGGCCGTATCGCCGAGGCCGTTGAGCGGGCGGCCGTCGCGGCCCTTGAGCGTGATGACGCTCTGCAGCTTCACCGCACCGTCCTCGAGCAGGAACCGGCCGATCTGCGGGGTGAAGTCGGGCGTGACGGCGACCTTCTCGTCCTTGCCCGGACCGTCGACATTGGGCCCGCGGTCGGTGAGGCCGTAGAACTCGCCCTGCGCGCCCGGCACGGGCGTCCACGACGAGCCGTAACCGCTGCCGTCGATCGAGACGCCGCCGACGGTGGCGAGCGGCGGGATGTCGGACGAGTACAGCGCGACGGCCGGCGAGACCACGGCCTTCAGATCGACCTTTCCGGTGAATCCCGCCTTGGGCTTGAAGACCAGGGCGCCGCCCTTGGCCGCTTCGACGGTGCCGTCCGGCGTCGGCTTCACGTCCACGACCGCCCCGCCCTGCGCGAAGCCCGCGAGCTGCGCCGCGGTGATGGTCAGCGCGGAGTTCGTGCCCGTCTTGAGGTCCAGCTTCGCGGCGTCGTCATCACCCCCGGACGAGCAGGCGGCGAGGGCACCGCCCGCGAGGACGGCGACGAGGGCAGCGGCGAGAGGGCGATTCGAGCGCATGCCCTGTGCTTACCAGACCGGGGTGAACCGCGCCTGGACCCCGATGGGCTACTCGATCCGGTTGCCCTCCTCGTCCCAGTGCTCGGCGACCTTCTTGCTCGGCTGCACCCGCGGCGGCTCGCCGGGCATCTTCGGGTAGTCCGGTGGGAAGTTCAGCTCGACGGGGTGCTGCTCCCACAGCTCCAGCAGCGGGGTCAGATCGTGCGCGACGTCGTCCATGTCGGCCCACGGGTTCCCGTCGGCGAGCCGCTCGGGCACGGTGAACAGGTTGAGCTCGTGCGGGTCCTTCAGCTCGGCCAGCGCGTCCCACGTGAGCGGCGTCGAGACGGTGGCGCCCTGCACGGCGCGCAGCGAGTACGCCGAGGCGATGGTCCGGTCGCGCGTGTTCTGGTTGAAGTCGACGAAGATCCGCTCGCCGCGCTCCTCCTTCCACCAGGCGGTGGTCACCCCGTCGTCGCGCTTCTCCAGCTCGCGACCGAAGGCGATGGCGGCGTGGCGCACGTCCACGAAGTCCCACCGCGGCGCGATGCGGACGAAGACGTGGACGCCGCGGTTACCGGAGGTCTTGCAGTACGCCCGCAGGCCGAGGTCGTCGGCCAGCTCCCGGGCGATGCCCGCGACCCGCACCGCGTCGCCGAAGTCGGTGCCCGGCTGCGGGTCGAGGTCGATGCGCAGCTCGACGGGATGATCGACGTCCGCGCTGCGCACGGGCCACGGGTGGAAGGTGATGGTGCCCATCTGTGCGCACCACACCGGGATCGCGATCTCCGACGGGCAGAGCTCGTCGGCGGGGCGACCGGACGGGAAGGCGATGCGCACCGTCTTCGCGTAGTCGGGCGCGCCCTTCATCATCCGCTTCTGGTAGAAGCCGTCCGCGTCCTTGTCCTGCGGCCCCTGCGCGAGCCGGCCGCCGGGATGCACGCCGCCGGGCCACCGCTCGAGCGCCGTGGGGCGGTCGCCGATCGCCGCCAGCAGCGGCTCACCGACCGCCGCGAAGTACTGCGCCACCTGCAGTTTGGACACCTCGGCGGTGAGGTCGGTGGCGGGATAGATGATCCGGTCCGGGCTCGAGACCCGGACGGCACGGTCACCGTCGGGCCCGGGGACGATCACCTCGGCTGCCGGGGCCTTCGCCATTACTCGCCCTCCTGCAGAACGTCGTCGAGGTCGTAGGTGACGGGGACCTCGAGCTGCTCGTAGCCACAGCTCGACGGGTCGCGGTCGGGTCGCCAGCGCCGGAACTTGGCGGTGTGCCGCAGGCGCATTCCCTCCATCTGGTCGTAGTCGAACTCGACGACCAGTTCGGGGCGCACGGGCACCCACTCCCCCGTCTTCTCCGGGGTGGCCCAGCGGTTGGGCTCGCCCTGCACGGAGTCGGCGGTGCGCATGGGCTCGAGCAGTTGCAGGTACTCCTCGCGCTTGGCGGCGGTGAAGGCGCCGATGCCGCCGATCGGCAGCAGCTGCCCGTCCTGGTGGAGGCCGAGCAGGACGGAGCCGACGGCGTTCGGCTGCGACTTGTGCATCCGGTAACCGATGACCACGGCCTCGGCGGTGCGGGCGTGTTTGACCTTGATCATCTCCCGCTTGCCGGGCAGGTAGTGCCCGTCGACCCGCTTGGAGATCACCCCGTCGAGTCCGGCGCCCTCGAACCGCTCGAACCAGTCGGCGGCGGCGCCCGCATCGGTGGTGACGCGGCTGATCTTGCAGGTCCCGGTGCCGGCGTACGCGGAGACGAGCACCTGGCGGCGCGCGCTGAAGGGCTTGCCCGTGAGGTCCACGTCCGCCATCGCGATCGCGTCGAAGCCGATGAAGATCGCCGGGGTCTCCTCCGAGAGCTTGGTGATCCGGGACTCCGCCGGGTGGATGCGCGCGGAGAGCGACTCCCAGTCGAGCCGCTTGCGGCCCTCGCGGTGCACGGCGACGGCGATCTCCCCGTCGAGCACGCAGCGTTCGGGAAGCTCCGCCCGCGCGGCCGCGACCACCTCGGGGAAGTACCGGCCGAGGTCCTTGCCGCTGCGCGAGCCGATGAAGACCTCGTCGCCGTCGCGGAAGATGAGGGCACGGAAGCCGTCCCACTTGGGCTCGTGCGAGTACCCCTCGCCGGGCACGGCCTTGGCGGCCTTCGCGAGCATGGGATCCAGCGGCGGGTTCACGGGGAGGTCCACGGGTCCGATCGTAGGCGTCACCGCCGACATCGGGACCGGACCCGCGGACCCCGGCCGCTAGCCCATGCTCTTCTGGCCGTCGATGCTCTCGCGCAGGATGTCGGCGTGGCCGGCGTGGTGTGCGGTCTCGCCGGCGATGTGCAGGAAGACGCGGCGCACGGTCCAGAACACGCCCGGCGGCTGCCACGGCGCCTCGGGCAGCTCGAAGGCCGTGTCGAGATCGAGGGTGCGCACCAGCTCGTCGGTGGCGGCCGCGACCTTCTCGTGCTCGGCGAGGACGCCCTCGATGGTCTCGCCGTCGGTGAGGCGGAACGTGTTCGCGAAGGCCTCCTGCTGCTCCGGCGTGATGTTCTCGAAGTCGATGCCGTCCATCGCGTGGCCCTTGCCCACGGCGAAGTCCTGCCAGCCCTTCTCGACCTCTGTCACGTGCTTGATGAGGCCGCCCACGGTCAGCTCGCTGACGGTGCTGCGGGTGTTGGCCTGCTCGTCCGTCAGCCCCTGCGCGGTGAAACGCAGGAAATGCCGGCGTTCGGCGAGGAAGCTGAGGATGTCGTTGCGCTCTGCGGAGATGTTCTGGGTCTCGGTCATGAACACAAGGCTACGAGCGATTAGTGTCAGTTTCTGTCCTTAATGCAGAACACACTGGAAGACATGGCGAACACGAGCTCCCGAACCCTGCGGCTGCTGTCCCTGCTGCAGACCCACCGCTACTGGCCGGGCGGCGAGCTCGCCGACCGGCTCGAGGTCAGCCCGCGCACGCTGCGCCGCGACATCGAGCGCCTGCGCGATCTCGGCTACCCCGTCTCCGCCACGCGCGGCGTGGACGGCGGGTACCAGCTGGCCGCCGGCGCCGCACTGCCTCCGTTGGTGCTTGACGACGAGGAAGCAGTGGCGATCGCCGTCGGGCTGCAGACCGCCGCGCAGGGCGGGATCGCCGGCATCGCCGAGACCTCCGTCCGCGCGCTGGGCAAGGTCGCCGCCGTGATGCCGCCCCGGCTGCGCAAGCGGGTCGAGGCGCTGGGCGCCGTCACCCAGCCCGCGACGCTGAGCGGTGGCCCCGCCGTCGATCCGCGGATCCTCACCGGCCTCGCCGAGGCCTGCCGGGCCGAGGAGCGACTCGAATTCGGCTACACCGCCGCCGACGGCGCGCGCACCGAGCGGCTCACCGAGCCGCTGCGCCTGGTGCCGCTCGGGCGGCGCTGGTACCTCGTGGCCTACGACCTGTACCGCCACGACTGGCGCAGCTTCCGGCTCGACCGGATCAGCGGACCGTCGAGAACCGGAGTGCGGTTCCGTCCGCGCGAGCTCCCCGCCGAGGACGCCGCCGCGTACGTCCGCGCCGCCGTCGGGCAGCGCACGCCCGGGCACTCGATCGAGCTGCTGGTGGACGCGCCCGCCGAGCGCGTGCGCGCGCGCATCGGCCGCTGGGCCCGGTTGGAGGAGACACCCGGCGGCACCGTCGTGCGGATGGAGGCGGACACGCTGGACTGGCCGGCCATGGCGATCGCGGTGCTCGACGCCGACGTCACCGTGATCGAGCCCGCGGAACTGCTCGACCACGTCGCCCGGTGGGCCGAGAATCTCGGCCGCGTGCGCGGCGTTCGTAAACTGGAGCGGTGACTGCTGGACGGTACGCGCCGAGCCCCTCGGGCGATCTGCACGTGGGCAACCTGCGCACCGCGCTACTGGCCTGGCTGTTCGCCCGTTCGACGGGGCGGGAGTTCCTGCTGCGCGTCGAGGATCTGGACACCGCCCGCGCGTCCGACGGTGCCGAGGCGCGCCAGCTCGCCGATCTCGCGGCGCTGGGCCTGGACTGGGACGGGGAGCCGGTACGGCAGTCCGCCCGCACGGACCTGTACGCGCAGGCGCTGACACGGCTCGACGTGTACGAGTGCTATTGCACCCGACGGGAGATCCTCGCCGCCCCGTCGGCGCCGCACGCGCCGGAGGGCGCCTACCCCGGCACCTGCCGCGACCTCACCGAGGCGCAACGGGTGGAACGACGGCGCGAGCGTCCGGCCGCCCTGCGGCTGCGCGCGACCGTCGACGAGTTCACGGTGACCGACGTGCTGCACGGCGAATACACCGGCGCGGTCGATGATTTCGTGCTCCGACGGGGTGACGGGACGTACGCCTACAACCTGGCCGTGGTGGTCGACGACGCCGCGCAGGGCGTCGACCAGGTGGTGCGCGGCGACGATCTGCTCTCCTCCGCACCGCGACAGGCCTACCTCGGGACGCTCCTGTCCTCCACACCGCGCTCGGCGAACCTGGGGCGACTACTCGGCGATCCGTCGCCGACGTACGCCCACGTACCGATGGTGCTGGGCCCCACCGGCGTCCGGCTCGCCAAGCGCGACGGTGCCGTCACCCTCGCCGAGCGCGGCGGGCCGGAGGTCGTGCTACCGGAGATCGCCGCGAGCCTCGGCCTACGCGGGCGCACCCCGCGCGAGATGCTCGACGACTTCGATCCGGCACGACTTCCGCGCGAGCCGTGGACGTTGCCGCTCTGATCGCCGGCTACGCCGGTCCCGGGCGGCCGCTCTCGTGCCGGCCGTGGCGCACCCGTGCACCGTGAGCGCTGGGGACGTCCACTCCGTGCCGCACCAGGTTGCTCGCCGTGATGCCGGAGGCGAACCCTCGCATCCATCCCGGTGCCCCGCTCCGCGTCCCCGAGGCGCTGCGAGTGCCGCCGAAGACCTTCCTGAACTGCTGAATCCTCATGCCAGAAACGGTATCCGGGGCTGATCGCCGCGCCCAGGTGTGCGGTGCCGCAATTCCTCAAGATCCGGCCACGGGCCGGCCGGCGCTGCGGCCGACGTCGCTGCCCCGGAACCGCTCGCGGTACGCCGTGGGAGCCAGACCGGTCTGCCTCTTGAAGTGGTATCGCAGGGTCTCCTCGGCGTCGAAGCCCGCACGGCCGGTGATCGTGGTGACCGAATCGTTGGTGGTCTCGAGCAGCCGCATGGCGCGGTAGACCCGTTGCCGCATCAGCCATTCCAGCGGCGCGACACCCGTGTACTGCCGGAACCGCCGGTGCAGCGTGCGACGCGAGACTCCCGCCCGGGCCGCCATGTCGTCGAGTCCCTTCACGCCGCCGATCCCGTGCGCGAGCCCCTGCAGGAAGTCCGCGAACCGCTTGTCCATGTCCGGCCGCAGGGTGTCGATGTTGACGAACTGCGACTGATCGCCGTCGCGGTGCGGCGCGACCACCAGCCGGCGGGCCACCTCGTTGGCGGTACCCGCACCGTGATCGCTGCGGATCAGGTGCAGACACAGGTCGAGGCCGGCGGCCGAGCCCGCACCCGTGAGCACCGGCCCGTCCTGGATGTAGAGCTCCGACGGCGTGACGTGCACGCGCGGGAACCGGAACTGCAGCAGGCCCGCGTGCCGCCAGTGCGTGGTGGCGCGGCGGCCGTCGAGCAGGCCGGCACCCGCGAGCGCGAACGCGCCGGTGCAGATGGAGACGATCCGGGCTCCGCTGCGCGCCGCGGCCCGCAGCGGCTCGTGCCATTCCGGGTTGGAATCCGTGCGCGGGTCCGTCACCGCGGTGACGATCACGGTGTCGGCCCCGGCGATCTCGTCGAGGCCGTACGCGGGGTGCAGGACCGCGCCGCCGAGCGTGCGCACCCCGTCGGCCGGGCCGCAGCCGCGCACGTCGTAGCCGAGCAAAGGGAGGTCGTTCCACGCGAACCCGAGCGCCTCGACCACGGTCCCGTACTCGAGCATCGTCATCCCGTCGCAGACGGGCAGCGCGACCACGTGGGGCATGTCCGAATCCTACTGGGGGCGTCGCCGGGCCGGCGTGGAGAAACGTCCGGTCGTTCGTCTCATGGATCGTTGAGACGAACGACCGGACGTTGCGTGTCGCGGCGGCCGGGCTAGTCCGACTTGGCGAGGTGCTGCTGGGTGCCCTTGTAGTAGCGGCCCAGGAACTCCTCCTTGAAGTCCCAGTACGTGCCGTCGAGCATCGACGCCCGGATCTTCGCGACCAGGGAGACGATGAACTGCTCGTTGTGGATCGTCGCGAGCGTGGCCGCGAGGCTCTCCTTCGCCTTGAACAGGTGATGGATGTACGCGCGGGTGTACTGCGAGGTGAAGTTCTCCGTCTCGGGATCGAGCGGGCGGAAGTCCGTCTTGAACCGCGAGTTGGTCACGTTGTAGCGACCGTCGAGCGAGTAGATCGCACCGTTGCGCGCCACGCGCGACGGGGAGACGCAGTCGAAGGTGTCGGCGCCGTTCTCGATGGCGGTGAAGATGTCGTCCGGCTCGGAAATGCCCAGCAGGTGCTTGGGCTTGTCCTCCTCGAGCTCCTGGTTCACCCAGCGCACGATCGTCGCCAGGTTCTCCTTCTCCAGCGCGCCGCCGATGCCGTAGCCGCCGAAGCCGAGGCCGCCGGCCAGCCGGTCCTCCTCGCTCAGCGCGCGCAGGTCCTTGGCCGCCTTGCGGCGCAGGTCCTCGTACTGGGCGCCCTGCACCACGCCCCACAGCGAGATCGCATCGTGCCGCTGCGCGGTGAGCCAGTTGTGCTCGGAGAGGCAGCGACGGGCCCACAGGCGCGTGCGCTCCAGGGACTCGACCTGGTAGCCGCGGGAATTCTGCAGGGTGGTCAGCTCGTCGAAGGCGAACATGATGTCCGCGCCGATCTGGTGCTGGATCTGCATCGACACCTCCGGCGTGAAGCGGTGCTCCGTGCCGTCGAGGTGGCTGCGGAACGTCACACCGTCGTCGTCGACGCGGGAGAGCCGGTCCTTGCCCTCGGCGATGGCGTCGTCGCCCTGCAGCTCCTCGCCGCCGCCCATGTCGATGACCTTCTTGAAGCCCGAACCCAGGCTCATGACCTGGAATCCGCCCGAATCGGTGAAGGTTGGACCTTCCCAGCCCATGAACTTGCCCAGGCCGCCGGCCTCATCGAGGATGTCCGCCCCCGGCTGCAGGTACAGGTGGTAAGCGTTGGCGAGCACCGCCTGGGCGCCGAGGGCCGAGACCGATTCCGGCAGTACCGTCTTGACCGTCGCCTTGGTACCGACGGGGACGAAGGCGGGCGTGAGGATCTCGCCGTGCGGCGTGAGCAGGCGGCCGGCGCGGCCGAGCGGACCGTCGGGGCCCTCGAGGCGACCGTCGATGTCGAACCGCGTCGGGTCGCTGATGTGCTCGCTCTGCAGGCGCGTCCGGCTGGTCATGGACCGGTAGTCCGAGCGCAGCGCGCTGAGCTCCGCGGCGATCGCCTTGTTCTGCTCGCGCAGCTGCGCGATCTCGTCGCTCGTGCGGTCGCCGCGCGAGCGCTCGCGGATCGGGCCGGTGGTGGTGTGATCCGGCACCGGGACGCCGGGCCGGGCCACCGGGTACTCCCGGGTGTCCTGCACGACCGACTCGGGCAGCTCGGCCGCCGGGGCGTTGACCTCGACCACCGGGTTCTCGTCCGTCGTCGCGGCCGGCACCGGCTCGGTGGCCGGCTCGTCCTTGCCGAGCGGGACCATCGGCACGGGCGCCGTCGGTGCGACACTCGGCCGCGCGACGCCGTTGCTGTGGCCGTTGACTCCGGCGGACTCGACTCGGGCGGCACCGCGGGCGTACTCGTCCGTCGCGCCGACCGGGGCCAGCTGCTCGGTCGGCACCGGGATCTCCGCCGTGGTCTGCGCGGGGATCGCCGCGGTGTCGGCGGTCGCGCCGCGGCCGAGCTGCGCGACGAGCGCCTCGCCCTCGATGTCGACGTTGGGCAAGATCTTGTCCAGCCACTTGGGCAGGTACCACGCCCACTTGCCCAGCAGCGTCATCACCGACGGGATGATCACCAGGCGCACGATGAAGGCGTCGAAGAGGACGGCGACGGCGAGGCCGAAGCCGATCTCCTTGATGAACACCTGCTCGTTGAGGATGAACGAGGCGAAGACCGAGATCATGATGATCGCCGCGGCGGTCACCACGCGGGCGCCGTACTGCACGCCCGTCACCACGGACTGCGTCGCATCGCCGGTGTGCACGAACTCCTCGCGCATGCGGGAGACCAGGAAGACCTGGTAGTCCATGGCCAGGCCGAAGACGATGCCGATCATGAAGATCGGCAGGAACGCCACCAGCGGCTGCGTGTTGTCGATCAGGCCGAGCGCACCGTCGGTGAAGATCGCCGAGGTGACGCCGAAGGTGGCGAGCACCGAGAGCAGGAAGCCCAGTGCGGCCGTGATCGGCACCATGATCGAGCGGAAGGCGACGAGCAGCAGCACGAACGCCAGGCCCACCACGATGGCGAGGTAGAGCGGCAGGACACCGCCCGCGCTGATCTTGAAGCCGAGCTTCTCGGAGACGTCCATCTCGATGGCCGTGCTGCCCGCGACGCCCAGGTCCACGCCGAGGCGGCTCTCGGTGCCGGCGTCGCCGTTGGCCATGTTGCGGATCTTGGTCACCAGCGACTGGGTGTCGTCGTCGTTCGGGCCCGACTTGGGCGTGACGATGACCGTCGCCGCCTTGTTGTCCGGCGCGAGCTGCGCGATCTGCGCGTTCGCGACCAGCGGCGACAGCTCGGGGCTGGTGTTGAGCTTGTCCACGATCTGCGCGTAGGCGGCCAGGCGCTGGTTCGGCTGGGCGTCGGCACCGTCGAGGGCGACGAGCAGGGTGCCGTTGGCGCCCTTGCCCCAGGCGTCGGCGATGAGGTCGTAGGCCTGCCGCTCCGACGTGCTCTTCTCGCTCATGCCCGAGCCGGGCAGCGCGGTCTTCATGTCCTTGATCGGGATGGCGAGGATGCCGAGGACCGCGACGCCCGCGATGAGCGTGACGACGGGGACCTTCTTGATCAGGTTCGCCCAGCGCAGGCCGTTGGCGACCCGGCCCTCGCCCTCGTCGGTGTCCGGCGGGTGCAGGCCCTTGACGCGGCCGGCGAAGACCTTCGAGCCGAACAGGCCGAGCAGGGCCGGGAGCAGGGTCAGGGCCACGATCACGGCGATGAACACGCCCCACGCGGCGGCGACGCCCATCTGGCCGAGGAAGTCCATGCCGATGAAGGCCAGCGCGGCGAGCGCGATGATCACCGTCAGGCCGGCGAAGATCACCGCGGTGCCGGCGGTGCCCACGGCGATGCCGGCGGCCTCCGCGCGTTGCTCCTTGGTCGTGGCGCCCAGTCGCCGGAGTTCGTGCCGGTATCGGGAGACGATGAACAGGGCGTAGTCGATGGTGACGGCCAGGCCGATCATCGAGGTCAGGACCGTGGGGAAGGTGCCGAGCTCGATGAAGTGCGTGGCGAGCATGACGCCGCCGATGGCGACGGGCACGGCGATGATCGCGTTGATCAGCGGCAGGCCCCAGGCGACCAGCGAGGCGAAGGTGATGATGAGGACGATCGCGGCGACGATCATGCCGATGATCTCGCTCGTCGCGCCCAGGTCGGGCTCGCCGCGGGCGGCGGAACCGTCGGCCTCGATCTGGAGGGTGCCGTTGGAGGCGGACTCGCCGGCCTCGCGCGCCTTGGTGATGTCCTCGGAGAGCGACTTGGGCAGGTCGGTGACCTTGTCGACGAAGTTCACCGTGATCTTGGCGGTCTTGCCGTCCGGGCTGACCGACGAGGTCGCGGCGGCGTCGGCGTCCTTCTGCTGCGGCGACTTGGTCGACGCGATGTCCTTGCCCTGGGCCGTGATCGCCTCGAGCTGGGCGCGCTGATCCGGGGTGAGCGCGTTCGGATCCAGCTTGCCCGTCGGGTTGTGCAGCAGCTCGCGGTCCTTGACCAGCGGCTCATCGCGCTCGACGCCGTTCTCCGTGACCTTCTTGGTCAGGTTCTTGATGTCGGCGATCGTGCGATCGATGCCGGCCGCGGCGGCCGGATCGGTGAGCTTGCCGTCCTTGGCGTGGAAGACGATGGTCGCCGAGGCGGTGGTGAAGGGATCGCCGCCGCTGTCGCCGAAGTTCTCGGAGACGATGTCCGTCGCCTTCTCCGACGGCAGGCCGGGCAGCGAGAAGTTGTCGACGGTGGGCTTGCTCAGCGCGATGCCCGCACCGAGCACTCCGACGAAGATCAACAGCCATACCGCGATGACTTTGAATCGGTTGAGGTAGGCGAACCTCCCCAGCCGGTACAGGAACAGTGCCATGCGAGTCACTCCGAGTCGTCGATGCGCGTCGGGCTGCGCCGTACGGGTCGAGTTCGAGTGTACCGATCGTTGCCGCCCGCAATAATGTCGCTGACCGGCAGTTTTGTGAGGCTCATCACCGGTCGGCAGGTAGCCTGCAGGGCATGACCGCATTTTCGCACTTCGCCACGCCTGTCACAGCCGACGCAACTGCAACAGTGTGCGGCCAGCTCCTCGCGGGCTGCGGCAGTTCCTCGGACTCCGCCTCCACCCCTGCGCCGTCCGGCGCACCGTCGGCCTCCGCCACGACCGCCGAGAACCGCGCCGAGATGTGCGGGCAGACCCGCGGCCCCGACGGGGCCCTCTACGTGCACGCACTCGGCACCGCGAAGGTGGACTGCGCCGAGGCGATGCGCGTCGCGAACGCCTTCGGCCCGCAGTTCGCGCAGGCGAAGGCGGTCACCGTGGTCGGCTGGGACTGCACCTTCCCGCAGACCGCGGGCTTGCTCGCTCGCTGCGACAGCGGGGAGAAGGCGTTCGTCTTCTTCAGCTCGCACTGAGGGCCGTCAGCGCGGCGTCCTCGTCCTCGGGCAGGTCGATCGCGAAGGTCTCCGCCAGGATCGCCCGACGGTCCGCCGCCGCGTACGGCGCGGCGTCCCTGCCCCCGTCGGGTCGGGTGGTGATCACCGCGTCGCGGGTGAGCACGTGGCGCAGGCCGGGGCGGTTGACCACGGCCATCAACCGGCCGCGGAACGGCGAGTGCGGTGACGTGGCGACGTAGAAGTTCGTCATCCGCAGATCGGCCCAGGTGCGATCGGCCAGGGTGAAGCGGTACTGCGGCCGCCACTGATCCGCGCTCGGGTCGAGGAAGTCGAGCTGCCACTCCTCGCCGAAGCCCACCGGCATCGCGGTGAGCCGGTAGCGCCAGCCGTCGGCGTCCTGCTCGAGGCCGGACTCGAGCCGCAACGGGACCGTCGGGACGGCGCCGAAGCCGACCTCGACGAGGTGCGGCGCACCGTCGACCTCGGCGAGGAGCAGCGCGTGCGTGCTCGCGGAGGGCCGGCCGTCGACCAGCACCCGGCCCGACGCGGCCCCGAAGTTCCAGCCCGTGCGCTGCAGCACCGCGGCGAGCAGCGGAACGTGGCCGGTGCAGCCGTAGCCGCGGCGGCCGTCGATCATGCGGCGCTGCAGCGCGTCGATCGTGAGCTCCCCCGGGACGCCGCGCACGGCGTCGAAGTTCTCCCAGGGCAGCGTGTACGCGTGCGCCCGGACCAGGTCCGTCAGGCCGGCGAGGTCCGGCGCGGGCGGCGCCGCGAGGCCGACGCGGCGCAGGTACCGCGGCAGATCGAGCGCGGGCGCGCCCCAGGCGTCGTCGGTGTTCATCGCCCTCCTCGGCTCCGTTCCCGGCCATCGTGCCTCACCCCGGAGGACTACGCCGGTCCACCCGCGCGGGTGATCCGTCCGCCCGTGCGCAGTCCCTAGCGTCACGGGCATGAAGAAACTGCTGGTGGGCGCCCTGGTCGTGCTGGTCTTCCTCGCCTATTCGCTGCCTCCGTACCTCACCGGCGGCAGCCGGGTCCCGCTCGACGATCAGCCGGACTGGTACTACGGGCTGCTCGTCGGGCACATCGTGCTCGGCTCCGTCGCGATGCTCGCCGGCCTGGTGCAGCTGGGGCGTCGCTGGTTCGCGAAGTACCACTGGATCGCGGGCCGGATCTACGTCGCGTGCGCGCTGCCGGTGGGGCTCGCGGCGATCGCGATCGGCACCGTGACGCCGTTCGGCCCGGTCAACGCCGCCTCCAACGTCACCCTCGGCTCGCTGATGCTGCTGTTCACCGCGCTCGGCGTGCGGGCGATCGTGGGCGGCGACGTCGGCGCACACCGTCGCTGGATGCTGCGCAGCGCGGCACTCATGTACTCGGTGATCATCAACCGCGTCCTGGGCCCGGTCGCCTTCCTCGTCCTCGACGCCGCCGGCATCCCGGAGTCCGCCCTCGAGACCTGGGGGCCGGCGATCGTCGCCTGGCCGAGCTGGCTGATCGCGCTCGGATTCTGCGAGTGGTGGCTGCGGCGGCGTCCGCGCCGCCGCGTGCGCGCGGCGCGACCGGCGCGCCACCGGGGCACGCCCGGGGTGCGCGCCGCAGCGGCCGACGCCTGAGCCCTCCGCGCGGCTCGCGGGCGCAGGCCCCGGAAAACAGCTGAGCCGGGATGTCGGAGGACATCCCGGCTCAGAACCGTGGCGGTGACGGTGGGATTTGAACCCACGGTAGGGGGTTACCCTACACAACATTTCGAGTGTTGCACCTTCGGCCGCTCGGACACGTCACCGTCGGAGTACTTTACCGGAAGACGACTCAGCAGTTAAATCGGCTGGTCACGACCGGTGCGGGGCGAAGAAGTCCGTGAGAAGGGCGGCGCACTCGGCCTCGCGGACGCCGCCGCGCACCGTCACACGGTGCGTGACGCGCGGATCGCGCACCACGTCCCACACCGACCCGACGGCGCCGGTCTTCGGTTCGAAGGCGCCGAAGACGAGGTGGCCGATGCGGGCCGAGACCAGCGCGCCCGCGCACATGGCACACGGCTCCAGCGTGACGGTGAGGGTGCAGCCCTCGAGCCGCCAGCCGTCGCCGAACGTCGCCGTCGCCTCCCGGATCGCGAGCACCTCGGCGTGGGCGGTCGGATCCCCGGAGGCCTCCCGCCGGTTGCCCGCCATCGCGAGCACCGCACCGTCGGGCGCGATCACCGCGGCGCCGACGGGCACGTCGTCCGGGCCGGACAGGCCCGCGGCCTCCAGGGCGAGGCCCACCGCCGCGCGCTCGGCGTCGAGCAGTGCCACTAGCCCAGGGAATCGAGGATCGCGCCGAGCTCGGTGTCGAACCGGAGCCGCTCGGCGATGACCTGCAGCTGCTCGTCCGGGTAGAGGTCCGGGTCGGCCAGCAGCACGCTGAGCTCCTGCTCGCCGAGGCCGAGGTCGCCGAGGATGCCGAGATCGCCCTCGGGCCAGGGATCGGTGTCCTCGATCTCCTCGGGGTCGATGTCCGGCACGTCGACGTTGAGCCGCTCGAGCGCCTGCACCGCGAGCTCGTCGAAGACGGCGGCGGTGGCGTCCGAGAGCAGCAGCCGGGTGCCCGAGGGGCCGGGCCGCACGATGACGAAGTACTCGTCGTCCACGTTGAGCAGGCCGAACACCGCGCCGGTGGCACGCAGTGCCTTGAGCTCCTGCTCGGCCTTGCCGATGTTGCCGAGTGCACCCGGGTCGAGCAGGTGCACCGTCCAGGTGGTCTCCTCGCGGGTGACGGCCACGGCGTAACCGTCGACGTCGTCGTAGCGCTCCGGTGCGGTCTGTGCGGCCATGAGAGAAACCGTATCCGCAAACCCGCCTCCGCGACACGTCTCATACGGCTTCCGAACACGGTTGTGGAACGCTGTCGGGGTGTCTGCGCTGCGTACTCCTGAATCCGACGTCCCCGTGTGCGTCCTCGGCCTCGGCCTGATCGGCGGGTCGATCCTCCGCGCGCTCGGCCGCGCCGGCCGTCCCGCCCACGGCTGGAACCGCTCGGTCGCGGCGGTCGACGACGCCGACGCCGCGGGGTTCGACGCCTCTGCGGACCTGGCCGCGACGCTGCGCCGCGCCGATCAGGGCGGGCACGTGATCGTCGTGGCGGTGCCGGTCCCCGCGCTCGACGGGGTGCTGGCCGCCGTCGCCGACCACGCGCCGAACGCGTGGCTCACCGACGCCGTGAGCGTCAAGGGCGACGTCGCGCGACGGGTCGCCGCCGCGGGCCTGACGGACCGCTACGCGGGCGGGCACCCGATGGCGGGCACCGCCTTCTCCGGCTGGGCCGCGACGGATGCGACGCTCTTCGACGGCGCGACCTGGGTGGTCACCGCCGACGACGAGACGTCGGCGCAGGCCTGGCGCCTGGCCGCGACCGTCGGACTGGACTGCGGCGCGGTGATCGTGCCGGCCGGCTCCACCGAGCACGACGCGGCCGTCGCGCGGATCTCGCACTCGGTGCACGTGGTGGCCGAGGCGGTCGCGATCACCGCCGAGCTCGACCCGGCGGCCAAGCAGCTCGCCCTCTCGCTCGCCGCGAGCAGCTTCCGCGACGTGACCCGGGTGGCGGGCACCGCACCGTCGCTGGTGAACGCGATGTGCGAGGCGAACGCCCCGGCGCTGCTCGACGCGCTCGACGACACCATCGCCGAGCTGATCGCGGCGCGCGCCGAGCTGGCGGAGAAGGGCACCGTCGGGGAGATCACCGAGCGCGGGTACGCGGCGCGCCGGCGCTACGATAACGCCCGCCGCACCCCGTTCGCCCCCGTGCTCGACGGGGCGGGATGGCCGCGGGCGCTGCGCGAGGCCGGCCACGCCGGGGGCGTGATCACGGCGCTCGGCTGATCACTCGACCCGGCGCGAGAGCCCCGGGTAGTCGATGATGAAGCCGTCGGCGTCGACGGAGACCTTCGAGCTGCTGATCGGGGAGATGACGGTGATGCCGTCGGCGGCACCGTCGTAGTTGATGACCGTCTCCTTGACCGCGAGGCTGGGCAGGTCGACGTACACGACCGGTACGTCGATCTCCTCGGTGTGGCTCTGCAGGTCGAACCGGCGGAGGGTCAGCGCGTTGAAGAACGCGGACTTGAGCACGTCGACGCTGAGCGCACCGGAGAAGAAGCCGCGCTCGGAGCCCTGCGCGCCCTGCACGAGCCAGTGGTTCTCGCCGTCGCGGGCGATGGTCACCTGCGACTCGCCGGCCGCGGTCAGCGCGTGCACGGACAGTCGCCGGGTGACGCCCTCGTCGTCGGTGACGAGGTCGTAGGAGGCGTTGAACGCGGGGCCGTCGGCCGACGGGGCCGCGATGATGCGGCCGTAGGCCTTGATCCGGTCGCCGGTGAGCTGTACCCGGACGGACTCCAGAAGGTTCCCGTCCTCGGACCGCCAGGTGAGGATCCTGGGCCAGCTCGCCCCGGTGATCACGGTGGCCACGGAGTCTGCGGATGAAGGGGTACTCACATCCCCTACGGTAACCCCTCGCATTCGGCGCGAACGAACCCCTGTGGCCACCCCTGATCCCGCCGCGCCGCTGTGCCGACGCTCACAGAACCGCCCGCTACAGCGCGGCGACGGCCTCGAGTTCGACCACCTGATCGTCGTAGCGGAGCCGGCTGACGCCGACGACCGACAGCGGCGGCAGATCGCCGAAGAGCTCGGCGAGGGTGTCGACGGCGACCTGCAGGTCGATCTGCAGGTGCTCGGCGACGAACACCGTCAGCCGCGCGACGTCGGCGAGCCCCGCACCGCGCTCGTCCAGGATCACCCGCAGGTTGGCGACGGCCGCGCGCACCTGGCCCTGCACGTCGCCCGGGGCGAGCGTGGTGCCGCCCTCGTCGAGCGGCGCGACGCCGGCGACGTGGACGGTGGCGCCCGCGGGCACCGTCGCGCTGTAGGCGTGCGCGACCGCGGTGGTCAGCCGGTCCGAGCCGTGCAGCTCCACGTTCGCCATGATCAGGCCGCGTTCTTCTGGACGGCCGCGCCGACGCGCGGGAGCGCTGCGACGACGTTCTCCTTGGCTTTGCCGCGCAGGCTCGAGTAGGCCTTGCGCAGGGCCGGCTGGCTGGTGGACTCGGCCTTCTTGTCGGTGACCGCGAGCAGCGCATCGCCCACCTGATCGCCGCGAGCGGCGAGGAACTGGCCGAAGTCGCCCGGGCCCTGGGCCTGGAACTCGGTCCAGAACGGGTCGAGCGCGGCGGCGAAGTCGGGGAGCAGCTTGGTCAGGGCGGACTCGATGACGTTCGGCGAGACCTTCTTGACGGCGGAGTAGGCGGTCTTGATGACGGTGCCCGACAGCCCGCTCTTGTCGCCCACCTCGGCTTCGACGACCGACGCGAAGTCGGCGACGACGGCCGGCTGGCGCGCAGGATCGAGGAGTGTGGTGGTCAGCGACATGGGGTACCTCCGAGTTCGGGAACGAGTGCGAGAACGAGCTTATCGGGCGCTCCGCCGTCGTGCGGAGTGCTGCATCCACGGTGAACGGGACCTCCGGGAATGCAACCGTTCTGCATCGGATCTGCAACAACCGCACCCCGGGTTTGTGAGGTTCGTCACCCGTGCTCTAGGTTGACGGTTGAAGGAAGGGGTTGCAATGGTGACCAGCCGATCCGGTAGAGCGAACGCGCGGCTGTCCGGCGTGCGCTTCCCGCTCTGGGACCGCAGCCCGGCGCTGCCCGCCCCGACGGGCGGAGTGCACCACGCGCGCGTCGACCACACGCTCCCCCTCGGCGACCCCACCGGCGGCGCCGACGCCCTCGCCTGGCGCGAGGCCGTCGACGGCCGGCTCACCTACCCCCGGGTCCACATCGACCGCAACGTCGACATCCGCATGTCCGACGGTGTCGTCCTGCGAGCCACCGTCGTCCGGCCGGCCGAGCTCGACGGGGTCCCCGTGGAACGCCCCTATCCCGCGATCCTCAACCTGAACCCGTACAACCGGATGGTCGTCGACGCGATCGACGAGACCACGCACGCCGCCTTCGTCGGCCCGGCGCTGACGAACGCCTCCAAGACCCTCACGGGCGGGACCGTCGACTTCTCCGGTGGCCTGCTGCAGGGCTTCGGCATCAACCGGCGGCTGGTGCGCAGCGGCTACGTGCAGGTGATCGTCGACGTCCGCGGTACCGGCACCTCGCACGGGGTGTGGCAGATCCTCGGCCCGCGCGAGCAGCGCGACTCGGTCGAGGTCCTGGCCTGGGCCCGCGAGCAGGTGTGGTGCGACGGCAAGCTCGGCATGGGCGGCTGGTCGTACTCCGCGATCAACTCGCTGCAGGCCGCGGGCCACGCGCCGGAGGGCCTGGGCGCCGTCTTCGCGATCGAGGGCAGCGAGGACATCGTCCGCGACATCTACATCACCGGCGGCCTCCCGTCGGTGTTCATCCCGCTGTGGCTGGGCGCGGTGAACGCGCTCAAGTGGCTCTACAATCCGCGCACGCTACTGCGGGACACCGTGAACGGCAACGTCTTCCGTTGGCTGCACAGTCGCCTGGCCTCGCCCGCGACGGAGATCTCCTCGGTGGTCTCCGGCGTGCTCACCGGCCGCGACCCGCGCGTGAACGACAACCCGTACTTCACCGAGCGGAACGCGCGGATCGAGTCGATCACCGCCCCCACCTTCCTGTTCGGCGGCTGGCACGACCTGTTCGGCCGGAGCACGCCGCGCACCTACCAGCGCCTGAACCTGCCCGCCGGGCGCAAACAGATGGTGATCACCAACGGCTTCCACTTCGACATGGGCGCCGGCTTCGGCGGCACCCAGGCGCCGCCGCGCATCGACGTGCTCGAGCGCGCCTGGTACGACCGCTGGCTCAAGGACATCGACAACGGCGTCGACCGGTACGGCCCCGTCACCCTGGAGCAGCAGGGCGGCGGCTGGAGCGCGGGCGAGTCCTTCCCCCGCGCCGGCGCCCGCACGCAGCGGCTCTACGCGACGCCGGCACCGTCGGGCACCGCGGCGCACGCCAGGTTCGACGGTGGCCTCGCCGTCGTCCCGGCGCGCCGGCGCGAGTCCGCATCCACGCGGATCGACCTGCGCGGCCTGGCTTCCCCCGATCTGACCCAGGTGCTCGCCGGCCTGACCAAGGCCGTGCCGGCACTGGAGAACGCCGCGGTGCAGGAGCGCGGCGCGATCAGTTTCACCTCGCCGCCGGCCGCTGCGCCGGTGCAGCTGAGCGGCGCGATGAACGTGCACCTGGTGACGCGGTGCGAGGGCGACGAGGCGATCTGGACGGTGACCGTCAACGACGTCGCACCGGACGGCACCTCGACGGTGCTCTCCGGCGGCGGCCTGCTGGCCTCGAACCGCGCCGTCGATCCCGCCCGCAGCACCTTCGACCTCGACGGCGAGCTGCTCGGCGCCGTCCACCCGCTCACCTGGTCCGCCAAGCAGAAGGTGGTGCCGGGCGAGATCATCGAGCTCGACGTCGACGTCGTACCGACCGACGCCCTGCTCGAGGAGGGCCACCGCCTGCGCGTGGACGTCTACGCCGGCAGCGTGCCGCGCTACCTGGCGACGGTGCCCGACCTGCTCAAGACCCGCTTCGGCAAGCAGACGGTGCTGATGAGCCCCGAACGGCCCTCGTACGTGAGCCTGCAGATCGTGGGCGATCCGGGCTGGTGACCGCCCGTTCCGGGCTATCGTCGTCTCCACGATGGTGACCGGTTCCCGAGCCGTCGCGTCCGCCGGTGCGGCCGCGCGGCTGCACAGCATGTTCGTCGACGGTGCGGTCGACGAGGCCGCGCTGCGCGCATCGCAGCTGCGGCACCTCATCGCCGAGAGCTGGCAGCGCAGCCGCGCCGTCGGCGTGAACCCGGACGGGGAGGCACCGTCGGGCGACGGTGCGCTCGACGCACTCCGCGCACGCACCCCGCTGGCCGGTGTCATGCCGGTGATCCGGCGGCTGCTCGTCGACGACTCCGCGGGCGCGATGGTGGCCGTGGGCGATCGCGACGGAACCCTGCTGTGGGTGGAGGGCGACGACGCGGCGCTGCGCCGCGCGGCGTCCATGAACTTCACGCCGGGCGCGAACTGGAGCGAGACGGCGGCCGGGACCAACGCTCCGGGGACCGCACTCGCGCTGGACGCCGAGGTCCAGATCGCCGGTTCGGAGCACTTCGCGCGGCGCGCGCACCGGTGGAACTGCACCGCCGTGCCCGTGCACGATCCGGTGACCCGCACGCCGATCGGCGTCCTGGATGTGACGGGCGGTCCCGAGGTGGCGACGCCGCAGGCCCTCGCCCTGGTGCGGGCGGCCGCCCTCGCCGTGGAGGGGCAGCTCGCGATCCTGCGTCTGGCGCCGCCCGCCCCGACGACGGTGCCCCGGCTGCGGCTGCTCGGCGGGCGCCCGGTGCTGGAGAAGGACGGCCGTGACGTGCCGCTCACCGGCCGGCACGGCGACATCCTCGCGCTGCTCGCCCGCCACCCGGAGGGCCTGACGGCCGATCACCTGGCGCTGCTGCTCGACGAGCGCGATCTGGACGTGGTGACGGTCCGGGCCGAGGTCTCGCGGCTGCGCAAGACCGTCGGCGCCGATCTCGTGGGATCGCGGCCGTACCGGCTGGTGGGGTCGCTCGCCTCCGACGCCGACGACGCCGCGCGGGCCCTCCGCGCCGGCCGCGTGGCCGATGCGCTGGCGCTCTACCGCGGGCCGCTGCTGCCGAACTCGGCGGCGCCGGGCGTCGCGCGCCTGCGCACCGAGCTCGCGGAGAGCCTGCGCTCGGCGGTCATGGCCAGCCGGGACCTGGGCCTGCTGCGACGGTGGCTCGATCTCCCGGACGCGCGCGACGACGAGCACGGCTGGCGGGTGCTGCGCGCGCACGGGGACGCCCGGGCGCGCGCCGAGGCGGACGGCCGCCTCGCAGCCATCGCCATCGACCTGGCCTGACCTGCCCGGACTCGGACCGCAACCGACTGCAACGGTGTTGCAACGGTCACTGCGTAGGGTGGACTGTGACTGACATCACGCCACTCTTTGGAGGTCCGCCATGACCGTTTACGCACGCCCCGGAGCGCCCGGCTCCCTCATGAGCTACCAGGCCCGCTACGACAACCTGATCGGCGGCCAGTGGGTTCCGCCGGTCAAGGGCGAGTACTTCGAGAACCCCACCCCCGTGACCGGCGAGATCTTCACCGAGGTGGCCCGCTCCACCGCCGAGGACATCGAGCTCGCCCTCGATGCCGCCCACGCCGCCGCGCCTGCCTGGGGCACCACCTCCGTCGCCGAGCGCTCGGTCATCCTCAACAAGATCGCCGACCGCATCGAGGAGAACCTCGAGGAGATCGCCGTCGCCGAGACGTGGGAGAACGGCAAGGCCGTGCGCGAGACGCTCGCCGCCGACATCCCCCTCGCGGTCGATCACTTCCGCTACTTCGCCGGTGCTATCCGCGCCCAGGAAGGCAGCCTCTCCCAGCTCGATGAGGACACCACCGCGTACCACTTCCACGAGCCGCTGGGCGTGGTCGGGCAGATCATCCCGTGGAACTTCCCGCTGCTCATGGCCGTCTGGAAGCTCGCCCCGGCGCTGGCCGCCGGCAACGCGATCGTGCTCAAGCCAGCCGAGCAGACCCCGGTCTCGATCCTGGTGCTGATGGAGCTGATCGGCGACCTGCTGCCGGCCGGCGTGCTGAACGTCATCAACGGCTTCGGCGTGGAATGCGGCAAGCCGCTGGCCTCCAACAAGCGCATCCGCAAGATCGCCTTCACCGGCGAAACCACCACGGGCCGGCTGATCATGCAGTACGCGTCGGAGAACCTGATCCCGGTCACCCTGGAGCTCGGCGGCAAGTCCCCGAACATCTTCTTCGAGGACATCGCCGCCAAGGACGACGCCTTCTACGACAAGGCGCAGGAAGGATTCACCCTGTTCGCGCTGAACCAGGGCGAGGTCTGCACCTGCCCGTCTCGTGCGCTGCTGGAGAAGCCGATCTTCGACGAGTTCCTCGAGCTCGGCGCCATCCGCACCAAGAAGATCATCCAGGGCGATCCCTTCGACACCGACACCATGATGGGCGCGCAGGCGTCCAACGACCAGCTGGAGAAGATCCTGTCCTACATGGACATCGGCAAGGCCGAGGGAGCCAAGCTGCTCACCGGCGGCGAGCGCGCCGACCTCGGCGGCGACCTCTCCGGCGGCTACTACGTCACCCCCACCGTGTTCGAGGGCACCAACGACATGCGGATCTTCCAGGAGGAGATCTTCGGGCCGGTGCTGTCGGTGACCAAGTTCAAGGACTACGACGACGCGATCTCCATCGCCAATGACACGCTCTACGGGCTCGGCTCCGGCGTCTGGAGCCGCAGCGGCGACACCGCGTATCGGGCCGGCCGTGCCATCCAGGCCGGTCGCGTGTGGACCAACACCTACCACCAGTACCCGGCGCACGCCGCGTTCGGCGGGTACAAGTCCTCCGGCATCGGCCGCGAGAACCACCTGATGATGCTCGACCACTACCAGCAGACCAAGAACCTGCTCGTGTCGTACGCACCGGGCGCGCAGGGCTTCTTCTGATCCCCTGCCCGGACGACACCAGGTGAGGGTGTCCGCGGCGCCGTTCCCCATCCGGGGGGCGGCGCCGCTCGCGTGTGCGGGTGGTGTCGTCCGGCGGGTGGCGGGTGGCGGGTGGCGGTGGCGGGTGGCGGGTGGCGGGTGGCGAGCAATCCCGGGGCGCCGGAACGCCCGCCGATCCTCGGTGCATTCCTGCGACGACACGCCGACGAACCGTCGCCGACACGCACCGAAGATCGGCCTGAGCGATCCGCTGTCCGCTGCTCCCGCCCGACGGTGCGTCGGGCGTCGCGTACGCGGACTGACTCAGTCCACCGGAATGGTGTTGGTGCCCAGCACGTCTCCGAGCTGCCACGGGTCGAGTCCGTTGGCGGCGTTCATGTCGCACCGCACGCGGCCGTAGCCCTCGGGCAGGCCGTTCCCGTAGCCGCTGCCGTCGGTGTACTGGTGGATCACGAAGCGCCGCCCCAGTTCCGGGGCGCGGGAGAAGTCGGGCAGCGCGCCGTAGGAGGGCACGACGAAGGGCATCTCGGGCAGAGTCGGCCAGATGCTGATGTCGTTGGGGTTGAGGTAGCCGATGCACCGCGTGGGTCGTGGGTCCGCGCCGCCGCGCCAGTCCGACGCGCCCCGGGTGAAGCCGTTGAAGGCCTCCGAGTGATCCCCGACGATCTGGCCTCCCCACGACTCCGCGTCCGCCATCGTCACCACGTCGGGCCGGTCCTCGCCCTGCATCTCCAGGTGCACCGTGAGGCTGTCCTCCCAGTTCGGCCGGACCACGGCGTAGACGATGGCGCCGACCAGGCGCCCGTCGTCCAACAGTCGTCGCACGGTGTCCCAGTTGGCGGCGAAACGTCGATCGCGGTAGGTGCCGTCGTTGGAGCGGATCGCCACCCAGCGGTACGGGTAGTTCTCGGGCAGCGGCGGCTGCCACTCGGAGACGTCGGCGTACAGAGTGTCACGCTGCAGCCGCGCGGCGCGCGCCCGTCTCAGCCTCTTCCGCATGCGCCCACGCTACCCCGGGAACGGCATAGGTCGGGGCCGGTTCACGCTGCGCACAGGTAGATTTCACGCACAATCGCACCCTCCGCGAACTCCAGGTTTCACATCGGCGCTGAGCCGCCTGGACACGCTTGCAACTCAGTCCAGGAAGTCCAGCAGTATCCGTCGGCTAGTCTGCGAAGTGATACTGCCGTACGCATCATCGAAGGCGTGCTCGGCGAAGGGCAGGACGTGCACCTCCGTCTCGACGCCCACGTTCTTCAGCGCATCGCCGAAGGCCGTGATGGAACGCGGTTGCACGCTCCGGTCCCGGTCACCGGTGACCAGCAGCGTCCGCGGTAGGCCCGCACGGACATCAGAGACGGGCGAGACAGTGCGATAACGGTCGGGCACCTGGTCCGGCCGACCGCCGGTGTACATCTCAGCGGCCTCCCTCGTCCCCGCGACGTCGTCCGACCACATCTCGCGGACGTCGACTCCCGGGTAGAAGCCGATCACGGACACCGGTGCCTGCGGAATGCTCCCATCGGTCGCCCGCACCGTCCGCCCCTGGAGACGGTAGGCGGTATTCAGCGCCACCGTGCCCCCTGCGGACATGCCACCCAAGGAGATCCGGTCCCGGTCGATACCCAGCCGTGACGCGTTCTTCCGTGCCCAGCTCAGAGCCGTCGCCAGATCGCGCGGCGCCTGATCCCAGGTGGCTCGCTCCGGCGAGGCGAGACGGTAGTCGACGGCGAGCGTCGCCACCCCGTGATCGGCGAGCCATCGTCCGGTTCCCCGCAGGTCGCTCTTGTCGAAGGTGTGGAACCCTCCCGCATGCGCCAGGATCACCGCCGGTGCCGGGCCGCCCGAACCGCCTCGCGGCAGGTACAGATCCGCGTCCAGCTTCTCGCCGCCCGCGGCGGAGTAGGTCTCGGTCCGATCGGGCGCGGTATCGGGATAGGCGAGCTCCCCGAACACCTCTCCCATCGTCACGTCAACTCCGAACCTGTCTGCCTCACGGAGCTGGATCGTCGCGATCACCAGGGCCGCAACAGTACTCAGGGCGGTGACGACGATGATCACCGCGCCCCACCCCCGGTATCGGAGCCGAAGAACGACGGTGCCGAGGATAGCTCCCAACACTCCGATCGCTGCGATGTGAAGCGGGTACTGCCCACCGAGGACGGGGCCGATCACGCCCGCTTTGGGGATCTTCGGGAAGTAGGCGCCAAGCATGATCGCGGCGAGCAGGAACGCCACCAGCGTGGCAATACCAGCGATGACGACCGCCACACCTGTCCGCAGGGGGCCCACCACGCCCCGGGTCGATCTCGTACCCACACCGTCCTCCTCGTCCTGGTCATCCTTCGCGGATCAACCTAGGACGCAGCGCACGACACCACCTCCCGCCGGGGAGGGAGATCGCAGCCTCCCTCTACCGTAGGGGTGCGGCGATCAGAGCTCCGCACCGCCAGGGCGAACCAGACCTGATTCGTATGCATAGACCGCGATCTGCGTTCTGTCGCGCAGTTGCAGCTTGTGCAGGACATTGCTGACGTGCGTCTTCACCGTCTGCTCCGTCACGAACAACTCGGCGGCCGTCTCCCTGTTCGAGAGTCCGCGCGCGACGGCGATCACCACGTCCGTCTCCCGGCCGGTCAGTCCGTGCACCGTAGGCCTCTCGACGACCGGTGCCGCCGCGCTCAGCCGGGAGAACTCGGCGATCAGTCGCCGGGTCATCGCCGGCGAGAGCAACGCGTCGCCGGCTGCAACCACCCGGACGGCCTCAGACAGTTCCACGCCCGACGCTTCCTTGAGCAGGAACCCGCTCGCCCCGGCGCGCAGCGCCTCGAACACGTACTCATCGAGGTCGAAAGTCGTGAGGATCAAGACCTTCGGGGACTGCGCCCCGGCTCCGACGATGCGGCGCGTCGCCTCGATACCGTTGAGATCAGGCATGCGGATGTCCATGACGATCACGTCCACGGAACACCGCGCGACCTGTGCGACGGCGTCGTTGCCGTCGACTGCGGTAGCGACGACCGCGATGTCCGGTTGGCTGTCGAGCAGCACCGCGAAGGCGTCGCGGATCAACGCCTGATCGTCGGCGATCATCACCCGGATCGTCATGCGTTGCTCCCGTCGGCGGAATCCTCCGGCCCGAGCGGGAGCGTGGCGTGCACGCGATAGCCGCCCGCGCTGTCCGGGCCCGCGGAGACGGCGCCGCCCATCATCGCCGCTCGCTCGACCATCCCGCGCACCCCGTTCCCGGAGCCTCGAGTGTTCCCCGACCTCGCCCCGGGACCGTTCGTGACCGTGATGACGAGTTCCGTCCGCGTAGTGGCGATGTCCACGCCGACCTGCGTACGGGGCGCGTGGCGCATCGCATTGTTGAGCGATTCCTGCAGGATGCGGTAGGCAACGAGATCGGTTCCGGCGGGTAGGGAGCGCTCGTCCCCTCGGCGTCGCACCGCGACGTCGAGTCCCGCGTCGCGCAGCGTCGACACCAGGTCGTCCATCCGCGCCAGTCCGGGCTGCGGTGCTCCGGGCGCGGAATCACCCTCGGGACGCAGGACTCCCAGCAGGCGGCGCAGATCGGCCAACCCGGCGACCGCGCCCGCCCGAATGTCGCGGAAGGCGGTCGTCAGCTCCTCGGGCGGCCGCTCGACGCGCAGCGGCGCCGCGTCCGCCTGCACGGCGATGACCGTCATGTGATGAGCCACGATGTCGTGCAGTTCGCGGGCGATGTGCGCGCGCTCCATCGTCAGAGTGTGCTCCGCCCGAGCGATCGCGAGCTCCCGATCCTGCTCCGCCAACTGCGCGCGGACGTCATCGATCCGCCGCACCGCGGTGTCGATGACCACGACCACGGCGAAGACCGCGAGAAAGATCGCGGTCGCCCGCCACGGGCCGAAGGAGGAGCCCCCGACGACCTGCAGCACCACCAGCAGTACGACGCTGAGCGCCACCGCCAGGTGGAAGACACGTGCCGGATTACGCAGCGCCACCAGGAGCAGGAGAACGGCGTGGACAAACCACGCCCAGCCCTGGTACGGGGCGACCGCATCGGCGAACGAGAACACCGGCACGGTGACCACGGAGACCCACCACGCACAGATCGGCCAGCGCAGGGCCACGAGAAGAAGGGACGAATGGGCGATCGCGGCGGGGCGGTTCGCACAGTCCTCCGTGCCGAGCACGGCGACCAGGGCTGAGACAAGGACGACGGCGCCGTGGGGAATCCACCTCCACGGTCGCGGTGCGCTCAGCGGCGGAACCGGTTGCGGTGTCCACCATCGCACCAGCACGGGGAGTGTTCGCTTCGATCCCCACGCTGCCCGCACCACCTCATTCAATCACCGGGCCGGCGCGTCACTCCTGTGGGAGTGGGCACGCGGCACCGGCACCGTCGGCGCCGGTGATCCGCACCCGCGAGACGAAACGCTTCCCGGTCGAGCCCTCCAGCGAGAAGCCCGCGGCGCGGCCGGGCTCGAGGTCGAGCACGAGGACGCTGTTCTCCCATACCCGCGCCTCGCCGTCGGAGACCCAGATCGGCACGGCGCGCCCCTGATCGAGCTCGACGGTGCCGAGCCGGGTGTTGGCATCGCCCACGCGGAACTCGTCGACGGTGAAGACCATCGGGGCGGAGCCGTCGCAGCAGCCGCCGCTCTGGTGGATCAGCAACGGGCCGTGCGATTCCCACAGCTCGCCCAGCATCTCCCGTGCCGCCGCCGTCGATTCGACCCGCTCGTCCATGTCCGCTCCTCGTCGCCTTTTCCGACGGTAGCGCAGCGGAAGCCACGGGGAAGGCGGTTCGCGGGCTCAGCGGCTGTGCGCACCGGCGCGACGGCCCGAGAACACGCAGTCCGCCAAGGAAAGACCGCTGACGTAGGAGTTCGAGCAGACGCCGACCGCGGCGCGGCCGGCGGCGAACAGCCCGGGCACGGGCGCACCGTCGGGCCGCAGGACGGCACCGGTCTCCTCGTCGACGACGAGCCCGCCCAGCGTGAGCATCGGCATGGGGTAACTGACCCGGGCGCGGAAGGACACGTCGAGCAGGGTGAACGGGCCGGAGGTGATCGGGCGGCGCACGGCGTCGGGCTTGCCCAGGGGATCGGGCGCTCCGGTCTCGGCGGCCCGGTTGTGCGCGTCGACGGTGGCGCGCAGCTCACCGGGATCGATGCCCGCGCGGGTGGCGACCTCCTCGATCGTCGCTCCGCGAGTGGACCCCAGCCGTAGGAGGCGTTCGGTCTGCAGCCGCTGGAACCAGGTGGACTGCTGCGGGATCTGCTTCCTCGCCTCGGCCAGCAGGGGTGCGTCCACCAGGAGCCATCCCCGATGATCGGGGCGGGTCGCGAGGGCGTCACCGAGCGCTGCGCCGTACCGGGATTCGTCGATCATGCGGCGGCCGTCGCTGCCCACGGCGAGGCCGGCGAAGAAGGCGCCGGGCGGGCCGATGAATCGCCAGTTGGAGATGTGGTCCATCTTGTCGACGGCGGCGCCGAGCGCGCGCGTCATGGTGATCGCGCTGCCGTCGTCGGCGGCCGTGCCGAGCGGAAGACCCTCGTCCCAAGGGAACTCGGGCCGGTGAGCAGCGACCATGGCGCGGTTCGCGATGAACCCGCCCGTCGTGAGGATCACCGACGAGGTGGCGCGGATCCGGATCGTGCGGCCGTGCCGGCGCTCGATCCGGTCCAGCACTTTCTGCACCGCGGACCGGAAACCCTTGTGGTAGACACCGGGTTTCGCCGAGAGCCGCGTCAGCGCGGCGAACCGGCGCAGCACGGCGGGCGGCGCTCCGTCGAGGGTGACGGCCTCCACGCCGACGACGCGGCCGTCCTCCACGACGAGATCGCGGACGCGGGTCCCCGTTCGCACCCGCACCCCGGCGTGCGTCGCGGACGCGGCGAGGGGGCGGTAGAACGCCTTTCCGGAGACGCCGGGTCCGTGCGCCCGGTGCCCGCGTTGGCGGGGGACGGCGCGGTCGGGGAAGGAGTTCTCGCTGCCCGAGTAGTAGAGGTAGTAGTCGTCGGTCGGGTACGAGGTCTTGTAGGGGCACAGCGAGGGCTGGAACGGGACGCCGTGGCCGGTGAGCCAGTCGATCATGGCGGGCGACCCCTCGCAGAAGCGGCGGAGAGCGGCCTCGGAGACCGCGTCGCCCACCTCGCCCTGCAGGTAGGCGTACATGTTCTCGACGGTGTCCTCGACCCCGGCCGCGCGCTGCACCCAGGTGCCGCCGCCCGCGTAGACGATGCCGCCGGAGAGGTTCGTCGCGCCGCCGCCGAGGTAGCGGTCGAGTGCGAGCACGTCCGCGCCGGCCTCACGCGCCGCCAGCGCGGCCACCACTCCGGCGCCGCCGTATCCGACGACGACCACCTCGGCCGACAGATCCCACTCACCCATGCCTTGCCACCCGTTCGCCGACGATTTCTAGAACACGTTACAGAAATCTCCCGGGAGGAGGTGATCGATTCGCGGGCACGCAACGAAGAACGCCTGGTCAGAAAGACCGACCTGGCGCTCTGTACTGTGCGCCCGAAGGGATCCGACCCCTGACCTTCTGAATCGAAAGCTCCCGCACCCAAACGCCCCGGGCCAGGATCAGCAGACGCCGACCCCATCCCCAAAACAGCGACCGCAGCAGCCACCGCAGACAACAGCGCCGCCCACAACGCCACGCCGCAAACCATGCACCCGACTACTCACACCGATCTCCTTGCCCTCGAAATCAGAAACGAATTTCACCCCCCCGGGGAGGGCTCAACTAAACTAGAGCGACTTGAAGATAAGCTCCGGCCTGCCCTCGTACGCCAGCCTCATCGCATCAATCCAATCCTGATCAAACGCCGACGACTCCACGCGGCCGCGCAGCAGACCAGAAAGATAGTGCGTAAGCCCTTTGGCTCCGTAGTCAACACCTCTCTCTCCTACCACTAAGACCGGCCACACATCCACGTCAATCCCCTTGTTTCTCCACAGAATTCGTTGCCCGCTCTCAGCCCAGCCGACCCCTAGGTAGACATCCTTGTTTGTACCGTACGCTTCGTCCCTGTCATCTGTTCCGTAGCAACTTAGGTTCACGGACGCACTAGCCGAGGGGGTGCTTAAGCTGCGCAGAAATTCGACCAGATGATCTGGAGTTGACACTTTCTTATCTACCACCCACGAGGGTTCCTCGATAACAATGCTTCCCCAGAACGCGCCCCGGCCGTACGTGCTTATGTACTTCTTGTAATCTGGAGGCACCATGCGCATCTCCGGCGACACATCCGGCGCATACCAATCACGCTTCGCCGGGCGCGGCTTCGGCGGTCGCGCCACCCGCGTCAAGTAACCAATGTCATCCCAAGGAGGTCTGCGATCAAGCTTTGTGTACTTCCAGTACAGGATTGGAACAAACATGGTACACAGAGCACTGATGGCAATCGCAGTCTCCGCGTTCGCGTCCGTTGCCACAAAGAACGCAATCAGAAGAGCAGGAAAGAGAGTGAAGTTTAGTCGGCAGACAATTTTCGCCACTCGACGATTAGAACTCGTGAACAGCATCGGCAGAACAATGCCACCCACTACGCCGCCAGTCCACATCACCCAGGCTTGATCAGCCGGAATCCCGCCTCCGGAAGCTACTAGCAAGATACCTCCTATCGCCACTCACAGTTCCAGCAGTCAGGCTAGCCGCGCGCACCGCTGCGGAATCAAACTCTAATAGCCGTGACGAACAATGCGCGCCCTCACTGTTGACAGCACACGCACAGCGAACCATGCTGAAGTTGCAACAAGCCCCGTGGCTAGGACGATCTTTTCCTGGAGGTTGTCACGGGGAGCAATGACGCAGTAGGCGACGACTAGCCCGATAGACAGAACATACATGACTACAAGTGGGGCCTTTATGGATGTCGGCGAAGCGGAGCTCAGTCGGCGTATAACGAAGACCGCCCCGAATGCCTGCACCGCTAACACAGCCGCGATCACGGCGTAAGCGGTCGATGTGTACGTCATATTGTCTCAGCTCCCATTCATCCGAAGAGTGATTTGAATCCCTTAACGATACCTTCGCCGGCGGCTTGCCCGAGGCCGCTGCCGATGGCACCACCGATCAGTCCCCCGACAGCCATACCGATTGGGCCTCCGGCAGCACCAATGGAGGCTCCTGCCGCAGCGCCGGCCCATCCTCCGGCAAATGATGTACCAGCTCCCACGCCGGCCTGGAGGGCATCCTTGCCATTAGAGATATCGTTAGCGGCTCCGAGGAACGTGAACGCGGCACCCACGCCGGGCAGCTTGCTGCCGAACTTCCCGAGTGCTGCACCTCGTCGTGCGAGAGTGTTCTCCACGGCCTGGATAGAGTGCTTGCTCGGCCGTTGGAGTAGCTCCGCTTGCCCCATCCCGAGTGTCGAGAGGCGTGACGCGGGCGAGATGCGAGCTGCCCACGCCGGAAGATGCGTTTTGCCGACGCCCGGTACCAGAGTGTTGCTGGGGCGGGTGCCGTTTAGGGCCTTGTCGAGGCTGCTGATTGCGCCAGCGATGGCGTTGCCCTTGTTGACGGGGTCGATTGCGTTCGGGTCGCTGACATCGACCTCCGTGACTTTGCCGCTGCCATCGGCAACCTTCACACCGTCTTCGTCGGCGACAACGGTTGTGACGTCTCCCGTTGCTTCGTCGGTGATCGACCGCACCGAGCTTGTGGTTCCGTCGGGATTGTTGGTGGTCAGCTGGTACCCGCCGTCATCGACGCGGGTGTAGTCGCCGGCGGATTGGGTGCCGTCGTAGTTGGTGCCGGTGATGTTTCCTTGGGAGTTGTCGGCGTTGCCGGTGGAGGTCACTCGCGGAGCTTGGCCGTCGAGGGGGGAACCGTCGTAGCGCTGGGAGTAGTGATCGCCGCCTGCGCCTTCCTGTCCGGCGTAGCTGCTGCTGCCGTCGCTGTTGTCGGCCCAGGATTGCCAACCGCCTTGTCCGTCGCTGGCGGTGCGGATGTCGGTGAAGCTGCCATCAGGACGTGTGGCGCGGGTGTCGACGGACTGCCCACCGCTGCCGGGGACGATCGTGTGCGTCAACGTCTCACCGTTGGGGCGTGTCTCCGTCCAGGATTCGCCGTCCTGCCTGCCGGTGGTGTTGACGATTCCGACGTTGGTCTCGTCGGGGTCGGCGAGGATCGGGTTGTTGTTGCCCTCGGGGCGGTCGATGGTCTGCACGAGATCGTCGCCGTCGACGCTGTAGCGGGTGGGGATCTTCTCCCCCGTCTTAGTGTCGTACGCCCACGGTGCCTCGAAGCGTTTGACCTGGTTGCCGTCGCGGTCGAAAACGCTGACGGAACCATCGTCGTTGATCTTGGAGGAGCCGCCTTCGGGCTGGTCGAGGTTGAACCGGTACTGCTCCGGGGCGTTCTCGTTCTCGGACAGGATGAAGGTGCGGTCGCCGTCGGGTGTGGTCCACTGCTTGTAGTTCTCGCCCTCAACCAGGTCACCGGGGACGGTGTCATTGGTCGGCGTCGAGCCGTCCTTGTTCAGCGGGCCTGCCTTACGGCCACGGCGGCCGGTCATCAGCGCGGTGACCTCGCCGACGAGGTAAGACCATGACGGAGCGCCGTCTTCACTGTCACCGCCGTCAGGGCCGCCAGCGCCGGGTCCGCTCGCGTCGCCACCGCCGCCGGGTGCGCCCTGCCCACCCGCGCCAGGAGCTGCAGGGGCGGGGCACTGCGACTGGGTCTGCGTGACGGTCACCGTCGGCCGCGACGGGGACGCCTGCCCGGACTGCGTCCGCGGCTGGCCGGTCTGCTCTCCCTGCTGAGGTCGGCCGGCAGCAGTCGTCTGAACCGGGGTCTGCTGTTGCTGGCCCCCCTGCTGCTGCCCCTGGCCGGGTTGGTCGGGCTCGTTGCCGGGGATGTTCGGAGCCTGCTGCCCCGGGGTGCCGAAATCGGGAGTTTGAGCCTGGATACCCGGCCCGTTCTCACCGCCACTGCCGGCGGGGGAAGTCGCGATTCCGTCGCTACCCTGCTGGGCACCCTGCTGACCCTGCTGCCCACCCGGCGCGGTCTGCTGCCCCGCGGGCGGCGTGAACGTCAGCTCCGGCTGCCCGGGTGTCGGGCCGCAGGTGGCGGGCCCACCACCGGGACACGGAGCCGCCTGCGCACTACCGGTGCCGGCGGTGGTAGCTGCAAAGCCCATCATGCCGACCGAGACAACAATCGCCGCGACCGCCGCCGCACCACGCACCTGCTCCGGTGCCGGAGCCCCCACACCCGCAGCCCGGAGTTTGCGCAGCCCGGCGAAGAGCACCTGCCCGACGATCACCATCACCAGCCAGAAGGACAGGAACACGACCGGCACCGGCGTGTACTTGGGGGCTTCGATGGAGAACAGCACCCCACCGACCGCGCCCGCCACGCCGATGATCGTCAAGAACAGCCCTTGGAGGCGCTGCTGCGCCACCGAACTCTCCCGCCCGGCACTAGCCGACGGCGAAGGATCGCCACCAGGCTTGGGGACGGGATTGCTACGCGCATGCACTCCGGCCATCAGCGCATCAACTCACTTCCACAACACAGACCAACCCCGAAAGGCTGGAGAGAAAAGAGGGAAAAGGTGCCCGCGAACCGGGCGATGCGCCCAACCTCACCCGCACCGGCAGACTTGTCAACCAACCCGAACCAAGCAGGGCATGTTTGCGCAGGTAGGCGGACCGATTTTCAGAGGATTCAGTGGGCCCACTAAATCTGGAACCCCTCCAGATTTCCATCTGGCTATCATTCAGCGCCCCACTGAATAACGGCATACCGACTAAATCGGACATTCTCGGGGGCGTCGCCGACCACTGACACGAGCGCGCACGCGGACGGTGTTCATGTCAGTGCCGCGGGGTGAAGCCGAGGCCGAGGACCATCACCGCCAGGTGATCTGATCGACCCGCAACCGGTAGTGCGCTTCAGTTTGTGAGGCGGCCCAGATCGCCGTCACTGTGGCCGGGACATCAGCTGCGGTGGCGTCTCCGAACCGGAAACCCCACCCCCTGCCCTTCGTGTCGACCTGGGGCGGTGAGGCGGCGGGGTGATTGAGGGCGAACAGAGCCTCGGCCAGCTCAAGCCGCCGATGGTCATGGAGCAACTCCCGCGGCCGGGTTCCACAAGGCCCAATGAAATCAGGGCCGGTTCTCCTCGCTGGAGAACCGGCCCTGACCTGTACTTTCTGTGCGCCCAAAGGGATTCGAACCCCTGACCTTCTGATCCGTAGTCAGACGCTCTATCCAGCTGAGCTATGGGCGCATACCCATATTCAATTCTCGCCGACCCGAAGGCCGACGTGGCGGAGGCGAGAGGATTTGAACCTCCGGTCCGGTGTTGGCCGGACAACTCATTAGCAGTGAGTCCCATTCGGCCGCTCTGGCACGCCTCCAAATCGGACGCGATGCGCGAGCGATCCTTACGGGCCACGCGCAACCGCCGAGCAGCTACTTTACACAACCTCCCCGCAACCCACAAAACCGCTGTTCACGCCGTATTCAAGCGCTGGAAAACCTACTGCGGCTCCGGCGTCAGCATGTCCTCCCACGTGAGGTCGATCCGGATGTCGTCGGCCCCGACCATGCGCCGCACGACATCGGCCGCGAGCGACCGCAGGCGCTCGCCACCGTCGAACAGGGAGACCCGACGGTCCGCCCCGACCGCGACCAGGTGCACGTGCACGGCGGAGAGCCCGTCGCCCACGACGTCCAGCTCGACATCGGCGACGGCAGCCGATTCGACGGCCGCACTGTCGGACAGGGCGGCGGTGACGGCCTTCGAGAGCGCCAGTTCGCTGACGGTCACCCCGGGGCGCACCGTCGCGACCGGGCGGGAACGCCGCGGGAGCGCCGAGACCTGCTGGGAGACCGCGGCCCGGAGCCGGTCGATCGCGTCGGCTCCCCACCGGGGGTCGACGTCGGGAGCCTCCGCATCGGGTCCGGCCAGCCCGGCGAGCCGACGCGTCGCGTCGGCGATCCAGTCGGTGGCCTGCGCCGGTGCGGCGTCGGTGCCTTCCACGTGCCTCACAGTCATCGCACCCCCAGTGTGACCACGTCCTGTCGGATTGCACAACGCCCCGGCCCCCACGGGGCGTGTCGACGCCGTCATCGCCAGTACCCCTCGAGCGCTTCCGCGAGCCGCTGCCGGGTCCGCTGCAGATGCCCGCGCACGGACCCCTCGGTGGTCCGCAGGACGCCGGCGATCTCGGCGATCGACAGTCCGTCGACCTCCCGCAGCCACCACGCCGCACGGGCCGGGTACGGCAGGCGGCCGAGCTCGCGGCCGAGGGCGTCGAGGAACTCGCGGTCCGTGGCCTTCTCGACGGGGCCCGGGCCGCTCGCGACGGCCTCGTCGACGGCCTCCGAGTCGACCACCGGCGCGCGACGACGCAGCACGTCAGCGGTCTTGCGGGCGGCGATGGAGAACAGCCACGTCCGCAGGCTGGAGCGGAAGGCGAAGGTCGGCAGCGCCTTCCACGCGGCGATGAGCGACTCCTGCACGATGTCGTCGCAATCGCTGCGCTCGGGCATCGTCCGCGCGACGAACCGGTGCAGGGCCGGCGCATGGCGCTGCACCAGCACGTCGAAGGCGGCGCTGTCGCCGCGCTGAGCCCGCCTGGTCAGCGTCTCGTCGGACAGCGATCGCAGCACGTCCGCGTCGAACAATCACCCTCCCGATGTGAGATGGATCACAATCGCGTGCCGAACCTGCGGGCGCCGCGACTCACCCAGTGTGCCGGAAAGGATCCCGGTACATCAGTCGACACAAGGAGACGGAAAGATGACCTCGACCACCACCAAGCCGGCCACCGCCTCGACCACCGCCGAGTCGACGGCGAAGACGCCCGGCTCCGCGGTCTCGACGCAGGTGGGTCGCGGCACCACGAGCATCGCCGACGTCGTCGTTTCCAAGATCGTCGGCATCGCCGCCCGCGAGGTGGACGGGGTCTACGACCTCGGCGGCCAGGCCGCGCGCGTCGTCGGCCGCATCCGCGAGACCCTGCCCGGCGCCCCCGACCTGACGCAGGGCGTCAGCGTCGAGGTGGGGGAGAAGCAGGTCGCCGTCGATGTCGCGATCGTCGCCGAGTACGGCGTCGCGATCCACGATCTGGCCGCCGGCATCCGCAGCAACGTGATCGACGCCGTCGAGTCCATGACCGGCCTCGAGGTGACCGAGGTGAACGTCACGGTCCACGACGTCCACTTCGCCGACGAGGACGAGGCCGCCGAGGAGACCTCGTCCGAGCCGCGGGTCCAGTGAGCAGGGCGCACGCCGCGCGGGTCGACGGGGTCGTCGCCGCGGTGACGGCGGTGGACGGCGTCGTGGGCGTGCACGCCGGCGGGCCCGGCGCGCCCGCCACGTACCTGCCGGGCCGGACGGTCCGCGGTGTCCGGCTCGACGACGAGGGCGGCCAGGTCGCCGTCGTCCTCGAGTTCCGCCGGGACATCGACCTGATCGACCTCGCGGACCGGGTCCGCGCGGTCGCCACCGACGCCGCGGGGGTCCCCGTCGACGTCGTCGTGTCCGACATCGCGGTGTCCGGGAACCCGGACGCCGCTTCATCGAAGGAGTTCAGCGCATGACGCCCGGAAACTTCACCGTCTGGGGAGGCGTGATCGGCCTGCTGGTCGCGATCGCCGTCCTCGTGGGCGGTCTGCTCGGCTTCCTGCTCGCGATCGTCCTCGGCGCGGCCGGGATGGCCGTCGGCGCCCACTTCGACGGTCTCATCGACCTCACCGCTCTGCGGCGCCGCGACCGGAGCTGACCATGACCACCGACGAATCGGTGACCCCCGACGCCCCGGACGAGGCCGGTACCGCGGCGGAGGCGAACGCCGCCGAGCGCGCGCGGGAGACCGCGGGCCGAGGGCGCACCGTCATCGACGAACGCGTGCGGCGCAGGCTGATCGAGCACGCCGTGCTCACCGTGCCCGGCACGGAGCGGCGGCGGACGCTGCCGACCCGGCAACTGCCGGCCGTCCGGTTCGCCGACCGCGACCGCAACGAGGTCGACGTGCAGATCGCGGCGCAGTGGCCGCTCGACGCGGCCCGCCTGGTCCCGTCGGTCCGCTCCGCCATCGACGACGAGCTCAGCCGCAGCCTCGGCGCCGCCCCGACGGACGTGCACGTGCACATCACCCGGGTCAGCGACGAGCGCACCGACTCCGACGCGGCGTTCCTGCACCGGACCCCGGCCCCGGAGCCGGAGGATTCGGCGGACGTCCGGGCGCGGCGCAAGCACGCGCCCCGCCGGGCCGCGGGCGCCAGCATCGCGACGGTGCCGCTGCTGCTGGCGGTCCTCGCACTCGGCGTCCTGGCCGTCCGCGACAGCCTGGTCTCGCTGGGCTGGGTGGCCGGCGACCGCTGGCTCGACGCGGTGCCCCGCATCGCGGACGACGTGCAGTGGGCCTGGTGGGCCTGGCCGGCGACGATCGGCGCGATCGTGCTCGGGCTGGTGCTCGTCATCGCGGCCGTCAAGCCCCGACGGCGCAGCCATGCGCCGGTGACCGACGATCTCTGGTTCGGCCGGCGCGTGAGCGCCGAGCGCCGCACCCCCGAGGAGGTGGCCCGATGAAGCCCTCGACCCGTGTGATCGACCGGCTCGTCGCGGGCCTGGTCGGCCTCGTTCTGCTCGCCGGCGGCCTGTGGGCGCTGGGCGACCGGCTCGGGCAGCGCACCGCGGCCGAGGCGGCGGACCGCGTCTCGACCGCGAAGATCACCCGGCTGCCCGACGAGCCGTGGTGGCCCGCCGTCGTCGGCGCGGCCGGCGTGGCGCTGATCCTGCTCACGCTCTGGCTGCTGGTGCGGCACCTGCGCAGTGCGGGCTCGCGCACCACGGTCACCGAGGGCGGCGGCACCGTCGACCTGGGGCGCGTGGCGGACGCCGTCGCCGCCGACCTGGGCCGCAACCCGCTGATCCGCCGCGCCCGGCCGTCGACCGCGGTCGAGAAGGGCCGGCCGATCATCCGGATGGCGGTCAGCATCGCCCCGAGCGCCTCGGTCGAGGAGTTGTCGGCGCTCGCCGCAGCTGCCCGACGCGAGGTCGCCGCCGCCACCAACCCCGACGTCGGTTTCCAGATCCTGGTCAACGACCGGCGGGGTGACAAAGGACTTGGGGAGCTCCCCCGAGATGAAGAACACCACACGATCACCGAGAGGACATAGCCATGGGAATCGCTGACGACGCCAAGAACAAGGCCGAGGATCTCAAGGGGCGCGCCAAGGAGGCCACAGGCGCGGTCACCGGCGACGACGACCTCAAGGCCGAGGGACAGGCCGATCAGGGCCTCGCCGCGGCCAAGGAGAAGATCTCGGAGGCGGCCGACAAGGTCAAGGAGGGCGTGGACGCCGTCAAGGACAAGCTCACCGGGAACTGAAATCCCCGCAGGTCGGATGCTATTGCACACGGTTACCCGGCGCGAGCCTCCCGCGGCGCGCACAATCGAGGCCTCGGGGGCCGTCCTCGGGGTAGTACAACGGGTACACCGGAAGGCAACGATATGAGTTTCGCAGACGACGCGAAGAGCAAGGCCGAGGAGCTCAAGGGCCGCGCCCAGGAGGCCGCGAGCAAGGTCGAGGGCCAGGTCGGCGAAGCCGCGGCCGCCGCGAAGGAGAAGGCCGGCGAGTTCGGCGACAAGGTCAAGGGCGACGCCGCGTCGCTCAAGGACAAGCTCACCGGCAACTGATCCACCGCTCCACCGCCACCGGGGCCGGTCCGTGCGACCGGCCTCGGTGGCCCGCGCGGGCGCCCCGTCGGACTACCCTGGCCGGGTGGCCACTGAGAACCCGTCCCGCCCCGCGCCGCTGAGCATCCGCCCCGATCTCGATGCGCTGCCCGCCTACGTGCCGGGCAAGTCCGCGCCGGGCGCGATCAAGCTCGCCTCCAACGAGATCGTCGACGGTCCGCTGCCGTCGGTCGCCGCGGCGCTCGCCGACGTGCTGCGCAGTGCCAACCGCTACCCCGACAACGGCGCCGTGGCACTCAAGGCCGAACTGGCCAAGCTCACCGGTGTCACCGAGGAGCAGCTGCACGCGGGCTGCGGCTCCGTCGCCCTCTGTCAGGACCTCGTGCAGGTCACCTGCCGGCCCGGCGACGAGGTGATCTTCGCCTGGCGCAGCTTCGAGGCCTACCCGATCGTGACCCGCGTCGTCGGCGCGACGCCCGTGCAGATCCCCCTCACCGCCGACCATGAGCAAGATCTCAACGCGATGGCCGCCTCGATCACCTACCGCACGCGACTGATCTTCGTCTGCAACCCGAACAACCCCACGGGCACCACGGTCTCCGAGGAGGCCCTCGAGGCGTTCCTGCAGACGGTGCCGCCGCACGTGATCGTCGCCCTCGACGAGGCCTACTACGAGTACCACCGCCCCAACGAGCAGACCGGCGACCGCATCGACGGCGCCGCCCTGATCTCCCGGCACCGCAACGTGATCGCGCTGCGCACCTTCTCCAAGGCCTACGGCCTCGCCGGGCTGCGCGTCGGCTACGCCATGGCCGATCCCGAGCTCATCGCCGCGCTCACCAAGGTGCACCTGCCGTTCTCGGTGAGCGTGCCCGCACAGGCCGCGGCGATCGCCTCCCTGCACGCGAACGACGAGCTGCTGGCCCGCACCGAGGCCGTCGTCGCCGAGCGCGTCCGCGTCCGGGAAGCGCTGCTGGAGGCAGGATTCGAGGTCCCGCACACGCAAGCGAACTTCGTCTGGCTCCCCCTCGGCGCCGACGCCCTGCGGTTCACCGCGGACGCCGCCGAGGCCGGCCTGCTGGTCCGGGGCTTCGACGGTGCCGGCGTCCGCGTCACCGTCACCGTGCCCGAGGAGAACGACGCCTTCCTCGCCTTCGCGACGGGGTGGTCGCGGTGAGCCTCGGCAAGCACGAGTTCGCGTTCACGGCGCACGTTCCCGTGCGCTGGTCGGACATGGACGCGCTGGGGCACGTGAACCACGCGCGGATGGTGACGCTGCTGGAGGAGGCCCGCATCCAGTGGCTGCTCTCCGCCGGTGAGAAGTACGCACCGCTGATCAAGAGCGCCTTCATCGCGGACGTCGCGATCAAGTACAAGGCGCAGCTCTACCACGAGGATTCGCCGGTGCAGGTGGGCATGTACATCGCCTCCAACCGCACCGTGGACTTCACGCTCGGCTACGAGGTGCGTGCGAACGGCGCTGCGCCCGAGTCGAAGCCCGCGATCCTGGCGACCACGCAGATGGCGGTGGTCGACATCGAGAAGCGGAGCCTGCGCCGCCTCACCGACGAGGAGAAGTCCTACCTGGCGTCCTGGTCGCGCGGCTGAGCCGGCGCCGGCCGCCACGCTTTCGGCGCCTCCCCGGGGAGCGCCGCCCCGGGCCGGGCCGCGCCCGGCCGTGGGTTGCCGGCAGCGGAACCCGGTGCCGCACTGCCGGACCCGGCCGAACCGGGCAGGGCCCGGCGCGTCCCGTCGGGCAGCTGCGGCGGGAGGTCGCCCCGCGCCCCCATGATCTGCCCGGCGACGCGACGCGCGCTCTGCGTGGAGATCTCGCGCTCACCGGCGCGCTGCACCAGCTCGTGGATCTGCTGATCGATGGACTCGATGGACATGCGCCGCGGCCGCTTGGAATCGGCCACGTCGACCAGGTCGCCGACCCGGGTGAGCGCGGTGACCCGATCGACGAGTTCGTCCCAGACCTTGTCGAGCTCGCTCGAGCGGGTGCCGTCAGCGAGGCCCGGCGCGTACCGCAACTGGCCCCACACGGATTTGAGCTGCACCACGTCGGCGGAGATCTGCACCAGGTCGGTGGGCAGGTCCAGCTGCATCAGCTGCTCGTCGAATTCGCCGGCGCTCACCGACCGCGAGTAGCTCACCTTGTCGTAGACCAGCCCGGCGATGAACAGCAGCACGTCGTAGCGGTCCTCGAAGACGAGCAGGCCCTCGTCCGGCGCGCCGTGCCCATCGACCCAACCCGCGAGCTGCGGCGCCAGGCGCAGGGCCGGCCCGGCCACCCGCGCGACGGTGCGCGCGGCCACCGCCGCGGCCGACGGGGTGAGCGGCAACGGCGTCAGGCACAGCGCGTCGAAGAGGGCGTCGCGCTCGTCGAGATCGAGGTGCACCGCGTCCTTGCGGGCCCGCCGCACCGCGCGCACGCCGGCGGCGAAGGAGATGCGGTTGAGGGTGAAGGCGTGGCGGAAACCCGCGAGCTTGCGCCGCGCGTCGGCGGCGCGCACCGCGTCGGCGGCGGCCTTGGCCTGCAGCAACGGGTTCGGCGGGGCACCGTCGGCGGTGGGCGCCGGGGCCTCGTGCTCGGCGATCCGGCTCAGGCGCCGCAGCTTGGAGTACCCGCCGATGTCGGGGAACGCGCGCTCGGTGTCGAAGCGGTTGAGCACCACCTCGCGGGCCGCGGGCGAGAGGTGCCCGGCGGCGATGAGCAGGGCGGCCTCGTCGGAGAGCTCGCGGCGCGGCATGGGGATGGCCCGGGCCTCGCACCACCGCCGGACGGGCGCGTCGATGTGCACCTCAGGCTCCTGTGCGGACATCCGTCACCCCCTTCTGCGTCGCGGTACGTCCCTCATCATCCCCGAAGGGCAGCGCCGCGCGCAGCGCCCACGCGAGCGGGATGCTCACCGCCGAGGTCGCGAGGAAGGCGATCGCGATGCTCCCCGTGAAGATCGGCCACTCGAAGACGTCGAGGAGCAGCACGTCCATCACGATCAGGTGCACCAGGAAGTACTCGTAGGAGATGCCGCCGAGCCACACCATCGGGCGGCTGCCGAGCACGCGGTGATACAGCGACCGGGACGCGGGCGCGAACCCGATCGGGGCGATCAACGCGACCGCGATCACCAGGTACAGCGCCGACTTCACCAGAGCCTCCACCTGGCTGGCCGGCACCATCGTCGGCGGGCCACCGATCGCGGGCAGCGCGGAGACGAGGAAGGCCACCACCGCGAGGGCGAGGCTCGCGGCCGTGGCCCAGCGCGGCCACCGTCGGGCGAGGGCCACCGCGACCGTGAGGGCCATGCCCCCGACGAACCACCACAGGTACGCGGGCGGCCACATCCGCGCAGTGCGTTCGATGTCGGGGGCGATCATGATCCACAGCGGGCTGATCGCGCCCAGGACGACCAGGCCCGCGAGCAGCCGCCCGGGGCGCCACCGGTAGCGGCACACCAGCGCGGTGAGCACCCAGCCGATCAGCGGGAGCGCGAGGTAGAAGGCCATCTCGACCGCCAGGCTCCACGCCTGCGTCAGGCCCACCCGCAGGTGCCCGAAACCGTAGATCTGGGTGAAGGTGAGGTTGCGCAGCAGCCCGTCGATCCCGCTGCCGGACGGGTTCGGCTCGTGCCGCACCAGGCCCAGCGCGTAGACGAAGACCACCACCACCCAGTAGGCGGGGACCACGCGCCGGAACCGGTGCCAGGCGTAGCGACGCAGGTCGGGCTGGTGTCCCGTCCCGTCCTGCAGCAGGCGCACCCAGGGCCGGAAGAGCAGGAAACCGGAGAGCGCGAAGAAGATCGGGACGCCGATCTCGAACCGCGCCCAGAGGTGGCCGATGAAGTCGTCGGTGTAGTGGCCCGTCCCGAAGGCGGCGTGCGTCAGGCACACCGCGGCCGCTGCGACGGCGCGCAACCCGGTGAGCGGCGCAACCCGACTCTGCATCCCTCCATTTTGCCCGGCCGTCCCCGGGGCCCGTCCAGTGCCCGGCGCACGGTCGCCCGGGCCCGACGGTCCGCGGTCACGCGCTCCGGGCCTCCCGGAAGGCGCGGCGGTAGCCGAGCGGCGTCATGCCCGTGTCGCGCCGCAGGTGCGCCCGGAGGCTCGCGCCGGTGCCCAGGCCCGCCTCGTGCGCGACGGCGTCGACGGACAGCTCCGAGGTCTCCAGCAGCTCGCGCGCCCGGTCGAGACGACGGCGCAGGATCCAGGCACCGGGGGTCTGCCCCGTCTCCTCGCGGAAGCGCCGGTTGAACGTGCGCACCGACATCCCCGCGCGCCGCGCGAGGACCTCGACCGAGAGGTTCTCGTGCAGGTTCCGCACCGCCCAGTCCCGGGGTTCGACGGTGCTGCCCGCGCCGCTCACGGGCACGGGTACGTCGACGAACTGGGCCTGGGTGCCCTCGCGGGCGGGCGGTACGACGCAGTGCCGCGCGACCTTGTTCGCCACGGCCGCACCGTGATCGGTGCGGATCAGGTGCAGGCAGAGATCGACGCCGGCGGCGAGCCCCGCGGAGGTGAGCACCTCACCGTCGTCGGTGAACAGCACGTGCTCGACCAGGCCGACGCGCGGGTAGAGCTTGCGCAGCTGGGCACCGTACTTCCAGTGGGTGGTCACGTCGCGGCCGTCGAGCAGGCCTGCCGCGGCGAGCACGAAGGCGCCGGTGCAGATCGAGACGATGCGCGTGCCCGGCCGCACGGTGGCGAGCGCGGCGCGCACCTCGTCGGGCAGGGTGCCCTCGAACCGCGGCCCGGCGATCTTGGTCCCGGGGACGATCAGCGTGTCGGCCTCGGCGAGCACCTCGAGCCCGGCCTCGGGGACGATCGCGTAGCCGCCGGTGGCGCGCACGGGGCGGCCGCCGACGCCGCAGGTCACCACGCGATAGAGCGGGCGATCCTGCTCGTCGGTGGCCTCGGAGAAGCACAGCGGCGGGATCGCCGCGTCGAATCCGACGATCGGTTCGAGCAGCAGCACGGCCACGGTATGCATGGCACGATTCTTTCATATCTTGTCATCAATGCCACTGGTTCGGCGTCGCGGAATCCGGGAATCTGGTCCGGTGAGCACACCTCTGAGGCGCCTGCGCGCGCCGCACTACGCCTGGATCGTGGCCGGCGTCGCCTTCGTGACCATGCTCGGCGCGGCCGGCTTCCGCTCCGTGCCCGGCGTGATGATGGACCCGCTGCACTCCGAGTTCGGTTGGTCGCACGCGACGATCGGCGCGGCGATGTCGGTGAACATGGCGTTGTTCGGGCTGACCGCCCCGTTCTCGGCGGCGCTCATGGACAAGCTCGGCGTCCGCCCGGTGGTCGTCTGCGCGCTCGCGCTGGTGGCCGCGGGCACCGGGCTCGCGGTGTTCATGACCGACGCCTGGCAGTTGGTGCTGCTCTGGGGCGTCCTGGTGGGACTGGGCCCCGGCTCACTGTCGACGGCGATCGACGCGACGATCGCGATGCGGTGGTTCGTCGCACGCCGCGGCCTGGTGACCGGTGTGCTGACCGCCGCCAGCGCGACCGGCCAGCTGATCTTCCTCCCGGTGGTGGCCGCGCTGTCGCAGGCGCACGGCTGGCGCACCGCGACGCTCGTGGTGACCGCCGTGGCGGTCGCGGTCATCCCGGTGGCCGGGCTGTTCCTGCGGTCCTGGCCGTCGCAGATGGGCCTGCCGCCGTACGGCGCCGACGAGATCGCGGCTCCCGCGGCACCGTCGAGCGGCGCGGTCCGGGCCGCCTTCGCGGGCCTCGCGACGGGTGCGCGTCGGCCCGCCTTCTGGCTGCTCGCCGGGAGTTTCGCCATCTGCGGTGCGACCACCAACGGCCTGCTGCAGACGCACTTCATCCCCGCCGCCGGGGACCACGGCATGCCCGCCACCACCGCCGCGTCGCTGCTCGCCGTGATCGGCGTCTTCGACGTCGTGGGCACGATCGCCTCGGGCTGGCTCACCGACCGCGTCGATTCGCGGGTCCTGCTAGTGATCTACTATCTCGGCCGCGGGCTCGCGCTGGCGCTGCTGCCCGCGCTGCTCTCCCCCGGGATCGCGCCCGGGCTGCTGGTGTTCATCCTGTTCTACGGCCTCGACTGGGTCGCGACGGTGCCGCCGACGATGGCGTTGGCCCGCGAGCACTTCGGCGAGTCGACGCCGGTCGTCTTCGGATGGATCTTCGCCTCACACCAGTTGGGCGCCGCCGTCGCGGCGTTCGGCGCGGGGTACATCCGCGACGCCTCCGGCGGCTACGACCCGGCGTTCTACACGGCGGGTGCGCTGTGCGTCGCCGCCGCGGCGATGTGCTGGGCCGTGCCGCGCGCCCGGCGCCGCACCGTCACGCCGGAGCCGGTCGCCGCGTGAGCGGTGTGCCGCCGCGCCGTCAGCCCGCGGCCTCGGAGAACAGGCGCAGGCCCTCGGCTCGCGCGTCCGCGAGCCGCACGCCCGCGACGACCCCCGCGGCAGCCGGCCCGCCCGGCTCGGGGCGGTCCTCCGGCCACATCGTCGCCTCCTGCACGGCCCGGTAGGCGACGCTGCTCGGCGCGATGTCCAGCTCGCCCGTGCGCTCGCGCACGTAGATGCCGGTCTCCTCGAGCAGCACCTCGATGGTGCCGGCCACCACCGGGGCGGGCCCCTCGTCGTGCCAGCCCAGGCTCACGATGAGATCGGTGCGGTAGGGGTCCGTCACCGAGAAGCCGAGTTGCGCGTACAGATCCCCCACGAGGACCAGTCCGGTCGACGGGTCCCAGTCGAGGACCTCGGGTGCGGGGTAGCCCGGCCGGCGACTGGGGTGCAGGGTCAGCGATCCGCGCACCGTCGAACCGATCCGCGGCACCTCACCGCAGCACTGGTACTCCCAGTTCGAGATGTGGACGTACACCAGCGACACGTCCAGCGGCAAAACAGAATTCACGGCCCTGTACCGGGTGTTCGACGCCTCGCAGGAGCGGTTCCGCGGGGTCCCGGCGTACCTCCGCGGTCATCGTAGCCACGACGACGCTCCCGCGTTGCTATTGCATTGCCTCGGCCTAGCGGTGTCGCCCCACCAGGTCTACTCGCCGGCGCTGCCGGGTTCGACGAGAAGCCGCACCATCAGCTCGGTGGGTGGATCGTTCGGGTCGGGGGCGACGTAGAGCACCCCGAAGATCTGCGAGTCCGACCCGAACGAGCTCATCGCGCTCGCTTGCAGAACCTCGCCCCGGACCGCCCGTGTCAGGCCCGCGAGAGCGCCGTCTTTGTCCAGTCGCGGGTCACCGAGGTCGACCTCGATCGTCGTCCCCACGCCGGGCACTGCGGGACCGAACACATCGAGTGGCCCCGTCAGGTGCACGGTGCGCCGGTCGCGCGCCTCGTCGGCGAGGCGCTCGTCGATCTCCGCATCGGTGGGGATGCGCAGATCGGTGAGCCGGAGCCCGACGACCACGCCGATGACGGCGGCCCCTCCGGTCTCAAGCCCTTCCTCCGGCCAACGTGTCGCCTCGTCAACCGGATGGAACCGGCGCGAGTCGGGCGCGACCCGCAACGTCCGATCGTCGCCGACGGGCAGGAACCGACCCGTCTCCTCGAGGACCTGCTCGACGACCCCGCTCACTCGCGGCCTGGCCTCCCACTCGTGCCACCCGAGCCCGAACAGGACGTCGCCTTCGGGATCGTCGAGCCCGTACCCGAGCTGCGCGACGACTCCTCCGAAACGAACGAGGCCGCTGCGCCGGTCGAAGTGCGTGACCGGTGGCGCGAGGTAGTCGGGCGTCTCGGCGGCGAATACCGTCAGCGTGCCGCTGAGTTCAACGCCGACAGCGGGAACCGTGCCGCAGCACTGGTACTCCCAGTTGCTGATGTGGACGTACACGAGGGAATCGTCGAACGACGACGGAGTGTTCACTGACTTCACCGGGTGATCGACGAACCGCGGCGCGAAGGCCGCGGGGCCCGGTGTACCCGCGTTCAGTATAGCGAACAGCTCACGCGGGATACAAGATTCAGCAGAAACCGCACTCGCCGTTGGCGGCGAGCTGGGTGAAGCAGTTGGGGCAGAGCTTGGCCGGACGGGGCTCGGGCTTGGCAGGGGCGGCGGTCTTCACGGGCCGGGCCGACGGCGCCTTCGCCGCACGCGGCGCGGCGGGGGTGCGGGCCTTGACCACGCGACCGTTCGAGGCGGCCTTAGCCGGCTTGATCTTGGCGGCGCGCGCGGCGGCCACGCGCCGCGCCTCCTCCAGCTTCGGCGTGAGCTGCGGGCCGGCGCCCGCAGGCATCGTCGCCCCGAAGTGCAGGTAGCAGGCGAACCGGGCCGCGGCGGCGTGCTGGTCCAGGTTCTCGGGGACGGGCAGCCCGGCGGCGGCGACGGCGTAGGCGTAGCCCTCGCCGACGGTCTGATCGTGCGCGACCATCAGGGAGACCAGCGGCGGCTCGCCCGCCGCCTCGCAGCGGTCGGTGATGCGCCGCTGGAGCGCGGCCACCCACAGGCGCACGGGCGCACGGGTGGCGACGCCGGCATCGGCCTGCGCGCGAGCGGCGAGCTCGGCGTAGCTGATGAAGGAGCCGTAGCGGCCGGCCAGCTCGACGAGGGCGGCGTGGGCGGTCTCGGCCCACAGATCCAGCGCCTCGGAGAAGGGCACGGACAGTTCGTTGGCGGTGCGCCAGGCTTCGAGGTCGATCGGGTCTTCAGGGGCAGCGCCGGCTTCGCTCACGTCGTCATTTTACGACGAGCCATGGGGTACAACGCAAACCGTCGACCTCGACGTGAACTCGACCACACCGACACGGTCCTGGACCAAGCCGTCGGACGGATTCTTGGAGGATCGGACAAGTACCCGAGCCGTGCGCGCCGTTACGTTGGACGGATGCCGAAGAACGATCCCGCCGCCCCTGCGCTGACCCCGGAACAGATCAGCGAGCGTGCCGCATCCGCGGTCGGCCACAGCTACATCCACCCCGACACCTATCTGGTCGGCCGCGAGAAGGTGCGCGAGTACGCGCGGGCCTCCCAGTTCACCGCGCCCGTGCACTTCGACGTGGAGGCGGCCCGCGCTGCGGGCCACGCCGATCTCGTCGCGCCGCCGATGCTGGTGAGCGTGGCCGGCGTCGTTGCCAACCGCACCCTCTTCGACGACGAGGTGCTCGGCTACGGCGCCAGCCAGCTGATGCAGGCGGACGAGTCGATGACCTACCACCGGCCCATCGTCGCCGGGCACGAGCTCACCTGCCACGTGCATGTCGACAAGCACCGCCGGGTGGGCGGCTTCGACATGGTCACCATCCGCAACGAGATGTACTCGCAGGACTCCGAACACCTCGTCACGTTCTCCACCACGCTGATCGGCGGCTCCCCGGACGGCGAGGCCGCCGACTTCGGTGACGCGGCCGAGCAGGTCGTGATGCACGGCGTCATCAACGCCTGAGCCGCGCCGCGCTCACCGCGCGAACTGCGTCACCACGTCGTAGCCGATCTTGCAGATGAAGGCCGAGACCACGACGAGGAAAACGACTTTCACGAAGCCGCTGCCCTTCGCGACCGCGGTCCGCGCGCCGAGGTAGCCACCCGCGACGTTCGCGCACGCCATCGCCACGCCCAGCTTCCAGTAGCCCGCACCCTGCGGCAGGAAGACCACGAGCGAGGCCAGGTTGGTCGCGAGGTTCGCGACCTTCGCCTTGGCCGAGGCCTCGAGGAAGGCGTAGCCCATCAGGCCCACCATCGCGAAGACGAGGAACGAACCGGTGCCGGGGCCGAGCGCACCGTCGTACACCCCGATCGCGAACCCGGCGAGCCCGGCCGTCACGAGGTGCCGGTGCCCGCGATAGCGCAGGTTCGTCTCGTCGCCGAGGTCCGGCTGGCGCAGCGTGTAGACGAAGACGGTGATCAGCGCCGCCAGGATGATCGGGTTGAACGCCGAGCGCGGGATGTGCGAGGCGATGATCGAGCCCGCGATCGCTCCCGCGAAGGCCGGGACGGCGAGCGCGACGGCGGTCCGCCAGTCGGGTCGCACGCGCCGCCAGTAGGTGATGCTGCTCGTGGTCGTGCCCGCGATGGAGGCCATCTTGTTGGTCGCGAGCAGGTGGATGGGCGCGGCCGTCGGGAACGCGATCAGCAGCGCGGGCAGTTGGATCAGCCCTCCGCCGCCCACCACGGAGTCCACCCAGCCGGCCGCGAGGGCGGCGAGCAGCAGGAGGAGCAGCGTCGTGGTGGTGATGTCCGGCACCGCATGATCGTGCTGTAATGGCCTTGTGCATATCAACCCTTACGGCGAGGGGCCGGTGCTGCTCGCCGTCGATCTGGCGAACGATCCGCCCTCCGACCTGCGGGAGCTGGTTCGACGGTGCGATGCGCACGACATGCTCGTCGAGACGGTCGGGCCCACGGACTTCGCCGGATGCCGCACCCTGATCGCCGAATGGCTCACGGTGGTGGACGCCACCGACGTCGCCGCGCGGGTCGAGCGGCTCAACGCGCTCCTCGCCGCGCACGCCTCCCACCCGCGCGTCACCGACCACGCCGGCACGGGCTGGCACATCCACTACCGCGAGTCCGGCGCGAGCCTCACCGGCCAGCTCGCCGTGCTGATCCTCACCGGAACGGCGCTGCATCTGACGACGCGCGGGATGAACCGGCTGGGCCGGTGCGCCTCGTCGGACTGCGACCTCGTCTTCGCGGACGTCTCGCGCAACGGCCGGCAGCGCTACTGCTCGCCGCGCTGCGGCAGCCGGGAGGCGGTGCGTCGCTACCGCGCGAGTTGAAGCGACGAATTCTGCATCTCACATCACACCATGTTGCATCGTTAATGCGGGTTGTTGATACTAGCCCGCATGAGCACCCCTTCCGCCGGCCCGAGCTGCCGGTTCTGCGGCGCGTCCCCCGCGCTCGACGCGACGGTCCGCGGCCATCAGGGCTTCCTGATCGTCATGCGCTTCCTCAAGCAGCCGGGGCCGTACTGTCGCGATTGCGGCATCGCCACCGTCCGCGCGATGTCCGCCAGGAGCATGTGGCAGGGATGGCTGACGCTCCTCTCCGTCGCGGTCAACCCCCTCACCCTGCTGTGGAACCTCGTGATCCGCATCCGACTGCACCGGCTGCCGCCGATCCAGCGCCCCGGCTTCGCGCACCCGATGGAGACGGGCAAGCCGCTGTACCTGCGCCTGGGCACGCTCGGCCTGCTCATCCCCCTCGCCGTCCTGGGATGGCTGCTGTACAACAAGTTCGTCGTCCACGAGATCGACGGCACCGGCGCGCGCAGCGGTGCCTGCGTCGCCACGTCGGGCGAGAGACTCACCGTCGTGGTCCCTTGCGACGACGCGGATGCCGATTATCGGGTGGTCGGCAGACTGGAGAACACCAAGGACGCGGACGGTTGCTCGAGCTACCCCGGCTCCACCAGGACCTTCACGGAGACGCGCAGGAGTACGCCCTACGTGCTGTGCCTCGAACCCGTCGCCGCATCCTGATCCCGGGACGGGTCGCGGATCGGGCGGCGTGCGAGCCACGCCGCGACGATCGCACCGGAGACGTTGTGCCACAGCGAGAACACCGCGGACGGCAGGGCTGCGAGCGGCGAGAAGTGCGCCGTGGCCAGCGTCGCCGCCAGGCCGGAGTTCTGCATGCCGACCTCGAAGGCCAGCGCGCGACGAGCACGGTCGTCCAGACGCCCGACCTTGCCGGCCAGATAGCCCAGCCCCAGCCCGAAGCCGTTGTGCAGCACCACGGCGAGGAACACGACGCCTCCCGCCGCAGCGAGCTTGCTCGCACTGCCCGCCACCACGATCGCGACGATGAACGCGATGACGATCGCGGACGCCCACGGCAGCACCGGGAGCGCCCGCGACACGAGGCCCTTGGCGAAGCGGCGCGCCAACACACCGAGGATCACTGGCAGCAGAACGGTTTTGACGATGTCGAGCACCATGGAGCCGGCGTCGATCGGCAGGTAGGAACCGGCCAGCAGGAGGACCAGGAGCGGCGTGACGATCGGGGCGATCAACGTGGAGACGCTCGCCACCGCGACCGACAACGCGACGTCGCCCTTGGCCAGGAACGCCATCACGTTCGAGGCCGTGCCCGACGGGGCGCAGCCCACGAGGATCACGCCCACCGCCAGTTCCGGCTTGAGTTGCAGCGCATGCGCGATCGCCCAGCCCGCGCCCGGCATGATCACGTAGTGCGCGACGATGCCGAGCACGACCGCCCAGGGCCGCTTCGCCACGGATGCCAGGTCGGGCGGGGTCAGCGTGAGCCCCATGCAGAACATGATCACACCGAGCAGGTACGGCACCGACGGCGCGAGCGGCGTGAACGTGCTCGGCGTCAGGTAGCCGACGACGCCGGCCACCAGGACCAGGAGCGGGAAGACGGTGACCGCCGTCCGCGCGATCCTCGCCTCCGCCGCGAGGGCGGGATTCTCCGGAGCTCCGAGGGGCGACGACATTCTTCGATACTCTCACTTCCCACGCGAGAGCAGCGCCCTCGGCCGTGAAGACCGCTCGAAGCCCTTCCTCAGCGCAGGAACCTCGACTAGATTTGCGACCGTGAAACCTGGCAGCCCGGCGAGTCACCGGGCTGTCATGCGTCGGCTCGTCGACGAATGGTGGCAGGGCGGCCCCACCTACGAGGAGCGGATCGCCTACCTGCGAAACCGCTCGCTGCTACCGATGGTGCGGCTCGTCGTCAGCACCTGCGCCCTGGTGCTCGGAACGCTCCTGCTCGCCCTCGTCACCGTCATCGACCCGCTGACGCCCTGGGCGATCATCCGGCTCGTCGCGGCGGGATCGGTGGCGCTGTTCTGGGGGGTCCGCTGGCAGATCGGCGACGTCCCGAGCTCCCGCGGCACCGCCGTCTTCGTCACCTCGTCGATCGTCGCCATCTATGCGGCGGCGTCGACGCAGAAGGATGTGGTCGCGATCATCGCCGGTTTGGCGATGATCGCCTTCTTCGGAGCGCTCATCCTGACGACCCGCGCCTTCCTCGTCAACGCCGCGCTGGTGCTCGCCGCGATCGTCGCCTCGACAGTGGCGTCGATCCCGGCGCAGGGCTGGACCATCGCCCTGATGAGTGCGCCGGTTCTGGCAGGCGCGACGGTCGGGGTCCCCGCCGTCATGCAGTTCGGGATGACCTTCTCGTGGTTCGACACCGCCGAGGCCAGCACGGACCCCCTCACCGGCGCCCGGAACCGACGAGGCCTGACCAACATGTGGTTGACGTGGGCCCTGCGGCGCACGCCCTCCGCAGCCCACGTCGGCATCCTCGTCCTGGACCTCGACCACTTCAAAGCCGTCAACGACTCGAGGGGGCACAGCGCCGGCGACGAGACGCTCGTCCGCGTCGTCCGGATCCTGCACGCCGAGGGCGCCGCGGTCGACGCGATCGTCGCGCGACTGGGTGGCGACGAGTTCGCGCTCCTGGTGGTCGGGCAGGACATGCCGACGTACATCGATCTCGCCGAGCGGATCCGCGAGCGCGTGCGCACGATGGCGGCCGACAACGGCATCGCGGTCACTGCGAGCATCGGCATCGTCGCCACGGATTCCCCCACCCCCGACCGGGAGCTCCTCGAGCACTTGCTCGCCCGTGCCGACGCGGCGATGTACTGCGCGAAGCGCACCGGCGATGCCGTCGTCGTCGCGCCGGATACGACGGTGCCCTGAGTCCGGCGTCGACGGCGGCTCCGGTGGCGACGCCGGCTCGATGGGCCGCACTGCGCCGAGATGCATCGTTAGCGCCAGCACCTCCCATTGCGATCACACTCTTCGTTCTTCGATTGCAACGAGTTGAATGCGCCCGTACCTGGCTCAGGAGAATATTCTTCTCAGCTTTCGCCGATTCGTGAGAACAAGGACTTTTCTATCTCAAAACATGTACCTCGCCGAGGTCAGAGAGGTGTCGACGCACCCCCTGCCGCAGGTTGACCGCGGTGCATCGATTCCCGTCGCCAACACAGAGTGTTTTGCAATCAGCTACTTTTAAGGCTTCTCTCACGTTACGATTTTCAGGTTGCAGAAGTTCTTTCGCACACATTCATTCTTTTTCACCACTGGAGGTACTTTCGTGGGACGACACAGCGCACCGACAGCGCTCCAACGTTCGGCGCGGCGGGCGACCGTCGCGGCGGGAGCGATCGCCGCGACCGCGGCGATCACAACGGGCGGCGCGGGAGGCGCAGCCGCGGCGACCACGGCGGTGGACACCGTCGCGGCCCCGACCACCATCCCCGGCCCGTTCGGCAGCTCGATCACCTACCTCGTGAATCCCCGCGAACCGGGCATGATCGTCTCGGGTGGTTCGATCACCACCGTCTATCCGTTCGGTCTCGGTACCCGGGGCACCGTCTACGGCCCGGGCGGCGTACGCCAGAGTCCGGACGGCACCATCAGCGTCTACGCGCCGGGCGGCAGCAGCACCTGGCGAGGGCCGCAGGGTGTGTATGCGAGCACCACCGGGTCCGGTCCCTATGTGTCGTCCGGTCCGAACGGCTTCGAGGTCTACCTCGGGGTCCGCGGTTACTCCCGCGGCATTCCGGGGCTCCTGACCAGCACCGGCAACACCTACTTCGGTCAGGGTCAACTGACCTCCACCGGCTTCAGGGCCAGCGGACCGAACGGATCCCACTCGTTCTGGAGCCCCCTCGGCACCCTTACGAACTCCTTCTCCGCCGGCAACCTCAGCGTCGGGCCCGGGGGCCTCTTCGCCGGCGGCGGCCACTTCAACCTGAACGGATCATCGCCGTCCCTGGGCGGCGGCACCGTGAACATGATGCTCGGCGCCATCTCGATCACCCCCACCGGTCTGATGCTCCAGAGCCCGATGCTCACCTTCGGCGGGGGCGGCCCGTTGGGCAGCCTCAGCGGCGCCTTCTCGCCGATCGTCCTGACCCTCGACGCCAACGGGCTGAACATCGGAGGCGGTGGATGGAGCCTCGGCGGTGGTTCGATCTTCGGCATCAGCGGCGGCGGGGGCGGCCATTTCGGCAACCTGCACCTGGGCCTGGACGGCCTGAACATCCAGGGCCCCGTCGCCTCGGGCAGCCTCGGCGGCCCGCTCGGCACGATCAATACCCTCCTGCAGGGCGGATTCTTCAACCTCGGCGCCGGCGGGCTGTCCGCGGGCGGCGGAATGGGGCTGGTCAACGTCGGCACCCCGCTCGGTGGCCACAACACCGTCGTGAACAGCGGCTTCGTGGCAGTCACGCCGACCGGTTCCACCATCGTCAGCCCCTCCGGCAGTTCGACCACGAGTACCCCCGCGGGCGCGGCGACCGTCGACGTCCGCCCCGTGGTCGGCAGCGTGGACGAGTCCGGCGCCTCGGTCAACGGTGGCTCCGTGACGGGCAACGTCACTAACAGCTCCGGCTCCACGTCGGTGACCGTCGCCGGCGGATCCGCCAGCACCAACGGCGGCGAGGACGGCGGCCCCACCTCCACTCCGCCGAGCGTCACCGTCGAGCACACCACCACCGAGGACGGCGACGAGGCCGACGCCGCGAAGTCCGGCGGTGAGCAGGCCGATGGCGCGCAGGAATCGGACGACACGGCGAGGACCGCGAGCGGCGACGCAGCCGACGAGCCCGCCGACGCGGCCGAATCCGGCTCGGAGTCGGGCACCGACTGACAGGCGGACAGCTCCTGCTCCGCCCCACGGCGAGCGCCGGAGTGAGACTCACGACGAAGGCCGATCGCACCTCGCGATCGGCCTTCGTCGTGTGCGGCGTCGCGCAGCGGAAGCCGCAGGCGCGGAGCCGATCTCCCGACCACCTCTTTACAGTCAGTCTGGACTGACTGTACGGTACTCGTCATGCTCAGCAGCTCGGACCACGGAGAGACCCCGCCGCCGGCAGAGGAACGTGTGCTCGTCCGCAAGGACGGCCCGGTGACGATCGTGTCCATCAACCGCCCCGCGGTGCGCAACGCCGTCGACCGGCGCACGGCCGAGGCGCTGGCGGACGCCTTCCGCGCCTTCGACGCCGATCCCGATGCCGCCGTGGCGATCCTGACCGGCGAGGGCGGCACCTTCTGTGCCGGAGCCGATCTCAAGGCGGTGGCGGCCGGCGATCCGAACCGGTTCGCGCCCGACGGCGATGCCCCGATGGGGGTCTCCCGCCTGCGCCTGTCCAAGCCGGTGATCGCGGCGATCTCCGGGCACGCGGTGGCCGGCGGACTCGAGCTGGCTCTCTGGGCCGACCTGCGGGTCGCCGACGACGACGCGGTGCTCGGCGTCTTCTGCCGCCGCTGGGGCGTGCCGCTCATCGACGGCGGCACGGTCCGGCTCCCCCGCCTGATCGGCATGGGGCACGCCATGGACCTGATCCTCACCGGCCGGGCGGTGCCCGCCGAGGAGGCCCGGGCGATGGGCCTGGTCAACCGGCTCGCGCCCAGTGGCACGGCCCTGGAGCACGCCCTCGCCCTGGCCCATGAGCTCACCCGCTTCCCCCAGACCTGCCTGCGCGAGGACCGGCTGTCCACGCTCGAGCAGGAGGGGCTCACCGAGACCGACGCCATGGCCAACGAGCACGAGCACGGCAGGACCTCCCTGCTCTCCGACACTCTCGCCGGCGCGACCCGTTTCGCCGACGGCGCGGGCAGGCACGGCAGTTTCACCGACCTGGGCACGACGACAGATGAGGACACTCCATGACCACGTTGCAGGGCAGGACCGCGATCGTCAGCGGCTCCGGACGCGGCATCGGCGCCGCGGTCGCACACAAGCTCGCCGCGCACGGCGCGAACGTCGTGGTCAACGATCTCGACGAAGCGGTCGCGCGGGCGACGGCAGCCGAGATCACCGCCGCCGGGGGCTCCGCCGTCGCATGCCCCGGCAACGTGACGGAGGACGGATTCGCGCAACGCTTCGTCGACACCGCCGTCGATTCGTTCGGAGGCCTCGACATCATCGTCAACAACGCGGGCTACACGTGGGACGGCGTGGTGCAGAAGATGGGCGACGAGCAGTGGGACGCCATCCTCGATGTGCACCTCAAGGCGCCGTTCCAGATCCTGCGCGCCGCCCAGCCGGTGATCAGCGCAGCGGCCAAGCGCGAGAGCGCCGCGGGGAATCCGGTGACCCGCAAGGTCGTCAACATCTCCTCCCTCGCGGGCCTCTACGGCAATGCGGGACAGACCAACTACTCCGCGGGCAAGGCGGGGATCCTCGGCCTGACCAAGGCCATCGCCAAGGAGTGGGGCCGCTACCGGGTCACGGTGAACGCCGTGGCCTTCGGCCTGATCGAGACCCGCCTGACCAGCTCGGCGGAGGACGCCGAGACCATCGAGATCGAAGGGCGTGAGATCACCGTCGGCGTCAATCCGATGATCCGGCAAGCCGCGCAGCACATCGCGCCCCTCGGTCGGCTCGGGACGCCGGAGGAGGCGGCGGGCGCGGTGTACCTCCTGTGTCTGCCCGAGTCCGACTACATCACCGGCGAGGTGCTCGCCTGCAGCGGCGGTCTCGTCGGCTGAGGCCTTCGGGCAGGGCCGAGTACACCGGACCAGGTCCGACCGCGTGCGACGATGGTGAGCCCCGGCGCACCGTCGCGCCGGCCGGACGAGCACACGGACAGGGATGGTGAGAATGGCTGCGGCCCGCACGATCAACCCGGTCGAGATGCGCAAACGGCTGATCGACGCCACCGTCACCGCCCTGGTCGAGCACGGCTACGCGGGCACCACCACCCTGCGGGTCCAGCAGATGGCCGGCGTCTCGCGAGGCGCACTGCTGCACCACTTCCCGAGCAAGTCGGCCCTGTTCGTGGCCGCGGTACAGCGCGTCGCCGAGCAGCAGGATCGCGATGTGCGCGAAGCCCTGACCGCGCCGCCCGCGGGCGCCGATCGCGTCGCCTTCGCCATCGACGTGCTGCGCACCGCGATGTCCGGTCCGCTCTACGTCGCGGGCTACGAGCTGTGGATGGCGGCGCGCACGGACCCCGAGCTGCGGGAGGTGCTCGTGCCGTACGAGCGCACCGTCGGGCAGGGGATCCGCGAGCTCGGCGCCGAGGCCTTCGGCCCGGAATACGCACAGCTGCCGGGGTTTCCGGTGGCCTTCGAGATGCTGCTGGAGCTTCTGCGGGGCCAGGCCCTCACCAGTGTGCTCCGTCGGAGCGAGGACACCGAACGACGTGTTCTCGCCGCATGGGCGAGCGCGTTCCCCGCGCTGTGCGCCCGCGCACCGTCGTAGAGCACCCCGGAGGCGAGCGCCGCGATCGACCGTGCACGGTCGAGTGCGCCTCCGATAGAACCCGCCACTAGGATCTGCCGCATGCCCACGGCCGACGGCCTGCTCACGTCGATCATCGACGATATCGAACGGATCTCTCCCCTGGATGCGCTCGAAGCGGTGCACCGTACCGAGGTTCTGCAGTGGCTCGCGCACACGACCGATGTGTTCCGCCGCATCGACCGCCCGGTGGAACCCGCGCGGCACCTGGTGTCCTACTTCCTCCTGCTCGATTCGGACGACGGATCGGTGCTCCTGGGCGACCACGTGAAGGCGGGCCTGTGGTTGCCGTCCGGTGGCCACGTCGAGCCCGGCGAACATCCGGCCGACACCGTGATCCGTGAGTGCCGTGAGGAACTCGGCGTCGAGGCCGCGTTCCACCCTGTCGTCGGCGCGCACCCGCTGTTCATCACCGTCACCGACACAGTGGGGACGACGAACATCCACAACGACGTGAGCCTCTGGTACGTGCTCTCGCACGGTCGTCGCACGGAACTGACCGTCGATCCGCGCGAGTACCACGCGGTGCGGTGGTGGCGGCACGACGAGATTCGCACGGGCGACCCGGGCACGTTCGATCCGCACATGGGGCGGATGCTCACGAAACTCGAGATGTCGGTGCACCGTCGGACACGGTGAGCTGCGAAGATCGATCAATGCACCGCGCCGACGACTTCTTCTCGACGCTCGACGAGCTCGCTCGGACGTCCGAGGTCGTCATCGACCGTCCTCGGGGGAGTGCGCACCCGCGCATCCCGCAAGCGATCTATCCGCTCGACTACGGCTACCTCGACGGCACGACGAGCGGTGATGGCGACGGGATCGACGTCTTCGTCGGCACTGCGGCGGGCACGGGCGTTGTCGGAGTGCTGCTGACCGCGGACGGGGTGAAGCGGGACGCTGAGATCAAGGTCCTGGTGGACTGCACCCCAGCGGAGGCGGAGCTCGCGCGCAGGTTCCTCGCCGAAGTGCTGGGGATCGGCGGGCACACGGTCATGCGCGAGCTCCCCCACTGAGTGGGCGGCGTCCGGCACGGTGGGGGCTGCGAACCGGACGGTGGAGGTTGTTCGATGCCCTCGCGGACAATCACCGTCGATGAGGGAGACACCGACCACGCCTATCTCGACGTCGCGCACGACTGGCTGAGCTGGAGGTATGCGCGGGACGCATCACTGTTCTACCCGACTATTGCTCTCCGCGCGCCGCCGCTCCCCATCAGTTCATGCGGCATCTGCATGCGCAGATACACTCTGTGCATGCGGACACGTGTGTGGGCGGCACTCGCGCTGACCATTATCGCCGTCAGCGGTACGACCTGCGGCATCGTCGGCGGGTACAACGACGGCGATCTGCCCAGGTGCTCGTCTCTCGCAGCCGTACAGAATCCGACCTACGAGGAGCTGAACGGGGCGTTCAGTCGACTCGCCGAGAAGGACTGGAAGCGGATAACCTCTCCGGCCTACATGGGCGAGTTCAATTGGAAGTCGGAGGAGGAGTTCACGCAGCACCGGAGGTTGCAGTTCGACCAGACGCACTGGGAACGACTCCTCCCAACCCTCCAGGCAGGCGCGGTCGGCAGGCATCGCGTCCTGCTCTGTTCGCTGAACGAAGAGGTTCTGAACCAGACCACGAACGGCGCCACCAAGGACCAAGCGCGCGAGAACAATCGTCTCATCGGTGATGAGCCGTTGTTTGCGCTCTACGTCAACGGCACACTCAACTGCCGCTACGGCCAGAGCGCCTCAGACAAGCAGCAAGCTCTTCACGACGCACTGTGCCCTAACGTCCAATAGCGCGCTCCCCGCTCCATCACACTCTCCGACCAGGCTGTCGAGCAATCCCTCTGAACTGCGGAAGCGGAGGGATTTGAACCCCCGGTGGTTTCACCCACGCTCGCTTTCAAGGCGAGTGCATTCGGCCGCTCTGCCACGCTTCCCTAGCGCCGTACGATACCGGACGCACCGTAGAACCACTGTTCAGAGCCGTTCGATGATGGTGGCGTTGGCCATGCCGCCGCCCTCGCACATCGTCTGCAGTCCGTAGCGTCCACCGGTCTCCTCGAGGTGGTTGACCAGCGTCGCGAGCAGGCGAGTGCCGGACGCGCCGAGCGGGTGCCCCAGGGCGATGGCGCCGCCGCGCGGGTTCAGGCGGGCGGGATCGATGTCGAACTCGGCGGCCCAGGCCATCGGCACCGAGGCGAAGGCCTCGTTGACCTCGTAGGCGTCGAAGTCGTCGGCCCGCAGGCCGGCGCGGTCGAGCAGCTTGTGCGTCGCGGGGATCGGGCCGCTGAGCATGACCTCGGGGTCCGACCCGACCACCGAGAACGCGTGGAACCGCGCCCGCGGGGTGAGGCCCAGCGCCTCCGCCTTCGCGGCGCTCATCATCAGCGCGGCGGATGCCCCGTCGGTGAGCGGCGAAGAGTTGCCCGGCGTGATCGCCCAGTCGATGTCGGGATACTGCTCGGCGAACCGAGGGTCGGCGAAGGCCGGCTTCAGCCCGCCCAGCCCCTCCGCGGTGGTCGACGCGCGGACGGTCTCGTCGACGGTGTGCGTTCCGCCGCCGGGCAGCACGACGGGGACGATCTCCCGATCGAAGCCGCCGGCGGCCTGGGTGGCCGCCGCACGTCGGTGCGATTCGGCGGCGAACACGTCGAGCGCTTCGCGATCGAACTTTCCTCGGGCGGCGAGCAACTCGGCCCCGATCCCCTGGTGCGGCAGGCGCGGGAACCGCGCGGCCAGCGGAGCGAACGGAGCGCCGCCGGCGGAGCTGGTCCCCATGGGAACGCGGCTCATCGACTCGACGCCGCAGGCGATCACGACGTCATAGGCACCGGCGATCACGCCCTGCGCCGCGAAATGCGCGGCCTGCTGCGAGGATCCGCACTGCCGGTCGATCGTGGTGCCGGGCGTCTCGACGGGCAGCCCGGCGGCGAGGGCGGAGACGCGCGCGATGTTGAGCGCCTGATCCCCCACCTGCTGCACGCACCCGCCGATCACATCCTCGACGAGCGCGGGATCGAGGTCGTTCCGCTCGATCAGGGCCGCGATGACGCCGGCGAACAGATCCACGGGATGCACGGTGTGCAGGGCGCCGCCCGGCTTCCCCTTTCCCGACGGGGTGCGGACGATGTCGACGATGACGGCTTCGGTCATGACGGGGACTCCTCATGGGTGCGGCTGCGGCCGTCACGGCCTCCCGACCGCAGCGCCACGCTTGAAGTGACAGAATGTTCATTCACTTCTAACACATCGCACTGCCCGCCACCACGTTCTCGCGAAGTCGGGACCGACGCCACGGCACGCGCGACACCCGCACCCGGTGTGCTACCCATGAACCATGAGGGCGATCGGAGTGGACGAGACCACGCAGAACCTGCAGCTCATCGACCTCCCGATACCCGAGCCCGGCCCCGGGGAGGTGCGGATCGCCGTCGCGGCGACGGCCGTCAACCGCGCCGATCTGATGCAGCGCAGGGGCCTCTACCCACCGCCGCCCGGCGCCAGCCCGATCCTCGGCCTGGAGGTCTCCGGCACCGTCGACGCGGTGGGACCGGAGGTCGAGGGCCCGGCGATCGGCGACGAGGTGTGCGCGCTGCTGGCCGGAGGCGGCTACGCGCAGTACGCAATCGCACCCGCCGCGCAGTGCCTGCCGGTGCCCGCGGGCGTGTCCCTCGTCGACGCCGCGGCGCTGCCCGAGGTGGCGTGCACCGTGCACTCCAACCTCGTCACCGAGGCGGGACTGCGCGCCGGCGAGACGGTCCTGCTCCACGGCGGCGGCAGCGGAATCGGTACGGCCGCCATCCAGCTCGCCAAGGCGCTCGGCGCGACCGTCGCCGTCACCGTCGGGTCGGAGTACAAGGCGCAGCGCTGCCGTGAACTGGGCGCCGACATCGTGATCGATTACCACACCGAGGATTTCGCGGAGGTCATGCAGGACCGCGCCGACGTCATCCTCGACATCATGGGTGCCAAGTACCTGCCGCGCAACGTCCGGGCGCTCGCACCGCAGGGACGACTCGTGATCATCGGCCTGCAGGGCGGAGTCGAGGGAACACTGAACATCGCTGCGCTGCTGGCCAAACGGGGCCGGGTCAGCGCCACGAACCTGCGCGGTCGGCCCGCCACCGGACCGCACAGCAAGGCCGAGGTGGTGGCCGCGGTGCGCGCGCAGGTCTGGCCCCTGTTCGCCGACGGTGCGCTGCGCCCCGTCGTCTCCGCGCGGCTCCCCCTCGCCGAGGCCGAGGCCGCCCACGAGCTGGTGAACTCGCCCGAATCCGTCGGAAAGGTCCTGCTGACACCATGATCGACGACCTCGCCACCCGCCTCCTGGAGGCGCAGATCGCGTTCGCGCGCAAGCAATTGCGCGACACCGCCTACCACGCACTCGTCATCGACGAGGTGGACCACGCGCTCGCCGTGGCCTCGGAGCTCACGCTCGCCGAGGCCGTCACGCCCGACATGATCAAGGCCGTCGCCGCGAAGTACGCGGTGCAGGTCCCGGTCGAGGGCGCGATCCCCGAACTCGTCGGCGAGATCGCCGGCCGCCTGCACCGGCACCCGGTCAACGAGACCACGCTCCTCGAGGAGGTGATCGACAGCCACAGCTTCGAGAAGCTGCTGATCACCGTCACCGAGATGGACCTCACGCGGCGGGTGCTGCAGGCGGTGTCCGAGAGCCCCGTGACCGAGGACGCGGTCGCGTCGGTCCTGCACGCCGCCGCGACCTCGGCGGCCGACGACGCGACCCGCGCCCTGGCCCGGAACGCGGTGACGCGCACCGTCGCCGGTGCCGCCGCCCGGGCACTGCGCCCCGCGCTCCCCACGCTCGGCCAGCGCGCCGATGCGGCCGCACGACGGGGCGTGCGGTTCGCCCTGCGCCGCGTGGTGGCGGCCGAGGGGGACGAGACCCTCGCCGATGCGATCCGCGACTCCTGGCGCCGGCAGCGCGGCACCGCGGTCGCCGAGTACCGCGGGCTGCTCACCGACGGCGACCTCGAGGACGTCGTGGTCCTGATCTTCGAGTTCTGGCGCACCTTCCGCGATACCGACTACTTCCGCGCCCTCCTCGACGAGGGGATCGATCACGTCTTCGACAAGTACGGCGACGCCTCTCTCTACGAACTGCTCGCGGAGCTGGGCGTGGGCCGTGAGGACATGATCGAGGAGGCGCTGCGCTTCGGCCCGCCGGTGATCGCCACGCTCGACGAGCGCGGCGTCATCGAGGACCTGCTGCGCCGCCGCCTCACCCCGTTCTTCGAATCCGAGGAGTACCGCGCCGCGATCGGCTGAGCGATCAGACGAACGCCGTCACCAGGACCACGACCGCGAACACCGCGACGATCCCGCCGCCGATCGCGGTGACCATGCGCTGCATGCGCGCGGTGGACCGCGACCGCAGGACGGCGCCGAGCCCGATCAGCACGAGATTCCATCCGAGCGAAGCGATGCCGACCCCGACGGCGAAGACGGTCGCCACCGGGGGACGATGCAGCCCGTCGCCGAGGCCGACGGCGATCGCGCCGAAGTACAGCAGCGGGAACGGATTCACCGCGGTCAGCCCGAAGAACAGCGCGAAACGGGCCCACCCCGAGGACCCGCCGACGGGTTCGGCACCGTCGGCCTCCTCCGGAGCGGGCCGGAAAGCCTTGCGCACCATGAGCGCCGCCACGACGAGCAGCAGTACGCCGCCCACGGCGGCGGGCCAGCGCCCCCACTGCGAGACGAGCGGCGAGAGCACGGATCCGGCGGCGAGGGCCAGGACCGCGAAGAGGAGATCGGCGGTGCCGACCCCGGCTGCGGCGGGCACCGCGCGGCGCCACCCGCGGGAGGCGCCCTCGTGCAGCAGCATCACGCCGATCGCACCGAGCGGGAGGACCGCGCCGAGGCCCGCGACGATTCCGGCACCGAAAGCGGCGGCGAGCGCCGACGGTCCCACCGCCTAGCCCAGGGAGGCGAGGGCGCGGACGAGCTGGTCCACGTCGTACGGAGTCGAATAGGGCGCGAGGCCCACGGTGACCGCGCCCCCGTACTCCGGCACGCCCAGGCCCGCGAAGTAGCGGCTGGGCACGTTGGACAGGGCGCACACGCCGTTGTCGGCGAGCCGCTTGGCCGCCTTCGCGGCGGGCACGCCCGGCATCGTGAACGAGACGGTGGGCACGCGCCGCTCCGCGCGGCCGATGATCGCCACCTGCGGCGCGGAGGCCAGCGAGTTGAGCAAGTAGAACAGCAGCCGCTGCTGATACTGGCGCAGTCCGAACATGGACTGCTCGAGCCGATCCCGGCGGGTGCCGACCGCGGACTCGTCGAGACCTGCGAGGTGATCGATCGAGGCGATGAGGCCGGCCAGCATCGCGTACTGGTGCTCACCGAGCTCGAACCGCTCCGGCCCCGTCAACGTGGGGTCCGGGTTGATCCCGCGCAGCCGGCCGAACAACGACGGATCGCGGAAGACCATGGCGGCGACCTGCGGGCCGCCCCAGCGGTTCGCGCTGACGATCAGCACGTCGGCGCCGAGGCGCTCGATGTCGAGCAGCTCGTACGGCGCGGCGCTGGTCGCGTCCACCACGAGCAGCGCACCCACGCGGTGCGCCGCCGCCGCGGCCGCGGCCCCGTCGATGACGGTGCCGATCGTGGACGAGGCGTAGGAGACCGCGATGACCGACGTGGCCGGCCCCGAGAGCTCCTGGAACTGCCAGGCCGGCACCTCACCGGTCTCGATGTCCGCCTCGACCCACCGCACGCGGCCGCCGCCGCGATCGGCGACCCGCAGCCACGGCGCCTGATTGGCCTCGTCGTCGAGGCGGGAGAGCACGATCTCGGAGCCGAGCCCGAGCCGCGCGCTCAGCGATTCCGCGAGCGAGTTGAGCAGCTGCTCCCGGCTGGGCCCGAGCACCACTCCCTCGGGCTTACCGCCCACCAGTTCGGCCACGGCCAGCCGCGCTGCCTGCACGATCGACCGCGTGTGTGCGGCTGCAGCATAGACACCACGGGGGTTGCTCACGAACCCGCGGAAGGCGTTCGCCACGGCCGAGGAGACCGCCCCGGGGATCTGCGCGCCGGCCTGCGGATCGAAGTGGATCCACCCGTCCCCCAGGGCAGGGTAGAGCCCCCGGACGCGGGCGACATCGAATGCGGAAACCGCAACCGCAGTCGAAGCCCGGCCGGGTGCACCCTGGCCTTCTGAGAACGTGTTCACTGGCTCGCAGATTACACCGCCCCTCGGACGAGTTCCGGGTCGCCCGCGGCGAGCTGCCAGAATGGTGCTATGAGTGATCGCAACGAGGTGGAGATCATCCCCGCGTCCGCCGACCCCGAAGCCGCCGCCGCATCCGAGGAGACGGACGCCGCCGACGAGCTGCACAGCATGGTCGAGCAGCCGGCCAAGGTCATGCGCATCGGCACGATGGTCAAGCAGCTGCTCGAAGAGGTGCGCTCCGCGCCGCTCGACGAGGCCAGTCGCGCCCGGCTCAAGGAGATCCACCGCACGTCGATCAAGGAGCTCGAGGACGGGCTCGCGCCGGAGCTCCAGGAGGAGCTCGAGCGCCTCGCGCTGCCCTTCACGGACGAGTCCACCCCCTCGGACGCCGAGCTGCGGATCGCCCAGGCCCAGCTCGTGGGCTGGCTCGAGGGCCTCTTCCACGGCATCCAGACCGCGCTGTTCGCCCAGCAGATGGCGGCCCGCGCGCAGCTCGAGCAGATGCGGCAGGGCGCACTGCCTCCGGGGATGACCCCGGGACCGGAGTCGCAGACGGGGCACGGCCAGTACCTGTGACGGCGCGACGGCCGCGCGCGGGGCGCACCGTCGGGCGGCGACCGCGGCGTGGCCGCTCGACGTGCGTCGGGCGGACCGTCGGGGCGGGTACCCTGGCCTACCGTGCCCGTCGATAGCCCCACCGCCTCCCAACCGGCGCCCCTGGTCTCGGACTCGCGGACCTTCCGGCGCGCCATCCGCGACCTGGTCGACGGTGCCACCGTGCACCGCGAGCTGTGGCTGGAGTTGGGCTGGCAGGACATCAAGCAGCGCTACCGCCGGTCGGTGATCGGCCCCTTCTGGATCACCATCGCCACCGGCGTCACGGCCAGCGCGCTCGCGCTGCTGTGGTCGGTGCTGCTCGGCGCCAATGTGAAGGAGCTGCTGCCGCAGCTCACCGTCGGCTTCGTGCTCTGGGCGTTCATCCAGAGCTCGATCGTCGACGGTGCCGAGGTCTTCATCGCCAACGAGGGCCTGATCAAGCAGCTACCCGCGCCGCTGTCGGTGCACGTCTACCGCCTGGTGTGGCGGCACATGCTCTTCCTGGCCCACAACATGATCATCGTGGTGATCGTGCTGGCGATCTTCCCGCCGAAGCAGTGGTCGTGGACGCAGCTCAGCGTGATCCCGGCCTTCGGCATGCTCGCCATCACCGGCGTGTGGGTCTCGATGTGCTTCGGCATCCTCGCGACCCGCTACCGCGACATCGCGCCGCTGCTCACCGCCCTCACCCAGCTGCTCTTCTACATCACCCCGGTGGTGTGGACGCTGGAGACGGTGCCCGGCGGCAACAGCGAGCGCGCCCAGCTGGTCAAGCTGAACCCGCTGTACCACTACCTGGAGATGGTGCGCGGGCCGCTCACCGGCAAGCCCTTCGATCCCCAGCACTGGTACGTGGTGATCGGCTGCACGATCGTCGGCCTCGCGCTGACGCTGGTGCTCATGAAGCATTTCCGTTCCCGAGTCGCGTATTGGGTGTGAGATGAGCGTTTCCATTCGGACGCAGGACGCCTGTGTCGACTTCCCCGTCTTCGACGCCAAATCCCGCTCGCTCAAACGCGCCGTCATGGGCTCGGCGGGCGGCAAGGTGATGGCCGACGACCACGCCGTGGTCGTCGAGGCGCTGCGCAACATCACCATGAACCTCGACGAGGGCGACCGCGTCGGCCTCGTCGGCGACAACGGCGCCGGCAAGTCGACGCTGCTGCGGCTGCTCGCCGGGATCTACGAGCCGACCCGCGGCACCGCCGTCGTCAAGGGACGCGTCGCCCCGGTCTTCGACCTCGGCGTCGGCATGGACCCCGAGATCTCCGGCATGGAGAACATCATCATCCGCGGATTGTTCCTCGGGCAGACGCGCAAGTCGATGCAGCGCAAGGCCGACGAGATCGCCGAGTTCACCGAGCTGGGCGACTACCTCGCGATGCCGCTGCGCACCTACTCCACCGGCATGCGCGTGCGCATCGCCCTCGGCGTGGTCACCTCGATCAACCCCGAGATCCTGCTGCTCGACGAGGGCATCGGCGCCGTCGACGCCGAGTTCATGCGCAAGGCGCGCAAGCGCCTGGCCGAGCTGGTCGAACGCTCCGGCATCCTCGTCTTCGCCTCGCACTCCAACGAGTTCCTCGCGCAGCTCTGCGACCGGGCCATGTGGATCGACCACGGCGAGATCCGCCAGGAGGGCGGCATCGAGGAGGTCGTCACCGCGTACGAGGGCGAGGACGCCGGCGCCCAGGTGCGCAAGGTGCTCGACATGCTCGAGGCCGAGAAGAATGAGTGAGACCGTCGTCGCCGTCGTGGTGACCCACGACCGCGCCGAGCTCCTGGCGAAGTCCCTCGAGGTGCTCAGCTCGCAGGAGCGCCCCGTCGACCACCTGATCGTCGTGGACAACGCGGCGCAGGAGCAGGTCCGCGCGCTCGTCGAGGCGCAGCCCGTCGCCACCACCTACCTGCCCTCCCAGTTCAACCTGGGCGGCGCCGGCGGCTTCGCGCTGGGCATGCTGCACGCGCTCGCTCTCGGCGCCGACTGGATCTGGCTGGCCGACGACGACGGGCGCCCCGAGGGCCCGCGGGTCCTCGCGACGCTGCTCGACGCCGCCGAGCGACACGGGCTGGCCGAGGTCTCCCCCGTGGTCGCCACCATCGACGATCCCGAGACGCTGGCCTTCCCGCTGCGCCGCGGCCTGGTGTGGCGGCGCAAGCGCTCCGAGCTGATCGATCCGGCGGCACCGTCGGACGACGTGCTGCCGGGGATCGCCTCGCTGTTCAACGGCGCGCTGTTCCGCAAGGACACCGTCGCGGCGGTGGGGGTGCCGGACCTGCGGCTGTTCATCCGCGGCGACGAGGTGGAGATCCACCGCCGGCTGGTGCGCTCCGGCCTGCCCTTCGGCACCTGTCTGACCACCGCCTATCTGCACCCCAACGGCGCCGACGAGTTCCGGCCGATCCTGGGCGGGCGCATGCACACGCAGTACCCGGACAACGAGACCAAGCGCTTCTTCACCTACCGCAACCGCGGCTACCTGCAGTCGCAGCCGGGCATGCGCAAGCTGATCCCGCAGGAGTGGGCGCGGTTCGGCTGGTTCTTCCTGGTGCAGCGACGGGACGTCGCGGGCTTCCGCGAGTGGCTGCGGCTGCGCAAGCTGGGGCGCGACGAGCGGTTCACCCGGCCCTGAGCGCCGCTCGGCACCGTCGCGAAGGGGCTTATTGAAGCCCTCTCAACAGAGCCCGGGCGATGCCTCTATCATCGTCGTCATGGGAACGAGCCTGGTCTCCGATCTGTTCGCACAGGGCCATGCCCTCACGCGCATGCTGCAGCGACGGGTCGTCGACCCCGCGCGCCCGGACGTGGCGCTGCGCGCTCTCGGCTACAACCGCCAGTACGGCCCGCAGGCCGCCCTGGTGATCAAGGGCGCCGCGGAGAGCCCGGACCGCACCGCCATCGTCGATGAGCGCGGCGCGCTGACCTACGCCCAGTACGAGGCGCAGTCGAACGCGCTGGCCCGCGGCCTCCGCGCGTCGGGCCTGAAGTCCGGCGACGTCATCGCCGTCCTCGCCCGCGATCACCGCGGCCTGCTGCTCATCATCAGCGCGGCGGCCCGCGCCGGCATGCGGCTGGCCATGATGAACACCGGCTTCGCGAAGCCCCAGTTCGCCGAGGTCTGCGAGCGCGAGAAGGTCCAGGCGGTCTTCCACGACAGCGAGTTCACCGGCCTGCTGGACGCGCTGCCCGAGGACATGCCGCGCTACCTGACCTGGGTCGACGACGCCGATGACGTGCCCGAGGGCGCGCAGACCATCGACCAGCTCGCCGCCGGTCGCGACGCCAAGCGCGTGCCCCCGCCCGAGAAGCAGGGCGGCTTCATCATCCTGACCTCCGGGACCACCGGCCTGCCCAAGGGCGCAACCCGCAGCAGGGTGCCCTCGCTGGCGACCGCGATGCTCGTCGACCGCATCCCGTTCAAGCGGCGCGGCACCGTCGTCATCGCCTCGCCGATCTTCCACTCCACCGGCTTCGCGATGTGGTCGGCGGGAATGTCGGTGGGCTGCACCACCGTGACCATGCGCCGGTTCGATCCCGAGAACACGCTCAAGCTGATCGCCGACAACCGCGCCGACATGCTGGTCGCGGTGCCCACGATGCTCACCCGCATGCTGAGCCTGCCGGCGGAGACCCTCGCGAAGTACGACACCAGCTGTCTCAAGTCCGTCGTGGTGGCCGGGTCCGCGGTCTCCCCCGAGCTGTCCGAGAAGTTCCAGGACGTCTTCGGCGACGTGCTCTACAACGTCTACGGCTCCACCGAGGTCGCCGTCGCCACCGTCGCGACGCCGCGCAACCTGCGCACCGCGCCGGGCACCGTGGGCAAGCCGCCGGTGCTGACGACGGTGCGCCTCTACGACGCGGACGACCGGATGATCGAGGGCGTCGGCAAGCGCGGGCGCGTCTTCGTCCGCGCGGGCGCGCCCTTCGAGGGCTACAGCTACGGCCGGACCAAGCAGATCATCGATGGCCACCTCTCGTCGGGCGACATGGGGCACTGGTACGAGCACGGCCTGCTGCACATCGACGGCCGCGACGACGAGATGATCGTCTCGGGCGGCGAGAACGTCTACCCGCTCGAGGTGGAGAACCTGCTGGTCACGCGCAGTGACGTGGTCGAGGCCGCCGTGATCGGCGTGCCGGACCCCGAGTTCGGCCAGCGCCTGCGCGCCTTCGTGGTGATCGAGGGCGGCGCCCCCGCGGACGACGCCGTCGAGGACCTGACCAAGGACCTCAAGGACTTCGTCCGCGCCAACCTGGCCCGCTACAAGGTCCCCCGCGAGGTGGTGTTCCTCGACGAGCTGCCACGCAACTCCACCGGCAAGATGGTCAAGCGCGAGCTGCCGAAGGACTGAGAATCGTTCGGTCGTTCGTCCCCATGATCATGGAGACGAACGACCGAAAGTTTCGTGCTCGGAACCCCGGGGCCGCCCCATGCGTCCAATGGGTATGTGGAGGGACGCCGCGCTGCTCTTCGCCGCCCAGGACGGTGTGGCGACGCGGGAGCAGCTGCACGCGGCCGGCGTGAGCGATCCGATGATCGCCGTGCGGATCGCCGCGGACGAGATCGTGCGCGTCCGCCCGGGACTGTTCCGCACCAAGCACCACCCGCACACCGACAGGACCGCGATCCGGATCGGCGTCCTGCTCGCGGGCGGCATCGCGGACAGGGACACCGCTCTGTTCTGGCACGGGATGCGCGACGAGCCGCCGGCCGTCGTCAGTGTCACCGTCCCGCTCGAACGACGCCTGCGGTCGACGTGCGGCTACTCGATCGAGACACGCCGCCGGGCCCTGGACCTCGGCGACGTCACCGACGTCGACGGACTCGCGGTGACGCGCAAGGCGCTGAGCGTGCTGGAGGTGGCGGACGCGAAAGTCATGGACCGGGCCCTCCAGCGGCAGGACGTGACGCTCGACGAGCTGTCGGCCGCGCTGGAGCGCAACGCGAAGACCAGGGGCGTCCGTGCAGCGCGGAGGATCTTCGACGTGGCGGCCGGCGACACCGAATCGGAGGCGGAGCGCCTGTTCGTGTCCTTGCTGCACCTGCACGGGATCACCGGATGGCACCCTCAACTCGGCTTCCGGGGCTGGGCGATCGACTTCGCCTTCCCGGAGTGCAAGGTGGCGGTCGAGATCAACGGATGGGCGTTCCACCGGTCGCGGGCCCGGTGGCACAGCGACCAGGACAAGGCGAACGCGCTCGCCATCGCCGGATGGTCGGTACTGAACTTCTCCTGGCATCACCTGACCGACGATCCCGAATCGGTCATCGCCACCCTCGTCGAGGCGATCGGCGCCCGCGCAGCGTGATTCACGGGCCGTCGAGTACGCCCGCAGGCGTGATCCACACCCGCAGGCGCGCCTGCGGGTGGTCGTCCAGACGACCACCGCGAGCGCGAACAGGGGCAACCCGATCGCGACGGACGTGCTCAGCGCCGAGCGCAGGTGCAGCGCCTCGACCACCACGGAGTAGACCGCGCCGGCGCCCATCTGCAGGAAGAAGAACAGCCCCGCGCCGACGCCCTGCGCGCGCAGGTCGAGTTCCAGCAGCCCCGCTTGCGCGAACGGGATGGCCGCGCCCACGCCGAGGAAGCCGACGGCGAGCGGGAGCACGACGGCGGCGACGGTCGGCACCCCGGCGGCGGCGAGCCCGACGAGCGCGGCGGCGCCCAGAGCCGAGCCGATGGTGCACAGCCGCACCGCGATCCGGGCCGACGAGGCGCGGCGGATCACCACACTGCCCGCGATGTAACCGATCGCGGGCACGATGAGCAGCAGCCCGTACTGGATCTCGGTGGCCCCGTGCAGCCCCTGCAGGATGAAGGCGGACTGCTCGATGAACAGGAAGTAGCCCATCCAGGCCAGGGAGATCACGACGGCGTGGCGATGGAATCCCCGGTGGGAGAACGCCTCCGCCACTCCGCGCGCGATCGCCCGCGGCGTCGGCGCGACCGGCGACGCGGGGGTGGCGGTGGGCACGAGGCGCAGGAAGGCGAGCGCGAGGACCATCCCGACCGCGGCCAGCGCCAGGAACAGCGCGCGCCACGGCGCGACCTGCACCAGCGCCGACCCCAGGAAGGGCGAGAGCGCGGGCGTCGCGGCGATGACGATCGACAGCGACGTGAGCAGGTGCATCCGCGCGTCCGTCGGATAGCGGCGCTGGATCACCAAGCGGCACAACACGGTCGCCGAGGTTCCGCCCACCGCCTGCACGAACCGCGCGACGCCGAGCACGGCCACCGTCGGCGCGGCGGCGGCGAGCACCCCACCCAGGGCGAACACCACCAGCCCCAGCGCCTGCAGCGCCCGCGCGTCGAACCGGTCGGCGAGCACGCCGGCGGCGAACATCGAGACCGCGTAGCCCGCCATGTAGCAGGAGAGGGTGAGCTGCACGGCCGAGACCGACGTGTGCAGGTCGATCGCCATCTGCGGGGTCGACGGGTTGAGCAGGCTCAGCCCCAGCTGCGGCGCGGTGACCGCGACCAGCAGCATGACGGTGCTCCACCGCCCGGGCGCGGCCACCGACCGCTCCTCGCGCGCTACGATCGCGCTCGCCTCCACCACCACCGCTCCCCTCGCTCGAACCGCGACGATCGCCTCGACGGTCCGAGGATGGAGACGACCACCCTCATCGTATCTACGGCTAACGAATAGTTCGCGCCGGCGCCCTCACCAGTAGCTGTGCCGGGTCCGCGGCAGCGGCTGCGGGTCGGGCCCTTCGGCGGGCGGGGGCTGCACCAGGTGCACCACCTGGAGGATGTGGAACTGCTCCTGGTGCACCACCGCGAGCCCGCCGTAGTCGAGCGAGACCTGCATGTCGGTGCCCATGAACTGGAACGGGCGGAACGTCCACCAGAGGTTGCCGTTCTCCTGCCGGTAGTCCACGTCGGTGCGATCGGCATCGGCCATCACCCAGGCGGCGGTGCACTCGTCGGCCGCCCAGGACGCCCACTGGTTGACGCCCTTCTCCTTGTCCCACAGCTTGCCCTCGGTGCGACGGTCACCGTCGTTGCCCATGTCCCGCAGGCCGTCGAACATGCCGGGCAGCCCGTCGTGGGCGATCCGCAGCGACGGCCACGCCCAGCTCGGCTGCACCTGGAAGAAGACGCAGTCGCCGGGGCGGGCGTGGTCGCGGATGTAGCGCGCCGCGTAGCTGAAATCGCTGCCGCCGGGCTTGGACAGCGGACTGTGCTGCCACAGGTAGCCGGGGATCGCGGTCACGGTCAGGAGCACCAGCAGCGCACCCCCGGCGACCCGCGGGCGGGGCAGGGCGCGCGCCACCGTCGTGACGGCGACGGCCAGCACGAGCACCACCCCCGGCACCGTGAAACTGACGTACCGCCCCACGTACGACGGCACGACCGGCGAAACCAGCAGGATCGCCGCGAGCGGCACCAGGGCGCCGGCCAGGCCGCAGCGCAGCGCGAGCAACAGGTCCGACGGGACGCCGCGCCGCCACCACAGCAGCGCGGCGACAGCGACCGCGATCCACGCCGCCACGGCGAACGCGACCGAGTGGTCGAACCACTGGTCGACCAGCACGTTCTGGAAGATCCGCCATCCGGGCCAGCGCAGCCAGGAGACCTGGCCGCGCTGCGTCGCCGCGAGGATCATGACCGGGCTCGCGAGCGCGAACGCCGCGACCGACGCCGCGAGGGCCGGCCGCAGGACCGCGCGGGTGCGGGTCCGCGGATTCGACGCGAGGACGGCCACCACCGCGAGCACGAGGGTCGCGGAGTAGAGGAAGAGCACGGTCGCGAGCGCCAGCGCCGCCACGTAGCCGAGCCAGGCCCGCCGGGCGCCGGCCGTCCCCGTCGACGACGCCGCCCGGTGCGCCGCGATCAGCACCAGCGCGGCGGAGGCGATCACCCAGGAGTACGAGCGGGCCTCCACGCCCGTCCACGTGATCCGCGGCAGGACCAGGGCGATCACCCCGGCCACCAGCGCGAAGGCGTCGCCGCCGAGCCGTCGGGCCAGGACGTAGCAGGCGGCCGTCGCCGCGCCCACGCCGAGCGCGGAGAACGCGCGCAGGGCGGTCTCGTCGAGGCCGAAGACCAGGGAGAACGTGCGCACGCCCCAGTAGTAGAGGCCGTGCACGGCGTCGATGTTCGTCAGCAGGTGCCACAGCTCGCCCGGCGAGCGGTCGATGGCGGAGGCGGTGGCGAGCTCGTCGAACCAGAAGGACGGCCGCCCGCCGTGCCACAGCGAGGCGAGGACGCCGACGAGCGCGAGGACCCAGGGGACGATCAGTGCGCGCCGGGGCGGGCGCCCGTCCCCGTCCTGCCGCCGTGGCCCCGACGGAGTTCGCGGGGCCATCACATCAGCTTGAAGATCACCGTGCGCTGGACGATGAAGTTGACGACCGTCGCCGTGCCCTGGGCGATGACGAAGGCGATCGCACGGATGGCGTACTCGCCGACCGTGTCACCGTCGGACGCGGGGAACAGCGCGAGGATGCCCAGGTAGAGGCCCGTTTGCACGCCGTACATGGTGATGTAGAGGGCCCAGACGGCGACGAGCCGCTTGGTACTGGGCTCGGCCTGGAAGGTCCACCGACGGTTGAGCAGGTAGGCGGTCGTGGTGCCGCAGATGAAGCCGACCGTCTTCGCGATGAAGTCGCTGGTGCCGAAGCCCATCGTCAGGATCAGCGTGATGCCCAGGTCGACGACCGCCGAGAACGCGCCGGTCAGCACGAAACGGATCAGCTGGGTCTTGAGATCGAGGTGTTCCCGATCCGCGGCTTCGGAGGCTGTCACGAGGTCACAGCGTACCGACTCGCGCCCGACTACTCGAAGACGTCGTCCTGCTCGCCCGCCGCAGCCTCCCGTCGGCGCTCCCGCCGGGCCGCCATCGTCGCCAGGAGGGCGGCCACCGCGGCGCCCACCGCGCCGCCCGTCACCGCACCTGCGAGGGTGGTCGGATCGGAGTCCACCATGAGCGCGCACCACAGCGCCAGATAGGGCACGAGGATCGCCGCCATGACGGCCAGCCGCTTCGGCGTGGCGAAGCCCCGCAGGATCTGCGCGATCGGAACCTGCCGCCGCACGCAGTAGCGATATGCGGCGACCTGGGTGAGCGGAACCATCCAGATCACAGCTGCTGCGGTGAGCTTCGCGCCCTCCGCCGCGGCGAGCAGCGAGACCAGGAGCGCCAGGGGCGCCACCCAGTAGTAGGCGATGGTGGACGCTCGGTAGTACTCGTCGCGGGCGCGCTCATCGCCCCACGCCGGGTCCGATGCGGCCAGGATGAAGTTCTCGACCCGGTCCTCGACCGTCGTCGTGCTCTCATTCGACACGGGCGTCCTCCTTCTCGAGCGGGAACAGTTCTTCGACGGTGGCGTCGAGGGCGCGTGCGATCCGCAGCGCCAGGTAGACGCTGGGCGCGTAGTCCCCCTTCTCCACCGAGACCACCGTCTGCCGGCTCACGCCGACCGCGGCGGCCAGTTCGGCCTGGGTGATGCGCTCCGCGCGCCGGCGCACGCGCACCGGGTTCTCGTCGTCCACACCATTGAGTCAAGCCGCCTTGACATCCAGTGTCAAGCATTCTTGTCATCATGGCCGCCGCGGAATACAGGTATGCCGATTTCGCCACTTTCCTGCCCGATTCCGGGCAGGAAATTGACAGCGCACCGTCGGGGCCGGAAGATCGAACCCGTGCCGGACAGCGATCTCGTGGATCACATCGCGCGGACCACGGGGCTCTCCGCCACCGAGGCCGTGCGCGTGATCGATGACGTCACGGCCTACTACCGGGAGCCGGTCGAGGAGTTCGTCCGCCGCCGCCACCGCGACCTGCAGGGCCGCGGCGCCAAGAACGCGGAGATCTTCGCGACCCTCGCCGACGAGTTGAGCAGCCGGCTCGTCGCCGCCCCCGATCTCACCGAGCGGCAGCTGCGCCGCCTCGTCTACAGCTAGGAGCCGCCTGAGCATGTGCGGAATCGTCGGATACATCGGTGGCCAGACGGCCGTGGACATCCTCGTCGACGGGCTGACCCAGCTCGAGCACCGCGGCTACGACTCGGCGGGCGTCGCCGTGCTCGGCCCATCGGGCGCCAAGCGCGTGCGCAGCCTGGGCCGCGTGCGCGACCTGGAGGCCGCGCTGCCCAAGCGCCTGGCCGGCAAGACCGGCATCGGCCACACCCGCTGGGCCACGCACGGCGGCCCGACCGACGTCAACGCGCACCCGCACACGGACGCGACCGAGCGGATCTTCGTGGTGCACAACGGCATCATCGACAACGCCCGCGACCTGCGGGTCGAGCTCGAGGCCCAGGGCGTGGAGCTCACCTCCGACACCGACACCGAGGCCGTGGCCCATCTCATCGCCCGCAGCGAGGCGGAGACCCTCGAGGACGCGGTCCGCGCGACCCTGCACCGGCTCAGCGGCACCTATGCCCTGGCCGTGATCGACACCGCGCACCCGGACCGGATCGTGGTGGCCCGTAACGGTTCCCCGCTGATCCTCGGCGTGGGCGACAAGGAGATGTTCGTCGCCTCCGACATCTCCGCCGTGGTCCGGCACACCAGCCAGGTGGTCCACCTCGACGACGGCGAGTGCGCCACCGTCACGGCCTCCGGCTTCCGCATGTTCAGCGCCGACGACGCCCGCGCGGTCGCGAAGTCCGCCACCACGGTGGACATCTCGCCCGACGACCTGGAGCTGGGCAACCACAGCCACTTCATGCTCAAGGAGATCCACGAGCAGCCGAGCTCGCTCGAGCGCATGCTCTCGGGCCGCCTCGACGAGCGCTTCGCCACCGCGCGCCTCGACGGCCTGAACCTGGACGCGCAGGCCATGCGCCGGTTCAAGCGCGTCAAGATCCTCGGCTGCGGCAGCGCCTACTACATGGGCCAGCTCGGCGCCGCGCTCATCGAGGAACTCGCCCGCATCCCCGCGGACGCCGAGCCCGCCAGCGAGTTCCGCTACCGCAACCCGATCGTGGAGCCGGACACCCTGTACGTCGCGGTGAGCCAGTCCGGCGAGACCGCCGACACCGCGTTCGCCGTGCAGGAGGTCAAGCGCAAGGGCGGCACCATCGTCGGGCTGGTCAACGTGGTCGGCTCGACCATCGCCCGCGAGGTCTCCGGCGGCATCTACCTGCACGTCGGCCCCGAGATCGCGGTCGCCTCCACCAAGGCCAACACGCACATGGCGGTCGGCTTCGCGCTGCTCGCGCTCGCCCTCGGCCGCGTCCGCGACCTCTCGATCACCGACGGTACGCGGATCGTCAAGGGCCTCAAGGCCCTGCCGGCGCAGATCGGTCAGATCATCAGCGAGCCGGGCGATGTCGAGGACGCGGCGAAGCTGCTGGCCGAGGCGCCGAGCCTGTTCTTCATCGGTCGCGTGCGCGGCTACCCGACGGCCCGCGAGGGTGCGCAGAAGTTCAAGGAGATCAGCTACCGGCACGCCGAGGCCTACCCGGCCGGCGAGCTCAAGCACGGGCCGCTCGCGCTGATCAGCCCCGAGATGCCGACCGTCGCCATCGTCCCCGACGACGAACTGCTGGACCGCAACATCGGTGCGCTGCACGAGATCGCGGCCCGCGGCGGCGACATCGTGGCGATCACCAACCCGGGCGTCGAGCTGCCCGAGGCCAAGGTGACGCTCACCGTGCCGAAGAACGAGCCCGAGCTGGACCCGATCCTGCACATGATCCCCACCCAGCTCCTCGCCTACTACGCGGCGCTGAGCCTGGGCCTGAACATCGACCGGCCCCGCAACCTGGCGAAGTCGGTCACCGTCGAGTAGTCAGTCCCGTTTCGGCCCCACCCACACCTGCTGGGCGTTGACGAACTCGTGGATGCCGGCGCGGCCCAGCTCGCGGCCGTAGCCGGAGCGCTTGATGCCGCCGCTGGGCAGCCGCGGGTCGGTCTTGACGATGCCGTTGACGCTGACCTGCCCGGCCTCGAGTTCGCGGGCCATGGCCTCGCCGCGGGCGGTCTCCGTCCACACGCTCGCGGCGAGGCCGTACTGCGTGGCGTTCGCGAGGTCGACGGCGTGCTCGGCGTCGACCGCGGTCATCACCGCGGCGACCGGACCGAAGGTCTCCTCGGCGCACGCGGCCATTCCCGGGCGGACGCCGGTGAGAAGCGTGGGCGGGTAGTAGAACCCGGGGACGTCCGGCACCGAGCCGCCGAGGAGGCAGGTCGCGCCCGCCGTGACGGTCTCGGTGACCTGGCGGTGCAGAGCGTCCCGCAGATCCGCGCGTGCGATCGGCCCGACCTGGGTGTCGTCGTGCCGCGGATCGCCCATGCGCAGGGCGGCGAGACGCGAGCGCAGCGCCTCGACGAACTCGTCGTGCACCGAGCGCTCCACGATGATCCGCTTGGCGGCGATGCACGACTGCCCGGCGTTGATGATCCGCGACAGCGCGAGGGTCTCGGCGGCGGCCCCGATATCGGCGTCCGCCAACACGATCGACGGGTCCGATCCGCCGAGCTCGAGCACGGCGGGCTTGATCTCGCTCGCGGCGATCGCGGCGACCGCTGCTCCTGCACGATCGGATCCGGTGAAGGAGACGGCGCGGATCCGGCGGTCGCGGATGACCCCGGCCACGTCCGGCGTGGCCACGGGCAGGGAGGCGAACACCCCCTCGGGGGCTCCGACGGCGCGGAAGGCGCCGGCGATCGCGGCGGCGCAGCCGGGCACGTGCGGATCGTGCTTCATCACGCAGGTGTTCCCGGCCATCAGCGCCGGGGCGCAGAACCGGAACGCGACCCAGAACGGGGCGTTCCAGGGCAGGATGCCGAGCACCGGCCCGAGCGGGAGGTACTGCACGTAGCTGGACGTGGCATCCGATTCGACCACGTCGGGCGCGAGGTACTCGGCGGCGTTCTCGGCGTAGTGCTCCGCCGCCCACGCCGCCTTGATCACCTCGCCCCGCGCCTCGGTGATGGGCTTGCCCATCTCCTCGGTCATCACGTACGCGTAGTCCTCCACGCCCCGGCGCAGTTCGGCCCCGACCGCGCGCAACAGGTCCGCCCGCGCGGCGAAGCCGGTGCGCCGCCAGTCGGCGAACGCGGACTCCGCGTGTTCCAGGGTGGTCTCGATCTCGACGGGGCCCGCGGCGGGCACCTCGCGGATCGGCTCACCGGTCGAGGGATCGATCGCGGTCAGCATCGTGGTCATGGCAGCACCTCCGCCTCGCTCGTCGTCTCCTGCAGCGCCGCATCGCCTCCCGCGGCGCCGTCGTGCACCGTGAAGTCCTCGTCCAGGGTGAAGAAGGACTCGCACCCGTCCTCGGTGATGCGGATCGTGTCCGAGATGCCGACGGTCTTGTCGCCGTCGACGCCCCACATCCACGGGATCACGTGGAAGGTCATACCCGGCTCCAGCGCCGTGAAGTCGCCGGGGTTCAGGCTCAGGATGTAGCCCTCGTCCCACGACGGCGGGAAGGCGATGCCGATCGAGTAGCCCGACCGGGTGACCAGGCGGGCGCCGACGGTGTTGTCGGAAATGATGCGGCGCACCAGCGAGTCCGCGTCGGAGACCGTCATCCCCGGCCGCATCAACGACTTCAGCTCCGCCAGGGCGAGTTTCATGCGTTCCTGCGCCTCGTACATGGTGGGCGAGAGCGCGCCGTTGACCACGGTGCGCATCATCGCCGCGTGGTAGCGGCGGTAGCAGCCGGCCACCTCGAGGAAGACGTGCTCGCCGGGCCGGATCATCCGCCCCTCCCAGGTGGCGTGGCCCACCATCGAGCGCGGGCCGGAGGCGACGTAGGGCATCACCGCGGGGAACTCGCCCCCGGCGCGGAACATCGCGGCGGAGATCGCGGCGGCCACGTCGTTCTCCGTGTTCCCGGGGACCGCGGCCTCCAGGCCGGCCGCCATGCCCGCCTCCGCGGCCCGGGCGGCCTTGCGCATCACGGCGATCTCCGCGTCGGACTTGGTCGCGCGGCCCTCCTCGACGATCCCGAAGCAGTCCATCAGCACGCCCTGCTGGAACGAGGTGTGCACGCGATCCTGTTGGTACGCGGGGAAGAAGTAACTGTTGCGCTCGTAGCCCACGCGTCTGGTCCCGAGCCCGCCCTCCTTGAGCGTGAGCACCAGCTCCTGAATGGCGTCGCCGGTATCGGGGTACGGCCGGGTCCGCTCGAGCCAGGTGCGGGCGATGACGTTGGACTCCTCGAGCGCGCGGGTGATCATCACCGGCTCCGCCTCCAGCGGCACGATCAGGGCCTGGAAGAAGGAGTACCCGGAGGTCTGGTGGTCGGTGAGGTACATCAGGTTCTCGGGGTCGCTGATGATCACCGCGTCGAGCCCGCGCTTGTCCATCCGCTCGCGCAGCGCGGCCAGCCGCCGCGCGTACTCCTCCGGCGGGAAGGTCATGTCGTCGCGCTGCTTCATCGCGTCACCCCCGTCACGGCGCGCTCGAGGATGTCCAGGCCCTCGTTCAGATCCTCGTCGGGAATGGTCAGCGGCGGAATCAACTTCAGCACCCGGCCGCCGCTGCCGCAGGGGCCGATGAGCAGTCCGGCGTCGAAACACTCCTTCTGCACGGCCTTGGCGAAGGCCCCGTCGCCGGTGTCCAGCGCCTGCATCATGCCCTTGCCCCGCACCTCCCAGTCGCGGTCCGGGTGCGCGGCGGCGATCGTGGCGAGCCGCTCGCGCATCGCCTCGCCCTTCGTGGCGACGGCGTTCATCAGCTCGTCGTCGGCGAAGTAGTCCAGGGCGACGGTGCCGGCCACCATCGACAGGCCCTGCCCGCGGAAGGTGCCGGTGTGCGCGCCGGGCGACCAGTGCGCGTCGATCGCGGGTTTGTTGAGGTTCATGGCGATCGGTGTGCCGTAGCCGCCGAGGCCCTTGGCGAGGGTGATGACGTCGGGATCGAGCCCGTATCCGTCGAAGCTGAAATAGCTTCCCGTGCGCCCGCATCCGGCCTGGATGTCGTCGATGATGAACAGCGCCCCGGTCTCGCGGGCCAGATCCTGCACGGCGTGCAGCCAGTCCGCGCTCGCGACGTTGACACCGCCCTCGGCCTGCACGGCCTCCACCAGGAAGGCGGCGGGCGCGGTGTGCCCGCTCGACGGATCCGCCAGCGCGGCGGCGTAGTCCGACAACGCCGTCTTGCCGCCGGGCGCCGTCTCGAAGGGCAGGCGGACCACGTCGCGCAGCGGGACGCCCGCCCACTGCCGGAAGGCGTCGTTGGCGGTGGCGGCGAGCGCGCCCAGCGTCATGCCGTGGAAGCCGTGGCTGAAGGCGACGATCTCTCGCCGGCCCGTGGCCAGGCGGGCGAGCTTGAGCGCCGCCTCGATGGCGTTGGATCCCGTGGGCCCCATGAACTGCATGCGGTGGTCCATCCCGCGAGGGGCGAGGATCACCTCGTGGAAGCGGGTGATGAAGTCGCGCTTGGTCGTGGTGTAGGTGTCCAGGCTGTGGGCGACGCCGTCCGCCTCGAGGAAGGCGATCATCGCCGCCTTCATGCGGGGTTCGTTGTGCCCGAAGTTGAGCACTCCCGCCCCGGCGAAGAAGTCGAGGTAGCTCCTGCCGTCCTCGTCGACCTGACGGGCGTTGGAGGCCGACGCGAAGACGGTGGGGAAGTTCCTGCAGTACCCACGGACTTCCGATTCCCAGTTCTCGAACGCTGCTGTGTCCATGCGAATTCCTTTCGTTCCGTGCGACTCTCTTCGGATCAGGGCGGCTCCGGCGCCCCCGCGAGACCCACCAACAGGCGTGCGGCGGGGTCGAGCAGGGCATCGTCGAAGTCGTATTCGGCGCTGTGCAGCGGCGCCGTGGTCCCGGAGCCGAGGAGCGTGAAGGCTCCCGGGATCCGTTGCAGGTAGTAGCTGAAGTCCTCCGAGGCGAGGACGGGTGTCGCGACGGCGGGCTCGGGCCAGCCGGCGCCGAGCACCGTCGTGAGGCGCTCGCGCAGCTCGGCCGCCGGGCCCGGATGGTTGACGGTGGCGCCGTAGCGCACCGTCGTCTCCACCTCGGCACGGACGCCGTGGGCGGCGGCGGTGGCCCCGGCGATCTCGCCGATCAGGGCGAAGATCCGCGCGCGGGCCTCGTCGTCGGCGGCGCGCACGCTCCCGGCCAGGGACGCGGCATCGGGGGTGACGGTGGCGGCGCTCGCGGCGTGCAGGGAGGTCACGGCGACGACCGCGGCCCGGGCGGGGGAGGTCCGGCGCGCGACGATCTGCTGCAGTGCGACCACCACGGCCGCCGCGGCCAGGACGGGATCGCGGGTGGCCTCGGGCTGCGACGCGTGCCCGCCGCGGCCGACCAGCTCGACCTCGAAGGTTCCGTTCGCCGACATCACCGGCCCGTCGGGGCACAGCGCCCTGCCGAGCGGGAGTCCCGGCCAGTTGTGCCAGCCGAAGACGACGTCCACGCCGTCGAGCGCACCGTCGGCGATCATCCCGCGCGCACCGTGCCCGCCCTCCTCGGCGGGCTGGAAGAGCAGGGTCACCGGCCCCGGGAGGGCGCTCTCGTGCGCGTGCAGCCAGCGGGCCGCGGCGAGCAGGGCGGCCGTATGGCCGTCGTGCCCGCAGGCGTGCATGACGCCCGCGCTCGTGGAGGCGTACGGCAGGCCCGTGGCCTCGTGGATCGGCATGGCGTCGAGGTCGGCGCGCAGCGCGACGTGCCGGCCCGGCGCCTGCGGAGCGAGGCGGACGACGGTGCCCGTGTCCGCGCAGGCCCGCCACGCGAGGCCGATCGCGTCGAGTTCGGCGCGCACGGCCGCGGCGGTGGTGTGCTCCGCCCAGGCGAGTTCGGGGCGGCGATGGAGTTCACGTCGGAGTTCGGTTGCCCGGGCTACGGTCTCGACCCAAGAATCGTTCACAAGGACCTCCTCGGATCGGGTATCCGTTTCGGTCCTTTTCAACCTACCGCGAACCGACCGAAGGTGTGCGGCCATCATCCGATCGGCGGATGTGCGCGCGCAAACCGCTCCCTAGCGTGAATCCTCGTGGGGCATGGGATGCATGCGGTCGATGCGCGGATGCGGGCGGTACTGCCGCCCGAGCTGTACCGCGTCCTGCACCTGCGCCTGATCGAGCGGCGGACCGTCGAGGACACGGCGCGCCTGCTGCGGATCACGCCCCAGGCGGTGCGGGTGCGGCAGCACCGCGCGCTGGATCGGATCCGCGGCGCGCACGAGGTGTTCGCGCTCAGAGACTCCGGGCGATCAGCTCTTTCATGATCTCGTTGGTGCCGCCGTAGATCTTCTGCACCCGCGCGCCGGCGTAGAGCTGGGCGATCGGGTACTCCATGATGTAGCCGTAGCCGCCGAAGAGCTGCAACACGCTGTCGACGACGCGGCACTGCATGTCCGTGGCCCAGAGCTTGGCCATCGACGCGGTGGCGGCGTCCAGCGTCCCGTCGATAGCGCGCCCGATGCAGTGGTCGATGAGGGTGCGGCCCGCGAAGACCTCGGTCTTGGCATCGGCGAGCACGAACCTCGTGTTCTGGAAGTCGGCGATGCGCTCGCCGAACGCCTCGCGGTCCTTGGTGTACGCGATGGCCTCGAGCACCGCCTTCTCGGCCGCGTCGACGCCGCCGATGGCGATGCTCAGGCGCTCGCGGGGCAACTGCCGCATCAACTGGACGAAGCCCTGCCCCTCGACACCGCCCAGCAGGTTGTCCACGGGCACGCGCATGTCCGTGAACGCGAGCTCACGGGTGTCCTGGCCGTGCTGCCCGATCTTCTTGAGCACCCGTCCGCGCTCGAATCCCGGGAGTCCCGCGGTCTCCGCGACGAGGAGGGAGATGCCCTTCGCGCCCTGGGAGGGATCGGTCTTGGCGACGATGATGAGCAGGTCGCAGTGGCTGCCGTTGGAGATGAAGGTCTTGCTGCCGTTGATCACGTACTCGTCGCCCTCGCGGACCGCGGTGGTGCGCACCGCCTGCAGGTCGGAGCCTGTCCCCGGCTCGGTCATCGCGATCGCGAGGACCGCCTCGCCGGACGCGGCCTTCGGCAGCCAGCGCGCCTTCTGCTCCTCGGTGCCGCACTCGGCGATGTAGTGCGCGCAGATCGTCGAGTGCACGCCGTAGCCGAAGGCACCGTCGCCGGCGAGGACGAGCTCCTCCAGCACGACGGTGTCGTGCCCGAAGTCGCCGCCGGCGCCGCCGAGGGACTCGGGCAGCTCGGTGCACAGCAGCCCCGCGGCGCCCGCCTTGTTCCAGAACTCGCGGTCCACCTGGTGCTGCTCGGCCCACCGCTCCTGGTTCGGCGTGGCCTCGCGGCGGAAGAACTCGGCGGCGTGCCGGCGCAGCTCCGTGTGCTCCGGGGTCTCCCAGGCGGGGCGGTAGTCGGGGAACAGTGCGGTCATGGGCGGTCTTCTCTCTCGTCGGCAGGCGGACTATACGCTCGTATAGTCCACTATGCGCATGTACAGTGCAAGGGCCGGGCGGCTAAGCTTCCCCAGGTGGAAGGCACACCCGCGGCCGAGGTCGCCGCGACCGACGAGGATCTGACCGCCAAGGCGCGGATCCGCAACGCCGCGCTGGAACTGTTCGCCGCCCAGGGCACGAGCGCGGTCTCGCTGCGCGCCGTCGCGGCGCGGGCCGGGGTCACCGTCGGACTGGTGCAGCACCACTTCACGACGAAGGAGGGGCTGCGCAGCGCCGTCGAGGAGCAGATCGTCGAGTTTCACGCCCGGGCGATCGCGGGCGTGCCCGACGAGGGACCGCCCGCCGAGGTGGCCGCGGCCCGCGACGCCGCGGTGCGGGAGATGCTCGCCCGCCGCCCCGCGGTCGTGGACTACCTGCGGCGCTCGTTCCTCGAGCCGACCGGATCGCAGCTGCTCATCCGCCTCACCGAGCTGGGCCGCAGCGAGGTCGTGCGCCTGCGCGCCGCCCACCTGGCCTCGACCGACCGCAGCGAATCGGACCAGGTGATCGGCCTGATGGTGCGGCAGCTGGGCACCCTGTTCCTGCAGCCGCTGGTGGACGCGATGTGGGAGCACCTGCGCACGCCGGAGGCACCGTCGGAGGCGAAACCGGTGCTGGCGGTGAGCACCGAGCCCGGGTCCCCGGACCGCCCGGGAGTGTGACCAAGACGAGGTCACAGCCTCCGCAACCTCAGCATCGACTCAGGTTGGGCGCGGTAATCTGATGGGCGATGTCCGAGACAACTCTTCCCTATCTGCCCATCTCGACGCGCAAGCTGGTGGGCTGGTCGCGCACCACGCCGATCGAGGGCCACGTGCTGTCCACGCCCGACGTGGACCAGATCGCCAAGGCCGTCGCCCTCGTGGCCGACGCCGAGGCCGACAAGCCCGCCTACCTGCGACGCGGCGTGATCGCGCGCGGGCTGGGCCGCTCGTACAACGAGTCGGCGCAGAACACCGGCGGCCTCACCATCGACATGACGCCGCTGAGCGCCATCCACGACATCGACGCGGAGAGCGCCGTCGTGGACGTGGACGCCGGCGTCGACCTCGACACCCTGATGCAGGCGGCGCTGCCGTACGGCCTGTGGGTCCCGGTGCTGCCCGGCACGCGCCAGGTGACCATCGGCGGCGCGATCGGCCCGGACATCCACGGCAAGAACCACCACAGCCAGGGCTCGTTCGGCAATCACATCCTCGAGATGACGCTGCTCACGGCCGACGGCAAGGTGCTCACGCTGACCCCGAAGGGCTCGTCCGACGATCCCAGCGGCGAGCTGTTCTGGGCCACGGTCGCCGGCGTCGGCATGACCGGCATCATCCTGCGCGCGAAGATCCAGATGAAGCGCACCGAGAGCGCCTACTTCATCGCCGACACCGAGCGCACCGGCTCGCTGCAGGAGACGATCGACCTGCACCTGCAGGACGGTTTCGAGGACGGCTACGAGTACGCCTCGGGCTGGTTCGACGCGATCAGCGCGCCGCCGAAGCTCGGCCGCGGCACCTTCTCGCGCGGCAACCTGGCCACGCTCGACGAGCTGCCGGAGAAGTACCGCAAGGATCCGCTGAGCTTCAACAACAAGCCGCTGATCAGCTTCCCCAACATCTTCCCCAACGGGCTGGCGAACAAGTTCGACTTCTCGCTGGTGGGCGAGGCCTACTGGCGCGCCGGACCGCCCAGCCAGGGCAAGGTGAAGAACCTCGCGGGCTTCTACCACATGCTCGACGTCTTCGGCGGCTGGAACAACGCGTACGGCCGCACCGGCGGCTTCTGCCAGTACCAGTTCATCGTGCCCACCGGCAACGAGCCCGAGTTCATCAAGCTGATCGAGGACATCCAGGCCTCGGGCCACGTCAGCTTCCTCAACGTGATCAAGCTCTTCGGCGACGGCAACGACGCGCCGCTCAGCTTCCCGATGCGCGGCTGGAACGTCTGCCTGGACTTCCCCATCAAGAAGGGCCTCGCCGAGTTCCTCAACGAGCTCGACGTGCGCATCATGGCCATGGGCGGCCGCCTGTACACGGCGAAGGACTCGCGCACCACCGCGGAGCGCTTCCACGCCATGTACCCGCAGATCGACGAGTGGATCGCCACCCGCCGGAAGATCGACCCCACGGGCGTCTTCATCTCCGACCTCGGCCGCCGCCTCGAACTCGCCTAAGACCCGTAAGGAAGCATTCGCATGATCAACGCCGTCGGCGTCCCCCAGTCCATCCTGCTGCTCGGCGGCACGTCCGAGATCGGCCTGTCGATCGTCGAGAAGTACCTCGCCAAGGGCACGCAGCGCGTCGTGCTCGCCGCGCTGCCGAACGATCCGCTGCGCGAGCAGGCCGTCGCCCAGGTCAAGGCGGGCGGCGCCGCCTCGGTCGAGGTCATCGACTTCGACGCGACCGACTTCGACGGCCACGAGAAGACCATCGACGCCGCCTTCGCGGGCGGTGACATCGACGTCGCGATCGTGGCCTTCGCCCTCGACTTCGACGCCGAGGAGCTGTGGCAGAACCAGCGCAAGGCCGTGCTCCTCGCGCAGGTGAACTACACCGGCGCCGTGTCCGTCGGCGTGCTCCTGGGCCAGAAGATCAAGGCGCAGGGCCACGGCCAGATCATCGCGATGAGCTCCGTCGCCGGCCTGCGCCCGCGCCGCAGCAACTTCGTCTACGGCTCCTCCAAGGCCGGGTTCGACGGCTTCTACCTCAACCTCGGCCAGGCGCTGGAGCCCTTCGGCGGCTCCGTCCTCGTGGTCCGGCCGGGCATGGTGCGCACCAAGTTCTCCGCGCACGTCAAGGAGGCGCCGCTGACGATCGACAAGGACGTCATCGGCAAGCTCGCCGTCGACGCCGCGATCAAGGGCAAGTCGCTCGTCTACGCGCCCGCGCCGTGGGGCTTCGTCAGCTTCGGCCTGAAGAACATCCCCCAGCCGATCTTCAAGAAGCTCCCGATCTAGTCTGGCCCGCGTGACTGATACGCGTACCGAGCCCGGCACCGTCGCCCCGACAGCACCACCGCGGGCCCGGGACCTGGTCCTCGACCTCGCCGCCGCCGCGATCCTCGCGGCGGCGGTCGGCGTCATCGGGTGGTTCGCCATCCGCTCGGTCGACTGGCCCGCGTACAGCAGCTCCAACGTCACCCGCGCCTTCGCCACCGTCTTCCAGGTGATCGCGATCGCGGTGCTCGCCGGCTGCGCCGTGCTGCTGAGCCGGACCGTCCCGGCCTGGCGGGCACGCACCGCACGCCTGCTCTCGTTCGCGACGGTGGCGGGATTCGTCACCGTCACTCTCGCGCTGCCGCTCGGCGGCACCAAGCTCTACCTGGGCGGGATCTCCGTCGACCAGCAGTTCCGCACCGAGTACCTGACGCGGTTCACCTCGTCACCGCGGCTGGCGGACATGACCTACATCGACATGCCGCCGCTGTACTCCCCCGGCTGGTTCTGGCTGGGCGGCCGGTTCGCGAAGGTCTTCGGCATGGAGGGCTGGGAGGCGTTCCAGCCCTGGTCGATCATCTCGCTGGCCGTCGCCGCCGCCGTCGCCCTGGCCCTGTGGCTGGCCGTCACCACGCCCGCGCGGGCCCTCGCCGCGACGCTGGCGACCACGGTCGCGATGCTGCTCTACGGCTCGGCCGAGCCGTACGGCGCGGCGGTCGCCGTCCTGCTGCCGCCGGTGCTCGTCGTCGCCTGGTCCGCCATCCTGCACGGCCGCCGCGGCGCCCTCGTCCTGACCGGCGTGTACCTCGGCGTCGCGGTGTGGTTCTACACCCTCTACCTCGGCGTCGCGGCGTTCACCGTGGTGCTCATGGGCCTCGTCGCCCTGGCCGCCACGTGGTTCCGCGAGCGCCGCTTCGAGTGGCGCTACCCGGTGCGGGTCGCTGCGATGGGCGTGATCGCCATCGTGATCGGCATCCCCGCCTACGGCCCCTTCCTGTTGCGCGTGGCCCGCGACGGCACCGATTCCAAGGGCTCCGCCTTCCACTACCTGCCCGAGCAGGGTTCGGTGCTCTCGCTGCCGATGCTGCACTTCTCGCTGCTCGGCGCACTCGGCCTGATCGGCATCGTCTGGATCCTGGTCAAGGCCCGCACCACCGCGTGCGCGCAGGCGCTCGGCCTGGGCGTGGCCGGCTCGTACCTGTGGGCGCTGCTGTCGATGGTGGCCTCCCCGGTCGGCACGACGCTGCTGGGCTTCCGCACCGAGCCGGTGCTGCACATCCTGCTCGCCGCCGCCGGCGCGCTCGGCGCCGTGACGATGGTGGGCGCGCTCGGCGACGGCTACCCGCGCTACCGCGACGCGGGTGTCGTCCTCGGCGCGGTCGCGGCGATCGGTGTGGCGCAGACGATCCCGGCGCAGCTGGCCGGGGAGATCGCCGTCGCGTACTCCGACACCGACGGCCACGGCGAGCGCGGCGACCGCCGGCCCGCGGGGGCGGAGTCGTCGTACAAGGACGTGGACGCCGCGATCCTGGCCGCGACGGGCAAGCCGCGCACCGACACCGTCGTGCTCACGGCCGACTACGGCTTCCTCGCGATCTACCCGTACTGGGGTTTCCAGAACCTCACGTCGAACTACGCGAACCCCCTGGCGCACTTCACCGCCCGCTCCGCGGCGATCGAGTCGTGGGCGGAGCTCGAGACGCCCGACGAGCTGATCAAGGCCCTCGACGAGACCCCGTGGCGCGCCCCGGACGCCTTCGTCTTCCGGCGGTCGTCCGACGGGCTCTCGCTGCGCCTGGCGGAGGACGTGTACCCGAACGACCCGAACGTGCGCCGGTACACCGTCGTCTTCCCCGAGAAGCTCTTCGAGGACCCGCGATTCACCGCCACCGAGACCGGCCCGTTCGTCGTCATCGTGAGGAAGTGACCATGTCGTTCACCCGATCGCTCCAGGACTTCATGCAGCGCCGCAGCCTGCTGCCCGAACCGCTCGACGCCGCGCTCTCCGGGAAGGGCCGCACGCTGCGCGGCCTGCGGATCGTGGTGACCGGGGCGTCGTCGGGTATCGGGCGCGAGGCCGCGCTCCAACTGGCCGAGCGCGGCGCCCACGTCATCGCCGTGGCACGGCGCGAGAGCGAGCTCGAGGAGCTGTGCGCACTCACCGGCGGCGAGTACCGGGTGTGCGATCTGACCGACACCGACGCGATCGACGGGCTGATCACCGGCCTGGGCGAGGTCGACGTGCTGGTCAACAACGCCGGGCACTCGATCCGCCGGACGATCGCCGACTCCACCGAGCGGTTCCACGACTACCAGCGCACGATGAACCTCAATTACTTCGCGGCCGTGCAGCTCTCGCTCGGCGTGCTGCCCGGGATGATCGAGCGCGGCCGCGGGCAGATCGTGAACGTGTGCACCTGGGGTCTGCTCGCCAACACCTTCCCGAAGTTCTCGGCGTACGCGGCGTCGAAGAACGCGCTCGCGATCTTCGGGCGCAGCCTCAACGCGGAGCGGCCGCACCCGGGCGTCCACGCGACCAACGTCTACTACCCGCTGGTGCGCACCGAGATGATCGCGCCCACCGCGGAGTACTCGGGCGCCTCCGCGCTCGAGCCGGACGAGGCCGGCCGGTGGATCGTCCGGGCGATCACGCACCAGCCGGTCGAGGTCTCCCCCGCCGCCCTGCGCGCGCTGCTGCCGGTGGTGGACCTGCTCTCCCCGTCGGCGTCGGACCGGACCATCTCGTCGCTGACCTGAGCCGCGACAAGCCGTTACCCGGCCGAACTTTGATGTGCCTCACCTAAGACATCGGCTACGCTTCGGCGCGTGATGAAACGATCCTTCGCCCGCCGGCTCGCGCCCGCGGTCGTGCTGCTCGCCGCCGTGGTCGGCGTCAGCTCCTGCTCGAACTCGACCGACGACGCCAAGAACGCGGGCAACACCGAGGTCGCCACCGGCGGCGAGCGCTTCGGCACCGCGGACGCCGAGACCGCCAAGCTCGGCACCGACGCGGCGCCCGGCGTCTTCCCGCGCACCGTCAAGCACGCCCGCGGCGTCACCGAGATCCCCAAGAAGCCCGAGCGCATCGTCGTGCTCGACAGCGGCGAGCTGGACTCCGTGATCACGCTCGGCATCAAGCCGATCGGCATGGTGGTCACCGACGGCGCCAGCCCGATCCCGACCTACCTCGCCGACAAGGTGCAGGGCGTCGAGACAGTCGGCAAGAACACCACCCTCAACCTCGAGGCCATCGCCAAGCTCAAGCCCGACCTGATCCTGGGCAGCCAGCTGCGCGTGGACAAGCAGTACGACCAGCTCTCGGCCATCGCCCCGACCGTCTTCTCCATCCGCCCGGGCTTCCCGTGGAAGGAGAACTTCCGGCTGATCGGCGCGGCCGTCGGCGAGGAGCAGAAGGCGAAGGACGCGCTGAACGCGTACGCGGACAACGCCAGGGCGCTCAGCGCGAAGTTCACCGGCGCCAAGCCGACCATCTCGCTGGTCCGCTTCATGCCGGGCAAGCTGCGCCTGTACGGCAACAAGTCGCTGATCGGCGTCATCCTGCAGGACGCGGGGCTGCCCCGCGCCGGCAACCAGGGCGTCGACGAGCTGGCCACCGAGATCTCGCTGGAGAACATCTCGCAGGCCGACGGCGACTACATCTTCTACTCCAGCTACGGCAAGCCCGAGAACACGGGAGAGACCGCGGCACTGGCGAATCCGGGCTGGCAGCAGTTGAGCGGCGTGCAGAAGGGCAAGGCCTTCCGCGTGGACGACGACGTCTGGTACCTCGGCCTCGGCCCGACCGGCGCCAACCTCATCGTCCAGCAGTTGGGCGAGTACCTGGCGAAGTAACGCCGCGCCCCCGCACGTCCGTCGACCCCGGCGACGCCCCACCTGCACCCGCGCAGGTCGTGGAACCACGCGCCGCCGGGGTCGGCTGTTTGCCTACGCACCCGTCGCGCGACGGTTACCAATGTTACGCGTGTTGTTCATGTGTCTCATGGGGTTTGTCTCTAGGGTCACTACCCATGACCACACGCCGGGGATTCCTGCGCGCGGGCGCCGTCACCGCGCTCGCCACCGCCACTGCGGCCGCCACCGCCCGCATCGCCCACGCGCTCCCGGGGGCGAGCATCGCCGCCCGCATCGCGGGCACCACGATGGAACGGGTCAGCGTGCCCGGACAGGCGCGCACGGGCGGCTACCGCCCCCTGGTCGACGGTGCCGGCTGGCCGGTGTACGTGCGCCAGGAGCTCGCGACCGCGGGCGGCACCCGCGAGGCGATCCGGACGCCGCTCGCGTCATTCGTCCAGCTCACCGACATGCACATCGTCGACGCGCAGAGCCCCGCGCGGTTCGAGTTCGTCCACCCGTTCCAGGCGCCCGCCTTCCGCCCGCAGGAGACGCTGACGACGCAGGGCGCCGTGTCCCTCGTCGAGCGGATCAACGCGATCGCGAGCGGCCCGTTCACCGGTCGCGCCTTCGACTGCGTCATCACCACCGGCGACAACACCGACAACCGCGAGACCGCCGAGCTGGGCTGGTTCCAGACGGTGCTCTCCGGCGGCACCGTCGTGCCCAACACGGGTGCCCCCGACCGCTTCGAGGGCCTGCAGGCGCACGGCGCCGCCCTGTACTGGCAGCCCGAGTCGCCGTACTGGGACATGTACAAGGACAAGGGCTTCCAGCAGATACCCGGCTTCCTGCGCGCGGCCATCGGGGCGCACACCAGTCCCGGTCTGCGGATGCCCTGGTACGCCGTGGTCGGCAACCACGACGACAGCCTGCTCGGGACGCTGCCCAACGGCATCGCGGACTGGCTCTACCTCTCGCCGGTCAAGTTCGACATCCCGCACACCGACCCCGCGGCGCTGGCCATCGCCCGCGCGCTCACGACGGACCCGTCGCAGGTCGGGCCGATGCTCACCAAGCTCAAGCTCTCCGGGCCGGTCATCCCGGTCACCGTCGATCCGAAGCGCGCCCCGTTCAGCCCGCGCGAGTTCGTGCGCCGACACTTCGACCCCGCGGTCACCGGCCCCGGCCCCGTCGGGCACGGCTTCTCCAGCCCGGACGGTCCCACCTGGTACACCTTCCAGATCGCCCCCGGCGTGCTCGGCATCGCCCTCGACACCACCAACAACCTGGGCATCGCCGAGGGCACCATCGGCGAGAAGCAGCTCGCGTGGCTGATCGCGCAGCTCAAGGCCCACGCGGACCAGCTGGTGATCGTGTTCAGCCACCACACGTCGAAGTCGATGACGGCCAAGCTGCCCGACCCCGAGGAGCCCGGCGAGAGGCAGTACGACGGAGGCGTGGTGGTCACGACGCTCACCGAGCACCCGAACGTGATCGCCTGGGTCAACGGGCACACCCACAAGAACGAGATGATCGCGCACGCGGGCCCGACCCCGAAGCAGAGCTTCTGGGAGATCAACACCGCGAGCCACGTCGACTTCCCGCAGCTGGCCCGGATCATCGAGGTCGCCGATAACCGCGACGGCACGATCAGCCTGTTCACGCCGCTCATCGAGGCGGCGAGCGCGGCGACGGCCAACCCGTCGGATCTCAGCGCGCGGGGTCTGGCGAGCCTCTACCGCGAACTCGCCTACAACGATATCCACCGCGACGAAACACTTCTCGGCGCCGAGGCCGACCGCAACTGCGAGCTGCTGCTCACGCACCCGCTGCGCTGACCGCCGGGCTACAGTCCGCGCGCCACCAGGGCCTCGCCGAGCAGGTCGGCGTCGCGGATGAGGCGGACGAGCACCGTCGGGAGGACGCGGACCAGGGAGGCGCGCTGCCCGCGCGCCCACGCCGCCTCCCGGGTCTGCCGGACGACGGCGATCACCGTCGGGATGGAGCGGATCGTCAGCGCGACGAGCAGCTCGACGCGCCACCCGAGCACCCGCCCGGCGAGCGCGGCGAGATCGCTCGCGCGGGTCGTGAAGACCAGCAGGTTACCGGCGAGCACGCCGACCACCAGTTGCCCGACGGGCCCGACGGCGGCGCGCGTACCGTCGGAGATCCCTTGGCTCAGAAGGTAGAACGCTGTGAGCACCACGGCGAAGACCAGCGCCGGGCGCAGCGCCCGCCACAGGTACACGGGGCCGAGCCGCGCCACCGGGAACAGCGCCGCGACCACCAGTGCCGCGACGGCGAGCGGCACCGGGCGCGGGAGGATCGCGAGGAAGGTGACCAGCGCCAGCATCGCCACCAGCTTCACCGCGGCCGGCAGCCGGTGCAGCGGAGAATCGCGGGGGACGTAGCGGCCCAGCATCAGCGGGCCGCCAGGGCGCGGTAGAAGGCGATCGATTCGGCCGGCGGACCGTCGTGCACGAGGGCACCGTCGTCCATGACGAGGACCCGGTCGAAGTCGTCGAGCAGCTCGAGGTGGTGGGTGAGCAGGACGACCTGCTGCTCGAGCGCGGCGAGCCGGTCGCGGACCTTGAGCACGTTGCGCAGGTCGAGCAGCGTCGTGGGCTCGTCGCAGACGAGGATCTCCGGCTCGGTGACCAGCACGGACGCGAAGGCGAGCATCTGCTTCTGTCCCGAGCTGAGCAACTGCGCGGGCGCGTCCGCGTGATCGGCCAGGCCGAACTCCGCGAGCACCTGCATCACGCGCTCGGTGTCGACGGGCCGCCGCCGGCCCCGGCCCGGCGGGCGGAGCGAGAGCGCGACGTCCTCGGCCGGGGTGGGCATGACGATCTGGGCGGAGGCGTCGGCGAACATGAAGCCCACCTTGCGGCGCACCTCGGAGCGCTTGCGCCGGACGTCCAGCCCCAGGGTCTCGACGGTGCCGCTGTCCGGGATCACCAGCCCGTTGAACGTGCGCGCAAGCGTCGACTTGCCGGAGCCGTTGGCCCCGATGATCCCGATCCGGCGCTCCGTCAGCTCCGCGGTGATGCCCCGCAGGACCGGTCGCTCGTCGTAGGCGTGACGGACGTCCTCGAGCCGGATCATGCTCTCGTCTCGGGCACGGCCTTCTCGGCGGCGGCGCTCCCCCGTCGCGCGATGGGCGGGTAGGCGCGCGCCACCATCACCACGACCAGCGAGGTGATGACCACCTTGATCAGGTCGCCGGGCACGAACTGCAGTCCCAGCGTGAGCTTGGCGAACAGGCCCGAGCCGGTGCGCCAGCCCAACCACGGCAGGCCGATCGCGTAGACGACGACCATGAGCCCGATGATGTTCGCCAGGCCCACCGTGACGGGGTTGGTGCGGCCCCACTTGTCGACGAGCCAGCCCGTGACCAGCGCGCCGACGATGCCGCCGAGGAGGAAGCCGCCCGTCGGGCCGGTGATCACGGCGAGGCCGCCCCGCCCGCCCGCGCCGATCGGCAGGCCCACCGCGATGAGCAGCACGTACAGCGCCACGGAGGCCCCGCCCCACGGGTAGCCCAGGAGCGATGCCGCCAGCATGAACCCCAGCGTCTGCAGGGTGATCGGCGCGATGCCGCTGATGGTCACGGTGGGGGCCGCCAGCACCGCGGTGAGGGCGGTGAAGACGGCGATGAGGGCGAGATCGCGCGGGGTGGCGCGATACGTGGCGGCGTTGAACACGGTTCAAGAATCGTCGGGCCGCTGGGCTAGAGTCAAGTCCGTGGCCATCAACCGCTCCGACGTGCTGACCTCCGCGATCGCCGTCCTCGACCGGTCCGGCCTACCGGACCTGACGATGCGGCGCGTGGCGGCCGATCTGGGGGTCGCGCCGGGGGCGCTGTACTGGCACATCCCGAACAAGCAGTCGCTGCTCGCGGCGATCGCCGACACCATCCTCGCCGATCCCGCACTGGCCGCCGCCGCCTCGAAGTCGCGGATGCGCTGGGACCGGCAGCTCTCCGGCTACGCCCACGCGCTGCGGGCGGTCCTGCGCAAGCACCGCGACGGCGCGGAGGTGGTCTCGGCGTCCCTCGCCTCGCAGCTCGGCACCAGCAACTTGCACGCGCAGATCGCCGAGATCGCCGCCTCGGCGGGTGCGGCGCCGGCGGACGCGCGCGCCGTCGCGCTCACGCTGACGCACTTCGTCGTGGGCTTCACCTTCGAGGAGCAGACCCGCGAGGCCATGGCCCGCGCCGGCGCCGTGGCGGGCGAGATCGATCAGATCGCCACCGATCGGGCCTTCGCCGGCGGGGTCGACCTCGTGGTGGACGCGCTGCGCGCCCGCACGAGCGCCTCCGCCTAGCGCGCCTCGGACAGGTCGACGGCGCGATCCACCGCGTAGCGGTACCCGGCGACGCCGAAGCCGGCGATCACGCCGGCGGCGATCGGGGAGACGTAGGAGTGGTGCCGGAAGGGTTCGCGGGCGTGCACGTTGGAGATGTGCACCTCGATGACGGGCACCTCCGGGATCACCAGCGCGTCGGCGAGCGCAACCGAGGTGTGCGTCCACGCTGCCGGATTGATCACGATCGCGGAGAAATTCCGATCCCGCGCAACGGCGTGGATCCAGTCGAGCAGCTCCGATTCATTGTTAGTCTGACGAACGTCTACTTCGGCCGACCTGTCACTCGCCGCTTTTCGGCAGATCTCGACGACGTCGGCGTACGAATTATCACCGTAGACCTGCGGCTGCCGGACTCCCAACATGTTCAGGTTCGGTCCGTTGAGCACCAGAATGCGGGGTCCCATGGGCCCAGAATAGCGGTCTTCCCGGCAGCGGAAATGGGATACTTGTCCCACGCCGTGCGCATCTGACTCGCGGATCATGTAATCTCCCAGTATTCGCAATCTGGAAGGGAGGGCCTCATGACTACGTTCGCGGCCAAGTTGAATCGACTTTTCGAGGTCGTGCATCCAGCAGACCGAGGTCCCTACACCTCGTCGGAGTTCTGCAGGATGGTCGAAGAGGGTGGCGGCAAGCTGTCCGTCCCCTATCTGTCGCAGCTGCGCTCCGGCCGGAGCTCGCGTCCTGCGTACGACATGGTGGCGTCCATCGCGCAGACCTTCGGTGTGCGTGCCGAGTACTTCTCGGACCCGCTGTACGAGCGTGAGGTCCTGGCGGACCTCGAGCTGACTCGCGAGCTGCGCGAGTCCGGCATGCTCGAGATGGCCCGCCGCTCGACCAAGCTGTCGGCGGACCGTCGGGCGGCCCTCGCGGGCCTGCTCGCCGAGTTCGAGGCGGAGGACGACAAGGAGGGCACGGCCTAGCGGTCGTCGCCTTCTCGGGCCGCACGGCCCGCCGAGTCGGTCACCGACTCACCCGGGGCTCAGCGCACCCGCTCCAACAGGGGCGACGGGGTGTGCTGGGCCCTTTTCGTGATGGCGGCCGTCCACCGCGAGGTGCGCCAGTCCGGCGGCGGCGCGAGATCGACGGCGTGCACCGATCCGTACGGAGCGGTCCGGTCCAGCCACCGCGCCACCGCCGCGGCACGGTCCGCCGGGGTCGCATCCATCAACTTGCCCGGGCCCGGGCTGGCGAGCAGGGCCCAGCCGTCGAGGACGACGACCGCACGGGACTCCGCCGTCTCCATCCACCCGCCACCCGGACGCGCGACGGCCTCGAGGTCGGGGAAGAGCTCGCGCACCTGCTCGTACGCCGGACGGAACGAGAGCCACTCCCGGACCGTGATGAGGATCGTGGTGAACCACGAGGCCATCAGCACCAGCGTCCAGCCGGCGAATCCGGCGTTGAGCATGAACCGGTTCAGGCGCAGCACCCACTCCCCGACCTGCACCTGCTGGATCAGCACGCCGCCCGCGACGACGTTGGCCACCGCGACGATCGCGAGCAGCACGCCGCCGACCGCGAGGATCCGCAACTGCATCCGGTGCACGCGCGTGCGCTTGGAGACCCGCCAGGAGGACAGGGCGACCACCATCGCGGTGACACCCAGGCACGCGTAGACCAGGGTCGTCTCGAGCGCCATACCGAACTGGCCACCGAAGCCGAGCCCCGTGGGGTCGGTGCCGTGCGCCATCGCCGCCGCGGCGGCGATCGTCACGGCCACGAGGCCGAGCGGCACCCCCCACCTGATCAGGCGGGCGCGGGTCAATCGTCCGTCGAGCGCGAACGCGAAGACGAGGGCTCCGAAGCACGCGACGAGCAGCAGGACCCGCTCGATCGTGAGGACCTCGTGCTCGACGATGCCGAACAGCCTCCCGAGCCCGTCGATCACGACCGGGGTGTCCAGCGTGACCATCACCGTGAGCGCGACCGCCGTGAGCAGTGCCCCGGCAGCCGGCGCCGTGCGGTTGGCACGCCACCTGCTGAACCGTTCCAGCGCACCCAGCAGCAGAATGGGCGCGACGAGCGAGGCGATCATCCGAGCAGTTCGTCGACCACCGAGTCGACTCGGGTGATCGTGTGGCCCGCCCTGACGCGGCGCACCAGCAACGTGGCGAAGGACTCCGCCTCCGCTTCACACCGGGCCGCCCGGGCGCTGTCGGGATCGGTCGAACACCCCTGCTCGTGACCGAGCACGAGGTGACCGAGCTCGTGCGCGAGCGTCTGCTCGAAGGTGGCGACGCCGGTCGAGACCACGAGCAGGTCGCGCTCGTCCGAGCGCAGCCACATCCCGTGCACGCCGACGGGCAGCGTCATCCGCTGCACGTCGATCCGTCTGCCCAGGTGAACGGCGTACGCCTCGACCACCTCGGCCACCGTGCTCGGGCCCGAACCGACCTTCGGGGTGACCGCGCGCACGACGGAGCGCACGGCGCGCGTCGGTCGATCGGATCCCCTCATGCCGGAAACGATACGTCGGTTCGTCGGCTCGTCGTACACCAAGCGGTCGTTCGCGTCGTATCGAACGGATTCGAGCAGGTCGCGACGTCTAGACTCGCGGGGTGCCCGAACCGTCCGCCGCTGCCCGCGCAGCCCGCACCACGGCCCGGACCGCCGCACTGACCGGCGTGCTCGGGGTGCTGTTCGCGCTGCTCACGCCCTTCATGCCCGTCAAGCAGACCACCGCGGCACTCGACTGGCCGCAGCGCGGCTCCCTGGAGGGGGTCACCGCTCCGCTGCTCTCCTACGTGCCCGACCGGATCGACGTCTCGATCCCCTGCACCGCCGTCGACGCGCTTCCCGGGGGCGTGGGCACCCTCGTGGCGACGGGCCCCGTCGACTCGCCCGACACCGTGCGACGTGGCATGACCATCGGCGTGAGCGCCCAGCCCGACCAGCGACGCATGCTCGAAGTGGTCGTGCGCAACACGCCCCTGCTCGTGGTGGACACCGCGGCGCTGCGCGCGCCGGGATGCGGCGCGATCGTCTTCTCCGGCGACTCGAAGACCGTGCACGCGGAGGTCACGGGCGTGACCTCGCCCGACGGCGCGCCGCTGGCCGGCGGCAAGGACAACGGCTTCGACTACCGGCCGCAGACCGTCGGTGTCTTCACAGACCTGCACGGCACAGTCACGGACAGCACACGAATTCAGTTCCGTGCGGATATCGACACCCGCTACACCACCGTTCCGGCCGCCGCGCGGTGGATCGTGATCGCGCTGGCGATCGCCCTCATCCTCACCAGCCTGCTGACGCTGCACCGCCTCGACGCGGCCGCGGACGGCCGGCGGCACCGTCGGATCCTGCCCGCCGGCTGGTGGCGCCCCAGCAAATTGGACAGCACCGTCATCGCCCTGCTCGTGGCCTGGCACTTCATCGGCGCGAACACCTCCGACGACGGCTACATCCTCACCATGGCGCGCACCGCGGAGGCCGCGGGCTACACCGCCAACTACTACCGCTGGTACGGCGCACCCGAGACCCCGTTCGGCTGGTACTACCAGGCCTTCGCCTGGCTCTCACACTTCTCCACCGCCAGTCCGTGGGTGCGGCTGCCCGCGCTCCTGTGCGGCATCGCGACCTGGCTCATCATCAGCCGCGAGGTGGTGCCCCGGCTGGGGCGCGCCGCGCGATCGCGGTTCGCGCTGTGGGCCGCCGCCGGCGTCTTCCTGGTGTTCTGGTTCGCCTTCAACAACGGCCTGCGCCCCGAGCCCGTGATCGCGCTCGGCGCGCTGCTCACCTGGTGCTCGGTGGAGCGCGCGATCGCGACGGGGCGGGTGCTGCCGTTCGCGGCCGCCGCCGTCTTCGCGGGCTGGACGGTGGCCGCCGGCCCGACGGGGATCATGACCGTCGCCGCGCTGCTGGCCGGCATCCGCCCCGTGGGGCGCCGCATCCTCGCGCGGGCGCGGACCGGCGCGGCCGGTTTCCGGCTCACCGTCGCCGCGTACGTCGCGCCGGTGCTGGCCGCGGGCGTCCTGCTGGTGCCGATCATCTTCTCCAAGCTCACCGCGTCGGCCTTCGTCGCGAAGACGCTCATGCAGTCCGACGTGGGCACGGTCGTCGACACCAAGAAGTGGTACAACGAGATCGACCGGTACTCGGCCCTGTTCACGTTCACGGCCGACGGCGGCGTCGCCCGACGGTTCGCGGTCATCGTCATCATCGCCTGCCTGGTGCTCACGGGCGCCGTGCTGCTGCGCAAGGGCCGCATCCCGGGGACGAGCCTCGGTCCCGGCCGGCGCCTGGTGGCCGTCACGCTCGGCGGCCTGATCCTGCTGATGTTCACCCCGACCAAGTGGACCCACCAGTTCGGCGCGTTCGCCGGCCTCGGCGGGGCGCTCGCCGCGCTGGCGGCCATCGCCATCGCCCCCGCCGCGCTGCGCAGCGCCCGCAACCGCGCGCTCAGCGCGTCCGTCGTGCTGCTGGTGCTGGGCCTGTCCTTCAGCGGCCCGAACGGCTGGTGGTACGCCAGCAACTACGGCGTCCCCTGGGGCGAGTCGACGGTGCTCGCGCTGGGCACGGTGTTCTTCGCCGGCGCCGGCGTCGCGCTGCTCGTCGCGGGATGGCTGCACTTCCACGAGCCCGATCCCGCCCCGGTGCCGCCGCGCGCGAAGCGGGTCGTCGACCTGTTCGGCCGGCAGTCGTCGATCACGTGGGCCGCATGGGCGGTCGTGGTGCTGTGCGTCGGCTCGATGGTGGCGACCACCGGCGTCACCCAGTTCTCCTCGTTCTCCAACGGCAAGGCCAATCTGCGGGCGCTCGGCGGAGATCCGTGCAACCTCGCCGACTACGTGCTCACCGAGCCCGATCCGACGTCGGGCCTGCTGCTGCCGCTCGACGGGAACATCCGCGACGGCCTCGCCGGCCCGGGGACCACCGGAGTCTCGCCCGACGGGGTGCCGACGATCATCAACGCCACCACCAGCTCGAACACCGACGACTCCAGCACCTCGCTGGACGCGATGGCGCGCTTGCCGCAGGACACCACGTCGGGCCGCACGTCGACCGCCGGGATCAACGGCTCGCACATGCGCCTACCCTACGGGCTGGATCCGGCGCGCACCCCCGTGCTGGGCTCGTACTCCCAGGAATCGCAGGCCAGGGCGCAGGTCGTGTCGAAGTGGTACCCGCTGCCCGAGAAGGCCGCGGACCGCTCGCTCATCACGCTCTCGGCGGCCGGCAAGTTCACCGAGGACGAGCTCTACCTCGAGTACTCGACGGACGCGCCCGCCCCCGGCGCCGAGCCGAAGGTCGCCGGCAAGCACTCGTTCATCGACATCGGCCCGAAGCCCGCGTGGCGCAACCTGCGACTGCCGCGCACCGACCTGCCCGCCGATGCCACGGCCGTCCGGGTCGTCGCGGTGGACGACGATCTGGCGATCGACCACTGGCTGGCCGTGACCCCGCCGCGGGTGTCGAAGCTGGTCACGGCGCAGGAGCTGATCGGTTCCACCGAGCCGGTGCTGCTGGACTGGACCTCCGGCCTGGCCTTCCCCTGCCAGCGCCCGTTCAGTCACAGCAACGGCGTCGCCGAGGTGCCGCAGTGGCGGATCACCCCCGATCAGAACCTCTCGCCGGTGACCACCGAGTGGGAGGGGACCCTGGGCGGCGGCCCGCTGGGCTGGACGCAGATGCTGCTGCAGCAGGAGAAGATCCCCGGCTACCTCCAGGGCGATCTGGGCCAGGACTTCGGCGACGTGATGCGCCTGGTGCCGTACTCGCAGGCGCGTGCGGCCGATCTCACACTCGGCACGCGCACCGTGTGGGGCACCCACGTCGAGGCGCCGATCCGCAAGGATCGGACCGATTCCTGAGCGGCTTTCCTGACCTGCGGCATCGCGCGGACTGAGAATCCGTTAAGCGATCGGGTCCGGCCCGGACGGCGAATCGGTTCTCGCAGCGCATTCGCATACCATGAGCATCCGTGTCCGTGCCTACGTCCAGCTCCGAGCAGGAGCCCGCGCCGCAGCGGCCCGCCGCCGGCGATGCCCCACGCGGCGTCACCGTCGCCCGCCTCGTCGCGGTCGTCGCCGGCGCCGTCGGCCTGCTGCTGTGCCTGCTGACCCCGCTGCTCCCCGTCCAGCAGTCGACCGCCTCGCTCGACTGGCCGCAGCTGCGGCCCGGGGCCGAGAGCGCGGAGGTCTCCGCCTCCCTGGTCACGCAGGCGCCCGCCGACCTCACCGCGACGGTGCCCTGCGCCGCGATCAACCGCGCGGCGACGATCGGCGGCACGGTGCTCTCCACCCTGCCGGTCGGTTCGAGCGGCGCCCGGGAACTGGGCATGAACGTCGTGGTCGGCGCGCCCGGCCCCGGCCAGTCCGTGACCGTCTCCTCCCGCAACACCGTCATCGCCGCGGCCCCGCTCGACCGGCTCCGCGGCTGCTCGCAGCTCCGACTGTGGTCGAATCCCGCCGAGGTCGGCGCCCGGTTCGAGGGCACCGACGTCGCGGGCACCATCGCCACGGAGAACCGCCCGGTCATGGGCGGCGTCTACACCTCGCTGACCGCGGCCGACGTCACCGCCGCGGGCCCCGGGATGCGCCTGCACGCCGATCTGGACACCCGGTTCGAGCTCTCCGCGTCCCCGATCAAGGCGGCCGCGATCGGCATCGGCCTGCTCTGCGTCCTCGCCTCGCTCGTCGCGCTGTGGCTGCTGGACCGCGCGTTCGGCCACCACCGGCGCCCGCCGCACCGCACCCTCGGCCAGATGCTGCGCCCCCGGCTCGTCGACGTGGCGGTGCTCGGCGGCCTCGGCCTGTGGACCGTGCTCGGCGCCGGCAGCTCCGACGACGGCTACATCCTGTCGATGGGCAAGGTGGCCCCCGAGGCCGGCTACACGGCCAACTACTACCGCTTCTTCGGCGCGCCCGAGGCCCCGTTCGACTGGTACTACACGTTCCTCTCGCACTGGGGCTCGATCAGCGCGAACGCGATCTGGATGCGGCTGCCGATGGTGGCCGCGGGGGTGCTCACCTGGCTGCTGCTCAGCCGCGTGCTGCTGCCGCGCCTCGGCCCCGGCGTGCGCCGCTACCCGCTGGCGGTGTGGGCCGCGGGCGCGATGCTGCTGGCGTTCTGGTTCCCGCTGGCCTCGGGCCTGCGCTCCGAGCCGATCATCGTGCTCGGCACGATGATCACCTGGGTCGCGGTCGAGCGGGCCGTCGCCACGCACCGCGCGCTGCCCGCCGCGATCGCGGCGCTGGCCACGGGCCTGACGCTGGGCCTCGCCCCGCAGGGCGTCGTGGCCGTGGCGCTGCTGCTCGCCTCGTCGGCGGCCGTGCTGCGCGTGCTCGTCGCCCGACGGCGCGAGGCGGGCCTGGCCGCCCTCGTCGTGCCGGTCCTGGCCGCCGCCGTGGTCATCGTGCCCATCGCCTTCCGGGACCAGTCGCTGGCGTCCGTGGCGGAGGCCATCCGCATCCGGTACGAGGTGGGGCCGGCCGCGCCGTGGACGCAGGAGTACCTGCGCTTCTTCTTCCTCACCAACGAGACCACCGACGGCTCGCTGGTGCGCCGCGTGCCGGTCTACCTGTTCGTGATGTGCCTGTTCGTGGCGCTGTTCGTGATGCTGCGGGCGCGCCGGATCCCCCGGATCGCGCCGGGCCCCGTGTGGCGGCTGGTCGGCGCCGTGTTCATCACCGCCGCGCTGCTCACGCTCACGCCCACCAAGTGGACGGTGCACTTCGGCGTCTACGCCGGCTTCGCCGCCGCGCTCGCGGCGGTGGCGACGGTGGCGGTGGTCGAGGCCGCGCGCACGTCCGTCCGCAACTTCACCTTCTTCCTCACCGGGATGCTGTTCGCGCTGGCCGCGGCCTTCGCCGGGTTCAACCTGTGGTCGTGGCCGTACCTGTGGGGCGTGCCGTGGTTCGACCGCCAGCCCGAGGTCGCGGGGATCACCTTCAGCAAGGCCTTCCTCGTGCTCGCCGGCCTGGCGGGCGCGCTGGCCGCGTGGCAGCACTTCCGGCTCGACTTCCGCGGCCGGGGCGAGGGCGGCCTGGTCGAGGACGGCACCGTCGACGAGGCCGCGCTGGCCGACACCGCACTGACGACCCACACCCGAGCCGACCGCGACCAGGCGCTGCGCAGCCGGCGCCGGCTGCAGCTCGCCTCGCTCCCGCTCGTGGTGGTGCTGGGCCTGCTGGTCCTGGGCGAGGGCGCGATCTTCGCCAAGGCCTACGTCTCGAACCCGTCGACCTACACGGTCGCCAAGGGCAACCTCGACGCGTTGCGCGGCGACAGCTGCGGTATGGCGAGCAAGGTCCTGGTGGAGACCGATCCGAACGCCGACATGCTGACCTCCGCCGAGGGACGGCCGACCGCGCAGGCGCTGGTCGGGCCCGGATCGCGGGGCTTCCTGCCGACCGGCATCCCGAACGAGCTCAAGCCGCTGGCGATCAGCTCGGCGCCGGGCCAGATCAACATGGCCTCGCCCATCACCTCGCCGTTCACGTCCACGGCGGCCACGGCCGGCACCGGCGGCGGGACCGGACCGCGCACCGTCAACGGCAGCACCGCGGCCCTGCCCTACGGGCTCGACCCCGCTCGTACCCCCGTGGTCGGCTCGTACGGCCAGAACACGGTGCCGGCGGAGCTGTTCAGCGACTGGTACACGCTGCCGGCCCGCTCGGCGGACCGCCCCCTGGTGGCGTTCGCGGCCTCCGGCGCGATCTCCTCGGTCGGCCCGACCGGGAAGAAGGAGTACGGCCAGCCCGTGACCCTGGAGTGGGCCGAGCGGCGCGCGGACGGCTCGATCGGCGCCCGCGGCGCGATCGACCCGATCGATCCCGGCCCGAACAAGCCCTGGCGCAATCTGCGGGTGCCGATGGAGGCGATCCCGCCGACCGCCAACGTCGTCCGCATCCACGTGCGCGACCCGAACCTCGGCGATCAGCAGTGGGTGGGCGTGACGCCGCCGCGCGTGCCCCGGCTGCGCACCCTGCAGGAGGTCGTGGGCGAGACCGATCCGGTGCTGCTCGATCTCCTGGTCGGTCAGCAGTTCCCGTGCCAGCGCCCGCTGGCGATCCGCAACGGCACCTACGAGCTGCCGAAGTGGCGCATCCTGCCCACCCGCAAGGACGCGCTGTCGACCTCCGGGACCTGGCAGGCGCGGGAGGCCGGCGGCCTGCTGACGGTGCCCGACACCCTGCTGCGGACGACGACGATCCCCACGTACATGGCCGGGGACCTCACCCGCGACTGGGGCGAGCTGCAGAAGTACACCCCGCTGGCCGAGGACGCCCCCGCGGCGGACCTGACGGTCGGGGTCCAGACACGGTCGGGGTGGTGGCGCCAGGGACCGATCCGCGCGCTCACCGACCAGACCGTGAAGAACTAGGAAGCCGAGATGACCAGCGAGAACTCGACCGCATCCGCGACGGTGCCGCCGGAGCAGCGCTACGGGAAGTGGCGGATCGTGGCCGCCGTCGCCGGCCTGCTCGGCTTCGTCCTGGCGATCCTCACGCCCTTCCTGCCGGTGAAGGAGACCACCACTGCGGTGCACTGGCCGCAGAACGGGCGGGTGAGCAACGTCGACGCCCCGCTCGTCTCCTACACGCCGATCCGTCTCGACGTGACGCTGCCGTGCTCGCTGGTGGACGAGCTGCCCGCCGCCGGCGGGACGCTGCTGCGGACGCTGCCCGAGGACGGTCCGCGCCCGGGCCAGCAGGGCCTGGTGATCCGGGCGGACGCGAAGAACGTCATCGTCGCCGACCGTGACGTTCCGCTCGCGACGGCCGACCGCGCCGACGTGGCGCGCAACGCGCCGGGCTGCGCGATCCGCTTCGTCTCCACCCCGGAGAACACCACCGCCGAGTTCACCGGCATGCCGCCCGGCGCCGAGACCTCCAACCAGCTCTCGAACTCGGTCGACGACCCGAACCTGCGCCCGCAGGTGACCGGTTTCTACACCGATCTCCCCGCGTCGACCCCGATCGACGGCATCGACGTGCAGACCCAGGTCGACACCCGGTTCAACACCTCCCCGTCGACGATCAAGCTGATCGCGATCATCGTCGGCATCGCCTCCACGATCCTCGCGCTGGTCGCCCTCGGCTTCGTGGACATGCGCGACGGCCGCGGCCACATCCGGTTCATGCCGCAGGGCTGGCTGCGCCCGCGCCCGGTCGATTTCACCGTGATCGGCGTGCTCGGCATCTGGTGGCTGATCGGGCCGAACACGTCCGACGACGGCTACCAGATCACGATGGCCACGCAGGCGAAGTACAGCGGCTACCTGATCAACTACTTCCGCAGCTTCGGCGTGCCGGAGAACCCCGTCGGCTGGAACGACTACCTGTTCACCGCGATCTCGCACGTCACCACCGCGGCGCCCGCGATGCGCCTGCCCGGCCTGGTGCTCGGCCTGCTGACGTGGCTCGTCATCTCGCGCGAGATGATCCCCCGCCTGGGGCGCGCGGTGCGCAACAACCCCGCGGCGCTGTGGGCGGGTGCGGGCGGCTTCCTGCTCATCTGGCTGCCGCTCAACAACGGTCTGCGCCCCGAGCCGGCCGTGGTGTTCTTCTCCCTGCTGACCTGGGTCTCGGTGGAGCGCGCCATCGCCACGGGCCGGCTACTGCCGGTGGCCATCGCGGTGCCCTGCGCCGCGCTCTGCGTGGGCGCCGCGCCCGGCGGCCTCATCGCGGTGGCGGCGCTGCTCGCCGCCTCGCGCCAGATCATCACGCGCATCGTCAAGCGGCGCGAGCGCGACGGTCTACTGCCCCTGATCGCCCCCATCCTCGCCTCGGGCATGGCGTACCTGTTCTACGCCTTCTTCACGCCCACGGCGGCGAGCCTGCGCGAGGCCATCACGGTCAAGGGCATCACCGGTCCCACCCTGGACTGGTACGAGGAGAGCGTCCGCTACTACTACCTGATGCTCGAGACCGAGGACGGCTCGGCGGTGCGCCGCATCGGCGTACTGACGGCCTTCCTGTGCCTGCTGACGGTGCTCGTGTTCATGCTGCGCCGCAAGCGGCCCGCCGGCATCTCGTCCGGCCCGGTGTGGCGCCTGATGGCGGTCTTCTTCGCCACCATCGTGCTGCTGGCCTTCACCCCGACCAAGTGGACGCACCACCTGGGGCTGTTCGCTGGCTACGCGGCGGGCATCGCCGCGGTGGCGGCGACACTCACGATGGCGCCGATGATGCGCTCGAAACGCAACCGCGTGTTCTTCGCGGCCGCGATCCTGTTCATCGCGGGCATCTCCTTCGCGGCCCGCGTCGGCTACTACTGGGTGGGCACGTACGGCATCCCGTGGAACACCATGCCGCCGCAGATCCTCGGGCTGCAGATCTCCTGGATCCTGTTCTTCGCGTCCATCGTCACGGCGCTGTACGGGCTGTGGCTGCACTACCGCCGCGACTACGCGCCCGAGCCCACCACGAAGGGCTCGCGCACCCTCCCGACGCTGGCGATCGTCACCATGCTGATGGTGCTCTTCGACGTCGCCACCATGGCCAAGGGCGCCTACGCCCAGCGCGGCAGCTTCTCCTGGACCGCATCGAACGTGCGAGCGCTGCAGGGCGATACGTGCTCGATGGCGGACTACGTGCTGATGGAGACCGACCCCAACGCCGGCCAGCTGCGCCCGGCGCCGCGACCCGACGGTTCCGTGCCCACGGCCGCGCAGGCGCTCGCCGGCAAGTCCACGGGCTTCACCCCGACCGGCGTCCCCGGCTGGCTCTCGACGCTCAAGTCGAACCCCGGCCACAACACCGACGTGACCAACGTCGATCAGCCGGAAACCGTGGGCGGCAAGCGCAATCCCGATCCGAAGACCGACGGCGTGCCACTGCCGTTCGGCTTGAACCCCGCCACCACCCCCGTGCTCGGCTCGGCCGGCGCGTCGGGCCTCGCGAACCTCACCACCGACTGGTACACGCTCGGCGCGATCGACGAGTCCACCCCGCTGGTGACCCTCTCGGTGGCCGGGCCCGTCGCGGCCACCGGACTGAACGGCGTTCCGCGCGAAGGCCGCACGCTGTTCCTCGAGGCCGGACACCGGTCCGAGAACGGTGCGGTGCAGCCGCTCGGCCGCCTCGCGCCGCTGGACGCGTGGACCAACAACAACTGGCGCAACCTGCGCTTCCCGACCGCCGACCTGCCGCGCGGGGCGAACACCGTGCGCGTGGTGATCGACGACCGGGTGCCCTCGCCGGACCCCGTCGTGGTGACGCCGCCCCGCATGACGCCGATGAAGACGCTGCAGGAATTCCTGGGCCGCGACACCGTCGTGGCGCTGGACTTCATGGTGGCCTTCGCGTTCCCGTGCCAGCACCAGGTGCGCGCCGTGAACGGCGTCTTCGAGCGCCCCGAGTACCGGATCTCGCCCGACTACCTCGCGACGATCAACACGTCGAACACGTGGCAGGGGTGGAAGACCGGCGGTCCGCTGGGCGTCACGGACGCGATGTACCACGAGCAGATCGTCCCCACCTACCTCAAGGGCAAGTGGGCGATGGACTGGGGCACGCTGACCAAGTACACGCCGTGGACCGCGGCCGAGCCGGCGCAGCTCGAGCTCGGCACCGCCACCCGGAGCGGCTGGTACACGCCGGGGCCGATGCGTTCCGCGCCGTACTGATCGGCGGACCGCGCTCGGCCCGGTGCGGGCGTACCGTCGAGGCATGGAACCGATCACCCGGTACCGCATCGACGAGGTCGTACCGCGCACGGCGTGGACGTCCTTCGGTGTGCTGGCGCGCGCCTTCGCCGATGATCCGGTGTTCCGTTGGGTCCAGCCGCGGCGCCGGGGCGACCGCCTGACCTTCGCCGGCATCCACCTCGCCACGCACGGGGCGCCGGGAACGGGCCATCTCCTGCTCGATGGCGGCGTCCCGGCCGCGGCCGCGTTCTGGGATCCCCCCGGGTACCGGCCCGGCCCCCTGCGGCAGGTGGCCGCACTGCCGCTCCTGGCCGCGGGAATCACCACCGGGTTCGGGCGCGGTATCGCGCTGACGACCGCGCTGGAGGAGCGCCGGCCGAACGAGCCGCACTGGTACCTCTCCACGATCGGGGCCGCGCTCCCCGGCCGCGGCTTCGGGGCGGCCCTGCTGAAGTACGGTCTCGACCGCGTGACGGGGCCCGCCTACCTCGAGTCGAGCAACCCCCGCAACGTGCCGCTCTACCGCCGCTTCGGGTTCGAGCCGCTGGCACCGATCCGGCTGCCCCGCGGCCCCGAGCTCATCCCGATGTTCCGCCCCGCCGCGTAGCGGCGACCGTCAGCGCACCTCGTCCCACAGGGCGCGGAGTTCCGGCGCGGGATCGACGACGGTGCCGCCGTCCCCGCCGAACACCCGGACGGTACGGGCGGGCAGGTACGGCGCCCAGTCGGGCTCGTCGCCGCGCACGAATCGCACCCAGGCCCCGTGGGTCTCGTCCGCCACGGCCTGCGCCGGTGCGGGGCCCGTCAGGTTCGTGACGCCCTCCGCACCGAGGGTGTCGAAGACGTAGGCGAGTTCGACGGCGTGGCAGGCGCCGAGCCGCCCGCCGAGCGCCGTGGAGGGCTCGTCGAAGCGGTAGAAGTGGGTCGTGGCGGGCGCGTGCTCCCGGGCCTCGGCGATCCGCACGGCGGGGATGCCGAAGAACCAGTCGGCCATGATGCGGCAGAACAGGTCTCCCGGTGCGGCGGCCGGTTCCGCGGCGCGGTAGGCGGCGACCGCGGCCGCCGGGTCCGGCAGGCCGTACTTGGCGGCCGTCGGAGCGAGCGCCTCCTCGGGCAGCAGGTCGATCAGCCCGCCGGGGACGACGAAGAAGCGGGCCTCATCGGCGTTGGCGCCCACCAGGACCCGGACGTCGGCGCCCGCACCGTCACGGATGGCGTCGATCGGGAGCCGGGGCAGCACGTCGCCGTCGATCACGGGCTCGAAGATCATCACGTTGCGCGTGAGCTCGCCCCAGACGGCGGGGTCGGGGTTCGCCTGGATCTCGGCGTCGAGGGCGGTGGTCGCGCCGATCAGCGCGGCGGGCGGCACGGTGGCGAAGGCCGCGCGGACGGGTTCGATCCCGAGCCGCTCGGCGAGGGCGCGGGTGACCTGCTGCGCGGTCTCGCGGCTCAGGGCGTGGTGCCCGGCGCCGCTCTGCAGCACGGCCTGGGCGAACAGGCCCTGCGCCAGGGGCGATCCGAGCAGCGAGCCGACGCTCATCGCCCCGGCGGACTCGCCGGCGACGGTGACGCGGGTGGGATCCCCGCCGAACGCGGCGATGTTCTCGCGCACCCACTGCAGGGCCATGATCTGATCGCGCAGACCGAGATTGGTGTGCTCGTCGCCGGTGTCGAGGAAGCCGAGCGCGCCGAGCCGGTAGTTGATGCTCACGCACACGACGCCGTCGCGGGCGAACGCGGCACCGTCGTAGTAGCCGCTGCGGCCGCTGCCGTTGCGGAAGGCGCCGCCGTGGATCCAGACGAAGACCGGCAGCGCGTCGGCGCCCTCGGGCGCCCACACGTTGAGGTTGAGGCACTCCGGCCCCGGGAAGTCCGGCTCGGCCGTGAGGATCTCGGCGACGGGGCCCTGGTAGCCCGGCTTGGGCACCGTCGGGCCGAAGGCGGAGGCGTCCCGCTCCCCCGCCCACGGCGCGGGCGGGGAGGCGGGCAGGAGCCACCCGGCACCGTCGAGCGGGGCTGCGTAGGGCAGGCCCAGGAAGCGTGCCACTCCCTGCTCGACGGTGCCGCGGACGCGGCCGGAACGGGTCTCGACGGTGACGGGGGCGCTCATGCCCCCATCCTGCCGTTCGATCAGCTCTCGCGGGGCTCCTTCGCCGGCGCGGACCCGACGTTGGCGTCGCCGTTCTCGTCGACGAAGACGTCGACCTCGACCAGCTCGGTGGTCAGCTCCGGGTAGTACAGGTCCTCGGGGACCTGACCGTCCGAGTACACCTGCAGTTCCTCGGAGGGCAGCACCTCGGTGTCATCGGTCACCGCGATCGTGTTGGCATGCACACGAACTCGAGAATCCAGCTGGTCGTAACGGTAGTTGTGCGCCTGCACGAGCGGATCGTTGCGCAGGTCGAGCAACAGCGAGAAGCACATCCCGATCATGATGATCAGGAACGGGAGGGCCGCGATGATCGCCATGGTCTTGATCCCGTTCAGGGCGGATGTCCCGTCGCCTCCCGCCCACAGCAGCAGTGCGGCGACCGCACCGATCAGCACGCCCCAGAAGACCGTGACCCACTTGCTCGGCTCCTGCGATCCGCGCTCGCTGAGCGTGCCGAGGACCACGGACGCCGAGTCGGCGCTCGTGATGAAGAAGACGCCGATCAGGATGCAGACGATCACCGTCGCGACGCCGGGAAGCCACAGGCTGTCGAGCGTGGCGAACAGGACGTCCTCCGAGCTGCCCGCCCCGCTCACCGAGCCGGGGTTGGTCTGCTCGGCGTGCAGGGCCGTCCCGCCGAAGATCGCGAACCACACCAGCGAGACCGAGGTGGGGACCAGCATGACGCCGGTGACGAACTCGCGGACGGTGCGGCCCTTGGAGATGCGGGCGATGAACAGGCCCACGAACGGGGTCCAGGAAACCCACCACGCCCAGTAGAAGATCGTCCAGGTGCCCAGCCAGTCCTCGGAGCCCGGGTTGTTCGCGGCGGTCCGCGACGACATGGCGAGGAAGTCGCTCAGGTACGCGCCCAGAGTCGTCGGCATCACGTTGAGGATGAAGACGGTGGGACCGACGACGAAGACGATGACCGCCAGCACCACCGCGAGCACCATGTTGATGTTGGACAGCAGCTGGATGCCCTTGGCCACGCCCGACACCGCGGACGCCACGAACAGTGCGGTCAGCACTGCGATGATCGCCACGAGAACCATGCGCGCCGAACCGTCTTCGACGATCCCGAGCTTCTTCAGGCCCGCGCCCACCTGGCTGGCGCCCAGGCCCAGCGACGCCGTGGTGCCGAAGAGCGTGGCGAAGATCGCCAGGATGTCGATGGCCTTACCCGCGACTCCTGCACCACCGGTCTTGTTGAAGACGGGCGCGAAGACCGAGCTCATGAGCTGGGAGCGGCCGCAGCGGTAACAGCTGTACGCGACCGCGAGGCCCACCACCGAGTAGATCGCCCACGGATGGAAGCCCCAGTGGAACATCGTCGTCGCCATGGCGATCGAGACGTCCTTGGTGCTCATACCGGGTGGGGCGTCGACGAAGTGCGCGATCGGCTCCGCTGCGCCGTAGAAGACGAGGCCGATGCCCATGCCAGCCGAGAACATCATCGCGATCCAGCTCGACGTCCGGAACTCCGGCGCCTCGCCGTCACGGCCGAGGGGGATCTTGCCGTACTTCGACAACGCGAGGTACGCCGCGAAGGCCACGAATCCGAGGGCCGCGAGCAGGAAGAGCCACCCGAGGTCGACCAGGATCCAGTTCAGAATGTTCGAGGCGACACTCGACAGATTGTCGGGGGCGACGAAGCCCCAGACGATGAAGGCGAGTACGGATGCGCCGGCCACTCCGAAGACGATCGGATCCACCTGGTTTCGTGTCTTAGTCTCACTTTCCGTAGTAGCCATGAAGGCCACTCAATCACGGTTGGCAGGCCGACCTCAACTGAACGGACGATCCGCTGCACGATCGCAACCTGCCTCCGAACGGGTCCGCAGACCGGCATACGGCCTGATCAGGCCGACGGTGCGACCGATCGCACCCAGCCCTCGAGCCCGCGCGGATTACGGGACTGCAGCAGCACCCGGCCCGGGCCGGTGAATTCGAAGACCATTCCCTCGCCGGACTTCATGGACTGGATCCACTTCCCCTGAACGGCGCGCCGCATGGTGAACTGCATGTTCAGGTCGTAGGCCACCACGTGGCCGGTGTCGATCACCACCTGCTCACCCGGATGCAGGTCGATCACGTCGATCGCGCCGTAGCAGGCCACCAGGACCTCGCCCTGGCCGGCGGCCTGCAGGCCGAACGCGCCCTCGCCGCCGAAGAACGTCCGGGCGCCGCCGAACTGGGTGGTGGTCTGCACGCCGTGCGAGCTGGCGAGCCAGCCGCCCCGGGTCACGTAGTAGGGCCGGTCCGGCTGGATCTGCAGCACGGCGATGTCGCCGGGGAGGGTGCCGGCGATGTCCACCCAGCCGCCCTGCTGGGGTGCGGTGAAGGTGGAGACGAAGAAGGACTCGCCGGAGAGCAGGCTGCGCTTGAGCCCCTGCATGATGCCGCCCTGCGCCTGCGACTGCAGGTTCATCCCCGCCGAATGGGCGACCATCGCGCCGGACTCGACGGTCATCGGCTCGTTCGGGGCCAGCTGGCACCGGGCCATGGTGAACGACGGATTGTGACGGAGCTGTACCTGCATGCCGTCAATCTAGCCGAATCCGGGCGGCGCGCGACGGGCGGCGCGACGGTGCCCGGTCGCAGCCCCGGGTCAGTCCAGCGGGGCGCCGGTGCGCAGTTCCAGCGGCTCCACCAGCAGCGCGCCGACGGTCTGCATCATCTCCGTGAAGGCCGGCCCCGCGGCGTGCTCGCGCAGCGCCTCCGGGCTCGCCCACTCCTCGGTGAAGAAGAACTCCGTCTCGGTCTCCGCGGCGTTGTAGGAGATGCACCCCGGCTCCTGGCGGACGAGCGGGAGCGCGGCCCGGATCGCCGCGCGCACCGCGTCGCGGCCCTCCGTGGTGGGTTTGACGGCGGCGGATACGAGTACGGTCACGATCTCTCCTCACGGGCGGGTTCGCCCGGATGCTAGCGCGCCGAACGGGTTCAGCGCACCCGATCCGCCGCGACGGCCCGGTAGCCGCCGGCGAGGTCCGCGGCGCGGTGCAGACCGATGTCGCGCAGGGCGGCGGCCGCCAGCGAGCTGGAGTAGCCCTCCGAGCACATGACGATCCAGCGCACGTCCCAGCCGGTGGCCTCGGGAATCCGGGCGTCCGAGGTGGGGTCCAGCCGCCACTCGAGCACGAGGCGCTCGATCACGAGGGCACCGTCGATCTCCCCCTCCTCGGCGCGCTGCGCGGCCGGGCGGGTATCGACGAGGATCGCGCCCGCCTCGAGCTCGGCGGCCAGGTCTGCGGCCTCGACACGGTCGATGCGGTCCCGCGCGCTCGCCAGGAGTTCGTCGATGCCGTGCCCGCCGGTGGGGCCCTCGGGCTCGTCGGTCAGTTCGCTGCGCACCCTGCGGAGCCTACCGCCGGGGGTGACCTCGTAGTACGACATCGCGGTCAGCGGCGGTGAGTAGGCGTGCACGGAGAGCGTGGGCGTGGCCGCCTCCCCCGTCGCCGCGTCGTGCGCGTCCGCGTGCCGGGTCACGTCGTGCACCCAGCCGCGGTCGAAGGCGGCCTGCCCGCCCGCGTCGATGCGGCGCTCGCGCAGCGCCTCTCCGTCCCAGAGCCGCTCGGCGAGCGCCCCCGAGACCACCGTCAGCGCCCCCGCCGAGCCGGCGTGATCGTGCAGTTCGGTCGAGCGCTCGGGCACCCAGCTGATCAGCCACACGTCCACGTCGTCGTCGCCCCAGAGCCGGGTGGCCCAGCGCTCGCCCACCGGCCAGTCGGTGGGGATCACGCGGTCGTAGTGACCCGCACACACCTTGGCCGCTTCGGTCGCGGTGAGCGCCAACAGGTCCGGTGCGTGCTGCGTCATGCGACTCAGTGTCGGACGGTGCGCGGCCCCGGTGAACCATTGCGCTCAGTGCGACCGAAAGCACCGTCGAGCCGGGCTCAGCGGACCAGGCCCACCTTCTTGAGCCAGGTGGCCGCCACGTCGGCGGGGTCGCGTCCCTCGATGTCGATCTGCCCGTTGAGCTCCTGCATGGTCTCGTTCGTGAGCAGGCGGCTGACCTTCGCCAGCACGTCCTTGATCGCGGGGTACTTCGCCAGCGCGTCGGACCGCACCTCGGGAACGCCGTCGTACGGCAGGAAGAACTTCCTGTCGTCCTCGAGCAGTTGCAGGCCCAGCTTCCGGATGCGGCCGTCGGTCGCGTAGACGTCGCCGGCGAGGCACGTGTCGCCCGAGATCGCGGAGTAGATGACGCCGGCGTCCATCGTGGTGACGGTGTTCGCCGGGGTCGCGCCGCCGAGCGGCACCTCGTACTTCTCGAGCAGTCGGCCGAGGCCGTCGGGGCGGGACTGGAACTCGGGGTCCACGCACAGCGAGCGCTGCGCCGGCGGCAGCCGGAACAGGTCGCTGAGGGTGTTCAGGTTCAGTTGCGCCTTCTTCGCCGGGGTCACCGCGAAGGCGTAGGTGTTGTTGAAGGGCGCGGGCTCGAGGACCTCGATGCCCTTGGCCCGCTCGGCCTCACGCACCCGGGCGAGCAGCGCTGCGGAGTCGCTGATGGTCTCGGTCTGCTGGAGGTAGCTCACCCAGATGGTGCCGGTGTACTCCCAGGAGACGTCGGCCGCGCCGCTGGTCATCGCCTGCCGCGAGGACATCGACCCCGGCGCGTTGGTGAGGTCGGTGATCTCCGCGCCTGCGGCCTGCAGGATCGTGGTGCTGATCTTGCCGAGCAGAATGCCCTCGGAGAAGGACTTCGAGGTGACGGAGATCTTCGCGCCCGCGAGCGGCTGCTGCCCGTCGGCGGACTCGGCGTGCACGAAGTGGCCGGACGAGCTCTCCAGCCCACAGCCGGCGAGGACCAGCGACACCGCCGCGACCACCGGCAGCAGCGCGCGCCGCACGCGCGCCCGCCCGCTCACGCGCTCACCCCGCGCAGGCCGCGCGGCGCCAGCAGGTACTCGGCGAGCCGGGCCAGCCAGTCGATGCCGAGCGCGAGCAGCGCGACGAGCAGCGCGCCCGAGAAGAGCAGCGGCGGCAGGTAGAGCGTGACGCCGGTGGTGATGAGCACGCCGAGGCCGCCGGCGCCGATGAAGGTGCCCAGGGTCGCGGTGCCGACGAGGATCACCAGCGCGGTCCGCACGCCGTGCAGGATCACCGGCACGGACAGCGGCAGCTCCACCCGGACCAGGGTCGCGAAGGCCGAGAAGCCCTGGCCCCGCGCCGCTTCGATCACGCGGTCGTCCACCTGCCGCAGGCCGGTCACGGTGTTCTGCAGGATCGGCAGTACGGCGTAGACCACCAGCGCGGCGACGGCGGTGCGGAAGCCGGTACCGAACCACATGGCGAACAGCACCACCATGCCCAGGACGGGTGCGGCCTGCCCGACGTTGGCGGCCGCCACGATGAAGGGCGCGATGCGCGCGAACTTCTTGCGGGTGACCAGGATTCCCAGCGGGATCGCGATGAGCACCACGAGCACGGCGGAGACCACGGTGAGCTGGATGTGCTCCCACACCGAAGTGGCCAGCTTGGACCACTGCAGCTGCACCGCCTCGGTCTCCGAGAAGGTCTGCGTGGCGTGCCAGATCAGGTAGCCGGCGAAGCCGACGACCACCAGCAACGGCTCGAGGATCAGGTCGATCGGCACGCCGCCGGCGAACCGGGGCGTGGGGCCGATGCGCGGCGTCTTCGGCGCCTTCACCGCGGCGGTCACGACGGCGCCGCCCGGTAGGTGACGGCGGCCTGCTCGGGGTTCGCCAGCGCCTGGCGTTCCCGGATGCGCTCCGCCACCTGCTCGATGGTCAGCGCGCCGATCACCTTGCTGCGCTGCGTCACGAGAACGCCGCCCTGGCTGGCCGCCAGCATCAGATCGAGTGCATCCGCGAGGGTCGCGGTGCGTTCGGCGACGGGGAGCCTCTGATCGACGTACGTGGAGACCACCGGCTTGCTGAGCACCTCGGACACCGAGGGCCAGGCGCGGGGCCGATCGTTCTCGTCGACCACCACCACCCAGCTCAACCTGGCCTCCTTGGCGCGCGCGGCGACCTCGTCGGACGGGTCGCCGGGCCGCGCGAGCACGACCGGGGCGCTGGGGATCTCGCCGACGGAGCTGAGTGAGAGGTGCTTGAGCGTGGCGCCCGAGCCGACGAACTCCGAGACGAACTCGTTGGCGGGCGCAGTGAGGATCTCCTCGGGCGTGCCGAACTGCTCGATCTGGCCACCCTCCGAGAGGATCAGGATCCGGTCGCCGAGCTTGATCGCCTCGTCGATGTCGTGCGTGACGAACACGACGGTCTTGCGCAGGTCCTCCTGGATGGCCAGCAGCTCATCCTGCAGGCGCTGGCGGGTAATCGGGTCGACCGCACCAAATGGCTCATCCATCAGCAACACCGGAGGATCCGCTGCCAGCGCACGGGCCACGCCCACGCGCTGCTGCTGGCCGCCGGAGAGTTCCTTGGGGAAGCGGCCCAGGAACTCCGCCGGATCGAGCCCGACGAGCTCGAGCAGCTCGATGACACGGGCCCGGGTGCGGGCCTTGTCCCAGCCGAGCAGGCCGGGCACCGCGCCGATGTTCTTCTCGACCGTCCAGTGCGGGAACAGGCCGCCGGCCTGGATCACGTAGCCGATGCCCTGCCGCAGGTCGTCGACGTCCGCCCTGGTGACGTCCGTGCCGCCGATCAGCACCCGCCCGGAGGTGGGCTCGATCAGGCGGTTGATCATCTTCAGCGTGGTGGTCTTGCCGCAGCCCGACGGGCCGACGATCGCCACCGTCTCCCCCGCCTCGATGGCGATGGACAGCTCCTTGACCGCCGGCTTGTCCTGCCCGCGGTAGCGCTTGATCACCTTCTCCAGCTCGATCGATACGCCCGTCGTTTGACTCATCGCAGTCCCTTCGAGACGGTGAGGCGGCCCAGCAGAACCAGGAGACCGTCGAGTACGAGCGCGACGGCCACCACGAGAACGGTGCCCACCAACGCGGATTCGAGTGCGCCCGCACCGCCGAGGCGGGCGAGGCCGGAGAAGATCAGAGAGCCCAGGCCGGGGCCCAGGACGTAGGCCACCACGGTGGCGACGCCCACCACGAGCTGCGTGCTGACTCTGATACCGGTGAGGATCACGGGCCAGGCGTTCGGCAGCTCGACGGTGGTCAGCACCCGCCAGCGGGGCATCCCCAGCCCGCGGGCGGCCTCCACCAGCGCGGGCGGCACCGCCTGCAGGCCGACGATGGCGCTGGTCAGGATCGGCAGGGTGGCGTAGAAGGTCAGCATCATGACCGACGGCGTCACACCGAGGCCGAAGACGATCAGCAGCAGGGCGAGCAGCGCGAGGGAGGGCACCGTCATACCGACGGACGCGATGGCCGTGGCGAAGGCCGCGCCCGCGCGGGTGCGGTACACCAGCGACGCGATCACCAGTGCGATCACCACTCCCAGCAGCACGCACTGGATCACCAGGGAGGCGTGTTGGTAGGTGAGGAAGCCGAGCTGACCCCCACGACCGTCGAGAAATCTTCGGAGGTCCACCCGTCAGAACCTACAGACAGTGGAGCTCTCGCGCGCGATTCGCGCCAGAGTGATCGCAAATGGTGGGACGCGGAGGACTTCTGAATCGGGCAGACGGCACCGCGGAATCTCTGTCCCTCTTCAACTTATAACGCACCCCGGGCCTTGCCGCAAGGCCCCGGTGAGCGCGCATACTCGCTGGCCGGATCCGATTTTCCTGCGAGGTGGGTGCATGTCCGAGTACGAGAACGAACTGATGTCGGAGCGCGAATACGTGGCGGGGTTGTACGCGCGGTTGGACGCCGAGCGGGCCCGGGCGCGTCGACGCTACTCCAATGCCCTGCGCGACCACGAGGGCCGGGCCGTGGACCGGGAGGGCGACGTGATGACCTCCGCGCGGGAGATGCGGCGCCTCGACGTCGCCGAGGAGGGGCTGGCCTTCGGCCGGCTCGACGGGGAGCCGGGCGGCACCGTCGGGACGCGGTACGTGGGACGCCTGGGCCTCTTCGACGACGAGGACGGCGAGCGCGAGCTGCTGCTGGACTGGCGCGCACCGGCCTCCCGCCCCTTCTACACGGCGACGGGCGCGCATCCGGAGGGCGTGCACCGGCGGCGGCAGTTCCTCAGCCGCGGCCGGGAGGTGACCGCGTTCAACGACGAGATGCTGAGGCGTCCCGGCGCGGACGCCCGCGGCGACGCCGCACTCCTGGCCGCGGTCACCGCTCCGCGCGGCGAGGGGATGCGCGACATCGTGGCGACGATCCAGGCCGATCAGGACCGGATCATCCGCTCCGACGATCCCGGTGTCACCGTGATCGAGGGCGGGCCCGGCACCGGCAAGACCGTGGTGGCGCTGCACCGCGCGGCCTACCTGCTCTACACGCAGCGGGCGCGGTTCGAGCGGCACGGCGTCCTGGTGGTCGGGCCGAACACGTCCTTCCTGCGGCACATCGGCCGGGTGCTGCCCTCGCTGGGCGAGACCGGCGTGGTGTTCGCGACGCCCGGCACGCTCTACCCCGGGGTGACGGCGCACGCCGAGGACGCACCCGCCGTGGCCCGGATCAAGGGGTCCGCAGCGATGGCCGGCGTGCTCGCTGCGGCGGTCGCGGACGCCTCCCGCCTGCCGGAGGCGCCCGTCACCATCGGGCTCGGAGACTCCGACGTGCGGATCACCGCCGATGTCGTCGGCTGGGCGCGCGACGAGGCGCGGGAGAGCGGGCGTCCGCACAACCAGGCGCGCTCCGTCTTCCTCGACGTGCTCACCTGGGCGATCACCGAACGCGCGCTCGGGCGGATCGGGAAGCAGTGGCTGCGCCGCGAGGACACCCGGGCGTGGGAGGAGATGCGCGGCAGCATGCTCGCCGACCTCGCGGTGGACGGGACGTTCCGGCGCACCGTCGACGCGCTGTGGCCCGTGCTCTCGCCCGAGCGGCTCCTCGCGGACCTGCTGAGCTCGCCGGAGCGGCTGGCCGCCGCGGGGGCGGACCCGTCGCTGCTGCGGTCCGACGGTGCCGCCTGGACCGTCTCGGACGTGCCGCTGCTGGACGAGGTCGCCGAACTGCTCGGGCCGCGCGAGGCCGCGGACGATGCGGCGGCGGCCGAGAACCGCAGGGAGCAGGCGGAGTTCGCGGAGGGCGTGCTGGATTCGCTGGTGTCGCGGTCGGATTCGATGGACGACGAGGACCATCTCTTCGCCACCGACCTGCTCTACGCCGACGATCTGGCGGACCGGTTCGAGGAGCGGGACACCCGCGATCTGGTGGAGCGGGCCGCCGCGGACCGCACCTGGGCCTACGGGCACGTCGTGGTCGACGAGGCGCAGGAGCTCTCGCCGATGGACTGGCGGGTGCTGATGCGGCGGTGCCCGTCGCGGTCGTTCACGGTGGTCGGCGACCTGACGCAGCGCAGTGCGCCGGCGGGTGCGCGGTCGTGGGGCGAGATGCTCGACCCGTACGTCCCGGGGCGGTGGGCGTACACCGCGCTCACGGTGAACTACCGCACCCCGTCGGAGATCATGGACGTGGCCGCCGAGTTGCTGGCGCGGTTCGCGCCCGGCGTCGTGCCACCGGAATCCGTGCGCGCGTCGGGGGTCCGCCCGTGGGCGCGGCGGGTGACCGACGGGGACCTCGCCGGTGCGATCGAGGAGTTCGTCCGCGACGAGGCGGGCCGGGAGGGGACGTCCGTGGTGATCGGGCCCGACGGGACGCCGGGCGCGGTGCCGCCGGCGGAGACGAAGGGGCTCGAGTTCGACGCGGTGCTCGTCGTCGACCCCGAGGTGATCCTCGCCGACGGTGAGCGCGGCGCGGCAGAGCTCTACGTGGCGCTCACGCGCGCCACGCAACGCCTCGGGGTACTGCACCGGGAGCCGTTGCCGGAGAGCCTGTCCGGGCTCGCGGAACCTGCTCCCGCACGGTGATCGCCGTGCACGGCGTGCTCAGCCCCCGCCCTTGATCCAATCGAGGGCGATCGCCACGACGGCGGCGTTGAAGAAGAAGCTGAGCACGCTGTGCACGATCACCAGGCGACGGGTGGAGCGGCGGGTGACGGTCACGTCCGAGACCGCGAAGGACGTGCCGATGGTGATGGAGAAGTAGAGGAACTCGGTGAGCTGCGGGCGCTCGCAGTCGGGGAACTGCAGGCCCCCGTCGGCGAAGTAGTCGCGCGCGTAGATCTGGGCGAACGCCGTGTGCAGCAGCAGCCAGGACAGGAGGACGGTGGCCGCGGCGACGGGTTGCAGTGCCGGATCCGGCTCCTCGCCCCGGGTCGCGATCATCAGCAGCCCGCCCACCAGGCCGGAGCCGCTGACCACCGTCGCGAACAGTGTGGTCTGCCAACGCGGCGCGGCCATCAGGTTCGGGTCGTCCTCGTCGACGGGGATGCGACGGTGCAGCAGGAACCAGCCCGCCGCGACGTAGGCGACGGCCGCCACGTTCCAGACGATCAACAGCGGCAGCGCCGCGCTGCCGAAGACCAGGACCGCCACGAGCCAGGCCAGCCCGAGCAGCGTGAGGACCGTCTCGAGCAGGGGGACCAGGATCGAGCTGCGCATGCGGCCAGCATGGCACGGGGCACGGTGCCCGGCGGATACGATCGCCTCGTGTCCCCCGCCCGCTCCAGCCCGTCGCGCTACGTCCAGCTGCGCTTCCTGGAGGCCGGCCTGGCGGTGCTGGCCGAGCGCGGGCACGCCGCGCTCAAGCTGGCTGCGGTGTGCGCGCAGGCCGGATCGTCGACGGGCAGCTTCTACCACGCGTTCCCGAGCTGGCCCGAGTTCACCTCGGCGCTGATCGGCTATTGGCGGGAGACGAAGAGCGACCGCATCATCGAGGCGGCCCGTCGGGTGCCGGACGCCCGGGAGCGGCTCCTCTCGCTCATCGACACCGGCATGACACTGCCGCACGCCACCGAGGCCGCCATCCGGGTGTGGGCCGCCCACGATCCCGAGGTGGCGCGGCACCAGGCCGAGGTGGATCTCGAACGCCGCGACGTGATCGCCGAGACCTACGCCGAGGTGCTCGGCGACCGCGAGCTCGCGCAGAAGTATGCGACCACCGCGCTGTACCTCCTGGTGGGCTACGAGAGCGGCACTCTGCAATCGCCCGAGACCCTCGCCTTCGCCTTCCGCACCTTCAGCGATGTCGCACTCGCCGCGGCCGAGCGGCCCGATCCCGAGGCGCCCTGAGGATCAGCTCTGGCGGGCGAACTGCACCGGCAGCCAGGGGTCGGTGTGGACGGTGTCCGGCCGCGGGAACCCCTGCCCCGGCGTGGGGATCTCGCTGATCGCCCGGGCGAGATCGGCGAGCGGGGGCGCCGTCTCCACCGGCGGCGCGGGACGGGTGCGGTTGCGTCGCCGGATCCCGAACAGGGACAGGAGCATCCCCACGGCACCGGAGGCCGAGACGGACCATGCCAGCCGCGTTCCCGGATCGCCCGCCGCCGTCGCGCCCGCTGCCGCGGCGAGCGCGGGCGTCGAGTCCGTGCCCACCTCGGCCCGCAGCTGCGTCTGGATCAGCGCGAGCTGCGCGTCGATCGACTTCAGGGCGATGCCCAGCTGCTTCAGGCCCGTCGAGAGGTTCGACGCCGCCGCGAGGGCCTGCGGTTTCGCCGCCTCGATCGTCGCGAGGCCGTCGCGCAGGGAGCGCGCCGCCGTCCTCGCCCGGCCGAGCGAGGCCGAGGACGACGCCGAGGCCTCCGACAACGACTCCACCGAGTCCGCGAGCCCGTCCGCGGCACCCAGCGCGGCGAACCCGTCCGTCGCCGCGATGACCTGGTCGAGCTGGGCGATGGTCTGCTTCGCATCGGGCGTCGGCTGCGCGACGAGGCGCTTGCGCAGCAGCACGGCGTTGGTCCGGACGGAGGTCGTCATCCCGGACAGGCCCTGCAACTGCTCGATGGTGCCGGACCACTCCTGCGCCGATGCGGAGACCTGGTCGAGCGCGGCGGAGGCGCTCTCGGTCTCGTCCAGGCCGGCTGCCACTTCGGCGGCGCCCTCGCGTGCCGTGGCCACGCTGTCGAAGACCTGCGGCACCCCGGCCATCGCCGTGGTCAGGCCCGATGTCGACGACGTCACCGCGTTCGAGAGCAGTGTGAACATGGTGCGCGAGTCGTCGGCGGCCTTGAGGGCGACGCGCGCGGGTTCGGTGGGCGGCGCCTGCGCTCCGGCATGCCCCTGCGCCGCGGGAACGGTGCGCACCGGTGTGGGTTCCGGCGGATCGGCCGGGGCGGGCGATCCGGTGAGCGCGTAGATCGCGCCGCCCACCGTCATCGCGCCGAACACGGCGAGGAGTCCGGTGCCGGCGACGGCGCGCATCGCACGTGCGGAAAGGTGTCCCGCGTTCCGCGCGGGGCGCTGTGTTGCTTCGGTCACACGGCGAGGGTAGCGACGGTCATGCCGTCCAGCAGGGCATGATCGTCGGCTAAAGATGTTGATACATCACACCGGAAAATCCTGGGCGCGTGCGCCGTCCGCGCGCCCGGTCGGGTCGGGACGATCGGCCGCGGCCGGATCCGTCGCGGCCGATCGGTCGCGCACCGCGGTGCTCGCGGCCCAGTACAGGCCCGCACTCACGAGGAAGGTCGGCACGGTGGCCCCGACGGGGCTCACCCAGAGGTACGTGATCGCCGAGGAGAAGGCGACGCCCGCGATCCACACCGCCACCGCCACCGGATTCCACCCGCCGCGGTACCAGTAGGTGCGCGATCCGGCCTCGGCGAGCGCGGCCGCGTACCGGCCGCGGCGCAGCACGTAGAAGTCCACGACGATGATCGCGAAGACCGGGATGAAGACGATGCCGATCGCGGTGAGGAAGGAGGTGAACTTGTCGAGCAGCGCCAGCCACGCCGATCCCGCGATCGAGACGATGCCCAACCCCAGTGCGGCGGGGAGGAATCGGATCCGCCCGGGCTCGGCGTTCACCAGCGAGGTGACCATGCCGTACACGGCCATCGAGTTGGTGGCCATGACCGAGAAGAAGACCACGCCGGCCAGCGGGACGCCGAACTCGGCGACGATCACCGTCGGATCGAAGGGCGGCGCGTCCTCGCCGTTGGCGAGCAACCACGCGATCGCGGTGGCGCCCAGCGCCATCGCGGCCACCGTCGAGGCGATGTAGCCGAGCCCCGAGCCGATGACGCCCCCGCGCTCCGTCCGTGCGAACCGGTTGATGTCGGCCGAGAGAACGGTCCAGGAGACGGCGGTGGCGACCACGATGTCGAAGATGCCGAGCCCGCTCAGGCCCTCGGGATCGCGCGGCAGCGCGTTCAGCCGGGCGAAGCCGTCGCCGAACATGTCGAGGAAGAGGTAGGCCATGATCGCCAGGATCACCACGGCCAGAATCGGTTCCACCTTGGCGATGCCGGCGTGGCCGAAGATCGCGAGCGACACCACGATCACCTCGCACAGCACCGAGAACAGCGCCGGGTTGGAGTACCCCGTCTGCTGCTGCACCACGTAGTTCACGGTGACGCCGGCGAGCATCGCCTGCACCCAGCTCCAACCCATGAGCACGGCGATGTTGGCGGCCACGGGGATCCGGCTGCCGCGCACGCCGAAGGAGGCGCGGGTGAGTGCCATCGTCGGCAGGCCGGTCCGGGTGCCGACGTTGCCGACCGCCACCAGCACGAGCGCGCCGACCACGGTGCCCGCGAGGATCAGCCACAGCGCGCCGCTCAGCGAGACCGACGGCACGAACAACGTTCCGGTGAGCATCGTGGTGACCACGAGGTTGGCGGCCAGCCAGATCGCGAAGACGCGGCGGCCGCTGAGATCACCGGTCACCGGGGTGCCGTCGTCGGCGCCGGCGCTCAGGTGCGCGTCGAGGCGGCGGTAGGTGCGCAGCATCAGGCGGCCGAGAGGTGCTCGTGGACGGCGATGAGCGCGCCGTCCTCGCTCGCGGCGAAGACGATGCTCTCGCGCTCGCGGGTCTCGGTGCGGGTACCGTCGCCGTCCCGGGTGACGGTGTGCACGGCGTGGCTGAAGACCGCGGTCCCCTCGACCACCGTCACGACCCGCTCGGTGCTCTCGCAGGAGACGACGCGCCAGCCGGAGTCGACCCAGCCGGCCCACAGACGCTCGTAGGCGGCGCGGTCGGGCAGCGGGTGCGGTTCGGTGTGGAAGACGAAGCTCGCCCGCGGGTGGAAGCCGGCGAAGTAGCGCGCGGTGTCCGTGGCGGCGAAGGCCTCGATGATCCGGTCGGCTGCGGCGAGCACATCACCCTCGGGGATCGTGTGGTCCATTTCCAACTCCTGACCTGCGGTTCCCCGCGTCGGATCGGCCCACTGTAAGCGGCCTCACAGGCGGCCGCAAGCAGTTCGGAATCCGCGCGACGTGATCGATGCAGGTTCTGCATCCTCGTCACGTCTCCTGCCTTCTTTCCGGGTGCAAGGGGCCGACTTCCTGCACTATTGGCGCAGTTGATCGCGCGAAAAGTCGATCGTCGAAGTTCGGGGGGTACGAGATGGACGAGGTGGACCGGGTCCTGATCGAGCTGCTGGCCGCCGACGGCCGGCGGAGCCACCGCGACCTCGCGGCCGCCGCGGGGATCACCCGCGCCACCGTCGCCGCGCGGCTGCACCGGCTCGCCGAGTCGGGCGCGTTCACGGTGCAGGGCGTGGTGCATCCGTCGGTGCTCGGCCGCGGCAGCATCTGTTACGCGCGGATCGCCGTCGACGGTGCCGCCGCCCCCGTCGCGGAGGCGGTGGCCGCGCTGCCGGAAGTGGTCTACGTGTCCGTCACCACCGGCCGGTTCGCCGTGGCCGCGGAGATCCGCACCGGCTCGGACGACGCGGTCGACGCCGCCCTCGCCCGCCTGCGCTCACTGCCGGGCGTGGCGCGCGTCGAGGCGCTGGCCTACCGGGAGGTGATCCGGGACGCGGTGGGCCCGGTGGGCGAGCCGACGGCCCGGCTCGACGAGGCCGACGTGGCGTTGCTGCGCGTTCTCGAGACCGACGGGCGCGCCTCGTACGTGCGGCTCGGCGCGGCGGCGGGACTCTCCGCGGCCGCCGCACGGCGGCGGGTACTGCGCCTGGTGGAGGGCTCGGTGGTGCGGATCGGGCCCATCGCCAGCCGCGGCTCCGAGCACGCGCTGGGGATGGGGATCGGCGTGCGTGGGGACGTGCGGGAGGCCGCCCGTGAGGTGGGCGCGGTCGCGGGCGCCGGCTTCCTCGCGCGCACGCTGGGCGCCTTCGACCTCCTGGTGACGGTGCGGGCACCGTCGGCAGCCGGACTGGCCGCGACGGTCGACGCGGTCCGGGCACTGCGCACCGTCGGCGCGGTGGAGACCTGGTCGCACCTGCGCTTCGTCAAGGAGTCGTACGCCTCACTGAGCGCGGCCGCGGGCTGAGCGGGCTCAGCCGGCGGCGAGCAGGTCGAGGTCGCGCACGCAGTAGCGGTGGTGCTCGAAGAGCTCGGTGAGGACGGTGCGCAGGCACTGCAGCACCGAGCGGCCGCGGGCGTACGGCGGCCAGACGTCGTCGTCGGGGACGGGCGCGGGCACCGCGAGGCCCGCGGGCGTGATCCCGTCGAGCCAGGCCGCCAGCTCGGTGGCCTGGGCGGCGCGCACGGCCACGATCTCGTCGAACGGCGGATCGAGCGACGGGTCCACGCCGTGGGCGCCGCGGTAGGGGCCGGACTCCGGGCCGAGGCCGAGCGGCGTGAACAGCGCGGTCGAGCCCCGGCAACAACGGCGGAACCAGGAGTCGTGGACGAAGACGAGGTGCCGCAGGGTCTGCGCCGCAGACCACTCGTCGTTCACGGAGCGATACTCGATTCCCGGCGTGCGCCGGATGCGGTCGACCGTTGCGTCCCAGTCGGCGTGCAGCCGCGCCGCCGCGCGGCGCAGGTCGGTGGGATCGTCGGCGCGGATCAGCGGGCGCACCGGATAGCGCCGGTCGAGCTCCGCCTCGACGTAGGGTGTCACGTCGACCCCGTTCACCACGAGGCCGCCGATGAGCCCGTCGATCGTCACGTCGCGCATCACCACGCCGGCGAACCGCGCCCCGGACAGATCGCACTCGCGGAACTCGGCCCCGGTCAGATCCTCATCGGCGTAGCGGGCCATGCCCGGATGGTAGGCCGGGGATCAGCCCTTGGCCATGTCCACGAAGCGCGAGTAGTGCAGCTGGTGGGCGACGGTGACGGTCGCGGTGGGGCCGGCGCGGTGCTTGCCGAGGATGAAGTCTGCCTCGCCGGCGCGGGGGTCGTCGCGCTCGTAGGCGTCGGGACGGTGCAGCAGGATCACCATGTCGGCGTCCTGCTCGATCGAGCCCGACTCGCGCAGGTCGCTGATCGCGGGCTTCTTGTCGCCGCGCTGCTCGGCACCACGGTTCAGCTGCGACAGCGCGATCAGCGGCACATCGAGCTCCTTGGCCAGCAGCTTGAGGTTACGCGAGAACTCCGAGACTTCCTGCTGGCGCGATTCCACGCGCTTGCCCGAGCTCATCAGCTGCAGGTAGTCGAGGATGATCATGCGCAGCTCGTTGCGCTGCTTGAGCCGGCGGCACTTGGCGCGGATTTCCATCATGGACATGTTCGGCGAATCGTCGATGAACAGCGGCGCCTCGGAGATCTCCGACATGCGGCGGGCGAGGCGGGTCCAGTCGTCGTCGGACATCTTGCCCGAGCGCATGTCGGCCAGCTTGATCCGCGCCTCGGCCGAGAGCAGGCGCATCGCGATCTCGCTCTTGCCCATCTCGAGGCTGAACAGGACGCCGGGCATGTGGTTCTCGATGGCACAGGAGCGCAGCACGTCGAGCGCCATCGTCGACTTACCGGCACCGGGACGACCGGCGACGACGATCATCTGGCCGCCGTGCAGGCCGTTGGTGAGGTTGTCGAGGTCGGCGAAGCCCGTGGGCACGCCCATGCTGACGCCGCCCTGCGAGGCGATGGCGTCGATCTCGTCCATCGTGGGCTGCAGCAGCTCCTCGAGGACCACGTAGTCCTCCGAGGCCTTGCGCTCGGTCACGTCGTACACGGCGGCCTGCGCCCGGTCGACGACCTCGGCGACATCGGCACCGTCGGACCCCGAGTAGCCGTACTGGACGATCTTGGTGCCGGCCTCGACGAGGCGGCGCAGGATGGCCTTCTCCCGCACGATCTCGGCGTAGTAGCCGGCGTTCGCGGCGGTGGGCACGGAGGCGATGAGGGTGTGCAGGTAGGCGGCGCCACCGACGCGCTTGAGCTCGCCCTTGCGGTCGAGAGTCGCGGAGACGGTGACGGCGTCCGCCGGCTCACCCGCGCCGTACAGATCGAGGATCGCGTCGTACACCGACTGGTGCGCGGGCCGGTAGAAGTCACCGGGCCGGACCACCTCGAGCACGTCCGCGATGGCGTCCTTGGAGAGCATCATCGCGCCGAGCACCGACTGCTCGGCCGCCATGTCCTGCGGGGGCTGGCGGCCGAAGTCCTCGGGCGGCGGACCGTCCTGCGCCGGTTCCGCGCGCTTGACCGGCCCCGGAGTGAACTCCTGCTCGTCCGTGACCGACACCGCGCACCCACCTCTCTCACGCCCCGCGACCGCCCCGCGGGACGGCGAGGACTCGCCTTCTGCACTCGGTCTACCGCACGGCACCGACAGGTTTCCGAGAGGAAGCCGTGCGGGCGCGCGATCGACGCACGTGAACGCTAGGCCCTCGGCTCGTCACCGCAAAGCGGGCCTGTGGACGGATCTGTGCATCCACTGTGGAGGACGCGTGGTCAGGGTGGGGACGCCGGTGTGGACCGATGGGGAAAACCTGTGGAAACATCACGCGGCGATCGGCATCGAGCCAGTTCACAGCGCATGAAGCGCGTACCCACCGCTGTGGATTGAACTTCCTCAGCGTGTCGCGACGACTCGACATTCGGGCGTGTCGCGAGTGAATCCGTCACCCTCGCGCCGAGAAAACCACCCCCAGTTGTTACCGACCGGTCACTTCCTGGGGCCGCTACCAGCGCGAACGCGTCACCCTCCCCCGGTGCGGCTTCTTCCGGCGCGACTGCGCGCGTAGTCTGAACGCTGCATCGATCACTGCGGAAGGACCCTCCCGATGAACCTCTCCACGATCTCGACGCGCGCAGCCGGCGTCGCGGTCGCGCTCGCGGCCACCGCCACGTGCGCCATCGGACCCGCAGCCGCCGCCCCGGCTCCCGCCCCGAAGCCGAAGCCGAAGCCCGTCACCGCCACCTGCACGAGCGCGAACCCCATGTTCGTCGTCGGCGGCCAGATGCTGACCTGGAAGGTGACGGCCACCGTCGGCGGCAACGGCCAGATCCTCGTCTCCGCCAAGGGCGACGCGGGCGCGCGCGACCTGGTGCTCAGCCAGTTCGCCTCCACCGCCACCCTGTCGTGGAACAACACGACCACCGGCAAGTTCGGCAGCGGCCGCCTCAGCGGCACCGGCCAGCTGCCCGTGCTCGACAAGACCCCCTTCACCACCGGCAAGGGCGCGGTGACCTTCAACGTGGTCATCAAGGCCGGCGCCGGCACGGAGTGGATCGGCACGCAGGCCAGCACGCCGTGCGTCGGCACGATCATGGTCTGACCGCCCCTCGACACGAAGAACCCCCACCGCCCGGAGGCGATGGGGGTTCTCTCGTTCGTGCGCCCTACTGGGCGGCGACGGTGAGCGCGAACTTCGCGCGCACGTCGGGGTGCAGCACCACGACCACCGGGAACGAGCCCGTGGACTTGATGTGACCCTGCGGCAGCTCGATGCTGCGCTTGTCGACGGCGGGGCCACCCGCGGTCTTGAGCGCGGCGGCGACGTCGCCGGCCGAGAGCGAGCCGAACAGCTTGCCCGAGTCGTGGGTCTTGACGGTCAGCGAGACCGACTCGAGGCCCTCGAGCGCCTGCTTGATCTCGTTGGCGTGGTCCAGGTCGCGCACGCGCTTGGCCTCCTGGCTACGACGGATGCCCTCGACCTGCTTCTCGGCGCCACGGGTGGCGACGATGGCCAGGCCGCGGGGCAGGAGGAAGTTGCGGGCGTAGCCGTCCTTGACCTCGACGGTGTCGCCGGGCGCGCCCAGGTTGTCGACGTCGGCGGTGAGGATGAGCTTCATTTCTTCACCCCTCCTTAGCGGGTCGTCGACGTGAACGGCAGCAGAGCCACCTCACGCGCGTTCTTGACGGCGATCGCGATATCGCGCTGGTGCTGCACGCAGTTGCCGGTGACCCGACGGGCGCGGATCTTGCCGCGCTCCGAGATGAACTTGCGCAGCAGCGTGGTGTCCTTGTAGTCGATCTTGGTGTTCTTCTCCTTGCAGAACGTGCACGCCTTGGCCTTGACGGCCTTCTCGACGCGCACCTTCCGGCCATTGCCCTTACCGGCCATGGTGTTGGTACTCCTTGAGGTCTACTTCGGCGCCCGGCGAACCGGTGCGCCTTCACAGTGTTCGATCCCGGGGATCAGAACGGCGGATCGTCGTTGCCGCCGCCGAAGCTGCTCCCGGCCGCGGGGGCGCTGCCCCACGGGTCGTCTGCGGGCTGGTTCTGGCGCGGAGCCTGCTGGGCCGGCTGCTGGCTGTAACCGCCACCGCCGCCCTGGCCGCCGCCACCGAAACCGCCGCCGCCACCGCCGCGCGGGGTGCGCGTCGGCTTCGCCGTCGCATACTTCAGGGAGGGGCCGATCTCGTCGACCTCGAGTTCCACCACGGTGCGCCGCTGGCCCTCGCGATCGTCGTACGACCGCTGCTTGAGCCGGCCGGAGACGATGACGCGCATGCCCTTCGTCAGCGACTCCGCGACGTTCTCCGCGGCCTGACGCCAGACCGAGCAGGTCAGGAACAGCGCGTCGCCGTCCTTCCACTCATTGGTCTGCTTGTCGAAGGTGCGCGGCGTCGACGCGATCCGGAAGTTCGCCACTGCAGCACCCGACGGGGTGAAGCGCAGCTCCGGATCCGCCGTCAGATGCCCGATCACCGTGATCACCGTTTCGCCCGCCATGGTGTCTCTCCCTGTAGATAGTGCGCGACTAGTTCTGCCGCAGCACCTTAGTGCGAAGCACCGACTCGTTCAGCTTCAGCTGACGATCGAGCTCGTTCACGGTGGCGGGCTCGGCGGTCAGATCGATCACCGCGTAGATGCCCTCGGCGTTCTTGGAGATCTCGTAGGCAAGACGGCGCTTGCCCCAGATGTCGACGTTCCCGACCGATCCGCCGTCCTTGCGGACCACGTTCAGGAAGGTCTCCAGCGAGGGTGCGACGGTGCGCTCATCCAGGCTCGGATCCAGGATCACCATCAGTTCGTAATTACGCATGGGCTTTTCGCCTCCTCCTATGGACTATGCGGCCGTGGACTCTCCACGGCAGGAGTGTTGCCGACAAGGCAACCGGACCAGGGTAGCGCAACCCGCCGTCACCTGCGAAATCAGCGCACTGACGCGCACTCCCGGAAATTCATCGCAAAACCCCGCCCAGATAGAGAACATTCCCTAACATGTGCCAGGAAGGAGGTGAACTATGACATCGCGATCGACGCAGGAGGCGCCCGCCGCCCGCCCCGGGACGCTCGACTCCCTCCGCCGCAATCTCGACGACAACGCGCTCGGCCCCGTCCGCACCCTCGGGCGCACCGTCGAGCTCGTGCTGCATTCGCTGGTCGCGATGGCCACCGACCTGCTGCGCGGGCGGATCCAGTTCCGCGAGATCGTCGTGCAGGCGTGGTTCCTGGTCAGCGTCACCGCCGTCCCCGCCTTCCTCATGGCGATCCCGTTCGGCGTGATCGTCACGATCCAGATCGGCAGCATCGTCAACCAGATCGGCGCCGGCTCGCTCATGGGCGCCGCGAGCGGCCTGACCGTCATCCAGCAGGCCGCCCCCATGGCCGCCGGCCTGCTCCTCGGAGGCGCCGGCGCCTCCGCCATCGCCGCGGACCTCGGCTCGCGCACCATCCGCGAGGAGGTCGACGCCATGCGGGTCATGGGCATCGACCCGGTGCGCCGGCTCGTCGTCCCGCGCATCCTCGCGGCCGCGTTCGTCGCGCCCATGCTGTGCATCTTCATCACCGTCGTCGGCATCGGCGCCGCCTACTACCTGGCCGTCGCCGGGCAGAACGTCACCCCCGGCAGCTACTGGCTCAGCTTCGGCGCGTACGCCACCACCCGTGACTTCGGCTTCTCCCTGGTCAAGGCCGCGATCTTCGGCATCATGATCGCCGTCCTCGGCTGCCAGCACGGCCTCGAGGCCAAGGGCGGCGCCCGCGGGGTCGCGGACGCCGTGAACACGACGGTGGTGGTCTCCACCGTCGGGATCATCGTGCTCAACTTCGCGCTCACCCAGATCTACACGACCTACTTCCCCATGAGAGTGGGCTGATCGTGACCATCGCCCCGTACCGCCCGAGAGGGTTCCGGCTCCTCGGCCGCTTCACGGACTCGGCGCGCGGCGCGCTGGCCCGGCTCGGCCAAATGGTCTCCTTCGTGGTCTCGTCCGTCGCGCTCATCCCGCACGCGCTGCGCAACTACCCCAAGCAGACGGTCCGCACCATCACCGACCTCACGTGGGGCCGGGGTGCGGTGATCGTCGGCGGCGGCACCTCGCTGATGATGGTGGTCCTCGGCCTCGCGGTCGGCGGCACCGTCGCCGTGCAGGCCTTCGCCTCGCTCGATCTGCTGGGGATGGGCCCCCTCACCGGGGTGATCGCCGCGCTGGCCAACACCCGCGAGTTCGCGCCGATCCTCGCGGCCGCCGGATTCGCGGTGCAGGCCGGCTGCCGGATGACGGCCGAGATCGGCGCCATGCGCATCACCGAGGAGATCGACGCGCTCGAGGCGCTCGGCCTGCGCTCCATCTCCTTCGTGGTGAGCACCCGCATGATCGCCGGCGTCGTCGCGATCGTCCCGATCTTCCTCATCGCGATCATCGTCAGCTTCTTCGCCTCGAGCACGATCGTCACCCTCGCCCAGGGCGACGCCGCGGGCACCTACGAGCACTACTTCGAGCAGTTCCTCTCCCCCGCGGATCTCATCGCGTCCATCGCCAAGGTCGTCGTCTTCATCTGCGCGGTCATCCTCATCCACTGCTATCAGGGCTTCTTCGCCGCGGGCGGGCCCGAGGGCGTGGGCGTGGCCTCCGGTCGCGCCGTCCGGGCCTCGATGGTCGCCATCGTGGTGCTCGACATGCTGATGACGATCGGCATCTGGGGCGCCAGCAGCGAACTGGTCTTCCGGGGGTGAGGTGATGACGACGAGGTGGCCCTCCCCGGTGACGGGCATGATGACGCCCGGCCCCGTCCTGCTCCGGCGCGGTATCGCGGCGATCCTCGTAGTCGTCCTCGTGATCCTCGCGTTCTGGGCGGGACGCGCGCTCCTCAGCACGCCCCCGAAGGCGCTCACCCTCGTGGTGCGCGACGTCGCCCCCGGTGTCGCCCCGGGCACGGCGGTGGAGATGGACGGGCTGCGCATCGGCGAGGTCACCGACGTCGTCGACCGGGGTTCGGGGCGGCTGGGCGTGGCGATGCGCCTCAACGGCGCGGCCGACGACCTCGTCACCGATGCGGTGAAGGTCTCCTACGCGCCCGGCAACACCTTCGGCATCACCGTCGTCGCGCTCACCCCGGGCCGCGGCGGCCGGCCCCTCGTCTCCGGAGCCTCGTGGGAACCGATGGCCACGCCGGACGACAGCACGATGGCCTCGCTCCTGCGCTCGCTGAGCACCCTGGATCGCGAGAGCTTCCGGCCCCACATGGCGCAACTGATCGCGCAGATGGACACCACCACCCGGCAGTTCCTGCCCTTCCTCGGCGCCCTCGGCGCGATCGCGGAGGCCAACGCCGACACCCAGAGGATCGCCACCTCGCAGACGCTGCCCACGATCGCGACGACCCTCCGGGCACTCGACGCGTCGACGCGGCAGTTGCTGCCCGGGCTGCAGCAGTTGTGGTCGTGGAGCGGGCCGGACACCCCCGGCTACCCGGAGCGCCAGACCGCCACGATCAACACTCTCGCCTACGACTTCTCGCCCGCGCTCACCGCGCTGCTGAGCACGGACAACGTCGCCGCGCTCACCGAGGTCCTGGTGCCGGTGCGCGAGCTCGCCACGCGGGCCACCGCGAGCTTCCCCGACGCGGCCCGCAACGGCCGCCAGATCGAGGAGCTGATCGAGCGGATCCGGCGCTCCATGCCGGACAACGGATCCGGCCCGGTGCTCAACCTCGCGCTCACCTTCCAGCAGTTCCCCGCGCTCGCCGACGTGCTCCCCCCGCTGCCCGAGTTCTCCGTGACCCCACCCGGCCGGCCCGCACCGCCCAAGCCCGGCGCGCCGTCCCCCCGCGCCACACCCACGCCGACGACATCCGCTCCGACCACGCCGACCACGACGAGGGGCCGCTGACGTGCGCACCGCCCGCAATCCCGGAACCCTGCTCCTGATCTTCATCGTCCTCATCGCGGTGGGCGCCGCGTTCACCGTCCGCGCCCTCACCCGGCCCGCCCAGGCCGCGCAGAGCGCGTACAGCGCGACGTTCACCAATGCCTCGGGATTGCGGGCCGGCGACGACGTGCGCCTGCTCGGAGTGCAGGTCGGCAAGGTCCGCGACGTCGCCCTCGACCAGGACGACGCCGCCCGCGGCTCCCGCGCCCGGGTCGACTTCACCGTGGCGCGTGATCAGCGGATCACCACCGCGACCACGCTGTCGATCCGCTTCCAGAACCTCACGGGCCTGCGCTATCTCGAGCTCGCACCGAGCGATGCGCAGGCTCCGACGCTCGCCCCGGGGTCGCGGATCGGCACCGACCGCACCGTGCCGTCCTTCGACGTCACCACCATCTTCAACGGCCTGCAACCGGTGCTGGCGGCGATGCAGCCCGAGCAGATCAACCACCTCGCGCAGTCGATCGCCGCCGTCGTCGAGGGCGACGGTTCCGGGCTCGCCCCCCTGCTCGACGCCCTGCAGACGTTGAGCCGCTTCACCAACGACCGTTCCGCCCTCCTGCAGACCCTGGTGCGCAACCTCACCACGATCAACGACAGTCTCGGCGGCAAATCCACCGCCCTGCCCACGGTGATCGGCTACCTGCAGGGCATCGGCGAGGTGCTGCGCAACGCGGCGCCGTCCACGAAGATCCTCTCCGATCAGGGCGCGGAGCTGATGACCGCGGCCGATTCCCTGCTGCGCGGCGTGGGCCTGCACCCCCAGGGATCGTCCCTGCTCGAGCTCGCGCGCCCCGAACTGCCCCGCATGCAGGGGCTGGTCGACCTCGCGGCGCTCCTGCCCGGCCTGTTCGCGAACCTGACCCAGCAGCCGGTCCCCTCCGCCGGCGGCGATACCGGATGCAGCCGCGGCGAGGCGCAGCTCCCCGGCGGCGTCCTGGTCTTCCTGCGCGGGACGAAGGTGACGCTGTGTCGGCGCTGAACATCCCGGTCACCCTGATCCGCGACGGCTACCGGCTCGCGCTGAACCTCGCCTCAGGCGCCGAAGAGGCCTGGGCACAGCCGAGTTCGCGCAACCGACAACTGCTGTTCGGCGTTTTCGGCGTCGCGCTCGCCGCGGTGGTGATGATCGCCAGCTCCGTCCTCGCGGTGCGCCCCATCGGCACCACCACCTACACCGCGCACTTCCCCGAGGCGGGAATGGTGCGCTCGGGTGACGACGTCCGCGTCGCCGGCGTCTCCGTCGGCTCGGTGCAGGACGTGGCCCTGGAGGGCGACCACGTGCGCGTGGGGATGCGGATCAAGAAGAAGGTGCACATCGGCGATCAGTCGCGCGTCGCCGTGAAGATGCTCACCGCGGTCGGCGGATACTTCGTCGACATCGATTCCATCGGCACGGCGTCCCTCGGCGCGTCCCCGATTCCGCCCGCACGGGTGCGGATCCCGTACAGCCTGGTCGAGACCTTCCAACAGGCCGATCCGAAGGTCCGGGCGATCGACCCCACCCCGCTGCGCGAATCCCTGGCCCAGATCCAGCGCGCCACCAGCGGACCGACCGGCCAGATGCGGGAACTCCTCTCCACGCTCGACGGCGTGGTGAAGTCCATCTCGACGCAGAAGGACGAGGTCGGCGGCTTCGTCCAGACGCTCGCGGAGTACTCGGCCGCCATCGACCGCAACGGCGACGTCCTCACCCGGATCATGCGCGACATGAACATCTACTTCTCCACCGCGCGCCTGAACGTGGCCGGCTACAAGAGGTTCATGAGCGCCTTCGACTCCGTGCTCAAGCGGATCATCCCGGCGGCGAACTTCTACCAGGAGAACCTCGCTTCGATGGAGGCGCAGTTCAACCTCATGTCCGGGCAGATCGGCTCGCTGCTCACCAAGTACCAGAAGATGATCGACGATGCGATGGCGCTGCTCCAGCGCCTCCAGTCCTCGGTCGCACCCGACGGCACCATCGTCTTCGACGGTTCGGTCCCGACGATCTCGTCCCAGTACTGCATCCCGCTGGAAGGGGCCCCGTGCTGATGATCTCCAAGGCCTTCGGCTCGAAATGGCTCGTCACCGCCGTCGCCATCACCGTGGTCGGGTCGATCATCGCGGCGGCGCTGTACATCTCGCGCACGCCCGACAAGCCACAGGCCCGGTACTGCGCCCTCATGCCCGACGCCATCGGCCTCTACGTCGGCAATCCGGTCACCCGGCTCGGAGTGCCGATCGGGAAGGTCACCGGGATCCGCCCGGAGAACGCCGCGGCCCGTGTCGAGTTCTCCGTCGACGACGATCAGTCCGTGACGGCCGGCACCGGCGCAGTCACCGTCGCGGCGTCCCTCATCGCCTCGCGGCAGCTCGCGCTCGTCGACGACACCCGCAAGGACGCCCCGGCGCTCGGGCCGGACTCGTGCCTGACCAGTACGAAGACCCCGCAGTCCCTCAGCCGCAGCCTCAGCTCCCTCGGCGATGCGGCGGCCGAGCTCACCTCCGGCGGCGGCCCCGAACAGGCGAAGCAGGTACAGGACTCGCTCACCTCGCTGGCGAAGTCCGTCGACGGGACCGGCCCCGACATCAGCGGAGTCATCGGGAATCTCGCCGTGCTGCTGCAGGACCCGGGCCCGGGCATCGGCGACGTGGGCCGCACCCTCGACTCGTTCTCCTCCCTCACCGGCGGTATGACCTCGAACTGGTCACCGCTCAAGCAGTTGCTGGTCACCGCGCCCGACGGCCTCGCCGACTTCATCGTTCCCACCGCGAAGACCACCGAGACACTCGCCGAGGCCCTGATCCCCCTCGGGAAGATGTTGCGCGACCTGATCTCCCACTACGGGCACAACCTGTGGCCCATCCTGGACACGGTGATACCCGCCTCGCGGCTGGTCAGCGCCGGGGTCAAGAACTGGGGCGATCTGCTCGGCATGTTCCCACCGCTGATCGACGCCTTCACCCTCTCGTTCGACCAGCGCACATTGGGCCTGAAAGTGGAATACACCCCGCCGTCGACGAAGATGGTGGCCCGCAACCCCGAGCTCACCTGCGCGAACATCAACCGCCTCGCTCCGGGGCAGTGCCGCGTCGTCGATCCCGGACACATCGACGTCGATCTGATCTCCGCAATCCTCCGTGGCACGGGAGCCGCCCGATGAAGCACTCGTCATTGCGCAGCAGGCTCGTTCACGGTCTCCTGGTGCTCACGATCCTCGTCCTCGGCGTGGTCGGGGTCCTTCGGGCCGGCCCCTCCACCCTGCCCAGCCCCAGCTTCTCCTCGTCGGGATGGCAGCTGCGGGTGGAGTTCTCGAACGCGTTGAACCTCCCGGACCAGGCACAGGTCCGGTTCAACGGGCGGGCCGTGGGCACGATGGATTCGGTCCGGCTCGACGGGGATCGCGCCGTCGCCACGCTGAGCATCACCGAGCCGGCGCGCATCCCGGCCGATGCCACCGCCGAACTGCGGCAGGACACGCTGCTCGGCGACGTCTACATCGGCCTGGTCTCGGCACCGTCCTCCACCGCGCAGCCGATCCGTGCGGGCGGCGTCATCCCGCTCGCGCAGAGCCGCCCGCCCGATCACGTCGAGGACCTCATGACGAGCCTGTCGGGCTTCCTCGGCAGTGGTGGGGTGGCGCAACTCGGCAACACCGTCCAGCGGCTCGACGGTGCCTTCCCGGACGATTCGGCCCGGACCCGCAAGATCACCGACAACCTGGCGTCGACGGTCATGGCGTGGGCGAACGACACCCGCTCGCTGGACACCGCGCTGCGTTCCGTGGTCGGCGTGACCGGGGCGGTCGCCGACGAGCACGCGCGGCTCGGCCAGTACCTCTCCCCGGACGGTCTGCGCCGGTGGGCGGTGATCTCCGAAACCGCCCGGGTGACCGAGGTCTTCGGCTCGCTCGCCCCGGTCCTGCGCAACGCCGCGCCCCTCACCCCCGGCGTGCGGGATCTCGCCGGGCTGTTCACCCAGGTGGTCTCCCCCTTGCTGCTCCTCGACCGGCCGGTCGGGACGACCCGCCCGGACAACCTCATCAACCTCCGGAACCTGGTCCGCGACACGATCATCCCGTGGGTCGAGCACGGCCCGAAGATCAACGTGGTCACGGTGTCCGACGGTCCGCAGATGCCGACGGCAGAGAAGGCCGAGCAGACCGTGCGGGCGATGCGCATGATCGGAATGGTCCGATGAGGAAGGAACTCATCGCGAACGCCATCACCTTCACCGCGGTCCTCGTGGTGGGCCTGTTCATCCTGCTCTACGGGTACATGGGATTGCGTCCGGGCGTGCAGTACACCACGCTCTCCCTCCGGCTCGCCCACACCGGGCAGCTCTCCCCCGGATCGCCGATCCTGCTGCGCGGCGTGCGGATCGGCGATGTGACCGGGATCGAACCGTCCGTCGACGGGGTGCAGGTGAACCTGCGCTACCCGTCCGAGTACCGGATCCCCGTCGATTCGGACCTGGCGGTCGAGCAGCTGAGCGCGTTGAGCGAGCCCTACGTCGAGATCGCCCCGCGTTCCTCCGGCGGCGCCGTCTTCTCCTCCGGCGCCGTGATCCCCGCCTCCGCGGTTGCCCAATCGCGTTCCGTCAGTGATATTTTCGAGGCTTTGGCGGCGGTCAACCGCACCGCCGACTCCGGTGCGGTCGGCGACATCGTCCGGACCGCGTGGCAGGCCACCTCCGGGCGCGAGGACGACCTGACCACACTGAGCCGGGCCGGCGAACTGCTCAGTGCGACCGTCCTGAGCAGGATGCCCGCCATCCGCACCATGTTCGCCGACACCCAGGTCTACTCGGCCGATCTCGACTGGACCGCCAACGCCGTGCGCCGGCTCGGCACCGAGTTCCAGAACACCTCCGCGGTGGTGCTGAGCGCCGTGCAGGCCGTGCAGCGGATGGTGATGACGCTCAACGCCCCCGAACCGTTCGTCGAGACCATCGATCCGTTCCTCAAGCGGCTGCGCCCGTACCTCGACGAACTGCTGCCCGCGCTGGCCACTACCGGTGGGCCCTTCATCTCGATCTTCTCCGCGATCAACCGCACGGTGCCGCAGATCGACCTGAGCACCCTGCTGTCGAACGCACTCCAGGTCGCCGGAACCGACGGTGCGCCCCGCGTGACCCTGACCCTGCCCCGACCGTGACCAGAGAGGACCCCATGCCGCAGGAGCACGACGCCCCCGACGAGCACGACGACGCCGACCGGGCCGCCGCCGACGCGAAGGAGACCGGCGAGGCCGCCGCGGCCGAGGACGGATCGGACGACGACGACGCCCTGGGCGCGGCGAAGCCCGACCGGGAGAACGAGGGCGGGAAGGACGTCGAGGAGACCTCGGCGGGAGCGACGGCGAAACCCTCCTCGCCGCGCACGGCACGCCCCGCCTCGGAACGCACGGCGAAGGCCGCGGCGAAGCCCCGGGCGCGCACGGAGGCCGCCGCGGCCGGGACGCGCCGCGCGCCCTCGGGCACGCGGCGCACCGTGCTCGCCACGGTGGTGGTGATCGCCCTCGTCGTCGTCTCCGTCCTGCTCTACCTGCAGACGCGCACTCTGGATGCCGAGCGGCGGGCCACGGCCGACCAGGCGCGCGCCGAGCAGATCGCCTCCGACTACGCCGTCCGCGTCGCGACGATGGACTACCGCGACCTCACCCCCTGGCTCAACAGCGTGAAGGAGGGCGCCACACCCGAACTCGGGAAGAAGTTCGACGGTGTCGCCGACCTCCTGCGCGAGATCGCCACGCCACTGCGGCTGGTCACCACGGGCAAGGCCTCCTTCGCCAAGACCACCTCGGAGGTCAACGGCCTCTACGAGGTCAAGGTCGCCGTCGAGTTGTCCATCCAGAACATCCAGGCACCGCAGGGGAGCATCAACACGACGACCTACTCGGTGAGCCTCGACCGCAACCGCGACTGGGTGATCACGGCCTCGGGCGAGAACGCGAACCCGTCCGGGATCCCCGGGCTCGGCGGTGCGCCCGCCGCCACCGGATCGGCACCCGCCGGCCCGCCTCCGACCCCGACGATGCCGGACCTGCCCGCACCGTCGACCGCCCCCAACTGATCTCCCGAAGGACGAACGATGGTGCAGCGCTTCCTCGATTACGAGATGAAGGTCTCCGAGTTCATCGGCCTCCTCATCCTGATCGGCATCCCCTACGGCCTGATCGGGGTGGTGTGGTCGCTCACCCACATGGATCACCTCGGCGATCTCAGCGGCGCCGACCGCATCGTCTCGTTCCTCGGCGCGATCGTCTGCTGGCCCGTCCTCCTGTTCACGAACGTGACGATGCGGTGATGGCGCTGGTGTGGATCATCGACCTGGTGGTCCAGTACGTGAAGATCCTGGGCGGCCGCCAGCGCGTGCCGGGGGTCGCACGGCTCGCGGCGTGGCTGCTGCTGCTCGCGGCGGTGGTCGCGGGTGCCGCCCTCGTCGCCGCCGGGCTGATCCGTCTCGACCAGTACCTCGCGGCGATCCCGCCCACTCGATAGGAAAGCCCATGTCGCACAAGCACACCCGTTCCGAGGACGATGCCGCCTCCGACGGTGCGCCGCTCACCCTCGAGAGCACGCGCATCGCGATCCCCGGGAACCGGCGCCGGCACGTCTCCCGTGAACTCGCCGTCACCGACGCACTCGACTTCTGGGGCTTCGCCGGCGCCGCCGCCAACGTGGCGATGCAGATGATGAATCCCGGTGTGGGGCACGGTGTCGTGGAATCCACCGTGGAGAGCGGCGCGCTGATGAAGCGCCCGTGGAAACGCGCCCGCACCACCACCCAGTACCTCGCGGTGGCGGTCCTCGGCAGCGATGCCGAGCGGGCCGCCTACCGCGAGGCGGTCAATGCGGCGCACCGTCAGGTGAAGTCGCAGCCGGGGGCGGCGGTGAAGTACAACGCCTTCGACCGGGACCTACAGCTCTGGGTCGCGGCCTGCCTCTTCGTCGGCTTCGAGGACGCGTACCAGCTGCTCAACGGCAGGCTCCCGGCACACCAGGCCGAGAGCTTCTACCAGTCCTGCGCGACGCTCGGGACCACCCTGCAGGTGCCGCACGACATGTGGCCGGCGACGCGCGCGGAGTTCGACGAGTACTGGGTGCGCGCGTGCGCGGAGACCTCGCTCGACGAGCCCGTGGCCGCCTACCTCGACGACCTGCTGAACCTGCGGATGATCAACCGGCCGGTGCGGCTCGTGTTCGGCGGGCTGCTGAAGTTCCTCACCGCCGGATCGCTGGCTCCGTACTTCCGCGAGCAGATGGGCGTGCGGTGGAGCGCCGCCGATCAGCGCCGGTTCGACAACCTCTTCCTGTTCGTCGGCTTCGTCAACCGCTTCGTGCCGCGCTTCCTGCGCGTCGGCCCGACCCATGCCCTCATGCTCGACCTGCGGCACCGGATCGCCGCGGAGAAGCCGCTCATCTGAGCGGGCGGGGCGTCAGGCCGGGAAGAGCACCGCGCACACCAGCGCGTAGACCTCGGCCTGGAACTCCGGGTCCTGATCGAACCGGCGGGTGCGGCCCACGTCGAAGACGACGGCGAACGCGGCGTGCACCAGGAAGGTGGCCTCGGCGGCGCTGAGGTCGGGGCGCACGCCCACGACAGCGTCGGCGAAGGCCGCGATGTTCGCGCGCTGGACGGCGGCCAGCCGGCTGCGGTCGGCGTCCGGCACGTTGCCGATCTCGCGGAAGTAGACCGACATCATCTTCGACGTGCGGAAGGACATCTGCACGTAGGCCTCGGCGAGCGCGGCCAGGCGCGCGCGCGGCTCGGCGACGGCGCCGACGACCTCGTCGATCATCCGGACCGTCGCCTCGCCGGCGCGGTCGAGCGCGCTGACCAGGATGCCGGCCTTGCTCGGGAAGTAGCGGTACATGCCCGACGGGACGATCCCCGCCGCCCGGCCGATCTGCCCCATGCTCACGTTGTGGAAGCCGTGCTCGAAGATCTGCTCGATCGCCGTGTCCAACACCTGGCCCTGCCGCCCGGCGTCCGGGGCGGGCTCGGGATCGGTCTCCGGCGGCGCCGTGTACGGGACCGGCGGTGCCGGCAGCGCCAGCGTCCGGCGGGCCGCCGCTGCGAGCACGGCCTCGGCGCGCTTCTGCGCGAGGACGGTGCGGTGCGCCGTGACGCTGCCGGTGACGCTGATCAGCGCGACGGACCGCAGGTCGATCTCGGCCCGCTCGACACCCGGCAGCGCCGGCTGCGCGGCGTCCGAGACCGTGCCGATCATCGCGGTGAGCTGAGCGCGGATACGGGCGCGGTCCTCGCGTTCGAGCAGCCGCTGCTCCCACCGGAACAGGCCGCCGGTGTTGCGGCGCTCGAACGAGACCCGCAGCGCCGCATCGATGATCGCGTCCACCCGCTCCTGCGGCGCCCTGCCCTCGGTCGCTCCGGCCGCATCGTCGACGGCGTGACAGAGCGCATCGGAGGCGGAGGTGATGGCGTGCTCGAGCAGCGCGTACTTGTTCGGGAAGTGGCGATAGACGGCCGGGCCGCTGATGTCGAGCGACGCGGCGATCTCCTCGATGCCCACACCGTGGTAGCCCCGCCGGGAGAAGTCCTCCGCGGCGACCCGCGCGATCTGCTCGCGCCGATCCTTGGGCCGCTTCCGCCGCGCCTGCGTCACGTCAACTCCTCCTCCGCCGTACACATCGAGACTACTCACCACCGAGCGCCCGTCCGACGTGTACCGTCAACAGTATAAGTAAGTGAACATTCACACACCGAATCGGTGGAAGAACTGGGAGGACGCGCATGACCGCGAGCGCCGAGCCGAACGTCACCATCCCCGCGACCGGTACCGCGGCCCCGTCGGCCCCGGCGCGCACCGTCGACCCGGTGGCGCAGGGTTACCGCATTCCCGTCGCCGCACCCCGGCGCCCCGCCCACCTGCTGACCACGCTCGCGGACGCCGCGGACGTCGGCTCGCTGGCGGCCGGTGCGGCGAACGTGGTCATGCAACTGCTCAACCGCCCCGTCGCCTACGGGGTCATGGAATCGCCCGTGGAGTCGGGGGCGCTGTACAAGCACCCGATCAAGCGGACCCGCACGACGCTCACCTACCTCGCCGTCGCGGTGCTGGGCACCCCGGACGACAAGGCGCGCTACTGCGAGGCGGTCAACACCGCGCACCGGCAGGTCCGCAGCACGGCCACCAGCCCGGTCAAGTACAACGCCATGGACCGCGGCCTGCAGCTGTGGGTCGCGATGTGCCTGTACGTCGGCTTCGAGGACACCCACCAGCTGCTGCGCGGGCGGATGGACCGCGAGCAGCGCGCGCTCTTCTACCGCGACTCCGCACCGCTGGGCACCACCCTGCAGGTGCCGCCGGAGCTGTGGCCCGCGAGCCCGGAGGAGTTCGATGCGACCTGGGTCGAGCTGTGCGCGAAGAAGATCACCCCGGACGAGGACACCCGCGCTTACCTGCGCCAGCTCGTCGATCTCACCTTCGTCGGCACGCTCCCGGGGCCGCTCAAGGCCTTCAACCGCTTCCTCACCGCGGGCTTCCTCGCCCCGCGGTTCCGCGAGGCGATGGAGATCGAGTGGACCGCGCGCGATCAGCACCGGTTCGACCGGTTCTGGCGCGCCGTCGCCCTCGCCAACGGCGTCCTGCCACTGGCGCTGCGCCGCCTGCCCTACCGGCTGCTGCTCGCCGACCTGCGCCTGCGCGCGAAGCTGGGCCGCCCGCTGGTCTGATCCGGCGCCGGAACCATCGCTCCAGCGGCATGCACGAGCTGCGCCTTCACGAACTCGATGCGCGGCCCACGACGCCGGCTGCCACCCCGCCCGACGAGGCCGCGCGGCACCGTCGGGCGAGGGGACGTCAGCCGAACTGCTGGCGCAGCACGGGCTTGGTGACCTTGCCCGTGGGGTTGCGCGGGAGCGCGTCGATCACGACCACGTGCCGCGGGTGCTTGTAACGGGCGATGTGGTCGGTGAGGAACTCCGAGAGCGACTCGACCGTCAGCTCGGCCCCCTCGCGCAGCTGCACCACCGCCACCACGGCCTCGCCGAAACGCTCGTCGGGCTTGCCGATCACGGCCACCTCCGTGACGTCGGGATGCGCCGCGACGGCGTTCTCCACCTCCACCGAGTAGATGTTCTCGCCACCCGAGATGACCATGTCCTTCGCGCGGTCGACGACGTAGACGAAGCCCTCCTCGTCCATCCGCACCAGATCACCCGAGTGGAACCAGCCGTCGCGGAAGGCGTCCCGCGTGGCCTCGAGGTTGTTCCAGTACCCCGACATCATGTTCGGGCCGCGGTAGACGATCTCACCGACCTCGCCGCGGGGGACGTCGTTGCCGTCGGAGTCGATCACACGGGCCGCGACGGTGCGCACCACCTTGCCGACCGAGCCGAACTTGCGCAGGGTGTCGGCGCCGGAGAGCGCGCAGGTGACCGGCGACATCTCGGTCTGCCCGAAGACCGCGCAGATCTCGGCGTCGGGGAAGGTGGCGGTGAGGTCGCGCAACAGGGTCTCGCTGGCCGGGGCCGCGCCCCACCACACGAACTTGAGCTTGAGGTCGCGCGGGCGGGCCTTCTGCTCGGCGACCGCGAGCTGCCACTGCATCGGCACCATGAACATGCTGGTGATGCCCTCGCGCTCGAGGGCGTCGAGGGTCTGCGCCGGATCGAACGCGCCCAGCGGGAAGATCACCGAGGTCAGGCCCTGCACGAACGCGGAGGCCAGGACGCCGAAGCCCGCGATGTGGAACAGGGGCACGGCGACCGCGCCGATGCCGTCCGGATCCACGACGCCCGGCGCGACCAGGTTGTTCCACCCCTGCGCCTGCATGTTGACGTGGGTGAGGACCGCGGCCTTGGGACGGCCGGTGGTGCCCGAGGTGTACATGATCAGCGCCGGCGAGTCCTCCGGGACGTCGATGCGCGGATCGGGGCGCCCCTCCGCGATGAGGTCCTCGAAACCCAGGGCCCCGGCGGCCTCGTCGGCACCGTCGAACCGGATGCGCAGGCCGAACTCCGCGCCCGCGCCGGCCACCCCCGCGATCAGCGGGTCGAACGGCGCCTCGTAGATCACCGCGCTGCACAACGTGTCCTGCACCAGGTAGGCGACCTCGGGCGGCGCCATCCGGAAGTTGACGGGGACCGCGATCGCCCCGAGCGCGGTGACGCCCAGGGCCGCCTCGACGTACTCGATCCGGTTCAGGCCCAGGATCAGCACCCGGTCGCCCGCGCCGATCCCCCGCTCGGCGAGCGCCCCCGCGAACGCACCGACCCGCTCCGCCAGCCCCGCCCAGGTGACCTCGCTCTCGAGGTAGCGCAGGGCCGTCTGCTCGCCGCGCATGACTGCGTGATTGCGAACGCTGTTGTTCCACGTGTTGCGCTGCGAGCTGCGGGGTTCCTCGGTGCGGGGGAACCAGGCGATGTTCTCAAGTGCGGTCATGTATGGGATTGTGTTCTAGAACATGTTCGACGGGAGCCGAATCGCGCAAAGTTAAAGAATAGTGATTCACTTGTGACATTCCCCGAGACAGCACCGATGGAAGGAAGACCGTGCCCGAAGCATTCATCTACGAGGCGATCCGCACGCCGCGCGGCAAGCAGCGCGGCGGCGCCCTGCACGCGACCAAGCCTCTCGACCTGGTCGTGGGCCTGATCGACGAGCTCAAGGACCGCTACCCCAGCATGGATCCCGCCGCGATCGACGACATCGTGCTCGGCGTCGTCTCGCCCGTCGGCGAGCAGGGCGGCGACATCGCCCGCACCGCCGCCACGGTCGCGGGCCTGCCCGAGACCGTCGCGGGTGTACAGATCAACCGGTTCTGCGCCTCCGGCCTGGAGGCCACCAACATGGCGGCGCAGAAGGTCGCGGCCGGCCTCGGCGACGACCTCGTCCTCGCCGGTGGCGTGGAATCGATGTCGCGCGTGCCGCTGGGCTCCGACGGTGGCGCGATGCACCAGGACGTCACCACGAACTACGACACGTACTTCGTGCCGCAGGGCATCGGCGCCGACCTGATCGCGACGATCGAGGGCTGGAGCCGCGAGGACGTCGACCAGTACGCCGTGCAGTCGCAGGCCAACGCCGCGGCCGCGTGGGACAACGGCTGGTTCGCCAAGTCCGTCGTGCCCGTCACGGACATCAACGGCCTGACGGTCCTCGACCGCGACGAGCACCGCCGTCCGGGCACCACGCTCGAGGGCCTCGGCAAGCTGCGGCCCGCGTTCGACGGGATCGGCGAGCTGGGCGGCTTCGACGCCGTCGCACTGCAGAAGTACTACACCGTCCCGAAGATCAACCACATCCACACGGGCGGCAACAGCTCGGGCATCGTCGACGGCGCCGCCCTGCTGCTGATCGGCAACGAGAAGGGCGGCCAGAAGGCCGGCTTGACCCCGCGCGGCCGCATCGTCGCCACCGCGGTCACCGGTTCCGAGCCCACCATCATGCTCACCGGCCCCACGCCGGCCACCGAGAAGGTGCTCGCCGCAGCCGGATTGAGCAAGGAGCAGATCGACCACTGGGAGCTCAACGAGGCCTTCGCGTCCGTCGTGCTGCGGTGGATGAAGGACATGAAGCTCGAGCGCGAGCAGGTCAACCCGCTGGGCGGCGCCATCGCCCTGGGCCACCCGCTCGGCGCGACCGGCGCGATGCTGGTCTCGACGGTGCTCGACAACCTCGAGCGCACCGGCGGCCGCTACGGCCTGATGACCCTGTGCGTCGGCGGCGGCATGGGCATCGCCACCATCGTCGAGCGCGTCTGACCGGCCGGAAAGACTACGGAGACAACAATAGACATGGCTGAGAACATGATCCGCTGGGAGCAGGACGCCGACGGCATCGTCGTACTGACGATGGACGACCCGACCAGCTCCGCGAACACGATGAACGACCTGTACCGCGAGTCGATGGGCGCCACCATCGACCGCCTGGAGGCCGAGAAGGACTCCATCACGGGCGTCGTGCTCACCTCCGCGAAGAAGACCTTCTTCGCGGGCGGCAACCTGAACCTGATCCGGCAGTCGACGCCGGAGCAGGCGCAGCAGGTCTTCGACAACGTCGAGAACCTCAAGAAGGACCTGCGCCGCCTCGAGACCCTCGGCAAGCCCGTCGTGGCCGCGATCAACGGCGCCGCGCTGGGCGGCGGCCTGGAGATCGCCCTGGCGACGCACCACCGCATCGCCGCGGACGCGCGCGGCTCGCAGATCGGCCTCCCCGAGGTCACGCTGGGTCTGCTCCCCGGCGGCGGCGGCGTGACTCGCACCGTCCGGCTGCTCGGGCTGCAGGGCGCGCTCATGGGCGTGCTGCTGCAGGGCCCGCGGATGAAGCCCGCCAAGGCCAAGGAGGTGGGCCTGGTGCACGAGGTCGTCGGCACCGTCGAGGAGCTCATCCCCGCCGCGAAGGCCTGGATCAAGGCCAACCCCGAGGCTGTGCAGCCGTGGGACGTCAAGGGCTTCAAGATCCCCGGCGGCTCCCCGAGCTCGCCGGCGATCGCCGCGAACCTGCCCGCGTTCCCCGCGAACCTGCGCAAGCAGCTCAAGGGCGCACCGATGCCGGCTCCGCGCGCGATCATGAGCGCCGCGGTCGAGGGCGCGCAGGTCGACTTCGACACCGCCAGCGTGATCGAGGGCCGCTACTTCACCTCGCTCGCCACCGGCCAGGTGTCGAAGAACATGATCAAGGCGTTCTTCTTCGACCTGCAGCACATCAACGGCGGCGGCAGCCGGCCCGAGGGCTACGACAAGTACCAGGCCAAGAAGGTCGGCGTGCTCGGCGCCGGGATGATGGGCGCCGCGATCGCATACGTGACGGCCAGGGCGGGCATGGAGGTGGTCCTCAAGGACATCTCGGTCGAGGCGGCGGAGAAGGGCAAGGGCTACGCCGAGAAGCTCGAGGAGAAGGCGCTGGCCAAGGGCCGCACCACCGCTGAGAAGTCGGCGGAGCTGCTCGCCCGCATCACGCCCACCGTCGACGCCGCCGACTTCGCCGGCGTGGACCTGGTGATCGAGGCCGTGTTCGAGTCGGTCGAGGTCAAGAACAAGGTGTTCCAGGAGATCGAGGACGTCGTCGAGCCCGACGCGGTGCTCGGCTCCAACACCTCCACCCTGCCGATCACCATCCTCGCCGAGGGCGTCAAGCGCTCCGAGGACTTCATCGGCATCCATTTCTTCAGCCCGGTGGACAAGATGCTGCTGGTCGAGATCATCCGGGGCGCCAAGACCTCGGATGCGGTGCTGGCCAAGGTCATCGACTACACGCTGCAGATCAAGAAAACGCCGATCGTCGTCAACGACAGTCGCGGGTTCTACACCTCGCGGGTCATCGGCACGTTCATCAACGAGGCCATCGCCGCCGTGGGCGAGGGTGTGAACCCGGTGCTGATCGAGCAGGCGGGCCAGCAGGCCGGGTACCCGGCCGCGCCGCTGCAGCTCATGGACGAGCTGACCCTGACGCTGCCGCAGAAGATCCGCAAGGAGACCCGGGCCGCGATGGAGGCCGCCGGCACGCCGCTCCCGGCACACGGCAGCGACGCGGTGGTCGACGCGATGGTCGACGCGGGCCGCACCGGCCGCAAGGACGGCGCGGGCTTCTACGACTACGTCGACGGCAAGCGCACCGGCCTGTGGCCGGGCCTGGCCGAGCTGTTCCCGACGGGCAACGACATCCCGCTGCAGGACATGATCGACCGGATGCTGTTCGCCGAGTCGCTGGAGACGGTGCGCTGCTTCGACGAGGGCGTGCTCACCTCGGTGGCCGACGCCAACATCGGCTCGATCTTCGGCATCGGCTTCCCCGCGTGGACGGGTGGCGTCATGCAGTTCATCAACGGCTACACCGCGCCCGACGGCACCGTCGGCCCCAAGGCCTTCGTCGCCCGCGCGCAGGAGCTGACCAAGTACGGCGAGCAGTTCACCCCGCCCGCCTCCCTGGTCGCCAAGGCCGAGGCCGGCGAGACCTACGAGTAGGACCCGCCGCTAGGCCGTAGTACGACGAAGGGCCCGGCACCGTCTTTCCGACGGCGCCGGGCCCTTCGCCCGTCCGGTGCCCCGCGGGGGCCGGGCGAGCGGAATCAGGTCACCGTGAACCTTCCCTCGCACCGGCCGTGCGGCGTGATCGGAACGCCGACGGGCCCGGGGGTCGTGGTCCTGGACTCCGCACTGCTCGTGATGCTGACCGGTCCCGTCCCGGTCATGGCGGTGAGTTCGACGAGGTTGTTCGCCGCGCCCTCGAGGTGACCGCGCGCGCCGGTCCGCAGGTTGCGCCAGTCGACGGCGACGGTGGTCGGCATCACGACGCCGGTGTACAGCGGCCCCAGGTCCTGCCAGACCTTGACCACGACCCCGCCTGAAGGAAGGTTCCGTTTCCCCACGGACACTTCGATGTTCGGAGCCCTGCACAGGACGACGTCGTGCGCGTCGCCGGGGGTCGGTGGCGTCGCGGACGCCGCCGGGACGATCGTCGCGATCGCCGCGGCGGCGACGCAGAGGACGCCGCTGAATCGGAGAGTGACATGCTGCACGTTCTCGCCCTTCTTCTCTGTCGGATCGATGCGGATCGATGGGTGGCAGGGGGCCGGTATCACCCGCCCTCGCGGCGGCCCGGAGTGCCGGCCGAGGCCGCGTACCAGGAACGCAGCGCGGGATGCAGTGCCGCGGCGTAGATTCCGATCTCGCAGACGGCCAGCGCGACGTGCGCGAGGCGCAGCCAGCCCGGCCCCGGGGCGACGGCGGCCGAGACCAGGAGCAGGATCGCGGCGGCGACCGCGACCCGGCGGCACCGCCGGTACGCGGTCGTACTCCCTCGCGCGAGCCGGCGCAGCGCCAGCGGCCAGCTCACCGCGAGCAGCACTCCGAACGTGACGCGCCCCCACAGCTGTGCGAGTAGCGCGGAGCGCGGGGCACCGGGGTCCGCAGCCTGCGCGCGGGCCAGCAGATCGTCGTGCTGGAGAACCGAGACCGCCGCGACGATCACCACGATGGTGACGGTGGCGACGACCGGCGGGATCAACAGTCGCCACGCCGGGGGCGGCGCCGACGCTCCGATGCCCGAAGTGACCGGTGCACCGCGTGATCCGGTGCGCGGGGTGATGCGCCGCGCAGCCAGGGCGACCAGGGCTGCGGCGGCCACCGCGCACAGGATGTTGCCGATGAGGTCCACGGAGCGGGAACCACCCCCGACCGGTTCGTGGGGGAAGGCGATCCAGGCGTACGTGGCCATCGCACCCGCAGTGGCGGCGAGCCGGTGCGGGGATCCCCATCCGCGACAGCGGGACCAGTACCCCAGAGCCCACGCCGACACCCCCGCGACGAGGAACCAGGCGGCCACGCTGATCCACTGGGACCACCCGGCCGGCCAGAACATGACGAGCGCCAACATCGAACTGGTCAGGAGCAGGGTCGCGACTCCGACCAGCCACGGCGGAGGCGCGTCCCGCGCCACCCGCGGCCGGCCGGCCGGGACGACGAAGGCGAGAGCGATCAGGACGACGATCACCGCGATCGACAGCGCGTGTTGCAGCGGCGTCGCGCGGAACGGGTCCTCGACACGGGTCCCGACGAATCCGATCACCACGCCGGCACCGAAGAGCGCCGCGGCACTCGCGTACCCCGGCCGCGCGAGCCACGGGGTCGTCCGCCGGTCCGGGAAGAGCGCCTCCACGAGGGCGATCGGGACGCAGATGCTCCAGATGACGTGGAGCGAGAGCACCGCCTGCACGATGGAGACGTTGGTCCCCGGCACGGGGAGGTAGGCGTCCCCCGCGAGCGCATCGTGCGCGCCGCTGTAGCCGGGGTTCCACAACAGTTGGTCGACGGGACCCTCTTCGATCAGTGCGTACGCCGCGGCGAGGAGGATCATCGACGGCCATCCGCGGTGGGCGCGGCGGACCGTCTCGCGGATGAACAGCGCTCCACCTCCGTAGAGCGGGGTGAACAGCACCAGGATCGGCACTTTGTCGAGGGTCAGGTTCCCGAGGAAGAACTCCCCGACGATGGGGGCGAGAACGACGAGCACGACCGCGGGTGCCGCCGAACCCCGACGCCGCGCGACCGCATCCGCGTCGCACGCGCCGTCGGAGTCGGCACTCGTCATCGCGCGCCCTTCGGTACCGTCGCGTCATCGGCACTCGCCCCCGGCCGCGCGACAAGCGTGCGGCCCGGCAGCAGTCGGTCGACGAGCACCAGGCCCACGGCGATCTGGAGTAGGCAATCGAGGTAGTGACAGTAGAACGCCCCCACGTACCCCGGCCCGCCCCAGGCATTGGCGGTGAAGGAGGGGTCAAGGCCACCGAGGACCTGCTGGCCCATCCGCCACACGAGGTACAGGCACACCACGAGCAGCACCGTCACGGGTACCGCCCGCAGCGGCGATCGATACACCGCGCGGACCCGCCGCGCGAAATCGGCCGACAGCGGCATCGGGGGCCGCACCGCCGGGTAGCGCACCGCCGCCGCGATCCAGGCGAGCGCGACGCCGGTCAGTGCGATGTGCACGCCCCACGCTTCGGTGCCGGGGCTGTGCCCCACAGCGGTGGGCCGCTCGGCCACGAGCTCGCGACCACCGGCGACGACACCGAGGCCGAAGGCGGCCAGCGCCGTCGCGGTGAGCCACGGGGACAGTCGGCACCGTTCGAGCATGGCTCCAGGATTCACCGTCGCGCGGCCCGGACGCATCCTCCCGCGGGTCCGAGTCACCGTCGCCCGGGATGGAGGTGTGCGACAGTCGGGTGGTCCGGAAGGAGGACCCGCGGATCGTTCGCGGGTCGGGTTCTCCGATCGCGACCTGGTCCTATGGTGGTTGGAGTGGGTACTCGTCGAGCACTGCTGATCGACAGCACGGTGGCGGTGATCTGTTTCGCCTGGGTCACCGGCCCGGAGATCGTGCGCGCTCCCACGGAGTCGTCGGCATGGGCGGCGGGTCTCGTCGGCGCCGCCGCGATCGCACCCACCGTACTGTGCAGGCGATTCCCCGTTCTCGCGCTCGGCTGCGTCTCGGCCGTCCTCGTCCTCGCCGCGCTCGCGGACCTCCGGTTCACCTGGCTGGTGAGCAATGCGGGCCCGGCCTTCGGCATCGCGGTGGGGTGGGCCGCCTACCGGCTGCCCTGGCGTACGTCGCTCATCGTGTGCGCAGTGGCCGCATTCGGCGTCTCCGCGGTCGGCTTCGCGGTGTGGAGCACCTACAGCGAGCACGACCAGGACGCCGTCCAACTGATCATCGCGATCCCCGCGTGGCTCCTGGGCACGCTCCTCGGTCGCGAAGGTACCCATCGCGACCGGCACCTCACCGAACAACGCGAGATCGAGGCCCAGAAGGAGGCCCGGATCAGGGCTGAAGAGCGCCTACGCGTGTCGCGGGAGATCCATGACGTCGTGTCCCACAGCCTCAGCACGATCGCTCTCCGCAGCGGCGTCGCACGGCTGGTGATCGACCGCGACCCGGACGAAGCACGCTCGGCGCTCCGAGCAATCGAGGAGTCGAGCCGAGGGGCGCTCGACGACGTCCGGCGGGTACTGGGCACCCTCCGCGACACCTCGGCCCCGATCTGCCCCGGGTTGTCGGACCTGGAGCCCCTGGTCAGCACGCAGTGGCCGGGCGGGGTGGAGGTCGCGCTGGTGGACCGTACCGACCACGACGCGCTCGATCCGCAGGTGCAGACCACCGCCTACCGGATCGTTCAGGAGGCGCTCACCAATGCGGTGCGGCACGCACGCGCGACCCGTGTCCTCATCGAGATCGCCATGGCGGGAGAGGAACTGACCGTCCGGGTGACCGACGACGGTGCCGGCGCCACCGCCGCGGCGACGCCGGGGCTCGGCCTCACCGGCATGCGGGAACGGGTCGCGACGCACGGCGGGGTCCTGACGCTGGGCAACGTCGACGGCGGCTACCGGGTGGAAGCGGTGATACCACTGTGATCGAACCGGTTCGCGTGCTGATCGCCGACGACGAGGCCCTCGTTCGTGCCGGCCTGAGGGCACTCATCCAGGCCTCGCCGGGCGTGGAGACGGTCGGCGAGGCGGCCACCGGAGACGAGGCCCTCCGCGTCGCCGCACAGACCGATCCGGACGTGGTGCTCATGGACGTGCGGATGCCGGTCATGAACGGGACGGAGGCGACGGCACATCTCGCTGCGCGAGGGCTTCGGGCCAAGGTGCTGATGGTGACCACTTTCGACGACGACGAGGTCGTCTTCGCCGCGTTGCGGGCGGGTGCAAGCGGGTTCGTCCTCAAGGACACCACACCGGAGCGGTTGATCGACGCCATCCGGACCGTCGCCGCCGGGGAGTCCCTCCTGAGCCCGTCGGTGACCCGCCGTCTCATCAGTGAGTTCGTCACCCGGCGCCCCGAGGTGAGCCTGGCACACGACCGCTTGGACGGGCTGACCCAGCGTGAATGCGACGTCCTGCGCGCGATCGCCGCAGGGTTGAACAACGACGAGATCGCTTCCGCACTGTTCATCAGCATCACGACGGTGAAGACGCACATCTCACGACTTCTCTCGAAGCTCGGCGTGCGGAGCCGGACCCAATTGGCGATCGCCGCCTACGAGACCGGACTGGTCGTTCCGGGCTCAGGCTGAACGGATCGTGCGGGTGGCCCACAGCCCGGCGGCGAGCGCCAGGCCCCACACCAGGAAGAGCGGATCCCACAGCAGCGCATGACCGAGAGTGGCCGCGGCGTCGTAGCCCTCGGCCGATCGCGGGAGCACCCCGGCGGCGAGCAGCGCGGACGACGCCGTGTTGAGCGCGCCCCACAGAATCAGGGCGACGGCGCCCGCCCACATCGCCCCGCGCAGGAGACGGGGGATCGCCGTGCACTGCAGGACGAGGACGAGCGGGACGAGGGCGGCGACGCCCTTGGCGGCACCGACGACGACCAGCAGCCACCGTCGCCCCGCGAACCCGTCCGCCACGGAACCGACCGTCTCGAGCAGCGCGTCGCCGCCCAGCCCCCAGTACACACTGAACGCCGCATGGACCGAGCCGGCCACCGCCGCCACGACGAAGCCGGCACGGGCGGGGTTCCGGGTCGATCGCCTCATCGGTCCCTCCTCCGTGGCTGCACTCGGGATCGCTCCGTCCGGGAGGTTCCGCTCCGGACGGCGCGCCCCCATGGTGCCGCACCCCCCGGGCGCCGCGCGAGGAGCCCGCCGGGCGCTACTCGAAGGCCTGCGCCGGCGGTGCCGGGTTGCCGCGCCGAATCCCCGCCGGGTTGCTCGGAAGCAGCCCGATGACGAGCACGGGCACGAGGAACCCGATGACCGGCACGAACCCGACCACGATCGCCAGCAGGTACCACCAGCCGGACAGGTCGGCGTCGTGCAGGCGGCGCACCGACAGCGCGATCGTCCCGATCGCGGCGAACATCGTGATGACGCACAGGATGACGGCGATGACGGCCAAGGCGTCGCCCGCGGTGCCGCCGACCGCCGTCCCGATGCCGATCAGGCCGAACGCCACCGCCACCGGGATCAGCAGACCGAGCTGCGCCCACCAGAACTCGCTCCGGGACGCACGCCCCCGCCCCCGGACGAATCCGGCGCCGTAGCGGGACAGCGCCTGCGAGAAGGTGGCCCCGTACAGCGGCGGGTACACCTCGTACGGAACGGGCTGCGCCCCGACGTGCTGATCGGTCATGAGGTCTCCTTGAAGTTCAGTTTCGCGAACTTCAATCAGACCATATCGTATTTAATGTAGCGAACTCAGGTGCTCGAACACCCCGCCCCGCTCCTCGACGGTGAAGCGGGCGGGGCGCTTGGTGAGCATGGCGTCGACGCCCTCCCGGTGATCGTCGGTCTTGAGCAGGATCACCTGGGACTCCGTCTCGCGGCGCAGGGCGTCGTCGAGGCCGGCGAGGGTGGCGGCGTTGAGCGCCCGCTTGGTGGCGGCGATCGCCTCCCGGGGCCCGGCCGCGAGCTTCGCCGCGGCCGCGGCGACGGCCCCGTCGAGCTCCTCCGCCGGGTGCACGGCCGTGACCATGCCCGAGGCGAGCGCCTCAGGACCGTGAATCCGATTGCCCAGCAGCGCCATTCCCATGGCACGGGTGCGTCCGATGGCGGCGGGGACGAGCGCAGTGGTGCCCGCGTCGGGCAGCAGCCCGATGCCCACGAAGGGCAGCAGGAAGTACGCGGTGTCGGCGACGAAGACGAGATCGGCGGAGAGCGCGAGGCCCACGGCCATGCCCGCGCACGGCCCGTTCACCTTGGCGATCACCGGGATCGACGCCCCGACGATCGCGCGGATGTAGGCGTTGACGGCCTCGAGGGCCTCCTGCGGCTCGGCGGCCTCGCCGGCCAGGTCGGCGCCGGTCGAGAACGCCCGGCCCTCGCCGGTGACCACCACGACGCGGATCGCGGGGTCCGCATCGGCCTCCTCGATGATGCGCGCCAGCTCCCACGCAGCGCGAACACCGAAGGCGTTCATGCGCTGCGGACGATCGATGGTCACCGTCAGGACGCCGCCCGACAGGTCGCGCCGGAAGTCCTCGCTCATGCCACGCCCTCCGCGACCTTCGCGAGCGACGCGAGGCGCCGCTCGATGATCGAGCCGCCCTCGGCGATCATCCGCTCGATCAGCTGCGCGCACGTGGGCACGTCGCGGATGAGTCCCTGGCAGAGGCCCACACTCCAGATGCCGGCCTCGACGTCACCCTCCTCGAAGACCTTCCGGCCCCGAGCCCCGGCCACGAGATGCCGGATGTCCTCGAATTCGCAGCCCTGCGCCTCGGTCTCGACCACCTCGACGGAGACCGAGTTCTTCGCCACGCGCGCGGTATTGCCGAGAGTGCGGAAGATGAGCTTCGTATCGAGCTCGGAGTTCGCGACGATCTGCGCCTTCACCTCGGGCGCGATCGGCGATTCGACGGTGCACAGGAACCGGCTGCCCATGTTGATGCCGTCGGCGCCCAGCGCGATCGCGGCGACGAGGCCGCGGGCGTCGGCGATGCCGCCGGACGCGAGGATCGGGATGTCCAGCGCGTCGGCCGCGGCGGGGATCAGCACCAGACCGGGGATGTCGTCCTCGCCGGGGTGGCCCGCGCACTCGAAGCCGTCGATCGAGACCGCGTCGACGCCGATGGCCTGCGCCTTGAGCGCGTGCCGGACGCTGGTGCACTTGTGGATCACCTTGACGCCGTTGTCCTTGAGGTACGGCAGGAACTTCGCGGGGTTCGAGCCGGCCGTCTCGATGATCTTCACACCGGACTCGACCGCGGCGCGCAGGTACTCGTCGTAGGGCGGCGGATCGATCGTCGGCAGCACCGTCAGGTTCACGCCGAACGGGTTCGCCGTGAGCTCGCGGGTCCGCGCGATCTCCTCGCGCAGCTCCTGCGGCGACGGCTGGGTCAGCGCCGTGAGGATGCCGAGGCCGCCCGCCTCGGAGACGGCGGCGGCGAGGCGGGCCCGGCCGACCCACATCATGCCGCCCTGGACGATCGGGTACCGGACGCCGAACTGCTCGGTGAAGCGCGTGGAGAACATGCTGCGAAAGCTAGCACAGATGAGAGAACAGTCTCTAACATATTGAGCAGATCGCTCGTTCCGAACCTGGAGGACCGCCATGACCGCACCGCCCCGCACCACACCCGGTGAGCTGATCTCGACCGACCCGCGCACCGGCGCGGAGGTGGACCGCTTCCCCGTCGCCGATACCGCCGCCGTCGTCGCGGCCGTCGACCGCGCCCGCGAGGCGGCGCGGTGGTGGGGCGACCTGCAGCCGAAGGCCCGGCGGAGCTGGCTGCTGCGCTTCCGCGGCGAGATCGCCCGCCGCTCCGAGGAACTCGCCGGCGTCATCGCCGCCGAGACCGGCAAGCCGCACGACGACGCGCTGCTCGAGGTCATGCTGGCGGTCGTCCACCTGGATTGGGCCGCCAAGAACGCGGAGAAGGTGCTGGGCCGCCGCAAGGTCGGCACCGGGATGATGGGCGCCAACCTGACCGCCACCGTCGAACACCGCCCCTTCGGCGTGATCGGCGTGATCGGGCCGTGGAACTACCCCGTCTACACCCCGATGGGTTCGATCTCCTACGCCCTCGCCGCGGGCAACGCGATCGTCTTCAAGCCCAGCGAGCTGACGCCGGCCGTCGGGCAGTTCCTCGCCGACGTGTGGGCCGCCGCCTGCCCCGCGCAGCCCGTGCTCCAGGTGGTGCATGGCCACGGCGACACGGGCGCCGCGCTGTGCCGCGCCGACATCGACAAGCTCGCCTTCACCGGCTCCGCCCGCACCGCGCGCACCGTCATGGCCGCGTGCGCCGAGACGCTCACGCCCGTCACGATCGAGGGTGGCGGCAAGGACGCGATGATCGTCGACTCCGACGCGGACGTCGACGCCGCGGTCAAGGCCGCGGCCTTCGGCGCCTACGGCAACGGCGGACAGACCTGCGCCGGGGTCGAGCGGGTGTACGTGGTCGCGGACCGGTACGACGAGTTCGTCGACAAGCTGGCCACCGCCTCGCGCGCGATCCACGGCGGCGAGAACGACGGCGCCGACTACGGCCCCGCGACCATGCCCGCGCAGCTGCGGATCATCGCCGCGCACATCGACGACGCACTGCACCGCGGCGGCCGCGCCCTCGTCGGCGGCCGGGACTCCGTCGGCGAGCGCACCGTCCAGCCCGTGCTCCTCGTGGACGTGCCGGACGATTCGACCGCGGTCACCGAGGAGACCTTCGGCCCCACCGTCGTAGTGACCCGCGTGCAGGACGTCGACGAGGCGATCGCCAAGGCCAACGACAGCACCTACGGGCTGTCGGCCGCGATCATGACGAAGGACCTCGCGCGCGGGCGGGAGCTGGCCCGCCGGCTGCGCACGGGCGCCGTCGCGGTGAACTCGTTCCTCTCGTTCGCCTCCGTTCCCGCGCTGCCCTTCGGCGGCATCGGCGACTCCGGCTTCGGCCGGATCCACGGTGCCGACGGGCTCCGCGAGTTCAGCCGGCCCCAGTCGGTGGCGGCGCAGAAGTTCGCGCTGCCGATGGATCTGCTCTCGTTCACCCGCACGCAGCGCGACATGAACTCGGTCCGGATGATGCTCAAGCACCTCTACGGCCGCTGATCGGCGTCCGAAACCGGGCCGAAACGCGGTCAGGATGCGATATCCGCGGCGTGAGCGCTCCCGAGCCCGGTTTCGGAAACGGATCCGTCGTACGGTCGGGGTGTGAAGGCGTGGGCGGCTCCGGCGGTGGCGGTGCTCGGGATCGGCGCCATCGGAGCCTCGTCGCTGGCGACGGCGCTGTCCGGCCGGGGCCTGCGGTACACGGCGGACTCGCTGGAGACGATCCCGTGGTGGCAGCCGTGGGCGCCGGTGGTCGCGGGCCTGCTGGTCGCGTTCGCCGTTCGGCCGCGGGGCACGGCGGCGGACGGGGCGGCAGCGCCGCCGAACCCGCGGCCCCAGGCGTGGATCCTGCTGGCGTGCGGCGTCGCCTTCGCCGCCGGGCTGATCCTGCTCGGACCCGCGGAGCCGACGTACACGGTGCTCAAACTGGCGCTGCTGCTCGCCGTGCCCGCCGCGGTCTTCGCCCTCGATCGGCGATGGGGCCGCCGCTGGCCGGATCCGACGGCGCGGGCTGGCTGGACACCGCTGCCCGCGGTGATCGCCTACCTGGCCGTGTACCTGGCGCTGAGCTCCCGGCAGGAGGACTTCCTCGCCGGAGTGCCCTTCCTCGACGCCGTGCTCCTGCTGCTCGTCGGGTTCGCGATGAACGCGCTGCTCGAGGAGGTCTTCTACCGGCGCTGGCTGCTCACCCGCTGGCGCGCTGTGCTCGGCCCGTGGGCCGCGGTCGCACTCTCGTCGGTGGTGTGGGCGTCCTGGCACGTCGCGATCCAGGGCTCCGGCGATCCCGCCCTCGACGCGATGAACGTACTCGCGAACCAGGGCGTGAGCGGGCTGTTCCTCGGGTTCCTGTGGCTGCGGTACCGGGTGATGTGGCCGCTCCTGGTGATCCACGGCGTGTGGAACGCCGACCCGCTGCACATCCTGCGCGGAGCCTGACGACACCGTCGACCCGGCCCGCCGACCGGGGCCGATAAGGTGGGGCGCATGTCCCGGCCCAGTTTCCGCCCAGATCGGGTGGCGTGGACCGTGCTCGGTCTCACCGCTGCAGCGCTCGTCATCGGCTATCAGATCAAGGCGCAGTGCACCGGTGCCCCGTTCGATCAGTTCGGGCGCTCCGAGGACTTCGCCTCGATGCCCGGACGGATCTGCTACTCCGACATCCAGTTCCTGTGGTCGGGCCGCGACGTCAACAATCACGTCTTCCCGTATCTGACCGGCTGGATCGACGGCGACGGCAGGCTGCAGGGCGGCGCCATCGAGTACCCCGTGCTCAGCGGGCTGCTGTTCTGGGTCGGCGCGATCGGTGCCCACAACGACGCCGAGTTCCTGCTGCACATGGCGCTGCTGCTCGCCCCGTTCGGGCTCCTCACCGGCTGGGTGCTCGCCAAGATCTCGGGCCGCACCGCGGCGATCTGGGCCGTGACCCCGCCGCTCGCGCTCTACGCCTTCCACAACATGGAGTTACCGGTGGTGGCGGCCGCGACCGTCGGCTTCGGCATCATGGCCTGGGCCGACCGGACCGGCGGCTCGATCCGGATACCGGCGATGGCGACAGCGGCGGTCTTCGCCGTCGGGTTCGACCTGAAGATCTACCCGGGCCTGTTCGTCGCGCCCTTGGTGCTCTACGTGCTCACCCACGGCAGATCGGGCACCGTCGCCCTGCCCGACGGTCCCGGCCGGCGCGCCCGGATCGACTGGCGTCTGCTCGACTGGGTCGGCGCCGCGGCCACCGCGGCCACGGCGGTGGTGGTGGCCGTCGCCATCAACGTGCCCTTCATGGTGTTCGGCTTCGAGGGCTGGCGCGCCTCGCTGAAGTTCCAGGAGCTGCGCACGGCCGATCTGTCGACGAACTCGATCTGGTACTGGGGCGTGCTCAAGGCCTTCGACGACCCGAAGGATTACGACGCCTTCGTGGCCTCCGCGTCGCCGCTGCTGATCGTGCTCTCCATCGCCGCGCTGCTGGTCTACGGCTGGATGTCCTACCGGCGCACCGGGGTGTACCCGTGGCTCGGCGTGAGCGGCGCGATCCTCGCCGCGTTCATGCTCTTCCACAAGGTGCACTCGCCGCAGTACGTGCTGTGGCTGCTGCCCTTCTTCGTGCTGCTCAAGGTCGACTGGCGGCTGATCGCGGCGTACCTGGTGTGCGACCTGAGCCTCGAGCTGACCGTGTGGAGCTACTTCTCCGAGCACGCGGCCGACCAGCCGATCACCTGGTGGGTTCAGTGGGGCGTCTGGATCGGCGTCTGGGGCCGGGCCGCGCTCCTGGCGGTCTTCGTCTGGTACCTGCCGCGCTGCGCGCTGCGGTTGCGCAGCCAGGAGGAGTCCGGCGCACCGTCGAGCACGCCGCCCGCGGGATCGTCGAGCGGCGGCGAGTACGGCCCCGGGAACGTCGAGCGCACCAGGTCCTCGTCGGGGCGGTAGATCTGCCGGATCACCAGCACGCACAGGCCGATCACGGCCAGATCGCGCAGCAGGACGGTGGCCGTGAACGCCTGCTCGGGCAGGCCCTTGTTCTGGATGCCGAGGAAGTACATCATCCGCGGCACCCAGACGAGCGCGTCGATCGTCATCCAGGCCACCAGGATCCGGGTGTGCGGGATCGCGAGCACCGCGAGCGGCACCAGCCACAGCGAGTACTGCGGGCTCCACACCTTGTTCACCAGCAGGAAGCCGGCCACCAGCAGGAAGGCGAGCTGCGCGACGCGCGGCCGCCGCGGCGCCTTCAGCGCGAGGTAGGCGACGCCGGCGATCACCGCGAGGAACAGCACCAGGGTGATCATGTTCGCCAGCTGCGAGGCGCCGCCGCGCGGTCCCTCGCCGCCGAACACCCAACCGCCGGTGAACGAGCTGATCACCGCGTAGATCGAATCCATGTCGACGGGCCGGATCGAATTGCGGTGGAAGAACTCCCACCAGCCGCGCGGGGCGGCCACCAGGATCGGCAGGTTCACCGCGATCCACGTCGCGACGGCCAGCGCCGCCGCCGTGAACCACGGGCGCAGCCGGCCCGCGCGCAGGCACAGGAAGAACAGCACGACCAACAGGAAGGCGGGGTAGAGCTTCGCCGCCGTGCCCAGGCCGAGGATCACCCCCGCCCACGCGTGCCGCTCCCGCGACCACAACAGCATGCCCACCGCCATCGCCGCCACGGCGATCGCGTCGAAATTCGTGAACGCGTGCACGATCACCAGCGGCGAGGCCGCCATGAGCATCGCGTCCCAGGGGCGGCGCGCCCCGGGTCGCGCGGCCGAGGCGGCACCGCCGGATAAGCGGGTGGTGGCCCAGACGGCGATCAACCAGAACAGGGCGAGCCCCACGGCGGCGACGGTGAAGAACAGCACCACCTCGATCGCCGCGGGCACGCCCCACCGCTCGTGCAGGTCCGCCCACAGCTTGGCCGTCTTCATCGCCGCGTACTGGTACATCCCGGTGAGCACGGGGTACTCCATGTAGCGCTCCTGGCGGGCGCCCGTGGGATCGGTGTCGAAGAACTGCGTGACGTAGGGCATCAGGCCCTCGTCGAGGCGCTCGGCCCCGTAGAGCGGCACGGTGTCCGAGTAGCACATCGCCGTGTACGGACGGTTGCCCGACCAGTCCAGCACCAACCGGCCGCCGTCGGAGCGCTGCTGGAGGCAGCCGGCCTTGGTGGTCCAGCCGAGCGCGAGGAACAGCACCGCGACGAGCAGGATCAGCCGCAGCGGCGTGAAGAAGCGCTGGAAGCCGACGAGGGCGTGCGCGCCGACGGGCCCGCCGAGCGCCGACGAGAAGTCGCGCGCCACGGCGTCGGTCCGGCTGGGCACGTCCCGGTCGGGCTCGGCGTAGGTCGCCGGCTCGAAACGGCCGGGGCTGACGTGGAGACGCTCGTCGTCCACGTCCTGCTCCCCGTGGGGGACCGTCACGGCACCGGGTTCGTCACCCGCGGCGGTACCGTGCGGCCGCCGTTACCGGGGACCGTCCCGTTGCCCGTGCCCGGCCGCGGCCGCGTGGTCTGCTGGCCCGGGCCGTTCGGGTTGCCGGGCTGGGTAGTGGTCGGATCCCACGGGAAGGTGGGCATCGGCACGCCGGGCAGGCCCGGGACGGTGCGCGTCGCGGAACCGCTCTCCCCCGCGGAGGCCGACGCGGAGGCCGAGCCCGTCGACGAGGTGCGGGTGCGGGTCTCGACGGGCACGCCTGCCTGGCCGCCGATGGCGCCCGGTGTCGGGAAGGACTCGTAGTCGGTGTCCTCCAGCGCGCCGTCCATCGTCTGCTTCCACACGTCCGACGGGACGCCCGAGCCGTAGATGCTGCCGCCCCACGAGTTGGTGATGGGGCCGCCCTTGTCGTTGCCCACCCAGACGGCCGTCGAGATCGACGGGGTGTAGCCGACCATCCAGGCGTCCTTGTTCTGGCCCGTGTCCTGGTACTGCGCGGTGCCGGTCTTCGCGGCCGAGGCGCGGCCGCCGGCCAGCCCGTGGCCGTTCGAGTACGACGCGATCGGCTGCAGGGCGGCGGTGACGTTGTTGGCGACGTCCTTGCTGAAGCGACGCTGGCCCGGATCGGTCTGGCGATCGAGCAGCGTGCGGCCGTCCGCCGTGGTCACCTTGGTGATCAGATGCGGCGCGCGGTAGACGCCCTCGGCGGCCAGGGTGGCGTACGCGGAGGCCATGTCGAGCGGGCGGCTCTGGTACTGGCCGAGGACGACGCCGCCCTCGACGCCGCTGCCGTCGGCCTGCTCGAGCGTCTTCTTGATGCCGCCGAAGCTCTCGGCGACGCCCGCCTTGTGCGCCGCGTCGGCGACGTCCTGGGCCTGGTTGTTCAGGTCCATCATGAGCCGGTAGAACACCGTGTTCAGCGACATCTTCATCGCGGTCGCCAGGTTGCAGCTGCCGCAGGACTCGCCCTCGGAGTTGGTGACCGTGACGCCCTGCGCCTTGAACGGCGACGAGGAGTACACGCGGGACAGGGGGATGCCCTGCTCGAGCGCCGCGACCAGTGCGAACACCTTGAACGACGATCCCGTCTGCAGGCCGGCCTGCACGCGGTCGTAGCCGTTGCCGTCGTCGCCGCCGTAGTAGGCCAGCACGCCGCCGGTCTTCGGGTCGACGGACACCACGGCGGTCCGCAGGTCGCTCGGCTGGTTCTCGGCCATGTTCTTCGCGGCCTTGACCGCCGCGGCCTGCGCCGCCGGGTCGATCGTGGTGGTGACCTTGAGCCCCTGCGTGCTCAGGGTCAGCTCGTCGATGCCGGCGTCCTTGAGCTCGCGCAGCACCTGGGTCTTGATCAGCCCGTTCGGGCCGAGCGAGAGGTCGTCGCCGTTGGCGCGACCCTGCGGGATCGTCTTCGGGAACTGCATCTTGGCGCGCTGCGCGGGATCGACGGTCTTCATCTCGACCATGCCGTCGAGCACGTAGTTCCACCGGCCGGTGGCGTCGGCCAGGTGCGTGGTGGGCTCGTAGAGCGACGGTCCGCGGACCAGGCCCGCGAGCAGCGCGGCCTGCTCGACCTTGAGGTCCTTGGCATTGACGTTGAAGTACGCCTTCGACGCCGCCTGGATGCCGTACGCGCCGCGACCGAAGTAGATGGTGTTGAGGTAGGCCGCCATGATGTCGTCCTTGGACCAGGAGTTGGACATCTTGGTGGACATGATCAACTCCTTCCACTTGCGCGTGAGGGAGGACTCGTCGCCGACCAGGGCGTTCTTCACGTACTGCTGGGTGATCGTCGAACCGCCACCCGCGTCCTCACCGTCACCGGCGACACCGGGGACGCGCTTCCACACGGCGCGGGCGAAGCCCTTGACCGAGAAGCCCGGGTTGGTGGCGAATTCGCGGTCCTCGGCGGCCATGATCGCGTTCTTCATGACCTCGGGGATCTCCTGCGCGGGCAGGATCTCGCGGTTGCCCTCGTCCGGCACGATGCGCGCGACGGGCGTCTGGCCATCCTTCATCACGATGTTCGCCACCTGCGGGGTGGGGATCTCGCCGGGCAGCGGCACGTCGGTGCGCCAGTAGCCCACGAGGAAGGAGAGCAGCGCCACCACCATGATCAGCGCGACACCGGCCACGCCGCCGGTCACGACACGTCGGAGGAGTGAACCGCTCACGATTTCTCGGAGGCCCTTCTTGTGGGAGTCGTCATGGTCGCCGTCGTCCGGCTCGTCGGGCCCGTCACCGCCCGGTCCGTCACCGCCGGGGCCGTCACCGCCGGGGCCGTCACCGCCGGGGCCGTCGCCACCGGGGCCGTCACCGCCCGGCCCGTCGCCACCGGCGGCCGGGGCCGCGGGGCTCTTGCGGATCACCACGGGCTCCTCGGCCGGCGTCTCGGGCTTCTCGCCCGGCGCGCCGGCGCCGCGGTCGGCCTCGGCGGCCAGTTCGTCGTTGTCGACGGGACGCCCCGACAGCGGCTGGTACGCGGTGCGGGGAGCGCTCGGATCGGCCGGCCGGCCCGCTCCCTGCGCCGCGGAGCCACTGCCCTGCTCGGCCGGGCCGCGGCCCGCACCGGGGGCGGGGGGCGTGGGGCCCTGATTCGGCGTGCCACCCCGGCCCGGCGCGTCCGCGCCGCTGGGCGGGACCAGCGGGAACTGCGTCGTCTCGGCGGCCTGCGGCGTCGTCGGGCGCGGGGGCACCGGTGGGGTGGGGCCCCCGGGCCGCGACGGCCCGCCGGCCGCCCCGTTCCGCTCGTCCTTGCCACCCGGGTTCGTCACCGCTGGTTCTCCGCTCGTCTCTTCGTCGTCTCGTACGTTCCGTGCCGGTCGGTGCCGCTCATCCGGGAGCGGCGCGACGCTTGCGTCGCGGTCGCGGGGGCAGGCCCGCCACGTACGACTGCACCAGATGATTCCAGTTGCAGGATCGGCAGACCTCCACGACATGCACGGAGAACTCCACGCGAGTGGATTCCAGCTCGCTGAGCTCCGCGTCCGTCCTGGCCGAACCCGACGCCGGGCCGAGCGAATCGCCGAACACCCACGACACGAGCGTCAGCTGCTCCTTCCGGCAGATCGGGCAGAGCACCTCGGACGGACGGCCGTGGAACTTGGCCGCACGCAGGAGGTACGGGTCGGCGTCGCACACCGACTTCACCGCGGTGCGCCCGGCGTTGACCGACGCGAGCAGCGATCGCCGCTGCAGCGCGTAGTCCACCGTTTGCCTCTGCGTCCGCACGGATCCAATGTACGTGGCCGGGCCCGGCAACGCCGCGACAAGGGCGTTCCGCCTCGGACGAGGGCATGCGGCGGGGCGCTCGCGCCGCCTGGCGTTCATCGGCGGTTCACCCCTGGGGTATCGTCCTATATATCGGCTCGATACAACTGTCGATCGATTGATGAGATAGATCCACTCGCGTCAGCCGCCCGGCTCGGCGCCGTGCCCGGAGGGAGGCGGCAGTGCTCGAACTCGCAGTACTCGGTCTGCTGCACGAGTCCCCCATGCACGGCTACGAGATCCGCAAGCGGCTGACGGAACTGCTGGGTCCGTTCCGCGCGTTCTCCTACGGATCGCTGTACCCCGCCCTGCGCCGTGCGCAGGACGCGGGCTACATCGCCGAGGAGGACGGACCGGGCCCGTCCAAGCGCCGCGCGCGCCGTGTCTACGGCCTGACGCCGGCCGGCAAGGAGCGGTTCTCCGCCCTCGTCGCCGACACCGGGCCGCAGAACTTCACGGACGACGGGTTCGGAGTGCATCTCGCGTTCTTCACCGCCACCCCTACCCAGGCCCGACTGCGCATCCTCGAGGGGCGCCGTCGGCAGGTGGAGGAGCGGCGGGAGGAGCTCCGGCGGGCCCTCGCGGCCGGCGGGATCAGCGAGACGTACACGCGGCAGTTGCATGAGCTGGGACTGGAAACGACGGAGCGCGAGGTGCGGTGGCTCAACGAGTTGATCGCCGCCGAGTCCCGCTCCGACCAACGAGATCGGCCCGCGCGCTCCGCTACCGGCGCCGAATCACTGACACCGACTGAAGGGAAGAACGGTGACTGACAACAAGGTCCGCGTGGCCATCGTCGGCGTGGGCAACTGCGCGTCCTCGCTGGTGCAGGGCGTGCACTACTACAAGGACGTGGCCGACGACGCCACTGTTCCCGGCCTCATGCACGTGCAGTTCGGCCAGTACCACGTTGGCGACGTCCAGTTCGTTGCAGCCTACGATGTCGATGCCAAGAAGGTCGGCCTCGACCTCTCGGAAGCCATCCTGGCCAGCGAGAACAACACCATCAAGATTGCCGACGTTCCAGCCACCGGCGTAACCGTCCAGCGCGGCCACACCCTTGACGGCCTGGGCAAGTACTACCGCCAGACCATCGAGGAGGCGCCGGGCGAGGGTGTCGACGTGGTCCAGGCGCTCAAGGACGCCCAGGTCGACGTCCTGGTTTGCTACCTGCCAGTGGGTTCCGAGCAAGCCGCCAAGTTCTACGCGCAGTGCGCCATCGATGCAGGCGTTGCGTTCGTCAACGCCCTGCCAGTATTCATCGCCGGCACCCCGGAGTGGGCGCAGAAGTTCACCGACGCCGGCGTGCCAATCGTTGGCGACGACATCAAGAGCCAGATCGGCGCAACCATCACCCACCGCGTGATGGCCAAGCTGTTCGAAGACCGCGGCGTGGTCCTGGACCGCACCTACCAGCTGAACGTTGGCGGCAACATGGACTTCAAGAACATGCTCGAGCGCGATCGCCTGGAATCCAAGAAGATCTCCAAGACCCAGGCAGTCACGAGCAACCTCAACGGCCCGCTGTCCGGCAAGATCCACGACAAGAACGTGCACATCGGCCCGTCGGACTACGTGGCCTGGCTTGACGACCGCAAGTGGGCGTTCGTCCGCCTCGAGGGCCGCAACTTCGGCGACGCTCCGGTAAATCTGGAATACAAGCTGGAAGTTTGGGACTCGCCAAACTCGGCCGGCGTGATCATCGACGCCGTTCGCGCAGCGAAAATCGCCCTGGACCGCGGCATCGGCGGCCCCGTGATCCCCGCCTCGGCGTACCTGCTGAAGTCCCCGCCCGAGCAGATCGCCGACGACGTCGCGCGTGCGCAGCTCGAGGAGTTCATCATCGGCGCGGACTAGTCCGCCGCCCGGCCGGGTTCGCCCGGTCACCGTCGCAGGGCCCGTCACCGATCCGGTGGCGGGCCCTGCGCCGTGTTCGCCACCGTTGCGCCGTGGGCGAAAAGTCCGGATCGCACAGGTTCTCATCAGCCGCGCGCCGCCCGCCGTGGGTACCGTCGGGTCATGGATCCCCTGCTGCTCGTCATCGCCGTCGTCGCCATCGCGCTCGTCGTGGTGCTCGTGGTCCGGGGCAACCGGAACCGGTCCACCGCGCTCGCCGACGCCCAGGCCGACGCCCGCGCCGCCATCGACCGGCTGGCCGGCCAGGTGAACAACCTCGTCGGCTCGAACGACGCGGCCCGCCAGGCACTGGCCGACGCGGGCGAGCGGTACACGGCCGCCGGCGCCCAGGTCGGCGGCGCCAACACCCCCGCACAGGCCCGGCTCGCCAAGCAGACCGCGCTCGAAGGCCTCTACTACGCGCGGGCCGCCCGGGTCGCGATGGACCTCGACCCCGGCCCGCCCATCCCGGAGCTCGACGGCCAGCGCACCGCCGGCTCGGTCACCGAGGAGCGGTCGGTGGACGTCGACGGTCGCCCGCTCACCGCCTCGCCGTCGCCCTCGGACCGGACCCCGAACTACTACCCCGGTGGCGTCGTGGCCGGGCGGCCCGTGCCCGCCGGCTGGTACAGCGAACCCTGGTGGAAGCCCGCGCTCGTCGCCGGCGCGTGGGGCATGGGCAGCTACCTGATCTTCAGCTCACTGTTCGCCGGGATGGCCGGGGTCGGCCCCGCCGTCCTCGCCGATCCGGGGGTCGACGGTGCCGGCGACGCCGGGATCGACGGCGGCGCCGATGGTGGATTCGACGGTGGCGGATTCGACGGTGGCGGCTTCGGCGACTTCGGCGGCGGGGACTTCGGCGGCTTCTGACCGCTCGCCCCACGGACGCTGCCGATCACCGCCAACGCTGCCGGTCACCGGCAGCGTTCACGGGTTCCGGCAGCGTCCGCGCCGGGGCTACTGCTGCTGACCGAGCTGCTGCTGGATCGTCGCGCTGATCTCGCGCAAGCCGCCGGTGGAGACGCCCGGGAGCTGCCCGGTGATGTTGCGGACCACGTGCCGGTCGTCGAGCACCTTCTCGCTCGACTGCACCAGTACCGTGCCCGATCCGGTGAAATCGAACTGCCGCTCCTCGCCCGAACTCACGCCGAACGCCCGCCCCGCGGCGGCGACGAAGCTCGTCACCCAGGCCTGGTCGTAGTGATGGCTCGGCGAGGGGCAGTCGGCCCAGCCGACGAGCGCCTCCGGGTCCACCCGCACGGGTGGCTCGACGAACATGACCTGCCCGTTCGACGAGGCCAGGAACCGGCCGGTGCCGATCAGCGTGACGAAGCCCGGCACGATCGACTGCTGCAGCGCGAGGTTCGGCTCGAACGCCAGCAGGTTCGCCGCGCGGATCGTGAGATTGCCGTTGTCCTCGAGGTCGTAGGCGTTGATGTCGTTGCCGCGGTCCCCGATGATCAGCTTGCCGTGGCCCTCCGCGACCACGTAGTCGCCGAGGTACAGCGGCGCGGAGAACTGCTGCGCCACCATCTGCAGCAGCTGCCCCTGCAGCCCGTGCTGCAGCGAGGTGAATCGCATCTGCCCGTAGTGCGCGATCATCGCGCCCTTGGACAGGAACCAGGGCTTGGTCAGGTCGATGCAGTAGGAGTACTGGTTGCCCGGGACGTTGTCGCCGCCCGCGGGCAGGGTCTGCGGGTTCCAGACGGTGTCGAGTTCGCTCACAGCCGGTGCTCCGATGCTTGGACGTAGACCACACCCTGGCCGGTGCAGTCGAGCTGGAAGGCCTCGCCGCCGGTGCGCCCCATGTTCCGCAGGCTCACCGTGGACCGCAGGTTCGTCTGGACCGGGCCGAGCGCCGCGGCGAAGGCCTGCGGATCGACGGTGACCGGGCGGTTCGGCGCGACCTGGAGGGTGATGAAGCCGCCGTGGCCGAGGATGACCGCGGCGCCGACGCCGCTGAGCTGCGTGGTGAACATGCCCTGGCCGGTGGCCACGCCACTCGCCGCGGACCGCAGCGCGCCCATCAGGCCGCCACCGCCCCCGCCGCCTCCGCCGGACGCCGCCGTGGACACGATCGAGGCCTGCAGGCCCTGCGTGTACGCGAGCAGCCGCGAGGCCTCGACGCGCAGGTCGCCGCCCTGCGGCATCTCCACGACCTCCACTTCGAGGCCGCGGAAGCCGTAGTGCACCGTGCCGTGGCCCTGCGCCACCATCGTGGACTCGTGCTCGCCCTGCATCATGCGGCCCGCCATGCCGGCGAGCCCGCCCATCCCGCCGCCGCCCATGCCGGGGATCTGGTGCGGCTGGAAGAAGACCTGCCCGGTGTAGAAGAGCATCGCGCCGCGCCGCGCGATGACGGGGCCCGAGCGCGTCAGGTCGATGGAGACGACCTTGCCGTTGACCTTGGTGAACACCGCGCCTACCTCTCCGCCGGCTGGATGGAGACCACGCCGGAGCCGTCCCAGCGCAGCGAGAAGGCCTCGCCGCCCCCCTGGCCCACGACGGATCGCCAGGACACGTCCGTCACGAACGACTGCGAGAGCTGCCCCCGCGCGCAGACGAAGGCGTCGGGATCGACGACCAGCGGGTACTGCGGCGAGACCTCGAGGTGGATCAGCGGCCCGCCGAGCGAGAGCAGCGCGACCTGGCCGTGCCCCGTCACCGTCGTGGTGAACAGGCCCTGCCCGGACATGCCGCCGCGCACGCCGGCGAAGGTGACATTGGTCGACAGCTGCGGTGTCAGCGCGAGCAACTGCTCCGATTCCACCTGCAGCGTCTCGCCGTTGAGCTCCACGACGGTGACCGTGGCCGCGTCCTGCGCGAGGTACACCACCCCCGTGCCGGTGCATTCCATGAGCGAGAGCGTCTCGCCCATGCCGCGCCGCTTCAGCCCGGCGAGCACACCGTCGCCCCCGCCGAAGCCGGCGGACTTGAAGCTGATCTGGCCCTCGTAGGCGATCATCGACCCGCTCACGGCCCTGATCGAGCTGTTGTTCAGATGCGCCTCGACGACACGTTTGGTCTTCGACTTCAGTTGCACGGGCTCCCCTCCCCCTCGTCGCACGCCACTCTAAGGCGTCACTTCCTCCCGGGCGTGAAGTTGAGCCCCCAGTGGTAGGCCTCGGCCACGGCGCGCTGCGAGCCATGGATGTACTGCACCTCGCGCGTCACGGTGAGCTCACCGTTCACCACGTGCAGCTGGGCGATGGCGCAGGAGATCGCGCGCCGGTCCGGGTTGTCCAGGTGCACCTCGACCTCGGGCCCGCCGGGCGGGTACAGGGTGACGACGCCGTTCGCCGCCGCCCAGTTCGGGGTGCCCTCGTAGATGTAGGCGAAGATCAGGATCCGCACGAAGTCGTCGAGGTGCGCGAGGTTGATGTGCAGGTTCTCGCCGCCCTGCGAGCGACCCGAGCGGTCGTCGGCGTCGAGCGCGATGAACGGCGGACGGTCGATGCTGCCGAAGGCGTTGCCCAGGGCCTGCACGCCTCCGCGGTCGCCGTTGCGCAACTCGTAGAAGCACGCCAGGTCGAGGTCCACGGCGTTCCCGCCGCCGAAGAGGCCCTTACGGCCCTGCGTCCAGTTCAGGTTGACCCGCATCGTGCCGGTGGGCCGCTCGGACGACTTGGTCAGCGAGACGGTGGGCGCGGACTTGGTCAGCGTGATCTTGGAGAGGTTGACGGGCGGCGCGGCCGGCGGCGCCGCGGGCGGGGGCTGGTGGGCGGGCTGAGCCGGCGGGAACGACGGTGCCGGCGGCGCGGGCGGCGCGGCCGGCGGCGCCGCGGGCGGGGGCTGGTGGGCGGGCTGAGCCGGCGGGAACGACGGTGCCGGCGGCGCGGGCGGCGCGGCCGGTGCGGGGGCGGGCGGCGCGGGGGCGGGCGGCGGACCGTCGACGGTGACCCCGTGCTCGGTGAGCAGGGAGACCAGGCCCCGGTCCCAGCCGGCGCTGACGTTGCGCACCTTCCACGCCCCGTTCCGCCGGTACACCTCGGCGAGCACGGCGGCGCGCTCGGTGGTCAGGCCGGTGGCGGGGCAGTCGTCGGCCCCGATGCGGGCGCCGAGCCCGGGGATCGCCGCGAGCGAGCCCGGAACCGCGTCGTCGAGGGCCACGGCCAGCCGGATCGTGCTGATCCCCGCCGGGACGCCGGCGAGATCGAGGGAGAGCGCACCGGGCCCGGTGAGCCGCACCGCGCCCTCCGGCGAGGCCGGGCTGTTGAAGAAGACCAGATCGGCATCGGAGCGGACCCGGCCGTCGTCGGTGACCTGCAGCGCGAACAGGTCGACCGATCCCGGGACGACGCCGGCGATCGAGACGGCGAGGGAGGTCTGGGACAGAGCCGCGTTCTGGCCGCGGGCGAGTGACGTCACAGCGCGATTGTTGCAAGAATCCGGCGTTCCGGTGCGGAACCGACACCGGAGTGACGCGTCGTTCCCCCTGTGTTCACCGTCCGCGAACCCGGCGCCCGACGGTCGCGATCGCGTACTGTGAATTTCGCGACCACGTCAGCGGGCGCCGGTGCGCCGTCGCCCAGATCCTCGGGAGGAATCACATGGGAGTCAGCCTCAGCAAGGGCGGCAACGTCTCGCTCACCAAGGAGGCCCCCGGCCTGACGGCGGTCGCCGTCGGCCTCGGCTGGGACGCCCGCAGCACCACCGGTGTCGACTTCGACCTCGACGCCAGCGCGCTCGCGGTGGACACCGCGAAGCGGGTGCTCGACGACCAGCACTTCGTCTTCTACAACAACCTGCGCTCGCCGGACGGCTCGATCGAGCACACCGGCGACAACCTGACCGGTGAGGGCGACGGCGACGACGAGGTCATCAACGTCAACCTGGCCGGCGTGCCGCCGCAGATCGACGCGGTGGTCTTCCCCGTCTCGATCCACGAGGCGGACAACCGCGGCCAGTCCTTCGGCCAGGTCCGCAACGCGTACATCCGCGTGGTCAACCAGGCCAACGGCCAGGAGATCGCCCGCTACGACCTCTCCGAGGACGCCTCCACCGAGACCGCCATGGTCTTCGGTGAGCTCTACCGGCACGGCACCGAATGGAAGTTCCGCGCCATCGGCCAGGGCTACGCCTCCGGCCTCGCGGGAATCGCCCGCGACTTCGGGGTGAACATCTGACTCCGCTCTCTCCGACGACCCGGTTGATATCCGAAACGTCGGTATAGTCGAATCACGCGGGGGCCGTCGGCGTCATCGCTCTACCAGGAGGAACAAGGAATGGGTGTCAGTCTCGTCAAGGGCGGCAACGTCTCGCTCACCAAGGAGGCCCCCGGCCTGACGGCGGTCTCCGTCGGCCTCGGCTGGGACCTGCGCACCACCACGGGAACCGACTTCGACCTCGATGCCAGCGCCATCGGCATCGACGCGAACAAGAAGGTCGCCACTCCCGAGAACTTCGTCTTCTTCAACAACCTGCGCACGCCGGACGGCTCCATCGAGCACCTCGGCGACAACCTGACGGGCGAGGGCGACGGGGACGACGAGGTCATCAAGGTCAACCTCGCCGCGATCCCGCCGAACGTCGAGGGCGTGGTCTTCCCGGTCTCGATCTACGACGCCGACAACCGCGGTCAGTCCTTCGGCCAGGTGCGCAACGCCTTCATCCGCGTGGTCAACCAGGCCAACGGCCAGGAGATCGCCCGCTACGACCTGTCCGAGGACGCGTCGACGGAGACGGCGATGGTGTTCGGCGAGCTGTACCGCCACAACGGCGACTGGAAGTTCCGGGCCATCGGCCAGGGGTACGCCTCGGGTCTGGGCGGCATCGCCCGCGACTACGGCGTCAACGTCTAGTACCGCTCCCCTCGAGCAGAGCGCGTAGACCCGGCGAGCGGACCCCGCACGCCGGGTCCTCGCGCTCCGCACCCCCTTCCGTCGAAAGGCCGACGTGTTCTTCCGCATCTTCGGACTGTCCTTCTTCGTCACGATCGCGGCCCTCGTGGCCGCGTTCTTCTACGGCGGTCCCGAGGCACTGGTCCTCACCCTGATCCTCGGCATCCTCGAGGTCAGCCTCTCGTTCGACAACGCCGTCATCAACGCCACCGTGCTGCAGCGCATGAGCCAGTTCTGGGTGCGCATGTTCCTCACCGTCGGCATCCTGATCGCGGTCTTCGGCATGCGGCTGGTGTTCCCGCTCGCGATCGTGTGGATCACCGCCGGCCTCAACCCGGCGCAGGCGCTCGACCTCGCCCTGAACCCGCCGGCGGACGGCGCCAAGTACTTCCCCGACGGCAGCGCCAGCTACGAGACGCTGATCACCGCGGCGCTTCCGCAGATCGCCGCCTTCGGCGGCATGTTCCTGCTGATGCTGTTCCTCGACTTCATCTTCGACCCGGAGCGGGAGATCACCTGGCTGAGCTGGGTGGAGAAGCCGCTGCAGCGCATCGGCCAGCTCGATCGCTTCTCGATCATCGTGGCCCTGGTCGCGCTCCTGGCCACGGGCGTCTGGGCGACGCACACCGTCGACGAGTCGAAGACGGTCTTCATCGCGGGCCTGCTGGGCCTGGTCACCTACATCGTGGTCAACGGCCTCGGCGAGTTCTTCCACGTCGAGGAGCTCGAGGAGGAGGCCGAGCGCGCCCGCTCCGGCCCGTCCGAGCTGGCGAAGGCCACCGGTAAGGCCGGCTTCTTCCTGTTCCTCTACCTCGAGGTGCTCGACGCGTCGTTCTCCTTCGACGGTGTCATCGGCGCGTTCGCGATCACCGCGGATCCGATCATCATCGCCCTGGGCCTCGGCTTCATCGGCGCGATGTTCGTCCGCTCGCTCACCGTCTACCTGGTGGAGAAGGGCACGCTCGCCGAGTACGTGTACCTCGAGCACGGCGCGCACTGGGCGATCGGCGCCCTGGCCGGCATCCTGCTGTACTCGATCTACACGCCGGTCCCGGAGCTCGTCACCGGTCTCGTGGGTGTCGTGCTCATCCTCGCGGCGCTGTTCTCGAGCATCATCCGCAACCGCCGCGAGGGCGGCGGCGACGAGACGCCCATCGCCGACGGCCCGACGGTGTCCACCTCGCAGGCGATCGAGTCCTGAGCCCTCGCGATCGTGGCATCGAATCCGTTCCGCAGGCTGTTCGGCGGGGAACCCGCAGGGTCCCCGCCGAACACGCCGCCGGGCGGCGTCGACACCGGGCTCACCAGCGCCTTCCTCGACGCTGACCGCCGGTTCAGCGCACTCGACGAGGACGTGCGCACCCTCGCGGCGCAGAACCCGAACGCGGCCGCCGTGCAGCAGTGGCCCGCCATCCGGGACCGCTTCGGCGCCGCCACCGAGCGCTACCTCTGGGCCAGCGGCAGCCAGGGCGGCACCCGGCCGCCCACCCGTCAGGACCAGGACGCGGCGGCCCGCGAGCTGGGCGATCTGGCCACGGTCTTCGACCGGTTCCACGCGGACCACGACCGGGTTCTCACCAACGCCCGCGGCGCACGCGCCAGTTCCGCGGCGCAGGAGCAGGCGGCCCGGGTGGCCGCCGAGCGCGCCACCGATCTCCTCGCGGCACCGTCGACCGCCCCCTACCTGACGCTGCGCCCCGTGGTGCGGGCCACCGACGCCCTGGTCGAGGCGGTGCGACGGCTCGACACCGCGCCCGATCTGGTGGCGCGAGACGCCGCGTCGCAGGCGGTGCAGGAGCGGGCGGCGGACGTGACGGCCGCGGTCGAGGCCGCGCCCCGGATCGGGGACGACGCCCAGCGTTCCCTCGCGGCCGCCCGGACCCGCCTGCAAGCCGTCCGCAACCGCGCCGCCGACCTCAAGGACACCCGGTCCGCGCTGCTGCGCGAGTTCAACGCCGCCAGCTCCGCCGATCTGGTGGACAACGACAAGGTGGCCGAGCGCGAATCCGCCGCGGCCGACGCGGCGCTCGAGTCGGGGGCGCGCTCGCTGCGCGAGGGCACCCCGGACCAGGCGCTGGAGCAGGTGGCCGTGGCCCGCGATCACCTGGACACCGCGGACGCGGCGGTCAACGCCGTGGGCGAGCGGCTGCGCACGCTGCGCGACACCCGCGCCGACCCCGCGGCGGTCGCCGAGCGGACCCGGTTCGCGCTGCGCGACGCACAGCACCTCGCCGTGCAGAAGCGGCAGGTGCCGCGGTGGGGATCGGTGCTCGACGCCCAGCACGCGCGGATCGAACGCGCCATGGCCGATCTGGACCGCGTGCACCCCGACTACTGGCAGTACCTGCAGACCCTCGCTGACGTCGACCGGGTGATCGGCGACGCGGTCGACCGGATGCGGGGCCGCGCGTGAGCGGCGCCCTGCACCATTTCGCCCAGCTGCCGGACGAGGTCCGCTCGCGCCTGTTCCATCGGCCCCCGCGCCCCTTCGACCGCGGATCGCCGCGCGAGGTCCTCGCGCACGCACTCGGTGCCACGCTCTACGTCCCGGCGAACCGGCCGGACCTGGCCGGCGTCATCCGCCGCCGCCGCGACGACGGGGTGCTCTCGATGGTCATCGACCTCGAGGACGCCGTCGCCGACGATGCGGTCGCCGACGCCGTCGGGGCCGCCACCACCGCCCTCGCGGAGCTCGCCGCGGCCGCCGAGCCCGTGCCGCTGCTGTTCGTCCGTCCCCGCAGGACCGCCGAGACGGGCGCCCTGCTGGACGCCCTGGGCGACGGTGCCGCGGCGCTGACCGGCGTCGTCCTGCCCAAGTTCACGGCCGAGGCCGGCGCCGTCGCGCTCGAGGCGCTGGCCGACCGCGCACCGTCGCACGCCCTGTACGCGATGCCCGTGCTCGAGACCCCGGAGGTCGTCTACCGCGAGAGCCGCGACGCGCAGCTGGCCGGGATCTCGGAACTGCTGCGCGCGCACCGGGACCGGGTGCTCGCCGTGCGGATCGGCGCCACCGACATGTCGGCGCTGTTCGGCATCCGGCGCGACCGCGACCTGACGATCTACGACGTGCACGTGGTCGCGGAGACCATCTCGGCGATCGTGAACCGGCTGGGACGCTCGGACGGCACCGGTTTCGTGGTCACCGGCCCGGTGTGGGAGTACTTCGCCGACCACGAGCGGATGTTCCGGCCGCTGCTGCGCGCCACGCCGTTCGAGCGCAACCACGCCGCGCGCTTCCGCGAGCAGCTCGTCGGCCGCGACCTCGACGGCCTGCTGCGGGAGACGGCCCTGGACCGGGCGAACGGCCTGCACGGCAAGACGGTGATCCACCCCTCGCACGTGGCGGCGGTGCACGCGCTCTCGGCCGTGACGCACGAGGAGTACGAGGACGCGCTCGACGTCATGGGCGGCGACGCCGGCGGCGTGGAGGCCTCCCGGTACCGGAACAAGATGAACGAGATGAAGCCGCACCGCAACTGGGCGCGGCAGACACTGATCCGCGCGGACGTCTTCGGGGTGACGAGGGCCGAGGTCGGCTTCGTCGACCTGCTCACCGCGCTGGTGGAAGGACGATGATGGCGCCCACCCTGTGCGCGGAGCTCGGCATGCACGTGCGCGGCGACGCGGAACTCACCGAGCTCGTCATCCCCGGTCTGCGGCGCAATCCGCGGCGTGCGCACCTGCTGGTCTCGACGGTCCTCGGCAAGCACATCCCCGCCGACCCCGGGGCGGTGCGCGCCGCGGCGGATCGGCTCGCGGACCTCGTGGCCGAGCGCCTCGACGGGCCGTGCGTGGTGTTCGGTTTCGCCGAGACCGCAACGGGCCTCGGTCACTGCGTGGCGGCCCGGCTGGGCGCCGCCGTGTACCTGCAGTCCACGCGCCGGCCGGGGGCGAGGGTGTACGGCGAGTTCACCGAGGGGCACTCGCACGCCACCTCGCACCTGCTGCAGCCCACCTCGCCCGACCTGTTGACCGCGGCCGACACCCTGGTGCTCGTCGACGACGAGATCTCCACGGGCGCGACGGCCCTCGACTCCATCCGGGCTCTGCACGCGCTCGCCCCGCACCGCCGCTACGTGGTGGCCTCGCTGGTGGACCTGCGCTCGCCGGGGCACGTGGCGGACAACGAGCGCATCGCCGCGGCCGCGGGGCTCGACGTGCGGTTCACCGCGCTGGCGCACGGCACCGTCGACCTGCCCGACGGGCTCCCGGCGCGCGTCGCGGAACTGCCGGCGACCCCGTCGAATCCGCGCGCGGCGCGGCCGGGCACGGTGCTCACCGTGCACGCGCCGTGGCCGCAGGACGTGCCGGACGGCGGCCGCCACGGCGTGCTCGCCGCCGATCAGCCGCGGCTCGCCGAGGCCGCCACGGCGGTCGCCGCCGCCCTCGCCCCCGATCTCGACGACCGGCCCGTGATCGTGGTCGGCCACGAGGAGCTGATGTACCTGCCGCTGTGCGTGGCGGAGGCGCTGGCGCGCACGGGCCTGCGGGTGCACTTCCAGACCACGACCCGCTCCCCCGCGCTGGTGCGCGACGAGGCGGGTTACCCGCTGCGCCGCGGCTTCGAGTTCCTCTCCCCCGAACCGGACGACGAGGCCCCCCGCCGGTACCTCTACAACGCCGCACTGCCCGGCGAGGACGCACGGATCGTGCTCGTCGCCGATTCGCCCGCCGACACCGACCGCCTGCGTGCGCCCGGCGGGCTGCTGGACGTGCTCACGGCGGCCGGCCACGACGTGCTCGCGGTGATCGTCCCGGCATCGGATCAGGCCGCGCTCGCCGCGGCCCGCACCGGGGCGGCCACCCGATGACCCCGGCGACGCCGCCGCTGCGCGGCCCCGAGTTCGGCTCCTACGCGCCCGACGAGGTGACGTGGCTGCTCAAGGATCTCTCAGCGGTGGCGCTGGAGGCCGATGTCGCCGAGCGGGAGCGCAAGATCCAGTCGGGCGAGGCGCACTACGCCGAATCGCTGCCCGTGGAGTACCAGCCGAGCGCCGAGTACCGCGCCCTGTTCGACTCCGCGCTCGCCGCCTCCGCGCCCCGCCTCGCCGAGGCCGTCGGTACGGTGACCGAGCTGCTGCTCGCCGAACGCGGCCGCGACCTCGTACTGGTCTCGCTGGCCCGCGCCGGAACGCCGATCGGGATCCTCATGCGCCGCTGGGCGCAGCACGTCCACGGGCTGGACCTGCCGCACTACGCGGTGTCCATCGTGCGGGGCCGCGGCATCGACCGCGTCGCGCTCGATCACCTGGTGGCGCACCACGATCCGGCGTCGATCGTCTTCGTCGACGGCTGGACCGGCAAGGGCGCCATCACCCGCGAGCTCGCGGAGGCGCTCGACGAGTACGCCACCGCCACCGGCGTCCGGCTCAGTCCGGACCTCGCGGTGCTCGCGGATCCCGGGCACTGCGTGCGCACCTTCGGCACCCGGGACGACTTCCTCATCGCCTCCGCGTGCCTGAACTCGACGGTCTCCGGGCTGGTCTCGCGCACGGTCCTCAATGCGGACCTCATCGGCCCGGCCGACTTCCACGGTGCGAAGTTCTACGCCGAGCTCGCGCCGCACGACGTCTCGGGCGTGCTGCTCGACACCGTCACCGCCGCGTTCGACGGTGCGGCCCCGGCCGCCCGTGCCGAGGCCGCACGGCTCGCCGCGGATCCCGCCGCGCGGGAGCCGGACTGGTCCGGCTGGGCCACCGTGGAGCGCGTGCGCGCCGACTACGGCATCTCGACCGCGAACCTGGTCAAACCGGGGATCGGCGAGACCACCCGGGTGCTGCTGCGCCGCGTGCCGTGGCGCGTGCTGCTGCGCGACCCCGACGACCCCGATCACCTGCACATCCGCCGCCTCGCCGCCGAGCGCGACGTGCCGATCGAGATCGTGCCGGACCTCGCCTACGCGTGCATCGGCCTGATCAAGGAGGACGCGTGAGCGCCTTCGTCACCAGTGATCTCGACCGCACGCTGATCTACTCGCAGGCGGCCTCCGGGCCGGCGTTCGCCACCGCGGACCCGGTCTGCGTGGAGATCTACCGCGACGCGCCCCTGTCGTACATGGCGCCCGCGTCCATCGACGCGCTGGCGGCGCTCAGCGCCGCGACACCGGTCGTGCCCACCACCACCCGCACGCCCGAGCAGTACCTGCGGGTGCGGCTGCCGGGCGGCCCGCACCGTTTCGCGATCTGCTCCAACGGGGGCGAGATCCTCGTCGACGGTGCGCCGGACCCGCAGTGGCGCAGTCACATCCGCGGCCTCCTCGCGGACCTGCCCGCCGACCTCGACCGCATCGCAGCCGAGCTCGAGCGCCGCCTCGCATCCGAGTGGGGCGCGCGGCTGCGACTGGTGCCGGGCCTGTTCGCGTACGTCGTCTCCGAGGTCCGCATCCCCGCGGACGTGGTCGACGAGTGGCGCGCCCACTGCGCACCGCTGGGGTGGAGCATCTCGCAGCAGGGCCGCAAGCTCTACACGATCCCCGATCCCGTGACGAAATCCCGTGCGGCCCGCGAGGTCCGGCACCGCCTGGAGAGCGCGGGCGCGCTCGATGCACGCGCGCCCTGGCTCGCGGCGGGCGACGGCGCGCTCGACGCGGACCTGCTCGAGGCCGCCGACGCAGCGATCCGCCCCCGGCACGGCGAGCTCGAGGAGCTCGGCTTCACCCTGCCGCACCTGTCGCTCACCGGCGGCGCCGGCATCACCGCCGGTACCGAGATCGTCGAGTGGCTCGCCGCGCGCAGCGCCACCGCAGTCCCCGTCCCCGATCCGATCAAGGAGATCCGATGACCGCACTGTCCAAGGGCCAGAACGGGCCGCTGCCCGCCGGCCCGGTCACCGTCACCGTCGAGCTGCCCGCCCCTGCGGACGTCTCCGCCCTGCTCGTGACCGACGCCGGGAAGGTGCGCTCCGACGCCGATTTCGTCTTCTTCAACCAGCCCACCGGGCCCGGCGTGAGCCTGACGAACGGGGCACTGCGCATCGACGGCGCGGCCGTGCCCGCCGACATCGCCCAGGTGCGCGTCGCCATCACCCTCGACGACGCCTCGGCCTCGTTCGGGCGGTTCGGCGCGCCCATCGCCCGCGTGGCCGACGGTGCCGGCGCCCCGCTGTACGAGTACCCCATCGACGGCCTGACCAGTGAGTCCGTGGTGATCGCGGTCGAGGTCTACCGTCGCGGCGCCGACTGGAAGGTGCGCGCCGTGGGCCAGGGCTACGCGGGCGGCTTCGCTGACCTGGTGCGCGATCACGGGGTCAGCGTCGACGACGCCCCCGCCGCACCACCCGCCGCTCAGCAGGCGCCGCCGGCGCCCGCCGCGCCGTCGGCCCCAGCACCAACACAGCAGCCCCCGGCACCCGCGCAGCAGCCCCCGGCCGCGCCGGGTGCGCCGATCGACTACTTCGCGAGCGGCACGGCACCGTCGGCCCCGGCGGGCAGCGCGCCGATCGACTACTTCAACACCCCTGCGCCGCAGCAGAACACGCCGCCGCCGGCGCAGCCCTTCACCCCCACCGCGCAGCTCGCCGGGCAGCAGCAGGCGGCCGGGACGGGCGAGGTCAGCCTGACGAAGAACAAGCGGGTCGATCTCACCAAGGGCCAGAAGGTGGTGCTGCGCAAGGACGGCGGCGTCCAGCTCACCCGGATCGCGATGGGACTGGGCTGGGACCCGGTGCGCAAGCAGGGGCTGTTCGGGTCGAAGGCGAAGGACATCGACCTGGACGCCTCGGTGGTGCTCTTCGCGGGGCAGCAGCCCGTGGACGTGGTCTACTTCGGGCAGTTGCAGTCCAAGGACGGCTCGATCCAGCACCTCGGCGACAACCTCACCGGCGCCGGAGACGGCGACGACGAGGTGGTCAACGTGAACCTGCCGGCCGTGACGCCGCAGGTGACCTCGCTCGTGTTCATCGTCAGCTCGTACCAGGGTCAGCGGTTCGACCAGGTGGACAACGCCTACTGCCGGCTGGTGGATTCCACCTCGGGCGTCGAGCTGGCCCGGTTCGCGCTCGCCGGCGGCATGCCCTACACGGGGATCGTCATGTGCACCATCGTCCGCCAGGGCGGCGAATGGAAGCTGCAGGCGATCGGCGAGTGCATCAACGCCAAGACGCCGCGCGACGCGATCCCGCAGCTCGCCCCCTTCGTCGGCTGAGAGACATGTGCCGGACAGTGCTCGCCGAGGGAGCACTGTCCGGCACAGGTCGGGAGCGCGAGGATCAGGCGGGTTGCGCCGCCACCTTCTTGGTGCGGAGGTACAGCCAGGCGCAGATCGCGGCGAACAGGACCACGCCGAGCGCCTCGCCCCAGTGCAGCCAGCCCTCGCCGATGAAGGGCAGCGCCAGCGGCTCGTCCTTGTCGGTGGCGACGACGATGCCCGCGTAGATCACGCCGAACAGCGACTCGCCCACGATGAGACCGGTGGCGAGCAGCGTGCCGAGCCGCTTGCGACCCTCCGCGACCTCGCCCTTGGCCGAGCTGTCGGCCCAGCGGTTGTAGAAGTAGCCGAGCACGGCGCCGACCGGGATCATCAGCGTCACGCTCATCGGCAGGTACATGCCCATGCCCACGGCCAGCGGCGGCAGGCGGAACTTCGAGGTGCGGGAGAGCACCTCGTCGATCGCGATCACCGCGGCGCCGATGAGCACGCCAAGGCCGATCAGGCCCCAGTCCAGATCGCCGCCGAAGACGCCCTTGGACAGGCTCGCCAGCAGTGAGGCCTGCGGTGCCGCGAGCGCGTTGTCGCCCGCGCCGGGCGCGCCGACGAAGCCGAAGCCGCTCTGCAGCAGGTCGAGCACCGGCGGGATGATCGCGGAGCCGAAGGCCACACCGATCACGAGGGCCACCTGCTGCTTCCACGGCGTCGCGCCGACGATGTAGCCGGCCTTGAGGTCCTGCAGGTTGTCGTTGGAGATGGTGGCGATGGAGAAGATGATCGCCGCGGTGAACAGCGTGTAGGCGACCAACGCGGTGGCGGTGTCGCCCTCCGCCGGGCCCCACACGGCGCGGATGAGCAGCGCCGCGGACAGCACGACGAGGATGCCGACGCCGGAGACGGGGCTGTTGGACGCGCCGATCAGGCCGGCCATGTAGCCGCACACGGACGCGACCACGAGGCCCAGCACCAGGATGTAGACGATGCTCAGGGTGATGATGCCGCCCGCCTGGCCCTCGAGCGCCGTGCCGGAGGTGAACATCCACAGCAGGACGCCGATCGGCACCAGGGACGCGACGACGATGCCCGCCACGTACGGGAACGGGATGTCGCGCTCGGTGATGTCGACGAGCTCGCCGTCGCGGCGCTTGCGCGAGCTGGAGATCGAATCGGCGATGCCGCGCAGCACCGGGCCGAGGATCTTGATCAGCGTCCAGACGGCGGCGATGGCGATCGCGCCGGCGCCGATGAGGCGGACCTCGGTGCTGAACGCGGTCGAGACCACCTTGGTGATGCTGCCGGTGTCCGGCAGCTGTCCCGAGGTCCAGATCGGCAGCAGCACGAAGTAGGAGATGACGAGGCCCACGATCATCGCGAAGCCGACGGTGACGCCCACGAGGTGGCCGACGCCGATCAGCGCGAAGGACAGGCCGGGCACGAACAGCGTGCCGCCATTGCCGATGCGCAGCGTGGTGGACAGGCCCTCGGCGACGATCTTCATCTTCGCGAGCAGCGCGTAACCGGCCGCCGCCAGCGAGCCGAGCACGATCATCCGCAGGCCGCGCTTGTTCTCGCTCGCGCCCTCCGCGGTGTCGCCGGCCTTGAGCACTTCGGCCGCGGCCTTGCCCTCGGGGAACGGCAGGTCGGACCCGGTGACCAGGGCGCGCCGCAGCGGGATCGAGTACATGACGCCGAGCACGCCGCCGACCAGGCAGACCAGGGTGGTGGTCCAGTACGGGAAGTCCGCCCACCAGCCGACCATCACCAGGCCGGGCAGGATGAACACGATGGCCGAGAGCGTGCCCGCGGCCGAGGCGCCGGTCTGCACGATGTTGTTCTCGACGATCGAGTGGTTCGCGAAGTAGCGCAGCAGCGCCATCGAGATCACGGCGGCCGGGATCGACGTGGCGAAGGTCAGGCCGACCTTCAGGCCCAAGTACGCGTTCGCGGCGGTGAAGACCAGCGTGATGATGCCGCCGAGGATGACGGCCCGAGTCGTGAACTCGCGGACGCCGGATTTCGGCGCGGCGGGAACCGGTGTGGACATGGTGTATCCCTTCTCTGGGGACGTGGCCGGTCGGCCGAACGTGAAAACCCTAGGTCCAAGCGAGCGATCGTACGACGGGAACGCCGCAGGTCGTGCGACGAGGTCACGAGTCGTAGGGTGGACGGGTGCGATTCGGAGTGGTGATCCTGCCCCAGTACCCGTGGCCCGAGGCGCGCCGGCGCTGGCGCAAGGCGGAGGAGCTTGGCTTCGATCACGCCTGGACCTACGAACACCTGTACTGGCGCACGCTCGACGATCAGCCCTGGGGAGCGACGTTGCCGCTGCTCACCGCAGCAGCCACCGCGACCGAGCGGATCCGGCTGGGTACCTTCGTCACCTCGCCCAACTACCGGCACCCCGTCCCCTTCGCCAAGGACCTGGCCGGCATCGACGAGATCTCCGGCGGTCGCTTCCTCCTGGGCATCGGTTCCGGCGGTACCGGATTCGACGCCTTCGTCCTCGGGCAGCCCGAGCTCACGCCGCGGCAACGGCACGAGCGGTTCGTGGAGTTCACCCGCGACCTCGACGTGCTGCTGCGGTTCGAGCAGCAGGGCCCCATCTCCTTCGACGGTCCGCTCTACCGCGCCGTCGACGCGCGCATGGTCGGCGAGCCCGCCCAGTCCCCGCGCACGCCCTTCGTCCTCGCGGCGAACGGCCCGAAGGGCCTGCGGCTCGTGGCCGAGCAGGGGCAGGGCTGGGTCACCACCGGGCCCGACGGTGACGGTGGTGACGCCTGGTGGTCCCGCGTCGCGGAGCTCTCCGGCCGCCTCGACGACGCCCTCGACGCCGCGGGGCGCGAGCGCGGCACCGTCGACCGGTACCTCTCGATCGACTCGGGCGGCACGTACTCGCTCGGGTCCGCCGGCGCCGCCGACGATGCCGTCGGCCGCGCCGCCGAGCTCGGCTTCACCGATGTGATCCTGCACTGGCCCCGCGACGGCGAGCCCTACGCGGGCACCGAGGACGCGCTCGACGCCTTCGCCGAGCGTCACCTCCGGTAGACCGGACGAGAGCACCGCGCGGCACCGATGGCGATCACGGAGGGGGAATCCGTCACCGCGGCATCGTCGCGGCGCCGGCCGGGCCTAGCCGGCCGGGTCCGCGGCGTGCCCCGCACCGACCTGATCTACTTCGCCGCTCTGTTGCCCTGGGTGCCGATCGCCTGGTACATCGTCGTCACCCGCGGGAGCCCGGCGGACGGCGTCGTCGCCGCGGCCTGCTACACGGTCGCCGCCGGAGCGGTGCCGTTCCGGCGACGCGCAGTCGCCGTCTCGGCAGCGGTGACGTTCGCAGCCTTCGCGGTCCTGGTGGCGACCCGATCGACCACCAGCCTGGGGGTGTTCCCCCTGGTGATCTGCGTACCGCTGTCCATCGTCGCCGTCGTTCAATGGCATCCGCGGCGATGGCCCGGCATCCTGGCGACCGTCGCCGCCGCCGTGGGCTCCGTCTGGAGTCCGGCGGTCGTCCCCGCCACGCAGAAGCAGTGGGTGTTCGCACTGCACATCGCGGTACTGGCGCTGTGCTACTCGTGGGCGAGCCGGCGGCGGCTCGAGCGGGAGAACACCCGTCGGGAGCGTGAGGACGCGGTTCGGCGGGCGCACGACGCCGAGCGGGAACGGATCGCGGAGGAACTGCACGACGGGCTCGGCCACGCGTTGACGGCGATCCGAGCGAAGTCCGCCACCGCTGCCGCGGGCGCTGCGGACCGGCAACGGATGAGCGAGGCGCTGCAGGTGATCGCCCGACTGTCCGCCGATTCCCTGGTCGACCTGCGCCGCACGTTGGGGCTGCTGTCCCGGGGCGACGGCGGTACCGCGGACGGATCGTCGGTGCCGCTCCAGTGCTTCCTCACCGATCTGCAACGGTGGAACGCCGACCTCACGGTGATCCCCGATCCGGCGGCGCTCGACCGGATCGACAGCGCGCTCGCAGCGCCGGCGCGGACGGTGGTGCGCCAGGTCGTCGAGGAGGCGGTGATCAACGTGATCCGGCACAACGGCGCCGGGTGCCCGGTGACGGTGCGGTTGGACCGGATCGACCGACCTGGCCATGCCGGGATGGTCAGCATCGACATCGTCAATCCCGTGCGGCAGTCCATCGGTCCGGACGAGACCCGGGGTTCGGGCCGCGGACTGACGCTGCTGCGGCAGCGCGTCGCCGCCATCGGGGGCGTGGCGGCGGTGGATGCGGGGCGCGAGAGGTTCACCGTCAAGGCGATCATCCCCCTGGCCGAGGCGGCGGGGCACGGATGACCGAGGACCCCATCCGCGTCGTCATCGCCGACGACCAAGAGGTGATCCGGGATTCGTTCCGTGAGTACCTGGACGCGCTGCCCGACATCGAGGTGGTCGCGGTCGCCGAGAACGGTGCCGAGCTGGTGCGGCTCGTCACCGAGATCCCAGGCATCGACGTGCTGATCGTCGACGTTCGGATGCCGGTCCTGTCCGGCCTGGAGGCGGTGCGATCACTGTCCGCCTCGCACGCGCGTCCCGCCGTCATCGTCGTCACCACGTTCAACGTGGAGTCCTACGTCGAGATGGCGATCACCTACGGCGCCAGGGGTTTCCTGCTCAAGGACTGTGCACCGGAGGATCTGGCCGACGCGGTGCGCGAGGTGCACGCCGGGGGTGTCGTCCTCGCGGAGCCCGCGACGGCGCACGTGTTCTCGGCCATCCGGCCGAGGGCGGCCACCGATCCGGTCGCCAGTCGGCTCTCCCATCGCGAGCGCGAGGTCCTCACCCTCATCGGAGCCGGACTCACCAACGGGGAGATCGCGGAGCACCTGTTCGTCGCGGAGTCGACGGTGAAGACGCACGTCCGCGCGCTCCTGGTGAAGCTCCAGTGCCGGGATCGGGTCGCCCTGGTGCGGGTGGCCTTCCGAGGGGATCAGTGACGCCGCACCCGGTACACGGATCGGGCGGCGACGATGCTCAACGGGACACCGAGCAGCACCGTCAGAGCGAGCACCACCACCGTCTCCGACGGCTCGGTCCGTGATCCCCACGCCGTGGGAAAGACCCAGCCGACCGTATCCGCCAGGGCCGTTCCGCCCACCAGCGCCCCGAAGACGGTTCCGATGATCGCCCAGGCGAGACCGGCGACCTGGCCGGCCAGCTCGTTCACGACGGCCGCGAGGGCGATGAGCAGCCACCCCGCCGCGCACCACACGAGCACGTGCCGCAGCAGCGCGGCTCCGTCCGCGTAGCCCGCGGCGGCGAGTCCGATCCCGACGAGCGCACTCATCGCGACCACGACGGCGTCCATCGCTACGATCAACCGCCACCCGAGTCGTTCCGGCAGGAGCGAACGCGTGGCCACCGCGCGGATGCCCGTGCGGAGCCTCGCGATCCACAGGGCGGGGAGGACGGCGCAGCCGAGCGGGAGCGCCACGATCCCGAAGAACTCCGCGGCGTCCTCCGCCGGCCGCCACCGGGCGAGGAGGAGCGTGAGCGCGACCGTCGCGACGCACAGACCGGGCACCAGACCGCCGCGGAGGATCTGCACCAGCGCGCCGCCCGGGCCGTGGAGGCGGGCGGTGACGGCGTTCACCACGCGCGATCCCCGTCCGCGGTGGGAACGCCCGAGAGTGACTGCGAGCGAGCGGTACACCGCCGAGCCGGCGCCGGCGATGATCAGGGCGGCGAGAGCGAGCGAGGCGATCAGCGGCAGGACACCGCTGGGCAGGGACGCCCCGTCGAGCCCGGTACCGTTCGCATGCGTGCCGATGGCGTCGAGCGGGCCACGCAGTGACCACGCCGGGGGAAACGCCTGCCATCCCGGGGTTTCGACGAACTGCACTCCGATCACGATCGTCGCGAGCGCCGTCAGGGCCGTGCCCGCCACCGGCGCGATCAGACCGATCAGCACCAGCAGCGCGACGTACCACGCAGAGCCGATCACCGTCGTGCCGCCGAACCCGAGCGCCCAGGTGAGGGCGCTGCCGAGGGAGAGCCCCTGCGTGGTCACCGCGGAGAGCGCGAGCCAGACGGTGATCGCCACGATGTGATTGATGCACGTCCACGTGAAGGCCACGGCGAACCTGCCGGAGAGGATCATGCGGCCCGGAACTCCGCGCTGCAGAATCCCGCCCGCTGACTGCCGCGACTCGATACCGCTCATCATGCCGACGGTCAGGGCGGCGAAGCTCGGGCCACCCGCGACCACCCACAGATTGAGGTACGCCCGGGCGGAGTCCCAATCCGGGCTGCCGGCGGCGAGCTGAAGCCCGCAGGTGACGACGGTGAAGACTGCCGCGCCCACCGCCACGTAGGCCAAGGGTGAACGCCACCAGATCCGGGCCTGCGCACGGAGGTACCCGGGCCAGGAGTAGACGGTGGGACCGACGGACTCGTGCGGGCGCTGCCGGGTCGCGGGGATCGAGTGGCTCATCGCTCGACCGCCGGGGCGCTCGACATCGCGAAGTACGCACGCTCGATGTCGCCGTCGGGTGCGAAGTCCGCGAGACGCCCCTCGAACCGTGTCCGCCCCGAGACGATGCACCCGATGTCGTCCGCCGTCTCCGCCACCTCGCCGAGCAGATGACTGCTGAACAGCACCGCCCGCCCGCTCGCCGCGTACGACCGCATCAGCTCGCGCATGAAGCGGATCCCGGCGGGGTCGAGACCGTTCTGCGGCTCGTCGAGGATCAGCAGGTCGGGATCGCCGAGGAGCGCGATCGCAGTGGCGAGCCGGCTCTTCATCCCGGTCGAGTAGCCGCCCGCGCGACGATCCGCCGCATCTGCGATGCCCACCCGGTGCAGTACGTCATCGACGTGGGGCGATCCCAGTCCGAGGAGATCGGCGTGGACACGGACGTTCTGCCGGCCCGAGAGATGGGGGTAGAAAGCGGGCCCGTTGATCGATGCCCCGACCCTGCGCAGCGCGGAGCGTGTCCATGCCTCGCCGAACAGAGTCATCGATCCCGCAGTGGGCGTGAGCAGTCCGGTGATCATCGACAACGTCGTCGACTTGCCCGCACCGTTCGGACCCAGCAGCCCGTACACGCGCCCTGGGCGCACGACCATCGACACGTCCAGGACTCCGGTGCCGTGGCCGAACGTCCTACTGACGGAATCCAGGATCAAGCTGGGCGCAGAGGATCGCATGCGGTCAGTCTCCCCAGTCGTCGTCGCCTGAACATCCCCCTGTGGGGGGATTCGGCGGAGAACCCACCCCCGCATTCACACATCGCATCGATGGAATTCCCCCTCAGGGAGGATGTCTCACTCCGCCCTCGCACCGTTGACTACGAGACGAAGGCCGGATCCCCCGGTCGAAGACAGGAGGAAGTCATGAAGCCGAACGTGGTGGGGTGGGTCGCCGCCTGGGTCGCCGCCCTGGGATCACTGATCACTCCGACGCTGTGGCTGGTCGACACGCTCACGCGCACCATTCCCCCGGACGAGCTCGCCGACGCGAGGCGCAATGTCGGGCCCGAGCTGACGGCCGAGACATTGCGATCGAATCAGGTCACGGTGTCCGTCGCGATCCTCGCGGGCTACATCGTCCTCGCCGGCGCGTTCCTGGTGGCGGGCTACTTCGCGGCGCGGGGAGGCGCGATCAGCGCCGTGGTGATGGTGATCTGCTGCGCCATCGGGGTCGTGATGTGGTCGGGGTCGGCGATCGACGGGACCGCGGGATGGGCGCTGCGCGGAGTCATCACCGTCGCCGGGGTACTGGCGACGGTTCTCCTGATCGCCGATGGACGCCGTCGTCGTACCGCGTTCTCCGAGCGCCGGGCGATGGCCGCGGTGTAGCGCGGATCGCGCTGGAGGAGAGGGCCACGATCGCCCCTGTTCGCGGGCCACGGACGGAGGGGCGTCCGTTCGAGTGTTTACCCGGGCTTTGCCTGCTGATCACGTGTCACTTCTACATTGGCGGGGATTCAGCCCAGCCCACCCGATCAGCCCAGCTCAGCCCCAGGGAGACCCCATGCGCCTGCCCAACCTGCGCCTGCTCACCGACCACGACGGCAAGTCCGCGCGCTCGCACACCACGTGCAAGTACAAGTGCGGCAACCAGTGCTTCCGCGAGCACGACAACCAGTCGGACAACGAGTACTTCGGCGACATCACCCGGCGCACCGTGCTGCGCGGCGCCGGCGTGGCCGCGCTCGGCGCAGGCGCGGTGACCGTCCTCGCGGCGTGCGGCGACAACGGCTCGAGCGGCGCCGGAGCCTCCTCCAGCGCGCCCGCCGGCGCACCGTCGGAGAACGTGAACGCCCCGGGCTTGAACTTCTCCTCCATCACCCCGAACAAGGCCGACGCCGTCACCGTGCCCGACGGCTACGAGCAGGCCGTCGTGATCCGCTGGGGCGATCCCGTGCTGCCGGGCGCGCCGCAGTTCGACTTCGACAACCAGACGCCGGAGGCGCAGGCGCAGCAGTTCGGATTCAACAACGACTTCACCGATCTCATCCCGGTGGACGGCAAGCCGGACACGTTCCTCATGGTGTGCAACCAGGAGTACACGACCGGCGTCCACATGTTCAAGGGCTACAAGGAGGGTGACCCCACCGAGAACCAGGTGCGGGTCGAGATGGCCGCGCACGGCATCACGGTGGTCGAGGTCAAGGGCGAGCCCGGCTCCGGCAAGCTGACTCCCGTTCTGGGCGAGTACAACCGGCGCATCACCGCGTCGACGGAGTTCGAGCTGCGCGGCCCGGCGGCCGGCACCTTCTTCACCCGGACGAAGGCCGATCCGACCGGCACGCGGGTGCTGGGCACCATCGCCAACTGCTCGGGCGGCATCACGCCCTGGGGCACCATGATCTCCGGCGAGGAGAACTACACCAACTACTTCTCGGGCGCCGACAAGCCGCCGCTGGACGGCCTCAAGGAGGGCTGGAAGCGCTACGGCGTGGGCAAGGACGAGGACGCCCACCACTGGATGAAGTACGAGGACCGGTTCGACCTGTCCAAGGAGCCCAACGAGGTCAACCGCTTCGGCTACATCGTCGAGGTCAACCCGCACGATCCGAAGTCGACGCCGATCAAGCACTCGGCGCTCGGCCGGATGAAGCGCGAGGGCGGCAACATCTACGTGACGCCCGCGGGCGAGGTCGTGACCTCCTGCGGCGACGACTCGAAGTTCGAGTACATCTACAAGTTCGTCAGCTCGCGGAAGATCCAGCCGGGCAAGGGCGCCGCGGCCATGGAGTCCAACATGCGGATCCTCGACGAGGGCACGCTGTACGTCGCGAAGTTCGAGGGCCAGAAGGTCGAGAACGGCAAGGTCCCCGAGGGCGGCTACAAGGGCACCGGCACCTGGATCCCGCTGCTCACCACCAAGGCCGACGGCAGCGCGCAGTCCCACGTCGACGGGATGGCGGCGGAGAACGTCGCGCTGTGGACCCGCGTCGCGGGCGACAAGGTGGGCGCCACCAAGATGGACCGCCCGGAGGACGTCGAGCCGAATCCCAAGACCGGCAAGATCTACTGCGCGCTGACCAACAACACCGACCGCGGCGTCAAGGAGGGCCAGCCCGGGATCGACACGCCGAACCCGCGCGTGAAGAACAAGAGCGGCCAGCTGCTCGAGATCACCGACCAGCACACCGGGACCACCTTCGCCTGGGACCTGCTGCTGGTCTGCGGCGACCCTGCCGCGGCCGACACCTACTACGGCGGTTTCGACAAGACCAAGGTCTCGCGGATCAGCTGCCCCGACAACGTCACCTTCGACAGCGCCGGCAACCTGTGGATCTCCACCGACGGCACCAACGACACCTTCGACAGCAACGACGGCCTGTTCGGAGTCGTGCTCGAGGGCAAGGACCGCGGCCTGACCAAGCAGTTCCTCACCGTGCCGTTCGGCGCCGAGACCTGCGGCCCCGTCGTGCGTGACAACCGCGTGCTCGTCGCGGTGCAGCACCCGGGCGAGACCGACGACGCCACCGCCGACAAGCCCTCCTCGCACTGGCCCGACGGCGGCGACTCGCAGCCCCGCCCGTCGGTGGTCGCCGTGTGGAAGAAGTCGGGCGACATCGGGTCCTGACCCCGCTTCCTCCGGTCCGACGGTGCCGGGCGCGCCCGCGGGTGCGCCCGGCACCGTCGTTGCAACCTTTAGTATCGGATCATGACCTCCGCGTCCGAAGCACCCGACGCACCGTCGGCCCCGGCGCCCGACGCCGCGATCGACGACCTGGCCTCGCGCCTGCGCTCGCCCCTGCTGCAGCTGCACTTCCTGGTGCGGCGCAACACCCCCGGCCCCGACCTCACCCCGGCCCAGCAGGCCGCACTGCAGAGCCTGTTGCTGCTCGGTCCGGTGCGGATGGGCGAGCTGGCCCGCTACCTGCGGATCCGCCTGCCCTCGGCGACGAGCGCGGTCGACGGGCTCGAGCGCCTGGGACTGGCCGAGCGCAGCCCCGATCCCGACGACGGGCGCGCCGTCGTCGTGCAGCTCTCCGAGCACGGAACGCGGCTGACCTCCGAACTCGTGGAGGCGCGCAACGCGGTGCTCGCCGGGCACCTGAGTGAGCTCACCGATGAGGACCGCGCGAACCTGGACCGGGCGATTCCGGCCCTGCACCGGCTGATGGACCGGTACCGCGACGACCTCTGACCCGGCGATTCCGTCACAGGGCTTGATCTTCGTCGCCCTAATAGTTAGAGTTTCGTAGTATTCGAGAGGAGCTGCGATGACGACCACCGCCGCCGGTCACCGGACCGAGCACGCGCACCCGAGCCTGCGCGACACCCTGTCCCATCAACCCAAGGCGGTGTGGGTGACCGCCTTCGCCGCAGTGATCGCCTTCATGGGCATCGGCCTGGTGGATCCCATCCTGGTCTCGATCGCCGAATCGCTGCACGCGACGCCGAGCCAGACCACCCTCCTGTTCTCCTCGTACCTGGGCGTGCAGGTCGTGGCGATGCTCTTCATCGGCTGGTTCACCTCCATGTTCGGCGCCAAGCGCACCGTCATCGCCGGCCTGCTGCTCATCGTCGTCGCCTCCGCGGCCTGCGCCCTGGCGAACTCGATCGGCGTGCTGGTGGCCTGGCGCGCCGTCTGGGGACTGGGCAACGCGCTGTTCATCGCCACCGCCCTCGCGGTGATCGTCTCGGCGGCCACCGGCGGCCAGCAGGGCGCCATCCTGCTCTACGAGGCGGCCCTGGGCCTCGGCCTCGCCGTGGGCCCCCTGCTGGGCGCCGTGCTCGGCGGCGTGTCCTGGCGCGGACCGTTCGCCGGCACCGCCGTCCTGATGCTCATCGGCGCCGTCCTGTGCGCCACCATGCTGCGGCCCGATGCGGCCGAGGCGAAGGAGAAGCGGCGGCGCGAGGGCACCGTCTCCCCGCTCGCGCCTCTGCGCGCCCTGCGCCAGCGCGGCCTGTTCCTCACCGGCCTGGGCTCCGCCTTCTACACCGCGGCCTTCTTCACGATCCTCGCGTGGTCGCCGTTCGTGCTGCACCGCAGCGCCTACTTCGTCGGCGCGGTCTTCGTCGGCTGGGGGCTGCTGGTCGCCGTGAGCGGCGTGTGGCTGGCCCCGAAGGTCGCCGCGGCCCTCGGCGAGCGCGCCGGCTCGATCGCCGCCGTGCTGGTCTACGGCGCGCTGCTCGTGGTCGCCGCCATCGGGCACGAGAACGTGGCCGTCGTGGTCACCGTCGTCGTCCTGTCCGGCATCCCGTCGGGCGTGCTGAACACCCTGTTCACCGGCACCGCGATGTCGATCGCCGACGCCCCGCGTCCGGTCGCCAGCGCCGGCTACAACTTCCTGCGCTGGGCCGGCGGCGCGCTCGCCGCCACCCTCGTCGCCCACTTCGCGACCTGGTTCGGCAGCCCCGCGGCACCGTTCTACATCGGCGCCATCGCCTGCGTGATCGCCGCGGTCATCCTGACCCGGGTGAACGGCAAGGGCGCCGACTCCCACGAGGTGCCCGCCGAGGCCGCCCTGGTCGGCGACGCCGAGTTCTGATCCTCCCCCGCACGGCGCACCGTCGGCTCCCGTTCCCCGGGTCCGACGGTGCGCCGTTTCCGACTCCGACGGTGCGCCGTCGCGCCCGGCAGGGCCTCAGGACAGCCCGGCGAAGTCCTCGACGGACTCCTCGCGCCCGGCCACGATGAGCAGATCGCCCTCGGCGATCACCGAATCGAGCCCGGCGTGGAGGAACTCGCCGTCGCCGTGCTTGATGGCCACGACCGTGACGCCGTAGCGGGCACGGATCCCGCTCTCGCCCAACCGGACCCCGATCACCTCGCGCGGCGCGCGGGTCTTGCCCATCACGTAGCCCTCTTCGAACTCCACGTAGTCCAGCAGGCGTCGCCCGCCGACGAGGTGCGCCACGCGCACGCCCATCTCCTGCTCCGGCAGGACCACGTTGTGCGCGCCGATCCGCTGCAGGATCCGGCTCTGCTGTTCGGTGTTCGCCTTCGCCCAGATGTCGCGCACACCCAGGTCGACGAGCAGCGAGGTGGTCAGGATGCTGGCCTCGAGGTCGTCGCCGATCGCCACCACCACGTGCTCGAACGCGCTCAGGCCCAGCTGCCGCAGGGCCTCGAGGTCCGAGGTGTCGGCGACGGCGGCGTGGGTCAGCTGCTCCGCGTACTGCTGCACCAGTGCACGATTGGAGTCGACGCCCAGCACCTCGGTGCCCTGCTCGACCAGCTCGGCGGCGAGGGAGGCCCCGAACCGGCCGAGCCCCAGCACCGCGACGCGGTCACCGTCGTACGTCTGTTTCCTAGCCAATGATCGGACGCTCCTCGGGTCGGTCGTACCTACGGGAACGCTCGCGGAGTGCGAGCGCGGAGGCCAGGGTGATCGGTCCGATCCGCCCGACGAACATCAGCACCACCAGGATCAGCTGCGCCGCGGCGGGCAGCTTCGGGGTGATGCCGGTACTGAGGCCGACGGTGGCGAACGCCGAGATCGACTCCATCAGCACGTCATCGAGCCGGAACGGGGTCAGGTACTGCAGGGCCAGGGTCGAGGCCATCACGGCGCCCACGCCCATGAGGGCGACGGTGATCGCCTGCCGCTGCACGTCCGGCGCGATCTTGCGGCCGAGGGCGTGCACGTTCGGCTCACCGCGGACCTCGCTGTAGATGACGAAGGCGAGCAGCGCGAACGTCGTGACTTTGATGCCGCCGGCCGTGCCCGCGCTGCCGCCCCCGATGAACATCAGCACGTCGGTGACGAGCAGCGACTGGGTGTGCATGCCGCCGATGTCGATCGCGTTGAAGCCCGCGGTGCGCGGGGAGAGCCCGGAGAACGTGCCCGCGACGATCTTCGACCACCAGTCCATCGGGCCGAGGGTGGCCGGGTTCGCCCACTCGGTCGCGGTCACGGCGACGACGCCGATCACCGCCAGGCCGGCGTAGGTGATCAGCGTCAGCCGGGTGTGCAGGGTGAACCTGCGCGGCGCCCCCGCGTCGGCGCGGGCGCGGCGGATCGCGCGCAGGACCTCGACGATCACCGGCAGGCCGAGGCCGCCGATCACCAGCGCGAGCGCGATCGGGCCTAGGATCAGGGCGTCGGAGGAGAACCCGATCAGGTTGTCCGAGAACAGCGCGAAGCCCGCGTTGTTGTACGCCGAGACCGCATGGAAGACCCCGAGGTACGCCGCCCTGCCCAGGCCGTTGTCGTAGTGCAGCCAGAACCGCAGGGTCAGCGCCACCGCCACCGCGGTCTCCACCGCCAGGCTGATCGAGATGATCCGCAGCACCACCGTGCGACCGCCCGCAAGCGTCGGCGTGCGCGTCTCGGTCTGCGCGACGATCTGCAGCCGCAGCCCGATCCGCCCCGCCACGATCAGGCCGAGCAGCGACGCCACCGCCATCACGCCGAGGCCGCCGATCTGGATGAGCGCGAGGATGACCACCTGTCCGAAGGTGGACCAGTGCGTCGCGGTATCGACCACGGCCAGCCCGGTGACGCTCACCGCCGAGGTCGCCGTGAACAGGGCGGGCACGAACGCCGTGACCGTGCCGCCCACGGAGGCCGCGGGGGTCATGAGCAGGCCGGTGCCCACGAGCAGCACCAGGGCGAATCCTCCCGCGATGAGCCTGGTGGGCGATTCCCGGCGGGCCGGGGAACGGCGTCGCGTCAGCGCCATGCCTGCACTCCCCTCGGTCAGGACGCGAGTGTAGTCCCCGGTTCGCTACCGTGGGCCCCATGACCGACGACGCCCGCCCCCTCGCCCTCGTCACCGGTGCCTCCCGCGGACTCGGCGCCCACATCGCGCGCCGGCTCGGCGACTCGCACCGCCTGCTCCTCGGTGGGCGCCCCTCCCCCGCGCTCGACTCCCTCGTCGCCGAGTTCGACGGTGCCGCAGCCTTTCCGGCGGATCTCACCGATCACGATGCGGTGCGCGCGCTCGCTGCGCCGATCGAGCGCCTCGACGTGCTGGTGCACAACGCGGGCCTCGGGCGGATCGGCCGGATCGAGGACACCCCCACCGCGGACTGGCGGGAGATGTTCGAGATCAACCTGCTCTCCGTGGTGGAGCTGACCAAGGCGCTGCTGCCGGCGCTGCGCGAGGCGGGAGGGCACGTCGTGCTCATCAACTCCGGCGCGGGCAAGCGCGCGAACCCCGGCTGGGGCGCCTACGCCGCGAGCAAGTTCGGGCTGACCGCGTTCGCCGAGGCGCTGCGCGCCGAGGAGCCCGCCCTCCGCGTGACCAGTGTCTTCCCCGGACGCATCGACACCGAGATGCAGGAGGGGATCTTCGCCGCCGAGGGGCGCGCGTACTCCGCCGCGGGGCTGCTGCGCCCGGAGACGGTGGCCGGCGCCGTCGCCCAGGCGGTCGCCACCCCGGGCGATGCCCATCCCACCGAGATCGTCCTGCGGCCCCGCTGAACCCCGTGGCCCGGAACGGACGATCGGCGTAGGGTCGGGGCCGTGAGCAGCGAGTCGTGGGCAGAGACGGACGACTACCTGGAGCGGACCGTCGCCGTCGATGCGGCCGAGTTCGAGCCGATCCGTGCCGCGCAGGCCGAGGGCGGCCTGCCGGACATCGCGGTCTCCGCCACACAGGGCAAGTTCCTCTACCTGCTGGCGAGCATCGCCCGCGCCGACCGGATCCTGGAGATCGGCACGCTGGGCGGCTACAGCACCGCGTGGCTCGCGCGGGCCGTCGGGCCCGAGGGCTCCGTCGTCACCCTCGAATACTCCCCCGAGCACGCCGAGGTGGCGCGGGCGAGCCTCGACGCCGCGGGCCTCGGGGATCGGGTCGAGATCCGGGTCGGTCCCGCGCTCGACACCCTCCCGTTCGTCGACGGGCCGTTCGTGCTCGTCTTCATCGATGCGGACAAGGCGAACAACCGCGCCTACCTCGACTGGGCTCTGCGACTGAGCGTTCCGGGCACCGTCATCGTGCTCGACAACGTGGTGCGCCGCCTGCACGACGAGACCGCCGACGGCGAGGGCATCCGCAGCGCGCTGGAGCGGCTCGGCACCGATCCGCGCCTGGACTCCACTGCGCTGCAGACCGTCGGGATCAAGGGCTGGGACGGCCTGGCGATCGCGGTGGTGCGCTGATCAGGCGTCGTACGCCGGCAGCGTGATCGGGGACTTGTAGATCGAGTTCACCCGCTCCCCCGCCAGCCACTCCTGCAGCCGGGACGCCTCCACGTCGAGGGCCGCGCGCGCCTCGCGGGGCGTGCCGGGGGCGAGCACCGGAACGACGCCGCCGTCCTCCGCCTGCGCGTAGGCGCCGACGATACGGCCGTCCCACCACGCAGTGGTGCCCGCATTGCCGGCGCGGTCGAAGATCGCCGGGGCGAAGGCGGGATCGAGGTAGAAGTCGCGCTCCTTCCACCCCATCGGCGTGGGGTCCAGCGCGGGGAGCAGCGCCGCCCAGGGGTCGATCGGCTCGACCGGATCCTCGTCCTCCGGTAGTACCCATCCGCTGCCGTCGCGGTCCAATCGCACCGGCACGGCGCCGATCTCGGCCAGCGCCGCGCGGATCGCCGACTTGGTGGCGCCGAACCACCACACCACGTCAGCCTCGGTGGCGGGCCCGAAGACGCGCAGGTACTCGCGCACCAGCACCTCGTAGGCCTCGGCGGGATCGGTGCGCTCGACGGGTGCTCCGAGCCACTCGTCGGCGCGGGTCCACAGGTTCCGATTCACCCGCCAGTGGCTCTCGTTGTGGGCGCGCACCAGCTGCCCCGACGCACCGAGCCACGTGAGAACTCTGGGCGCCAAGTGCATCTCACCGCCGTACTTCTTGCCCTCGGACATCATCACCTTGCCGTCGAGCTCGGGCAGTTGCTCGCGGAGCTGCACGGCGCTGAGCTCGCAGCCGCGAAGAGCTCCGAGGACCGCGGAGCGCGCCTGGACGAGCCAGGCCGCGCCGTCGTCGGCGATACCGCCACGAACCGCGTCCTTCGCGATCTTCGCGTGCTCCTGGGCCGCGACGCGATCGGACGGGCCGCTCAGCGCAGGGCCGTACAGCTCGCGGGGGAAGACGAACATGGTGCGCCGCATCGCGAGCTGCTTGACCAGGGACCGTCGGTCGTAGAGCTCGCACTCCAGGTCTCCGATCGCGAAGCCGTCCGTACGGGCGTGGACCGAAAGGTACGGGGTCGCCGGCTCTGTCGCGTGCAGCACGCCGACTGCGCGCACCGCATCGAGAACCGACGACACGCGATACTGCGGGGCGAGCGCGTGGCGGCGACCCATGCGGGCGCGGCGTTCGGCGTCGTCGATCAGTCGCATCCGGTTCCCCCTCGTCGCTCACCAGGCTAGAGCATTCCGCGCGTCATCGCTATTGTGTTCTATTTCGTGGCTTTCATCGAATCTCGGCGTAGACTTGCAGTAGCGCAAGGAGGTCGATGATGCTCGAGACGAACACTGCTGCTGAATATCTCGATGCGCTCGCCTCCTTCGAACACGCCTCGGAGAAGCTCGCCGCGGCCAACCCCGTGATGCTGTCCTCCCCCGAGGTGCTCGATGCGCTCCGTCGGCTCGAGTGCGCCGCCCGCAAGGTCCCCAGCAGCCAGCACTGGCTCACCGAAGTCGGCATCGAGCAGGGCCTCCACTCGCAGCTCGGTTACACCGGCGCGAAGGAGATGCTGGTCGATCACTTGCATCTGGCCGGATCGGAGGCGCAGGACCGTATCCGGGGCGCCCGCTCTCGCGCACCGCGACAGGAGCACGGCCACGCGCCGGGGCCCGTCCGCGCGGTGCTCGCCGCCGCCCAACGGGAGGGACTGCTCTCCGAACGACATGCGGTGTCGATCGAGAAGGCACTCGACAAGTGCTCGCGCAAGCTGTCCCATCCCGAGCTCCACGACCTGGAGGACATGCTGGTCACCGCCGCCGTCGGCGGGTGCACCCCGGACGACATCGCCGCGCTCGGGCGCCGCGCGTACGAACACATCGATCCCGACGGTGCCGAGCCCTCCGCCGAGGACATCGCTCGCGCCCGCGAGCTCACCGTCGGCCCACAGGGTGCCGATCTGATGTCGGGACTGGCCGGGGCGCTGTCGCCGGAGGCGCGAGCGCTGATGGACGTGGTGCTGGCGAAGTTGGCCCGCCCGGGCGTGAACAACCCCGTCGACGCGGAAGCGCCGGTCGACATGGACGACGCCGATGCCGTTGCGGCCGCGGCGAAGCGGGATCACCGCACCGCGGCGCAGCGCAACCACGACGCGCTCGTGGCGGCGCTGCGGGCCGTGATCGCCTCCGGCGCGCTCGGGCAGCACCGCGGGCTCCCCTGCGTTCCGATCATCACCCTCGGCATCGATCAGCTCGAGTCCGAGAACGGCATCGCGACCACCGCCACGGGCGGGCGGCTCCCCGTCGAGGATGCGCTGCGGATGATGGGTGCGAACCCCCGGTACGTCCTGCTACTGGATGTGGTCGGACGCCCGCTGTACCTCGGGCGGGAGAAGCGGCTCGCCTCGGCGGATCAGCGCATCGCGCTGTACGGCTCGGAGAAGGGTTGCAGTGCACCGCGTTGCGATGCCCCGGCCACACGGTGCCAGGTCCATCACATCACCGAATGGGCGGACGGCGGGCGCACCGACATCGACGTCCTGACACTCGCCTGCGACGCGCACCACGGCAAGGTCGTCCCCAGCCGCGACGGGGTCCGGCGGGGCTTCGAGACCATCACCCTGCCCGAGGACGACGAATCCGCGGGCCGCACGGGATGGCGGCGCACCGCCGATCCCACCGGAGAGTTCCGAATCAATCACCGGCGCCATCCGGCGGAGCTGTACCGCCTCGCCGTCGAGCATCACCGGCAGCGGCACCAGCAGTACGCCGATGCCTGGCGGGAGCAGGACGAGCGCGCGCTGTACCGCGAGTTCGTGGGCACCATCCACGACGACATCGCCGCGATCCTCGACGGTCCCCACGGCCCGCCACTCCTCGAGGATCTGCTCGCCGAACACGACGCCGACAACCACTGGCGCATGGATCCGCCGTGGCCGATGGACGGTTACGCCGCGGCGTGACCGAGATTGCGCGCCAGCCGATCCCATCCCGGACCGGTGAGGTCGCGGAGGGCGTGACTGCGGCCGCCGAGCGCCACGAGCACCGCCTCGCCGGGGCCGCGCACCTCGGGGCCGCGACCGAAGGCCCAGTCCAGATCGTCGGCGATCAGGCGCACTCCCCTGCCGTGCACCACGCCGCGGATCGGCGGCGCCCAGAGCGAGAAGTCCAGCGCGGGGCGCAGGCGCGCCGCGGGGATCGACCGCGGCAGGCCGAGCGGGCGGCGGATGTCCTGCTGGTGGTGCATACCGTCGGTCAGGGCGACACGGCAGCCGAACGCCGTCACCAGTCCACGCGGATCGAGATGCCGGCGGACGGTCTCGATCAGCTCGTCGGTGCTCTGCTCCGCGAGGTACTCGATGCCCAGTGCGTTCGGGCCGCCCGGGTAGCGCAGTCCCGTGATGATCCGCCGGGCCGTCTGCGCGGGTGTGAGCATGTCGTAGCTGAAGTGATGGGCCACCACGTCGCGCACCGTCCAGCCCTCGCACAGACTCGGCGTGGCCCATTGGTCCGGGGTCAGGGTCTCGATGAGTTCGAGCAGGCTCGTGCGCTCCGCGAGTGCCAGTGCCCGAACCGAGCCGATCATGTTCACTCCTCCGCAGGATGCCACAGGTCGTCGCCCTCATCCTTGACGAAGACGCGCCCCTGCGGCTCGACTTCGACCACATCGGTGAGCCAGTAGGTGTCCCCCGGCGCCCACCCCGCGATCACCGAGTGCACCCCCGGCTCCACCTCGATCGCGGTGCCCCCCACGGAGAGGTACGCACTCACGATAAGGTGGACCGCGTCATACTGCGCGGCGACGGCCACCCAGTCGGGCATCACCCAGTCAGTCGCCACCAGACCCGACGACCAGTACCAGCTTCCCCGCATCAGGTTCGTCACGTCGAGCGGGTACCTGCGGCATAGGTCAGCCCAGCCATGCCCGGAATCCAACTCCAGAACTCGGCCCCCTCCTCGCGCACGACGAACCACCGCGTTCGTCTGGCCGAACCCGTCCTCGACGAGATAGAGCCCCGCCGGCTCGCCCGACGGAGCCGGGCAGGTCACGGTGAGTCCAGCCGGCGGCGTCGACCACCATTCACCGCCGACCGCCCTTCGCGGATGCCGGCCGCGGTTGTACGACGCGCGATCCTCGGCCGCGCGTCTCCCAGAACGCCACACCGCAAGGCGCTCGCCGGGTGGCGTAGCCGACCAGTTTCCGTGCTGGGGATGGAGTTCGACCTCGTACTGCACGGGCGACAGCCCTGCCGTCCACCACTCCGCAGCGGGACTCTGAGCGATGATCCCCGCGATCCTGGCGAGCGCAGGCTTCAATTCCGGGCGCGATGCGAGGAGGCCGCGGGGCTTCTGCCAGTACATCGCCTCGTCGACGATCACTTCCAGCGCGAGCCTGACCCACAGGTCGTCGATCGACGCGAGCTCGGCCAGCGCATCGATGAGGGCCTCGACGTGTACCTCCGCCCCCAGATCGAGGCGAATCGCTTCCGGTGAGAACCAACCCGTCTCGACGCTCGTGTCCAGCTCGGTACTGATCAACCGATCGGCCTGCGAAACACGCTCGTCCGCGAGACACGCCGCCAGCAGACACAGCGCACGCCCGCGGGGGCCGGCCATGAGCTTCTCGGCGAGCGAGGTCATGGCCGGGCTCCCCTGTTACGGAACGATGTTGACGAGCTTGCCCGAGACGACGATGACCTTGCGGGGAGCACCGTCGAGCAGCTCGGCGACCTTGGGCTCGGCCAGGGCGGCCGCTTCGAGGGCCTCGTCGGAGGCGTCGGCGCCCACGGTGATCCGGGCACGGACCTTGCCCTTGACCTGCACCGGGATCTCGACGGTGTCCTGCACCAGCCACTGGCCCTCGGCCACCGGGAAGGGGCCGTGCGCCAGGGACTCGGTGTGGCCCAGTCGGTTCCACAGCTCCTCGGCCAGGTGCGGGGCGACGGGTGCGAGCATCAGCGCCAGCGGCTCCGCCAGCGCACGGGGTGCGCCGCCGGGGTACGCCTTCGTGAGGTGGTTGGTCAGCTCGATCAGCTTGGCGATGGCGGTGTTGTCGCGCATCTCCGCGTAGTCCTCGCGGACGCCGGCGATCGTCTTGTGCAGCACCCGCATCGACTCGTCGGACGGGGTCTCGTCGGTGACGCGGACGGCGCCGGTCTCCTCGTCGACCACCGCGCGCCAGGCGCGCTGCAGGAAGCGCTGGCTGCCGACGACGTCCTTGGTCGCCCATGCGCGGTCCTGATCCAGCGGCCCCATCGACATCTCGTACACGCGCAGGGTGTCCGCGCCGTACTCGCGGGCGATGTCGTCCGGGGCGACGGAGTTCTTCAGGGACTTGCCCATCTTGCCGTGCTCGCGGGTGACCTCCTGCTCGCCCAGGAAGAACTTCCCGTCGCGCTCGACCACCTCGTCGGCCGGGACGTAGACGCCGCGGGAGTCGGTGTAGGCGTAGGCCTGGATGTAGCCCTGGTTGAACAGCCTGTGGAAGGGCTCGCGGCTCGAGACGTCGCCGCGGTCGAAGAGCACCTTGTGCCAGAAGCGGGCGTAGAGCAGATGCAGCACCGCGTGCTCCACGCCGCCGACGTACAGATCCACGCCACCGGGATCCTGGGCGCCGTTGACCTCCGGCCGCGGGCCCATCCAGTAGGCCTCGTTCTCCTTGGCGCAGAACGCCTCCGAGTTGGTCGGATCCACGTAGCGCAGCTGGTACCAGGAGCTGCCGGCCCACTGCGGCATGACGTTCGCGTCGCGGGTGTAGTCCTTGAGGCCGTCGCCCAGGTCCAGCTCCACGTGCAGCCAGTCGGTGGCCTTGGCCAGCGGGGGCGAGGGCTCGGAGGCGGAGTCCTCCGGATCGAAGGCCACGGGCGCGTAGTCCTCGACCTCCGGGAGCAGCACCGCCAGATCGGATTCCGGCAGGGCGTGCGGCGCACCGTCGGCGTCGAAGACGATGGGGAAGGGCTCGCCCCAGTACCGCTGGCGCGCGAAGAGCCAGTCGCGCAGCTTGTACTGGACGGTGCCCCGGCCGGCGCCCTTCTTCTCCAGGTACGCGATCACGGCGGCCTTGGCCTCGACGATGCCCAGGCCGTTGATGTCCAGCTCGGCGTTCGCGGAGTTCACCGCGGGCCCCTCGCCGGTGAAGGCCTCGTCGACGACACCGGCCTCGTTGCCGATGACCTCGACGATGGGCAGGCCGAACTTCGTGGCGAACTCGTGGTCGCGCGCGTCGTGGCCGGGCACCGCCATGATGGCGCCGGTGCCGTAGCCCATGAGGACGTAGTCGGCGATGAAGACCGGGATCTCGGCGCCGCTGAGCGGGTTCACCGCAGTGGTGCCCAGGAAGACGCCCGTCTTCTCCTTGCCCTCCTGGCGCTCGAGATCGGACTTCGCCGCGATCGACGCGCGGTAGGCGGCGACGGCCTCGCGGGGGGTCGCGGCGCCGCCGGTCCAGCGCTCGTCCACACCGGCGGGCCAGGCGGAGGCGGTCAGCGTCTCGACCAGCGGATGCTCGGGGGAGAGCACCATGTACGTCGCGCCGAACAGGGTGTCGGGACGGGTGGTGAAGACCTCGATCCGCTCGTTCGCGGCGACGAAGGCGACGCGCGCGCCGTGGCTGCGGCCGATCCAGTTGCGCTGCATGGCGCGCACCGACTCGGGCCAGTCCACGCGGTCCAGGTCGTCGATCAGGCGGTCGGCGTAGGCGGTGATGCGCATCATCCACTGCCGCAACTGCTTGCGGTAGACGGGGAAGTTGCCGCGCTCGCTGCGGCCGTCGGCGGTGACCTCCTCGTTGGCGAGGACGGTGCCCAGGCCCGGGCACCAGTTCACCAGCGAGTTGCTCTCGTAGACCAGGCGGTGATCGTCGAGCACCGCGGCCTTCTCCGCCGCGCTCAGCGCGCTCCAGTCCCGTCCGTCGTCCAGCTTGCGTGCGCCGGAGTCGAACTCGGCCTCCAGCTCGGCGATGGGCCGAGCCCGGTCCTGGGCCGCGTCGTACCAGGAGTCGAAGATGCGCAGGAAGATCCACTGCGTCCAGCGGTAGAACTCGGGATCCGTGGTGGAGATGCGGCGCCGCTCGTCGTGGGCCAGACCCAGCGTGGCGATCTGCTCGAGGTAGCGCGTGATGTTCTTCTCGGTGGTGATGCGCGGGTGGGTGCCGGTCTGGACGGCGTACTGCTCGGCCGGCAGGCCGAAGGCGTCGTAGCCCATCGTGTGCAGCACGTTGGCGCCGTTCATCCGGTGGTAGCGGCCGAAGACGTCCGTCGCGATGAAGCCCAGCGGGTGCCCGACGTGCAGGCCCGCACCCGATGGGTACGGGAACATGTCGAGGATGAACAGCTTCTCGGCGGGGAGCGCACCGTCGCCCTGCAGGGGCCCGACGGGGTTCGGGGCGTGGAAGACGCCACCGTCGCGCCACTGCTCGCGCCACCGCTGCTCGATGGTGCCCGCGAGCTCGGCCGTGTACCGGTGGGCGGGGCCGGCCGAGGGACTCTGTTCAACGTTCTGCGTCACCCCACCAGCCTAAATCGTGCCCCTGATCGGACGAAATTCGCGCCGAACCTACACTGGAGGGGTGTTCGTGCTGGTTGTGATCCTCGCTGTGGCCGCGGTGGCGGCCGTCGTCGTGGGCGGTGCCGGGCTCGCCGGCCGCCTGCCGGAGAACGGCTTCGTGGGCGTGCGCACCGAACAGACCCTCTCCGACCCGCTGCTCTGGCGCACCGCGAACCGCGTGGCCGGCCCCGGCCTGGTGGGTGCGGGCGTCATCTTCGCGGCCGGCGCGCTGATCGGTCTCGCGATGGATGCACCCTGGTCGTTCGTCACCGTCGGCGTCGCGGTGCTCGCGGGCCTGTTCCTGGCCGGTTTCGGCGCGCTGCAGGGCGCACGGGCCGCATCGATCCAGGCCCGTCTGCAGATGCCGGAGGCCACCTGCTGCAGCGCGGACGAGGCACCGTCGGACGACCCGGCCGCCGATTGCGGCGTGACCGGCGGCTGCGGCGCGTGCGCCCTCAAGGGCATGTGCGACCACGAAGCGCGCCCCGCGTGACGCGATGAAGAAGCTCCTCGACAAGCTCTCCATCGACGGCTTCATCCTGGCGATCTTCGCCGCCGTCGGCATCGCCGCGCTCTTCCCCGCGCAGGGGAGCGCGGTGCCGGTCGTCGACGGTGCCGTCACCGTCGCCATCGCGGTCCTGTTCTTCCTGTACGGCGCCCGGATCCACCCGAAGGAGGCCCTCGCGGGCCTGAAGCACTGGCGCCTGCACGTGGTGATCCTGAGCTTCACCTTCATCGTCTTCCCGATCATCGGCGTCCTGCTGCGGTTCGCGCCGGAGGTGCTGCTGCGTCCCGAGCTGTACGCGGGCGTGCTGTTCCTGACGCTGCTGCCGTCGACGGTGCAGTCCTCGATCGCGTTCACCTCGATCGCGGGCGGCAACGTGCCGGGCGCGATCGTGAGCGCCTCGGTGTCCAACCTGCTCGGCGTCTTCATCACCCCGCTGCTGGTCCTGGCGCTGATGGCGACCACCGGCGAGGTGCAGTTCCACAGCAGCTCGATCATCGACCTGTGCCTGCAGCTGCTCCTGCCGTTCCTGCTCGGCCAACTGTTGCGGCCGTGGGTGGGCGGTTTCGTCACCAAGCACGCCGCCGCGCTGAAGTACGTCGACCGCGGCTCGATCGTGCTGGTGGTCTACTCCGCGTTCTCGGCGGGCATGCGCGAGCACATCTGGAGCCAGGTCTCCTGGGTGGGCGTCGTGCAGCTGGTCGTGCTGTCGGTGGCGCTGGTGCTGCTCATGCTGTGGATGACCCGAGCGACCGCCGAGAAGATGGGCTTCGACCGGGCGGACATGATCGCGGTGCAGTTCTGCGGCACCAAGAAGTCGATGGCCACGGGCCTGCCGATGGCCGCGGTGCTGTTCGCCGGGCAGCCGGTGGGCCTGCTGGTACTGCCGCTGATGATCTTCCACCAGCTCCAGCTGATGATGTGCGCCTGGCTGGCCGCGCGGTACGGGCGCGAGCTCGAGCCGGAGTCCGTCCCGGCCTGAGCCGCGGCGCCCGGGACACCCGCGGCGCAGCGCCCGCCTCCCACCGCGCGACGCGCCGAAGCGCCGGCGTCAGGCCGCAGCGGGCGCGGGTTTCCGGTGCGCGCGGAGCATCATGATCCCCACCGGGACGATCGCCAGGTCGACCACGACGTCGACGGTGTTGAGCGACCCCGCCCGGATCGCCCCGCAGTAGTCGCCGAACACCACGGCGGTGAGCGGGAAGACCGTCGCCGCGGTGTATCCCCACCGCTCTCCGACCAGCACCATCAGGAGGATCACGCCGTAGGCGAGGGCCAGCCCGATGCAGGTCGTCTTGTACGCGCTCATCGGTATGACCAGCGCGCGGGCCAGGTGCACGAGGACCGCCGAGGCCAGCAGGACCCCCAGCGCCATCCGCAGACGACGGCACCCGCGCAGCGGTTCGCCGAGTCCGAACATTCGATGCACCTCCGTACTGGAAAGGTAACTGGCTACACTCGTTGTCACTAGCCGAGGTAATAGTACGGGTAGACTGACTATCGTGTCCAGACGGAAATTCAGCGTGATCGATGAGGTGACGTTCATCGATCCGCCCCCTACCGCGCGGATCCACATCCTGGCCCGCCGCGTCGGGGCGATCATCGCCGACATCCTGCTGGAAACGGTCCACGAGTACGAGCCGCGCCTGCGCCCGGGGCACATGCGCGTGCTCGCACTGGTGAACGGGTCCCCGAAGCGCCTGATCGACATCGCGGCCGCGCTCGGCACCACCAAACAGTCGGTGGCGCCCAGCGTCGCCGAGCTCGTGGACTGGGGCCTCGTGGTCCGCACCGTCGACGATCAGGACCGGCGCGCACGCACGCTGACGCTCACCCCGTACGGCGCGACGGTGACAACGGCGATGCTGGGCCGCTCCATCGCGCTGGACGAGGAGTGGGGCCGCCTCCTCGGGGACGACGTCGAGGTCTGCCGCTCCGCGCTGTGGCGGATCATCCAGTCGCAGCGCCCGACGGACGGGTGAGGGTCAGGCGACCGCCGGCTGTGCCGCGGCCGTCACGAACAACGGCTCGAGCCGGGGCAGGATCCACTCCCGGCTCAGCGGCGTGGGCTGATTCAGCGCGATGACCGTCTGCAGGTCGACGACCTGCGTCGTGCCGCCGCTGACCTGCGGCAGGCCCGCGTATCCCGGCAGGCCCCGCAGATCCGCGGCCGTCGCGCCGTTCGGGTAGATCACCATCAGGTTCGAGGCGATCCGAGGGAGCAGCTCCAACGAGACCGGGGTGCGCCCGCCCTGCGCGCCCGCGCCGGTCGCGAACTGCGGATCGTCCTTGATCGCCTTCGGCAGCGTCATCCCCAGCTCGGCGAACATCGTGTTGGTCGGGTCGGCGCTGGAGGAGACGACGTTGAACGTGCTGTTCGCGGCGAGGTACTGCGCGAGCACCGCCGACTTGCCCTGCAGGCCGGGGTGCCGCTCGCGGACGGCGGCGAAGCGCGCCTCGTCCTCGGCCAGGATCCGCGCGACCGCGTCCTGCTCGCCCAGGATCCGTCCGAGAGCGCGCAGCTGCACGTCCCAGGCCGCTCGCGAGCCGTTCTCCTCGATGCCGCCGAGCACCTTCGTCACCGCGGAGAGCCGGTCGAACGTGCCCCGGTCGAGCACGTAGTCGTCGCCCACGAACAGGTCCGGCCGGTACTTCGCGATCTCCTCGACGGGCATCGACTTCTTGTCCGGGGAGGTGATGACCGGGATCCCGTCGAGCCGCGTGCCGTGCCACGGGGCCGGCAGCGGGAGGCCCGCCTCCACCACGGCGACCGGCGTGATGCCCAGAGCCAGCAGGTTGTCGATCGAGTAACCGGTCGCCACGACGCGGGCCGGCCCCACGGGGAACTCCGTGACGCCGTTGACCTGCGTGATCGTGACCGTGCTCCCGGCGGGGGCGGCACCGTCGGAACCCGCCCCACCGCAGGCGGAGGCGATCAGCCCGACCATCGACAGGGCCGCGATCAGCCCGACGCGCATCCGTTTCATGAACCCTCCTCGCGCCAGGAAGGTCAGCCTAACCTAACGAATCAGTTGACGGAAACGTCCACCGGATGGGTGGCCAGCAGCGCGGTCGGCAGGCCCTGCCGGCGCAGCACCTTGCCCCACAGATCCACGCTGGACGGGACCAGCACGTCGGTGTGCAGGGAGCCGCAGGGGATCCAGTCGTCGCGGCCCAGCTCGTCGTCGAGCTGGCCCATGCCCCAGCCGCTGTACCCGGCGAAGACGCGCACCCCGTCGAGCAGCTCGTCCATCATCTCCACGTCGGAATCGAGATCGACGAGCACGACGCGGCCCGCGACGGGCTGGAGCCCGCGGATGCCGCTCGCATCGACCCCCGCCTTGACCACGCCGAGGCACAGCGCCGCGGTCTGATTCACGGGGCCGCCGACGAAGACGGCCTTCGGCTTGGCCGCGAGATCGTGCCAGCGGGGGAGCACCCCGTGGACGGCGGACTCGCTGGGGCGGTTCAGCACCACGCCCAGGCTCCCCGACTCGTTGTGCTCGATCAGGTACACGACGGTGCGCGAGAAGGTGGGCTCGATCAGCTCGGGGGAGGCCACCAGCAGCGTGCCCGGGGACACCTCGAAGCCCGCGCCCGCGGACTCGCCGGAGGACGCGCCGCCCGGTGCGGATTCATTCGAACGATCAGGACCCACGCCACCATCATGGCACGCGGAGCACCATCCGGGTCCGCCGACGGGGAAGGCTTCGCGCCGATACGCTGTAGCACGTGACGACCTGCCGAGCGGGCGCGCCGACGGCCGCCGCGAAACCCGCCTGGCGGACCTTCCGCGACCTGCCCGACCTGCTGCGCCTGCTCGGCGTCCGGCTGCTGAGCCAGTACGCGGAGGGGCTCTTCCAGGCCGGGCTCGGCACGGCCATCGTCTTCAACCCCGAACGGAGCGCGTCGCCGGCGGACATCGCCGCCGGCCTGGCCGTGCTGCTCCTGCCCTACTCGGTGATCGGCCCGTTCGCGGGTGCGCTCCTGGACCGGTGGGACCGGCGCCGGGTGTTCATCGTCGCCAACCTGGTGCGCGCGCTGCTCATCGCGGGATGCGCGGGCGTGCTCGCGTCGGGCGCGGGGGAGACGGCGATCTTCGTGGTCGCCCTCGCCGTCGGCGGCGCCGGGCGGTTCGTCGGCTCGGGCCTGTCCGCCGCGCTGCCGCACGTCGTGGACCGGCCACAACTGGTGGCGATGAACTCGGTGACCACGACCCTCGGGGCGGGCGCCACCGCGCTGGGCGCCAGCACGGCCGTGGGCCTGCGCGCGCTGTTCGGCTCCGACGACGCCGGCGGCGCCGGGGTCCTCGCGTGCGCCGCTCTCGTCGCCGTCCTCGGCGCGCTGCTCGCCACCCGGTTCCCGGCGGGCGTCCTCGGCCCCGACCACGACGTCACCGGCAAGCACGAGAGACCGTCGACCGCGCTGAGCGAGGTCGCCGCCGGCCTCGCCCACGGCGCGCTCGCCGCCTGGCGCGCTCCCTCGGTCGCGGCCGCCCTGACCGGCATGGGGGCGCACCGCGTCGTCTTCGGCTTCAACACGCTGATGCTGCTCCTGCTCACCCGGCACCACTTCACCGACGGCGCGCTCGGGCTCGCCGGCTTCGGCGCGGTCGCGGGCGCGACAGCGGTCGGCATGTTCGTCGCCGCGGTCCTCACGCCGATCTCGGTGGCCAGGTGGGGGCGCCGCACCACCGTGGTCGGGGCCCTCGTCGCCGCGTGCCTGACCCAGCTCACCGTGCTGACGCTGCACTTCGCCGTCCTGGTGGCCGCCGCGGCGGTGCTCGGGCTCGCGGGCCAGGTGGTCAAGCTGTCGGGCGACGCCGCGATGCAGATGGACGTGCCCGACGAACGTCGCGGGCAGGTCTTCGCCTTCCAGGACGCGCTGTTCAACGTGACCTTCGTGGGCGCGGTCGCGTTCGCCGCCGCGGTGGTCCCGTTCGACGGTGCCTCGCGCCCCCTCGCCGCCGCCGGCGCCGTCCTCTACGGGGTGGCGGTGGTCGCGGTGGTGCTGCTCTACCGCCGCACGGGAACCCCGGAGGTCGCCGGCGCGTCCAATTGATATGGGGGACGAGCTGATCGAGTACTGGTTCGGCGACGGCGGCGCCGTCACCCGCTGGACCTCGCCGGGGGAGCAGGGTGCGGTGCTGCTCGACTTCGACGGGGACGGCCTCCTCGACGATGCGATGGTCGACCTGGACGGGGACGGTCGCGCCGACGTCGCGGCCCTCGACCTCGACGACGACGGCACCCGCGAGGCCGCCTTCCGCGACGACGGGTCGGGGCTCTGGGCCCAGGCGGCGCCCGGCGCGGGCCGGCCGCCCGGGCCGGAGGGGCCCGGTCCCGGCGGCGGGCCGGAGCAGGGGCGCGTCGAGGCCGTGGAGCGGGCGGCACCGTCGGCCTGCCCGATGCCGGGCGCCGCCCGGGTCCCGCAGCCCCCGCCGGACGCCGGCCCGGCGACCACGGTCACCCCCGTGCCGGCGGAACCCGGACAGCCCGCGCGGCAGGCTGTCGCGGACACGGACGGCGACGGTGCGCCCGACGTCCTGCTCTTCGACACCGACGGTGACGGGACCGCCGACGGCGCGACCGATCTGCATCAATAGGAATCGGATCTTTTGCTTGGTGCGTTCGGCGGATAGGCTCCTCACATGCGCACGTCTCTGCGAACCGCCGCGGCGGTCACCCTGCTGGTCGCGTCCACGACGGCCGCGGCGGGGGGCGCCACCGCCGCGCCCACTCCTTCCCCGAGCCCGGCGAAGACCGTGGTCGTCGACGTGCGCACGCACGTCTTCCTCGTGCCCGCCGACGAGGTCGCGCCGCGGACCACCGTCTACGCCGACGGCCGGATCATCACCAAGCCCGTCTCGTCCACGGCCTCCGGAAGCGGGCTCGTCGAGCTGCGGGGCACGCAGGCCGATGTCGCGGACCTGCGCTCGATCACGGAGAAGGTGCTGCGCAACCGCCCGGACTACGACCGGAAGATCCAGATCTTCGACGGTTGGATCGTCTCCGCCACCGTGCGCACCGCCGACGGAACCGAGCTCAAGGCCACCGTCGACAATCCCGAACCCCGCGGCTGGAAGGCCCTGAGCACGCTGCCGAGCGAGCTCGACAAGCGGATCGCGGCGATCCCCGGACCGCGCACGCCGTACACCGCGCCCCGCTGACCCGGCCCCGGACTCAGCCCCGGCGCTCGGCCCACCACTTCTGCAGCTCGGCCTCGGCCTCGTCGCGATCGAGGGGGCCGCGGTCCAGGCGCAGCTCCTTGAGGAACTTCCACGCCGCGCCCACCTCGGGCCCGGGCTCCAGCCCGAGCAACTCCATGATCGCGTTGCCGTCGAGATCGGGGCGCACGCGCGCGAGATCCTCCTTGGCGGCGATGTCCTCGATGCGGCGCTCGAGGCCGTCGTAGGTGGCCTGCAGCCGCGCGGCGCGACGCTTGTTGCGCGTCGTGCAATCGGCCCGCACCAGCTTGTGCAGGCGGGGGAGCAGGGGACCGGCGTCGGTGACGTAGCGGCGCACGGCGGAATCGGTCCACGGGGAGTCGACGTAGCCGTGGAAGCGCAGGTGCAGGAAGACCAGCTGCGCGACGTCCTCGATCACGGCCTTCGGGTAGGCCAGCGCGCGCATCCGCTTGCGCACCATCTTCGCGCCCACCACCTCGTGGTGGTGGAAGCTGACGCCGCCGTTCGGCTCGTGCCGACGGGTGTCGGGCTTGCCGATGTCGTGCAGCAGCGCGGCCCAGCGCAGGATGAGGTCCGGATCGGACTCCTCCAGGTCGATGGCCTGCCGGAGCACCGTCATCGAGTGCCAGAAGACGTCCTTGTGCTGGTGGTGCTCGTCGATCGCCAGCTTCATGCCGGGGATCTCGGGGATCACCCGCTCGGCGAGCCCGGTGTCCACCAGCAGCACGATCCCGTCGACGGGGTGCTGCCCGAGGATGAGCTTGTCCAGCTCGGCCCGCACCCGCTCCGCGGTGATCCGGTCGATCTCGGGCGCCATGTCCGTCATCGCCCGCTGCACCCGCTCGGCGACGGAGAAGCCCAGCTGCGCGGCGAAGCGCGCGGCGCGCATCATGCGCAGCGGATCGTCGGAGAAGGACTCCTCCGGCGTCGCGGGCGTGTCGATCTCACCGGCGAGCAGCGCGTCGAGACCGTGCAGCGGGTCCTGGAAGTCCTCGGCGCCGTCGCGGCCGATCCGCACGGCCATCGCGTTGACGGTGAAGTCGCGCCGCACGAGGTCGTCCTGCAGGTTGTCGCCGAACTCGACGACCGGCTTGCGGGTGACGCCGTCGTAGCTGTCGGCGCGGTAGGTGGTGATCTCGACCTGCTGGTCGGCGAAGGCCGCGCTGACGGTGCCGAACTCGATGCCGGTGTCCCACATCGCGTCGGCCCAGCCGCGCAGCAGCGCCTGCACCTGCTCGGGCCGCGCGTCGGTGGTGAAGTCCAGATCGCTCGTCAGGCGGCCGAGCAGCGCGTCGCGCACCGGGCCGCCGACGAGGGCGAGCTCGTGCCCGGCATCGGCGAAGCGGGCACCCAGCGGCGCCAGCACGTCGGACAATCCGCGCAGCGAGATGTGCGCCGCCGCCAGGAGGCGGGTCCGGCGCTCGGCGCGCGCGTCCGCGGGGCCGTCGGGAGAGCTGTCGGTCACGACCGGTCAGTCTACTGCGGCGCGGAAAACACGACGGTGGCGTATGGGAGCGCAACCGGCCAGTAGCATCGGGGGGTGACCTCCGCCGAATCCGCCGACTCCTCGGGCCGCCCGCAGCGCCCGGGTCCCGTCGGCGACTCCGCGGCAGGAGCGCCCTCCCGGCCGCGCCGTCGGCGGCGCCGCGGGGGCCGTGGTCGCGGTCGCGGCCAGCTCTCGGCGGTCACCGAGCAGAAGCCGTCACCGGAGGGCGGCGAGGCACCGTCGGAACCCGCTCCGGCCGTCAAGCCCGCCCGCAAGCAGGGCACCCCCACCTCGAAGGCGAAGCGCCCCGCGCCGGGCCGCGTCCGCCCCGATCCACGCATCCGCACGGTCCGCGAGACCTCCGCGGGCGGCCTCGTCGTGGCCGGGCTCGACGGGGAAGACGAGCTGCGCGCCGCGCTCATCGGGCGCGTCGACCGCCGCGGCCGCACCCTGTGGTCCCTGCCGAAGGGGCACATCGAGACGGGCGAGACGGCCGAGCTGACCGCGATCCGTGAGGTCGCGGAGGAGACGGGCCTGACGGGCTCCGTCCTGGCTCCGATCGGGAAGATCGACTACTGGTTCGCCGTCGAGGGCCGGCGCGTGCACAAGACCGTGCACCACTTCCTGCTGTCGTGGCAGAGCGGCGATCTCTCGACCGAGGACTACGAGGTCTCGGAGGTCGCCTGGGTGCCGCTGGCCGAGCTCGCGACCCGGCTGACCTACTCCGACGAGCGCAAGCTGGTCGCCACCGCGCGCACCGTCATCGAGGATCTGACCGCGGACCCGGAGGAACTGGCCGCCCGCGTCGCGGCGGCGCCGCGCAGCGAGCCCTCCGCGTACGAGCGCGCCGCGGCCGAACGCAACGCCGTGCGCAACGATCCGCCCAAGCCGCGTCGGCGGCGGGGCGGGCGCCGCTCGCGGGGCCGCCGCAGTAGCGGGAGCGGCGGGGGCGGTCAGACGTGAGCCGGTCGGCCCGCCTCCTGTGCGTGCTGACGCTCCTCTTCGCGATCACCGGCCTGCCCGTTCCCAGCGGCGCCGGTCTCCCGGACGCCCAGTTCGTGCGGATCACCGTCGACGAGGTGACCTCCCGGGTCACGACGAGCTCGCCCAACGAGGTGGTCGTGCGCGGCAGCGTCGAGAACTTCGGCGACCGCGACGTCAGCGACCTGGACCTGCGGATCCAGCGCGCGCCCGCGGTGTCCACCTCGGCGCAGCTGCGCTCGGACCTGGTCGCCGACAACAACGTCTACGACACCCTCGGCCGCTTCGAACCCGTCTCGAACGTGCTCAAGCCGGGGCAGCGGACCGCGTTCACCGTCTCGATCCCCGTCCGCGCCACCCCCACCACCCGCGGGCCCACCCTCGGCATCGACCGGCCCGGCGTCTACCCGCTGCTGCTCAACCTCAACGGCAAACCCGCGTACGGCGGCGCCGCCCGTCTCGACGACTCCCGGACCCTCCTGCCCGTCCTCGGCCTCCCCGAGGGCGGCGACGCCGGCACGGGCACCGTCGACGAGGCCGTCACGACCTCGCCCGCCCAGGTCACGCTCCTGTGGCCGCTGGCCGACAACCCGAAGCTCACGGGCGGCGTGCCCGGCGGCGGCGACACCGCGGTGCGGCTCGTCGACGATGCGCTGGCGGGCTCGCTCGCCGAGGGCGGCCGCCTCGACGGCCTGCTCTCGGCGTACGAGGACGCCACCCGCGGCCCCGACCCGCGCCGCACCGCCCTGCGCACCGCCGCGTGCCTCGCGATCGACCCGGACCTGCTGGTCACGGTGCAGGCGATGACCGGCCCGTACCGCGTCTCCCGCAATCCCGCGGACCCGCGCGGGCCCAGCTCCGCCGGCACCGGCAGCGACGCGGCGGGCGCGTGGCTGGAGCGTCTCAAGCGGGTCGCCTCCGAATCCTGTGTGGTCGCGCTGCCCTTCGGCCAGGTCGACCTCGAGGCGCTCGGCCGCTCCGCCGAGCCGTCGCTGCAGCGCGCCGCGCTCGACACCCCGTCCGACGTCATCGACTCGATCCTCGGCGTGCAATCCGTCCGGGGCGTCGCGATCCCGGCCTCCGGGCAACTCCTCGCCGACGGTGCCGGGCAGCTGCGGGCCTCCGACATCAGCGCGACGGTCGTCGCCGCGACCGCGGTGAAGGCGCCGGCCCGCGGGCGCGGCACCCCGTCGGGCATCGTCAACGTGGGCCAGGGGATCGGGGCCGCGGTCTTCGACCCCAGCGTCTCGGCCGCCCTCGCCGCGATGGGCGACGTGCCCGACGGGGCGGAGCGCGGGGTCGTACCGGGTCCGACGGGGACCGTGCCCACGTCGTCGACCTTCACCGTCGGCGAGGAGTCGGCGGTGATGCGGCGGCAGGCGGCCGTCGGCGCGGTCACCGCGGCCGCGCTCGATCCGACGCAGCGCTACGCGCCCCCCGACGGGTGGGCGGCCAGCACGGCCGTCGATCCCGTCGCGCAGGTCACCGGACGCAGCACGTTGATCGCGCCGCCGCAGGTGTGGGCGGCGGGACCGCAGGACGCACGCGCCGTCCTCGACGCCGTCTCCGCGCAGTTCGGCGCGGGCATCGCGCAGCCGCGCACCTTCCGCGACCTCACCGCCTCCGCCCAGTCGACGGGCCGCGACCCGGCCCGCGCCGCCGACCCCTGGACGTTGCGGCAGGCGCCCGAGAGCGCGCCCTCCCGCGTCCCGGACCGGATCGTCTCGGCGGCGGCCGCCCACGTGCGGCAGGTCGACCAGCTCGGCGCCGCGCTGCTCCCCCTGCCGAAGACCCCGCTCACCCCGCGGATGTACACCTCCCCGCTGCGCGAGGACGCGGTGCGCGCGCTGCGCTGGGCACCGTCGCGGTCCGCGGTCGACGGTGACGCCTCCATCCGGCTGTCCGCCACCCGCTCCTCGATGGCCGCCCAGCTGCGCTCCGTCGGCTTCGTCACCCCCGGCGGGGCGTACACGCTGGCGTCGGACAAGTCGCCGCTGCTCATCGTCGCGCGCAACGACCTACCGCTGCCCATCCGGACGGTGATCGACTGGACGGCGCCCGAGGGCGTCACGATCGACGCCTCCGAGGTGCAGGAGCTGCCCGCGCGGGGAACCCGGCAGATCGAGCTGCCGACGACCGTCGACTACTCGCGGCAGATCTCCGTGCAGCTCGCGCTGCGCTCGTCCAGCAACATGCCGCTGGGCGATCCGATCTCCGTGTCGGTGCATTCCAACGCCTACGGCAAGTCGCTGTTCTGGATCACGTGCGGCGCCGGGATCCTGCTGGTCCTGCTCGCCGGCCGGCGCCTGTGGCGCCGCTACCGCGGCCGGCCGGACCCGGCCGATGCGGACCGTCCCCCGGCCGACGAGCACGAGAAGCGGATCGCGAACAGTTACGCTGCACATCGACCGCCCGCACCGCCCGAGACCCCGGAACCGAAGGACACATGAGCCGCGCCGAGCCCCGGCACATCCCGCCGAGCAACCGCCCCACCAGCGGCGGGAGCACCAGCGGCGCGGCGGACGGCGGCGGCACCGGCAGCCTGCTCCGTTCCACCGGCTCGGTCGCGGTCGCCACCCTGGTCTCGCGCCTGACAGGCTTCCTACGCACGGTGTTGTTGGCGGCGATTCTGGGACCCGCGATCCTGTCGTCGTTCACCGTGGCCAACACCATGCCGCAGCAAGTCTCCGAGCTGGTGCTCGGGCAAGTACTCGCCGCGCTGGTGATCCCCGTGCTGGTTCGAGCGGAGATGGAGGACAAGGACCGCGGCCAGGCCTTCTTCGAGCGACTGTTCACCATGTCGCTGGCAATCCTCGGAGTTGCCCTCGTCGTAGCGCTCGCCGTCTCCCCGCTGCTCGTCGGTTGGCTCGTCGGCAGGTCCGACAGCCAGGTCAACGAACCTCTGACGCAGGCGCTCGCCTATCTGCTGCTGCCCCAACTCCTGTTCTACGGACTGTCCGCACTCTTCACCGCGGTACTCAACGTTCGGGGGGTGTTCCGGCCGGGCGCCTGGGCGCCGGTTGCCTGCAATGCCGTGCAGATCAGCACTCTCGTGATCTTCTACCTCATGCCGGGCGAGCTGACGCTCAACCCAGTCGATATGGGACAACCGAAGCTGCTGGTGCTCGGAATCGGCAGCACGGTGGGCGTGATCCTGCAAGCCTGCATCCAATTGCCGGCGATGCGCAAGGCTGGAATCAAGCTACGCCTGCGGTGGGGCGTCGACGATCGGCTCAAGCATTTCGGCAGCATGGGCATCGCGATCGTCGCCTACGTCGCGATCTCGGTCTCGGGCTACTACCTCGCGATCCCCGTCGCCTCCGCAGCCTCGACCTCCGGCCCGGGCGTGTACCAGTACGCGTGGATGGTGCTCCAACTGCCCTACGGCGTCATCGGCGTGGCCCTGCTGACCGCAGTCATGCCGCGGCTCTCCCGCAATGCGGCGAGCGGAAATCGCAATGCCGTCCTCGACGACTTGTCACTGGCGACCCGGCTGACCATGGTCGCGCTAGTCCCCATCGTGGCCTTCACCACGGCGTTCGGCCCTTCGATCGGACGCGCTCTGTTCAACGTCGGGCAGATGTCGGCCGCTGACGCCAACCATCTCGGTACCGCGATCTCGTTCCAGGCATTCGTCCTGGTTCCGTATGCCATGGTGCTGATCCACCTGCGCGTCTTCTACGCCCGCGAACAGCCGTGGACCCCGCTCATCATCATCATCGTCATCACAGCCGTTAAGACCGCGCTGTCGTACCTGGCGCCGCACCTCAGCGACGACGGCAACCGCGTGGTCGAGTTGTTGGGCACCGCCAACGGCTTGGCCTTCTCGGCCGGTGCTCTCATGGGTTGGATACTGCTGCGGCGCAACCTCGGGCCGATGCAGCTGACCAACGTCGCGCGGACGCTGATCCAGACCACGGTGGTCTCCGGGCTGGTCACCGTGACCGTGTACGTGATCATGCAGCTGCCCGTGCTCAAGGCGATCGATCGCAGCGGTCCGCTCGGGGCGCTTTTCTACCTTGCAATCGCAGGCGTACTCTGCCTCACGTTGATCTATGCGCTACTCGCCCTCTGGCGGGTACCGGACGTGCTGGCGATCCTGGCACCCCTGCGGCGCATCGCGGGCCGGTTCATCCCGGCGCTGCGGCCGAGCGCACCGCAGGAACCGGAGCGCGCGGCCTCCCGCGCCCCGGACACCCGCGAGATGCGCCTCGACGAGCTCGAGGCCTACGCGAGCCTGCGCCGCGAGGAGATCACCGCCCAGCTGCCGCGGATCGCCGACGACATCGGCCTCCCGTATGCTGGTCAAAGCCATGTTCCCCGGCGCCCGCGGGCGGGCGAGCAAACACCGACCACGGGCCTTCGATACCGCAGAAGAGGAGCATTCGCAGTGACCGAGGACGACTCCGCACGCACGTCCGGCAACGAGGCACCGGGGACCGGACAGATGCGACTGCCGTCCGCGTCGCCGGCTCCGCAGGCCGGCCTGCCGGCCTCGCCCGAGCCCGCCGCACCGTCGTGGGACGAGGACGATGCGCCCCGCGGCCCCGAGCTGATCCCGGGCGCCGTCGTGGCGGGCGGCCGCTACCGGCTCATCGAGCACTACGGCGGGATCCGCGGGCTGCAGTTCTGGCAGGCGCGCGACATCAACCTCGACCGCGACGTGGCGCTGACCTTCGTCGACTCCGAGCAGCGCGCCCCGGTTCCCGAGCGCGGCGCGCAGATCAGCATGCGCGGCGAGGGCCCGCAGTCGATCCTCTCCCGCACGCTGCGCCTGGGCCGCGTGCACTCGAACGGCCTGGCCCGCGTCCTCGACGTGGTGCGCGGCAGCTCGGGCGGCATCGTGGTCGCCGAGTGGGTCCCCAGCAGCTCGCTGGCCGACGTGGCCGGTACGCACCCGTCGGCGATCGGCGCGGCGAAGGCCGTACGCGCCCTGGCCGGTGCCGCCGAGGGCGCCCACCGCGCCGGCGCCGCCCTCTCGATCGACCACCCGGACCGCGTGCGCATCTCGCAGGACGGGCACGCCTACCTCGCCTTCCCCGGCACCCTGGCCGACGCCACCAAGGAGTCCGACGTCCGGGGGCTCGGCGCGGTGCTCTACGCCCTGCTGCTCGAGCGCTGGCCGCTCGACGACGCGACGGGCCGCACCGTGACCACCGGGACGGGCACCGTCGCCGGGATCCGGCAGGCGGACGCCGACGCGAACGGCAACCCCGTCGAGCCGCGGGACGCCAAGCGCGACATCCCGTTCGAGATCTCGGCGGTCGCCACCCGCACGCTGGAGGGCGGGCAGGGCATCCGTACCGCCGCCACGGTGCAGCAGCTGCTCGATCAGGCCTCGGTCGTCGACGTGAAGACGGATCTGCTGGCAGCGGTGCGCACGGAGCCCCCGCGCGAGGCACCCCGCCAGGCACCGCCCCGTTCCGAGCCGGCCGTGCCGCTGTCCCAGCAGCCCACCCCGGCGAAGCGGGTCCAGTCCAAGCAGACGCTCCTGCAGCGCATCTCCGGCGGCAAGAAGAACGTGCCGCTGCTGGTGATCGCCGCGTGCGCGGTCGCCCTGCTGGTGATCATCGGGCTCACGCTGCTGATCAGCAGCCTGACCGGCGGCAAGGACACGCAGTCGGGCGTGAGCTCGCTCTACACCACGAGCGCCACGGCCGAGCAGAGCGCGGCCCCCGCCCCGGCGCCGGGCGTCGGTGCCCCCGTGAAGGCCACGGACGTCGCCCTGGTGGACTTCGCCTCCTCGAAGGACCCGGCGACGAACCTGGCGAACGTGCTCACCGGGAAGACCCCGTCGTGGAAGACGGACACCTACAAGGCCGGCCCGGCCTTCGGGAACCTCAAGAAGGGCGTCGGCTTCCTGGTCACGCTCGACAAGGCGGTCTCGCTGACGCGCGGCACCATCACCTCCCCGAGCGCGGGCAGCACCGTCGAGGTGCGCACGTCCACCAAGGACTCCGTGAAGGAGCTGGGTGAGACCTCGCTGGTGTGGTCCGGCACGCTGCGCCCGGGCGCCAACGACTTCCACGTCAGCACCGTGGCCCCGCGCGCCCGGTACGTGCTGGTGTGGATCACCGGTCTCACCAAGGAGTCCGGCAACTCGTGGTACACCACGATCAACCAGGTCGCGTTCCAGGGCTCCTGACGCCCTGCGCCGCGGCATCGATCCACGCGGGCCCCGTATCGGGTACCGAGATCACCAGCGGCCGACCCGATTCCGCATCCCGGTAGTCGAGGAACCGCACGCGCCACCCCGTTCGGGTCCGCAGCGCGGACTCCACCCGCACCTCCTCCGGGATCTGCAGTCCCCTCGCGCGCGCGTGCTCTGCCGCGACGGCGCGTGCCGCCTCCGGCGTGCGCCCCGGCACCCCGTCGTAGTGCGGACCGTCGCCCGTCCACTGGGTCAGACCCCACTCGCGCAGCCGGAGCCAGGCGTCGTCGAGCATCCGCTCCGGCGCGAAGCCGCCGAACACGGCGCGCCACGAGGCGGCGTCGAGCCACTCGTACTCGCACATCCGCACGACGTGCCGCAGCCCGTCGCCGGTCTCGAGTCGTCCGGCGAGCGCGGCCACCACCTCCTCCGCGCTGCCGACCGGGGGGAGCGGCGCACCGGGCTCCGGATCCTCCCCGCCGTCGAACCCGTTCTCGTTCCAGATCCCGGTCCACCCGTACCGACCGGCGCTGAGCCGGTGATCGAGGGCGGTCACGTGCTCGAGCCACGACGGTCCGCCCACCATCCGCTCCGCGGCGCCCGGCTCGCCCGGCACGTGCCATCCGAGATCGCCGCAGGAGAGCACTGCCCGGGCCGGGCCGAACCAGGCGAGGGTCGCACCGGCGGTCGAGGAGGCGTCGTAGCGGGCGACGCCGCGCTCGGTGCCGTCGACGGTGACCCGGAAGGGCAGCGGCGCCCCGCCGGCGGCGAGCACCGGCTGCGCCGCCGCCAGCAGGCACCAGCGGGCCCGGATCAGCCGGAGCGGGTCGGTTCGGACGGACATGGGCCGATCCTCGTCGATGCCGCTGAAGGCGCGCTTACCGCGGACTTGTCGGTGCCGTGCCCTACGGTGCGAAGACGGCGCCCGCCGGGCGCACTCGATCGAGGGGGACGAGATGACGGAACACGACGAGGGTGTGGTGATCGGCGAGGACGGTCTGGCCCGCCCGGCTTGGGCGGCGGAGGGCCTGCTGCGCGAGTACTACGACACCGAGTGGGGCATGCCCGTGCGCGACGAGCGAGGCGTGTTCGAGCGCCTCGCCCTCGAGGGCTTCCAGTCGGGCCTGTCCTGGGCCACGGTGCTGCGCAAGCGCCCCGCCTTCCGCGCCGGCTTCGCCGACTTCGATCCCGATGCGGTGGCCGCGTTCGACGAGCGGGACGTCGAGCGCCTGATGGCGGACCCGGGCATCATCCGCAACCGGCAGAAGATCGAGGCCACCATCGGCAACGCCCGCGCCGTCCTCGCGCTCCGCGAGGACGGCGGCCTGGTGGACCTGGTGTGGTCCTTCCAGCCCGAGCGCACGCCCGCCCCGCGCACCACGGCCGAGGTGGCCGCCACCTCACCCGAGTCGGTCGCGCTGTCGAAGGAGCTGCGCCGCCGGGGTTTCCGCTTCGTCGGCCCGACCACCATGTACGCCCTGATGGAAGCCATCGGCATGGTGGACGATCACCTCGTGGGCAGTCACCGGCGGGGCAGCTCCGGCGTGTGGGACTAGCGCGGCCCGGCTACGCGGTACCGGTCGCGCCCGCGAGGTGCCCGTAGCGGTGCAGCGTGGTGCTCACGGCCTGCTCGCGCAGCACGCTGAGCAGCTCGCGGCGACCGGAGAGCAGCACCGGGCCGCGGAGCACGCTGTGACCGTGTGCGGCAGCGGCGGCGGCCAGCTCCGGTTCGGGGGTGCCGAGCACGCGGATGCGCACGGGTTCGGTCCGCCGGGCGAGGCCGTCGGCGTACTCCTGCGCCGCGTGCACGGGCGCGTCGAAGGGCGGCGGCGGGGCGTCCGGGCTCACGGTCACGTCGAGCCGGGTGCCGGTGCGGGCCGCGGCGAGCTGCAGCCGCACCAGGTCGCGGGAGCGGGCTCCCGCACCCACCCGCACCTCGAGGTGGGGGAGCGGCCGGTAGCGGAAGACGTTCGCCTCGCTCGCGAGGCCGGTGGGGTCGTGCTCGACGCCGAACTCGGCGTCCCAGGCCCGCTGGTCGGACGCGGCCGCGGCGTGCAACCAGGCGACGTCCTCGTCGGTGAGATGCCGTGCGCCGGCGATGATCCGTTCGCTGAACACCGTCGGCGCGACCTCGGGGGCGGACGGCACGACGGTGTCGGCCCACCGGCCGAACTGGGCCACGTAGTTCGGACCTCCGGCCTTGGCGCCGGGTCCGACCGACGAGCGCTTCCAGCCGCCGAACGGCTGGCGCTGCACGATGGCGCCGGTGATGCCGCGGTTGACGTAGATGTTGCCCGCCTGCACCTTCTCCCGCCAGTGGGCGATCTCGTCGGGATCGAGGCTGTGCAGGCCCGCCGTGAGGCCGTACCCGGTGGAGTTCTGCAGGCGCAGCGCCTCGTCGAGAGTGGCGGCGCGCATGATCCCGAGTACCGGGCCGAAGAGCTCGGTCGTGTGGAACCAGCTGCCCTCGGCGACCCCGTCGAGCACGCCGGGCGACCAGAGGCGCCCTGCCGCATCCAGCCGGCGCGGCTCCACGAGCCAGCGCTCGCCGGGGGCGGGCTGCGTGAGTCCGCGCAGCAGCTTGCCGGCGGCGGGTTCGATGAGCGGGCCGACCGTGGTGCCGAGGTCGTGCCCCTCGCCCACGACGAGGGTGCGCACGGCGTCCTGCAGCTGGCCGAGGAAGCGCTGCGAGTCGCCGACGCTGCCCACCAGGATGGCGAGCGACGCCGCCGAGCATTTCTGGCCCGCGTGCCCGAAGGCGCTGCGCACCACGTCGTTCACCGCGAGATCGGGGTCGGCCGCCGGCGTCACCACCATCGCGTTCTTGCCGGACGTCTCGGCCAGCAACTCCAGCTCGGGGCGCCAGCCGCGGAACAGCGCCGCGGTCTCGCTGGCTCCGGTGAGCACGACCGCATCGGCCTCGGGGTGGGTGACCAGCCGGCGGCCGGCCTCGGCCTCGTCGGCGTTGACGAGCTGCACCAGGTGCTCGGGGACCCCGGCGGCATGCAGGGCGGCGATCGCGGCGGTGCCGCAGCGCAGGACCTGCGGCGCGGGCTTGATGATCACGGCCGCGCCCGCGGCGAGGGCCGCCAGCACGCCCCCGAGCGGGATCGCGACGGGGAAGTTCCACGGCGGGGTGACCACGACGAGCCGGTGCGGGGTGAAGGCGGCCTCGTCGTCCTGCAGCGTCGATGCGCTGTGCGCGTAGTACCGGGCGAAGTCGATGGCCTCGGAGATCTCGGGGTCCGCCTCGGTGACGGTCTTGCCCGCCTCGTAGGACATCACCGTCAGCAGCTCGCCGCGACGGCGCACCAGCTCGTCCGCGACGCGGTGCAGCAGGGCCGCCCGCTCGCTCGCGGGCCGCGCCGACCACGCCCGCTGGGCGTCGAGCGCCGCCTCGACGGCATCGTCGACGACACCCGGATCACTCACGCGGGCAGGAGGTTCGACCTCGTCCGGCCGCGCCAGCGCCGCACGGGCCCAGGCGCGATTGCCGGGGGTCGACGGGTCGGTGTCCGGCTCGCCGGTGAACGGCCCGTGCTCGGCGAGCACAGTCTCGGCGCCGCGGTCCTGCACACGGTTCGGGCCGTCCTGCACCGCGTGGCGGCGCGCGACGGCGGTGCGGAACCGCTGCTCCTCCAGGGTGATCGCCCCGGGATCGGGGCTGAACATCGAGTACAGGAAGTTCTCGCCCGCCGCGTTCTCCTCCAGGCGCCGCACCAGGTAGCTCACGGCCACGTCGAAGTCCCCGGCCCGCACGACCGGGGTGTAGAGGATCAGCGAGCCCACGTCCGCTCGGACGGCGGCGGCCTCCATCGGCGCCATGCCCAGCAGCATCTCGATGTCCAACTGCCGCTGCACGTTCCGCTGCTCGGACAGCTCGACCGCGTACGCGACGGAGAAGAGGTTCTGCGAGGCCACGCCGATCCGCAGGGCGTCGGCGTTCTCCTCGCGCAGCGCGGTGTCCACCATCCGCAGGTAGTCGGCATCGACGTCGGCCTTGTCGCCGTACGTCGCGAGCGGCCAGTCGTGCAGCTCGGCGTCGACGCGTTCCATCGCGAGGTTCGCGCCCTTGACCAGGCGCACCTTGATCGGGGCGCCGCCGTCTGCGACGCGGCGGCGCGCGAACTCCGTGAGCCGGGCCATCGCGCCCAGGGCATCGGGCAGGTAGGCCTGCAGCACGATGCCGGCGGTGAGGGAACGGAACTCGGGCTCGTCGAGCAGCGTCGTGAAGACCTCCAGCGTGAGGTGCAGGTCCTTGTACTCCTCCATGTCGAGGTTGATGAACTTCGCGCCGTCGCGGGCGGTGCGGTACAACGGCCGCAGGCGCTCGACGATCCGATCCCGGTTCCCCTCGAGGTCCCACGGGTTGAGCTGCGCGACGACGGAACTCACCTTGATCGAGACGTAGTCCACGGACGGGTTCGCGAGCAGCTCATGGGTGCGGGCGAGCCGGTTGTCGGCCTCGCGCTCGCCGAGCACGGCCTCGCCGAGCAGGTTGACGTTCAGCCGCACCCCGGCCTCGCGGGCGCGGCGCAGCCGGCGCTGCAGCTTGTCGCCCTCGGCGTCGAAGACCAGGTGTCCCACCAGCTGCCGCAGCCGCAGGCGGGCCACAGGCATGGCGATCGACGGGGCGATACCGGCGGCGACGGTGCCGGCACGCAGCAACGCTGCGTCGACGGGGCTCATGAACGCCCGGCCCGGAGCGCCACCGGCGGCGGGGGAGACGAGCCGGCGCAGCGCCTTCGCGGCGACGTGATCGTCCTCGGGCCGTGCCACCTGATCGACGAAGCCCATCGTGAACTCGACGCCGCTCGGATCGTGCAGCAGCGCTGCGAGACTGGAGGTGGCCGCCGCCTCGCGCCGCCCGACGTCGGCGGGGCGGGGACCACGGCTGACCTGCAGCCAGCGGCGGGCACGTGCGACCGCGGCCTCGACGATCGGGCCGTCGGACTCGGCACCGGGGGCGGGCGCGGTGCCGGATGCAGGCCCGGCGGTGGGCGCGGATGTGGACGGACGGGACGAATCGACCATGAGAGGCCTCCTGATAGCTCGCGCAGTGAAATGGAGAATCCACAGCGACGGGTGCGCCACCTGGCCTTGCCTCGAGTGTAAGGCCGATCACAGGTCGCTGGCGAGTGGATGCGTGATCGCAAAGAACGGCGTGCTTTCGATATCGGTGATCGAATTGCAAAGAAACGGTCTCGGAACGGTCTCGACCCGCAATACCATCCGTGCATGACCGAGTGGGGGAACACCATCTCGCGGCCCGCCGGATCGGGGGATTCGGTGACCGATGTGCACGGCGCGGACTCGACGCCGCCCTGGAATCCGATGGAGCCGGCCTCCGACCGCGCTTCCGACGAGCGGCTGCTCGCCGATGCCGCGCGCGGTGACGGTGAGGCCTTCGCCGAACTCTTCCGGCGCCACAGCAGGCAGTTGCGCGCCACCGCGCTGCGCACCATCCGTGATCACACGGATGCCGAGGACTGCCTGCAGGACGCCATGCTGCGGGCCTTCCAACTCTCGCCGAGCTTCCGCGGCGACTGCAAGGTCGCCAGCTGGCTGCACCGCATCGTGGTCAACGCCTGCCTCGACCGGGCCCGGCGGAACCAGGTGCGCACGTCGCTGCCCATGCCCGACGATCTCAGCGGACTGGGTTCGGACGAGGGCCGGGGTACCGAGGAGCTCGACCGGCGGCTGTCGGTGGAGGCCGCCCTGCGGATGCTGCCCGAGGATCAGCGGGCGGCGGTCGTCGCCGTCGACATGCACGGGCTGTCCGTGACCCAGGCGGCCGAGCTGCTCGGCGTGGCGCCGGGCACCGTCAAGAGCCGTCGCGCCCGGGCGCGGGTACGCCTCGAGCGCCTGCTGCGCTGATCGTCCCCCCTGTCACGGCCCGGCCGGGCCCCGGCTCCGGTCGTTCGCATGCCGCACAACAAGTATTGAGATCGGTGGGAACCGATCGGTGGGCTGGTGCGTCCAATTCAAGAGAGGAGGTTTCCGATGGGGGAAGCAGGACCGCGTGCGGACGACGACGGGGACGAGCAACAACGGCTCAGCCGCGCGCAGGAGGAGCGGCTCGATGCCGCCCTGGCCGAGTACCGCGATCGCACGTACGCGCAGTGGTCCGCGCCCGAGGGCACGCACGCCGACGACCCCCTCGGCGACCGGCGCATCGAGGCCGCGATCCGGGCGGCCGCCACCCCCGCACCGTCGCGCCTGCGCCGGCGGTACCTGCTCGGCGCGGCGGCCGCCGCGGTCGGGGTGCTCGCCATCACCGTCGCCGTGAGCACCGTGCGGGACGCGCCGTCCGAGCCGGAGAGCGGAGTCCTGCTCGCGGCCGCGGTGCCCGGCGGCGATCGCGGCCCCTTCGCGGATCCCCCGGCGCTGCAGCGCTGCCTGGACGCGGCGTCCGTGCCCGCGCGGCAGCGCACGCTGCTGGGCGCGGGATCGATGCAGCTGCGGGGCGCGCACGCCACGGTGCTGCTGCTGCCCGGCGGAACGCTCGGTGAGCTGCGGGTGCTCGCGGTCACGCCGTCGTGCGCGCAGGGGGAGAGCTCGTCGGTGCTGGTGAACCGCATGCTCAGCGGTGCCTCCGCCGCACGCGCCGGCACGCCGTAACCTGGAGTGGACGGTGCGGGAACATCCAGAACCCCGCCACCGTTGGCACACATGTCGGCCCGGGGAAACCGCCCGGGCACCCCTTCAACGGTTGGATAGGTAGATGACTGCAGCTGGCACCGATATCGCGGACGTGATCATCATCGGATCGGGTCCGGCCGGGTACACGGCGGGCGTCTACGCCGGTCGCGCCGAGCTGAACACCATCCTGTTCGAGGGCACCAACTTCGGTGGCGCGCTGATGAACACCACCGACGTGGAGAACTTCCCGGGCTTCCCCGAGGGCATCATGGGCCCCGAACTCATGCTCGAGATGCGCGCGCAGGCCGAGCGCTTCGGCGCCGACCTGCGCATGGAGGACGTGGAGTCCGCGCAGCTCGACGGGGAGATCAAGGAGGTCGTCACCTCCGAGGGCACCTACCGCGCGCACGCCGTGATCCTCGCGATGGGCGCCGCCGCGCGCTACCTGGGCGTCCCCGGTGAGGAGGCCCTCCTCGGCCGCGGCGTGAGCGCCTGCGCGACCTGCGACGGCTTCTTCTTCCGCGAGAAGGACATCGCGGTCGTCGGCGGCGGCGACTCCGCGATGGAGGAGGCGACCTTCCTCACGAAGTTCGGCAAGTCCGTCACGCTGGTCCACCGCAGCGAGAACTTCCGCGCCTCGAAGATCATGGCCGACCGCGCGCGGGCGAACGAGAAGATCCGCTTCCTCACCGACTCCAAGGTCACCGCGGTACAGGGCGAGAAGTCCGTCGAGTCGCTGCTGGTGGAGAACACCGTGTCCGGCGCCGTCGAGACCCTCGAGGTCACCGGCCTGTTCGTCGCGATCGGCCACGACCCCCGCTCGGGTCTGGTCGCGGGCCAGGTCACCGTCGACGACGAGGGCTACGTCCAGGTCGAAGGCCGCAGCACCGCGACGGGCGTCCCGGGCGTCTTCGCCGCAGGCGATCTCGTCGACCACACCTACCGCCAGGCCATCACCGCCGCCGGCACCGGCTGCGCTGCCGCACTCGACGCCGAGCGTTGGCTCGCCCACCACCGCGAAGTCGCGGCCGCTCAGTAGTTTCCCTTCCACCGCCCGAGGAGTTCAACCATGGCCGAGATCGTCACCCTCACCGACGACACCTTCACCGAGCAGGTGCTGCAGGCCGACAAGCCCGTCGTCGTCGACTTCTGGGCCACCTGGTGCGGCCCCTGCAAGGTGGTCGCCCCGGTGCTCGAGCAGCTGGCCGCCGAGCACGGCGACAAGGTCACCTTCGCCAAGATCGAGGTCGACCAGAACCCCGGCGCACCCCGCGACTACCAGGTGCTCAGCATCCCCACGCTGATCCTGTTCCAGAACGGGAAGCCGACGACCAAGTTGGTAGGCGCGAAGAGCAAGTCCGCTATCCTTAAGGAGCTCGACGGCCTGGTCTGATTCGCCGTCGCGTTGGCCGGTGGGCCCCGAGGCCGTATCGTGTACACGATTTCCCGTCCTCGGGCCGCCGGCCCGTAGGAAGCTAGCGAAGGGTGCTCCATGCCACGCATCAGCCTCGGTGATCACGGTGGCGCCGTGGCGGAGATCCGCGGCATCCTCGCCGATCAGGGTTTCCTCCGCGACTACGTCGCCCCCACCGAGCTGGTGGTCGGGGGCTGGACGGCCCCCGAGGCGGTCTTCGATCGTCGGCTGGACCGCGCCACGCGCGCCTTCCAGCAGCAGCGCGGACTCCTGGTCGACGGTGTCGTCGGTCCCGCCACCTACCGTGCGCTCCGCGAATCCACCTACCAGCTGGGCGCGCGCACGCTCAGCTACATCGCCTCCGCACCCCCGTCGGGTGACGACGTGGCGGCGCTGCAGGCCCGGCTGCAGAACCTCGGCTTCTACGCCGGGATGATCGACGGCCTCTTCGGCCCGCAGACCCACCTGGGGCTCTCGGCCTATCAGCGCGAGTTCGGCCTCGTCGCCGATGGGATCTGCGGCCCGGCCACGCTGCGCTCGCTCACCTTCCTCGGCTCGCGCGTGACCGGCGGATCGCCGCACGCGATCAAGGAGGAGGAGCACGTCCGCAGCTCCGGCCCCCGCCTGTCGGGCAAGCGCATCGTCATCGACCCGGGCCTCGGCGGTCCGGACCGCGGCCTCGCCGTGCGCGGCCCCGACGGCCGGCCCGTCACCGAGGAGGAGATCCTCTGGGATCTCGGCTCGCGCCTCGAGGGCCGGATGGCCGCCGCCGGCATGGAGACCTACCTCTCGCGCCCGCGCGGCATGGACGCCGACGACAGCACCCGCGCGTACACCGCCAACACCTTCGACGCCGACATGATGATCGCGCTGCGCACCGCGCACTACCGCAACGACCGCGCGCACGGCGTCGCCTCGTTCCACTTCGGCAACACGCACGGCGCCAGCTCGAACATCGGCCGCAACCTGGCCGGGTTCATCCAGCGCGAGATCGTCGCGCGGACGCCGCTGACCGACTGCCACTACCACGGCCGCACCTGGGACATCGTCCGCCTGACGCGCATGCCCACGGTGCAGATCGACGTCGGCTACGTGACCAATCCGCACGACGCGGCGGTGCTCGCCTCGCCGCAGATGCGCGACACGATCGCCGAGGCGATCCTCGTGGCCGTCAAGCGGCTGTACCTGCTGGGCGAGAACGACCGCCCCACGGGCACATACACTTTCGCCGAGCTGCTCGAGCTCGAGGAGAGCGCCGAGAACCGGGCCTGACGGTCCGCGCCACCCCGGCACCGTCCGACGGTGCGGGCGCTCCGCCCCGGCACCGGATGCGGAACGTCCGGCCGGCCGCCCGCGGGAAACCGACCGCTCCTCGGGGCGAGCTCGGGCGTGACGGCCGCGCCGCCGGGCGCCGGCGCTGCGCGACGGGCCTCAGCGGCCCGCTGCAGCGTCAATGCTCGCCGGCCCTGCCCACGGGTGCCGCGGCATCGCCCGTGTCCTCCAGCGCGTTCCTGAGGGCCGCCTCGGCGGCGCTCGCCGCGAGCAACTGCTCCAGTGCGTGCTCGACGCCCGCCTTCCAGCCGAGCCCCTCGGAGAGCTCGAGACGCAGGCGCGGGAAGCGATGGTGCGGGGCGACGGTCTCGAAGCCCATCTGCTCCAGGAAGTCGGCGTCCGTGAGCGGCAGCGTCTTGCACCCACACGGACCGCAATCCAGTTGCGCCACAACATCTTCCGTCAACATACCGACCGGGGTCAGCAGCGCGAAGGCCTCGATCGCCCGCACGCCGCGGCGCACCAGATCGGTGCACACCGCCGAGACCAGCTCCTCCTTGACCCGCACATCCATGCCCGGCTCGGAGCCGACCCATGTCAGCAGCACCGCGTCGGGGCTGATGGGCGCGGTGGGGAAGTGGGCGGCCCGGGGGACGCTGCGCGGCGGGGCGTAGAAGGCGACGCCGACGACCCGCGTGCTGCCGTCGACGGCGTGATCGATCGCGACCTGGCCGCACGAGCCCCACTCGAGCATGAGCATCGACAGCCACGCCTCTTTGTCGAACTCGGTGTCGGTCAGCGTCTCACCGTCCGGCGCCACCTCCCAGTAGACGCAGCGCCGGATGTGCCGGGGGAGGTCGTCGAAGCCGCCGAGGGTGAGCGGAACGATCGTCAGTGCCATCGGGACCTCACCTCTCGGCGAGCAGCGCGACGATGCGTTCGAGGTCCTCCGTCGAGCCCACTTCGACGACGATCTTGCCCTTGCGCTTGCCCATCGACACCGTGACCTTCGTGTCCAGCCGGTCGGCGATCCGGTCGGCCACCTCTCGGAGCGCGGGGTCGGCGGGCTGCCGGCGCGGCGGTGCCGCCGGCGCGACGGTGCCGTCCCCGCGGTTCGCCAGGGTGACCGCCTCCTCGGTGGCGCGCACCGACAGGCCCTCCGCCACGATCCGGGCCGCGAGCGCGTCCTGGGCGTCGGTGCCGGCCTCGAGCGAGAGCAGCGCGCGGGCATGACCGGCCGAGAGCACACCGGCGGCCACGCGCTGCTGCACGGGGACCGGCAGGCGCAGCAAGCGGATCGTGTTGCTGATCTGCGGCCGGGAGCGACCGATGCGGGTGGCGAGCTCCTCCTGCGTGATACCGAAGTCCTCGAGCAGCTGGGCGTAGGCCGCCGCCTCCTCGAGCGGGTTCAGCTGCGCGCGGTGGATGTTCTCGAGGAGGGCGTCGCGCAGGAGGTCCTCGTCGGCCGTCTCGCGGACGATCGCGGGGATCGTGGAGAGGCCGGCCGCCTGGGTGGCGCGCCAGCGGCGCTCGCCCATGACGAGCTGGTAGCGCAGCTCGCCCTCGGGGCGGGGGAGCGGCCGCACCACGATCGGCTGCATCAGCCCGAACTCGCGGACCGAGTGGACGAGCTCGGCCAGCCCCTCCTCGTCGAAGACGGTGCGCGGCTGCTGGGGGTTCGGCTGGATCGCCGTCGGCGCGATCTCCCGGTACACGGCGCCGGAGTCAGCGAAGTCCGACGGTCCCTCCTCCGTGCGTCCCTTCGCGCCCTCCGCCCGGCCCGGCTTCTCCGACGGTGCCGTCGGCGAGGGCTTCGACGGTGCGCCGGGACGGGCGCCGATGATGAGATCGGCGGCGTCGCTGCCGAGCCGCGGGCCCTCGTCGGGTCCGGTGGGGATGAGGGCGGCGAGACCGCGGCCGAGGCCGCCCTTCTTCTGGCCGGCCACGATTACACCGCCTGCCCGGCGCCGCGGAAGGCGAGCTCGCGCCCCGCGTCGAGGTAGCTCATCGCGCCGCGCGATCCAGGATCGTAGTCGAGCACGGTGGTGCCGTAGCCGGGCGCCTCCGAGACCTTGACGCTGCGGGGGATCGTCGCGCCCAGGACCCGATCACCGAAGTGGTTTCGCACCTCGGCGGCCACCTGGTCGGCGAGCTTGGTCCGGGCGTCGTACATCGTGAGGAGCACGGTGGAGACGTGCAGGTCCTTGTTCAGGTGCGACTGCACGAGCTCGATGTTGCGCAGCAACTGCCCCACGCCCTCGAGCGCGTAGTACTCGCACTGGATAGGGATGAGCACCTCACGCGCGGCAACGAAGGCGTTGACCGTGAGCAGGCCGAGCGACGGCGGGCAGTCGATGAAGACGTAGTCCAGGTCGTCCGCGGCGGCACTGCCGAGCGCGTTCTTCAGCCGGGTCTCGCGCGCGACCATGCTCACGAGTTCGATCTCCGCGCCGGCGAGGTCGATCGTCGCGGGCACGCAGTAGAGGTTGGGGGAGTGCGGGCTCTGCGCCATCGCGTCCTCCAGGGTGGTCTCCCCGAGCAGGAGCTCGTAGGTCGACGGGACACCGGATCGGTGATCGACGCCCAGCGCGGTGCTGGCGTTGCCCTGCGGGTCGAGATCGACGACGAGGACGCGCAGCCCCTGCAGCGCGAGCGCCGCCGCGAGGTTCACCGCCGTGGTCGTCTTGCCGACGCCGCCCTTCTGGTTGGCGATCGTCAGGACGCGACGCTCGGTCGGCTTGGGCAGGGTGCCCGCCGCCCCCGGAGTCAGGACCTGACTGGCGCGGCGGGCGGCCGCGGCGATCGGGGTGTCGTCTTCAGCGGTTCCACGTGAAACGTCGAAGCCGGATTCGTGATCAGTCACGCGCTCTCCTCAGCAGTCGACACCATCCTAGTTTCTCCGTCGGGGTGCGTCAGCCCGGTACCCGCGAGCTCGCGCCGGAGCGCGCGGCGAACCGGGGCGGCGGGCGTGGTTCCACGTGAAACGTGGGCCACGTCCCGCCGACGGCGCGACCACGCGTCCGGAACGTCGCGCCCTCGCCGCCCCGCGAGGTCCGGCACTCTCGTCCCGACGGTGCCGTGGCCCGTGCGCCGCGGGGACGACGGTGGCTTCACGGTCCGGCGACGGACTCCCCGGACTCCGCCTCGCGGGGGAGGACGCTCACCGCATCCCGCCCGAACCGAACCCGTGCGAGGCAGACCCCAGCGACACCCCGCCCGTTCGGCGCGCACGGCACAGCGCACTGGGCACTGGGCACAGCGTGCAGACTCGGCGCGACCGGTGCGACACTCAACGGGGCGCGCTCCGCGGAACGCTCTCGATTCGTAGCCCCTCCGGCCGCGCCCGCGCACCGCCCGACCGTCGTTCCCGGCTCGGCGTCGCGCGCGGGCGGGCCGGGTCACTGCGCGGGGACGTGCCGAGGCCGCCGCGCCCTGATTCACGCCTGCGCCGTGCGCGAGGCGATGACCGATCGCCGTCGCGTACACAGCACGGGGACCCGCATCCATGGAGCCACTCGACTCCTTTCGCTCGACCCCTCGGCGACCGATTCGGCACGGGGCGCCGGCCGCCGTCGGCAGGCACCCCGTCCGGCACGGCCCCACCACCCCCGCACGATCCTCCACCCCACCACCGCACCACCACCCCAGCGCGAAACGCGCCTCCCACCACGGACCGACAGCACGCGCACGCCGCAGGGAACGACCGATCCCCGTCAACGTTCAGACCCTTCGCGCTGTCCGAGGACGGGCCCGCTGCCGCGGCAGTACCGGTGCGATTGGTCCGCGGATACGCCGTTCCACGTGAAACACGGGCCCCGTGCATGCGCGCCGTCCACGACACGTGTTTCTCCGCTCCGTGCGGACTCGTCGGCCACGCGTTCTCGCGTTCTCGCCGTTCCACGTGAAACACGGGCACGGGGACGCCACGCGTCCGTCGATGGCGACAGACCAGCGGCACGCTCCGTCACCGGGCGGCGTGCCGGGCCGCGATCCGCTCGCCGTGTCGCCTCGGCTTCCCGCCGGAGCCTCCGGTGAGCGCGCAGCCCCGCACCATCCGCGTCACGGGTTCCGGCGGCGGCTCGTACGCCCCACCCGCCGGGCCGCCGCACCGTTCCGAGAATCGGGGGAGCGGGGCCATGCAGTCACGGCGTGGGAGCGCGGCTCCCGCACGGCCCGGCCACACGCGTGCGACGCCGCCGCGCGCCCGCGCGCCGCGTTCCGACGCAGTGCCGATCGCGGCCCGTCCAGCCGCCGGATGTCACCCGGTGCGCCGAGTCCGGAGAACGTCGTGCGCCGCGACGCGAAGCCCGCACCGGGCGGGCGCGCGCCTATCGCCGGCGACCATCCCCACCCGAAGCACCTCCTCCGTCGATGGCACATCGCTGCTCCCGACAAGACCGCGAGCGCGCTGCGCGAGGCGTTGCCAGTCCGAGCACCGCCGGCCATGCGCTCCGAGCCTCATACTCCCGGCGGCATGCGAGCACCCACATGCCTCTCCACAGCGTTCCGACGAGGGCAGTGCGCCCCCATGCCAGCGAGCGGTTCCCGCCGCCCAGCGTCGCACGCGAGGGTTCGCACCGGTGGACGGGAAGGCGCGCAGTCGCGCGATCGGCCCCACGGTGATCCGATCGCCGGGCGCATCCCGCCGCAGCCGTCGTCGGCCGGCGGGTCGCCTCCTTCCCCTCTCGTCCCCACGACGGTCGATCCGGCGGGATACCGCTGGGGGCACCGATCTCGCTCACGCGATCACCTGGTGACGACTCCTCCGCCCGTCACAGCTCCGAGCCGACTGCCCGGACCGCGGCGCTCGCCCTCGCGCGGCGAGGCCCAGCGGTCCGCCCGCTCCCGCGAGAACCCCGCTTCGGCTGTCCGCGTTTCACGTGAAACGGCGCCGCCTCGGCACGGTCGTCACCGCAGGACGGTCCGCACACGGCGAGCACGCCGGTATCGCGCCGCCGGGCTGCGGGCGCGCACGGCGCGGAGATCACGTGCCGCGCCCGTCCTCGTCCGCCCGGCTGCCGGGGGGCCGCTGCGCGGGCGACCTCCCCCTCCGCCCTCCGCGGTACCCGAGCCCGGGGGCGTTGACCGAGACCGGCCCCCGTCCGACGACGAGGAGGCGCCACATCGCTCTGGGTGGTCGTCGCGGTTCCGTCCGCCGAGCCCGCACCGACAGGGCGCACCACGCCCCGCCGCGACCCCGTCGCCTCGGAACGGCCGACGATCACCGGCCGGGAGACCCGACTCTTCGACGCGGGCGCGGAGGCACTCGACGCGGGAGGCGAACCGCTCACCGTCGCATCGCGGACAGAACCCGCCCCTGACATCGGGCCGAGCCGGCACCTGTCGGGGCCTCCCGCCGGGCCCCGTCCTCAGCAAGCATCACCGCCAGGAGAACTCCGTCGCGGGCCGGCGCGACGTCGTCGATCACGTCGCTGTGGGAAGTCCGGGGCTCACCGCTGGTCGCCGTCGGAACCCCGACCCGCCGGACGCATCCGTGCGGGGGAGAGTCAGGGTGGAGGGCGCTGATCGCCGGACCCGCCCCTGGCGAGACAGCGAGCCGTGGCCGGTACTCCACGTCCAGCCCCGCCGCCACGCCGGCGATCCACCGTGCGGGCGCCGGGCGCCGGCGGACCGACCCGCGAACCGCGGGCGCCCGGAGCGTCCACACCCCACGGGACGGCGCGCGCACGATCAACGAAGCCGAGCCCCGCATCGGCGCCGCCCGGCCCGACCGGCTCGGTGAGTCGGGAGCGGTCGCATCGGCGGAACGCCGGGCCCGACGCTCGGCATGGGCGTCAGGTCTGCTCGAGCGACCGGACGAATTCCTGGACGTTCGTACCGTTCGGGCGACGCCGGAGTCCGCCGGAAGCCCACCCGAGGCGCACTACTGTCACGTGTCGAAACACACCGTGGGTGGTTAGACGTTCGCTCACCGCGCCGGAAATGCCCGATTCATCGGCTCCGGCGGCCCTTCACGCGCTTCTTCGGCGCCGGCGCTCGACGCACGGCGCGGACCACAGTGGTGGCCGGCTCGACGACACCGACACCGCACAGCACCACCTCGGGATCGCGGAGCCCCGCCTTCGTGAGGATCGCGCCGTGCTCCTCGATCTCCTCCGCCGCGCGCGAACCCTTGAGCGCGAGCAGTCGGCCACCGTCGCGCAGCAGGGGAGCGGACCACGGCGCGAGCTTCGGGAACCCGGAGACCGCGCGCGACGTCACGGCGTCCGCGCCGCCGACCGCCTCGACGACGGAGCGCTCCTCGGCGCGCCCGCGGACCACGCGGACATTGGGCAGCCGCGGACCGCAGAACTCCTCGAGGAAGACTGCGCGCCGCAGCAGCGGCTCGACGAGCACCACCTCGACGTCGGGGCGGGCGATCGCCACCGGCACACCGGGCAAGCCGGCGCCGCTCCCGATATCCACGAGGGTCTCACCGGACTCCAGGAGCTCACCGAGCACGGCGCAGTTGAGCAGATGCCGCTCCCACAGCCGCGGTACCTCGCGCGGCCCGATGAGGCCACGGACCACACCGTCGGTCGCGAGCACGCGGGCGTACTCCTCCGCGAGCTCGAGCCGTTCGCCGAACACCTCGCGCGCGACCGGGGGAGTGGGAGGCAATGCTTCCGCCGTCGTCCCACTGTCGGCGGGTGTACCCGCCTCGTCGCGCTGTTCCACGTGAAACCTCTCCTGCCACACGGCTCTCATCCGATCGGGCGCCCACGCCCGGAAACGACGATGGGCCCCAGGCGCACGGCCCGGGACCCATCGTTCACCTACGTCCAGTCTAGGCGTTGGGGAGCACCACGACGCGACGGTTCGGCTCCGCGCCCTCGCTCTCCGAGTGCACACCGTCGACCTTGGCCACGGCGTCGTGGACGACCTTGCGCTCGAACGGCGTCATCGGCTTGAGCGACTCCTTCTCGCCGGTCGACGCGACGCGCTCCGCGACCTCCGTGCCGAGACCCGACAGGCGCGTACGACGGCTCGCGCGCCACCCGGCGACGTCGAGCATCAGCCGACTACGGTCGCCCGTGGACTGCTGCACCGCGAGACGGGTGAGCTCCTGCAGCGCATCGAGCACCTCGCCGCGCTGGCCGACCAGCTTGGTGAGGTCGTCGCCGCCGTCGATCGCGACGATGGCGCGGCCGCCCTCGACATCGAGGTCGATGTCGCCGTCGAAATCGAGGATGTCGAGGAGCTGCTCGAGGTAGTCGGCAGCGATCTCGCCCTCCTCGACCAGCTCGTCGTCCTCGTTCACGGGGCTCTCGACGGGTGCCTCGACCGGCGCCTCGGCGGTCGCCTCGGTCGCGGTCTGCTCCTCCTCGACGGTCACGTCGTCAGGCATGGGTACTCCTTGGGAATTCGATCATCAGGGGTTCGTGGGGGCTGCGGCGCTCAGCGCTTGCGCTTCTTGTTCCGATTGCGCTGCTGCTGGTTGCGCTGCTGCTGCCGGGCGTTGCCCGAGGGGTGCTGGGCCTTCGGCTTGGCGCCGGGGGTGGGCTTCGACGGTGCCTTCTCCTCCGCCGTGCCCTCGGCCTCGCCGGCCGTGCTGTCCGCAGCCTTGGTGTCCGCGGCCTTGGTGTCCGCGGCCTTGGTCAGCGAAGTGGCGGCGCCGCCCTTCTTGGGCTTCGCGCCGGGCTTCGGGGCGTTCTCGGCCCGCTTCTCCTGCGCCAGGCGCTTCTTCTCCTCGTCCTCCTTGTCGAGCTTGCCGAAGACGATGTGCTGCTGGAAGTACGTCCAGATGTTCTGGGTGACCCAGTAGATCAGGATGGCGACGGGCAGGAAGAAGCCACCGACGAGCACACCGATCGGGAAGACCCACAGCATGAGGCGGTTCATGATGGCCGTTTGCGGGTTGTCCAGCGAGGCGACGGGCTGGCGGGCGATCGAGGCGCGCGAGTTGAAGTGCGTGGCCAGGGCGGCGATGATCATCAGCGGCACCGAGAGCGCGATGATCCACCACTTCTCGAAGTTCGGCTCGATGTAGGGGATCACGCCGTTCGCATCGGGCGGGCTCACGGGCATGAAGGCCTGGAACTGCTTCACCGGTTCCTGCACGTACGAGGAGAGCGGCACGCCGAACAGGCGGGCGTCGAGGAAGCTCTGCACGTCGGTGGCGGAGAAGAAGTAGTTCGCGGTGTGGCGCGTCTCGTAGGCGTTCATATCGGGCGAGCCGAAGAGCTGCGTGGTGCCGCCGCTCATCCGGTTGAACGACCGGAGAACGTGGAACAGGCCGATGAACACCGGGACCTGGAGCAGGGCGGGCAGGCAGCCGAGCAGCGGGTTGAAACCGTGCTCCTTCTGCAGCTTCTGCATCTCCAGGGCCAGCTTCTGCCGGTCCTTGCCGTACTTCTTCCGCAGCGCCTGCATCTGCGGTTGGAACTCCTGCATCTGCCTGGTCGTCCTGATCTGCCGGACGAAGGGCTTGTACAGGATGGCGCGCAGCGTGAGCACCAGGAAGATCACCGAGAGGGCCCAGGTGATGCCTTTATCGGGGCCGAGGCCGGGCACGAAGGAGAACACCTTGTGCCAGACCCACATGATGCCCGACACCGGGTAGTACACGTAGTCCAAGGACATCGGATTGAAACTTGACACGGGGCGGTGCTCCTTGCCGATCTATTTCGAACAGGTTCGTGAGCGCGGTGATTCGCGCATCGGGCGGTGAAAGCCGTTGCCGGCGGGGGTCACTCCGGAACGGGGTCCCAGCCACCGCGGTGCCACGGCCCGCACTTGAGCAGGCGAATGGTACTGAGGTACACGCCCTTGACCGCGCCGTGCGCCGAAAGCGCCTCCACCGCATACTCGCTGCAGGTGGGCGTGAAACGGCAGGTGGGCGGCCGCATGGGGGAGATCCAGGTCCGGTACAGCTGTACCACGGAGATCAATGCGCGCCGGGGCAGCGCTCGCAGCGCGCCTCCCGTGCTCACCGAGACCTCCTCGCTCACAACGCCCCCAGCTTCGTCAGCCCGGAACGCAGTTGCGCCGTCAGCTCATTCGCATCGGCGTCGGAGGCGGAGCGCAGCGCGCGGATCACGACCAGCGCACCGTCGTCGAGATCGGCGGTGACCGATGCCGCGGCGGCGCGCAGCCGGCGGGCGACCGCGTGGCGGACCACGGCGTTGCCCACGGCCTTCGAGACGATCAGGCCCACCCGCGGCGCCGGCGTCACCGGATCGACCGCGGACACGACGAGGCCCGGTCCCCCCTCGGAAGGGGCGACCGGGCTCGTGTTCGTCGCTGTCGCCACGTGCACCACGATGGATCGTCGACCAGCGCGCCGCCCACCCTTGACCGCCGCGCTGAAATCGCGCGACGAGCTCATGCGGTTGCGAGCGGGAAGCACTGCCTGCCTGCCTTCTCCATCGTCTTTGCAGCAGCGCCACCGCGCCCGGCGGACCGGTACGCGGTGGCGCTACGCGAGAGGCGGAATCAGGCCGTCAGCTTGGCGCGGCCCTTGGTGCGACGCGCGGCCAGGATGGCGCGGCCGGCACGGGTCCGCATACGAAGACGGAAGCCGTGCACCCGCGCGCGGCGACGGTTGTTCGGCTGGAACGTCCGCTTGCCCTTGGCCACGGTGACACTCCTTGTTCAGTGGACGACGCTGGTGCGCCGCCGTTCGATGGACGGAAACTTCTTCGGCGGCACATGAAGTTCGACTCGAGGTCGAACCCGTCCGACGAATCGGTGTGCGCACAGACCGGTCAAGACTACTTATCCCTACTGACAAGGTCAAACCGGCGCCCCGGGGGCGCCGTGACGCGTCTCACAATGCGTCGGGTGCGACACGCCGAACAACGCCGACATCCCACCGCCGCCTGCGACTATGTGCTTCGTGTTGAGGACCGCGCTCCACTCTGTTAACTTTGCCGAATGCGATTGCTGAGCACGGCCGCGGCACCCCGTGGACCCCGAGCACGGCAGCTTCGGGCCGATGGGCGCCGGGCGTGTAGCGGGCTCGGTGCTGCACCCTAATCCGGTCCCTCCGGAACGCTGACCCTGCAGTCCTGCGACCTCGCTGTTCAACGGCCGAAGCATTCGGCCGACACCCCTGTGCTCCGGTCTTCCACACCTGTGGATGAACCTGTGGAGTACAGTTCTTTCGCAGGTCGGGTGGGGTGCGGTTGTACACAGCTCGATGTTGAACGTGTGAACGAGTACGCCGGTCGATGCCGGGACCGATGGCTTCGAACCCGGGGTGGAGGACCTGATGACCGTTGATCCGCTGATCGAGACGTGGACCGCCGTGGTCGACGAACTCTGCGGAGACAACACCGATCGCACCCTCACCAAGCAGGAGAAGGCCTGGCTCCGGCTCGTCCAGCCGCTGACCCTGACCGAGGGCTTCGCGCTCGTGGCCGTGCCCTCCCAACTGATGAAGGACGCCATCGAGCGCAGCCTCCGCGAGCCGCTCGTCGCCGCCCTCACCACACGCCTCGGCCAGGACGTCGAGCTCGGCGTCCGGATCTCCCCCGACGCCACGCCGCCGGCCTCCGCCGCACCGGCGACGCCCGCGCCGCCGGTCGAGGGCCCCTCGGGACCGAGCACCGCGGATCTGGCGGTCCCCGTCACCGAGATCGCCGCCGGGATGCCCGGCGCACCGTCACCGTCGGTCCAGCTGCCCCCGCCGATGACCGGCCCGGTCACCAACGGCACGGAGATGACCGGATCGTCGGGCTCGAGCCTGAACCCGAAGTACACCTTCGATACCTTCGTGATCGGTTCGTCGAACCGCTTTGCCCATGCGGCGGCCGTCGCTGTTGCCGAAGCGCCGGCCAAGGCCTACAACCCGCTGTTCATCTACGGCGACTCCGGCCTGGGCAAGACCCACCTGCTGCACGCGATCGGCCACTACGCCGAGGGCATGTACCCGGGCATCCGGGTGCGCTACGTCTCGAGCGAGGAGTTCACGAACGACTTCATCAACTCGCTCAAGGACGACCGGCAGGTCCAGTTCAAGCAGCGCTACCGCGACGTGGACATCCTGCTGGTGGACGACATCCAGTTCCTCGAGGGGAAGCTGGGTATCCAGGAGGAGTTCTTCCACACCTTCAACGCGCTGCACAACGCCAACAAGCAGATCGTGGTCTCCTCGGACCGCCCGCCGAAACAGCTGGCCACGCTCGAGGACCGGCTGCGCACGCGGTTCGAGTGGGGCCTGATCACCGACGTGCAGCCGCCCGAGCTCGAGATCCGCATGGCGATCCTGCTCAAGAAGGCGCAGATGGAGCGGATCCACGTTCCGCCGGACGTACTGGAGCTCATCGCCACCCGCATCGACCGCAACATCCGCGAGCTCGAGGGCGCGCTGATCCGCGTGACGGCGTTCGCCTCGCTCACCCAGACGGACGTGACCTACGAGCTGGCCGAGATGGTGCTGCGGGACCTGGTGCCGGACACCACGACCATCGAGATCTCCTCCAGCACCATTCTTTCCGTGGTGGCGGAGTACTTCGAGATCTCGGTGGCCGACCTCAAGGGCACCGAGCGCGCCCGCGCCGTGACGCACGCGCGGCAGATCGGCATGTACCTGTGCCGCGAACTCACCCCGCTCTCCCTTCCGAAGATCGGTCAGCTCTTCGGCGGTCGCGATCACACGACCGTCATGTACGCCGAGCGCAAGATCCGCAAGGAGATGCCGGAGCGCCGCCGCGTCTACGACCAGGTGCAGGAACTGACCACCCGCATCAAGCGCCGCAGCCAGTAGCCACCGACGGCCGGTGACCCCGCGGGTCACCGGCCGTCCGCGGCGCTCCGCCTCAGCGGCTCGCGGTGCAGATCAGCGGCCCACCGGACCCGCCGGTGCTGCGCTCCTCGGCGACCGTCGTCCCGTCGCGGCTGATCGTGCACGACGCATCGCCCGTGTACCCAATCACGGTGACCGTCACCAGGAACGAGTCCGAGGTGAACTCCTTGGACCACGGAAGCGGTTGCGAGCCGAACAGATTCGTCTCGGGGATGCCGACGGTGACCAACTGGGCGGAGCCGCTGCCGGTCACCTCGACGCGCCACTTCCGCGCGTTCGGTCCCGTCGACTCGCCGCCGAAGATCGGCGGGATGGAGATGCCCGACGGCATCTCACCGGGCAGCGTGATGCCGCCCGGCTTCCCGCTCGTGGTGGTCGGTGGCGCGGTCGTGGTGGTGGTCTCCGACGCCGTGCTGCTCGACGGTCCGCCGCTGGTCGCCACGAGCGCGACGATCACGGCCAGCACGAGCGCGAAGACCACCGCAGCCGCGGCGATCCACAGCAGCTTCTTGTTGCCGCCGTTCCCGCCGCCCGCGCCGTCGCCACCGTCGCCGGGCCCCCACGGACCGCCCGGGCCGGGAGGAGGCCCCTGGGGCGGCGGAGCGCCGTACTGATCGCCGTACGCGCCCGGCGCGTAGCCGAGCTGATAGCCACCGTCGTACTGCTGGGTGGGCGGGTCCTGCGGGCCGGGGACACCGGGGCCGCCCGGGCCCGCGGGCGGCGGGGGAGGGGGCGCCGGCGGGCCCTGCGATGCGCCGGGATCGACCGGGCCGGCGTCGGGGCGCTCGTATTCGCGCGTAGGCTTGGGCACGTTCGGGCCCCGCGGCCCGGCGGGGTAGTTCTGGCCGCCGGGGTGCTCCCCGGGGCGCTGTGGATCCGGATATCCCATGGTCACACCGTACGCGTCGCGCGGCGGCGAGCGAACGACGAATTACTCACCAGTACTGCACACACCCTGTGGATGAATCGGGGAAATCCCAGGAGTGACCTGGGGAGAGTTCATCCACAGGTTTCCACAGACCCTGTTCGTCACCAATCACACCGATGTAGTTCCACAATCCCTGCGGCGCGTCGTCAACACCCCGACACGCCACCCGCGCTGCGCCGACTCGAAGTTTCCACATCCTCCACAGGGCTTATGACGATGACATATTTCTTCTCTAGATACTTCTTTTGAAAAGAGGGGACGTGAAGGTCCGGCCCGCTCCGCTCGGCCGGACCCGTGGTTCGCGCCGGGGGCGACCTGAACGCCACCGGATGAGCCCGGCTCCTATAGCATCGAAGGCCTCACGGTCGTGCCCGCCACGCCGTACCCGAACGACCCCCATCGAAAGGCCCCGTCGGCATGAAGTTTCGCGTCCCGCACGAGGAGTTCGCCGAATCCGTCGCGTGGGTGGCGCGCAGCCTGCCGTCGCGCCCTCCGGTGCCGGTTCTCGGCGGCGTCCTGCTCACCGCGGGTGACGACGGCCTGACCGTCTCGGGATTCGACTACGAGGTCTCGGCGCGCGTGCGCGTCGGCGCCGAGGTCGCCGACGAGGGCCAGGCCCTGGTCTCCGGCCGTCTGCTCGCCGACATCACCAAGGCGCTGCCGAACAAGCCGGTGGACGTGCAGCTCGACACCACCCGCGTGGCGATCACCTGCGGCAGCGCGAAGTTCTCGCTGCCGACCATGCCCGTCGAGGACTACCCGCAGCTGCCCGAGCTCCCGCAGCAGACCGGCGCCATCGAGCGCGGCACCTTCGCCGAGGCCATCGCGCAGGTCGCCATCGCCGCCGGCAAGGACGACACGCTGCCGATCCTCACCGGCGTCCGCGTCGAGATCGAGGGCGAGAAGGTCGTGCTCGCCGCGACCGACCGCTTCCGGCTCGCGGTCCGCGAGTTCGACTGGCAGCCCGGCACCTCCGACGTCAAGGCCGCCGTCCTCGTGCCGGCGAAGACGCTGTCCGAGGCCGCCAAGACCTTCGCCGTCGACCCCGAGGTGGGGATCGCGCTGGGTGCCGGCTCCGCCGTGGGTGCCGACGGCCTGCTCGGCGTGGTCGGCGCGGACCGTCGCACCACCACGCGCCTGCTCGATGCGGACTTCCCGAAGTTCCGCCAGCTGCTCCCCGCCTCGCACACCGCGCTCGCCACCATGGAGATCGCGCCGCTGCTCGAGGCCATCAAGCGCGTGGCCCTCGTCGCGGACCGCGGCGCGCAGGTCCGGATGGAGTTCGCCGACGGAACGCTGCGCCTCTCCGCCGGCGGCGACGACGCCGGTCGCGCCGAGGAGGAGCTGCCCGCCGATTTCCAGGGCGAGCCGCTGACCATCGCCTTCAACCCGGGTTACCTGCTCGACGGCCTGGCCGCGATCCACACCGAGTCGGTGACGTTCGGATTCACCACCCCCAGTCGCCCTGCGGTGCTGCGGCCCGCGGTGGAGAATGGCTACGAGCCGGACGACTCGGGTGCGTTCCCCGCGCCGCAGAGCCCGTACACGTACCTGCTGATGCCGGTGCGCCTGCCCGGCTGATCGAACCGTCGTCACCGCACGGAAGGGTGCCTCGCACATGCAGTTGGGTCTGATCGGTCTGGGCAAGATGGGCGCGAACATGCGCCAGCGGATCCGCAACGCCGAGCACGAGGTGGTCGGCTACGACCCCCGCCCGGAGGTCACGGACGTCCCCTCGCTCGAGGCGCTGGCCGAGGCGCTGACCGCGCCGCGCACGGTCTGGGTGATGGTGCCCGCGGGCGAGCCGACCCGCGACACCGTGCGCAAACTGGCCGACATCCTGGAGCCGGGCGATCTGGTGATCGACGGCGGGAACTCCCGCTACACCGACGATCACGTGAACGCGGAGCTGTTGTCCGAGAAGGGCATCGGCTTCGTCGACTGCGGCGTCTCCGGCGGCGTCTGGGGCCTGGAGAACGGCTACGGCCTCATGGTCGGCGGTTCCGATGCCGACGTCGAGCGCGCCATGCCGATCTTCGACGCACTGCGCCCGGAGGGCGCGCGGGAGGACGGCTTCGCGCACAGCGGCCCCGTCGGCGCCGGCCACTACGCCAAGATGGTCCACAACGGCATCGAGTACGGCATGATGCAGGCCTACGCCGAGGGCTACGACCAGCTCGAGGCCGAGCCGCTGATCGAGAACGTCACGGGCACGATCCGGGCGTGGAGCAAGGGCACGGTCGTGCGCTCGTGGCTGCTCGACCTGCTGGTCAAGGCGCTCGAGGAGGACCCGGGGCTGCAGGAGATCACCGGCTACACCGAGGATTCCGGTGAGGGCCGGTGGACCGTGGAGGAGGCGATCCGGCACTCGGTGCCGGCGCCCGTCATCGCGGCCGCGCTGTTCGCGCGTTTCCAGTCCCGCCAGGAGGATTCGGACACCATGAAGGCGGTCGCCGCGATGCGCAACCAGTTCGGCGGGCACGCCGTGCGGCGCGCCGACTAGTAGGGCCGACCGCACTTTTGTACGTCCGCCGGCTGACCCTGCACGACTTCCGGTCCTGGGACGACGTCACCGTCGACCTGGAGCCGGGCGTCAGTGTCTTCGTGGGCCGCAACGGATTCGGCAAGACCAACCTGGTCGAGGCGCTCAACTACCTCGCCACCCTGGGCTCGCACCGGGTGGCCACGGACCAGCCGCTCATCCGCGTCGGCGCCGAGCGCGCCTCGGTGTCCGCGACGGTGCACAACGCGGGCCGCGAACTGACCGCCGAGGTCGACATCGTCGCCGGCCGGGCGAACAAGGCGCGCCTCAACACCGCGCCCTGCCGCCGGCCGCGTGAGCTCCTCGGCATCCTGCAGTCCGTACTCTTCGCGCCCGAGGACCTGGCACTGGTGCGGGGGGAGCCCGGTGGCCGGCGCCGTTTCCTCGACGAACTGGCGATCCTGCGCACGCCGCGCATCGCTGCGGAGAAGGCCGATTACGAGCGGGTGCTCAAGCAGCGCAACGCCCTGCTCAAGACCGCGTACGCGGCGGCGCGGCGGGGCGGCGGCGACGCCGACTCGATGCTGTCGACGCTCGACGTCTGGGACGAACAGCTGGCCCGGTTCGGCGCCGAGGTGCTCGCCGCGCGGCTCGAGGTGGTCTCGTCCCTCGCGCCGCACCTCACCGTGGCCTACGCCTCGCTCGCGCCGCATTCGCGCGCCGCGACGATCAGCTACACCGGCTCGCTGTTCGACGACTTCGACGGCGATCCGGCCACCGCCTCGGTCGCGGAACTCGAACGCCTGCTGCTCGACGGGCTGGCGTCCGCCCGGCAGCGGGAGATCGACCGGGGGATGAGCCTGGTGGGACCGCACCGCGACGATCTCGATCTGCGGCTCGGGAACGAGCCGGCCAAGGGATTCGCCTCCCACGGCGAATCATGGTCGTACGCACTGGCATTGCGCTTGGCGTCGCTGGAGCTGTTGCGGGCCGGGGGATCGGAGCCGGTGCTCCTGCTCGACGACGTGTTCGCCGAGCTCGACGCCAAGCGCCGGACCGCACTCGCGGAGGTCGCAGCGGGTACGGAGCAGGTGATCGTCACCGCCGCGGTGCCCGAGGACCTCCCCCCGGTCCTGCGTGCCGCGACCTACGAGGTCACCGTCGAGGGGCCCGCCGACGCCCGGGTCTCGAGGTTGTCTTCTGAAACCGGTTCCACTGGGGAACGGACTGTGCAATAGCCTCGGAAGACGTACAGTTCCTGTGTTTGCGCCGGAACGATGCCCCCGCCGATCCGGTGACCCCGACAGAAAGGGCATGACGATGCGCATCGCGATCGCATGCATGGGCTCGCGCGGTGACATCAGTCCGCTCCTGGCCGTGGCCCGGATCTTCGCCGACCGCGGCGACGCCGTGAAGATCGGCTGCACGGTGGAGTCGCAGGAGTACGTCCGGTCCTACGGCTTCGAGCCCCACGTGCTGACGACGCTCAACCTCAAGGAGTTCCTGCAGTCCCCGCAGGGGCAGAAGAAATTCTTCGGCGCCAGCACCACCACGCAGCTGCGCGAACTGGGCAAGCTCGCCGATTCCCACGGCGACGAGTTCGACGACCGGTTCGCCGAGTTCTGCCAGGACGTCGACTGCGTGATCAGTACGCGGATCCTCGAGGAGCAGGCCGCGGTGATCACCCACCGCGAGAACACCCCGCTCGTGATGCTCGAGTACTTCCCCGGCGACGTGCACAGCACCGTGCCCAACCCGCTGCTCGAGCCGCGCCTGCAGGACGTCGTCGCGCGGATCCCCGCCCTGGTACCGCTGACGTACCGACTCTTCAACATCGGGTGGGCGCTGAGCATCTTCGCCAAGACGGTGGCCCTCGCCCGGCGCGTCGGGTACCCGCGCCGCATCATCAATCCGCGGTCGGTGCTCGACGGGCGGGACATCCTGCGCGTCGAGGCGTTCGGCCGGGCGCTGGTGCCGCCGCGCTCGCGCACCGACGCCCGCCAGCCCCGTATCGGCTTCATCCGGATCGGTGGCCGCCCCGCCTCCCGCGCGGAACGCGACGCCGAGGTCGACGCCTGGATCGCGCAGGACGACCGGCCCGTGGTCTACGTCGGATTCGGCAGCATGCCGGTCGTGGACTTCGACACCGTCGTGGACGGCCTGGCCGGGATCCTGGCGCGGGACGGGATCCGGGTGCTCGCCGTGCCCGGCTGGTCGCCGAGCAGCCGGGAGGACCTCGTCGCGACGCCCGACCTGCTGGTGGTGCCCGACGTCGACCACGACCGGGTGTTCGCGCGCTGCGCCGCCCTGGTCTACCACGGCGGCGCCGGCACCACGGCCATCGCCGCCGCGTCCGGCCGTCCCTCGCTGGTGTGCAGCCAGGCCTTCGACCAGCACTTCTGGGGCCGCCGCATCGAGGCGGTGGGTGCGGGCGCGGTGCTGCCGCGGCGCCGCATGACCGCGCAGACCATCGCCGACGGCGTGCTCGGGCTGATCCGGGACCAGCGGATCGTCGACGGTGCGCGCGCGACCGGCGACGTGGCGGCCGAGGACCTGGGCGGACGCGAGGAGTTCGTGGCGGCCTTCGACGCCTTCCTCGCCGAGGTGGGGGACGCGCGCGCCACCACCACCGATCGCTGACATGAGCGCTCCCGCACGTCCGTCGTCCGGCGCGACCCGGTGGATCTCGCTCGGCACCCTGTGCATCGCCGTGCTGATGACCGGGATGGACAACAGCATCGTCACCATCGCGCTGCCCACGCTGAGCGAGGAGTTCGGCGGCGGGATGAGCGCGCTGCAGTGGATCGTCGACTCCTACACGCTGGTGTTCGCGGGCCTGCTCCTCGCCACCGGTTACTTCGGCGATCGGCTCGGCCGGCGCAAGGTCCTGATCACCGGGCTGGTGTGCTTCGTGGTGATCTCGGTGCTGGCGACGCGATCGACGTCGCTCGCGCAGCTCATCACCGCGCGGGCGGCGCTCGGCGCGGCGGCGGCGTTGATCTTCCCGGCGACGCTCGCCATCATCTCGAACCTGTTCCCGGAGAAGGAGGAACGGACCAAGGCGATCGCCGTGTGGTCGGCGGCGGCCGGCGCGTCGATCGCGATCGGGCCGGTCGTGGGCGGCTATCTGGTCGAGCACTTCGCGTGGTCGTCGGTGTTCTGGATCAACGTGCCCATCTCGATCGTCGCGATCATCGGGTGTCTGGCCCTGGTGCCCGAGTCGTTCGGGTCGGAGCGCCCCTCCTTCGACGTCGTCGGTGTGCTGCTGTCGATCTCGGGGATCACGCTGCTGGTGTGGGGCCTGATCGAGGCACCGAACTTCGGCTGGGGCAGCCCGCTGATCGTGGGATCGCTGATCGGTGCGGCGATCCTGGTGCTGGCCTTCATCGGCTACGAACGCCGCCACCACAATCCGGTCCTCGACGTGACCCTGTTCCGTTCCCGCGGCTTCGCCATGGGCTCGTTCGCGATCTGCGCGGGCTTCTTCTGTCTGCTCGGCTTCGTGTTCATCACGATCATGTACTTCCAGGCCGTCCTCGGCTTCGGCCCGCTGGAGACCGCGGTGCGGGTCATCCCGTTCGCGCTGGCGGCCGTCGCCGTGACGCCGCTGGCCGCCCTCGCGAACACCGAGCGCCGGATGCGCTTCACCATCTCCCTCGGCCTCGCGATCATGGCGGCCGGCTTCGTGCTCACCTCGCGGCTGACCGAATCCGCCGACTACCTCACCGACATCCTGCCCGCGATGTCCGTGATCGCCGTGGGTCTCGGCCTGCTGCAGGGGCCCGCGACGACGTCGGTGATGACGTCGGTGCCGTCGGAGGAGGCCGGCGCGGGCTCTGCGGTCAACGACACCACCCGCGAGGTCGGCGGCGCGCTCGGCGTCGCGATCCTCGGTTCGGTGGTGGCGCACCTGTATTCGGCCAAGGTCGCCGAAGACGTCACCCGCCTGCCGTTGGCCCCCGAGGTGCGCGCCGAAGCGGAGTCCTCGGTGATCGGCGGTATCCGCGCGATCGGGGCGGCCCCACCGGAGCTGCAGGCCGCGCTCGGCCACTCGGTGCAGCAGAGCTTCGTCTCGGCGATGCAGTCCGCCAACCTGGTGGCGGCCGGTGTGGGCGTGGTCGCGTGCGTGCTCGTCGCGGTCTTCCTGCGGACCCGGCCACCGGCGCGGCACCGGCACACGCCCACCAGTGGCAAGGTCAGCGTCCAGGACCTCCTGCTGCGCGAGTCCGACGCCGTGACCGCTCAGATCGTGCTGCCGGGCCTGCGGAGGACGAGCACCCCGACCAGTCCGCACGACCACGCCACCAGATAGCCGGCCGCCAGCGACAGCGGGATCACGGGCTGCCCGTACTCCTGCAGGAACAGCGGTGCCAGGACGGGGATCGCCGCGACGCCCAGGGTGATCGCACCCCGGCGCCGTGCGGTCGCCGCGCGCCGGCGCACCCACCGCAGGTTCGCCCACCAGCAGAGCAGTCCGACGACGCCGACCACCGCGAGGTAGCCGTACAGCGGCGCGCTCTCGCCGTACTTCCCGACGGGGTCGTACAGCGCGTGCAGGTGCCGGTCGAGCCCGCCGAGGGCGAACCGGTCGGCGAGTGCGTAGCCGAGTCCGGCGGCGGTGGCCGCGGCGCCGAGGCCGTACGCGAGCACGGTGCGCTCGGTGCCGGTCGACGGTGCCGGGCGCGCAAGGGTCGGTTGAGCCATGATCGTCTCCTTTGGAACGTGGAGTACCAAGTTGGTACACCACGTACCATAGGTCCATGAGGGAGACTTTGGAACCCCGAGTACCACAATCAGGGAACGCCCCGAGGCGACCGCGTCTGGCGCTGGAGGAGACCCGGCGCCGCGTTCTCGCGCGCGCCGTCGCCCGGGTCCTGGACGAGGGACCGGGGAACGGGCTCGACCACGTGCGGCTCGAGGACGCCGTGCGTGAGGCCGACGTCTCCCGGACCGCCGCCTACCGCTGCTGGGCGCAGCGCGAGGACTTCCTGGCCGATGTGCTCGCCGCGCTCGCCGACGAGGCGCTGCCGGTCGGCTCGACCCGCGGGGCCCGGGCCACGGCGGTCCTGCGGGAGGTGGTCGGGGACGACCCGGGGGTCGTGCGTACCGTGGCGGACCGCCGCGCCGCGCTGCTGCGGGCCGTGAGCGCCTCGGCGGACGACGACCTGCTCGCCGACCGCGACGAGAACCGCCGGTGGCGGCTGTACCTGACGCTCGCGGTGGCCGTGCCGACGTTGCCGGAGGGGGCGCAGCGCGAGCGCGTGGTGGCCGCCGTCGAGCGGGCCGAGGCGGCCGTGACGGATCGGCTCGAGACGAACTACCGCCGCCTCTTCGAGCTGTTCGGGTTCACCAGCACCGTCCCGTACCGCGATCTGGCGACGGTCGGCCTGGCCCTGATGCGCGGGTACGTCCTCGGCGGGCGGACGGGCGCGGTGGGAGCGCCGCCGGGCCGGGGGTACGCGCTCCTGGCCGACGGTGCCGCGGCCCCGTCGGACACCGCGGAGTGGGACGAGGCGCGCGGCCGGCGCCTGCTGGAGGCACTGGCCGGGCCGGACGTGTTCGACGTGACGTTCGGCCGGGAACCCGTCGGTGGCGAGGAGTAGCCTGAACATCAGGTATTGCAGGCGCAAGGAGGTGTCATGACCGGGCAGAACGAGGACGGCCGGCTGCACGGTTCCGACATCGCGCGGCGGGCCCTCGAGGAGGCGCGCGCGGCCGCGAAGGCGGCGGGAAAGTCGGTGGGCCAGGGTCGCTCCGAGCCGATGACCGGCGGCGTCCGTCGGTTGCGCCGCGGCTCGAAGAAGTGGAGCGGACCGTCGCCGGACAACCGCGATCCGCAGGCCTTCGGCGCGTTGATCGGCGGTATCGCCAAGGCCCGCGGGTGGGACACGAAGGTGAGCGAGGGCACGGTCCTGGGGTGCTGGGACACCGTCGTCGGGGCGGACGTGGCCGCCCACGCGCACGCGGTCAGCCTGCGGGAGAAGGTGCTGTACGTGAGCGCCGAATCGACGGCGTGGGCCACGCAGCTGCGCCTCATGCAGTCGCAGCTGCTGGCGAAGATCAACGCCGCCGTCGGCCAGGGCGTGGTCACCTCCCTGAACATCACCGGGCCGAGCGCGCCCAGCTGGCGCAAGGGTCCGTTGCACGTCCCGGGGCGCGGCCCGCGGGACACCTACGGCTAGGCCGGCGGGGCGTCCGGCAGGAACTGCGCGAGGTCCACGCCGCGCGCGGTGGCCAGGGCCCGCAGCTTCGCGGCGTCGTCCACCTGCACGCAGACGCAGGCGTGCAGCCCGTCGTCGTCCTGCCGCACGATGTAGTACGCGGTGCTGTCGGTGAGCAGTGCGCCCTCGGCGTCGCGGAAGAGCCAGCGCACGTGGACCAGCGCGATGGCGCCGGTGAGGTACGTGGTGTCCAGGAGCTCGTGCTCCACCGACGCCAGCCCGAGCGCGCGGTAGAGCGGGTAGGACTGCTCGAGTCCGCGGGCCATCGCGGCGCGGCCGTCGAGGACGCCGGAGAAGCGGTCGTCGACGATCATGCCGGGCTCCGCCCAGAGGCCGGCGGCGGCCGTCGCGTCGAAGCGGGCGAGCGTTCGCGCGTACCGCGCGAGGTAGTCGTCGATCGCGGCGTGATCCATGCCTCCGACTCTACGATCGAATGCCGGTTCATGCCCCAGCGTCGCCGTGTGCGCGTCGGCTTGCGGTTCGGACTGAATCGACCGAAACGAGGTTGATCGCGCCTGCGACGCGATGAGGGCGTGGCAAACGCATTCATCGTCGTGAAGAGGAGTAGACTGGAAGGGCAAGAGTGCCCCGTCTCCTCGGGTCACTGTCCGATCGCCATCGCGGCGGCCCGGCCCGTGGAAGTTCACGGCCGTTCGCCCGGTGGTTTCGACGAAGGAGCGCCAACACATCGTGGCGGCTGACAACAACGCGGACAAGCCCAAGGGCTCGTACGGCGCGGATTCCATCAAGCAGCTCGAGGGCCTCGAGGCGGTGCGCAAGCGCCCCGGCATGTACATCGGATCGACCGGACCGCGGGGTCTGCACCATCTCGTCTACGAGATCGTCGACAACTCGGTCGATGAGGCCCTCGCCGGCCACGCGACCAGGGTCGACGTGAAACTGCGCGAGGACGGCGCCGTCGAGGTCATCGACAACGGCCGCGGCATCCCCGTCGCGATGCACCCCACCGAGAACAAGCCCGCCGTCGAGCTGGTGCTCACCGTGCTGCACGCCGGCGGCAAGTTCGGCGGCGGCGGCTACGCCGTCTCCGGCGGCCTGCACGGCGTCGGCTCCTCCGTGGTCAACGCCCTCTCGACCAAGGTCGAGGTCGAGATCGACGTCGACGGCTACCACTGGCAGCAGAACTTCCACTGGGACGAGAAGAAGCGCGACTCCGTCGCGGAGGACCTGATCAAGGGCGAGCCCACCACCCGCACCGGTACGACGGTGCGCTTCTGGGCCGATCCGAAGGTCTTCACCGAGACCACGCACTACGACTTCGAGACGGTTTCGCGCCGCCTGCAGCAGATGGCCTTCCTGAACAAGGGCCTGCGCATCACCCTCACCGACGAGCGGCCCGTGGCCGCCGAGGTCCCGGACGAGGCCATCACCGAGGAGGCCCCGTCCGCGCACGAGGACGACGTCGCCGCGGCGCTGGCCGAGGTCGCCCCGAAGAAGCGCGAGCGCATCTTCCACTACCCGGACGGCCTGGTCGACTACGTCAACCACATCAACGCGCGCACGTCGAAGACGCCGATCCACAACTCGATCATCTCCTTCGAGGGCAAGGAGAAGGGCCACGAGGTGGAGATCGCGATGCAGTGGACCACCGCCTACTCCGAGTCGGTGCACACCTACGCCAACACGATCAACACCCACGAGGGCGGCACCCACGAGGAGGGCTTCCGCACCGCGCTGACCGGCGTCGTCAAGGCGTACGCCAAGGACAAGGGCCTCCTCAAGGAGAAGGACGAGAACCTCACGGGTGACGACATCCGCGAGGGCCTGACCGCGGTCATCTCGGTGAAGCTCGGCGAGCCCCAGTTCGAGGGCCAGACCAAGACCAAGCTCGGCAACACCGAGGCCAAGGGCTTCGTCCAGAAGGTCTGCCGCGAGCAGCTGCAGTTCTGGTTCGATTCGAACCCGGCCGATGCCAAGACCATCGTGCAGAAGGCCGCCGCGTCCGCGCAGGCCCGCATCGCCGCGCGCAAGGCCCGCGACCTGACCCGGCGCAAGGGCGCGCTCGACATCGCCGGCCTGCCCGGCAAGCTCGCCGACTGCCAGGAGAAGGACCCGGCGCTGAGCGAGATCTTCATCGTGGAGGGCGACTCCGCAGGCGGCTCCGCCAAGCGCGGCCGCGACCCGATGTACCAGGCGATCCTGCCGATCCGCGGCAAGATCCTGAACGTCGAGAAGGCCCGCATCGACAAGGTGCTCAAGAACACCGAGGTGCAGGCGATGATCACCGCCTTCGGCACCGGCATCGGCGAAGAATTCGACATGGCCAAGCTGCGCTACCACAAGATCGTGCTGATGGCCGACGCCGACGTGGACGGCCAGCACATCACCACGTTGCTGCTGACCCTGATCTTCCGCTTCATGCGCCCGCTGATCGAGCACGGCTATGTCTACCTGGCGCAGCCTCCGCTCTACAAGCTCAAGTGGCAGAAGGGGTCCGACCCCGAGTTCGCCTACAGCGACGCCGAGCGCGACGCGCTCCTCGCGAGCGGCCTGCAGAGCGGCAAGAAGATCAACAAGGACAACGGCATCCAGCGCTACAAGGGCCTCGGCGAGATGAACGCCAAGGAGCTGTGGGAGACCACGATGGACCCGACGGTCCGCGTGCTCAAGCAGGTCACCCTCGACGACGCCGCCGCCGCCGACGAGCTGTTCTCCATCCTCATGGGCGAGGACGTGGTGGCCCGCCGCTCGTTCATCGCGCGCAACGCCAAGGACGTGCGGTTCCTCGACGTGTAGCCGGGACACCCCGCCCCTCGGGGCGGGGCCGCGCACCGTCGAACCGATGAACTGAAGGACTCGAAATGACTGACACCACCCCGCCCACCGAGACCGGTGGTCACGACCGGATCGAACCGGTCGACATCCAGCAGGAGATGCAGCGCAGCTACCTCGACTACGCCATGAGCGTCATCGTCGGCCGTGCGCTGCCCGATGTGCGCGACGGCCTGAAGCCGGTGCACCGCCGCATCCTGTACGCCTCCTACGACGCCGGTTACCGGCCCGACCGCAGCTACGTGAAGTCGGCCAAGCCGGTCGCCGAGACCATGGGCCAGTACCACCCGCACGGCGACACCGCGATCTACGACACCCTCGTGCGCCTCGTGCAGCCGTGGTCGCTGCGCTACCCGCTGATCGACGGCCAGGGCAACTTCGGCTCGCCGGGCAACGATCCCGCGGCCGCCATGCGTTACACCGAGGCCCGCCTGACCCCGCTCGCCATGGAGATGGTCCGCGACATCGACGAGAACACCGTCGACTTCCAGGACAACTACGACGGCAAGAACCAGGAACCCACGGTCCTGCCGGCCCGCTTCCCGAACCTGCTGGTCAACGGCTCCTCCGGCATCGCCGTGGGCATGGCCACCAACATCCCGCCGCACAACCTGCGCGAGGTCGCGGACGCGATCTTCTGGTGCCTGGAGAACTTCGACGCTGACTCCGAGGCCACGCTCGAGGCGTGCATGGAGCGCATCAAGGGCCCCGACTTCCCGACCAGCGGCCTCATCGTGGGCAGCCAGGGAATCAAGGACGCCTACCGCACCGGCCGCGGCTCGATCACCATGCGCGCCGTGGTCAACGTCGAGGAAATCCAGGGACGCACCTGCCTGGTGGTCACCGAGCTGCCGTACATGGCCAACCCGGACAACCTCGCGGTGAAGATCGCCGAGCTGGTGCGTGACGGCAAGATCTCCGGCATCAGCAAGATCGAGGACCAGTCCTCCGACCGCGTGGGCATGCGGATCGTGGTGCGGCTCAAGCGCGACGCCGTCGCGAAGGTGGTGCTCAACAACCTCTACAAGCACACCCAGCTGCAGGAGAACTTCGGCGCCAACATGCTGGCGATCGTCGACGGCGTGCCGCGCACCCTGCGCCTGGACCAGATGATCCGCTACTACGTGACGCACCAGCTCGATGTCATCGTGCGCCGCACCGGCTTCCGCCTGCGCAAGGCCGAGGAAGAGGCGCACATCCTGCGCGGCCTGCTCAAGGCGCTGGACGCATTGGACGAGGTCATCGCGCTGATTCGCCGCTCGGCCACCACCGAGGCCGCCCGCGATGGCCTGATGGAACTGCTGAGCATCGACGAGGATCAGGCCCGCGCCATCCTGGACATGCAGCTGCGCCGCCTCGCGGCCCTCGAGCGGCAGAAGATCATCGACCAGTTGGCCGAGATCGAGCTCGAGATCGCCGACCTCAAGGACATCCTCGACAAGCCGGAGCGGCAGCGGGCCATCGTGCGCGACGAGCTCGGCGAGATCGTCGAGAAGTTCGGCGACGACCGCCGCACCAAGATCATCGCGGCCGACGGCGACGTCACCGACGAGGACCTCATCGCCCGCGAGGACGTGGTCGTCACCATCACCGAGACCGGGTACGCCAAGCGCACCAAGACGGACCTGTACCGCAGCCAGAAGCGCGGCGGCAAGGGCGTCAAGGGCGCGGACCTGCGCGGGGACGACATCGTGGCGCACTTCTTCGTGTGCTCGACCCACGACTGGATGCTGTTCTTCACCAACCAGGGCCGGGTCTACCGGGTCAAGGGCTACGAGCTGCCCGAGCAGAGCCGCACGGCCCGCGGGCAGCACGTGGCCAACCTCCTGGCCTTCCAGCCGGAGGAGCGGATCGCCCAGGTCATCCAGATCAAGAACTACGACGACGCGCCCTACCTGATGCTGGCCACCCGCAACGGCCTGGTGAAGAAGACCCGACTGGAGGACTACGACTCGAACCGCACCGGCGGCATCATCGCCATCAACCTGCGCGATATCGAGGACGAACTGGTGGGCGCGGTGCTCGCCTCGTCCGAGGACGACCTCCTGCTGGTGAGCAAGAACGCCCAGTCGATCCGCTTCCACGCGACCGACGACGCGCTGCGCCCGATGGGCCGCGCAACGTCCGGCGTGCAGGGCATGCGGTTCAACGACGACGATGAGCTGCTCTCGCTCAACGTGGTCCAGGACGACACGTACCTTCTCGTCGCGACCTCGGGCGGTTACGCCAAGCGCACGGCGATGGAGGACTACCCTGTCCAGGGGCGTGGCGGCAAGGGCGTGCTGACGATCCAGTACGACCCCAAGCGCGGCGAGCTGGTGGGTGCACTCATCGTCGACGACGACACCGAGCTGTACGCCATCACCTCCGGCGGCGGTGTGATCCGCACCGCGGCGCGGCAGGTCCGCAAGGCGGGACGCCAGACGAAGGGTGTGCGGCTGATGAACCTGGCCGAAGGCACTACGCTTTTGGCGATCGCCCGCAACGCCGATGAGAGTGACGAGCCCGAGCAGGCGGACGGCGAGGCGTAAGCCGCCGCGAAGCACGAAGGAGCGCATGTGAGTACCCCTGGAACCGGATCCGGCCGTCCGCCGGAGTCCGGGCCGGAGGCGGGCCGGCAGCCCGTCCGCATTCCGCGACGCGATACCGACGTCGGGCGCGTGATCGACGCACCCACGGAGGGCGTGGAACGCGACGAGCTGCCGAAGAACCTGCCCGACCTGGACAAGATCCATCACGTCGCTCCCGCGGCCGCCCCGACGTCGCCGATGCCCGCGCAGGCCTCGGCGACGCCGGACCCGGCCCCGGCGTCGGCGTCGGCGGAGAAGGCCGAGCCCGCTCCGGCGGCGGAGGCGGCACCGTCGAACCTGCACACCGTGGGCGGCACGCCCGCGCGTGCGGCGGGCGTGAAGACGCAGGCAGCGGCCGGGCCGGTGCGCGCGGGCATGCAGCTGCGCAGCATCGACCCGTGGACCACGTTCAAGATCTCCGGCGTGATCTCCGTGGTGCTGTTCTTCGTGTGGATGATCGCCGTCGGCGTGCTGTACATCGTGCTCAGCGGCATGGGCGTGTGGAGCAAGATCAACGACAGCTTCCAGACGCTCACCAACGAGCAGGCCGGCGTCAGCCTGCTGACGGCGGGCAACGTGTTCACTTACGCGGGCCTCGCCGGCCTGGCGAACGTGATCCTGCTGACCGCGCTCGCCACCGTGGGCGCGTTCATCTACAACCTCTGCGCCGACCTCGTGGGCGGCGTCGAGGTGACCCTCGCCGATAGGGATTGACCAGCTGTTTTGTAGAACTCGAGGTGCGCTGGTAATGTTCCACCTCGGTTCACGGGGCTATAGCTCAGGCGGTTAGAGCGCTTCACTGATAATGAAGAGGTCCCAGGTTCAAGTCCTGGTAGCCCCACCGAAAACATCCCGTAAGGGGCCTTAGCTCAGTTGGTAGAGCGCCTGCTTTGCAAGCAGGATGTCAGGAGTTCGATTCTCCTAGGCTCCACAAAAGAACGTACTGGTCGAGCCGGTATCCGATCCACTCGGGTACCGGCTCGACTCGTATCCGGGCCCGCTCGGGCGCACTCCGGACGCAGAACCCCGCCCGGGCGGCGTCGGTCGGTGGTGCGTGGACCTGGCGGCCGGGTCGTGGGGAGGGGTCTACTCGGCGAGCTTCTCCGCGTCGAAGGCGAAGGCGGTCATCCACGAGGGGTGCAGCCGGTAGAAGAGCATGTCGTTGTCCCAGTCGAACGCGTCCTCTCCGTAGAAGTCCTGGTAGTACGCGCGCAGTTCGGGCCAGTCCGCGGCCGCTGGGCCGTCCGGCGGGTTGAGGACTTCCACCGTGCCGTGACTGAACACGCCCAGATCCTGATCACGCATGTGCGCGATGCTGGCCACCGGGCGGGCCGCGAGGTGGCGGGCCTTGGCCGCGCCGCGGGCCGTACCGAAATGCCATTTGCCGTGCAGGAAATGTCCGTCCACGCCGCTGATCCGCGGCTCGCCCTTGGCCGTCACGGTGGACAGTGCGAGGGTGCACATGCCGTCGAGAATCCGGGTCAGCCGCGCCGCACCGAGGGCGTCCTCGGTGACGACCGATCGGAGGTGGCGGGTCGAGCGGTTCAGCGAGGCATCCAGCAGGGCCTGGAGCTCGGCGAGTTCTTCTGGAGTTTCACGCATCCTCCACGACTATCACGATCGCCGACCCGAGCGCGGAGGTCCACGGGGTGGTTCGCGACTCCGGCCGAGGGCCGCAACAGCGGCGATGCCGGATCGGCGAACTTGACCTATCCTTTACTCATGCCCGCGACCAGGCGGGCGACGAATTACAGAGAGAAGCGATGAGACGCGCCTCGCGCAAACGCCGAAGACCCGGAACCACTGAGCACCCGCCCCGCCGAGGGGCCGCCCGATGATCGTCACCGTTCTCACGATCCTCGCCGGCATCCTGGTGGTCCTCCTGATCACCGCGTTCACGGGCTACTTCGTGGCCCAGGAGTTCGCGTACATGTCGGTCGACCGCTCGCGGCTCGCCGCGCGCGCCGAAGCCGGCGACGAGGCCTCCGCCCGCGCCTTGCAGGTCACCCGCCGCACCTCCTTCATGCTGTCGGGCGCCCAGCTGGGCATCACCGTCACCGGACTGCTCATCGGCTACGTCGCCGAGCCGCTGATCGGCGAGTCGATCGGCACGCTGCTCGGCGGCGTGGGAGTTCCCGCCGCCGTCGGCATCGGCATCGGCGCCGTCCTCGCGGTCGGCTTCTCGACCGTCGTGCAGATGGTCTTCGGTGAGCTCTTCCCGAAGAACCTCGCGATCTCGCGCCCCGAGCCCGTGGCCCGCCGCCTGGCCACCTCCACGACGATCTACCTGCGCACCTTCGGCTGGCTGATCCGTGTCTTCGACCAGGCCTCCAATCTGTTGCTGCGTGCCGTGCGGATCGAACCCGTGCACGACGTGGAGCACTCCGCGACGCCGCGCGATCTCGAGCACATCGTGGCCGCCTCGCGCGACGCCGGTGAGCTGCCGCGCGACCTGTCGACCCTGCTCGACCGGATCCTGGACTTCCCGACCCACACCGCCGAGCACGCCATGATCCCGCGCGCCCGCGTCGACGTGGTCGCCGCCGACGAGGCCGCGGCCGCCGTCCTCGACCGCATGGCCGACGGGCACACCCGCTACCCGGTGGTCGGCGCGACGGCGGACGACCTGATCGGCGTCATCACGCTGCACGACCTGCTCGGTGACGCCTCGGGGACGGCCCGCTCGCGGTGCCGGCCGGCCGTGGTCGTGCCCGGCTCGATGCCGCTGCCGACCGTCGTCGCGCAGCTCGCCGACGCCGGCCAGGAGATGGCCCTCGTCATCGACGAGTACGGCGGCTTCGACGGCGTGGTCACCGTCGAGGACATCGCCGAGGAACTCGTCGGCGAGATCGACGACGAGCACGACGGCACCGCGGTGGCGCCGGCGGTGCGCGAGCACGACGGCTGGCTGCTGCTGCGCGGCGACGTCCACCTCGACGAGGTGGAGCGCCTGCTCGAGGTGGATCTCGAACCCGGCGACGCGGAGACCCTCGGCGGCGCCGTCACGGCCCGCCTCGGCGCCCTCCCCGTCGCCGGCGACACCGCGGACCTGCCGCTGGTGCCCGACCCGGCGGACCCGTTCGCCCCGCGCCGCGCCCTGCGCGCGACGGTCCGCACCGTCGAACGACGGGTGCCGGCGGTGGTGCACCTGAGCCTGGACGCCCACGATGCGACGGAGGCCGACGATGTCTGACCCGTGGGTGGTCCTGCTGGTCACGGCCCTGCTGATCGGCGCCAGCGCGTTCTTCGTGGCCGTGGAGTTCGCCCTCATCGGCGCGCGCCGGCACCGCCTCGAGGACCGGGCCGCGCACAGCGCCTCCGCCCGGGCGGCCCTGCGCAGCTCGAGCGAGCTGACCCTGCTGCTCGCCGGCTCCCAGCTGGGCATCACGGCCTGCACGCTGGCGCTCGGCGCCATCACGAAGCCGGCCGTCCACCACTGGCTGACCCCGCTGCTCGCCTCGACCGGCATGCCCGAGTGGATCGCCGACATCGGCGGCTTCGTCCTGGCCCTGCTGATCGTGACCTTCCTCCACATGGTCGTCGGCGAGATGGCTCCGAAGTCGTGGGCGATCTCCCACCCCGAGAGCTCGGCGATCCTGCTGGCCATGCCGATGCGGGCGTTCATGATGCTCACCCGCCCGCTGCTGGTGGTGCTCAACAACGCCGCCAACTGGTGCCTGCGCCGCGTGGGCGTGACCCCGGTCAACGAGGTGGAGACCGGTCAGGACCCGGCGGCACTGCGGCACCTGGTGGAGCACTCCGCCACCGTCGGCGTGCTCGACGAGCAGCACTCCGGGCACCTGACCAGCGCCCTCGAGCTCGAGGCGCTCACCGTCGGGGACATCGCCCGGTGGGACGTCGCCCCGTCGACGGTGCCCGGCTCGGCGGGAACGCAGGAGATCCGGACCGCCGCCGACACGACCGGCCATCTGCGGCTGCTCGTCACCGACGGCGGCGCCGTCACCGGCGTGGTGCACGTGCGCGACAGCCTGCGGGCCGCGCCGGACGCGACCGCGCGGGAGCTGATGCGGCCGGTGCTCGTCCTCGACGCCGCCGAGCCCGCCTACGCCGCGCTCGGCACGATGCGGGACTCGCGCACGCACCTCGCGGTCGTCGAGCGCGACGGTGCGCGGGCCGTCGTGACGCTGACCGACCTGCTCGGCCGGCTGCTGCCCGCCTGACGGGCCGCGCGGCCGGGCGGCGGTCAGCCCGGCACGTGGGCGAGGACGAGCGCGAACCTGCGCTGCGGGTCGGTCCAGATCCGGTCGGTGGAGAAGCCGGCCGCGCTCAGCTCGGAGCGGAGCCCGTCCTCGCGGAACTTGGCGGAGATCTCGGTGAGGATCTGCTCGCCCGCATCGAGATCGACCGTCAGGTCCGCCCCGGGGATCGCGACCCGCAGGGGGCCCGTGGCCTCGAGCCGCATCTCGATCCACTCGTTCGCGGCGTCCCACAGCGCGATGTGCGCGAACGCCTCCGGATCGAAGTCGGCGCCGAGGCGCTCGTTGAGGACGCGCAGCACGTTGCGGTTGAACTCGGCGGTGACGCCCTCGGCGTCGTCGTAGGCGGGGACCAGCACGGCCGGGTCCGTGACGAGCCCGGCGCCGAGGAGCAGGGTCTCACCCGGATCGAGGGCGGCAGCGATGGCGGCGAGGAACACGGCGCGCTCCGCCGGCACCATGTTGCCGATCGTGCCGCCGAGGAAGGTGACCATCCGCCGCTCGCCGGGCGGGAGGCGATCGATGGTGTCGGCGAATTCACCGACGATGCCCTCGATCTCGAGGCTCGGGTAGTCCGCCCGCAGTGCCGCGACCGCGCCCTGCAGCGCCGAGACCGAGACGTCCTGCGGCAGGTAGCGCCGCAGCTCCCCCTGCTCGACGCCGGCGTCGAGCAGGATGCGGGTCTTCTCCGACGAGCCCGAGCCGAGCTCGATCATGGTGTGGGGGCGGGCGATTCCGACGATCTCCGGCGCCGCCTCCCGCAACAGCGCCGTCTCGGTGCGCGTCGGGTAGTACTCGGGCAGCCGCGTGATCCGCTCGAACAGCTCGCTGCCCGCCGCGTCGTAGAACCACTTGGGCGGAAGGGACTTCGGGGTCGCGGTCAGGCCGCGGCGCACGTCGTCGAGCAGCGCCGCGTCGAGATCGCTGTCGCTGGTGTGGACCCGGATCGGGGGAGTGGGGACGGGCACGGCGCTCCTAGATCGAAGTGATGGTGACGGAGTCCGGCCGCGCGACGACCAGGCTGTGATCGGGGATCGCGCGCCAGCCGCCTCCGCGGGTGCGGGCGTCGGTGGGCTCGGACGCGACGGTGACGGACGCACCGTCGTGGGTGACCCACAGCGAGTGGTAGTACGTGGTGGCCCAGAGGGTGCGGCCGTCGCAGAGCAGCAGGTTCAGCCGTGCGTCGGGCCGCGCGGCGGCCAGCTCCCCGACGAGCTCGGCGAGCGCCCGCCCGGGGTCGCCGGCCGCCAGTCGCGGACGCAGGGCGGCCCAGATCGCGGCGGAGTCGGTGACGGCCTCCAGCTCCGACGGTGCGACCGCGGGCAGCGCGGTGCCCCACTCGGGCAGGACGCCGTTGTGGCTGAACGCGAACCGCCCGTCGGTGAACGGGGCGCACGCCTCGCGGCTGTTCGGCATCCCGGCGGTGGCCGAGCGGACGGCACCCAGCACGGCGGACGAGGTGATCTGCGCGAGAACCTCGTCGAGCGCCGGATCGGTCCAGACGGGCGCGGGGTTGCGGTACCGGCTGGCGGTGCCGTCGGCGGTCCACCACGCCACGCCGAAGCCGTCGGCGTTGATGGTGCCGCCGCCGCGCATCTCGCGCGGGGCCCAGGCCTGCTGCCGCAGGCTGTGCCCGCCGGCGGTCATGGGGTGGTGCACGGGCACGGGCGTGCCGACGTAGCCGAGGTGTCTGCACATGTCAGGGCAGGCTCCGCGCGCACCGGAAGCCGGAGAAGATCTGCCGGCGGATGGGGTGGTCCCAGTTGCGGAAGGTGCCGCGGCAGGCGACGGCGTCGGTGCCGAACGAGCCGCCGCGCAGCACCCGGTAGTCGCCGCCGAAGAACACCTCGGAGTACTCGCGGTACGGGAAGGCGCGGAAGTCCGGGTACGGCTGGAACTCCGATGACGTCCACTCCCACACGTCGCCGATGAGCTGCTGGACGCCGAGCGGGGACGCCCCGGCGGGATAGGCGCCGACATCGGCGGGCTCGAGGTGGCGCTGCCCGAGGTTGGCCCGCGCGGCGGTGGGTTCCTCATCGCCCCAGGGGAACCGGCGGGAGGTGTCGGTGGCCGGGTCGTGGCGCGCGGCCTTTTCCCACTCGGCCTCCGTCGGCAGGCGCCGACCCGCCCAGCGGGCGAAGGCGTCGGCCTCGAACCAGGACACGTGCACCACGGGCTGCTCCGGGCGGACGGGGGTCGCGACGCCGAATCGTGTACGCCACCAGCGTCCGTCGGCATCGCGCTCCCAGAAGCGCGGCGCCGTCAGCCCGGCCTCGCAGCGGTGCCGCCATCCGCGCTCGGTCCACAGCTCCGGCCGGTCGTAGCCGCCGTCGGCCAGGAACTCGAGGTACCGGGCGTTGGTGACCGGGACGGCGTCGATCGCGTACGCGGGCAGGTCGACGCGGTGGGCGGGGCGCTCGTTGTCCAGTGCCCACGGCTCCGAGGAGGTCCCCATCGTGAACGGCCCTGCCGGGATCACGATCTCGGCCGGGCCGGTGTACGCCGCGTGCGGCGCGGGCTCCGTGACGAGCACGGCCGGACCGGTGCGCAGCTGGTGCGTCGCGAGCATGGTCTCGCAGTGCTGCTGCTCGTGCTGGGCGAGCATGCCGAACGCGAAGCCGTTCGCGCGCAGGGGATCCGTGACGGCCTCGCCCTCCATCGCGGTGCGGTCGAGCACGTCCCACGCCTTGTCGCGGACCTCGGCCACGTACCGCCGGGACTGCTCCGGGGTCAGCAGCGGGAGTGCGGGGCGGTCGGCACGGGCGTGCCGGAAGGCGTCGTAGAGCTCGTCGATGTCGGGGCGCACCGCCTCGCGACCGCCGACGTCGCGCACCAGCCACAGCTCCTCCTGGCTGCCGATGTGCGCGAGGTCCCAGACCAGGGGGCTCATCAGGGGCGAGTGCTGGGCGATCAGCTCCGCGTCGTCGACGGAGTCGGTGAGCAGGCTCGTCCGCTCCCGGGCGCGGGTGAGCGCGTCGACGATGCGGTCGTGGAGCGGGAGGGTCATCGGGGGTCCTCTCCGGGGGGAAGTCCGGCGCGGCAGCGGCGTTCGGCCGCGCAGATCAGGGGGCGCTCCGCGGCCGGTGCGGCGGTGGCGGCGAGGGTGAGCAGATCGGTTGCGGCCCGGCGCAGTCCGGGGGCGTCGAGCCCGTCCCGGGCGGCGTCGATCCACAGCTCCTCGGTGCCGGCGACCGTGCGCATCGCCTCCGCGGTGGTCGCGGGTGACGCCGCCAGCGCCGCGATCACGGCGACGGGGGTGCGCCAGCCGTCGCCGGGTTGCCCGTCCAGGTACCGGATCTCGTAGTAGCCGTTGGCACGGACCGGCGGGAAGAGCGTGGTCAGGTGGTAGGCGAGGTCGGCCGCGACGGGGCGCCGACCGAGCGTCTCGTCGAGCGCGCCGTCGAGCCAGTCGGCGAAGGTGACCTCGCCGTCGGGGGCGCGCCACGGCGCACCGTCGGCGCCCCGGACGCAGAGCAGGGGCACCGCAAGCGCCTCCGTCGGATAGCCCTCGTAGGACAGCGGCCGGGTGCGGGCGGGATCGAGCGAGAGCCATGTCCGCTGCCGCTGCGAGGCCCACCGCCCCTCCGGGGCGCCCGCGAGCCGCGGCGAGGCGGCGAACGCCGCGACCAGCGCCGGGCCCACGGCGTGCAGCATCGCCCAGCGCCGCGCCATCTCGGGCTCGTCCGCCCCGGCGTCGACGGTGACCTGTACGGCCGCGGTGGAGCACATCATCAGCCGGCCGTACGGACCGATCCGATCGAACCTGCTCTCCATCGCGTCGTAGCGGGGCAGCACCAGCAGCCGGCGGCTCGGCCGGCACTCCTCGGCCGCCCCGGAGCGCAACTCGATCCGGTACGGGTGCAGCATCTCCCGCAGGTGGGACTCATCCGCGGCGAGGTCCGCGAGCAGGGACGTCACGTCCGGTGCGGGGGCGCTGGACAGCTCGAGCTGACCGCCCGGTTCCACACTGACGACGCTGCCGTGCGGCAGCGGCGTCGCCGGGGACGCGCTGACGATCGATGCCGGCGCGTGCCGGCCCAGGGCGGCGCCCAGCAGCTCGAGGGGGACGCGGTCGCCGTCCGGCCCGAGGCAGAACCACTCGATCTCGGCGCCGAGCAGGCCCGTCGGCCCGCGGCGGAAACACCACTGCCGGACCAGCTGTTCGGCATCGGAACGCCCGGTCAGGGTCGCCCCACCGCTCAAGCCCGCCACTGCGCCGACCACACGCTCACAGTAATGCGTGTCACGCCTGCGCGCTGGGTCTCGCCTATCGTCGGGAAGCATGGGACTCGACCTCGAGCGCGTGCGCGCCGATACGCCCGGAAGGGCCGAGACGGCCTTCTTCGACAGCGCGGGTTCCTCGCTGCCGCCGCACCCCGTCCTCGAGACCGTGCTCGCGCACCTGCGGCGGGAGGCGCAGGTCGGCGGCTACCGCGCCGCGGGCGAGCGGGCCGACGACCTCGCGGACGTCAAGGTCGCGCTCGGCGCCCTGATCGGCGCTCCGCCCGCGTCCGTCGCGCTCTCCGACAGCGCCACCCGGGCCTGGTCGGACTTCTTCTACGCGGTCCCGCTGCGCGCGGGGGACAGGATCGCGGTCAGCCACGTCGACTACGCCACCAACGCCGTGGCGACGTTGCAGCGCGCCCGGGCGGTCGGCGCCGAGATCGTGGTGCTGCCCTCGGACGCGCAGGGCCGCACGGACGTCGACGCCCTGGACGCGGTGCTCGACGAGCGGGTGGCGCTGGTCTCCCTGGTGCACGTGCCCACCCAGAGCGGGCTCGTCGAACCGATCGCCGCGATCGCGGCCAAGGCCCGCGCCGTCGGGGCGCGCGTGCTGCTGGACGCCTGCCAGTCGATCGGTCAGATCCCCGTCGACGCGGCCGCCCTGGGCGTGGACGCCATCTCGGGGACCGGCCGCAAGTGGTTGCGCGGGCCGCGCGGCACGGGCTTCCTGCACGTGCGCGAGGAACTGCTGTCGACGCTGGAGCCGCGCTCGCTGGACCTGCACAGCGCGCAGTGGACCTCCACCGGCACCTACGAGGTGGCGCAGGACGCGCGCCGGTTCGAGACGTGGGAGTGCGACGTCGCCGCCCGCCTCGGGCTCGGCCGCGCCGTGCGCTACCTCCTCGACCTGGGGCCGGAGCAGGTGTTCGCCGAGCTCGCCCGGCGCGCCGCCGCCATCCGGGAGGCCCTCGCGGAGCTCCCGGGGGTGACGGTGCGCGACCCCGACGACGGCCCCGTCGGCGCGATCGTCACCCTCACGATCGACGGGGTGGACCCGGTCGCGGCGCGCGCGGAGCTGGCCGCCCGCGGCGTGACCGTCGGCGCCAGCAGTGCCTCCTCGGCCCGTCGGGACCTGGGCGCCCGCGCACTCCCGGCGGTGCTGCGGGTCTCGGCGCACGCCTTCGTCACCGACGAGGACACCGACCGGCTGCTCACCGAGCTGGCGGCACTGGCACGGCGGGCGCGCACGCACTAGGGGACGGGCGCGGGGTGCATGCGCACCCCCTCGGCGAGCGGTCGGCCACTGCGAATGCCACGGGGCCGCCCGGCCCGAGGACCGGCGGCCTTACGCGTCAGGCAATGTGGTTCGCTGATCCGGTACATCGGGAGACGGAGGAGATGGATGAACCGGATGACGAGGGCGGCCGCCGCACTGAGCGCGGCTGCGGTGATGGGGGTCGTGGCGGCGTGCGGAGGAGGCGGCGACGATGCTTCGACGATGAACGCGGCCGGGAAGTACACGCGGGAGCAGGCGTGCACCGTGGCCCTCGGGCAGGGCGCAGCGATCGCCGGCGTCGCGAACGCGATCACCTACAACTACAAGAACACGTCGCTACCCGGCGATATCGGCACACTGGAGTATCTGGACCGCAGCGACGCCACGCAGGCTGCTCTGAAAAAGGACTGGGTGGCGTTGCGCGACAACGGTGCCGCTGCTCAGAAGGCTCTCAGTAACGGGAACACGGCCGAAGCGCAGCGCCTGGTCGACGCCTCGAAGGCCCCCTATGATCGCATCATCGAGGCGTGCGCGGACTCCGGCTCGCCGAGCATCGATACCGCGCGCGACCTCCGAGCTCAGCTCGACGGGAAGGCGGCCCCGTCGAGTGCGACGCCGAGCGCACCGTCGATCCCTGTTGTCACGAGCAGCGCCCCCGCGGCGCCGTTCGTCCCCACCCCTGACGGGACCCGGCTCAAGGTCGGCGAGGCGGCGCAAGTCGAGTTCGGCGCGAAGGACAAGTCGCCTCGGCGTTTCCGGATCCGGGTCACGGGGGTGGAGAAGGCGCCGGCGGAGGACCTGAAGAAATTCCGGGCGGATGCGCTTAAGGACAAGGGAGAGGTGCACTACCTGCGCTACGAGATCGAATCCACGGACAAGATCTCCGGCACGTACGACGCTAAGGCCACCGCGGCGAGTGACCTCGACCCGCGATTCGCTCTCGCTACGTCGGACGGCTCCAATGCGCTCGGGCTTACGGCGCTCGGCTCGTTCGCACCATGCAAGAACGGCAGCGAGTTGGGGTACGCCGGAATGGCACGGAAGAATTGCCAGCTCTACACCGTGAAGGGCGAGAATTCTCGGATCACCGAGGTCGTGCTGCTCTCCCTCGAGTTCACCGCCGACAGCACCGCACGGTTCACCTGGGTCGTCTGACGGTGGCGTCCGGCTCGCGGGGTTACACTTCGCGGGCCGGATGCGGAATCCCATCGGGGAGCGGTCGCGCCACTGTGAAGCCAGACCCGCACCGGCATGCCCGGGCGACCGGGCACCGTCGAAACCCCTACCCGGGCGCGAAACCCCGGACGAAGGAGCGCCGCTCATGGCGAACGCATCCACCACCGCACACGCCGGTGACCTCTCCCTGCACGTCTCCCGCCGGGCTCTGTGGCTCGGCGCCACGCTGATCGCGGTCGTGCTGGCCTACTACTTCATCGGCATCGACCAGGGCGCCGTCTCGGTGTTCGGGAACGACATGCACGTGCACGAGTTCGTGCACGACGCGCGCCACTTCCTCGGCTTCCCCTGCCACTGATCGGGGAACACACGTGGAGAAGCACGTCATCGCCCGCGGCGCACTCGCCGGGGCGATCGGAGGACTGTTCGCGTTCGTCTTCGGGCGGATCCTGGTCGAGCCCGTCATCGGGCGGGCCGTCGCCTTCGAGGAGGCCCGCAACGCCGCGGAGCACGCCGGCATGGCGGGTATGGCGGAGGAGCCGGAACTGTTCAGCCGCGCCGTCCAGCAGAACGTCGGGTTGGGTGCGGGGCTGATCGTCTTCGGCATCGCGATGGGGGCGCTGTTCGGCGTCGCCTACTGCGTCGCGGTGCCGAAGCTGGCGCGGTGGACGCCGCGGACCGTCGCGCTGGCCGTGGCCGGCTCGCTGTTCGCCGGGCTGTACGCGCTGCCGTACCTGAAGTACCCGCCGAACCCGCCCGTCGTGGGCGATCCGGACACGATCCGCGAGCGGACCGGCGCCTACCTGCTCATGGTCGCGATCTGCCTGGCCCTCGTCGCGACCGCGTGGGTGGTCGGGCTCGCGGCGGTGCCGCGGCTCGGGGGGTACGGCGCCGCGCTGGCCGGCGGCGCGATCGTGCTGGTCGGCCTGGTGCTCGCCTGCCTGATACTGCCGGCGACGGTGGCGACGCCCGAGGGCTTCGACCCCGACGACCTGTACTGGTTCCGCACCTACTCGTTCCTCGCGCAGGCGATCCTGTGGGCGGCGATCGGCCTCATCGGCGGGGAGCTCGTGCACCGGCTCACCGTGCGCGGCACCTCCCGGGTGCAGGTTCCCGCCACCGTCTGAGTCGGCACCGCCGGAGCCTCGGTGCGGTTCTGCGGCGGACGCGCGGCGCGTCGTCGCCGACACGCACCGAAGCTCGGGTGCCGGACGGCGCAGCGGCGGCATACCCTGGGGGTATGAACCGCCGCTGTGCTCTGTTCTGGGCGGCCGCGTTGATCTCGATCATCGTCTCGGCCACCCTCCACTACCGCGGTGGCGGGGGTGGCCTCGACGGCCTGTTCTTCGTGATCGGGCTGGCCTGGGCGCTGCTCGCCATCCAGGCGCACCAGCCCACCGGCTGGCGCAGCTAGCGGACTACTCGCCCTTCTTGCGGGGATCCTCGTCGGCCGGGGACTCGACCGCGGCCTCCTGCTCCAGCTCTTCGACCGGGGCGGGGGCGCTGTCGCCGGTGGCTCCGCTCGCGGGGCGCACGCGCGGCGGCTCGGGCGCCACGGGCGGCGCCGACGGGGTGCGCAGCAGCTTGAAGGCCACGCCGCCCACCGCGAGGACCAGCGCGATCACGGCGCTGATCAGCAGTGGCTTGCGCCAGGCCGGGCGGGACGGCGCACCGTCGGAGAGGGTGATCGCCTGCTCGGGATCGACCTCCGCGGGGGCGAGCCAGGAGCGCACGAGTCGGTAGACCGCGGTGAGGGCCCGCATCTTGAGCGACAGACCGATGCTGACCAGTGCGCGGCCGATGTTCACGGGGCCGGTGATGGCCTGGATCAGGCCCACCTTGAGCCGCTCGCCGTTGCTCAGGCGGGCGTCGGAGGTGGATTCGGGTGCTGCATCGTCGAGCAGAGGGGTGGTGGCCATCGGTGGCGTGATCCTTTCAGCGGACGAATGTGCGTCGTTGTGCACCGCCGATTCTTATCCGATCTTCACGGGATTGCACGTGCAGAGAATGGCAGAATGGGTGGCGTGACCAACTCCAACGCTACCGCGCACGTGACCCTGCACACCTCCGAAGGCGACATCCGCATCGCCCTGTTCGGCAATCACGCTCCCGTGACCGTGGCGAACTTCCTCGGACTCGCCCAGGGCACCAAGGACTACACCACGACGAACGCCTCCGGCGGCACGTCGGGCCCGTTCTACGACGGCTCGATCTTCCACCGTGTTATCAACGGTTTCATGATCCAGGGCGGCGACCCGACGGGCACCGGCACCGGCGGCCCGGGCTACGACTTCGTCGACGAGTTCCACCCGGAGCTGCGCTTCGATCACCCGTACATCCTGGCGATGGCGAACATCGGCCGTCCGGCCACGAACGGCTCGCAGTTCTTCATCACCGTCGGCAAGACGCCGCACCTGAACAACCGCCACACCATCTTCGGTGAGGTCGAGGACGAGGCCAGCCGCAAGGTGGTCGACGCCATCGGCGCCGCGCAGACCGATCGCGCGGACCGTCCCACCAAGGACATCACCATCAACTCCATCACCGTCGAGGAGTAGTCACTCGCTCGCCCGCGGGGCCCGGCCGGATTCCGGCCGGGCCTTCGTCGTGCTCGGACCGGTTCCGTGAATTTACTTTGCCTCACTGCTCCATCAGTGTGGATCAGAATCTGCACGGAATTGTGGATCGGTCAAGGATTCTTGTGAGCCGGATCTCGGTCGTCGCAGGTCGGTGAGCATGTTCACGGCACAGGAAGCGCTCGCGGATGGACACCCGCCGTCCGGCCTTCGTAACGTTGCCGTGATCTTGTGGAGACCGAGACGTGACCGACACGTCGCTCCACGGGAGTCGGGAGTTCGACGAAAGTGTCCAGCGACAGTACGAAGACCACGACCGGCCGCAGCACCCGCGGCACGATGCGAGCGGCGCTCGGTGCCGCCGTCGCCGCGATCGGCATCGTCTCCGTCCCCGTCGCGGCGCACGCCGCCCCCGCGCCGCGCCCCGCGCAGGCCCCCGCCGTGCAGGCGGCGCAGACCGGTCCCGATCGCTCGTCGGTGGTGCAGGCCGCGCTCAGCCGCGTCGGCATGCCGTACTCCTACGGCGCCTCCGGCCCCGCCGCCTTCGATTGCTCGGGCCTGGTGACCTGGGCGATGAACCAGGCCGGCGTGAGCGTGCCGCGCAGCAGCTACTCGCTGATGAGCGCCGGCACCCCCGTCTCGCAGGCGCAGCTGCGCCCCGGCGACGTGGTGATCACCAACGGCGGCGGACACGCCGCCCTCTACGTGGGCAACGGCCAGGTGGTCGAGGCCGTGACGTCCGGCGTGCCGGTGCGGGTGGCCGGCATCCGCGGTTTCGTCACCGCGCGGCGCTACTGAGCGGGCGCGCCCCGGGCGCCCGCCGCGCGAAGCGGGTCAGGCGGGACGCAGGGCCTCGAGCTGCTGTGCGACGAGCGTCGGCGCCTCGCCGAGCTCCCAGCGGCCGAGGAAGAGCAGGTCGTCGCCGCGGGTGAGCTCCAGCAGCACCGATTCGCGACCCCAGTGGCGCGTGGTGGTGCGCTTGATCTCCAGGCCGTCCCACGGGAAGACCTTGCGGCCGAAGGCGCCGCGGTAGACGACGCCGGCGGCGTCGGCGGACAGGCGCGGGCGCAGGATCAGCACTTGCGCGCCGAGGTAGATCAGGGCGAGGACGCCGACGCCGACCAGCACCATGCCGACGGGGTCCTTGATCGCCTGCAGGCCGAACGCCGCGGCGCCGAGCACGATGCCCGCCACCATCAGGACGATGCCGACACCGCGGGGCGCGCTCCAGTTATCCACAGGTTCATCCACAGCTGGGGATGAAATACATAGATGTGATTTCGCTGGTCAGGGCTACTTCCACCACATCGTCATCAACAGACCGGCGATCATCAGACCGAACCCGATGGCGAAGTTCCACGCGTCGAGGTTCGCCATCCACTCCAGGGGCTTGCCGGGGCCGCCCAGGCCGTTGGGATCGGCGCCGACGTAGTACACGAGCAGCCAGGCCAGGCCGGCCAGCATGAGCGCCAGGAACGCGACCACGAACCACCGGCCCGACGGTGCGCTCACCTTGACCGGCGTGCGCGAATCCGTGGCGGTGTTGATCGTGTAATCGGTCTTCTTCCGGACCTTCGACTTCGGCATGGCTTCCTTCTACCAGGGTGCGGTTCACCTGCCAGGTTATCGGATGTACCGGTACGACCCCACCCCGCTAGGCTGGAGGACGTGCGGATCCTCGTCATCGACAACTACGACAGCTTCGTCTTCCACCTGGTGCAGTACATCGCCCAGCTGGGCGTGGAGGCGGACGTCTGGCGCAACGACGATCCGCGGCTGGACGATCCGGCCGCCGCGGCCGCGCAGTACGACGGCGTGCTGCTGAGCCCCGGCCCCGGTACCCCGCAGCGCGCGGGGCAGACCATGGCGATGGTCGAGGCCGCGCGCGCGGCCGGCACGCCGCTGCTGGGGGTGTGCCTGGGCCACCAGGCGATCGGCGCCGTCTTCGGCGCGACGGTCGACCGCGCGCCCGAGCTGCTGCACGGCAAGACCTCGCAGGTGCACCACAACGGCCACGGCGTCTTCGCCGGCCTGCCGGACCCGTTCACCGCCACCCGCTACCACTCGCTGACGGTGCTCGAGCCCACCATCCCCGACGAGCTGGAGATCACCGGCTGCACCGAATCCGGGGTCGTGATGGGCTTCCAGCACCGCGACCTGCCGCTGCACGGCGTGCAGTTCCACCCCGAGTCCGTGCTGACCGAGGGCGGCCACCGCATGCTCGCGAACTGGCTGGCCGTCTGCGGCTACGAGGTCGCCGAGGCGCGCGTCGCCGAGCTCGAGCAGGAGGTCGCCGCGGCGCTCGCCTGAGCACCGCGGACCGTCGGGCGGGCAGGGCCGGCGCTACCGCCCGACCCCGCCCGGTGCGGGCGGGATCGGCGCGGGGCGATCAGGAGCGGCGGACGTGCACGACGATCGTCGCCGACGAGTCCACCTGGGCGCCCGGCTTCGGATCGGTGTCCCAGACCCGGCCGCGGTCGAACAGGCCCGACGGGGCGTCCACCACGGTCCTGATGTTCTCGCGCGAGAAACCGGCCTGGATGAGCGAGGCGATGGCGGCGTTCTGATCCTGGTTGATCACGTTCGGCATGGTGATCGGCTTGGCCTTCGCCACCTGCAGCGTCACCGTGCTGCCCTTGTCGACGGTCGCGCCGCCGCTCGGGATCTGGCCGACGACGGTGCCTGTCGCGGCGGGGTTGTCGACCTGCTGGATCCGGACGTCGAAGCCGAGGCCCTTGAGGTTCGCGCTGGCCTGATCGACCTGCGTGCTGGTCACGTCCGGCACGCGCACCTGCTCCTTGCCGGAGCTGACGGTGAGCTGGATCGGCGTGCTCTGCTGCGTGTTCGTGCCGATCGCCGGGTTGGTCGAGATGACGTTGCCCTTCGCCACCGTCGGCGACGGATCGTTCTTGACGTCCTTGGCGACGGTGAAGCCGGCCTTCTCGAGGATCCCGCGGGCCTCCTGCTCGGGCTTGTTCGCGACATCGGGCACCGCGGCGATCTTCGGGCCCGTCGAGACCTGCAGCACCACCGTCGAGCCCTTGGTGGCGCTCGCGTTCGGCCCGGGCAGCGTCGAGATGACGTGCTCGGCGGGCACCGCGTTGTCGGGCATGCGCTGCACCTCGACGGTGAAGCCCAGTTTCTGCAGCGCCACCTGGGCGTCCGCGGCGGGCTCGCCGATCTGCGAGGTCACGGTCGCGGTCTGCTCGCCGTCGCGGCTGTTGAGCAGGAACCAGGTGGTGCCGCCGACGAGGATCAGCGCGATCACCGCGGCGGAGAGCAGCATGAGCAGCTTCGACCGGCCGCCGCCGCTCTGGGCGGGCGCCGAGTGCCGCCGCCGCGCCGGCGCGGACTCGGCCGTGGTGTCGACGATCTCGGTGGGCGGATCCTGATCCGACGGGTCGGCGCCCGTACCGGTCGCCGCACCGGCGGCGGCCGCGGCGGCGACGGGCGCTGCCGCCGCGCGCCGGCGCGACTTCGCCGGCTCGGTCAGCAGCGCCTCGCGCTCGGAATCGGAGAGCACCATCGGCGCCTCGGGCTTGCGCCCGGCGAGCACCCGGATCAGGTCCTGGCGCATCTCGCCGGCCGTCTGGTACCGGTTCGCCGGGTTCTTCGACAGCGCCTTGAGCGTGATCGAGTCCAGCTCGGGCGGCACGGTGTCCAGGATCGACGACGGGGTCGGTGGATCCTCGCGCACGTGCTGGTACGCGATGGAGACGGGGGTGTCGCCGGTGAACGGCGGGCGCCCGGTGAGCATCTCGAACATCACGCAGGCGGCGGAGTAAATGTCGGAGCGGGCGTCGACCAGCTGGCCGCGCGCCTGCTCGGGGGAGAGGTACTGCGCGGTGCCGATCACCGCGGCGGTCTGCGTCATGCCCGCCGACGGGTCGCTCATCGCCCGCGCGATGCCGAAGTCCATCACCTTGATGGCGCCGCGCGGGGTGAGCATCACGTTGGCAGGCTTGATGTCGCGGTGGACGATGCCGTTGCGGTGGCTGAAGTCCAGCGCCGCGCACACGTCGGCCATCCACGTCATCGCCGCCTGGGGGGCGATGGTGCCGTCGCGGCGCAGCACGTCGCGCAGGGTCTCCCCGTCGACGTACTCCATCACGATGTACGGCAGCGGCCCCTGCGAGGTCTGCGCCTCACCGGTGTCGTAGACCTGCACGATCGTCGGGTGGTTCAGCGAGGCCGCGTTCTGCGCCTCCCGCCGGAACCGCTCGTAGAAGCTCGGATCGCGGGCCAGGTCGGCGCGCAGGATCTTGATCGCGACGTCGCGGGAGAGCCTCGTGTCCCGCGCGAGGTGCACCTCGGACATGCCACCGAACCCGAGCGTCTCGCCCAGGTCGTAGCGGTCGTTGATGCGACGCGGCGGGGTTGTCATCGGCTGTATCCGTTATCCGTTAGTTGTTGCAGGGGAGGGGGATCCCGAAGATACCGGTGCACGGCGGCTTCGTCGTCGGCTCACCGCCGGTGACCGGCGGCTCCGACGTCGTCGGGTCCGCGGTGGTCGTCGTGCTGGTCGGCGGTGGAGGGGTCGTCGTCGGCTTCGGCGGCGGGGGAGGCGGCGTCGTGGTGGGCTCGACCGTCGACGTCTCGGTCACCGTCTTCGGCGGCTGGGTCGTCGGGTTGGTCGGCCGCGCCTGCGTCGAGGTGCCCGTCGGCGGGGGCGCGACGGTGCCCGTGTCCACCACGCTCGAAGACGGTCCCGGCGTCGGGGTGTCCTCTCCGCTGGTGAGCAGGTAGCCGCCGACGATCGCCGCGGCGATCAGCAGCAGCACCACCGAGACGGCGAGGATCGTCTTCTGGGCCTTGGTCCAGCCGCCACCGTCGGCCCTGGTCGACGGTGCCGCCGCGCGCGGCGTCGGCGCGGAGTTGCGGGAGATGGGCTGCGGGCCGGGGCGGTTCGACGGCGGGACGATCGTCGTGACGTCCGTCTCCGGCGCCCGCGCCGCGGCGGCGGCCGTGGGAGCGGCACCGGTCCAGCCGCGCGGCATCGGCGGGCGCTGCCCTGCCTTGACCGCCGCGACCGCATCGGCGAACTCGCCGCCGTTGGCGTAGCGCTGGCGCGGGTCCTTGCCCAGCGTGAGGGTGATCAGCTCGCGCACCGGCGCCGGCAGATCCCCGGGGAGGGGCTCGGGCTGGTCCCGGATGTGCTTCATCGCGACGGTGATCGCACCGTCGCCCGAGAAGGGCCGCTTGCCCGCGAGGCATTCGTAGCCGATGACGCCGAGGGAGTAGACGTCGGAGGCGGCGGTGGCGTCCTCGCCGGAGGCCTGCTCGGGGGAGAGGTACTGGGCGGTGCCCATGACCATGCCGGTCTTGGTGACGGGGGCGGAGTCGACGGCCTTGGCGATGCCGAAGTCGGTGATCTTCACGCGTCCGTCGGGCGTCATGAGGAGGTTGCCCGGCTTGACGTCGCGGTGCACCAGGCCGGCGTCGTGCGCGGCCTGCAGGGCCCGGCCGGTCTGTTCGAGGAGGTCGAGTGCCTGGGCCTGGCTGAGGTGGCCGAGGCGGCTCAGGACGGCGTTGAGGGGTTCGCCGTTGACGAGCTCCATGACGAGGAAGGCCAGGGGTGCGCCGCCGGCCTGGTCGGCGGTTTCGCCGTAGTCGTAGACGCCGGCGATGCCGGGGTGGTTGAGGGCGGCGGTGGTGCGGGCCTCGTTGCGGAAGCGGGCGAGGAATTCCTGGTCCTCGGAGAATTCGGCTTTGAGGACCTTGACCGCGACGCGGCGGTCGAGGCGGGTGTCCATGGCCTCCCAGACCTGGCCCATGCCTCCGGTGGCGATGAGCCGGAGGAGTTCGTAGCGGTCGGCGATCACCGATCCGGTCTGCAGACTCATCAGTTCCCCTGCCCGTTGCCCGCGGCGCTGATCACCGCGCGTCCGATCGGCGCGGCGAGCGACCCACCGGTCGCCGCCTCGCCCTGGTTTCCACCGTTCTCAATGATGACCGCCACCGCTACCTTCGGATCGTTGACCGGGCCGTACCCGATGTACCAGGCGTGCGGCGCCTCGCCGCCGCGCTGGCCCTGGGAGTGTTCCGCCGTCCCCGTCTTCGAAGCGATCGACACCCGACCGCTCGAGCCCTTCGTGTGCTGCTCCGAGGCGACCATCAGCTCGCGCATCTGCGCCGCCACCTGCGGCGAGATCGCCTGCCCCAGCCGCTTGGGCGACGTCGCGCCGAAGCTGGTCAGGTCGGGCGCCTGGAAGGAGTCCACCAGGTAGGGCTGCATCCGGACGCCGCCGTTGGCGAGCGTCGCGGCGATCACCGCGTTCTGCAGCGGGGTCAGCGCGACGTCGAGCTGACCGATCGCCGACTGGCCCGTCTGGGCACCGTCGGACAGCGGACCGGTGACCGACTGCGCGACCCGCAGCGGGATGGGATCGGGCGTCGAGTTGACGCCGAAGTTGTTCGCCATCGCCTTGATCGCCTCTCCTCCGTCCTGCATCTTCGCCGTGGACAGATCCACGAACGCGGTGTTGCACGAGTACTGGAACGCCTGCAACAGGCTGACGGTACCGCCCGACGCTTCGGGGCAGGTGGTGCCCGCGTAGTTCTGCAGCGTCGTGCCGCCTCCGCCCGGCAGGGTGATCTGCTTGTCGGCCGTGAGCCGCGTGTCCAGATCGATGCCCTTGCCCTGCGCGAGCGCCGCCGCCGTGGTGATCACCTTGAAGGTCGATCCCGGCGGGTAGGTCCAGCCCGTCGCCCGGTTGTCCATCGGCTTGTCCGGGTCGTCCTTGAGCTGTTCCCAGGTCTTGGAGACCGCGTTCGTGTCGTGCGCCGACAGCGGGTTCGGGTCGTAGCTGGGCGTCGAGACCATCGCCAGGATCTTGCCGGTCGCGGGCTCGATCGCGACGGCCGCGCCGTGGCACGGGCCGTTCGGCCCGCACGCCGTCGACAGCTTCTCGTACGCGATGCGCTGCATCGTCGGGTTGATCGTGGTGATCACGTTGCCGCCGCTCGGGTCGCGGCCCGAGAGCAGGTCGACGACGCGGCGCCCGAACAGGCGGTCGTCGCTGCCGTTGAGCACCGACTCCTCGGCGTGCTCGAGACCGCTGGAGCTGTAGATCATCGAGTAGTAGCCGGTGAGCGGCGCGTAGGCGCGCGCCATGTCCTCCGGGTACGTGCGCAGGTACTTGTACCGGTCGTCGGTCTTGATCGACTGGGCCATGACCTGGCCGCCCGCGAGGATCGAGCCGCGCTGGCGGGCGTACTCGTCGAGGAGCACGCGCTCGTTGCGGCTGTCGGAGCGCAGTTCGTCGGCGCGGAAGACCTGCACCCAGGTGGCGTTGGCGAGCAACGCGACCACGAGCAGGACCACGACGAGGGAGATGCGGCGGATCGGTGCGTTCATACGCGCTTCACGATCTCGGTCGGCCGGTCGGGGACCGGCGCGCCGGGCTTGCGCGCGACCTTGGGCTCGCGGGCCGCGTTGGAGATGCGGAGCAGGATCGCGATGAGCGCGTAGTTCGTGAGCAGCGACGAGCCGCCGTAACTCATGAACGGCGTGGTCAGGCCCGTCAGCGGGATCAGCTTGGTGACGCCGCCGACGACCACGAACAGCTGGATCGCCATCGTCGAGGCCAGGCCCGCGGCCAGCAGCTTGCCGAAGGTGTCGCGCACCGTCAGGCTCGCGCGGAAGCCGCGGAAGACCAGCACCAGGAACAGCATCAGGACGGCGGCGAGGCCGATCAGGCCGAGCTCCTCGCCGATCGCGGCCATGATGAAGTCGGTCGAGGCGAAGGGCACCATCGTGGGCCGGCCGGAGCCGAGGCCCGTGCCGGCGAGACCGCCGGTGGCCAGCGAGAACAGGGCCTGCGCGGGCTGGTAGCCGATGGTGTCGTAGGCGGCGAACGGGTCGCGCCACACCTCGACGCGCACGCGCAGGTGGGGGAAGAGCTGGTACGCGGTGATCGCGCCGATGACCGCCAGGCTCAGGCCCACGACGATCCACCCGATGCGCTCGGTCGCGATGTAGACCATCGCCAGGACGGTGAAGAAGATCAGCATCGGGGTGCCGAGGTCGTTCGCGTAGCCGAGCACGCCGAGCGCGATGACCCACACCAGCAGCAGCGGCGCCAGGTCGCGGGCGCGCGGCAGGTCCACACCGAGGACGCGGCGGCCCGCGGAGGTGAACAGGTCGCGCTTGGAGACCAGGAAGGCCGCGGTGAAGATGATCAGCAGGATCTTGCTGATCTCACTCGGCTGGATGTTGAACAGCGGCGTCTTGATCCAGTTCTTGGAGCCGTTGATCTCCGACAGGCTCGACGGCAGCAGGGCCGGCAGCGCCAGGAAGAGCACGCCGGCCAGGCCGATCGTGTAGGCGTACTTCGAGAGCGTGCGGTGATCGCGCAGCAGCGCCAACACCGTGACCAGCACCGCGAGGCCGAGCAGCGTCCACAGGATCTGCTGGTTGGCCTCCTGGGTCTGCGTGATCCGGCCGTTCTCGCCGTGCGCGTTGCCGAGGTCCATCCGGTGGATGAGCACCAGGCCCAGGCCGTTGAGCATCGCGACCACCGGCAGGATGATCGGGTCCGCGTACGGCGCGAACCGGCGCACCGCGTAGTGCGCGGCGCCGTAGAGCACGACGAACGCGATCACGTACTTCGCGAGGTCGAGCGTGATCCGCTGCTCCTGCGCCCACTCCACGAGCGCGAGCGAGGTCCCGGTCACCACCGTGGCGGCGCCGAGCAGGACCAGCTCGTAGGTCCGGGAACGCCGGTTCGGGTCGAGGGCGATGCCCGAGCCGGGAGTGCTGGTGGTGGCCGCCGTCACGACGGGCCTCCCCGGCACGGACGATCGGGCGTCGAGGTCTGCGTCACGACCTTGGTGACGGGCGCGGGCGGCGGCGCGAGCGTCTCGCCCGCGGGCGGCGCGACGGTGGTCGGCGGCGCGGGTACGGGGGCCGGCGCGTTCGGGTCCTGCGGGGCCGGGGGCTCGATCACGGTGGTGATCGCGCACCGCTCCATCAGGTTGTCCCGGTCGGTGAGGTTGCGGGCCTGTTCGCGGGCGTCGTCGAGCGAACTCGCGTAGGGCAGCCCGGCCAGGTTGGCCTTGCCGCGCGGGGTCAGGTCGTCGACGGTGAGCGGCGTGCAGCCCTGGTTCGCGGGGGTGTCGCCGCTGGGGGTGTCCGCGATGCAGACGACCTCCTGCTGCGAGTTCAGCGAGCGGCCGAAGAGCGAGACCTTGACGCCGTGGGAGATCGCGATGGTGCCCTTGTCGGTGGCGGCCACGAAGTAGCTGGAGTTGACGATGGAGCGGGTGACGATCACGCCGACCGCGCCGCCCACGAGCAGCACCAGCAGCACGCCGAGGGCGACCCACTTGCGGCGGGACCGGTTCGCGGGCTCGTCCTCGTCGACGTCCGTCGCCACGACGCGACGGGGCGCCTTCTTCGGCGGGCGCAGCGCGGCGGCGCGCCCCGCGGCCGTGTTGGCCGGCGGGACGTAGTCCTCGTCGTCGTCGTTCGCGGCGCCGCCGACGATGGGCCGGCTCTGGCCGAAGCTGGTGTCCTCGACGCGCGCCACCACGACGGTGACGTTGTCCGGGCCGCCGGAGCGCAGCGCCAGCTCGATGAGCCGGTCGGCCGCGCCGCTGACGTCCTCGACGGCGAGCTCGAGCGTGTCGCCGATGGTCTCGTCGCTGACCACGTCGGACAGGCCGTCCGAGCAGAGCATGTAGATGTCGCCGGCCTTGGCCTCGCGCAGGGTCAGCGTGGGCTCCACCTCGTGCCCGGTGAGCGCCTTCATGATGAGGGAGCGCTGCGGGTGGGTGTGCGCCTGCTCGGCGGTGATGCGGCCCTCGTCGACGAGGGTCTGTACGAACGTGTCGTCCTTGGTGATGCGGGTGAGCTGACCGTCGCGCCACAGGTAGCCGCGGGAGTCGCCCACGTGGATCAGGCCGAGCTTGGACCCGGCGAACAGGATCGCCGTGAGCGTGGTGCCCATGCCGTCGAGTTCGGGATCGTCGACGACCTGCTCGGCGATGGTCTCGTTGCCGGACACCATCGCGGTCTCGAGGGTGCCGAGCAGATCGCCGCCGGGCTCGTCGTTGTCGAGGGGGGCCAGCGCGTTGATCATCAGCTGCGAGGCGACCTCGCCGGCGGCGTGGCCGCCCATGCCGTCGGCCAGCGCCAGCAGGCGCGCACCGGCGTAGACCGAGTCCTCGTTGTTGCTGCGGACGAGGCCCCGGTCGGAGCGGGCGGCGTATCGAAGGACGAGGCTCACGGGCGCAACTCGATCACTGTCTTGCCCACGCGCACCGGAGTGCCCAGCGGGACGCGGGTGGGAGTGGTGACCTTGTTGCGAGCCAGGTAGGTGCCGTTCGTCGAGCCGAGGTCCTCGACGTACCAGTCGTCACCGTCGCGGGCCAGGCGCGCGTGCCGGGTCGACGCGTAGTCGTCGTTGAGGACCAGCGTCGAGTCGTCGGCGCGGCCGATGAGCACCGGCTGCTGGCCGAGCGTGATCCGCGTGTTCGCGAGGGGCCCGTGGGTCACCACGAGGTACTTCGCGACCTTGCTGGTGCGGGAGAACAGGGCCCGACGGGGCGCCTTCGCCTCCTTCTGGCGCGGCCGCAGGCCGGACGCCAGGCGCGCGTCGGAGCGCAGCGCGTTGATGACCAGCCAGATGCACAACCACAGCAGCAGGAGGAAGCCCGCACGGGTCAACTGCAGCACGAGTCCCTGCACGGTGTCTCCCTCCTGGTCCGTTGCGACGCACACTCGTCCGGCGCCCGGTGTGCGGGCGCTGATCCACGGGTCTGCTTTCGCGTGCCCCGAAGTGAAATCTACTGGAAGCGCACCACGATGTCGGAGTGGCCGACGCGGATGCGGTCACCGTCGGCGAGCTCCCAGTTGGAGACGGGGACGTCGTTGACCGAGGTGCCGTTGGTGGAACCGAGGTCGTTGAGGACCGCGGCGTACCCGTCCCAGCGGATGTCGATGTGGCGACGCGAGACGCCGGTGTCAGGCAAGCGGAACTGTGCGTCCTGGCCGCGGCCGATCACGTTGGCGCCCTCGCGCAGCGCGAAGGTGCGGTTGGAGCCGTCCTCGAGGTACAGCGTGACCGACTGGGGCTGGTAGGCGCCCTGCGGCTGCGCGTAACCCTGGTCGTAGCCGCCCTGCTGGTAGCCCTGGTCGTACGCGGGCTGCTGGTAGCCACCCTGGTCGTAGCCCTGCGGCTGCGCGTAGCCCTGGTCGTAGGCGGGCTGCTGGTAGTTCTGCTGCCCGTAGTTCTGGTCGTACGCGGGCTGCTGGTAGCCCTGGTCGTACCCGGGCTGCTGGTAGCGGCCCTGGTCGTACGCCGGCTGCTGGTAGCCCTGGTCGTACGCGGGCTGCTGCTGGTAGCCGCCCTGGCCGTAGCCCTGCTGGCCGTAGTTCTGGTCGTACGCGGGCTGCTGCTGGTAGCCCTGGTCGTACCCCTGCTGGTAGCCCTGGTCGTAGGCGGGCTGCTGGTAGTTCTGCTGCCCGTAGTTCTGGTCGTACGCGGGCTGCTGACCGTAGTTCTGGTCGTACCCCGGCTGTTGCTGCTGGTCGTAGCCGCTCTGGTCGTACTGGCCGCCGTGCCGTCCCTGGTCGTATCCGGGATTGTTGCTCATCGAATCGGCTCCTGATTCTGCAGGTGGTCGCTGGGGTACAAGGTTCTGGGGGACTGCATCCGGATCCACGGTGCCGCGGGCCCGGAACTGGCCCGTGTGCAGGCCTGGTGACTGCTCGAAGTGCACGACCACGTCACCATAAGTCTGCCAGCCGTTGTCATGGATGTATTCGTCGAGGTGCTTCGAGAAGGCGCGGATCGCGAGCTCGCGATCCGCCTCGAAGGTCTCCTGATCGGTGGGGGAGACGGCGATGACGTACTTGTTGGGTACCAGGTACGCCCCGTCTCCCAGGGTTTGCAGCTGATCCTCAGCCTCGCGTTGGAGAGCGGCCTCCACTTCCTGGGGGACCACCTTGCCGCCGAAGACGCGAGCGAAGCCGTCGCCCACCGCGCCCTCGAGCTTGCGCTCGAACCGCTGCAGGATTCCCATGGAACGACTTCCCCCTTCCTCAGCGTGTCGTGATGCATGTACTGACCAATGATGATAGCCGCGATCGACGCACGACGAAGTCAGCGTAACCCCATTGGTCTCAACTGTCCCTTTGGTAGCACGTACGACGGTGCCCCGGCAAGGTCGGAGCCCCAGGTCGCGCTCCGATTTCGCGCCTCGCGACGGATCGTGTTAATCTTCTCCGGTCGCTCGGGCGAGTGGCGGAATTGGTAGACGCGCTGGCTTCAGGTGCCAGTGATCGCAAGGTCGTGGGGGTTCAAGTCCCCCCTCGCGCACAGAGAGCAGTTCCACGAACTGCCGAACCCGGGGTCGCGAACTCGCACGAGTTCACGGCCCCGGGTTCTTTCGTTTCCGAGGTGCGACGCTCACGGGAAGCGCTGCAGCACGCTCCGAATGGCTTGCGTGACAGTGGTGCGGTCGAAGGTCTGCACGAAGTCGAACGTCCGCTCCAGGTCCGGGCCGTTGTCGTGCAGGTCCCTGGCCGCGATGAGCGCGCTGAAGTGGGGCCCCACGATCGCGACCGTCCACTCGTGGACGAGCGGATCGTCCGGGTCGAGCGGGGCCCGGTGCACATTGCCCTCGCGGAGAACGGAAAGGCCCGCGCCGTAGACGCCGGCGAACCCGATCTCGTCGCCCATCGCCTGCCATCGCGCGGCGGTCGTGACGGTGAAATGGCGGGCGTGCTGGAAGGTGCCCACGGCGACCATGGGGGAGCCGAGGCTGGTGGCCTGCGCCTCGAGGGTCTTGCTCATCTCGATCAGCAGCTGTTTCGTGCCGCGGCGCGCGATGCCGTTCCGGGTCGCCAGTGCGAACGGCGTCGTCGTTCCCACGTCGGGTGCGGTCCACACGGGCGTGGGCGGCATCGGCACGACAGGCTCCGCGAGCAGATCGGAGACGGAGAGCGCCGGGTACAGCTCGCCGATCCCGTAGGTGGCGCCGATCGTCTCGGCGACGGCTCGAGTGCTCTCGTCGTCGACGCCCTCGGCGATGACCACCGCGTGCGAGCGCTCGACGTGCGCCGCGATGGAGTGCACCACCTTCGCCGCCGCTGCCGATGCGGGCGTGCGCAGCAGCTGCGGGGCGGTGATGATGACGTCCGGCTCGACGATGGACAGCAGCGCCAGCGAGTGGTCGTGGTCCTCGCCGATCTCGAGGCAGATCGTGATGCCCCGCTCCCGGGCGCGGGCGATCGCCGCGATCGTGGCGTGCGGGGCGGCGGTGAACGCCCGTGCCGGCACCGACGCCAGGACGCGAATGAGCCGGCCGGGGGCGAGCAGATCGACGGATGCGTCGACGTGCGGGGTGTCGAACGTCGTGATCACGGGGATCTGGTGGTGGACGTGGTCGATCAGCGGATCGGACGTGCACTCGGCCTTGAGGAGGTCGAAGTCCCGCTTCTGGTCGATCATCCGTACCGCGCGGCGGAGATCCTGTGCCGATCCGAGGGATCCGCCGCGCGCTCCCCGCAGTTGGAGTTCCGCCGCGGCGAGCACCCCGTCGCTGAGCCGCCGCACGGGCGCGAGGCGCACGTCAACCTCGATTCCCGCGACCGTGCGGGGCGGCCGCGGAACTGTGCTCGTCATGGTGAGAGTGAAGCACACAATTCATGCTGAGGTCGGGGCTGGACGTCACCGCTCCATGGTGGCCCCGATCGCGGGCTATCGGGGCGACGCGCGGCGGGGGTTATGCGATTGGTACCGAGGTAACGAAACGATAACGCTCGTCGAGATCGAGAACTGGAAGACGGTGCAGTGCAGGGGAAATCGCGTACCCGCCGCCGGCTCTGCGATCTCCTGCCGCGCACGGGATCGCCTCGACGGCCGCGGACGGGGTGGTGCTGGGTCTCCGCAACGGCATAGCGTGCGTCCCACGCCGACCTCCAAGGAGTCACGATGGAATCGAACCCGCTGTTCGCGGACTGGCTCGAAGGCCCCGAAGGGCGCCGGATCTCCAACCAACTCGAGGGTTGCGGGATGGGGGAGCGCCTGTGGGCGCTCGCGGAGGCCTACCGTCGCAGCCGCTACGGCACGCGCGAGGAGTCGATCGCCGTGGCCGGCGTCGACCACGCGCCGGTACGGCGGCCCGCGACACCGTCGGTGGCCTGACGTGCCGGTGCGGGCGAACCGCAGGAGCGCCGCCGGCGCGCGGACCGGACGGGGCCCGGCGCAGAGGCACGCGAACTCGGCAGCGGCCCGGGAGCATCCCGCTCGCCGGTACGCCCGTCGATCGGGGCGGCCCGCGCCGATGCCGGACCGGTCGGTGCGCGGTCGATGCCGCCCGGGCGGCTTCCTCGACGGCGGTGCGGCATGACCGCGATCTGGTGGTGCCGTCGGGACCTGCGACTGGGCGACAACCCGGCGCTGTCCGCGGCCGCGGAGGACGGGCCGGTCGTTCCCCTGGTCGTCGTCGACTCCGCTCTGCTCCACGACGGCGCCCGCCCGCGCGAGGCGTGGTTCGCGGCCACGGTGCTCGCTCTCGACGAGCAGCTGGGCGGCGGCCTCGTCCTCCGCTCGGGCTCGCCCGTCGACGAGGTGGTGGCCGTCGCGCGTGAGGTGGGCGCGAGCGCCGTGCACGTGAGCCGCGAGACCACGCCCTTCGGGCGACGCCGCGATGCGGCCGTGCGTGCGGCGCTCGCCGGGCACGGGATCGACTGGATCGAGACGGGCTCGCCGTACGCCGTCACGCCCGGCCGGGTGGTCAAGCCCGACGGGTCGCCGTACCGGGTGTTCTCCGCGTTCCAGCGCGCATGGCGCGAGCACCGCTGGCCGCGCCCCGCCCGGCTCCCGTCCGAGATCCGCTGGAGCGCTCCGCACAAGGGCCCCGACGAGGACGTGCGCGAAGCGCTCCGTGCCGCGGTCCGGTCCTGCGGCATCGCGCTCCCCGCGGCGGGCGAGGAGGCCGCGCAGGCGGCCTGGGAACGCTTCCGGGCCGACGGCCTCGCCCGCTACGCGCAGGACCGCGACCGCCCCGACCTCGACGGTTCCTCGCGCCTGTCGCCGTACCTCAAGGTGGGCGCGGTGCATCCCCGCACCCTCCTGGCGGGGCTCGGATCGGGCGAGGGGGCGGAGAAGTTCGCCTCCGAGCTGTGCTGGCGCGACTTCTACGCCGACGTGCTGCACCATCACCCCGAGAGCCTGACGACCGACCTCACCGAGGCGCTCGCCGGCCTGGAGTACTCCGCCCCGGGGCCGGAGTTCGCGGCCTGGCAGCGGGGCGAGACGGGGTACCCCCTCGTCGACGCCGGGATGCGCCAACTGCTCGCCGAGGGGTGGATGCACAATCGGGTGCGCATGGTCGTCGCCAGCTTCCTCGCCAAGGACCTGCACGTCTGGTGGCCCCACGGCGCCGCGCACTTCCAGGACCTGCTGATCGACGGCGATCCCGCGTCCAATGCGCACGGGTGGCAGTGGGTCGCGGGGACGGGGACCGACGCCGCACCGTATTTCCGGGTGTTCAATCCCACCGCGCAGGCGGAGAGGTTCGACCCGCGGGGTGACTACGTCCGCACGTACGTGCCGGAGCTCCGGCATCTGAGCGGCGCCGCGGCGCTGACCCCCTGGAAGCAGCCCGGCGGATACGACAGGGGCTACCCGGAGCGGATCGTCGACCACGCCGAGGAGCGGTTGGTGACGCTCGAGCACTACCGGGTCGCGAAGAAGTCCTGACCGCACCCGGCACCGTCGAACACCCCGGGCAGTGGGCGTCGATCCCATCCACCGCGCCGTCGGCTCCGAATACCTGGTGACCGAGATTCCCGACCAGGAGGTGCCGCGACGTATGGACACGACCGGCCGACCAGGCAGACCACCCCGGATGAGCAGGGACAAGATCGTGGCGACCGCGATCGAGATCCTGACGCAGGACGGGTACGCGAAGCTGTCCATGCGCTACCTCGCCGCCCGGCTCGGCACGAGTCCGATGGGGATCTACTACTACTTCGAGTCCAAGAACCAGCTGCTCGGGTTCCTGTTCAGCCACCACGACGGCATGGCCGACTTCCGGCGCGACTCGCCCGCGCAGGAGCCGTTCGAGCGCGCCGTCGCGATCTCCGGGGCGATGGTGCGCTACCTCGAGGCGCACCGCTGGATCTTCGCGGGGCTGCTCGACGGCTTCATCGGGGTGGATCAGTTCACCGCGAACCACCTGGGCGATCTGGTCGACAGCGTGCGCGATCTCGGCTTCGACGGCGACGATGCGGAGGAGACGGTCCGCGGCATCTGGCGGATCGTCCTGGGCGAGGCGCTGGTCCGCGCGGCGACGCCGGCCAGGGGGATCGGCGCAGGAGCCGACGCGCTCGGCCCGCCCTCCACCGAGACGGTGGAGAGCTACCTGGCCGGGCGTCTGGCGCGGGTGCGCCGCCGCCGGTGACCCGGACCGCGGCCGGAGCGGTCCCGGGCGTGCGCTCCCGGGGCGCCGGGGTGTGATCCCCATGACTGTCCGGTGCGCGCAACGAGGGCGATCATGCGCTCAACGTCGTTCGCGCCCAGACGGATTAGATGCCGACGTACGACAAACCTTCGTGGTGCCGAGCCGCCGGCGATGCGCTAGAAACATGATGTGAGCGAGGTAGTGAAGCAGCAGGCCGCCGTCCGCCCCGAGGGGTGGGAGATCTGGTACGGCGACGCCTACGAGGTGAGCTCGGAGGTGGTGCGGGGGTTCAGCCGCGCCGTCCGCGACACCAGCGTCCCCTACGGCGTCCGCGGGATCCTGCCCGCCGACACCCCGGTTCCCATCACGCTGCTCGCGGCACCGATGTTCGACGCCGCATCCGCGCTGGTCAGCCGTGCGATCCCCAACTGCAACCTGTCGCGGATCGTGCACGCGGCCCAGCAGTTCACGGCGCTCGCGCCGTTGCGGATCGGGCAGCGGATCAGCTTCGGGGCGCGGCTCGTCTCGCACGTGATCAAGGCGAACACGGACATCATCGTCATCGACGTGACCGCCTACGCCGACGGTGCGCCGCACCTCGCCGCGGTCATCACCCTCGCGCACTCCGCGACCGGCGGCCCGGAGGTGGATCTCGACGCGGTGGCCGATCTGATCATGCTCACCGGTACGGGGCCGTCGGACAGCGACGCCTACACCGCCGTCGGCGACTGAGGCCGCTCAGGAGAGCAGCTGCGCGATCCCGTCGCGGTAGGAGGTCGGGGCGAAGTCGGGGAACCGGGTCGCGAACTCGGTGGTGTCGAAGATGTTGTCGACGCCGTACCGCGGCATCAGCTCCGAGGCCTCCCTGGCCTTGTCGTTGACCAGGCCGGCGGCGGTGATGACGGCGAGCGGGATCGTGCTGAACGGGATCTTCCGGCCCGTGACCTCGGCGGCGATCGCGATCAGCTCGCGGTAGGTGCGGCGATCCTGGTCGATCGGCAGGTGCCAGGTCCGCCCGTAGGCGTCGGGGGTGTTGCCGATCAGGCCCATGGCGCGGCTGGCGTCGGGCGTCCAGATCAGGCTGCGCCGGGTGTCGGCGCTCACCGGGACCAGGGGGCGCTTGCCCGCCTTGATCCGGTCGAAGACGGTCGCGTTGGTCAAGCCCTGCGTCTTGCCGGGGCCGTAGAACTCGGGGGCGCGCACGATCACGGCCTCGATCCGTCCGGCGTCCATCTCCTGCTGCAGCCGGGTCGTGATCCGCGCGCGGACCGCCGCCTTGCGGCCCCGCGGCTCGAACGGTGTCCGTCCCTCGACCTGCGGGACGGCCGTCTGCGGGTACATGTACGTGTTGTCGAAGAAGACCAGCTTGGCGCCGTGCTCGCGGACCGCGGCGATGGTGTTCTCCATCATCGGTGGAAAGCGCTCCTCCCACAGCGCCGAGTCCATCGGGAGCCCGACCGTCAGGTAGACGACCTCGCTGCCGGCGACGGCGTTCGCAGTCGCGGCGGCATCCATCAGGTCGGCCGCGACCAGCTCGTCCGTCGCGTTGACCCGGGCGGGCGTGCGCCCGACCAGCCGGATGTCCGCGGTGACGTGCTCGTGCAGGTACCGCGCCAACTCCTCGCCGATCTGCCCGTTCGCTCCCAGTACGGTCTGCATGCCGCCCCCGTTCGTCGATGTATGCACTGCTTACACGGCGAGGTTAGGCCGGTATGTAAGCGGTGTCAACACGGAGTGTTCGGGGCGCGCGGATGCGCCACCGGCGCAGTGATAGAAATCGTGCCTTGACATATCACTGGGGGCGCAGCAGACTTCGGAGTCAGTTCCTACATCAATGTACGAATCGTTCCGACAGGGCTGGAGTCGAGCATGGTGTCCCTTCACGGCAAGGCGTCCACGGCGCAGGCCGCCACCGAGCCGGTGGGCGTGGAGATCCACGCCCGCAACGTCGAATTCGACTGGGAGAACGTCCCGCTCGAATGGATTCCGGGCGAGCCGGTGGCGAGCGACATCGTCAGCAGCATCCTGCACGTCATCCTCCCCGAGGGGGAGCGCTGGTTCTGCGAGGTGTACACCGAGGCGCTGCCGTACGTGAAGGACGAGGACCTCGCGCGAACGATGCGCGGCTTCATCGGCCAGGAGGCGCTGCACGCCGAGTCGCACGACCGGGCGCTCTCGGAGTACCTCGAGCGCTGCGGCATCGACACCGCCCCGCTCGCGCGGCAGATGGAGTACACCTTCCGCAAGATCCTCGCCCCGCGCCGCTACCGCTCGGACCGCGCGCAGTACAACGACATGGTGCAGCGCCTGTGGCTCATCGCCGGCATCGAGCACTACACGGCCATCCTCGGCGTCTTCGCGCTCAACAACTCCTGGGACGCGTACGACGTCAACCCCGTCATGGCCGACATCTGCCGCTGGCACGGCGCCGAGGAGGTCGAGCACCGGTCCGTCGCGCACGACGTGGCGAACTACTTCGACCCCAGTTATCTGCACCGGGTGCGGGCGATGCTCACCATCGTGTTCTTCCTCGGCCTCACCCTGCACCGCTCCTCGGGCTACATGCTCCGCAAGGATCCGAACTTCGGCTACTCCTACCCGCGGCTGTGGTGGGAGTACCTCAAGGCCTCGCACAAGAACCTGCTGCCCAAGATCCGCAGCGTCATCAAGTACACGCTGCTCTACTTCAAGCCGAGCTTCGACCCGGCCTCCATCGGCTCCACCGCGCAGGCCGTCGCGTACCTCGCCACGTCGCCGGCGGCGCGCAGCGCCGAGTCCTGACCGGGCACCCGCCCCGCCGGGCCCGGCACCGTCGGGCCCCGTGGTCCCCGGGCACGACCGGGCCGGGGCGCGACGGTGCGTCGGGCCCATGGCGCGTGACGCGCGCGTCGTCCAGACTGTGAAGGTTCACCGGTCGTCACGAGAGGATCCCCAGGCAGCATGATCAGTACCCGCATCACGGAGATGTTCGGCATCGACCACCCGGTGGTGTGCGGCGGCATGACGGGCCTGGGCACCGCCCCGCTCATCTCCGCCGTCGCCAACGCCGGCGCGCTCGGCTTCCTCACCGCGCTCACCCAGCCGAGCCCCGAGGCGCTGGCCGCGGAGATCAAGCGCACGCAGGACCTGACCGACAAGCCCTTCGGCGTGAACCTGACCATCCTGCCCACGATCAACCCGGTCCCCTACGACGAGTACCGCGAGGTGATCATCGAGTCCGGCATCAAGATCGTCGAGACCGCCGGCTCGAGCCCGGCGCCGCACCTGCCCGACTTCCAGGCCGCCGGCGTCAAGGTGATCCACAAGGCCACCAGCGTGCGGCACGCGCTCTCCGCCGAGCGCAAGGGCGTCGACGTGATCAGCATCGACGGCTTCGAGTGCGCCGGCCACCCCGGCGAGGACGACGTGCCCGGCCTGATCCTCATCCCCGCCGCGGTGCGCGAGCTGAGCATCCCCGTCATCGCGTCGGGCGGCATCGCCACCGGCAGCGGACTCGCCGCCGCGCTCGCCCTCGGCGCCGACGCCGTGAACATGGGCACCCGCTTCGAGGCCACGGTCGAGGCGCCGATCCACCAGAACGTGAAGGACCAGATCGTCGCCAACTCCGAGCGCGACACCGTGCTCGTCTTCCGGAACTTCCACAACACCGCGCGCGTCGTGCGCAACGAGGTCTCGGAGCGGATCGTCGAGATCGGGGAGCGCCCCGGCGCGACCTTCGACGACGTCGCCGAGCTCGCCTCCGGCGCCCGCGGCCGCGCGAACGTGCTCGGCGAGGGCCGCATGGACGACGGGATGTGGTGGGCCGGGCAGACCCAGGGCCTCATCCAGGAGGTCGACACCGTCGCGGCCGTCGTCGACAAGGTCGTCGCCGACGCCGAGGAGATCATGACCCGCCGGTTGCCGGGTCTGGTCCGCGACTGACGGCCCCCGTCGCCCGACGGTGCGCCGCCCCTCGGGCCGGGCTCGCCGCGTCGCTACCGGGCGGATGCCGAAGCTGAATCCGGGGCCCGCTCGGAGTCCCTTCGCAGGCTGTAGACCACGCCGGCGAGGGCGACGAAGAGCCAGGTCAAATACCAGATCTGAATGAATCCGGCGGTGTCGAGGATCAGCGAGATGACGATCATCGCTGCGATGGAGCCGGCGATGCCGCTGCCGAGCTCGGCGATGGACCGGTCCTTCGCCGCCGACGCGTACAGGGCCAGGAGCAGGCCGACGACCAGAGCGGCGACGAACGTCACGAAGCCGATGAGTCCCGCCTCCATGAGGCGGGAGACGTACTGGTTGTCGAGCACCGGCTGCTTGAGGGCCGGGTACGCGCCGACGCCCTGCCCGAGCCACGGGTGCTCCCAGAAGTGCTCCTGGGCGTACGCGATGCCGCGCTGGCGGGAGTGGATGGAATCGTCGCCGAGGGCGCCCGCGAACACCGTGGCCATCGACGAGATGAACTTGAGCTGGAACAGCAGGCCCAGGCCGATCGCCGTTCCGCCGGCCACGAGCCCGGCCGCCACGCGCGTGATCGGCCAGCGCCAGCACATCACCGCGAGGGCCGCCGCCGAACCCACGACGGCGGAGCGGGACAGCGTGACGAGCGCGCCGCCGACCAGGATCGCCGCGCAGCCGGTCCAGAGCCAGAAGGTGGCGGTCCGGCGCGCGCGAGCATCGAGCGCGAGTGCGAGCGCCAGCGGCGTCATGACCGTCAGCACCGCGCTGAGTTCGAGCGGATGGCCGGCGGCGCCCTGCGGCCGGGCCACGCCCTCGCGCATGAGGTTCGTGACGATCTGGTAGTCGCGGAAGTTGAGCCCCGGCAGGGTGAAATAGGCCGCGAGGTCGATGCCCGTGCCCACCTTGACCAGGCCGAACCACGCCGAGAGCGTCGCGCCGAGGACGAGCCCGGAGAGCACGATGCGCAGGCCGCCGACGGACCGCAGCACCGTGAGCAGGAACAGCACCGTGCCGAGCAGATACAGGTCCCCCAGGATGTAGCGGTCGAGCGCGACCTGGGCGACGTGGGGGACGCCGCGCATCATGCTCGCGCCGAACGAGAGGAACGAGGTGGTCACGTACGCCAGGACGGTGATGAGCGTGATCCGCTCACGGATGGGGCCCGAGAAGCCGGTGATGTTCAAGCACACCCAGGTGATCCCGGCCCCGGCGAACAGCGTCTGCGCCACGCTCAGCCCGAACGTCCCCGGCACGGTGAAGGTCTGCTGCATCCCGAGCAGGAAGAAGCAGGCGGTGCCGACGAACAGCGCGAAGGCGAAGTCCGGTGGCTTCTCGAACGTGATCCCGCTGTGCGTGCGCGCCGGCCGCGTCCCCGCCGCCGACGGCGCGCCGCGGTCGGTGACGAGCGTCATCGCGCGCTCTGCGCCTGTCGGACCTCGATCTCCTCGTCGTCGTCCTCGGCGGCGTCGATCGCGACCGTCGTCTCCGCGGCGGTGTCGGTCGCGGCGGCGGGCACCTCGCCCGTGCCGGCGGCCGGGTCGGTGGTCTCGTCCAGCTCGGGCAGGGGGATCTCCCCGTCCTCGGAGACCTCTTCGACGCGGTCGCGCCAGCGGGTCATCGCGCGACGCGCGGCATCACCGGGCGGGCGGATCGGGATCGCCGCGGGCACGGCCCGAGACGGTGTCATGGCGGCGTCCACGCCGAGTGCGGCGGCCGCCGTGTCCGACGACGCTGCGCCGCCGGGCACCGTCGCGACGATCCCGGGCTGGGCGGGCACGGCGCCGGTGGGTGCGTCACTGGTCGGCGGGGCCTGCCCGGCGGGCGCCTCGGCGGCCGGCGAACCGGCGGCACCGCCCTTGCCCTTGTTCTTGCGGTACGTCTCCCACGCGGCGGCGGCGATGAGGCACAGCACCAGCGTCGCGAGAGCCGCGCCCATGGCGAGGCCCAGAGCGGCGCGCATCGGGTTGCCGCCGACCTCCATGCCCGGGGTCGGGGTGACGGGGACGCGCAGGTCGGCGAAGGTGTCGCCGACGACTCCGGCGTCGACCTGCATCTTCCTGAACTCGGCGCGCCAGAACTCGATGAGGGCGTCGGCGCCGGCCTTGGACTGCTCGGCCGTCGGTGCGGACACGGTGAACGTGATGAGCGGCGAGATCTGCTTGGGGTTGCCGTCGCCGACGGCGGCGACCATCGTCACGTCGGGGGAGGCGCCCGCCTTGTCGAGTACGGCCGCGCCGCGCGGGGACTGGGCCACCACGGTGAGCACCTGGGCGATCTGCGCCGCACCGTAGTCGAGGCTGGTGAAGGGGTTGTCCTTGGCGTTGACGCTGCCCGCCCCCGGGGGGATCACCAGCACCGCGGCGCTGCTCTCGAAATGCGAGGAGGTCGACTTCCAGCCGATCGCGCCGCCGGTGATGCCGGCGGCGATCACCAGGAGGATGATCGCGGGTTTGGTCAGTGCCCAGCGCAGGAAGCCGGCGACGTTCATTTGCAGGGTCTCCCTCAGTGCTGTTGCAATCGCAGATATACGAGCATTGACTGTACTACGTCGTTTCACACAGGTGCGCGCCGCGGCTGCGGCCTTGCTCACACCTCCTCGGGACCGGAGCCGCCCTTCGCCAGGCCCAGCAACGCCCGCAACCGGATCGGCCCGACCAGCGCGCTGGTGAGCATGTAGGCCACCGCCGACGCTGTGAGCGGGATCAGGACGAACTGGTGGCGCAGGACGATCGCCACCCCGGTGGCGACCGCGAGCGGCACCGCCAGGCGGAGCAGGAATCCCCACGGCGCCTGGAAGGGCGCGCGCGAGCGCAGGCGCCAGCCGGCGACGACCATCCCGATGACCTCGCTGACGATGAGCGCGCTCGCCGCGCCGACCGCGCCGAAGAACGGGATCAGCGCCACGTTCAAGACGATGTTGCCGACGAGATTCACCACGTTCAGCCGCAGCAGGAACACCTGGTCGTGGGCGGCGAAGAGCGCCTGGCTCAGGACCGCGGTGACGAAGGTGACGGCGAGCGCGATGAACAGCAGCGCGAGCGTCCTACCGCCCGCCACGACGAACTCCTGCGTCGCGAGCAGCCCGATCAGGCTCGGCGAGAGGACGAGACCGACCACCGCGATCGGTGCGCCGACGAAGATCAGGACCTCCGCGCTGCGCTGCACGAACTGCGCGAAGCGCGCCTTGTCGGTGGCGAACAGGTTGGTCATGGTGGACAGCGACGATGCCAGGAAGACGGCGGAGATCACCGTGGCGTTCGAGGTGATCTGGTACGCCAGCCCGTAGGCGCCGGTCTGCGCCGGTGTGCTGAGCACACTGAGCAGGAAGGCGTCGGCGCGCCAGTACAGGGCGGCCACGATGAGCACGCCCGTCTGGGGAAGGCTCTCGCGGATCAGGTCCCAGCTCTGCCGGGCCGAGAAGACCGGCCGGATCCCCACGGCCCGGTGCGCGACGAAGCCCTGGATGAGCAGTATGACCAGCGGCGGGATCAGCTGCACGGCCGCGAACCACACCAGGTCGGCGTCGATCCGGACCAGCACGATGGTGCCGATCAGGGAGAGCGCGCGGCCGCCCACGTCGGAGACCGCGACCGCGCCGAACCGGACGTCGGTCATGAACAGGGGCTGGAAGCACGAGGCCACGGTGGTCAGTGCGAGGCCGCCGGCGACGATCGCGATCATCATCGGGACCTCCGCGGTGTCGCGGTAGATCAACCAGCCCGTCCCGATCGCCGCCGCCGCGAGCGGAACGCAGTAGGCCAGCGACAGACCGACGTTGAGCCGGATGAGGTGCTGCAGGTCGCCGGTGCCGGACGTGACGCGCCGGACCACGACCGCGCCGATGCCCAGTTCGGTGAGGCTGGTCCACAGGCCGATGAAGACGATCGCCGCGGTCAGGTGTCCGTAGGAGACGAGCCCGAGGTGGGTCGTGGTGATCGCCATCGTGGCGAGCGAGGCGACGAGGCCGACGACGCGGGCGACGAGTTGCAGGCCGAAGGCTCTGGCGATCCGGCCGGGTGTGGCCCGCCCGCGTTCCGTGTCGCTGTGCGACTCGCTACTCTCAACCGCAGACGGTGCCGGGGCGTGCGTCCCCGAGGGCGGGGTGGCCGTCGAATCGAAGGGATGATCCGGTGCGGGTGAGGGTGCCTCTTGCTGGGGGATTGACGGCTCCGGCGTGGGCGCGCCGCCATGCGGCGGGTGAGGTTCCCGATCGGTCACCGTACGGCCTCCATAAGCTCGAGCATCACGGGATGCGCGTCGAATTCGCCTCGGCGCGGCCCGCCGAGGGGCTGCGCGGGCGGGTCGAACAGCGCCTCGCCCGTTCGGTGCGGCACCGCACCGGCGGCTACGAGTTCGTCGAGCGGGCGTTCGGCGCCGGAGCGCACGGCGCCGACGCGATCCTGGCCTACGACGAGCGCACCGGCGTGCCCGCACTCTTGACGGGACGGACGCCCGTCGCCGCGGGTGTCGGATGGCTGACCACCCGCGCCGGAGCGGGCCGGGTGCACGGCGAGTTGGCCGCGCGGGCCCTGCCGCGGGCCGCCGCGGTGTGGGCGCAGTGCTCGGCCGTGCTGCCGGTGCTCCAGCGGGAGTGGGGGCTTGCCGCTTCCCGTATGCAGTTCATCCCCCTGGGTATCGATACCGATTTCTATGTCGAGCAACCGGTTCCGGAGTCGACCGACCTCGTGGTGAGCGCCGGCGAGGACCGGTTCCGGGACCACGCGACGCTGATCCGCGCGATGCAGCGAGTACGCGCCACGCGCCCCGATGCACATCTCGAACTGGCCTCCGGACTGCATTTCGACGCTCCCGAAGGCTTGGTGACGGTGCACACCGAGCGATTGGACGGACGGATCCGTGGCCTCTACGCGCGAGCGGGCCTGATTGCGATTGCACTCCATCGTACCGTCACCGGATCCGGCCTCACGGTGGTGCTGGAGGCGATGGCCAGCGGCCGCCCGGTCGTGGTGACCGACAACCCCGGCATCGCGGACTACGTGGAGCACGGGGTGACGGGCCTGTTGGTGCCGCCGGAGGATCCCGACGCGATGGCGGCGGCCATCGGCGAGCTGCTCGCCGACGACGACGCGCGGATCGCCGTGGGCCGGGCGGCCGCGGCCCGGGCGCGCGAGCGGTTCACGACGGAGGTCATGGCCGCGCACCTGGCCGACATGCTGACCGCGATGTGACGCGGACCCGGTGCCGCGACCGGGTTTCCGATGAGGCCGCCCGCGGCGTGCTGATTCGTCCACCGCCGTCCTCTCCCTCGCGCCGGCGCTGGCGATCCGACTGTGCAATGCCGAATCGTGCCACGCTGTCATTCCGTATAGTATGTCGAAGCTGAAGGGCCCGACGACCTGTGAGGAGAAGTTCGTGCCGAGCGAGCTCGACCGCGCCTATCTCCCCGGCGGCCTCCGGTCCGCCCCGCCGCCGGCGGCACCCGGGCGGCGTCCGCTCGCGGTGCTCGTCGTGGCCTACAAGAACGCGCAGGACCTGCGGGCGTGCCTGGTCTCCGTGGCCGAGCACCTTTCTCGTACACGTACGTTGATCTGGGACAACTCGGGTCCCGATTGGCCCGGAATGGCCGAGCTGCGGGCCGAGTTCCCCGATGTCGCGTGGCACGGCGACGGCACCAACGTGGGCTTCGCGGTCGCGGTCAACCGGCTCGCGGCGCTCGCCCCCGATGCCGACGTGCTGCTGCTCAACCCGGACGCGGTGCTGCGCGACGATCTGGCCGCGACCCGTGCCGCGCTGCGGTCCCCGGGCGTCGCCGCGGCCGCGCCGAGAATTCACGATCCTGCACATCGGGGCGCCATCGACCGCGAGTGGGACGTGGCGCACCGTCGGCGGGGACCGATCCGCGCGCTCGTCTCCTACGCCGGATACGCCCCGCGCCTGCGCGGGACGCCGCTCTCGGACCTGTACGCGCAGGCCCCGGCCGAGGTCGAGGGCTACCTGACCGGCGCGTGCCTGGCGATCCAGCGTGACGCCTGGGACGCGGTGGGCCCGTTCGACGAGGACTTCTTCCTCTACGCCGAGGAGACCGACTGGCAGCAGCGGGCCCGCCGCGCGGGCTGGCGGCTGGTCCTCACCGACGACGAGGGGATCACCCACACGAGCGGCGGCACCGTGGCCGACGACGCCCGGGCGAGCCGGCGCTCCGGCGACCTGCTGCGGGCCAACATCGCGCTCAACCTCGAGCACGACGGCGGCGCCACCACCGCCGACCTGTACCTGGCCGGCACCTCGGTCCTCGACCGGGTGCAGCGCTCCACCCGGCGGGCGCACGCCCGCGCCGCGCGCCGCACCGACCGGCCGGCGATCGTGATCACGACGAACCGCCTCGTCTACGGCGGCGCCGAGCGGCAGCACGTGCTGCTCGCCGCCGAGCTCGACCGGCGCGGCTACCCCGTGACGATCGCCTGCATGCAACGCTTCGGGCCGCTCGTCGCCGACGTCCCGCACACGGTGCGCGTCGTCCGGCAGCCCTGGTTCGCGCCGGCACTCGATCCCGTTGCGGGACCGCAGATCCTCATCAGCGCGACCACCAACACGGAGACGGGGTTCGCGACGCTGTGGCGCGCCGGCCGCCGGGACCGGCGCTGGCTGGTCGCCTCCCACTCCTGGTTCGACGCGCAGGAGCCGACCTTCTCCGCGCCGCTGGCCCGGGCGATGCGCCGCGCCGACGGCTTCATCGGCCTCGCGGACGGGCACTGGGACGTGGGCCCGCAGTTCCAGGACCTGGATGGACCGGTGTTCACCGCGCCCAACGGCATCGACCGGGCCGCGGCCCGCGCCGACGTCCCGCCGCGGCCCCCGCTCGGCCGCCCGCGCCGCCTGGTGATGCTCGCCCGCGCCGTCGAGTTCAAGAACCCGCACCTGCTCGCGGCCGCCCTCGCCGGGGTCCCCGAGCAGGATTGGGAGCTCTCCATCTACGGCGACGGTCCCGACCGTGCGCGGCTGGAGGCGATGACCCCGGACTCCGTGCGCGACCGCGTGCACTGGTGCGGATGGACGCCCGGCCCCGAGGCGGCCCTCGCCGAGGCCGATCTGCTGTGCGTGCCCAGCCGCGACGAGGCCTTCCCGCTGGTGATCCTCGAGGCCATGGCCCGCCGCGTGCCGGTGGTCGCCTCGGCCGTCGGCGCGATCCCGGAGATCCTCGCCCACGGCGAGGCCGGGCGTCTCGTTGAGGACGTCACCGTCGAGGGCTGGCGGTCCGCGATGACCGATCTGCTCGCCCGTCCGCAGGACTGGGCGGCCCTGGGCGACCGCGGTTTCGAGCGGATGCGCTCGAACTACTCCGTGGAGGCCATGGCCGACGCCTACGAGGCGGCGTTCGCCGGGGTCCTGCGATGACGGGGCGCGTCCTCTGGCTCTCGCCGTGGATGCGGCCCCTGGCCCGGGTGTACTGCGAGCAGTTGATCGAGGCCGGCTGGGAGGTGCTCCTGGTGACCACCGATCAGCACCCGGAGTCCGACGGCGCGCGCGCCTACGAGCGGGTGCTCGACGCCCACCCGCGCACGGCCTCCACCTGGCCGGGTTTCGCGGCCGGCCTGCGGGCGGTGCGGGCCTTCGCCCCCGACGTGGTGGTGACCGAGCTGGTGCGCGACCCGCGCTGGATGCTGCTCGCCGGCGGCGCCCCGCGGGTGAACCTCGTGCACGACGACCGCCCGCACGGCGCCGACGAGGTCTTCCCCGCGTGGGAGCGGGCGCTGTTCGGCCGGTGGAACCGTTCGGCGGCCGCGACCGTCGCGTTCAGCGACTACGTCGGGGCCCGGGTCGGCGCGGCCGCGGTGGCGCCGCTCACCAGTGATCTCGACGAGGTCCGCGTGCCGCCGTTCGTGGCCGCGGCGGACCGCCGGGACTTCGTGGCGGTCGGGCGCCTGTCGGAGTACAAGAACCTGGGCGTGACGCTCGCCGCGTGGGAGCGCCACGTGGCCGGGCCCCGGTGGCGCGGCGACGAACTGGTGCTCATCGGCGACGGTGACCTGCCGCAGGATCTTCCCCCGTCGGTGCGCTGGGAGCGCGGGCGGTACTCCTACGACGACGTGCTGGCGCCGATGGCCCGCGCGAAGGGCTCGGTGGCGCACTACCGGCTCGCCACGCAGAGCGGGGTGCAGGTGCTCGCCATGCAGCTCGGGGTGACGCCGATCGTCTCCACCGAGGGCGCGCTCCCGGAGTTCCAGCCCCCGGGCGAGGACGCGATCGGCGTGCAGGACGTGGCCTCCCTGGCCCGCGCCTTCGACGCCCTGGCCGATCCCGCGGAGGCGGAGCGGCGTGGCCGCGCCGCGCGGGAGCACTACCTGCGGGCCTACGCCGCGCCGGTCTCCGCCCGGCCCCTCGCGGAGGTACTCGGGCGCCTCGCCCGTCCCGCACGGCGCTGAGCGCGGCACCGCGCGCGGCGGGCCGTCAGCAGCGCAGGTCGGCGGACCTGGACCGCGCGGCGCGCGCGAGGAACGCGGGATTGCCGAGCACGTAGCGCCGGGCCTTGTGCGGTTCGCGCAGCAGGATGTCGATCCACTCCACCCCCAGGCGCCGGGCCAGGCCGGGGGCGCGGGTGCGGGTGCCGGCCCAGAACCCGAAGAGCCCGCCGACGCCCGCCACCAGCGGCACGGGGAGCGCGGGGCGGTGGCGGGCGATCCACTCCTCCTGCAGGGGATTGCCGAAGCCGACGAGCAGCACGTCCGGTGCGGCCGCGGTGATCGCCGCGAGCACCTCGGGGCAGTCGTCGAGGTCGAAGAAGCCGTGGTGGCGGCCCACGATCTCGGCGGGGAAGCGCTGCGCGGCCGCGGCGGCCGCGGCGGCGTTCACCTCCTCGGTCCCGCCCAGCAGGAACACCCGGAGACCGGGGGTGGCCGCCAACAGCGCGGGGACCACGTCGGTGCCGTTGAGGTTCGCGCGCAGCCTGACGCCGCGCATCCGCGCGGCCCACCGCACGCCCGTGCCGTCCCCGAAGACGAACGTCGAGGCGTTCAGGACGTCGCGGTAGGCGCGCGAGCGCGCGGCGAGGTTGAGGGTGGCGGCGTTGGGGAAGACGACGGTGCTCGGCCGGTCGCCCCGCGCGGCCCCCTGCAGCCGGGAGACCGCCTCGTCGAAGGGGAGATCGTCGAACCGGACCCCGAGGATGTGGACGTCGTGCACGGGTTCAGGGTACCGGCATCGTTTGCGAATGCAGTAGGCTTCCCGGTGTCGAGTCCGGTGCCCCGCGCACCGTCGAGAACCGCTGCGGGGGTGAGCACATGACCACGATCCGGCGCGGAGCCCTCATCGTGGTCGTCGTCGCGGCGCTCGTCCTCGCCACCCTCGCGATCCCGCGGCCGCGGGTCCCGGAGCCGGCCACGACGTGGCTGCGCGGGATCAACGTCGCCACCATGCTCACGCAGGCCGTCACGATCTACGACCACCCCACCGTCACCGGGACGGGCGAGCCCGCGATCTCGTACGTCCGGCTGCGGGAGCGGGGGCACCGGCTGATCCGGCTGCCCGTGGACTGGAGCTTCCTGCAGCCCGGCCTCGACGCGGGCGACGACTCCTTCCATCCGGCGTACTGGAAGGCGATCCGGGCGGAGGTCGACAAGATCGAGGCGGCGGGCATGCGGGTCGTGCTCGGCCTCCACAACGGATGCGAGTGGCGTGCGCCGCGGGCGACCACGCCCCCGCGGGTCTGCGGCGCCGGGCTCACCGTCGAGCAGACGAACCGGGTCTGGCGCATGCTGTCCGCGGGCTTCCGCGACGAGCCGGCCGTCGTCGCCTACGACCTGTTCAACGAGCCGACCCGGTTCAGCCACCCCACCCGCGGGGACCTGCAATCCGCGGACAAGCCCCCGTACGCGGTCTACCAGCGGCACGTGCAGGAGGTGGTCACGACCCTGCGCGAGGTCGGGGACCGCAAGGTGCTCTGGGTGGAGTCCCTGTGCTGTTCCCGGTTCTCCGACTTCGCCTACACGGACCCGCGCGGCGGATGGGTGGACGACCCGCTGGGCCGCGTCGTCTACTCGCAGCACATGTATCCGGTCAGCAACAGCGGCGAGGGCGAGGTCTTCGATCCCGCCAAGCTCGACCGGAACTACGTCCGGGACGCGGGCCGGCCCTGGGCGGACCGCGGCTACGAGACGGGCTTCCTCGGCCGGCTGCGCACGTTCGGCGAGTGGTGCGCGCGCAGCGCCGTGGAGTGCTCGGTCGGCGAGGTGGGCTGGTACGGACCCGGGCAGCCCGAGGCCAGCGCCGAGCAGTGGAATCGGCTCGGCGATCGGTGGTACGCCCTCGCCAACAGCTACGGCCTGGCCGTCACGTACTTCGGGACGTCCTCGGCCTTCCACGGCCCGCTCTGGGCCTACGACGCTCCGGGCCCCGACGCGTGGTTCCCCGCGCCGGGCCTGTACCGCCTCCAGTCCCAGGCCGCCGTCATCGAGAAGCCCGAGCACCTGACCCGCGAGTAGCCGCCGGGGCCCTTCGGGATCGTCAGTGCGCCAGCTCGATCCAGAGCGCCGCCAGCCGCGCGTGCCACGGCTCGATCGCGAAGTCGGCGGCACGGGCGAGGGCGCCCGCCGCGATCGTCGCGCGCAGTGCGGGGTCGCTCACCAGACGCGCGAGCGCGGCGCTCAGGGCGGGGACGTCGCCCGGCGGGACGAGGAGTGCGTCCGCGCCGTCGGTCACGGCGTCGGGGATCGCGCCCACGGGCGTGGTCAGCGGTGCGAGGCCGGCGGCCATGGCCTCCAGCAGCGCCATCGGCAGGCCCTCGTCGTAGCTGGGCAGCGCGAAGACCTGCGAGGCCGCGAGCAGTGCATCGCGCCCGGCGGCGTCGACCCAGCCGCGCACCGTCACCGCGTCCTCGACGCCCGCCGCGGCCACCGCGGACCGCACCTCGTCGACCTCGCCGTCACCGGCGAGCGTGAGGTGCAGGCGACCGCGGATCTCCGGCGGCAGGGCGGCGACGGCCGCGACGAGGTCGTAGCTGCCCTTGCGCTCGCCGAGCCGGCCCAGCGCGACGATCCGGACGACCCCGTCGGGCGGGGTGCCGGCGGCGCGGGCGGGAACGGCGGGCACGGGGTTGTAGAGCACGTCCATCGCCTCGGGTGCGAGCCCCATCGCGGCCGCGTACTCGTCCGCGAGGGCGGTCCCGAGCACCAGCCAGCGGTCCGCGGGCAGGGCGGCGCGCACGAGCGGCCGTGCGGCGGCGGGCAGCCCCGCGACCCAGCCGCCGAAGTCGTAGCTGTGGCCGTGCACCACCGCGGGAACGCCGCGCAGGTGCGCCGCCCAGAGCACGGGCGCCTTGCGGACCACGCTGCCGCCGTGCGAGAGGTGCACGTGCACCACGTCCGCCTCGCCGCGCAGGACGGCCAGCACGCCGCGCGCCATGCCGCCGAGGCCGGTGCGCAGCCGCTGCCCGACGGTCCCGTCGACGTACGTGGTCAGGAGCCGCACCGCGATCGCGGGATCGGGCTGCGCGGCCATGTGACCGACCACGGTCGCGATGCCGCCCCGGCTGGACGGTCCGGGCGCCGCGGGCCCCACGACGAGCACGCGGGTCGGCGCGCTCACGACGTGCCCCCGCCCAGCCGCCGCGGCGCCGCCGTCCGGCGCAGGGCGGGCGCCACGGGCCGCCCCTCGAGCAGCCCGTCGACGGTGCCCGCCTCCAGGGCGCGGCGGTAGGGCACCAGCGCCTGCGCGACCGCGTCGACGGTGTGGTCGACGTCGGCGTCGGTGTGCGCGGCGGAGATCACGAAGGACTGTCCCAGCACGCCGCGCCGCAACAGCTCCTGCAGGAACAGCGTGCGGAACTCCTGGGACGGTGCGCCGTCGGCGTCGCGGGTGGTGAACACCAGGCACGAGGGCCGGCCGATGGCGCGCACCGCCTCGCCCACCCCGGCGGCCTCGGCCGCGGCGTTCACCCCGTCGGCGAGCCGGCGCCCCGCGCGTTCCATCGCGCCGACGGGATCGCCCTCCCGGTAGGCCCGCGCGACGGCGCGGAAGGCCGTGAGCGAGACCGATTCCGGGCCGTGCGTGGTGGAGAGCAGGAAGACGCGCTCGGCGTCGGTGTTCAGGCCGCCGAGCTCCATGAACTCGCGCTTGCCCGCGAGCGCGGCGATCGGGAAGCCGTTGCCCATGGCCTTGCCCCAGCAGGACAGGTCGGGCGTGACGCCGTACACGGACTGCGCGCCGTGCGGCGACCACCGGAAGCCGGTGATCATCTCGTCGAAGACCAGGAGGGCGCCGTGCTCGTCGCACAGGGCGCGCACCGTCTCGAGGAAGCCCGGCTCGGGTTCGGCCAGCGCGGTGGCGGCCTCGAGGAAGACCGCGGCGATGCGTCCGGGGTGCTCGGCGAACCGCGCGCGCAGCGAGTCCGCGTCGTTGAAGCCGAAGCGCACCGTGCGGTCGCGCGTCGCGGTGGGGATCCCCGCGGCCATGTCGGTGGCCCCGATGAACCAGTCGTCGGTGGAGAAGAAGGGCTGCTCGCACACCGCGACCAGCTCGCGGCCCGTGGCCGCGCGCGCGAGGCGCAGGGCGGCGGTGGTGGCGTCGGAGCCGTTCTTGCCGAACTTCACCATGTCGGCGGTGGGCACCAGCTCGAGGAACTCCTCGGCCGCGGCGAGTTCCGTGGTGGTGGGCCGGCTGAAGCTCAGGCCCTCGTCGAGGCATGCGCGCACCGCCTCGAGCACGGGCGGGTAGGCGTGCCCGAGGGTCACGGCGCGCAGGCCCATGCCGTACTCGACGTACTCGTTGCCGTCGGCGTCCCAGACCCGCGCGCCGCGGCCGCGGGTGAGCACGGGCGGCATGAACTCGGGGTACTGGTCGGCGCCGCGGGCGTAGGTGTGCGCGCCGCCGGGCACCAGGCGGTGCAGGCGGTCCTGCAGTTCCCGCGAGCGGGTGAAGTCGGGTGCGGTCATGGCTGGTCCACCAGTCTGCCCCGGAGGGCGGGCCAGGCCTCGAGCACCTCGTCGTACAGGTCGGGCAGCGTCAGCAGGACGGGCCCGTCGAACGAGGTCAGGTGCTCCGGGGCGACGATCGGGATGTCGGTGCCCGGCATGCGGCGCCCGTGCTTCGACGGTGACGCATCGGCCACGCAGCGCAGCAGGCCCGCGTCCAGGCCCGCGAGCGCGAACAGGGCCACGGCGCGCGAGGCGGCCCCGTAGGCGGCGACGGTGCGCCCCGCGGCGGCGTGGCGCAGGGCCCACTCCCGCAGTGCACGTGCCTGATCCGCGGGGGCGGCGGCGAGCGCGCGCAGGCCGGCGGGCGAGCCGAGGCCGGATTCGGCCTCATCGGCGAGGATCCGGCGGACGACGGGTTCGGCCGCGCCGGCGCCGGGGACGACGTCGGCCGCGCCCGTGTGCCGCACCGCGAGCAGAACGGTGCCCCCGTACAGGTCGAACTCGAAGGCGCGCACCGGCTCCAGTCCGGCGTCGGCGAGCAACCGCACCAGGGCGGTGAGGGTGTAGTAGGCGAAGTGCCCGTGGCGCAGCGCGGTCCACTGCAGCTGGCGGGTGATGGAGCCGAGCGGCTGGTACTGCAGCAGCAGCACGCCGCCCGGCGCGACGGCCGCGGCGCGCGCCGCGAAGGCGGCCCGCTGATCGGGCTCGTGCATGATGCCGAAGCTGTCGAGCACCACATCGGCGGGAGCCTCGGTGGCGGCGAAGCCGCGCTCGGCGAGCAGGGGCAACCAGGTTCCGCCGTGCGGACTGCCGAATTCGCGCACCGTCGTACCGCGCAGCAGCCCCGCCTCGGCGACGCGGGCCACGGCGTCGGCGGCCTGCTCGCGCAGGGCGCGGGGCTCGACGCCGCGGGGCTCGTCCGCCACGGTGTCGTCGTCGGCGAGCTGCGCCAGGCCGCACGCCGCGCACAGGTCCATCGCGAGGGGGTGGGCGGACTCCGCCGGATCGACGGGGGTGCCGGCGGCGGGGAAGGCGTCCGCAGCGGGGACGCGGCCCAGGTCCAGGACCCGGGTGAGCTTGATCGAGCCGCAGGCGCGGCACGCGCGGGCGTGTCTCATGGCAGCATGACCCCATGCGCATCGAGCAGACCGACCTCGCCGACGTCCTGCTGCTGGTCCCCACGCCGCACGCCGACGACCGGGGCCTGTTCACCCGGACCTTCGACGCGGAGATCTTCGACGACTACCTCGGGGAGCCGGGCGCCGCAGCGCGATTCGTGCAGGATTCGCAGTCCCGCTCGGTGCGGGGCGTGCTGCGCGGGATGCACGGCCGCTCGGGCCGCGGGGAGGCGAAGCTCGTGCGGTGCGCGCACGGCGCCGTGCACGACGTGCTGGTGGACGCGCGGCCGTACTCGCCCACGTTCGGCCGGAGCCGGGCCTTCCGGCTCGACGACGAGGCCTTCCACACGCTGTACGTGCCGCCGGGCTTCCTGCACGGCTTCCAGGCGCTGACCGACGTGGCGGACGTCTGCTACCGGATCGACCGCCCGCACGATCCCACCGAGGACCTGGCGGTGCACCACGCCGATCCCGAACTGGCCCTGCAGTGGCCGCTGGCCGCGTCGATCGTCTCGGCGCGGGACCGGGCGGCCGGCACCTGGGCGCAGTTGCGCGGCCGCCTGGGCTGAGCGGACCGTCATCGCCGGCGCATCGCCGCGTCGATGGCGCCCCGGCCCTGCAGGTCCTTGAGCACGGCGAGCCGGGTGAAGTCCTGGTGGAAGGAGTGCTCGGTGAGCCCGTACTCGGTGTACGCCTTGTGCAGCTCGGCCGCGCCGTCCGGCACGGTCCACTGCGCCTCGAAGCCGAGTTCGTCACGGGCGCGGGAGAAGTCGACGCGGTAGGAGCGGGGGTCGTTGCCGGCCTCGCCGGTGATCCGCACCGCGGCGTCGGGCACCACGTCGACCACGGCCTGCGCGATCTCGGCGACGGTGACGTTGTTGCGCTCGGTGCCGACGTTGTAGGCGCGCGCGGAGACGGTCTCCTTCGGTGCCGTCAGGCAGGTCGCGAAGGCCCGGGCGATGTCCTGCGCGTGCACGAGGGGACGCCACGGCGTCCCGTCGGAGAGCACCAGCACCTCGCCGGTGAGCACCGCGTAGCCCATCAGGTTGTTGAGCACGATGTCGGCGCGCAGCCGCGGCGAGAAGCCGAAGGCCGTGGCGTTGCGCAGGAAGACGGGCGTGAAGTCGGCGTCCGCGAGCGCGGCGGCGTCGTCCTCGACGCGGACCTTGCTGATCGCGTAGGGCGTGATCGGGTTCAGCGGCGCCTCCTCGTCGACGAGGCCGTCGCCGGCCGCGCCGTACACGGAACAGGTGGAGGCGTAGAGGAACCGGGAGACGCCGGCCTCCTTGGCGAGCCGGGCGAGGCGGCTCGAGGCGGCGTGGTTGATGTCGTAGGTGATCTCCGGCGCGAGCGAGCCCAGCGGATCGTTGGACAGCGCAGCGAGGTGGATCACGGCGTCGAAGCCCTCGAGCTGCGCGGCGGTGACGTCGCGCAGGTCGGTGGTCAGGGTCGGCGGATCGGCGACGGCGGGGCCGAGCACGCGGTCGGCGAAGAGCCCGGAGTCGAGGCCGGTCACCTCGTGGCCCGCCTCCTGCAGGACCGGCGTCATCACTGTTCCCAGATATCCCTGGCTGCCCGTGAGCAGGACCTTCATCGGTTCCCTCCGAAATTCACGATCGCTTTCTCCAACATGAAGCCCTCGGCGTAGGTGGAGCGGCACTGGATGCCGCGCAGACGCGCGAGGCCGAGGAAGGACTCGTCGTCGAACCAGTCGTGCCCCGCCTGCGAGGGGTAGTGCTCCGCGAGCAGCCGTGTCTTCGCCATCGCGGCGTACGCCGAGAGCGGGTTGAAGACGGTCGGTCGCGGGGTGTCGGTCTCCCACTTGAGGATCTCGTAGCCGAGGATCAGGTGGTCCCGGAACTCCTGCGGCACCAGTTCCGCGAGTTGCCGGTGGTCCTGGTGCGCGTCGCCCCGGTGCGGCGCGAACACGATGTCGGGCGAGGTCGTCCGCTTGAAGTGCGCGAGCAGGGACTTCTCCCGCTCCCAGTGCGCGGGCGTCCGCCCGTCGGGCAGGTCCAGCACGGTCACGTGCAGCTCCGCCTCGGGCGCGAACGCCGCCAGGGCGGCGCGCTCCTCCGCCTCCCGCGGGGTACCGGCGCCGCTCGCGACGAAGGCCCGCACGCGCAGACCGGGATTGGCCTGCGCCAGTTGCAGCAGAGTGCCGCCCATGCCGATCGCGATGTCGTCGCAGTGCGCGCCGAGGACCGCGATCTCGGAGACGGGACCGGGGGTGAGCCCGATCATCCGACCGGGTCTTTCCAGACCATCCAGGGGCGATCGCCGCGGGCGTAGCCGGCGTCGAGCTCGGCCCGTTCCTTGAACGTATCGGCCGGCTTCCAGAACCCGGAGTGCTTGTAGCCCAGCAGCTTCCCCTCCTTGGACAGGGCCGTGCACGCGTCGGCGACCAGGTCGCCCCCGGGCGGGAGGTGGTCGAAGACCTGCTGGGTGAGCACGAAGTAGCCGCCGTTCTCCCAGATCGGGAACTCGGAGACGGGGGTGATGCCGGTGACCTTGTCGTCGCCGTCGACGTCCACGCAGTGGAACGAGGACTGCGGCGGCACCAGCAGCATCGAGGCCGCGGAGCCGCTCTCGCGCACGCGGTCGATGATGGTGTTCATCGGGGCGTCGCTGAGCACGTCCGCGTAGTTGGCGAGGAAGTACTCGTCGCCGTCGAGGTAGGGGCGCACGCGCCGGAGCCGTTCGCCGATGGCCGATTCGAGGCCGGTGTCGACGAAGCTGATGGACCAGTCGCTCATGTCCGTGCCGAGCAGTTCGACCTCGCCGCCGCGGATCACGAAGTCGTTGGACTCGGTCTCGCGGTAGTTGAGGAAGTAGTTCTTGATGTGCTGGGCGCCGTAGCCGAGGCACAGGATGAACTCGGTGTGCCCGAAGTGGGCGTAGTACCGCATCACGTGCCAGATCAGCGGGCGCGGGCCCACCATCTGCATGGGCTTGGGCACCACGTCGTCGGCGGCGTTGCGCATGCGCATGCCGTAGCCTCCGCAGAACAGGACGACCTTCATCTCAGACCTCCTCGGCGACGGCCTGCGGCCGCGCGGTGTGCAACTGGGGCATGGGGTAGACCACCTCGGTGCCCTGCTCGATCAGGGGCCGCAACTGCTCGGTGATCTCGGTCTCGAGGTTCCACGGCAGCACCACCACGACGTCGGGACGGTCGGCGTCCAGGCGTTCGGGTTCGTGGATCGGGATGCGCGTGCCGGGCGTGAATCTGCCGTGCTTGTAGGGGTTCCGGTCCACGGTGTACTCGAGCAGGTCGGGCCGGATGCCGCAGTAGTTGAGCAGCGTGTTGCCCTTGCCGGGGGCGCCGTAGCCGACGACCCGCTGACCCTCGGCGCGCCGCTCGAGCAGGTAGCTCAGCAGGTCCTGCCGGGCCCGGTCGGCCATCGCCTGCATGCCGGCGTAGCCCTCGAGGGCGTGCAGGCCGGCCTCCTCCTCGATCCGCAGCACCTCGCGCACGCGCTCCGACGGTGCCTGCGCCACCGCGTCCGGCCGGGCCCACACGCGGATCGACCCGCCGTGGGTGGGGATGGTCTCGACGTCGACGACGGTGAGCCCCGCCGTCGCCAGTGCCCGCTGGGCGCTGAGCACCGTGTAGTACTGGAAGTGCTCGTGGTAGATGGTGTCGAACTGCCCCTCGGCGACGAGCGCGAGGGCGTGGTGCACCTCGATGCTCAGCCAGCCGTCGCCCGCGAGCAGGCCGCGCAGACCCGCCGTGAACCCCAGGAGATCCGGGATGTGGGCGTAGACGTTGTTGGCCACCACGAGATCCGCGGGCCCGTACTCCGCGCGCACCTGCGCGGCGGTCTCCGGGCCGAGGAAGGCGGTCACCGTCGGGACGCCGCGCTCGCGGGCGGCGCGCCCGACGTTGACCGACGGCTCGATGCCGACGCACGGGACGCCGGCCGCGACCGCGTGCTGCAGCAGGTAGCCGTCGTTGCTCGCGACCTCGACGATGAGGCTGTCGACGCCGAGGCCCAGCCGGGCGATGGACTCGTCGACGAACCGGCGGGCGTGGTCCACCCAACTCGCGGAGAACGAGGAGAAGTACGCGTACTCGGAGAAGGTCTCCTCCGGGAGGATGAGCGCGGGGATCTGCAGCAACAGGCACTGCTCGCAGATCCGCAGGTGCAGCGGATAGGTGGGCTCCGGCGCGTCCAGGTCGGCCGCGGTGAGGAACAACTCGCACGGCGGAGTGGCGCCGAGGTCGAGAACACTCCGCAGCTGTGACGAGCCGCACAAACGGCATTTCATGATGGCTTCCATAACTGTCGGAGGACGTTTCGCTGACAGAGAATATCGCTCACAACTTTTCTGGTTGCAAATACGTGGCTGTCTTGCGATTGCAACCGGTGCGGTCTACGGTAGCAAGCGGCGGCGAACCCTCTCCGCCCGCGGGGTGTCGTCGAGAAGTGGCGTCGTGCCGGGGGCGGGATCGGGTCCGAATCGGACGAAACTGCATGTGAGCTGTAATAACGAGCTCGCCTGTCGGGTCCGGTGATGGTTCTGGGGATGCCGCGACGGTCACCGAGCCCCCCGGGCTCGGGGGCGTGCGGTACGGCTGGGGCATGGGCCACGACCGGGCTCGCAGTGAGGGATGCCCGGTCACATATTCGAGATTGCAATATGTGACTTGGCAATTCTCACTCGCTCGGGAGGTCCATTCCCCCGTGCCGAATCGGACGGATGTGAGGAGCGGACTTTGTCGATCGACACCTGGACGGCGGCACCCGTCGGTCCGTCGCGGAATGCACCTGTGCTGACGGAGCCGCGCGGCGGGCTGCCCCCGCGCGTGCAGGCGGCGCCGGCGCCCCTCACCGCGCCCGAACCGCTCGTGGTGCCCACCCCGCAGGACGTGACACCGAGCCTGGTCACGTCGCCGCGGGTGTCCTCGGCGCGCGCTCTCGCGGACGAGCATCGCGGCCGGCTCGCGCGCCGCCTCGCCACCGCGGACGCGACCGTCGCGATCGCCGCCGCCTCCGCGGGACTGGTTCTCGGGTACGCGCAGGGCGACAGCGTGCCCGAGCTCGCCGCCCTCGTGATCGGCGTGAACCTGTTCTGGTTCCTCCGGCTCTGGCGCTCCCGGCCGATGGCGGCGCCCCTCGTCCGGCTCGGCACGCCCGAACTGCGCCGCGTGCTCACGACCGCGCAGCTGGTCTACGGCCCGGTGATCCTCCTCGAGTTGCTCTTCCCGCCGCTGCTCCCGCCGGCACTCCTGCTGGCCTCCGCGCCCGTCGCCCTGACGGGTGCACTCCTCGTGCGGGTTCGCTTCCGCCGCAACGCCACCGCGATCGCCCCGGCGCCCACCCTCGTCGTGGGCGGCGTGCGCCTCGGCGACGGCGTCGGCGCGAAGCCTGCTCCGCGCGAAGACCGCGGGGGCGCAGGTCGTCGGTGTGTGCCTGCCCCCGGCCGCCGACGACATCGAGGCGCTGGAGATCGGCGACGCCCGGATCCCCGTGGCCGGTACCGACCGCACGGTCCTCGAGGCCGTCCGCGCCACCGGTGCCGCGATCGTGGTGCTCACGCCGACGGACCATCTCGGCCCCGATGAGATCCGCGAGCTGATGTGGCAGCTCGCCGCGGACGGCGTCGAGCTGGTGGTCACCGCCGGCCTGCCCGAGGTCGCGACCGCCCGGATGGTCACCGCGTCCGTCGGGCGGACGCCGATGACCCACGTCGCCGCCCCGAGTCCCGCCCGGTCCTTCGGGCTCGCCCAGCGGGTGCTCGACGTGGTCGTCGCCGTGACCGGGCTGCTCCTGGCGGCCCCCGCGATGCTCGTGATCGCCGCCGCGGTGAAGCTGGACAGTCGCGGCCCCGTCCTCTACCGCGCGCAGCGGGTGGGTGCGAACGGCGTGCCGTTCGACATGATCAAGTTCCGCAGCATGCACGTCGACGCCGACGCCCACCGCGCGGTCCTCGTCGACGAGAACATCGGCGCCGGACCACTGTTCAAGATCGAGAACGATCCGCGCGTGACGCGCGTCGGTCGCTTCATCCGCCGGTTCTCGCTCGACGAGCTGCCGCAGTTCTTCAACGTGCTCGGCGGATCGATGTCCGTGGTGGGACCGCGGCCCGCGCTCGCGCACGAGGTCGAGCAGTATCCGCCGGTCATGCGCCGGCGACTGCTGGTCAAGCCGGGTGTCACGGGAGCCTGGCAGGTCAGCGGTCGCTCGGACCTGAGCTGGGACGAATCGATCCGCCTGGATGTGGGCTACGTGGAGAACTTCTCGGTCCGCTCGGACATCGGCATCATCGCCCGGACGGTGCGGACGGTCTTCACCTCCGACGGGGCGTACTGACGGAGCGTATATCGTCGTCGACGTGCAGGAGACGCCCCCCGAGCGGACGCCGCGCGAAAGAGTGCGGCTGCCCACCGACCGCCGCACCCTCGCGTGCGTCGCGCTGGGCGGCGCCCTGGCGGCCGTCGCCGTCACGAAGCTCTCGCACTCGCCGACGTGGCGGGCGCTGGAGTTCGACGTCCGGATCGCCGGCCTGACGCTCGTCTCCCTGCTCACCGGGGCGCTGTTCGCAGTGCGGGACGTGCTCGGCGACAGGTGGTTCGCCTTCCTGGTGTTCGGCGTCCTCGCGGGGTTCGGCTCCGTCGGCGTCTATGGGCTGGTCTCACTGCTCGGCATGCCCCCGTCCGCCGGCGTGCGGTTCCTCGTCGCCGCGCCGCTCGTGGCGGCCGTCGGGATGGCCGCCGGGTCGGCGATCGTGCGACGGGTGCGGCGATGATCGTGCTGGTCGCGCTCGCCGGGGCCGCCGGATCGGTCCTGGGCTACCGCATCCTCGCGCGCGGGCCGCGCTGGACGACGATGCTGTGCGTCACGCTCGGGGTCTCGCTGCTGCTGGGCGGGGTGGCCCGGATGGTGCGCATCGTGGGGCACACCGGCTACGCGGTCCTGCCGGTCGCGCTGCTCGGGCCGATCGTGACGTTCATGGGGATCGGCTGGTGGCTCACCGCCGCGCCGCGCCGCGACGCCGTGCGCGCGGCCCTCGTCATCGGCGGTGGTGTGGCCGCCGCGGTCCTCGGCTACCTGTCGATCGACCTGCTCGGGCTCGCCTACGTGAAGTTCCCGCGGATCGGCTGAGCGGTCAGGAGCAGGTGCCCTGCATCGCGGCCTTCGCCGTCCCGAAGAACTGGTAGAGGTAGATCAGCTCCCAGTCGGCGGGCCCGTAGTCGTACTCGCGCGGCACCGCCCGCATCACGGTCTCGCCGGAGAAGCAGTTGTCGAAGATGTAGCGCGAGCGGGTCAGGTGATAGCTCCAGCTGATCACGATGACCGACCGCCAGCCGCGTTCCCGGGCGAGGCGCTCGGTGAAGATCGCCTCGCCGCGGGTGGTGCTCGGGATCGGTGCCTCGCAGGTCACGGTGATCCCGTCGGGCCGGGTGCCGCACAGCTCCTGCATGGTGCGATCGGAACGGTCGTACGGGTTGGAGAGCACGACGGTGTCCGACCAGCCCTCCTGGGCGAGCCGGATGCCGTACTGCTCGCGGCCGTCGTGCTCGCCGCCGAGCACGATGATCGCGTCGACCTTGCGCAGCGGATCCTGGCCGTCGACGCCGAACAGCGCGTAGCCGCCGGCGCCGACCGCGGCGAGGACGATGACGACGGCGAACGTCGTGCCCCACAGGAGCTTCTGCCATCGCCGCACCCCGTCACCCTACCGGCGGGGCCGGCGCACCGTCATACCGGCGGGAGCGCGATGTACTTGGTGTTCAGGTACTCCTCGATGCCCTCGCTGCCGCCCTCGGAGCCGAGGCCGGACTGCTTGATCCCGCCGAACGGCGCCGCGGGATCGGAGATGACGCCGCGGTTCACGCCGATCATGCCGGCCTGCAGCCGGCGCGCGAGCCGCTGCGCCCGGCCCAGGTTCTCGGTGAAGAAGTAGCCGGCCAGCCCGAACTCGGTGGCGTTGGCCAGGGCGATCGCCTCCTCCTCGGTGTCGAAGCCGACGATCGCCGCGACCGGTCCGAAGATCTCATCGCGGCGGATGCGGGCACCGTCGGGCAGGCCGTCGAGGACGGTGGGCTCGTAGAAGAACCCGGCACCGTCGACCGGCTTGCCGCCCGTGCGCACGGTGGCGCCGGCGGCGACGGCCTCGTCGACGAGCGCGGCGATCGAGCCCCGCTGCGCGGCGTTGATGATCGGCCCGATCGCGGAGGTCTCCTCCCAGCCCGGCCCGACGCGCATCGCGGCGACGCGTTCGGTGAGCCGCGCGGTGAAGGCCTCGCGGATACCGTTCTGCACCAGGAAGCGGTTGGCCGCGGTGCAGGCTTCGCCCATGTTGCGCATCTTGGCGGCCATGGCGCCCTCGACAGCGGCGTCCAGATCGGCATCCTCGAAGACGATGAATGGAGCGTTGCCGCCCAGTTCCATCGAGGTGCGCAGGACGGTCTTCGCGGCCAGCTCCAGCAGGGACTTGCCGACCTCGGTGGAGCCGGTGAAGGAGACCTTGCGCAGCCGCGGGTCGTCCATGAGCTCGGCGACCACGGCGGGCGCGTCGAGGGTGGGGAGCACCGACAGCACGCCCGGGGGGAGGCCCACCTCGGCGAAGACCTGCGCGAGCAGCAGCATGGTGAGCGGCGTGTCCTCGGCGGGTTTGACGATCATGGTGCAGCCGGCGGCTACTGCCGGTCCGACCTTGCGGGTAGCCATGGCCAGCGGGAAGTTCCATGGGGTGATCAGCAGGCAGGGGCCGACGGGCTCCTTGACCACGGCGATCTCGCCGGTCCCGGCGGGCGCGGTCGCGGTGCGGCCGTCGATGCGCACGGCCTCCTCGGAGAACCAGCGCAGGAACTCGCCGCCGTAGGTGACCTCGCCGTAGGCCTCGGCCAGCGGCTTGCCCATCTCCAGGCTCATCAGCAGCGCGAAGTCGTCGGCGCGCGCGGTCACCGCCTCGAAGGCGGCGCGCAGGATGTCGGCTCGCGCGCGCGGCGCGGTGGCGGCCCACTCGTCGGCGACCGCGGTGGCGCGGTCCAGCGCGGCCGTGGCGTCCGCGGGGGAGGCGTTCGCGACCGCGGCCAGGACCTCGCCGGTCGCGGGGTTCACCACGTCGAAGGTGCGGCCGGACTCGCTCGGAGTGGGCCGGCCGTCCAGCCAGAGGCCGGTGGGGAGGGAGCCGAGCAGATCGGTGGCGTTCACGCGGCGGCCTCGCGGATCGCCGTCTCCAGCACGGTGAGGGCGTCGTCGAGCAGCTCGTCGCCGATCACCAGCGGCGGCAGCAGGCGGATGACGTTGCCGTAGGTGCCGCAGGTCAGGATCACCACGCCGGCCGCGAGGGCCTTCGCGGCGATCGCCTTGGTCAGCTCGGCGTCCGGCTCGCTGGTGCCCGGCCGGACCAGCTCGATCGCGACCATCGCGCCCTTGCCGCGCACGTCGCCGATCACCCCGACCTCGGCGGCGAGGGCGCTGAGGCGGGCCTGCGCCCGGTCGCCGATGGCGCGGGCGCGGGCGGGCAGGTCGAGCTCGGTCATGGTGTCGAGTGCGGCGAGCGCGGCGGCGCAGGCGATCGGGTTGCCGCCGTAGGTGCCGCCCAGTCCGCCGCCGTGCACCGAGTCCAGCAGTTCGGCGCGGCCGATGATGCCCGACAGCGGCATGCCACCGGCGATGCCCTTGGCCACGGTGATGATGTCCGGCACCACGCCCTGCTCCTCGCAGGCGAACCAGTCGCCGGTGCGGGCGAAGCCCGACTGCACCTCGTCGGCGATGAACACGACGCCGTTCGCGCGGCACCACTCCTGGATCGCGGGCAGGAAGCCTGCGGCGGGCACGATGAAGCCGCCCTCGCCCTGGATCGGCTCGATGATGACGGCGGCCAGGCTGTCGGCGCCGATCTGCTTCTCGATCGTGGTGATCGCGCGGGCGGCGGCGGCGGCACCGTCGGCGTCGAGACCGGCGACCGCGTCCCGGTAGGGGTACGACATCGGCATCCGGTAGACCTCGGGCGCGAAGGGGCCGAAGTCCTTCTTGTACGGCATCGACTTGGCGGTGAGCGCCATGGTGAGGTTGGTGCGGCCGTGGTAGGCGTGGTCGAAGGCGACGACGGCGGTGCGCTTGGTGTGGATGCGGGCGATCTTGATCGCGTTCTCCACGGCCTCGGCGCCGGAGTTGAACAGCGCCGTGCGCTTCTCGAAGTCGCCGGGGGTGAGCGCGTTGAGCCGCTCGGCCACGGCGACGTAGCTCTCGTAGGGGTTGACCATGAAGCAGGTGTGGGTGAACTGCGCGGCCTGCGCGGCGACGGCGGCCGCGACCTTCGGGTGGGCGTTGCCGACGCTGGTCACGGCGATGCCGGAGCCCAGGTCGATGAGCGAGTTGCCGTCCACGTCGACGATGATGCCGCCGTCGGCGTCCGCCGCGTAGACCGGGACGGACGAGCCGACGCCGCCGGCGACCGCGGACCGTCGGCGCTCGGCCAGGCGCGTGGACTCCGGGCCGGGGAGGGCGGTCACGAGCTTGCGGACCTGGGGAAGGCGGTGGGTCCGCGCGGTGGTGGCGGTCATGTCAGTGTCTCCTTGTCGACGTCGACGGGGGCGAGGGAGCGGCGCAGGGTCTCGCCGCGGAAGAAGGCGGGGTGGGTGGCCCGCCGGATCAGCATCAGGACGGCCCCCAGCAGGAGCAGGCCGAACCCGATGTAGAAGACGAGCCCGATGCCGAACAGCGAGGAGCCGCTGCCGTTCTCGGGGTCGAGGCTCTCCTGCACCGAGATCACGAAGACCACCGCGAGGATGGTTCCGCCGATCAGCGGGAACAGGAACTTGTAGACGATGTTGTGCGGGCCGGTGAAGAGCTCGCGGCGGAAGTACCAGACGCAGGCCAACGCGGTCAGCCCGTAGTAGAAGCAGATCATCAGGCCCAGCGCGAGGATCGTGTCGAGCAGGGCGCGATCCGAGAGCAGCTTGACCACCGCGTAGAACACGCCGGTGATGACGCCCGAGACCACGGTCGCGTAGGTGGGGACGAGGTAGCGGGGATGGATCGCGGCGAGCCTCGCGGGGAAGGCGCCGTACGAGCCCATCGCCAGCATGGTGCGGGCGGCGGGCAGGAAGGTGGTCTGCAGGCTCGCGATCGACGAGGCGAAGATCGCCAGGAACAGCAGCAGGCCGCCCACGTCGCCGAGCACCGGCGTGGCCAGCGGCCGGAAGACGTTCTCGGAGTTGTCCGGGTTGCCCAGGCCGACGCCCTCGGTGCCGACGCCCGCGTACATCATCACGGCGACCGCGACGAGCAGGTAGGTGATGAGGATCGAGACCACGGCGAGCAGGCCGGCGCGGCCGGGGACCTTCGTCGGGTCCTTGGACTCCTCGCCGAGCGTCAGGCACGTGTCCCAGCCCCAGAACGCGAAGATCGAGCCGGTCAGGCCCACGACGAACGCCGCGATGGTGATGCCGGTGAACGGGTTGAACCAGTCGAGGGAGAACGACAGGCCGGTGGGCACGCCGCCGGAGCGCACGATCGCGGTGACCGCGAAGGCCACCAGCACCACCATCTGGAAGCCGACGAGCGCGTACTGCACCTTGGCGCTGGTGGTGATGCCGCGGCCGGCGATGACCGTCGCGATCACCAGGAACAGCAGCGTGGTCGCGATGTTCACGGGCGTGTTCGCGGCCAGGTCGGCGAGGGACTCCCGCCCCGAGATCTGCGCCAGGAACAGGTAGAAGTAGTCCACGGCGATCGCCGCGAGGTTGGAGAGCACGATGATCGTGGCGAGCACCATGCCCCACCCGCACATCCAGCCGACGTACGGCCCGAAGGCCTTGGTGGACCAGGTGAACGAGGCGCCGCAGTCCGGGACCCGCGCGTTCAGCTCGCGGTAGGCGTAGGCGGTGAGGAACATGGGGATGAACCCGGCGATGAAGATCGCGGGCATCTTCAGGCCCACCGCCGCGACGATCAGCCCGATGCTGGCCGTCAGCGTGTAGCCGGGGGCCACTGTCGAGATGCCGAGGACCGCGCCCGCGAGGGTGCCGATCCGGCCCTGCGCCAGGCCCTTGTCGACGATGCCGCCGGCCGGGGCGCCGTCCCCGGGGTCCTCGCGGCGCGTGCCCGCGGTGCTCACAGGCCGGTCCGGGGCACGACCACCATGGGGACGTCGAGGACGCGGAGCATCTTCGCGGCGGTCGAGCCCAGGAACAGGCGCCGCGGTGCGGCGAGGCGGCTCGAGCCCACCATGATGAGATCGCCGGGATGCCAGTCGAGTCCGTTGACGGCGTCCTCGACGGTGTCGCCGAGCACCACCACGGAGCTGACGTCGACGGTGCCCGCCAGGCGGGCCTTCGCCTCGTCGAGCACGGCGGCCGCGTGCGCCCGCGCCTGCTCGATGGCCTCCTGATCGGCCTGGTGCACGCCGGGCATGAGGTCGACGGCGATCAGGGAGACCAGCCGCAGCGGGACGCCCGCGCGCTCGGCGGCGGTGATGGCCGCGTCGAGCAGTTCCTCGGCGCCCGCGCGGGAACCGACGGCGCAGGTCACCGAGCGCACCCGCTCGGCCCGGGTGTGCCGCTGCCCGCGCGGGGCGAGTGCCACCGCCACGGGCGAGGAGTGGATCAGGTCGTTGACCACGGGGCCGAGCGAGTGCCGGCCCAGCAGGCCGCCGCCGGTGCCGCCGGCGACCACGACGCTCGCGCCGAGCCGCTCGGCCTCGGCGATGACGCCGCCGGCGATGGAGTCGTACACGCCGATGTGGGTGGTGGCCCGCACGTCGTCCGGCACCAGTGCCTCGGCCTGCGTGAGCCAGGTCCGGGCCTGCGCGGTGAGGACCTGGTCGACCAGGTCGCCCGAGACGAAGGCGCCGGTCTGGTCCGGCGGGACGACCATGCCGATCGCGAGCTCCGCGCCCACCGTCCGGGCGAGCTGCACGCCGAGGGCGACCGCATCGCGGCCGCCGTCGGTGGCGAGGTAGGCGACGTAGATCTTCATTTCTCTCCCTCACAGCAGGACGACGGTGCGGCAGCGCCGGATTCGGAGGAACAGCACGAGCCGGTCCTGGCGGGCGTCGGCGCCACGTCGAGCGACGGATTGCGGTCGAAGAAGCCGAAGGGCTTGAGCCAGAAGCTCACCGTGTCGGCCGGCATGATCGGCCAGTCCTCGGGTCGGGTGATGTGGTGGATGCCGAAGGTGTACCAGAGCACCACGTCGGTGTTCTCGATCGACCGGTTCTGCGCCGTCCACGCGGGCAGGCCCATGCCGCCGCCGCCCTGATTCACGAATTCGCCCGCGGGCCAACGCTCCTCGGGGTCGTTGGGAGTGACCCACAGCGTGTGCTCGATGGCGCGGCAGCGGTCGAGGACGGGGGAGCCGGGGTCGAACATCGCGGGGACGTTCGCCGAGGCGACCAGCTTGTACGAGGGGGAGACCCCCAGGCCTGTCTTCACGTTGTCGTTGACCACCTTCCAGCTGCGCTGGGTGGCGTAGTCCGGGTCCTGCTTGCCCTCCTCCTCGGTACGGAGGGGAGTGTTCACCTGCCGCAGCGACAGCCCGTACGGGTTGTCGGGCCCGGTGGGCACCCTCTGCGTCTCGGAGCGGTAGACGGTGTTGTTCTGGCCGTCCACGTCGAGGTCCATGCGCGCGACGATGAAGTGCTGGTGGAACGGCGCGTAGGTGCGCTCGTCGACGAGCGTGCCGTGCGGGTGGGAACCGCCCTCGGGGACGTGGCTGACCACCATGATGCCGGTGGCCCGCACCTCGCACTCGATGTTGCCGTCCTCGTAGAACCGCCAGTAGGTGAGGTACTCGTAGTTCGCGACGGTCACGTGGAAGGAGACCGTCAGGCGGCGCATGCGGCGCACCTCGGCGCCGGCGTGGTGATCGACGTGCTTCCACAGGACGGCGTTGTCCTCCTCATGGATGCAGATCGCGTTGGCGATGTCGTACGGCTCGCCCTTGCTGTCGTGCAGGGTCGCGTCCAGGTACCGGATCACGCCGAGGCAGTCGCAGCCCAGCTCGAGCGAGGTGCACATGTAGCCGAGACCCCACTCGCCGATGTCGAACGCCGTGCGGCGGTAGTGGTCCTCGCAGTGGTCGCGGTAGGGGACCATCATCTCCGCGAAGGAGAGCCGGTGCGCGATCGTGCGCACGTTCCCGTTGTCGTTGTACGTGATCGCGTGCAGGGTCATGCCCTCGCGGTAGTTGAAGCCGACGCGCAGCGACCAGTTCTGCCAGGTCAGCTTGTTGCCCTCGAGCGTGAACCCGGGGCCCTCGGGCTGGGTGATCTCCAGGGGCTTGCGCTCGGGACGGGTGCTCGCCTCGCGGATCTCCTTGGGCAGCATGCGCGGCACGTACTCGCCCATGATCTGCGGGCGGTCCACCCGGAACGTGTCCTCGATCTTCAGCAGTTCCATGGTGTTCAGGTCGATCACGCAGTGGAAGCCGTTCACCGGCCCGGCGTAGGGGTTGGCACCGTCGGACGCGCGGACCCAGGTGTCGGACCAGCCGATCCGGCGCCCGGCGAACTCCTCCGGGATGAGCACGGCGCCGTACGTCCAGGTGTCCATGAACACCAGCGACATGTCGGTGATGCCCCGCGCCGCGAGGGCGGCGATCACGTCGGGGTGCGCGCGCAGGGCCTGATCGGCCTCGTCCCATTCGTCGAAGGTGACGTTCGCCTGCACGCCCGGGACGTGCTCGAACGCGGTCACGGTGTCGGAGGTCAGCGAGAGGCGGGCCTTGTAGGTGCGGTTCGCGGTGCGGTCGAAGAGCACCGCGACCGCGACGCGCTCGCACGGCGTCCCGTCGGTGTCGAAGGCGGCGATCGCGGCCTTGCTCGGCTCGACCATCTCGATCGAGGCGTAGCGCCAGTCGTCGTTCACGCCGTGCTCCCGCGCGAGCAGGGCGGTGACGGCGCGGATCTCGTCGGCCGAGAGGGGATCGAGCGGATGGGCGGCGGTCTGCATCGCGGAGTGCCTTTCTCGGCGGGCGGATCGGTCGGTGCTGCTCATGCGTGCTTGATACGGGTGTAGTCCTCCGGGCCGCGTGCCGCGAGGCTTTGCCGTAACCCGGCTGCGCGAATCCGTGGTTCCACCTACTGTGCGCCGGGTCACCGTCCGCCGCATCTGCCAGAATGGCGAAATCATTCAGCGGGATTCGACGGATTGGAGTGCCGTGGCGGTCACCGTGCACTGGCTCCTGGCCCAGCGCGATCTCGGCCTGGAGCTGCGCGCCGGCGCGGCGGCGACCGGCGTGCCGATCACCTTCGTCATGACCACGGAGCTGGCCGACCCGACGCCCTGGCTCGCCGGCGGCGAGATGCTGCTGACCACCGGCCTGGGGATCCCGCCCGGGGACGAGGGCTGCCGCGACTACGTGCGGCGGCTGACCGGCCGCGGGGTCTCCGCCCTGGGCTTCGGGGTCGGTGTCTCCCGGGCCAGCGCACCGTCGGCCCTGGTGGCGGCGGCCGACGAGTTCGGGCTCGCCCTGGTGGACGTGCCCTTACCGACGCCCTTCGTGGCCGTGGCGCGCACGGTCATCGACGAGATCGCGCGCCGCGCCAACGCCGCGCGGGCGGCGGCGGGCCGTGCGCAGCAGCGGATGACCCGGGCCGCGGTGACCGGCGGACCGTCGGCCACGCTGCGCGAGCTGGCGGTCGCCTGCGGCGGATCGGCCCTGCTGCTCGACCGCAGCGGGCGGGTCGTGCAGGCGCACCCAGCGGACGTCGATCCGGCGGCCGCGCGCGCCGTGGGCGCGCAGGTGCGGGCGCACCTGACGGCGTCGGCGGTCGGCCCCGTGGGGCCCGCCGATCCCGCCGGGGCCGGGGCGACCGTCGTGACGCAGCCGATCCGGGTGGGTGATCGCGGGCACGGCCACCTCGGCGTCCTGCTGCCCGACGATCCTTCGCCCGCGGATCACACGCTCATCGGCCACGCCAATTCCCTGCTGGCCCTGGACTTCGAGCGCCCGCTGCGGCTGCGGCTCGCGCAGTGGCGGATGAACGCCGCCGCGCTGCGGCTGGTGCTGTCGGCGGGCGGCGATCCCGGCGAGGCCGCACACCTGATCGCCGAGGCGGCCGATCCGTCGGGCCTGCGGGCGCTGGTGATCCGCGGCGGCACCGACCCGGAGGCGCTGGTCGCGGCGGTGCGCACCGCGCTGCATACGGCCGCCCGGCCCGTCTTCGTCGCCGCCACGGGCGCGGCGGGCGCGGTGGTGGTACTGCTCGGCGGCGACGACGGCCCGGCGTTCGCCGACGCCCTCGTCGCGGGCCTGGCCCCCGGCGAGCGGGCCCGCCTGCAACTCGGGCTCGGGGCGCCGCACGCGCCCGGGGCCGTCGCCGAGGCGGTGGCGGCGGCGGAGCTCGCGGCCCGCGCCGCCCGGGCCGGGGGCGGCACCGTCGACGCCTCGGTCCTGGCCGGGCGCACGCTGTTCACGGACCCCGGAACCCGCGCGGCGCTCGCCCGGCTCGACCGGGCGGTGCTCGAGCCGCTGCGGGCGCACGACGGCCTGGCCGAGGCGCTGCGGGCGTACCTGGAGAACCACGGACAGTGGGAGGCGACGGCGGCGGCGCTGGGGGTGCACCGGCACACCGCGCGGGCGCGGGTGGCGCGGGCGGAGGAGCTGCTGGGCGTGGACCTGGGCTCGGCGCGGGTGCGCGCCGAGCTGCTACTGGCGCTGCTGCTCGGCGACGACTAGCGCCCGCAGCCCCTCGATCAGCGCCGCGAGCCCCAGGTCGAAGGCCTGCACCGAGCGCCGCGGGCCCGACGGTGCCGCCGCCAGCGCGCGGCGCAGGTCGTCCAGGCCGTCGGCGTCGTCGTCCACGGCGATGGTCTCCTCGGGCGCCGAGACGTCGAGCGCGGCGCCGAGCAGGAAGTTCTCGACCGCGACGACGATGCCCATGACCAGTTCCTCGGGGAAGCCCGCGCGGAGCAGGCCCGAGGTCGCGGCCGCGTACATCGCGAGGTTCTGCGGGCCGCCGATGGTCTCGGTGGCGAGCAGCCGCACCGCGGCGGGGTGCGCCGCGAACGCGGTGCGATAGGTGCGCGCCCAGGTCTCGAGGGCCCGGTCCCAGGGCATGCTCGCGAAGCCGCTCGCGTCGATGCCGGTGGTCACCCGGTCGCGCACCAGGCCGATGACGCCGGCCCGGCCGTCGACGTGGTGATAGAGCGAGGAGACCTGCACGCCGAGGCTGCGGGCCAGCGCGGGCATGCTCAGCGCGCCGTCGCGATCGACGAGCTCCAGCGCCGCCGCCCCGATCGAGGCGCGGTCCAACTGGGGTGTGCTCGGCCGCCCGACGCGTCTGCTCACCTGCACGAACCTACCCGATCGCACGGCGGAATCGAACACCTTTCTATTCGCCCCTTGTGGCCCCGGTCACTCGGGTCTATCTTTTATCGAAAGGGTATCGATAAAGAGGAGTCGAGATGGAGCTCATCGTCGCGCCGGGGATCCCGGACTCGCCCGCCCGCGTGGACCGTCCGACGCGCGAGCCGCTGCGCGTCGCGCTCGTGCAGCACCGCTGGCACGACGACGCGGCGCTGCTGCGCACCGAGCTCACCGAGGCCGTCGGGCGGGCGGCCGCGGCCGGGGCGAAGGCCGTGTTCCTCTCCGAGATCACCCTGCTGCGCTACCCGGCGTTCGAGCGCGGCGGCGCGCGACCCGGCGCGCTCGCGGAGGACCTGCGCACCGGCCCGACGTTCGCCTTCGCGGCCGCCGCGGCCCGCGAGCACGGGGTGGTGGTGCACGCCTCGCTCTACGAGCGGCACCCCGATGCGGAGCCGCTCGGCTACAACACGGCGATCATGGTCTCCCCGTCCGGGGAGCTGCTGGCGCGCACCCGCAAGCTGCACATCCCCGTCACCGCCGGCTACTACGAGGACACCTACTTCCTGCGCGGCCCCGGCCCGGACGACGGGGCGGAGCCCTACCCGGTGCACGTGCCGCCGGAGCTGGGCGGCGCGCGGTTCGGCCTGCCGACCTGCTGGGACGAGTGGTTCCCCGAGGTGGCGCGCGCGTACTCCCTGGGCGGCGCGGACGTGATCGCCTACCCCACGGCCATCGGCTCCGAGCCCGACCACCCGGACTTCGACACCGCGCCGCTGTGGCGGCAGGTCATCGTGGGCAACGGGATCGCGAGCGGCACCTTCATGGTGGTGCCCAACCGCTGGGGCGACGAGGGTGCACTGACCTTCTACGGCTCCTCCTTCATCTCCGATCCGTACGGGCGCGTCCTCGTCGAGGCCCCGCGCGACGCGTCCGCCGTGCTGGTCGCCGACCTCGACCTGGAGCAGCGCCGCGACTGGCTCACGCTCTTCCCATTCCTGCGTACCCGCCGCCCGGAAACGTACGGGCTGCTGACGGACCCCGTCGCCGCGCGGGCCCCGCTGGGAGGTGCGCGATGACGTGGCGCATGCCGGCCGAGACCGCGCCCCAGGCGCGCACGTGGATGGCCTACCCGTCGGCCGGCTACTCCCTCGGGGACACCGCCGAGGAGCAGCACGCCGCCCGCGCCACTTGGGCGGCGGTCGCCAACGCGATCGTGGAGTTCCAGCCGGTCACCGTCGTGGTCGATCCCGGCGAGCGGGAGGCCGCGGAGCGGTACCTCTCGAGCCGGGCCGAGATCGTCGAGGCGCCGCTCGACGACGCGTGGATGCGCGACATCGGCCCGACGTTCGTGCTCGACGACGACGGCAGGCTCGGCGCGGTCGACTGGGTCTTCAACGGCTGGGGCGGCCAGTCCTGGGCGCGGTGGGACCGCGACAGCCGGATCGGGGCCCGCGTCGCCGAGCTCGCCGGGGCCGAGTACATCGGGTCCGGGCTGGTGAACGAGGGCGGCGCGATCCAGGTCGACGGCCGCGGCACGGTGCTGCTCACCGAGACGGTCCAGCTGGACCCGGGACGCAACCCGGGGCTGACGAAGGCGCAGATCGAGGCGGAGCTGGCGCGCACGATCGGCGCGACGCACGCCGTGTGGCTGCCCTTCGGGCTGGCCCGTGACTCCGACACGTACGGCACCCGCGGGCACGTCGACATCGTCGCGGCGATCCCGTCGCCGGGCACCGTTCTGCTGCACGACCAGCGCGACCCGTCGCACCCGGACCACGAGCGCTGCGCCGCGCTGCGCGAGGTGTTCGCGACGTCGGCCGATGCCGCGGGTCGCGGCTGGAACGTCCTGTCGGTGCCCGCGCCGACGGTGCTGCGCGACGACGAGGGCTTCGTCGACTACAGCTACATCAATCACGTCGTCGTCAACGACGCCGTGGTGGCCTGCTCCTTCGACGATCCGAACGATCAAGCGGCCGTGGAGATCCTGGCCGCCGCCTACCCGGGGCGGGAGATCGTCACCGTCGACGCGCGGCCGCTGTTCGCGCGCGGCGGCGGCATCCACTGCATCACCCAGCAGCAGCCCGCGGTCTGAACCGGGGGCGTGCTCAGCGCGCGAACGGCCCGTCGCCGAACAGCGCGACCAGCATGCGCGCCTGGGTGCGGTTGCAGGCGGCCTCGGTGAGCCGCCTGCGCTCGATGAGATGGAAGATCGTGCTCCACGCGAGGGTGGTGTCGACGGCATCGAGCAGGCCGGGGTCCTCCGCCCGCGCCAGCTCGGGCTCGAAGGCACGGGCCCAGTTCGAGCGGATCAGGTCCTCCGTGCCCGCCATGGAGGCGTCGATCGCCGGTACCCGCAACGCCGAGATCAGGCCCGCCGGCCGGACGTTGCGCTGCAACCGGTAGATCGCCATGCTCTGCGCGACGGCCTCGTCGATCCGGTCGACCAGCGGCCCGGTCGGATCGATGGCGGTGACCAGTGCTCGGACGAGCTCGGCCTGGCGCTCGGCCACGGCGCTCCGCAAGTCGTCCAGGACGGGGAAGTGGACGTAGACGCTGCGCTCCGATGTTCCCGCGTGCGCCGCGACCTCCTTCGCCGTCGGATCGCCGGAACCGGCCGTGACCAGCGCCAACGCGCTTTCCACCAGGGCCGCCCGCGTCTGCTCGGGATTGCGGCGCCGGCGCGGTGGTGCCTCGGACATCCGTTGCTCCCCTCTGCTCGACGGTGCCTCCGCGCCGTGGGCGCCCGGGTGGCCGTTCGGCCGGCGCACCCCGTTCATTGTGGCCGATTCCTGGCGCGAGGCCACTATTGCAGTCATACTGCAATAGTTGTCCGCGGCGGCCGCCGCCGCCTCCGTCCCGACCGAACCAGGAACGTCATGCACGAACACCCCGCCCTCGACACCTCCTCACCGACCGGCGTCTCGCGCCGCCGCGTCGTCGGACTCGGCGCCGCCGCCCTCGCGGCGCTCGGCGTGGGAAGCGCCGCCGCGTGCTCCTCGGACGGGCGCTCGGCGGGCTCCGGCGTGCGGGTCGATCCGCCGGCCGCACAGACGGATCCGACGAGACACGTCATCGAGGCCAACCGGAAGGTCCGCGATTCGCTGCCCTTCTCCGACACCGCGGACTTCGCCGCCGCCGATCGCGGCTTCCTGCGCGGGCCCGAGAGCGGCGTCATCAAGGACGCTCAGGGGCGCACGGTGTGGGACATGGACTCCTACGGCTTCCTCCGCGGCGAGTGCCCGCCCTCCGTGAACCCCAGCCTGTGGCGCCAGTCGCAGCTGAACATCAAGCAGGGCCTGTACGAGGTGGCACCGGGGATCTATCAGCTGCGCGGCTTCGACCTGTCGGTGATGACGGTGATCGAGGGCCGCGCGGGGATCGTGATCATCGATCCGCTCATCTCCCGGGAGACGGCGGCCGCGGGCCTGGCCCTGTACCGGGCGCAGCGCGGCGAGGACCGGCCTGTCGTGGGTGTGGTCTACAGCCACTCCCACATCGACCACTTCGGCGGTGTTCTCGGTGTCACCACCACGGAGGACGTGGAGGCCGGACGGTGCGCGATCCTGGCCCCCGCGGGTTTCATGGACGAGGCCGTGGCCGAGAACGTCTACGCCGGAACGGCGATGACGCGGAGGTCCACCTACATGTTCGGCCCCGCGATTCCGCGGAGCCCGCGGGGCTCCGTCGGCACGGGGCTCGGGCAGACGACCTCGCTCGGCGACAAGGGCCTGATCGCCCCGACGCTCTCGATCACCCGCACGGGGCAGATCGAGACGGTGGACGGCGTGACGATGGAGTTCCAGATGACGCCGGGCACCGAGGCGCCCGCCGAGATGAACGTCCACCTGCCGGAGATGCGCGCGCTGTTCGTCGCGGAGAACGCCTCCCACACCCTGCACAACGTGCTCACCCTGCGCGGCGCGCTCGTGCGCGACGCCCGCGTGTGGGCCCGGTACCTGACCGAGACGATCAACCGCTACGGCCGACGGGTGGACGTGTGCTTCGGCGCCCACCACTGGCCCACCTGGGGCACGGAGGAGGTCGTGCGGTTCCTCGGCGCCCAGCGCGACGTGTACTCCTACCTGCACGACCAGACGCTACGGATGCTCAACCAGGGCCACGTCGGCAGCGAGATCGCGGAGCGGATGGTCCTGCCGCCCGCCCTGGAGAAGGCGTGGTCCACCCGCGGCTACTACGGCACGGTCAGCCACAACGTCAAGGCGATCTACCAGCGGTACATGGGGTGGTTCGACGGCAATCCCGCGCACCTGTGGGAGCACCCGCCGGTGGAGGGGGCGAAGCGGCACGTGGCGGCGATGGGCGGCGCCGACGCCGCGCTGCAGGTGGCGCAGAAGGCGTACGACGACGGCGACTTCCGCTGGGCGGCACAGGTGAACGACTACGTCATCTTCGCCGACGAGGCGAACGAGACGGCGAAACGACTGCAGGCCGCCACCTTCGAGCAGCTGGCCTACGCCAGCGAGAGTGCGACCTGGAGGAACTTCTACCTCACCGGCGCGCACGAGCTGCGGCACGGGAAGATCCCGCCCTCGGCCGTGGTGAGCACGCCGACGCTGACCGCGGCCCTCACGGTCCCGCAGCTCTTCGACGCCGTGGCGCTGCGCATCGACGGGCGCCGGGCCTGGGACGTCGAGTCGGTCATCGACTGGGAGATCACCGACCGGCCGGGGGAGGTGTACCGCACCGAGCTCCGCAACGGCGTCTTCACGCACTTCGCCACCGCGGAGTACGAGGGACTGCCCGCGGCCACGACGACGGTGGGGCTGACGAAACCCGTGCTGGCGCAGGTGCTCGGCGGGGCGGACGTCGCCGATCTGGCCGGCTCCGGCAGGCTCCGGGTCACCGGCCCGGCCGAGCCGCTCTCGACGCTCCGCTCGGTCGTCGACGATCCCGATCCGGGCTTCTCCATCGTCACGCCCTGAGGGCGCGGCCGGCGCGGGGCAGCTGCGCCCCGCGCCGGCCGCGCTCAGGCGCTCTCGACGGACCGACGCACGCGGAAGTCCGCGTCGTCGGGCGCGGACAGCATGCGCACCATGGTCTTCCGGTCGAAGGGCCACAGGTCGATGGACCCGCCCTCGGTGAGATACCAGGAGTTGCAGCCGGTGTTCCACACGGTCGGACCCATCGCCTCGGCCACCTGGCGGTTGAACTCCGCGGTGGCGTCCTCGGTGACCTCGACTTCTCTGACCTCGTCGCGGCGGAACCTCTCGAGCCACTGCGCGATGTACTTCGCCGTGAGGTCGGCCGAGAACTGCAGGGAGATCGAGCCCGTCGGCGAGTTGGGGCCGAGCACGGTGAACAGGTTGGGGAAGCCGGGGATCGCCGTCATCCGGTAGGCGCGCGGACCGCCGGCCCAGGCGTCGTCGAGCGTGATCCCGCCGCGTCCGGTGACCCGCATCGGCCGCATGTAGTCGTGCGCGCGGAAACCGGTGGCGAGCACCAGCACGTCCGCCTCGTGCAGCGTCCCGTCGGCGGTCCGCACACCCGTCGGCTCGATCCGCTCGATGCCGGTCGTGACCAGGGAGGCGTTGCGCGCCTTGAGCGCCGCGTAGTACGTACCGGAGACCACCTGGCGCTTGCACAGCGGCTCATAGTCGGGCGTGAGGTCCTCCCGCATCGACGACGGGACCTGGGCGCGCAACGACAGCCGCGCGTAGGCCTGCACCGCGCGACGCCGCCACGACGGCGTCGTCACGACGTCGGCGAGGATGCCCGAACCCCAGAGCAGCCCCTGGTGCACCCGATCGAGCAGTCCTGGAACCCGCTCGAACAGCGCCGTGAGTGCGCCGATCTGGGGGATGCGCATCGGCGCCCACAGCACCCACTGCGGGGAGCGGACGAAGTGCGTGAGGTGCTCCGCCGTGGGCTGTAGCGCCGAGACCACCTGCACGCCGGTCGATCCGGTGCCGATGACCGCGATGCGCCGGCCCTCGGTGACGAGGGAGTCGTCCCACCGGGCGGTGTGCACCACGTCGCCGTCGAAATCGGCGAGCCCCTCGATGTCGGGGATCGCGGGGTTGTGCAGCACGCCGGTGGCGCAGACGACGAAGTCCGCGACCATCGTCTCGCCGGTGTTCAGCGTCAGCGTCCAGGTGGCGGAGGCGTCGTCGAACTCGGCCGCGAGAACCTCGGTGTTGCAGCGGATCCGATCGGCCAGGCCGAGCTGATCGACCACGTCGCGGTGGTAGCGCTGGATCTCGGGGCCGCTGGACCAGATCTTCGACCAGTCGGGTTTCGGCGCGAAACCGAACTGGTAGATCTGCGAGGGCACGTCGCAGGTGAGGCCGGGGTAGTGGTTCCAGAACCACACGCCGCCCACGTCGGCGCCCTTCTCCAGCACCACCCAATCGGTGAATCCCTGCTCCTGCAGAACGTGTGCGGTCGAGATGCCGGCGACGCCGGCGCCGATGACCACGATGCGGGGCTCGGTCATCGCGCCTCCTCCAGTCCCCGCCGGACGGCGTCCGGGGCGGTGCGCCGCGCGGAGGCGAAGGCGTCCGCGCGCTTGCCGCGGGCCATGAAGTTCGGGCCGAGTCCGGCGAGGTCGGCACCGTCGGGCGCGATGACGGTGACCTTCTGCCCCCGGGCCCGCGCGATCGCCACCTCGGTCCAGAAGACCTGGGACATGGGGCGGCGCAGCACGCCGTACTCGAGCAGGCCGCCGAGGCCGGGCCCGCGGACGCCGGGCGCCGAGGCCATGGAGACCACCGCGACGATCTCGTCGGCGTCCTCCGGGCCGATCAGGTCGACCGAGGCGGTCGACGCGGCGCCGCCGTCGACGAAGGTGCGGCCCTCGATCTCGACCGGGGGCATCCAGGCGGGGATGGCCCAGGAGGCCCGGAGCGCCGCTCCCGCGGTGGCTTTCGGTGCGCCCGGCGCGCCGAAGGCGACGCGCTCGCCGGTGGCGGGCTCGTACGCGACCAGCCGGGCCTTCGGGGGCACGAGGGCGCCGGGGCCGACGGTGGCGTCGGCCAGCTCCTGCAGCCAGGTGGCGTCCCCGCGGCCGCACGGGGCGACGCCGGTGAGCGGCGCGTGGCCGCCGCGCCGGGTCCACAGCGTAGACGGGTCCGACGGGAGCGAGAAGGGCACGCGCGGCAGCGTCGCGGGCGTCGCGGCCAGATGATGCTGCAGGACGGGTGATTCCGCGCGGTCCTCCTGCATGGCGACGAGGTCCTGGACGGAGAAGGCCTGCAGCGCGGTGATGATCTCCGAGCCGGCGGAGGTGCCCTGCAGGACGTCCGCCTCGCGCACATCCCAGCCGAGCCGCTCCTCGAGCGCGGCCAGCGCGGCGATGGTCCACGCGCCGCCGATGGTGCCGCCGCAGCCGATGACGAGTGCGCGGCTCACCGCTCCGCCTCCGCGCGCGCCGAGGCGTGCTCGCCGGCCTGGCGCGCGATCCGATCGGTGTAGGCCCGCCGGGCGTCGGCGTCGAGCGCCAGGGTGCGCCGGTCGTCGACCAGTTTGCGGGCGAGGCGCTCGATGGGCTCGGGCACGAAGGCCTCCACCAGGCTCCAGCCGGGCGCGACCCACTTGGGCACCGAGGTGCGGGCCGCGCGGGTGCGCAGCGTGTCGACGATCGCGGCGGCGACGTCCTCGGGATCGACGGTGGGCATCCCGCCGCCGAGCTGGGCCCCCGACGAGAGCTCGGTGCGCACGGCCGAGGGCAGGATCGCGCACACGGTGACGCCGTCCACCTCGTACTCGCGGCGCGCGGCGAGCGAGGCGCCGAGCGCGGCGAACTTGCTCGCGTTGTAGGTGACCATGCCCGGGATCGGGATCATCCCGGCCATGGAGGCGACGTTGACGACGTGCCCGCCGCCCGCGGCGACCATCCCGGGGACCGCGGCGCGCATACCGCTGAGCATGCCGCGCACGTTGACGTCGAGGATGAGGTCGGTGGTGGCCTCGGGCTCCTCGTCGAAGTGCCCGAGCGGCATCACGCCGGCGTTGTTGACCAGCAGGTCGACGCGGCCGTCGAGCTCGTCGATCAGCGCGGACCAGGAGGCGCGGTCGGTGACGTCGAGGTGCATCGCCCGCGCGCCGGGGATGGTCGCGGCGGTGGCCCGCGCGACGTCGAGGTCGACGTCGGCCAGCACGACGCGGGCACCGTGCTGCGCGAACAGCCGGGCGGTGGCGGCGCCGATGCCGCGGGCGCCGCCGGTGATGACCACGAGCGCACCGTCGATCCGGGCGAGGTGGTCGCGGGAGGGGCCGAAGAGGGCCATGGAGGATCCTTTCGATCTGGTGCGACCGACAGTATCCGAATACCCGCAGTTTTTGAATACCCTTTCGCGTATTCTTCCCCCGTGGCCAGGCTGACCAGGGTGGAGCAACGTGCGCAGACGCGCGCCGATCTGCTCGTCGCCGCGCGCGACCGGTTCCTCGAGGTCGGCTACGCGGCCGCGGGCCTGGAGGACATCGCCGACCGCGCCGGGTACTCCAAGGGCGCGGTGTACTCGAACTTCGTGGACAAGCCGAACCTGTGCCGCGAGGTGCTGCAGGCCATCCACGAGGAGAAGATCGGCGAGCTCGCCGACGTGGTGACCGGCCACGGCGAGCTGCACGAGCGGGTCGAGTTGCTCGCCGACTGGGTCGAGCGCACCGCCGGCGACGTGGGCTGGACGATGCTCGAACTCGAATTCATCACCGTCGCCCGGAACGATCCCGACCTGCTGGCGATGATCGTCGAATTGCGCACCGAGGCGCGGCGCACCGTGGTGGAGATGCTGGTCGACCTGGTGCGCGGTGAATCCGGCGGCGACGAGCGGTCCGTCGAGCAGCTGCGCGGCACGCTCGAGTCCGCGGCGGAACTGCTGCTCTCAGCGGGCATCGGGCTCGGGATCCAGCGCGCGATCGATCCCACGATCGCGACCGAGCCGGTGATCGAGTCGATGCGGGCCACGCTGTTGATGCTGGCCACGGCCGGTTCCTGACGGCGTCAGAGCAGGACGAGCGCTCCGCGCTCCACGGCGACCGCGCGGCCGTCGTCCAGTTTGACGGACACCGCCTCGTCGTCGGCGCTGAGCACCGTTCCGAAGCCGAGCAGTTCGTCGCGCAGCTGTACCCGGTCGCCAGGGGTCATGTCATTACCTCAATCAGTCATCAAGCGAACTGAAGATTAGCGGTTGCGGATGCCGTCGCGACGGGATTCACCGGATGTTCATGCGGGGCGGGATCGTGCAGGTCGTGGGACCGGCCGTCCGTCGCGACCGAACCGTGATGGGACAAATTATTCGGATCTGTCCCAACTGCGTGTAGTGTCGCCCCGAACGCCCGATCAGGAGGACGCGACATGACGGCTGTGCAGAACCGCACGGAGCTCGCCGAGCAGTGGCCCGCACCCGCGGAGCCGCAGATGGTGGGCATCGACCCGTTCTTCGACGCCCCGTCGGGCTTCGAGGACGCACCCGAGGGCACGGTGCTGCGGTACCGCGACGTGAGCGTCGGCTTCCTCGGCAGGATCAAGCAGAAGGTGCGCGCGACGCAGCTGCTCTACCGCACCGTGAACATGCACGGCGAGCCCGAGGTCACCGTGACCACGGTGATCAGCCCGCTGCGGGGCGCGAAGCCGGGTTCGCCGCTGGTCTCGTACCAGTGCGCGATCGACTCGCTGCACCCCAAGACCTTCCCCTCGTACGTGCTGCAGCACGGCGTCCGCTGCGAGGACGCCTCGTTCCCGCAGATCGAGTACCTGTTCATCGCGGCGGCCGTCGCCAAGGGCTGGACGGTCTCCGTGCCCGACCACGGCGGACAGACGGGGCGCTGGGGCATCCCCCGCGAGCCCGGCTACATGGTGCTCGACGGCCTGCGCGCCGCGCTCGCGCACGAGCCCCTCGGTCTCGCGGCCGACACCCGGCTCGGCGTGTGGGGCTACTCCGGCGGCGGCCTCGCCACCTCCTGGGCGGCGGAGATCGCGCCGTCGTACGCCCCCGAGCTGAACCTGATCGCGGGGGCCGTGGGCGCGCCCGTCTCCGACCCGGGCAATGTGTTCGTCTACCTGAACAACACCCTGTTCACGGGCCTGCCGACGCTGGTGATCGCGGCCCTGGCCCGCGAGTACCCGACGCTGCGCGAGGTGCTCGCCGAGCACGTCGACGACAAGGGCCGCAAGCTCTTCTACGAGGACGCCCTCGAGTGGTCGCCCGAGCGCGCGATCCGCAAGATGGCGCACAAGGACTTCGGCTACTACTGCGATCTGCCCTTCGACGAGGTCGCGCGCCTGCCGAAGCTGCTGGAGATCTTCGACGACATCCGGCCCGGCCAGTCGTCGCCGACGGTGCCGATGCTCGTCGTGCAGTCCACGAAGGACCAGATCTCCCCGGCCTCAGATGCCGAGGCCCACGTGGAGCGGTACGCGTCGGGCGGCACGCACGTCGAGTACCTCACCGATCAGTGGAGCGACCACTTCTCCATGCACTTCCTGTCGGCACCGCTGCTGCTCGGCTGGCTCGCCGACCGCCTCGACGGCAAGCCCGTCGCCACGGCCGGCCACCGGCACAAGCGCACCATCATGGCCTCGCCGCGGCAGGTCGGCCGGACGCTGCGCCTGGTCGGCACACTCGCCCGCGTGGGGCTCGCGCGCCGGATCTAGGCCGGGCTCGCCCGGCGCGCGGTCAGCGCGCCGGAGTCGTCGTGGTCGTCGTCGTGGCGGGCTTCGTCGTCGTCCGGGTGGCCGGCTTCGTCGTCGTGATCGTCGGCTCCTGCGCCCGGGTGGTCGTGACGGGTGCCGTGGTCGTGGTCGTCCACGGCGCGGTCGTGGTGGTCCTCGTCGCCGACGGTGCCGTCGTCTCCGGTTCGGTCGTCGTGGTCGTCGGCGTCGCCGACGTGGTGCGCCCGGTCGACGTCGGCCTCTCCGAGGAGGTCGTCGTCGTGGCGGTCGTGCGGTCGGTGGTCCGCGTCGTCGTGCCGGTGCCGGTGCCGTTGCCGATGCCGCCGGAGCCGGAGTCGGAGTCGGTGGTCCGGGTCGTCGAGGTGGCGTCCGCGCTGGTCTCGCTCGTCGTCGTGGTGGTCGACGGGCGGCTGCGGCTCGTCGCGACGGTGACGTCCACGTCCTCGCCCAGCGCGCGCTCCACGTCGGCGCGGGTGCCGTTGTAGACGGCCGCCCCGGCGAGCGCCCGGGCGGAGGGGCCGAGCACCGTCCGGTCCCGGTTGGGGTTCCACTCGCCGTCGCCGCCGGGCAGCGCGGTCACGACGTCGGCGCGACCGGAGGCCGGCACCGCGGCGAGCACCGTGCCCGGGAAGACGGGCGGCGGGATGTAGCGCACCGTCGGCGACGGGTCGTAGGCCAGCCACGGCGGCACGACCCGCGCCTGGTTGCGGGCGGCGACGGGCCGGCCGGGCGTCACGGCCCACACCGGCTGGAAGGCGTCGTCGCGGAAGCGGGGGTTCGGGCGGGCGTGCGGGTTGTGCGGCACGTTGAGCCCGATCGAGACGGAGATGATCGGCTGCGGCCGCGGGCGGCGCCAGTCGCGGGGGTACACCCAGGCCACGGGATGATCGGAGCGGAAGCCGTCCTCGAACCACGGGGTCGGCCAGGAGGCCCGCTCCCACGGCTTCGGCTCGCCGGGATGCCAGGGCCGCACGCCGAGCTGGCGGCCGTACACGGTCCAGCAGGTCTGCGACTGCACCTCGGGCCCGGCGCTCCAGCCGTTCCACTCGCCCGTCGCGCAGATCTGCCGGAAGACACTGATCTGGTGCGGCGTGTAGTTCCAGGGCCGCGTGTTCGCCGGGCGGGTGAGCTGCGGCGGTGGGGGCGCGACCTCCTGCGGCGCGACGGGCAGCCCCGGCACGGGCGGCGCCATCGGGTAGTAGACGGTGGTGCCCTCGGAGCTCGCGGTGACGGTGCCCTGCTCGAGCCCGGCGTTCGCGACGGCCTGCGCGGCGACGGGGTCGCCCACCATCGCCACCTTCTCCTCCGGCACGGGCACGCCGTCGGTCTGCCACGCGCCGGGGTTCGCGGTGAACTCGTCCCCTGCGACGGGGGAGAAGACGACGGAGCTGTCCTGCTGATCGTCGCTCGCACCGCAGGCGGTGAGAGCGCTCGCGGCGACGAGGGCGGCGGCCGCGGCGGCCAAGGGCTTCGCGTTCATGACGGATCCGTTCCGATCGGTCGTTGCTGAAGCGCTGGTTTCCTAACGCCGGTTACCTGCGCCCAGTCGATCACTTCCGCCGGGGGACGGTCAAGCCGCGGCACCCGTCCGACGTGCCCGCGGTCACGGCCGGACGGGGATTCCGCCCACCGCGAAATCCCAGGTAGGATGGCCCGCGTGATGCACAAGCATGCGGATACCGCCGAGATGTCGCGCACCACCCGTCTCTGGGGCTGGGCCGGCGCCGCCGTCGCCCTCGCCACCTCGCTCGTGCATCTGCCGATGCTGGGCGAGAAGAGCTGGGTCGTGTCGATCCTCGTCGCCGCGATGCTGATCGGCTGCGCGCACTGTTCGGTGTGCCTGTTCCGCAACCCCACGGTGAAGGCCTGGCTGCTGACCGCCGCGATGGGCGCGATCATGATCGCGCTGCACCCGGTGCTGATGTCGGCGATGGACTCCGGCATGGCCGGGATGGACCACTCGATGCCGGGCATGGACATGGGCGCGATGGGCCACTCGATGGGTGCGATGCAGCCCTGGATGACGTTGATGATCGTCTTCGCCGCGGCGGAGATCGCGGTGGCCGTGGCCGCCCTGAGCTGGATCGCGCTCCGTCGCCGGACCGCGCGGTAACACCGGACTGCCGAGAACGGATAGAGGATTCGATGAACGCGAAGACTGACCCCAAGCGAGCGGGCCTGCGCCGCGCCGCCACCCTCACCGCCACGACCGCGCTGGTCGTCGGCATGAGCGGCGGCGTCGCCATGGCCGACCCCGACACCACCACCAAGCCCACCGCGCCGGCGGCCGAGCTGCTGCTCAACTCCAGCGACTTCCCGAGCGACTACATCGTGGTCCCGGCCCCGCAGCAGCGGCTCGCCAACGAGCTCGGTGCGGACCCGCTGACCCTCGCTGCCTCCGCGAAGGTCGACCCGCCCGAGTGCAAGAACATCCTGACCGCCGCCAAGGGCCAGGGCGACGGGGACACCGTCGCCGGCGTGCACGACAAGGACCGCAAGTCGCTGAGCGAGACGCTCGTCGCGAAGGACGCGGACGTCGACACCCTCAAGGTCGGCCTGCTCAAGCTCTGCTCGGACGTCACCATCGAGACCGGCGACCCGCGGGGCGGCACCATCAAGGTGCGCGCGATCACCAAGGAGGTCGCCTCCGACACGCAGAAGGCCACCTTCGAGATCGCCCTGGACGGCACCCGCACCAAGGGCGCCGACTCGTTCCCCGTGCACCAGAAGGTGCTCGTCGGCGTCGCCTCGCTGCGCGGCTACACCGTCGCGGTGCAGGGCACCAAGCTCGGCGGCGACCCGGACCGCGGCGAATTCGATTCGTTCTTCGACAAGTCCGTGAAGAAGATCAAGGACGCGAAGTAACTTGACGACGGTGGCGCAGGAGTCCGACGCCGCTGCGATGACCGGGGGATCTCCCGGCGCCCCCCGTGCGGGCGGCATCGCGGCGCTGGTCGTCGGCTCCGTCGCCGCCGTCGCGGTGGTGATCTGGCTGGTCGCCAGCGAGGGCGAACTGCGCTACCTCGTCAACGGCAACACCTACCCGGGCGCGCTCACCGCCTACGGCGCCGCCGTCGGCCGCCTCATCGGTACGGTCGCCGCGGCGCTGACCTTCGGTTCCGTGGCCTACGCCGTCTTCCGCACCCGCAGCCTCGACACCGGCGAGATCGGCCTGCGCGGATACCTCACGCAACTGCAGGCGCGACGGTACGCGGCCGTCTGGGCCGTCGTGTCCGTCCCGATGGTCTTCCTCGCCGCCGCGGAGAACGCGGCCCAGAACCTCGTCGACACCTACCGGCTCGGCGGCCTCACCATCCTCAGCTCCGCGTCGGAGACGGCCAAGGGCTGGATCGTCTCCTTCCTCTGCGCGGTCCTCGTCTACGCGGCCCTGCGCACCGCGATCTCCTGGGTCGCGCACCTGTGGATCCTGTTGCCGGCGGTCGTCGGCCTGCTGGCGACGGTGGTCACGGCCAACGAGGCGCAGAACTGGAACCACGACTACACGACGGCCGCACTGACCACCGTCGGCGTGGTCGCCGCGCTGTGGTTGGGCGCCCTGTGGTCGGGGGTCCGGCTGCCCGCGCGCCCCGAGCGCCGCTGGATCGGACCGGCCTACGCGGGCGTGGTGCTGCTCAACGGCGCCGTGATCGCGCTGGTCATGGCGCCGGGCTCCGATCTGTGGGTCACCTGGTACGGCCTGCTGCTGCTCGCCACCGCGGCGCTGCTGCTCGCCGCCGGTGCCGCGCACTGGTTGCGGGTGCTGCCCGTCGCCGCGGCGCTGCTCACCGCGGCGTTCGGTACGGCGATCGCGGCCTCGGAACTGACGCCGCCGCCGTTCCTGCGCGGCCGGCCCTCGGTGGGGGAGAACTTCCTGGGCTACAACCTGCCGGACCCGCCCAGCGCGATGGCCTTCCTCGGCAACTGGCGGCTGGATCTCAACATCGCCCCGTTCGCGATCGCCCTCGCCGTCGGGTACCTCCTGCTGGTCCGGCGCACGTCGAACTGGCCCTGGTACCGCACCGTCCTGTTCCTGCTGGGCTGCGCCGCACTGTTCACCCTGACCAGCTCCGGGCTGCGCACCTACTCCAACGCGATGTTCAGCGTGCACATGGTGGTGCACATGCTGATGACCTCGATCGTGCCGGTCCTGCTGCTCCTGGGCGCGCCGATCACCCTGATGCGGGACACGCTGCGGGGCGCGCCCGCCCGGTGGCTGTCGATGGTGCTCGAGTCGCGCTCGTTCGCGTTCCTCATGCGGCCCGTGGTGCAGCTCGCCCTCTTCGCGGCGGTGCTCTACGGCCTTTACTTCACGCCGCTCTTCGACAACATCGGCCGCTTCCACTGGGGCCACCTGGCCATCTACGCGGCGCTGCTGTTCACCGGCTTCCTGTTCTACTGGCGGGTGTTCCAGATCGATCCCGTACCGGGCGAGCTGCCCTTCATCGGGCGGATCGGCATGCTGCTCGCGATGATGCCGATCACCATGGTCTTCGCCCTCATCGTCATGACGATGGACGGCCTCGTCGGCTCGCGCCTGTACCTCTACCTCGACTTCCCGTGGATGACGGACCTGCACCGCGACCAGTTCGTGGGCGGTGTGGTCGCCTGGGCGACGGACGAGGCCGCGATCGCACTGGTCACCCTCGGCCTGGTGCTGCACTGGGGCTGGCGCAACCGCGACGAGGACTCCGAGCCCGAGCTGCTCTGATCCCGGGGCCGCACCGTCCATCGGTTCGACGGGTGCGGTGCCGCGCGTGCGGCCGGTGCTACTCGCCCGCGGCGGTGGCCGGGACCGGAGCGCTCGGCGGCCGCGGCCGGAAGCGAGCCGGCGGCCGGTGCAGCTTGGACCATCCGGCCCACTTCCGGAACTCCGCCCACGCCCAGCACGCCGCGAACACGGCGAGCGTGATGACCGTGGCCCGCGCCGTCCCCCACGGCTGCAGCACGACGATCGGGATCGTCATCATGGCCACCGACTGCAGGACGTAGGAGTCGAGCGAGCGCGTTCCGACGATGACGAACGGATGCGCGGCGCGCTCGAACCATCCGTACTGCAGGAGCACGGTGATGACGGCGAGCACCGCCGGCAGCACGACCCAGGCGGCCACGATGCGCGCGGGCCCGAAATCGATCTTCGCGCCGAGGAACTCGTCGGCGGCGGCCATGCGGGTCACGGCGCGGCCGGCGACGTAGACGGCACCCGTGCCCAGCACGAGTGCCAGGAGCACCCGGGGGCGTGTTATCCGCGCGTCGATGTTCCAATCCCGCCATTTCCACCCGACGACGAGCGCGGGGACGAACAGCGCCTGCCACGCCGCCCAGTTGGCGGTCGCGCCCGCCGGGCTCGCGTTCGGCAGCAGGAACCACGCGGGCGGCGCGAGGACCGCCCAGACGTAGAGCGCCGCGGAGGCCGCGACGATCGGCGCCCACCAGCCCTTGTGCAGCAGCGGGATGAGGAGCAGCGCACCGCACATCAGCACGAAGTAGAGCACCAGGATCTCGCCGCCCGCGGGCAGGTAGCGCATGGCGATCACCTGCAGCAGCGGATGGGAGGTCTCGGTGATCGGCGCGAGGCCCAGCTGCCGGGCCGGCGGGAGGGCGAAGGAGATGACCGCGGCCACGGCGCAGAGGAAGACCTGGCAGAGGTAGATGACCGCGATCCTGCGGACGAGGCGCTCACGGGAGGTGGAGAAGCCGCCGTCGCGATCCACCCACCGCCGGTGCACGACGCCGAGGATCAGACCCGACAGCAGGACGAAGGCCGACGCCCCGTCGAAGTACGGGATCTTGTGGGTGGGCCACGACAGGATGCTGCCCTCGGCGAAGTGGCCGGTGATCATGCTGAACACTGCGAGGCCGCGGGCCGCGTCGACAGCGGTCAGGCGTTGTGACATTGCAAAAGTGTAACCGCTGATCCGCTGCGCCCATCGCGCTGGCGGGGCCGATGTGGGATCGCAATCGCCGGGATAGCATCTGTCCCCGTGACCGACGCCGATCCCGCACTGCTGCTCCGACCGTCGCGCCGGTGGCGCGCACCCGTCGCCACCGGCCTCGCGGTGGCGGCCGCGAGTACCGCGGTGGCCTTCTCCGGTGTGATCGCCACCGCCGGCGGGGACGATCAGCGCGACTTCCACCTGCCCACGGTGATGCTGATCCGGGAGAGCTTCCCGCACGTCGACTTCGTCGGGCTGCCCACGGCGACGGGCCCGCTCTACCACCTGGTCGTCGCGGCGCTGTCCGGTCCGTTCGGCTTCGGCGCGGCAGCCACGCAGGCGACCGGCGCGATCTTCGCGGTCGCGCTCGCCGTCCTCGCCGTGGCCTTCGCGCAGGCAGCACCGACGTGGACCGGGCGGGCGCTCGCCGTCGCGCCGCTCCTGCTCTCCGCCTACTTCGGGCAGTCCGCACTGTGGATGCTCACCGACGACGCCGCCATGCTGTTCGCCTTCGCCGCGCTCGCGGTGAGTCTCGGGTTCGACGGTGCGCGGGCCCAGATCGCGGTGGGCGTCCTCATCGCCGCGGCCATCGCCACGCGGCAGAACTCCGTGTGGTTGCTCCTTCCCGCGTGTGCCGCTTTCGCCGTCGCGGGCGGAACTCCGCGCCGTCCGGACGTCGCGGCGCTGGCGCGGATCTGCGCACCGGGGCTCGGAACACTGGCCGGGCTCACCGTACTCTGGGGGGGGATCGCACCACCCGCGGGCCGCGCGATGAACGCGATGCACCTGAGCCCGACGGCGCTGTCGTTCGTCGCCGCCGTCGCGGCGGTGTTCCTGGTACCGGTCGTGCTGGCGGTCTCGACCGTCACGGAGGTGCGTGGGTGGGCGCGTGAGGCCTCCGTGGTCGGCGTCATCGCGGCGCTGCCCGCCGTGGTCTTCGCCAGCGCCGCGACGCTGCCGCCCGACGATGCCCGCCGCGGCGGCCTGGTCTGGTCCGCGGTGGGAGCACTCCCGGACATCGCCGGCCGGTCGCCGGTCCTCATCGTGCTCGCGTTCGTCGGCGGTTACGCCGCGACGGTGCTCGTGCGGACGGTGCCGGCCCGCGCCGGGGCGGTCCTTGCGACGGCGTTGCCGGCGCTCGCCGTGGTGCTCGTCTTCGGCGCGCAGCTCTACCAGAAGTACGCCGAGCTCCCCGTCGCCGTACTGACGGTGCTCCTGCTGGTGCCCCTGTTCGCCGCCGGTCGTGTGCGCAGGCAATGGCCGTTGATCTGCTTGGCGGCACTGCAGGCTGTCCTCACAGCCGGACTCGTGGGACTTCCCATCCTTCGGGCTATGTGAGGTCGACCGGCGTGCACACCGAGACGACGCCGCGTCGTGGGTGCCATCGGACGGGCTATGCGCGCGGCGCATGGCTGTGCTGATCGACTATCGCCCGCTCGCCCGCTCGCCCGCTCGCCCGCTCGCCCGCCGGTCGGCGTGCTCGGCTGACGTTCGTGGTGGGGCGTCAACAGGACCTCGGTAGCCTCGTCGTATGAACGGATCCGTCATCGGCCTCATGGTGGCCGTGATGGCTGTCGTCGCTCTGGGCGTGATCGCGATCTACGTGGCCGCGGGCGGGAGGTCGGCGGACGATCCGGACTTCTGTCGGGAGCTGGAGGACGCGATCCGGAGCGAGCCGGCGCTGAAGGGCTGGCCGAATACCTGGAAGTATCAATACGTGCAGGAGCGCACAGGTGTCTCGCTGCAGGTGTGGAACGAGCTGTACCCGCGCTGGTCGGTCAGCCGGCAGGCTGCCGAGGACGCCGGATTCACCGGGCCGGGCCGAGGCCTGGGGCCCGGCTGGGCCGAACACGGTCGCCCGCACTCGAAACCCGGCATCGATTTCACCCGCCGGCCGCGGAGATTCCGCAACCGGTGAACGCGGGCGATCAGCGATGGAGTCGGGCTACGACCGCGCCCCGAACGTCCGCAGCCGCAGGCTGTTCCACACGACGAAGAAGGAGCTGAACGCCATCGCGGCGGCGCCGATGAGGGGATTGAGAAGCCCGGCGACGGCGACGGGGATCGCGGCGACGTTGTAGCCGAACGCCCAGATCAGGTTCGTCTTGATGGTCTTCAGGGTCGCGCGGGCGAGCCCGAGCGCGTCGGGGACGGAGGAGAGCTCCTCGCGCATGAGCACGATGTCGGCGGCGCTCTGCGCCACGTCGGTGCCCGTGCCCATCGCCAGGCCCAGGTCGGCGGCGGCGAGGGCGGGGCCGTCGTTGACGCCGTCGCCCACCATCGCGACCCGCCGGCCCTCGGCCTGCAGCGCGCGGATCGCCTCGACCTTGCCGTCCGGCAGCACCTCGGCGCGCACTTCATCGATGCCGACGAGCGCGGCGACCTTCGCGGCCGCGGCGGCGTTGTCGCCGGTGAGCAGCACCGTCCGGATGCCGGTCTCGTGCAGTCGCGCGACGGCGTCCGCCGCGTCGGCCTTGATCGTGTCGGCCACCTCGAGGACGGCGGCGACGGCACCGTCGACCTCGACGACGGCGACGGTGCGCCCGGCCTCGGCGGCGGCGTCGACGGCACCGGACAGCACTCCGGGCGCGACGAACCGCGGCGCCCCGACGCGCACGGAGGCACCGTCGACGGTGCCCGAGGCGCCCATGCCGGGCACGGCCCGGAAGTCCTCGACCGCGGGCAGGTCCGCGCCGGCGCGCGCCACCACGGCCCGCGCCACGGCGTGCTCGGACGCCGCCTCGACGGCGCCGGCCAGCCGCAGCACGGCGGCCTCGTCGAATCCGGGCGCGACGGTCACGGACGCGACCTCGAGCAGGCCCGTGGTCACGGTGCCGGTCTTGTCGAAGACGACGGTGTCGATGCTCTCGGTGGCCTCGAGCGCGCGGTGGCCGCGCACGTACACGCCGAGCTGTGCTCCCCGGCCGGACGCGACCATGAAGGCGACGGGCGTCGCGAGGCCCAGCGCGCAGGGGCAGGCGATCACGAGCACGGCGATCGCGGACTTCACGGCGCTGTCGATCCCGCTGCCGATCAGCCAGCCGACGAAGGTCAGTGCCGCGATGGCGAAGACGCAGGGCACGAAGACGGCGGAGACGCGGTCGGCGAGGCGCTGCATCCGCGCCTTCGTCGCCTGCGCGTCCTCCACCAGGCGCAGCATCGCGGCGAACGTGGTGTCCTCGCCGACGGCGGTCGCGCGTACCGTCAGGCGGCCGTCCTGGCAGGCGGTGCCGCCGACGACCCGGTCACCCGGGCCCGCGGGCACGGGCCGGGACTCGCCCGTCATCGCGGAGTTGTCGACGAACGCCGAGCCGGATTCGACGATGCCGTCCGTCGGGAAGATCTCGCCCGGGCGCACCACGAAGAGCTGGTCCTCGCGCAGTTCGCCGACGGGGATGCGCAGTTCCGAGCCGTCGCGGACCAGGACCGTGGCCTCGCGGGCGCCGCGCGTGGCGAGCTCGCGCAGCGCGGAGGCCGCCTTGGCGCGGGCGGAGGCCTCGAAGTAGCGGCCCGCCAGCACGAAGACGGTCACGCCCATCGCGACCTCGAGGTAGATCGGGTCGGAGGCGATGATCGCGTTCCAGAAGCCGTGCGGATCGGGCCGCTGGCGGCCGGGCGTGAGCACGGTGACCACCGACCAGGCGGTCGCGGCGATGATGCCGACCGAGACCAGCGTGTCCATGGTCGCGGCGCCGTGCCGCGCGCCCTGGAACGCCTTCTTGTGCAGGGGCCACGCACCCCAGGTGACCACGGGCAGGCTGAGGGCGAGGAGCACCCACTGCCAGCCGGGGAACCGGGTGGACGGGATGGTGGCGAGCACGATCGACAGGTCCGCCGCGGGCACGAAGAGCACGAGTGAGACGATCAGCCGGCGCAGTACGTCGCGCCGCTCGCGCTCCTCGGCGAGGACCGCGCGACGCGGGTTCGGGGACTTGGGCGCGGCCGTGTATCCGGCGGCCTCGACGGTGCCGGTCAGCTGCTCGACGGTGACCGTCGGCGTGTGCTCGACGGTGGCGGTCCGCGTGGCCAGGTTGACCACGGCGCGCACCCCGTCGAGCTTGTTGAGCTTGCGCTCGACCCGCCCGACGCAGGCGGCGCACGTCATCCCTCCGACGTCGAGGAAGGTGCGTTGCGCCTGCTCCGGCTGCGCGGGGGCGGCCGGAGTCGGGGCTTGGTCGAGATCCGTCACCCCTCCAGTATCCACGCGCGGGCGCCGGGCCCGAAAACGTGAAAGGCCTTGATACCGGCTCCCGGAATGGGGGGAGGAGGGGGAACCGGTATCAAGGCTCAATCACGCAGCCGCCGACGTGGGGGGAGACGTCATATGGCGGCCGCAGAACCCACGATACGGGGTATACGCGTACAGGTGCCACCTTTCGTGACATGCGTGTTCCCGCACGCTTCTGCGATTGCCAACACTTGTTGTCGCTAACGGTGCGCGAGCACGTCCCGCAGCACGTCGAGCGCCGCGTCGACGTCGACCCGCGAGTCCGCACTGACCCCGATGGTGTTGAGGAAGCCGTGCAGCGCGCCCGGGGCGAGCTGCGTCGTGGCGTCGACGCCGGCGTCGCGCAGGCGTTGCGCGTAGGCCGCGCCCTCGTCGCGCAGGGGATCGAAACCGGCCACCACGACGTGGGTGCGGCCGATCCCGGCGAGGCCGTCGGCGTGCAGCACGTCGAACTTCGGGTCCGTGTCTTGGCCGGGCTCGGGGGTGTAGAGCTGCCGGAAGAACTCGATGTCCGCCTTGGTGAGGAAGTACCCGCTGGCGAAGGTGTCGCGGCTGCGGTTCGCGGGATCGGCGCCGGTCACGGGGTAGAACAGCAGGGAGAACGCGGGCTGGGCACCGCCGGCCAGCGCCAGCTCCCGGGCGGCGACGGCGGCCAGGTTGCCGCCCGCGCTGTCGCCGGAGACGGCCACCCGCGCGGGGTCGGCGCCGAGCTGGTCGGCGTGCTGCAGCGCCCAGGTCGTCGCGGCCACGGCGTCGTCGGCGGCGGCGGGGAAGATCGCCTCCGGGGCGAGGCGGTAGTCCACGGACAGCACCCGCACCCGGGCCCGGTCCGCGATGTAGCGGCACGGCGCGTCGTGCGAGTCGAGGTCGCCGAGGGCGAAGCCGCCGCCGTGGAAGAAGACCACCAGCGGCGAAGGCGCCTCCAGCCCCGCGGGCGTGTAGAGGCGCGCCGGGAGGGGGCCGGCGGCACCGTCGACCATGAGGCCGCGCACCCCGACCGTCGGGGCCGTGCCCGCGCCGACCGAGAGGCTCAGCTTGAGCATCGACGCGCGCGAGAGGGCCACGTCGCGGCTGCCGGACAGACCGTCGACGCCCTGCAGGCCGAGCAGCAGGAGCGTGAGCTGCGAGTCGACGTCGAGCTCGTTGCCCTCGACGGTCTGCGGGGTGCCGAGCCGCTGCTTGACCGGGACGGGCAGCCCGAAGAGCAGCTTCGCCCCGCCCGCGACCAGCGGCGTCGGGATCTTCAGGGCCAGCTTGTGGAGGACTTCGGTGAGCGCCATGTCACTGATAGTAGGACGCGGATCACATGTCAGTGCGGGCGGCGGCTCAGGTGTGACCGGGCCGCTCGTCCCGCGGGCCGTACTTGGCGACGTAGTCCGCGTGCAGATCGGCCTCGCGCTCGCGGGCGATCACGTCCACGAGGTCGGGGTCCAGGCCGTGGTGCCGCAGGCGCGCGCGCCGGTAGATCTTGTTCAGGGCGATCGCGAAGTACACGAACGGGATGAAGATCGGCAGCGTCATCGTGGCCTTGTTGAGCACCGACGTGGGGAAGAACCAGAACGGCACCAGGATGATGAAGCAGGGGATCGCGAACCGGACCACGGTGCGCCACGCCGCACGGGGCCCCGCGAGATCGTTCGCCACCCACTCGTGCATGGACGGCGGCAGTACCTTCCTCCCGTAGGAGTACAGCACCAGCTGCCACGGGTTCGGCTTGCTCGGACCTTCATGCATGCCTCCATGATCCCACTACGCATAGAATCGGACGTTGTGAGTCCCGGCAGAAACGATCAGACCGCGCAGAGCATCCTCTCCGCAGCGGTGTCGAGCATCGGCAGCGTCGGCATTTCGCGGACCACGATGGAGAACGTCGCGAACCTCGCGGGCATCGGCGTGGCCACCGTCTACCGTCGCTTCAACCGCAAGGACAACCTCGTCCAGCAGGCCATCCGGTACGAGGCCGAGCAACTGCTCAAGACGGTGGAACAGCAGGTCCAGGGCCTGCCCACCGTCGAGGAGGCGTTGACCGAGGGCTTCGTCGCCTTCCTGCGGGAGGCGCACCGTCGGCCCCTGATCCGCGGCATCGGCGACGGCAACGTCGTGGTGGGCCTGCCGATGATCGCGCAGGGCGGCGGCATGCTCATCGAGATCGGCCGCGAGTTCGCCGCGAACATCATCGCCGGCTTCCAGGCCGGCGGAGACCTGCCGGAGTTCGACCCGAAGCCGATCGCCGAGATCTTCGCGCGTGTCGGGCACTCGGTGCTGCTGGCGCCCGACGGGCTGATCAGCTTCGACGATCCCTACACCGCGGGTCGCGTGGTCCGCGAGTGCCTGATGCCCGCGATCGCGGCGCAGGCCGCGGCGGCGGGCGGTGCCCAGGGCACCGCCGGCGATGCTTCGGCGGGCGAGGCCGCGGCGGGCGGCGCGCAGTGATCCGTCCCGCCACCCCGGCCGACGTGCCCGAGATCCTGACCATGATCGCCGAGCTGGCCGCGTACGAGAAGGAGCCGGACTCCGCCGTCGCCACCGCCGAGCAGCTGCACGCCTCGCTCTTCGGGCCCGCGCCCGCGGTCTTCGCGCGCATCGCCGCCGAGCCGGGGCCGGACGGTGCCGAGAGCGTCGTCGGTATGGCCGTCTACTTCCGCACCTTCTCGACCTGGACCGGCACCCACGGCATCTGGCTCGAGGATCTCTACGTCCGGCCCGGCGCCCGCGGGGGCGGCCACGGCAAGAAGCTGCTGGCCGCGCTGGCGCAGGAGTGCCGGGAGAACGGCTACGCGCGACTGGAGTGGACCGTGCTCGACTGGAACGCGCCCGCCATCGGCTTCTACCGCGCGATCGGCGCCGTCTCGATGGACGAGTGGACCACGCAGCGGCTCACCGGCGACGCGCTGGGCGCGCTGGCCGACAGCGCGGAGCCGGGCGCCGCCTGATGGACGTCTTCGAGGCGATCCTGCGCCGCCGCGACGTGCGCAACGAGTTCTCCGGCGAGCGCATCGACGAGGAGCGGCTGCTGCGCATCCTCGACGCGGCGCACCGGGCGCCGAGTGTCGGCAACACCCAGCCCTGGGACTTCGTCGTGGTCCAGGACCCGCAGACGCTGGCGCGCTTCGCCGGGCACGTCGGCGAGTGCCGCGAGGACTTCGCGCGGTCGCTGCCCGAGGACCGCAAGGACACGTTCAACCCCATCGTCATCGAGGGCATCGAGTCCTCCCGGACGGGCGTCGTGGTGACCTACGACCCGACCCGCGGCGGCACCCACATCCTGGGCCGGCACACGATCGACGAGACCGGCCACCTCTCCGTCGCGCTCGCCATCCAGAACCTCTGGCTCGCGGCGACGGCGGAGGGCATCGGGGTCGGCTGGGTCTCCTTCTACCGGGAGCCGTTCCTGCGCGAACTCGTCGGTGTGCCCGAGCACGTGCACATCGTGGCGTGGTTGTGCGTCGGCCCGGTCACGACCCTGCAGACCGTCCCCGACCTGGAGCGATTCGGGTGGCGCGAGCGTCGCCCGTTGGCCGAGGCGATGCACCGGGAGCGCTACCCGGAGGGCGATGTCGGCTCGCATCGTTAGACTCGCATGTAATCAGCGAGGGGACGACGGAGTGAGCATGTTCAACGAGCGCGTCGGCCGGCGCGCGGTCCTGGTCGGCGCCGCCGCGGCGGTGCCGCTGGTGGCCGCCGGCTGCACGATCGGCGATCTGACCGGTAGCGACACGAGCGCGGGTCCGTCGACGCCGCCCAAGGATCCCGCGGAGGTCACCTTCGCGCCGGCCGACGGTGCCCAGGCGATCAGCCCGATCACCCCGGTCACGGTGTCCATCGCCAAGGCCGTCCTCGGCTCGGTCACGCTGACCGACGCGAAGGGCGTGGCCGTCGAGGGCGCGCTGTCGACGGACATGCTGACCTGGAAGTCGTCCCAGCCGCTCGAGTACAACGGCGAGTACACCCTCGTCGCGAAATACGAGACGCTGGGCCAGCAGCGCGAGCAGCGCGCGGTGTTCTCCACGGTCAAGGTCGACGAGACGAACAAGACGGCGCCGTACTTCGAGAACACCGGCGGGATGTCTCTCACCGACGGTGCCGTGTACGGCGTCGGGCAGGTCGCGGTCGTGCACTTCGACGAGCCGATCAAGGACCGGGCCATGGCCCAGAAGCTGCTCAAGGTCACCACCACCCCGGCCCTGGAGGGCGCGTGGATGTGGACCACCGACAAGACCGTGGCGTGGCGGCCCAAGGACTACTACCCGTCGGGCACGAAGGTCGCGATCGAGGTGAACGCCTTCGGCAAGGAGGTCAGCCCCGGACTGTGGGGCGAGAAGGACATCGCCATCTCGTTCTCGATCGGCGAGTCGCACGTCTCCATCGCCGACGACAACACCAAGCAGGTGCAGGTCTTCGTGGGCGGGCAGATGGTGCGCTCGATGCCCACGTCGATGGGGCAGGGCGGCAACGAGGTCGTCAACGGCACGACGCTGCACTTCTGGACCCAACGGGGCATCTACACCGTGATGGACAAGGCGAACCCGGTGGTGATGGACTCGTCCACCTACGGGCTACCGATCAACTCGCGCCTCGGCTACAAGCAGACCATCGGCTGGGCCACCCGGATCAGCAACGACGGCATCTACCTGCACGCGCTCGACAACATCGGCGCGCAGGGCGTGCGCAACGAATCGCACGGCTGCCTCAACCTGAGCCCCGCGAACGCGCAGTGGTTCTTCGGCCTCTCGCAGCCGGGCGACGTGGTGGAGGTCCGCAACACCGGCGGGCCCCCGCTTGAGCAGTGGCAGAACGGCGACTGGTCGGTGCCCTGGGCCACCTGGGTCGCCGGCAGCGCGCTGCCGCCCGGGGAGCAGGGTGACGCCGAGACCACGCCCGCGGCGCCCTCGCCGTCGACGGCGCCCCCGTCGGACGCCCCGGGGGTCGACACCCCCGGCAACTGATCGCGCCCGCGCCGCGGACCGATTCTGAAACCGGCCTCGAATTCGATCAGGATCCACATGCTCCGTCCTGACCGAGTTCGAGGCCGGTTTCGGCGCGGCTCGGCCTACCCGACGACGGCGGGCCGTCGACCGCGCAGGCCGATCGCGGCGGCGCCCAGGCAGGCGGCCGCGACGGCGGCGGCGAACCACGGGAAGATCGTGGCGGTGCTGTACTGCGTGGCGAGGTAGCCGGCGATCACGGTGGGCACGCCCATCGCGAGGTAGCCGAGCAGGTAGTACGCGCTCATCACCTGGCCGCGGGCGTGCGCGGGCGCGACGGAGCCGAGGTGGCGCAGCGAGCCGCCGAACGCGAGGCCGAAAGTGGCGCCGAGCAGGATCGTGTCGAGCGCGATGAGCCAGGTGTGGCCGTAGTTCACGGCGATCACGGCGAGTGCCAGGGAGGCGGCGAGGCCGATGTCGCCGACGATCGCCGTCGGCTTGGCCGGGAACCGCCCGCCGATGAACTGCGAGATCGCCGACGCCAGGGCCATCACGGCCACCAGGCCGCCGGTGAAGATCACCGAGCGGTGCCCGGTCACGTGCTGCACCAGCGCGGGGTAGAGGCTGAGGAAGACGCCGAGCACCGACCACGCGGTGACGATGCCGATGCCGGAGAACCAGAAGTCGGCGGTGATCTCCCCGGGCACACTGGGGCGGCTGAGCCGTACGCGCGCCCCGGTGCGCTCGACGTGCGGCTCGATCAGCGCGATCACGCCGAGCAGGATCGCGATCACCACGACGCCCATCGTCACGAACGGCGTGCGCAGCGGGTGCGGCGCGTACTGGGCGACGGCCGCGGCGCCGAGGGCGGTGGCGGCGATGCCGACGTTGAGCGCGACGCCGGACAACATCCCGTTGCGGGCACCGTCGGAGGGCCGCACGTCGAGCAGGGCCGCGCCGGCGACCACGGTGATCGAGCCGATGGCCGCGCCGTGCAGGAACCGCGCGAGGATCAGCTGCCACTCGGCGCCCGCGAACAGGAACAGCAGCAGCCCGGCGAGGATCGTGACGACCGCAGCCAGCAGCACCGGCTTGCGGCCGACGGCGTCCGAGATCGGCCCGACGGTCAGCGCCGCGCCCAGCGCGCCGATCGCGTAGACCGCGAACACGACGGTGGTCGACAGCGCCGACAGATGCCATTGCTCCTGGTAGAGCGGGTACAGCGGCGACGGGAGGCCGGAGACGCCGAGGGCCAGCGCGAGCAGGGTGAGCAGGAGGGCGAAGGACCAGCGCTGCGGGTGGACATGGGTCGACGGTGCCGTGATCGGCTGCGCCAGGCTCATCCGGACCTCCGGGTGTACGGTGGTGGTTCGACGATCGTCGAACCGATCGCCACAGTACACCCGGTTCGACGAAGATCAAACCGTTATCTCAGGGAACGAGAATCATGACCGACACCGCCACCGTCCCGCTGCACACCGTGCTCAGCGCACTGGCCGACCCGGTGCGGCTGGAGATGGTGCGCCGCCTGCACAGCGAACAGCGGCCCCTGGCCTGTTCGGAGCTCTACGACGGGGTCACCAAGGCGACCGCCAGCCACCACTTCAAGGTGCTGCGCGAGGCAGGCCTCACCCGGCGGGACGATCTGGGCGCGACGGCCCGCCAGCTGCTGCTGATCGACGAGGTGAACGCGGCGTACCCCGGCCTGCTGGAGTCGGTGCTGGGGGCCGCTGAGCGCGAGGCGAGCTCGCGAGGAGCGCCAGCCACAGCGTGAGTGAGAGCACCTGGGTCCGCTGCGCCAGGCCCAGGAGGAGCGCGGGCTCGAGCATCGCCGCCAGCGTCCACGCGGTCGCCAGGAGATGGAGCACGCCCAGGCCGAGGGCGAGCCGCGCACCGTCGAAGCCCGGCGCGCGACCGTCCGCGCCCCACCGGCGCCACACGCCCCATCCGAGCACCGCGACGACACCGCCGAAGCCGGCGATGCCCGACGATACCGCGTGCCCGGCGTGCGTCCACGGCACCTGCCCCGCGCTCTCGCGGGCGGCGCAGGCGGCGTCGGCGGTGGGGGTGCAGGAGAGCGGGAGCAGCGCGTCGCCCATGGTGGCCGCGCCGAGGATCAGCAGGCCGGCGAGCGCGATCAGCGCGAGTCGGTGCACGGGCCGCGCGGCGCGGTGGGCGAGCGCGGCGGCCACGACGAAGGCGGTGCCGGCGAGCAGGTCGGTGGCGCGGAAGAACGCCGCGTTCGGCTGCCCGGTGGCGCCGATCTCGCTGACGTAGGAGTAGAGCGGACTCAGCTCCGATCCGAGCAGCGGCGCGATCAGCCAGGCCGAGTAGAGCACCGTGCCGGCGAGCAGGATCAGGCGGGCGCGGCGCATGGGCCCAGGTTACCGGCGGCGCAGTTCGTGCAGGTAGGCGTTGTAGGCCTCGCGCTCGTCCTCTTCCCGACGGTCCGCTCCCGCCCGCTCGGCGTCGCGCCGCTCGGAGCGGCGCCAGCGCAGCGCGAACAGGCACGTGGTGATCATCGCGATCGGCTCGCCGTAGGACCAGGCGAGCGCGCCGGCGATGGACTGGTCGCGCAGCGGGTCGACGCCCCATTCCGTCGGTGGTGCGGAGAAGAGCGTGACCATCGGCGTGGTCGCCATCATGAGGATCACGCCGATGAACACGTGCAGCGGCATCTCGATGAAGATGTCGAAGAAGCGCATCAGCCAGGAGTCGCGTCCCGGCAGCGGGCCGATCGAGAGGATCGGGATGATGAACAGCAGCCCCGCGCCCAGGAAGAACACTTGCAGCGCGGTGTGCCCGAGCCAGCTACCGCCGATCGCGTCCACCACGCCGCCGAGGTACACGCCGTAGTAGCTCATCAGGAACAGCGGAATGGTGAAGCCCGAGTGCAGCACGATCCGCGGCACCCGGCTGCGCAGCAGCCCGAGCGCGGCGCCGAGCACCACCCGGCCCGGCCCGCGGTGCGGCGTGGCCCGCAGCAGCAGCACACCGGGCGCGCCGCCGACGAGCAGCGGCGGCACCAGGATCGACAGCGTGAGCTGCTGGAACATGAACGCGCTGAACAGGTGCCACGAGTAGGCCTCGATGCGCAGGCCCGTGACGGCCGCCAGCACGACGCAGCCGAGCAGGAAGCTCGCGACGCGCGCGGCCGGCCATCGCCGGCCGCGCCGCCGGACCGTGCGCACGCCGAGCAGGTACACCGCGGCGGCCAGCACGGCCGCCAGCGGCAGCACGGGGAGTGCGGGCGGAGCCCAGCCGAGCATGCCCAGGATCGACGGTGCCTCGACCGGTGGATCTGGAATCAGCACATGCGCATATTACTATATGAAGGATGAACACTCACAAGGTCCTCGTGATCGAGGACGAGCCCGCCCTCGCCCGGCTGACGCAGGAGTACCTCGCCCGCGACGGCTTCGACGTCACGACGGCCGCCGACGGCGAGCGCGGCCTGGCTCTGGCCCGCGCACTCGACCCGGCGGTGATCCTGCTCGACATCGGCCTGCCGCGCCTCGACGGGCTGGAGGTCTGCCGCGCCGTGCGCAGGTTCAGCGACGCCTACGTCATCATGCTCACCGCGCGCGGCGACGAGTACGACAAGATCATCGGCCTCTCCGTCGGCGCGGACGACTACCTGGTCAAGCCGTTCAGCCCGCGCGAGGTCGTGGCCCGGGTCCGCGCCATGCTGCGCCGCCCGCGCATCCGGCGCGACGGTGCCGCCGCGCCCCGCCGGTTCGGCGATCTCACCGTCGACCCGCTGGCCCGCGAGGTCACCGTGGGCGAGCGCGTCATCGACCTCACCGCCACCGAGTTCGACGTGCTCGCCACCCTCGCCCGCAGCCCCAACGTCGCCTTCTCCCGCGGCCGCCTCATCGAGGCCATCTGGGGCGCGGGCTGGGTCGGCGACGAGCGCCTGGTGGACGTGCACGTCGGCCGGGTGCGGCGCAAACTCGGCGACGACGCCGGCGATCCGCGCTACGTGCGCACCGTGCGGGGCGTGGGCTACCGGATGGGGCCGGGGTGAGGGTTCCGCTCGCGCGCGAGCTGCGGGAGGTCGGCATGGGCGGCCGGATCGGCGGGATGCTCATGGCCGTCTCGCTGGGCACCCTCGCGGTGACCGCGATCGTCGACTTCGTGGTCTGGCCGCTGCTCCTGGGCCACCACGTGACCATCTCGGTCAATCTGCTCGCGGTGATCCTCGGATTCGGTTGTGCGCTGGCCTTCTCCGCGGCGGCGAGCGTGTTCATCGCCCGCCGGCTGGGCCGCACGATGTCGCGCCTGGAGCGCGCCGCGCGTCAGGTCGCCGACGGCCGCCCGGGGGTGCGGGTGGCCCCCGTCGCGCTCGGCCGGGAGGCCGACGGGCTCGTCGCGGCGTTCAACGAGATGGCGGTCCAGCTCGAGTACACCGATCAGTCGCGGCGCCGGCTGCTGGCGGACCTCGCGCACGAGATCCGTACGCCGGTCAGCGTTCTGGACGGCTACCTGGAGGCCATCGCCGACGGCGTCGTCGATCCCGACGCCGCCACCCTGACCATGCTGCGCTCCCAGACCACTCGCCTGGCCCGCCTCACCGACGACGTGCTCGCGGTCTCGCACGCCGAGGAGGGCGCCCTGAACCTGCGGCCCGGCGCCGTGGATCTGCCGGAATCGCTCGAGGCGGCGGCCGCGGCGGCGCGCCGCGCGTACGCGGACAAGGGCGTCGATCTGCGTGTGCGCATCGGCCCCGGCGCGCGCCGCGGTCTCCGCGCCGATCAGCAGCGGCTCGATCAGGTGCTGGCGAACCTGCTCTCGAACGCCCTGCGGCACAGCGATCCCGGCGGCACGGTGGAACTGGAGGCCGACGGGCTCCCGCACCGCCGGATCCGGATCGCCGTGGTCGATCACGGCGACGGCATCGCCGCCGAGCACCTGCCGTGGATCTTCGAGCGCTTCTACCGCACCGACGTCGCGCGCGATCGCGACCACGGCGGCAGCGGCGTGGGCCTGACGATCAGCCGGGCCATCGTGACCGCGCACGACGGGCACATGTGGGTCGAATCCGACGGCCCGGGCCGCGGCGCCACGTTCGCCTTCACGCTCCCGGCGCCGTGACGGGCTTTCGCCTCGGGCTTCACGGAACCTTCACGACGTCGCGGCCGGGAGGCCACACGTCGCCGCCACAGTGGTGCCCATGCAGGAGAAACTCAGAGACATAGCGCGTTTCGACGGCCCGTCGTCGATCGTCGTCTTCCTCGTGGCACTACCGCTGTCCCTCGGCATCGCGCTGGCCTCGGGCGCCCCGCTCATGGCCGGGCTCATCGCCGGCGTGGTCGGCGGCATCGTCGGCGGCCTCATGGGCGGCTCACCGCTACTGGTGAGCGGGCCCGCCGCCGGACTGACGGTGGTGGTCGCCGAGCTCATCGCGACCTTCGGCTGGAAGGTCACCACCGCGATCACCGTCGCCGCCGGCCTCGTGCAGATCGGCCTCGGCCTGAGCAGGATCGCCCGTGCGGCGCTGGCGATCTCGCCGGTCGTCGTGCACGCCATGCTCGCCGGCATCGGCGTGACCATCGTGATCCAGCAGGCGCACGTGCTGCTCGGCGGCTCCTCGCGCAGCTCGGTGCTGCAGAACCTCACGGACCTGCCCGCGCGGATCGGCGCGCTGCACTGGCCGGACCTCGCGGTCGGCCTCGTGGTGATCGCGGTGATGGTGATCTGGCCGAAGCTGCCCGCGCAGTGGCGGCGCGTCCCCGGTGCCCTCGTCGCCGTGACCGCCGCGACGGTCCTCTCGCTCGTCGCCGGGATGAACGTCGAGCGGATCCGGTTGAACGGCTCCATCATCGACGCGATCGGGCTGCCCGAGATGCCCACCGGCAACTGGGGTGCGGTCGCCCTCGGCGTGCTCACCGTCGCGCTCATCGCCAGCGTCGAGTCCCTGCTCTCCGCCGTGGCCACCGACCGCATGCACGACGGCCCGAAGACCAAGCTCGACCGCGAGCTCGTCGGCCAGGGCGCCGCCAACACGGTCTCCGGCCTGCTCGGCGGCCTGCCCGTCACCGGCGTCATCGTGCGCAGCGCCACCAACGTCGCCGCCGGCGCGCGCACCCGCTGGTCCGCGGTGCTGCACGGCGTCTGGCTGCTGCTGTTCTCCGTCGCGCTCTCCGGCCTGGTCGAGAAGATCCCGACCTCCGCGCTCGCGGGCCTGCTCATCGTGATCGGCGTCCAGCTGGTGAAGATCTCCCACATCCGCACCGCACGCCGCACCGGGGATCTGCTGGTCTACGCCGTCACCATCGGCGGTGTGCTCTTCCTCAACCTGCTCGAGGGCGTGCTCGCCGGCCTCGTCGTCGCCCTGGTGCTCGTGCTGTGGCGCGTCGCGCGGGCCCACATCGAGGCCGTGGTCGACGGTGCCGGGCGCTGGCACGTCACCGTCGACGGGACGCTGTCCTTCTTCTCCCTGCCGCGCCTGACCCGGGTGCTCGCCACGGTGCCGCCCGAGCAGGACGTCGCGATCGAGCTGACCGTCGACTTCCTCGACCACGCCGCCGCGGAGGAGATCCAGGAGTGGGCGCGGCGCTACCGGGCCGCGGGCGGCACCGTCACCATCGACGACCTCGGTGGCGCGGCCCTCGACGCGGCCGCGACCGTCACGCCCCGTCGGACCACCGAACGCCCGGCCGAGCGCGGGCTGCTGCCCTGGCGCGCGCACGCCCGCGGCGGCCTCGCGGACGGCATCGCCCGCTACCACCGCCGCCACGCGTCGTTGCTCAGCGACGATTTCGATCAGCTCAGCGGAGGCCAGCGACCCGAGGCCCTGTTCCTGACCTGCGCCGACTCGCGCGTGGTGCCGAACGTCATCACCGGCAGCGGCCCGGGTGACCTGTTCACCGTCCGCAACGTGGGCAACCTCGTCCCCGCCCCGGGCACGGACCCGTCGCTGGAGGCGTCCCTGTCCTTCGCCGTGGACCAGCTCGCGGTGCGGCAGATCATCGTGTGCGGGCACTCCGCGTGCGGGGCGATGGGCGTCGCGCTCACCTCGCCGGCGGTGCCCCCGACCATCGAGAGGTGGATCGAGCACGCGGCCCCGTCGACCGAGGCCTTCCGCGCCGGCCACCCCGTGCGGCGCGCCGCCGCCGACCTCGGTTTCGACGACGCGGACCAGCTCTCGCTGGTCAACGTCGCGGTGCAGGTGGCGGCGGTGGCCGAGCACCCGCTGGCGCGGGCCGCGGTGGCCGCGGGCCGGGTCGAGGTGATCGGCCTGTTCTTCGACATCGCGTCCGGCCGAGTGCTGCGCGTGACGGACTCGGCGGTCGTGGAGGCGGAGACCCTCACCCACGCCTAGCGGCCGCCGGCGCGGCGTCGCGGAGCTCACCCTCCGCGGCGCCGCCGCTCTCTTCCCGAAATTCGGGTCCAGCGACGGTCCGCTGCGATTTCCTGCCGCGGACCGTCGCAGAACCCGATTTTCGGGCGGCGACGACCCGGCGGATTGCGACACGATTGTGACGATCATGGGGTCGAACGGAGGACTTCGGGCGACGAGAGGGCAGAATGCTGGTCGTCATGTTCGCAAGTACTCGCCCCTGGACCGCCGCGACGACGGCCGTTGTCACAGCCCTCGCGCTGGCCGGTCTGTACCTCGCGGTGGTCGGCACGGCGACGGGCCAGAGCGTCGATCACGAGCTCATGCGGATGATCTCCGCCGCGTTCGGCGTCGAGAACCCCGTGGAGGGTGCGCTGGGCCGCTACCAGCTGCCGATGCTCGCCGTGGGCGGCGTCGTGGTGGCCGCGGTCGTCGCGAGCCGCAGGTCGAAGACGGTCGCGGTCTCGGCGGTCCTCGTCCTGGTCGGGACGGTCGCCAGCGCCTACGTGCTCAAGGCCCTGCTGGATCGCCCCTCGTTCGGGATCGGTCCGATGCTCAACTCCTTCCCGTCGAACACCGTGGCCGTGGTCGCCGCGCTCGCCGTCATCCTCGTGGGCTCCGCGGCCCGGCCCTACCGGTCGCTGGCCGTGCTGCTGGCCGCACCCGCCGGCTTCGTCGTCTCCGTCCTGGTCGTCGCCCAACAGTGGCACCGCCCCGGCGATGTCCTGGGAGCATGGTTGGTGGCGGCGTTCGCCGCCGCCGTCGTGCGGGTCGGCCAGGCCGCCTGGGCGTGGACGTCGGATGTGGAAGGGAGCCTCACCGGTGGTCAGACTGCTGCTCATCGAGGATGATCCCGCGATCGTCGATGCGCTGGTGCTCTCGCTCGGGCGGCTGGATCACGCCGTCGAGCACCTCACCGCCGCGACGGACGATCTCGAGGAGCGCGTCGGCGCCGTCGACGCCGTGATCCTGGACGTGGGCCTGCCCGGCGAGGACGGCTTCGCCGTGTGCCGGCGCATCCGCCGCTCCAGCGCGGTCCCGATCCTCATGCTCACGGCCCGCTCCGACGACATCGACACCGTCGCGGGGCTCGAGGCCGGCGCCGACGACTACGTGGTCAAGCCCGTCAGCCCGCGGGTGCTGGACGCGCGGATCAAGGCGGCGCTGCGCCGCTCCGCCCCGGCCGCCCCGGCGGAGGAGGAGGCGCCGCCCGTCGACGGTCCGCTGGTGATCGACCGGGCCGGCGCGGAGGTCCTGCGCGACGGTGCTCCGCTGCCGCTCACGCCCACGGAGAAGCGACTGATGTACGCCTTCGCCGATCATCCGGGCCAGGTGCTCAGCCGCGAGCAGCTGCTCGCCATGGCCTGGAACCAGGACTTCCTCGGCGACTCCCGCCTCGTCGACAACGCGATCCTGCGGCTGCGGCCCAAGATCGATCCGCCCGAGGGGGCCAGTCACATCGAGACGGTGCGCGGCTTCGGCTACCGGTTCCGGCCCACGTCATGACGGGGCGGGCGCCCCGGCCCGCGTTCATCGCCGGCCTGCGCAACCGCATCCTCGCGATCGTGGTGATCGTGACCTGCGTGACGGCGGGGGTCACCGGGATCTCGGTCGCGATGGTGGTGCGGGACTGGGTGTACCAGGACGCGCAGGACGCGGTGCTGACCACCTTCCGGCACGACATGGACAACTTCGAGCGGTACCCGATGCGCGAGCCGGGCCTGGGGGCGCCCGGGGCCGACGAGTCGGCGGGCGCCTTTGCGGGGCTGAGCTCGGACTATCTAGTGGAGGTCGACGGGGACGCGGTTCGGCCCGGCATCGGGGTCCGCCCGCAGGACATCCCCCAAGAGATGCGCGCCGACCTGCAGAGGAGACCGACGCTCTACCGCTTCCAGCGACTATCGGGAGGACGGGTTCTGGTCGCGCACAGCGTCTCCCGGCGTGCGACCCCCGGCGATTCGACGATGGTGGTCTACGGCGTGCAGCCGCTCGAGGACGTGGGCCCGCGGTTGAACCGGCTCACGTTGCTGGTGGTGGTCGCCGTGGCGGGCAGCGCCCTGCTCGGCATCCTCGTGGCACTCGTCGTCGCGCGCACCGTGATCCGGCCGCTGAGCCGCATCCAGGCCGTCGCGTCGCGGGTCACCGACGGTGACACCGAGGCCCGCCTGCCCGCGACCGACGTGACGGAGCTGCGCGATCTGACCGAGACGTTCAACTCCATGCTCGACCGGCAGAACGAGTCCATCGACGTGTTGCGCAACCAGGACGCGCGCTCGCGGCGCTTCGTCGGCGACGTCTCGCACGAGCTGCGCAGCCCGCTGGCCGCCCTGGTGCCCGCCGCGGAGGTGTTGCGCGAGGAGGCCGCCGCCCTCGCACCCGGGGACGACCTGCGGCGCGCCTCCGAGTTAGTGGCCACCGAGGTCGAGACACTCGCCGGTCTGGTCGAGGATCTGCTCGAGATGACCCGCCTTGATGCGGGTGCCGCCGAGGTCCGGCGCGCCCCCGTCGAACTGGTCGGCGCGCTGCGGGAGGCCCTGGACGCGCGCGGCTGGGAGTCCGTCGTGCTCGCTGGTGCCCCGCTCACCGTCGAATCCGACCGGCGCCGCGTGGTCGCGGTGGTGACGAACCTCGTGGGCAACGCGATCCGGCACGGCGCGCCGCCGGTCACGGTGACCGTGGCGTCCGCGCCCGACGGTGCCGTCGTCGAGGTGCGCGATCACGGGCCCGGGGTGCCCGCCGGCGACGAGGAGCGCGTGTTCGGCCGGTTCGCCAAGGCGCAGGAGGCGCGCTCGCGCCGCGCGGGCGGGGGCGCTGGGCTGGGACTCGCAATCGCCCGGGACAACGCGCGGCTGCTGGGCGGCGACGTCGACTACCGGCGCGAGGGCGCCACCACCGTCTTCCGGTTGCGGCTCGCCCGGTAAATTCGAGGCATGCGCATCGCGGTGATCGACTCGGGTTTCGGGATGGTCAACTACGCCGACGCCCTCTCCCGCGTGCGCCCCGACACCGAGCTGGTGCTGGCCCGCGACCCCGACAACATGCCCTACGGCCTGCTCGAGCCCGCCCGGATCTCCGAGTGCGTGGTCGCCATGGCCGGCGCCGCGGCGCGCCACGACGTGGATGCGATCATCGTCGCCTGCAACACCGGCTCCATGTACGCCCTGGAGGCGGCGCGCGCCCGGTTCGAGCCCGCGATCCCCGTGGTCGGCGTGGTGCCCGCCATCCGCCCGGCCGGGTCGACGGGGCGCCCCTTCGCGGTCTGGGCCACCGCCGCCGCGACGGTGAGCGACTACCAGACCGCGCTGATCGAGGCCTTCGCCGACCCGGCGCTGGCGCATCGCATCCCCTGCTACGGGCTGGCGGAGGCGATCGATTCCGGCGATCCGCAGCGGGTGACGGCGGCGATCGAGGCCGCGGCCGCCCTGACGCCGCCCGAGATCGAGTCCGTGGTCCTCGGGTGCACCCACTACGGCCTGGTCAGGGAGCCGATCCTGGCAGCGCTGCGGGAGCGGACGGGGCGCGAGGTGGCCGTCTTCGATTCGCCCGAGCCCGTCGCTCGGCAGACGCTGCGCCGGCTCGGGGTGGAGCCGGGCGGACCGTCGGAGCTGGGAGCGGTCGTGGCGGTGCTGGAGTCGGGGCGGCCCGGTGCGCTGCCGTCCGCGCTCGCCGCCTATCCGGCCGGGCAGTTGCTGCTGGAGCGGTGCGGGCGCGGCGCGAAAACGCCGTGACAAATGCGATCGCGATGAGATATATGCATCATCGCAACTCTCCTGTTATCCTGAGGACGCACTGACCGCAGCTGACTCGCTCGCTGCGGTCAGTAGTCATTTGCAGGGCTTTTGATCTAACAAGTTAGCCGAACTTCTCTCAGGTGAAAGCTCAAGCTTCTCAGAGCATGAGATCGTCGGCCGTGACCCGCAGCCCGGGGTCCGTGAGGAGCCCGGAGAACAGCGCGGCGGGTACGGCGAAGTGTTGCGCGGGGCGCACCGTGAGCAGCACCATCGCCCAGGCCGGCTGCACGGATTCGAGGCCGCTGCGCGGACGCGTGGGGACGACGAAGGCCGCCCCGACGCGATCGTCGGAGCGGCCCTGTCGAGCCCGCGGGGCCTACTGGAAGTCGACGAAGAACGGGAACTGCGCCGTCATGCGCGCCGGGTTGGGCGCGATGCCCGTGCCCAGCGCCGAGTTGGTGACGTAGCAGAGCGCGTTGTCCATGACGTTGTCGGTGAGCGCACGCCCGTTGATACCCGCGAAGTCGAACGAGGCGACCGAGCCGATGACGTACGGGAGCGTGGTGGCGTCGAAGAACTCCAGCAGGCGGTCGGCGTAGGCCTCGGGGTTGCGGGAGGACTTCGCCAGCGTGACGTACTGGATGATCTGCTTGCGCGCGGCGGCGAGCGCCTCCGCGCTGTCGTTCGACGGGGTCGACCGGTTGTAGGCGTCCTTCGTCTCCGCGTCGGGGAGGAAGATGTGCGTGAACAGGGGGATGCCCCAGCGGTTGACCTGCTGCTCCGGGGCGTGGCCGTACAGCGAGACCGTGGCCCAGCTGTTGACCCGCACGCCCTCGCCCAGTAGCGAGTTCGGCACCTCGAGCACGATCGACGCCACGGAGCGGCCGTCGAAGCCGTTCACCTTGTGCTCGAACGCCTCGGGCGCGTACTCGCCGCGGGCGAAGGCGTCCCGGAAGGTGTCGAGAGCCTTGTTGTCTCCGCCGAAGGCGTCGAAGCTGACGGCCGCGTACGCGCGCACGCCGTGCTCGCCGGTGACGGTCTCGCCGGTCAGGCCCGTGGCGAGCAGCGTGCCGTCGGCGCCCTTGATCGCGTCCTCGCCGGTGGCCATGACGACCTCGAGCTGCTGCGCGTGGCCGTTGCCGCGGTCGACGTGCACGGTCTCACCGAACCGGAACTTGAAGGGTCACGTTCTCGACGTGATCGCCGTCGGTGTCGAACCGGAAGGCGTAGAGGCCCTCGTCGCGGAACGGCGCCGTGGCGAACTTCTCCGCGGCCACGGGGTTGACGGCCATCGCCATGACGGTGGTGTCGGGCCCGCCCTCGAACAGGTAGTAGTCCGTGATGTTGAGGCGGGGATCCTCTTCGGCGCTGGGGATATCGAAATGGTGCGACATTCACATTCCTTCAGGTAGATGCGGGGTGATCGCAGCCGGGCAGCGACGATCGCGTCGAGCGAACACGAACGGGATCAGCGGAGGGTGAGCGCGGCGACGCCGGTCAAGCGGCACCGCCACGTGCCCTCCCGCTGGACGAGCACGGTCAGCACCGAACCGCAGGAGCGGCACCGGATCACCATGCCCATCGGCGAGGCGTAGACCACCGCGACGCAGAAGGGGTCGGTCTTCGCGCATTCAGCGCACTCGGCCAGCGCGGCCGAGACGTCGATACCGAAGACCTCGGCCAGCGGGCCGGTCGCGACATTGCCGTCGAGTGCTGTTACCACGTCACTTGCCTCCGAATCGTTCGGTACGGATCGACTGCGCCGGGTAGCCGAGGCTCGTGGCCCAGTTCGCGACGGTCTCGACGAAGACCGTCGGGCCGCAGATGTAGAGGGCGCCCGACTCCGCCGGGGGCACGACGAGCTCGGCGAACTCGTCCTGCGTCAGCCGGCCCGCGGGCCGCCCCGCCGAGTCCTCGCGGGTGTGGATCACCCGGACGTCGGTGTGCCGCAGCGCCTGCAGCTCGGCGTCGAACATCACGTCCTGCGCCGTCCGCACCGAGTACAGCAGCCGCACCGGGTTCGGGTTCTCCGCCTGCTCGTTGGCCTCGGCCATCGGGAACAGGGGGACCACGCCGGAGCCGCCGGCGATGAGCTGCACCGGGCCCTCGTGCTTGTCGGGCCGCCAGATGAAGTACCGCCCCAGCGGGCCCTGGATCTCGACCTCGTCGCCCACGGCGAGGTCCTGGACCAGGTACGGCGAGACCTCGCCGTCGGGGACCTCGGCGACGGCCAGCACCACGCGCGGCTCGGGGCCGTACGACGCGAGCGAATAGGAGCGGGTGGCCTGGTAGCCGTCCGGCGCCGTCAGCCTCAGGTCGGCGTGGGCGCCCGCCTCGTTGCCGGGCCAGGTGGGCACGTCGAAGACCAGCCGGCGGGAGGTGGCCGATTCGGGACGGGCCTCGACCAGGCGGGCGCGGTGCCAGCCGGCGTGGGGCGGCTTCTTGCGGCGCAGGGTGCTCGACGGTGCGCTCATGCGTAGCGCTCCTCGAGGAACGGATCACCGTGCAGGTGGTAGCCGTTCTGCTCCCAGAATCCGGGATCGTTGTCGTCCATCAGCTGCAGGGTGCGCACCCACTTGGCGCTCTTCCAGAAGTACAGGTGCGGCACCAGGAGACGGGCGGGGCCGCCGTGCTCGGGATCGAGCGGCTCGCCCTCCGCCTCGGTGGCGATCCAGGCCTGACCGTCGAGCAGCTCGTCGAGCGCGAGGTTGGTGGTGTAGCCGTCGTACGAGTGGGCCATGACGTAGTCGTTCGTCGTCTCGATGTCGGCGAACAGCGCATCGAGCGGGACACCGCGCCACGGCATCTCGAGCTTGCTCCAGTGGGTCACGCAGTGGATGTCGGTGGTGATGTCCTCGACCCCGAGGTCCTGCAGGCCCTGCCAGTCCCAGCTGTGCTTCTCACCCGTCTCGGTGATGATGGTCAGGCTCCACCGGTCGGTGCTGACCTGCGGGGTGGGGCCGACCGAGAGGACGGGCCAGTCGTAGGCCAGACGTTGTCCGGGCGGGAGGGACGGATCGACCCTCCGTCGCTGGCCGAACCCCTTGTTCACGATCGCCATGTCTCCACGCCCACCTGTTGTCGCCGACTTTTGCGCAAGCATAACCCGCGACGCGGGCCCTCGAACCGCGGATGCGCAGCTTGGCCACGGGAGAGCGACGGCCGTCGTGACCGGGCCGTCCGCCGCGTCCGGATCGGTCGGCGCCCGGACGCGGCGGAGGCGGACCGTCAGGCCGCGAGGTCCCGGCGGGACTCCGAGAACGCGGCCGCGATCAGGCCCACGGCGGCGATCGCGAGCAGGACGAGGGTGGCGGCCGTGAAGACGGTCGCGCCCGGCTGCGTCGCGACGTGCTCGAACGGCGAGGCGTCGGCCACCCAGTCGGGAAGCCCGAGCACATCGGCGACCATGGTCATCACGCACAGCGCCAGGACCACCCAGCCCACGGACGCCCAGCGCGCCGAGATCGCGCCCGCGAGGGCGGCGATCGCGGTGATCACCCACACCGCGGGCAGGGCGGCGAGTGCGGGCACGATCAGCTGACGCCCGGCCGTGAGCGAGACACCCACGCCCAGAGCGAGACTCACCAGCGCGGTCGCGATCACGGCCGCCGTGAGGTGCGAGACGTACCAGCGCAGGCGCGGCACGGGGCCCGAGAGCAGGTACTCCGCGTGGCCCGAGGTCTCCTCGGAGCAGGCGGTGTTGACGATGGAGATGCCCAGCGCCGCGACGGCGAGGCCCATGATCGAGAACTCGGCGCCGAAGAAGATGTCGAGCAGGGTCGAGCCGGAGCCGCCGAGGCGCTCGAGCATGTCGCGGGTGCCGGCGTTCCCGGCCAGCGAGTCGATCGCGCTGCCCATGCCGCCGAAGGCGAGGCCCACCGCGAGCATGCCGGCGCTCCAGCCGATCAGCTGGCCGCGGTGCAGCCGCCAGGTGAGGGCCTCCACGGAACCCAGGAACGCGCTGCCGCGCTCCCGGCCGCGGCCGACGGGGATCATCCCGGCGCCCAGATCGCGCTGCGCGGCGATCCGCAGTGCCGCGACGGTAAGCACCGCCGCCGCCACGAGGAGGAGCAGGATCGGCCACGCGCGGTCGCCGGCGTACGGGCGGATCTGCTGCGCCCAGCCGAGCGGCGAGAGCCACGACGCCCATCCGGGTTCGGCGGGCGTGCCGTCGCTGCGGATCGACGAGACGTCCCCGGCGGCGCGGAGCAGGTAGGCGGCGCCGAGGCCCACGGCGAACAGGCCGCGGGCGGCGCGCGCCCCCTCGGTGACCTGGGCGCACAGCAGCGCGAACGCGGCGAAGACGATGCCGGTGAAGGCCCACAGCGCGCCGAAGAGCATGCTGCCCTTGGCCTCCGCGCCCATGCCGACGAGCACCAGCGCGCTCAGCACGCCGATCGCGAGGCTGAGCACCGTCGACTCGATGAGAGCCGCGAGCGGGGGAGCGGTGCGGTCGATCGCGGAGGCGCCCAGCATCTCCCGACGGCCGGACTCCTCGTCGGCACGGGTGTGGCGGATCACCAGCAGGCCGGTCAGCAGGCCGAGCGCGGCCGCCATCATGACGACCATCTTGATCATGCCCACGGCGCCGGTGGTGGCGGCGTAGACGGGGCCGAACAGTGCGACCAGAGAAGGGTTCTCGCTGGCGGCGCGCGCCGCGGACTCGAGCGCCGCCGGATCGGCGTAGTTGGTCTCGGCGGTGGAGTAGGCGGAGGCGGCCATGGCGACGTAGAGCAGCAGCCAGACCACCAACTGGATCCGGTCGCGCCGCAGCACGAGCCGGAGGGTGGCGCCGAGGCCGGTCATCGCGCGGCCCCCGCGGTGTCGTAGTGCCGCAGGAAGAGCTCCTCCAGCGTGGGCGGGCGGCTGGTCAGCGACGTGGGGCCGGCGGCGGCGAGCTCGGTGAGCACCCGGGCGAGGTCGGAGGCCTCGACGCTGAACGAGAGCCGGTCACCGTCGGCCTGCAGATCGTGCACGCCCGCGCTGCCCGCGAGATCGACTGCGCGCGAGAGCGTCGCCTCCACGCGGGTGCGCGAGAGGTGGCGCAGCGAGTCCAGCGAGCCGGTCTCGACCGTGGCGCCGTCCTTGATGATGGTGACGGTGTCGGCGACGCGGTCCACCTCGGCGAGGATGTGGCTCGAGAGCAGGATCGAGGTGCCCTCGGCCTTCGCCTCGGCGAGGCACTGCGTGAACACCTCCTCCATGAGCGGATCGAGGCCGGAGGTCGGCTCGTCGAGGATCATGAGCTCGGCGCGGGCGGCGAGGGCGGCGACCAGCGCGACCTTCTGCCGGTTGCCCTTGGAGTAGGTGCGGCCCTTCTTCCGCGGGTCGAGGTCGAACCGCTCGATGAGTTCCGCCCGGCGCGCCTCGTCGAGGCCGCCCCGCAGCCGGCCCATGAGATCGATGATCTCGCCGCCGGAGAGGTTCGGCCAGAGGTTCACATCGCCGGGGACGTAGGCGAGGCGGCGGTGCAGCTCGGGCGCCTCGGCCCACGGGTCGCCGCCCAGTAGCTCGACGGTGCCCGATGTCTTGCGGAGCAGGCCGAGCAGGATGCGCATGGTGGTGGACTTGCCGGCGCCGTTGGGGCCGAGGAAGGCGTGTACCTCGCCCGGGGCCACGTGCAGATCGAGTCCGTTGAGTGCGTGTGCGCTGCCGAAGGTCTTGGTGAGGCCCTCGACGCGGATGACGTCGGTTGTCATGGCGATGACGCTATACCCGTTTCACAAATTTGTGAAGTATCCGAATTCTAGCTATGGTGACCTGCATGGATGCGCCGAACTTCGTGGAGAACATGGCAGCCGCGTTCGTGGACGCGGGCATGCAGCGCATGGCTTCCCGCGTCTTCGCCGCGGTGCTGGCCTCGCCGGAGGCGGCCCTGACCCCGTCCCAGATCGGTGCCCAGCTCCAGGTCTCGGCGGGTGCGGTCTCGGGCGCGGTCGGCTACTTGGAGCAGACGGGCATGATCCGCCGCACCCACGTCCCCGGTTCCCGGCACAGCCTGATCACGCTCGGTGACGACATCTGGTACGAGGCCTTCGCCTCGCGCAACCCGATTCTCGAGCGCTGGCGCGACCTGGCCGCCGAGGGCATCGACGAGCTCCCCGACGACGGTCCCGCCGCCGAGCGCCTGTCCGTGATGCGCGACTTCTTCGCGTTCATGATCACCGAGCTCCCCGAGCTGATGGAGCGCTGGCGGCAGGTCCGCCTGGACAAGCACGGGCACTGAGCCCGGGGCCGTATTCGGGCATCGCGGACGGCGCGGACCGGCGCCGCGCCGGACCGCGGCCGGGGCGGGATACTGGGTGCGGCGCACGCCCGTTCCCGCACGAAGGAGTCCTCCATGACCGCACCCACCCCGCCCGGCGGCACGTTCGACCTCGGCGGCGACCTCACGGTCACCCGGTTCGGTTACGGCGCCATGCAACTCGCGGGCCCGCACGTCTTCGGCCCACCCGCCGACCGCGATGCGGCGATCGCCGTGCTGCGCGAGGTGATCGGCCAGGGCATCACGCACATCGACACCAGCGACTACTACGGCCCCTTCGTCACCAACGAGATCATCCGGGAGGCGCTGCACCCGTACCCGGAGTCGCTGCGCATCGTCACCAAGGTCGGCGCCCGGCGCGACGACACCGGCGGCTGGCCGCCGGCCCTCGAGCCCGACGACCTGCGCCGCGCCGTGGACGAGAACCTCGAGCGTCTCGGCCTCGACGTGATCGACGTGGTGAACCTGCGCGTCGGCGACTTCGACACCCCCAGCCCCGGTTCGATCGCGGCGCCGTTCACCGTGCTCGCCGAGCTGCAACAGCAGGGCCTGATCCGGCACCTCGGCGTGAGCACCGTGACCGCGGAGCAGGTCGCCGAGGCGCAGTCGATCGCGCCCGTGGCGTGCGTGCAGAACTTCTACAACATCGCCCACCGCGTCGACGACGAGCTGGTGGATTCCCTCGCCGCGCAGGGCATCGCGTACGTGCCGTACTTCCCGCTCGGCGGCTTCAGCCCGCTGCAGTCGGAGGCGCTCGACGCCGTCGCCGCCCGGCTCGGCGCCACCCCGATGGCCGTCGCCCTCGCCTGGCTGCTGCAGCGCTCGCCGAACATCCTGCTGATCCCGGGCACCTCGTCGATCGCGCACCTGCGCGAGAACATCGCCGGCGCGGCGCTGGAGCTGCCCGAGGACGCCCTTGCCGAGCTCGACGCCATCGGCGCCCCGTGACTTGTGTGCGATCGTGACCGCTGAGCGGACACGATCGCGCACGGGCCGTCAGTAGTTCCGCGGCCCGGTCTCGTAGTGCCCGCCGGCGACGAGCCGGGTGACCGCCACGATCGCGATCGGCGTGACGCACAGGATGGCGATCAGCACGTAGAGCTGCATGATCGCCGCGGACAGCGGCGAGGCGCCGCCGAGCACCATGCCCACGAACGCGCCCGGGATGGTCACCAGCCCGACGGTGCGCGTCTGGTCCAACGCCGGCAGCAGGGCGGTCGCGGCGGCGTCGCGCGCCAGCTCCAACCGCACGAACACCGGGTCGAGGCCGAGCGCGAGGCCCGCCTCCAACTCACCCCGGCGCGTCGTCAGCTCCTCGAGTGCGCGCTTACCGGCCAGCCCCGCACCCGCCATCGCCGCGCCGATCGCGCTGCCCGCCACCGGGATCACGGCGATGCCGCGGGCGGGCAGCACGCCGGCGGCGATGAGCGCCACGGCCAGCACGGCGGCCGGTCCGGCGACCACGGCCGTCGTCGCCGCCAGCTCGGTTCCCCGCGGCCGCCGGCCCACGATGCGCCGCGCCGCCGTCCACCCCGCCGTCGCGCCCATGACGAGCACGAACGCCGCGGTGAACCACAGGCTGCGCACGATCAGGCTCAGTGCCATCCCGAGCACCGCCAGCTGCACCACCGCCCGCGCCGTGGCGCCCAGGATCGCGGGCCCGTACCCGGTGCGGCCGAGCCACGCCACGGCGGCGCCCGTGAGGGCGAGCGCGACGAGGGCGACGACGAGGCCCGGCCCCACCGCCAGCAGCCCGTTCTGATCGCTTCCGGTCACGTCGTGGAAACCTAGCCGAAACCCGCCGCCGCCGAGACCCGTCCGCGGCATCGTCGCAGGTCGCAGCCGGTAAGGTTCACCTTTCATTTGGTGATCCGAGGTGGGGAAACTACAGTTTTCGGTACAGCCAACGATGCCTGAGGTGATCTGCCGTCCCCGATCACCGAACCTTGAAGAACCCGTTCCGCCGTGAGGCGCTGCGTCTAAGGCAGGTATTCGATGAGCCGATTCGTCCCCCCGGGCCCCCAGGGCCTGTACCACCCCGCGAACGAGCACGACGCCTGTGGCGTCGCCTTCGTGGTGGACATGCACGGACGCAAGTCCCGGGACATCGTCGAGAAGGCCATCACCGCCCTGGTCAACCTCGAGCACCGCGGTGCCGCGGGCGCCGAGCCCAACACCGGCGACGGTGCCGGCATCCTGATCCAGGTCCCGGACCGCTTCTTCCGCGAGGTCGTCGACTTCGAGCTGCCGCACCAGGGCGCCTACGCCACCGGCATCGCCTTCCTCCCGCAGGCCGCGGCCGAGGCGACCAAGGCCGCCGAGGGCGTCGAGCGCATCGTCGTCGAGGAGGGCCTGACGGTCCTCGGCTGGCGCGATCAGCCCACCGACGACGGCTCGCTGGGCGCGCTCGCGCGCGACGCCATGCCCACCATGCGCCAGGTCTTCATCGCCGGAACGGATTCCGACGGTGCGCCGCTCTCCGGCATGGACCTCGAGCGCCGCTGCTTCGTGATCCGCAAGCGGGTCGAGCGCGAGCTCGGCACCGACGGTGCCGGCGCGGGCTCGCAGGGCCAGGAGTCGGTGTACTTCCCGTCGCTGTCCGGCCAGACCTTCGTCTACAAGGGCATGCTGACCACCCCGCAGCTGCGCGGCTTCTTCGTGGACCTGCAGGACGAGCGGGTGGAATCCGCCCTGGCCCTGGTGCACTCGCGCTTCTCCACCAACACCTTCCCGAGCTGGCCGCTGGCACACCCGTTCCGCTACCTGGCGCACAACGGCGAGATCAACACCGCCCGCGGCAACCGCAACTGGATGCGCGCCCGCGAGGCGCTGCTCGACGTCTCGGCGTTCGGCGAGGACGCCGTCGACAAGATCTTCCCGATCTGCACCGAGGGCGGCTCGGACACCGCGCGCTTCGACGAGGTGCTCGAGCTGCTCACCCTCACCGGCCGCAGCCTGCCGCACGCCGTGATGATGATGATCCCCGAGGCGTGGGAGCGGCACCAGGACATGGACCCCGACCGCCGCGCGTTCTACGAGTACCACTCGAACCAGATGGAGCCCTGGGACGGCCCCGCCGCCCTGATCTTCACCGACGGCACCCAGGTCGGCGCCACCCTCGACCGCAACGGCCTGCGCCCCGGCCGCTACTGGGTCACCGACGACGGCCTCGTCGTCCTCGGCTCCGAGGTGGGCGTGCTCGACATCGACCACTCCGAGGTGGTCTACAAGACCCGCCTGCAGCCCGGCCGCATGTTCCTCGTCGACACCGCCGAGGGGCGCATCGTCTCCGACGAGGAGATCAAGGGCGAGCTCGCCGCCGCCGAGCCCTACCAGGAGTGGCTCGACGAGGGCCTGCTGCGCCTGAAGGACCTGCCGGACCGCCCGCACACCGTGATGGCGCACGACCGGGTCACCCAGCGGCAGCAGATGTTCGGCTACACCACCGAAGAGCTGGACGTCCTGCTCACCCCGATGGGCCAGACCGGCGCCGAGCCTCTCGGCGCGATGGGCAGCGACACTCCGATCGCCGTGCTCAGCGAGCGGCCGCGTCTGCTGTTCGACTACTTCGTGCAGCAGTTCGCCCAGGTGACCAACCCGCCGCTCGACGCGATCCGCGAAGAGGTCGTCACCGCGCTCGGCGGCACCATCGGCAGCGAGTCCGACCTGCTCAACCCGTCGGCCATCAGCTGCCGCCAGATCCACCTCGAGCAGCCGATCCTCAACAACGACGAGCTGCAGAAGCTGGTCAAGGTCAACGACGACGGCACCCTGCCCGAGTTCCGCTCCGTGGTGATCCCGGGCCTGTACCACGTCGCCGAGGGCGGCAAGGGCCTGCGCGAGGCGCTCGACACCGTGCGCACCCAGGTCTCCGAGGCCATCGCCGCGGGCGCGCGTTTCATCGTGCTGTCCGACCGCGACTCCGGGCGGGACCGCGCCCCGATCCCGTCCCTGCTGCTGACTTCCGCGGTGCACCACCACCTGGTGCGCGAGCGCACCCGGACCAAGGTCGGGCTCATCGTGGAGTCCGGCGACGCCCGCGAAGTGCACCACATCGCCGCGCTGGTCGGCTACGGCGCCGCCGCGGTCAACCCGTACATGGCCTTCGCCACCATCGAGGACATGCACCTGCGCGGCGAGCTCAACGGCACCCCGCTGGAGAAGCTCAACGCCAACTACGTCAAGGCCGCCGGCAAGGGCGTGCTGAAGATCATGTCCAAGATGGGCATCTCCACGGTCGCCTCGTACCGCGGCGCGCAGCTGTTCCAGGTGATCGGCCTCGCGCAGGACGTGGTCGACGAGTTCTTCACCGGCCTGCAGAGCCAGCTCGACGGCATCGGCCTCGACGAGATCGCCGCCGACGTCGCCGCGCGGCACAAGCGCGCCATGAACGACCGCCCCGAGGAGCTGGCGCACCGCGAGCTCGAGGTGGGCGGCGAGTACCAGTGGCGCCGCGAAGGCCCGCCGCACCTGTTCAACCCGGAATCCGTCTTCCGCCTGCAGCATTCCACCCGCTCCCGCCGCTACGACGTGTTCAAGGAGTACACGAAGGCGGTGGACGACCAGAGCGCGCGGCTCGCGTCGCTGCGCGGCCTGTTCCGGTTCGTCAGCGATCGCCCGTCGATCCCGATCGACGAGGTCGAGCCGGTCAGCTCGATCGTCAAGCGGTTCATGACCGGCGCGATGAGCTACGGCTCCATCTCCCGGGAGGCGCACGAGACCCTCGCGATCGCCATGAACCGCCTGGGCGGTCGCTCGAACTCCGGTGAGGGCGGCGAGGATCCGCGGCGCTTCACGCCCGACGAGAACGGCGACTTCCGCCGCTCGTCGATCAAGCAGGTCGCCTCGGGCCGCTTCGGTGTGACCAGCGAGTACCTCACCTTCGCCAAGGACATCCAGATCAAGATGGCGCAGGGCGCCAAGCCCGGCGAGGGCGGGCAGCTGCCCCCGGAGAAGGTGTACCCGTGGATCGCCAAGACCCGGCACTCCACCCCGGGCGTCGGGCTGATCTCCCCGCCGCCGCACCACGACATCTACTCGATCGAGGACCTGGCCCAGCTGATCCACGACGCGAAGTGCGCCAACCCGTCGGCCCGCGTGCACGTGAAGCTGGTCTCCCGCTTCGGGGTGGGCACGGTCGCCACTGGCGTGTCCAAGGCGCTCAGCGACGTCGTGCTGATCTCCGGGCACGACGGCGGCACCGGCGCCTCGCCGATGAACTCGCTCAAGCACGCCGGCACCCCGTGGGAGATCGGCCTGGCCGAAGCGCAGCAGACGCTGATCCTCAACGGGCTGCGCGACCGCGTCACCGTGCAGGTCGACGGCCAGCTGAAGACCGGCCGCGACGTGCTGATCGGTGCGCTGCTCGGGGCCGAGGAGTTCGGCTTCGCGACGGCACCCCTGGTGGTCAGCGGCTGCATCATGATGCGCGTCTGCCACCTCGACACCTGCCCGGTGGGCGTCGCGACCCAGAACCCCACGCTGCGCGAACGCTTCACGGGCAAGCCGGAGTTCGTGGTGAACTTCATGGAGTTCATCGCCGAAGAGGTGCGCGAACTGCTCGCCGCGCTCGGCTTCCGCACCCTGCAGGAGGCCGTCGGTCAGTCGCAGATCCTCGACACCACCGACGCGCAGGCCCACTGGTCCGGCGCGAAGGCCGGCAAGCTCGACCTCTCGCCGATCCTGGCGCAGGTCGACTCGCCGTTCATGAAGCAGGACCCGTTCTGCAGCCAGCCGCAGGACCACGGCCTCGACAAGGCGCTGGACCAGCAGCTGATCTCGCAGGCGCGGGTGGCCGTGGACACCGGCGCGCCGGTGAGCATCGAGACGCCGATCTCCAACGTCAACCGCACCGTGGGCACGATGCTCGGCCACGAGGTGACCAAGGCGCACGGCGCCGACGGCCTCCCCGAGGACACCATCGACATCACCTTCAAGGGCAGCGCGGGCAACAGCTTCGGCGCGTTCGTGCCGCGCGGCATCACGCTGCGGCTCGAGGGCGACGCGAACGACTACGTCGGCAAGGGCCTGTCCGGCGGCCAGATCATCGTCCGCCCGGCGCGCAACGCTCCGGCCGAGTTCGTCGCCGAGGAGAACATCATCGCCGGCAACGTGATCCTGTTCGGCGCCACCGCCGGCGAGGTGTACCTGGCCGGCAAGGCGGGCGAGCGCTTCGCGGTGCGCAACTCGGGCGCCGTCGCGGTGGTCGAGGGCGTGGGCGATCACGGCTGCGAGTACATGACCGGCGGCCGCGTCGTCGTCCTCGGCGACACGGGCCGCAACTTCGGCGCCGGCATGTCCGGCGGCGTGGCCTACGTCTACAACGCCGATGGCCGGTTCGAGCGCGACCTCAACACCGAACTGGTGGAGCTGGAGTCGCTCGACGAGTCCGATCTCGAGTTCGTTCACAGCGCCGTGACGAAGCACTACGACTACACGGGCTCCGCGATCGCGGAGCGCGTGCTGGCCAACTGGCCGCGGGAGCGCCAGCTCTTCGCCAAGGTGATGCCGCGCGACTACAAGCGCGTCCTCACCGCCATCAAGCGCGCCGAACTCGACGGCCGCAACATCGACGACGCAGTGATGGAGGCCGCTCGTGGCTGATCCGCAAGGCTTTCTGAAGAACAACTCGCGCGAGCTGCCGGTCCGCCGGCCGGTTCCGCTGCGGCTCCTGGACTGGAACGAGGTCTACAAGCCGTTCGACGGGACCACCCTGCGCAAGCAGGCCACCCGGTGCATGGACTGCGGCGTGCCGTTCTGCCACAACGGCTGCCCGCTGGGCAACCTGATCCCCGAGTGGAACACGCTGGCGTACAAGGACCGCTGGCACGACGGCATCGAGCGGCTGCACGCGACGAACAACTTCCCGGAGCTGACCGGCAAGCTGTGCCCGGCCCCCTGCGAGGCCTCCTGCGTGCTGGGCATCAACCAGCCCGCGGTGACGATCAAGCAGGTCGAGGTCGAGCTCATCGACAAGGCCTTCGACGAGGGCTGGGTCTCGCCGCAGCACCCGACCAAGCTGACCGGCAAGAAGATCGCCGTCGTCGGCTCGGGGCCGGCCGGCCTGGCCGCCGCCCAGCAGCTGACCCGCGCAGGGCACACCGTGGCGGTGTACGAGCGCGACGAGGCCATCGGCGGGCTGCTGCGCTTCGGCATCCCGGATTTCAAGCTGGAAAAGCAGGTCATCGACCGCCGTCTCGCCCAGATGAACGCCGAGGGCACCGTCTTCAAGACCGGCGTCAACGTCGGCGTCGACGTGACCGTCGAACAGCTCCGCGAGGACTTCGACGCGGTGGTGCTCGCCACCGGCGCCACCGTCTGGCGCGACCTGCCGATCCCCGGCCGCGAGCTCGGCGGCATCCACCAGGCGATGGAGTTCCTGCCCTGGGCCAACCGCGCGGCCGTGGGCGACGACGTCGTCGACGAGAACGGCCTGCCGCCGCTGCACGCCAAGGACAAGAAGGTCGTCATCATCGGCGGCGGCGACACCGGGGCCGACTGCCTCGGCACCGCGCTGCGCCAGGGCGCGGCCAGCGTGCACCAGTTCGAGATCATGCCCACCCCGCCGCGCGAGCGCGCCGAGTCGACCCCGTGGCCGACCTACCCGCTCATGTACCGCATCAGCTCGGCCCACGAGGAGGGCGGCGAGCGCGTCTTCTCCGTGAGCACCGAGGAGTTCATCGGCGAGGACGGCAAGGTCACCGGCCTCAAGGCCTACGAGGTGAAGATGGAGGGCGGCAAGTTCGAGAAGGTCGAGGGCACCGACTTCACCCTCGAGGCCGACCTGGTGCTGCTGGCCATGGGCTTCGTCGGCCCGCAGCGCGACGACCTGCTCGACAAGCTCGGCGTCGAGTACAGCGATCGCGGCAACGTCGCGCGCGGCGACGACTTCCAGTCGACCGTTCCCGGCGTGTTCGTCGCCGGCGACGCCGGCCGCGGTCAGTCGCTCATCGTGTGGGCGATCGCGGAGGGCCGCAGCGCCGCGGCCGCCGTCGACCGGTTCCTCATGGGCGACACCGCGCTGCCCGCGCCGATCGTCCCCACCACCGCCCCGCAGCGGTAACCCGGCGGCGCACCGTCGGACGGGAAAGGCCGGCTCCCTCGCGGGAGCCGGCCTTTCGTCGTCGAGCAGGGTTACTTGCCCTTGAGCAGGCCGCCCAGGATGCTGCCGATCACGGAGCCGGCGGCGTTGCCACCGGCCTGCTGGTTGCCGCCGCCGAGCATGTTGCCCAGGATGCTGCCCAGCACGTCGCCGCCCTGCTGCTGCGGTGCAGGGGCCGGGGCCTGCTCCTGCTGCGGTGCGGCCGCGCCGCCGCTCGTGAGCTTCTTCATGACGAAGCTGATCACGATGGGCGCGAGGATCGGGAGCAGCTGCTTGACCAGGCCGTCGGTGACGCCCGAGGACAGCGGCGCGGCGGCAGCGGCGGCCACGTCGTCGGTCTTCTCGCCGAAGAGGTTGGCCACGATCTGCTGGCCGTCGCCGTTGTCGGCGGCGTCGATGAGCTGCGGCTTCGGCTCGGCGGTGTCCTGCGCCTGCAGTCCGGCCAGCAGGGTCGGCACCGTCTGGTTGACGGCCTCCGAGGCGACGTCCTCCGAGACGCCGAGCTGGGCCGCGATGTCGGCGAGCGGGATGGACTTGATCAGATCGTCGAGATCGGACACGGTTCTCCTTGGAGGATGTGAGGACGCAAAGCGGAAGCGAACCACCACAGCGTAGCCGCAGCGTACGAGCCTGCTCGCCGGAACCCGGATGTGAGGCGCGACACGCGGCGGGCGATAACGGTGGACCGCGGCGACGGGAAGGAATACAGTATCTGTAACCACCTGTTCCGCATTGAGATCGCACCGGAGACCGTCGTGAAGCTGCACCGTCGCACCACCCTGCTGGGCTCGAAGGCGATCTCCCGACTGCGGAATCGCCGCCTCACGCGGATGCTCACCGAGGACGGCGAGCGCCTCGTCACGGCGTCGGATCTGCGGGCTCTTCGCGCGGGTTAGTCGCGTCCAGGATCAGCGCCGCGACCTGCGCGGGCTGATCGACCATGGCCTGGTGCCCGCTCGGCGCGATCACCGCGTAGCGCGCGTGCAGCAGCTCGGCCAGCTCCTCCTGCTGCGCGAGCCACCGCGTCGCCCACGGCGTGCGGTTGCCGGCGAACGCCGCGGCCACCGTCCAGGGCGCGTCCGACAGGGGCGTCCGCTCCCGGAGGTCCGCCAGTTCGTGCGCCAGCACCGGGTAGCGCCCGTTCTCCAGGAAGGCGGCCCGGAAGTAGGCCTCCGACTTCAGGATCTCGGCGTACTCGGCGGGTGGCGAGCCCGCGCCCAGCATCCGGTGCACCAGCGGGCCGAACAGGTTCATGCGCACGGCGGCGGCCGCATCGGCGGAGAGCAGCAGCGCGGTGTCGCGCAGATCGCCCGGGACCACCCACCTCGGCGCGAGCTCGACGCTGCCGTCGAGCAGGACGGAAGCCGCTGTCCGATCCGGTGATTCGCGGGCGAACGCCTCCACGTAGAAGCTCGCCATGGAGTGCCCGACCATCACCGCCGACGCGATCTCCAGAGCGTCCAGCAACTCCCGCAACCGCGTGACCTCGGAATCCAGGGTGGGCACGGCACCGTCGGGCCAGGGATCGGAGAGGCCGTACCCGGGCCGGTCCACCCGGACGACGGTGCGGCTGGGCGTGAGCAGCTCGGTCACGGCGTCCCAGTCGAACCAGTTCCCGGCCAGGCCGGAGTTGAGCACGACGGGTGGGCCGGAGGCCGGGCCGGTCGCCGCGTCGACCACGATGTGAGTGCGGGTACCCGCGAGTTCGAGCAGCACACCGGTGAGGATAGTCGGGCATGATGAGGGGCGTGAGTGAGGCGATCGACGTGACCATCAACGACGAGGTGATCCGGCTGGGGCAGTTCCTCAAGCTGGCGGGCCTCATCGACTCCGGCGCCGAGGCCAAGGCGGTGATCGCCGAGGGCGAGGTCACGGTGAACGGCGAGGTGGACGCCCGGCGCGGACGGCAGCTCGCCGTCGGGGATGTGGTGGAGGTCTTCGGGCGGTCGGCGCGCGTCGCGCGGTGACGCCGGTGCGCGGCGCGCGGTGGATCAGCGGGCCTCGGCGGCCGCGACGGCGACCCGCCCCAGCACCTGCAGTTGCGCCGGGTTGTACAGCTCCGCCAGCGTCGCGAGGATGACGCGCTGCGCCGTCACCCGGTCGTGCCCGCCCTCCTCGGACCAGATGCCGAGCTCGGGGAACTCGCTCACCTGCCGCAGCACGTCGGGGACGAGGCGTGTCGCCACGTCGGCGATGACGGCGTCGTCGGCATCGGCGGGGAGCCGGTCGAAGTCGTCACCGGCGGCGGTGCGCGGGAGCGCGGTGAGCATGCGCGCGTACTCCTCGGCCTTTGCCGGGCCCACCAGCTGGGCGAGCACCACACTGAACTTGCGGTCGGCGGGGGAGAGGCCGCGCGCCGTGGCGGCCGCGGAGAGCACCGGCGGCAGGTCCGACGGCGCCGTCGAGCTGCGCAGCGCCGCCAGTTCCGCCCGGACCCGGTGCAGCCGTTCGATATCCGCGACCAGCTTCGCGTCGAGCTGCTCGGCCGCGGCGTCGTCGACACCGTCGGCGTCCATCGCGGCGATCTGCGCGAGGCTGAAACCCAGCCCCGTCATGCGGCGGATCCAGACCAGCCGCACGAGGTGCTCGACCCCGTAGGCCTTGTAGCCGTTGGAGCGCCGCACGGGCTCGTCGAGCAGCCCGACGTCGTGGTAGTGGCGGACGGTGCGCAGACTCGTGCCCGCCAGCTCCGCGACCTCCCGGGTGCTCCACACGGGGACTACCGCAGGACGATGCCGTCGCGGCGGTGCGGGGGAGTGACGCCGGGGGCGACGTGCGTCATCGGAGCACGATGCCGTCGTCGTCGCTGAAGAGGATGTCGCCCGGCTGGAAGGTGATGCCGCCGAAGGTGAGCGGCACGTCGCGCTGGCCCTCGCCGGTCTTGGTGGACTTGCGCGGGTTGGTGCCCAGCGCCTTCACGCCGATGTCCAGGGTGCCGATCACCGCGGCGTCGCGGACGGCGCCGTACGCGACGATGCCGGCCCAGCCGTTGCCGCGGCCCAGCTCGGCGATGAGGTCGCCGACCAGCGCGGTGTGCAGCGAGGGCACGCCCTCGGCGTCGGAACCGTCGATGACCAGCACGCGGCCCTCGCCCGGCTCGCCCAGGACCGACTTCAGCAGCGCGTTGTCCTGGAAGCACTTGACGGTGACGACCGGGCCGGCGAACTGCTTGCGGCCGCCGAACTGGCGGAACTGCGTGTCACAGCTGCGCACGTCGGGGCCGATCTCGTCGACCAGGTCCGCGGTGGGGGTGAACTGCACGTCGCTCATGCCTGCCAGGGTATCGGCCTCGGGGAATCGGCCGATTTCTAGGTGGCGATGGATATATCCGGCGCCGGGCCGATTTCGGCGGATTCCCCGAGGAGCACGGGCCCGCGGTGCCGGCCGCTGCGGACGATCTCGAGGATCTCGGCGAAGATCGCCGGCCAGTCGCCGATCACCTCCGAGTAGTCGATGCGCAGCACGCGGTAGCCGCCCCGGGTCGCGGCGCGATCGCGGCGGTTGTCCTCCAGCCGTTGCGGGCCGGTGTGGTGTGCTGTGCTGTCGCACTCGATGATCAGCCGGTCGCCGACCAGCAGATCCACGCGGCCGATGCCGGGGATGACGACCTGGCTGCGGACCTTGATCCGCGCGTACTGCAGGTGGAACCGGACCAGCGACTCGGTCCCCGAACCGGCCAGCGGATCCACGAAGTCCAACAGCCGGACGACGTGCTGGGAGGCGCCGCCGAAGATCACCCGGAGATCGTCGACGGTGTAGCGGCCGTGCTCGCGCCGCAGCGTCGAATCGAGCACCGCGACGAAGGCGGCCGGGTCGAGGCAGTGGGCGGTGCACCGGAGGGCGTCGGGGAGGGAGTCGACGGCGCGGATCGGCGAGCGCATCGGATGCGCCGCGTCGCAGTCCCGGTGCGCGGGGGTCCGCAGATGCCGCGCCCGCCGCAGGTGGACCCGGCCGCGCTGCGGCGGTACCCACACGCCGGCGTGGTACGGCAACGCCGAGACACAGGTGAGGACGGCGCCGGCGCGGACGGCCGCGATCACGACCGCGTCGGCACCGGGCAGCCGGTACCAGCCGCGCCGCACCGCCACGATGTCCCCGGTGTGGCGCAGCCGCTCGATCTCCGCGGCGCGGGCGCCCGCCGCCAGCGCCGCCCGGCGCGAGACGACGCCGCCGTCCGCCCCGGCCAGGGTCTCGAGGATCTCGACGGTGTGCATGCACGCATCCTCCGCGGGGCGTACCCGCCGACCGGCCCGTCGGGAGGCCGCCTGTGGAGAAAAGAAGTTACATAACCTCACCTGTGGAGGAATGCCTCGGAGAATCCGCGGAATTCCAGGTCAGGACGTAGATATCCGGCCCCGTGCCGAAATCCGCGGATTCTCCGAGGCACGCGCGATCGAGCTCTATTGAGGCGTCGTCAACAAGCGGGTAACCTGGCGTCATGCCAGCACCTACCCAGGCCACGTTCGACCGTCTTCGCGCCCTCGCGGCGATCGACCACCCCGAACAGCGTGAGACGCGTGATGTCCTCGAGGCGTTCTCGGGGACGAAGGTCACCACCATCCCCGTCGGCACCGCCGAGGACGTGGAGAAGGCCTTCGAGCGCGCCCGCCGTGCGCAGCAGCAGTGGGCGGCCCGCAGTGCCAAGGAGCGCGCGGCCGTGCTGCTCAAGTTCGCCGATCTGGTGGGCGATCACCGCGCCGAGCTCATGGACATGGTGCAGCTGGAGACCGGCAAGGCCCGCCAGTACGCGCAGGAGGAGGCGCTGGACGTCGCGATGACGGCCCGCTGGTACGGCAAGAACGCGCCGAAGATCCTGGCGGAGAAGAACACCGACGGCATGCTCCCGGTGTTCACCAAGACCCGCGTGCGCTACCAGCCCAAGGGCGTGGTCGGCGTCATCGCGCCGTGGAACTACCCGATCACGCTCGCCGTCTCGGACGGCATCGCGGCGCTCGCGGCCGGCAACGCCGTCGTGCTCAAGCCCGATTCGCAGACCCCGTACTGCGCGCTCGCCGCCATCGAGCTGCTCTACCGCGCGGGCCTGCCGCGCGACCTGTTCGCCGTGGTCCCCGGCCCCGGCGGCGTCGTGGGCACCGCCATCGTCGAGCGGGCCGACTACCTCATGTTCACCGGCTCCTCCGCGACCGGCGCCACCCTCGCCGAACAGTGCGGCAAGCGCCTCATCGGCTTCTCCGCCGAGCTGGGCGGCAAGAACCCGATGGTGGTCACCAAGGACGCCGACATCGCGCACACGGCCGACGGTGCCGCCCGCGCCGCGTTCTCGAACTCGGGCCAGCTGTGCATCTCGATCGAGCGGATCTACGTCGAGCGGGAGATCGCCGACGAGTTCGCCCGCGCCTTCGCCGAGCGCACTGCGAACCTCGCGCTGGGCGCCGGCTACGACTTCGAGAACGAGATGGGCTCGCTCGCGTCGAAGTCGCAGATCGACACCGTGGCCGCGCACGTCGACGACGCCGTCGCCAAGGGCGCGACGGTGCTCGCAGGCGGCAAGGCGCGGCCGGATCTCGGCCCGTTCTTCTACGAGCCGACCGTGCTCAAGGACGTGCCGGAGGAGGCCGTCTGCTTCAAGTCGGAGACCTTCGGTCCGCTCGTCGCGATCTACCCCGTCGACTCCATCGACGAGGCCGTCGAGAAGGCCAACGACACCGAGTACGGCCTCAACGCCAGCGTTTTCGCGGGCTCGTCCAAGCAGGCGCAGGAGATCGCCGAGCGGATCAACGCGGGCACCGTCAACATCAACGAAGGCTACGCCGCCGCGTGGGGCTCCACCGCCGCGCCGATGGGCGGCATGGGCATCTCGGGCGTCGGCCGCCGCCACGGCACCGAGGGCCTGCTCAAGTACTGCGAGTCGAAGACCATCGCGCAGCAGCGGATCATCGGCATCGGCGGCATCAAGGGCGTGCCGCGCAACGTCTTCCTCAACGTCGTTCCGTCCGCGATCAAGGCGCTCAAGCTGATCGGCCGGTAGTCCGGCACCGTCGATGGCCCCCTCCACACGGAGGGGGCCATCGCCGTGTGTGGGCGGTGCCCCGGAAATCGGTTGCGACGAGGGCGTGATCGCCGGACCCTGGAGGGCATGGAGGTCACGTTCGTCAAGCGCCGGAACGGGTACGACGTGCGGATCAGTCGCGCGAAGGGCCCGGAACTGGCGCCGCGCGGCGGGCCGGGCGGTCGGCCGCCGGTGCCGCACGACGCCGCGCACCTCATCGTCGAGGCCGAGGCGGGACTGCGCGGTGGTGTGTTCGGGCGGATCGCCGACGCCAACGGCCTCGACGGGCTGTTCTGGCCCGCCGACCCCGCCGAGCGGCGGAAGGCCTCGCGGCGGAAGCGGCAGCCCACCGCCGCCCAGTCGGCGGACATGGCGCGCTCGGAGTACCTGGCGTCCCTGACCGCTGCGCTGTGGGAGGTCGAGCGCGGTCACCGCCGGCCCGACGGGGCGTGGCCCGGCGCCCTCGAGGACGCCGCGATCGAGCCCGCCCTGCTCGCGCGGATCTTCGCGCGCTACGACGATTTCGCCCCGAGGTGGGCCGCACTCCCGGAGGGTGGAGAGCTCGCGCTGACCTGGTGAGTCACCGCGTGGTTGAGGCACGACTGCGACGGGACGGCGGACCGTCGGCGACGGTACGGCGACGTGCGCGGCCCATCGTGAGCCCATGGCTCATGTACTCACGAAATCGGTTGCGGCACTGACCGCAGTGGTGGCTGCGGTGGCGGTGCTGGCCGCATGCTCACAGACGATCCCGGGGTTCCCGGGCGGCACCGGTCCGGGCACCGTCGGGCAGTTGGGGGAGGCGGACGGGCTGGTGGTGGACCACGTCGCCGTCGACGCGGACGTGCCGGCGGTGACGAACCTCGATCCCCGTCTGCGGAAGGCGATTCGCAGGGCGGCGCGGGCCGCCGAGAGCGAGGGGGTGGCGATGCACCTGACCTCGGGGTGGCGTTCGCAGCGGTACCAGCGGTTCCTCTACGACGACGCGGTGCGGCGCGACGGCGCCGAGGCCGCGGCGCGGCTGGTCGCGAGTCCCGCCGAGTCGGAGCACGTCACGGGCGATGCCGTCGACGTCGGGCCGACCGACGCCGCGTACTGGATGGACCGCTACTCGGAGCGGTTCGGGCTGTGCCGCACGTACGCGAACGAGGTGTGGCACTACGAACTCCGGAGCGGATCGTCCTGCCCGGAGCAGGTCTCCGACGCCTCCGCGCGGCAGCGGTGAGCCGCCGCGCGGAGCCGGCTAGGAGCTGACGCCGAGGCGGTTGAGCAGGTCGGCGTCGATGCCGTCCAGCTCGCGGGCGATGGCCTGGTGCGCCGGGCGGCGGCGCGCGGGCGGCATCGACTCGGACGCGGTGATCGCGGTGCTCAGATCGTCGAGGCGCTGCGCGACCGCGGTGGTGAAGGACTTGGTCTCCGCATCGGGATGCGTGGTCACCAGCTGATCCAGCGAGCGACGGGCCGCCGCGACGCGGGCCGACAACCCGCCGCCGTAGCCGGCGAACGCCGCGACCTCGTCGACCGGCACGCCCAGGCGCGAGGCCTTCGCCGCGTCGAGCTGGTTGCGTCCGGCCTGCGCCGCCCGATACGCGATCGGCACCACGACGGGCGCGAGCAGACGCGCGGTGGAGATGTAGCGCTTGATGCGCGCCTCGGAGAGCAGCTTGCCCTCGACGGCGGCGCGGGCGTTGGTCTCGGCGATCTTCAGGTTGGCGGCATCGGCCTTGCCCTGGGCCTTCGCCACGATCTTCGACCGCTGCAGATCGGCCTTGAGCGCCTTGCGCTCGCTCTTCGACGCGCTCTTCACGACGCGCTTGGCATCGCGATCCGCGTTCTTGGCGGCGAGCTTCGCCTCAAGGCGCCCCTTGGACTTGAGCGCCTTGGCCTGCGCGCGACGTTCCGCGCGGGAGGACTTCGTCTTCTTGCCGAACAAACCCATCAGTGCACGTCCTTGTAGGTCAGTACTGCCGTCCACTACAGCATTGCACAGCGCGGCTCCGCGAGTTGTCGGTGCCGCCCGCCATACTGCTAGGGAAGTGAACATCGACGAGGCAACGACGACGAATCCGGTGAGCGCACGGTCGCTCACCGGATGCCGCCACCGTCTGGCGCTGGAGGCGCGGGCGCCGCAGGGCGATCCGGACCCGGGCATGGAGCTGCGGGTCGAGGCCGCCGCGGTCTTCCGCGCGTCCATCCGTGACCGCCTCCCGGGGCTGACGATCATCGAGCCGGGGGAGGGCGCCGTGCGCCGCACCCTCGCCGCGATGGAGAACGGCGCCGATCGCATCTGGAACGCCGTGCTGCCCACCGCGCACGACCGCCGCGGCCACAGCGAGCTGCTGATCCGCCTCGCGGACGGCTACATCCCCGTCATCGTCGTCAACCACAAGACCTGCGACCCCGGCTCCGGGGCCCTGACGTCCCCGCTGGAGCGCTGGGAGCCCCACGAGGACGGGACGGTGCGCGTCCGCCAGCACCGCGGCGATCAGATGCGCCTGGCCCACCTCACCCGCATGCTGCAGGACACGGGCTACGCCTCGCGCACGCTGCTCGGCGGCAGCATCGGGGTCGACGGTGCGCGCATCGTCGTCCAGGAGGTCGGGCCGCTCCTGCCCGCCTACGACGATCGGTTCGCGGACCGTCGGGCCGTGCTCGCCGGCACCGCGCCGACGGAGCCCGTGCGCGTCGCGGAGTGCCGGCGCTGCCCCTGGTGGACGCAGTGCGCCCAGACCCTGACCCTGGCGCGGGACGTGAGCCTGGTGGCGGACGGCCGCTCGGCGCCCGGCCTGCGGGAGGCGGGGATCGTCACCGTCGACCAGCTCGCCGAGTACGCCGGGCCCCAGCCCGAGGACGTGCCCGTCCCCATCGCGGACCTGCGGGCCATGGCCCGCGCCTGGCGCGACGGTCAGGTGCTGATCCGCCGCCGGCCCGAGGTGACGGTGCGCCGGGCCGATGTCGAGGTGGACGTCGACATGGAGAGCTACCAGGAGTACGGCGCGTACCTGTGGGGCACGTGGCTGCGGCGCGACGGCGTGGAGCTGGGCTACCGGCCCTTCGTCACCTGGGATCCCGTGCCCACGCGCGACGAGGCCCGCTCCTTCGCCGAGTTCTGGGCCTTCCTCATGGACCGTCGCGCGGAGGCGCACGCCGCCGGCAAGACCTTCGCCGCGTACTGCTACTCGCAGAACGCCGAGAACAAGTGGCTGCTCGCCTCCGCGGACCGCTTCGCCGGCGAGCCGGGCATCCCCGCCCGCCGCGCGGTCGAGGAGTTCATCGCCTCGCCCGAGTGGGTGGACATGTTCGACGCCGTCGGCGACGCCTTCCTCTCCCTGGAGGGGCGCGGGCTGAAGAAGGTGGCGCCCGTTGCCGGATTCCATTGGCGCGACGCCGAAGCCGGTGGCGAGGCGTCGATGCTCTGGTACCGCGTGGGCGTCGGCATCGACGCCGGATTCCCGGACGCCGAGCGGGCGGCGCAGCGACAGCGGATCCTCGAGTACAACGAGGACGACGTGAAGGCGACCGCCGCGCTGCGCGCCTTCATGGCCAGCGATCGCGTGCTGGAACTCCCGGTGGTGGAGGCCTAGTCAGGTCCGGCGGCCGGGATCGGGCCGCACCCGGGCGTGGGGATCAGGCCTGCGCCTGGCGCAGGTGTGCGCGACGCAGGGCGTCGGCGAAGCTGCCGCTGCCCAGGAGGGCGACGCCGCCGAGGATGGCGATCATCGCGGGCGAGAGCTGACGGGCCGTCTCCGCCGCGACGGGCGCCACGCGATGCGCGGAGGTGTACGCCGCCGCGAAAACGGTGGTCCGGTCCTCGGTGTCGCTGCTCTTCTCCGCGGGAGCGCGGTCGTCCTTGTCGTTCGACGAGCTCGGAGCCGGCTGCGCGGGAGCCGGGGCGCTGGGCTTCGGGGCGGGCTTCGCCGCCGGCGCCGCCGGGACGGCGGGGCCCATCACGAGGGGCGGGAGGGCGAGCGGCGCGACGACGGCCGGAGCCGCGGCCGCGGCCGCGGGGGCTGCGGGCGCCGCAGCCGACCCGGCCGGGGTGCCGGCGGGCGCGGACGGGCGGTCCGGACGGGCGTCCTTGCCGCTGTCCAGCGTCTCCGGGAGCGGGTTTCCGGTGCGGACGCCGCCACCGGTGGACACGGCAGCGCCGCCCGAACCGGTGGAACCCGTGGACGTGCCCGTCGAGCCGCCGCTGCCGGACGAGGAGGGGAGTGACGCGCCGCCGGTGGTGCCACCGCCGCCGCTCGAGCCGCCGGAGCCGCCCGATCCGTTGCCGAAGAGGCCGCCGATGATTCCACCGATGATGCCGCCGTGGCTGTGGTCCTTGCCCTTGCCCTTGTCGTCGTCCTCGTCCTTGTCGGGCTTGGTCGCGCCGGTCTCGTCCTCGTCCTCGCCGGGCTTGGTCTCGTCCTTGTCCTTGCCGGGCTTGTCGGTGCCGCCGCCGCCCGTCCCGAGGCCGTCGCTCTTGTCGTCGTCGTGGCCGGTCTGGTCCGTGGAGGTGTCGTCGACCTCGTCGTCCTGCGAGGCCGACGACGTCGCGTCGGACGAACTGCCGGAGCTACGCTCGCTGGAGCTGGAGCTGGAGCTGGAGTCGTCGGAACCCGTGCTCGCGTCCTGCGACGAAGAGGAATCGGAGCCGGAGCCGTCCGTCGAATCCGGGGTCGCCCAGGCGGGCGCGGACCCGATGACACCGACCGCGAGCGCGGTCACGCAGACGGCGCGCAGGCGTCGGGAGAGATGGGTCGGGCGAGACACAACACACCCCTTCCGAGCTTCTGACACGACTGTAGGTAAGAATACCGTATGCGCGCGCGAGATTGATAGTCGATCACGAAGCAGTCGTGTTCCATGGTGAAGTGCGCTATAGTGTGATCGAAGCTTGTAGACACACAACATTGTGCGTTTGCAAACGGAAGATCGTGCCGGTGATAGAGAGGGATGGCACAAAGTGGATACAGGTAGTAAGTACGACAGCGACGCCCTGGTGGGTCAGGGTCTGTTCGCGAGTCGTCTCGAGGAGCTGTTCCGCACGGTGCCCGGCCCGAACGGCCGTGCGTTCACCGCGAAGGCGATCGCGCAGCGTTCGACCGCTCTGGGCTTCCGCCTGTGAGAGTCGTACCTGAGCCAGCTCCGCTCCGGCAAGGCGAAGTCCCCTTCGTTCCGCACCGTCGAGGGCATCTCCGCGGCCTTCGGTGTGGACGTGCACTACTTCCTCGAGGACGAGGCGGCCCAGCGCACCCGTGACCAGATCCACCTCATGCGGCTGCAGGCCGATACCAAGGTGCAGATGGCCGCGTTCCGCCTGGCAGGGCTCTCGCCCGACTCGGTGAACATGGTCAACGAGCTCATCAAGGTGCTGCGCGTGCAGCAGGGCTTGCCCGCTGACCCGCCGGAGCTTCCCGTAGACTCGCGCGAAACTGAGGGACTGTAACCTTCTCCGGCTGACACGCCCCTCCCGCGGCTGATCCTCCGGCCGCCGGGAGCGTGTTCCCGGCGCTCGTCGTCCCTCGATGACCGTGGGGAGGTGGGCCGTGCGATCCGTCAAAGCGCTCCGCCGTCTCTGTGAGAACGAGGTGCGGAGCCTCGATCTCGACCTGCCCTTCGACGCGGTCCAGCTGTGCGAGAAGTACGGCAAGCGCCGCGGGCGGGACATCCTGGTGATCTCGCAGCCCCTCCCCGTCGGCATGCCCAACGGGCTCTGGCTCGTCGGCGAGGACGCCGACTACTTCTTCTACCAGGCGAACACCTCGCGCACGCACCGCGACCAGATCATCATCCACGAGTTCGGCCACCTCATCGCGGGCCACCAGAACGCCGGCCCCACCGCGACCCCTCCGCAGTCCACGGAGATGTCCTCGCCGGAGGCCGACGCCGCACTGCACCGGACCTGTTACGACGACGAGAACGAGTGGGAGGCCGAGATGATCGCTTCCATCATCCTCGGCTGGGCCTCCAAGGCCGGCGCGCTCGCCGGGCGTACCGCCAAGCACGACAGCCTGCGTGGCATCCAGCGCGCTCTGGGAGGGCATTCCCGGTGGCTGTGAAGCTCGTGAACGTGTTCGGCGTCGCGTTCTTCACCCTGGTGTTGTGCTGGCGCATCGATCGGCTCTACCGCGCGAAGGCGGGCATCCAGGCCGTCGCCGTCACCGTGGCGATCGCCGCCCTGACCCTCGCGGTCCTGCTCCTCGGCTCACCTCTCGCCGCCAGCATCGACGGTGCGCTGTGGCGCGGCTCGTCCCGCCTCGGCGGCTACGCGCTGCTGGCGCTGGGCGTCGCCTCGCTCGCGGTCGCCTTCTTCTACGGCACCACCGAATCCGCGCGCCAGCGGCGGGCGGGCATGGAGGCCATCCCGCTCATCGCCGCGGTCGTGGGCCTGTCGATCGCCATGACGGTGACGCCGGCCTCCCTGCGCGACGCCAGCCTGGACACGTTGACCGTGCAGGAACTGGGCTTCGCCGTCTTCTTCGTCATCGCCGGCGGCTACCTGATGTACGGGCTCGCGGACTGCGTGCTCTCCCTGAGCCGGCTCATGCCCTTCGCCGACGGCTACCTCGTCACCTCGCTGCGGCTCATGGCCGGTGGGCTCGCGCTCACGGCGCTCGGCTCCCTCGCGCAGGTGGTCTTCGTCCTCACCAGCGCCGCGCACGTGGGCTCCTGGCCGGTGCTGCTCTCGGTGTCCCAGGCCTGCACGGCCGGCGGCATCCTGCTCTTCGTCATCGGCCTGAGCTACCCGGGCGTGCGCGGCTTCGTCGTGCAGATGCAGTACCGCAAGCGGCACCGTCGGGACTTCCGGCGGCTCGAGCCGCTGTGGATGCTGCTCACCACCGCGGTGCCGGAGGTCGTGCTCGACGCCGGCAAGGCGCGCCGTGACCCGCACCTGCGCTTCCAGCGCCGCGTCGTCGAGATCCGCGACGTGCTGGTGCAGCTGAGCCCGTACCTGCCGGAGGACTTCGGCGACGGGATCCCCGAGGAGAACGTGCACAACCTGCTGGTCGCGATCGACCTGCGCAACGAGGCCGGGGCGGCCCCGGCACCGTCGTCGATGGTGCTGCCGCCCGACGGTCCCTCCATCGACGACGACGCCGCCCCGCTCCTCGTCCTGTCGGACGCGGTCGGGGCGACGCCGGCGGACGAACTGCAGATCTAGCGCGGAGCCATCCGCAGCGCGCCGTCCATGCGGATCGTCTCGCCGTTGATGTAGTCGTGCTCGGCGAGGAAGTACGCCAGCTGCGCGTACTCCGTGGCCTTGCCCAGGCGCGACGGGAACGGGATGCCCGCCTCCAGCGTCTTCTTGAACTCCGGGGTCACGCCCGCGAGCATCGGGGTGTTGATGGTGCCGGGGGCGATGGTGTTCACGCGGATGCCGAACTGCGCCAGGTCACGAGCGGCGGTGATCGTCATGGCGTGCACGCCGCCCTTCGAGGCCGAGTACGCCGCCTGGCCGATCTGGCCGTCGAACGCCGCCACGGAGGCGGTGTTGACGATGACGCCGCGCGAGCCCTGCTCGTCGGCCGCCTCCTGCTTGGACATCTGATCGGCGGCCAGGCGCATCACGTTGAACGTGCCCACCAGGTTGATGTTGATGACCGTCTGGAACAGGTCCAGCGCGTGCGGGCCGTTCTTGGACAGGATGCGGCCGGCCCAGCCGACGCCGGCGCAGTTGACGGCCACGCGCAGCGGGCCCGCCTTGACGGCCTCGGCGATCGCGGCGAGGACCTCGTCCTCCTTGGTCACGTCGGTGGCGATGAGGTGCACGTTCTCGGCCGGGGTCGCCTTGTCGATCGACGGCTGCAGGTCCAGGCCGAAGACGGTGGCGCCCGCATCGGCGAAGCGCTTGGCGGTGGCGGCACCGAGACCGGAAGCGGCACCGGTGACGATGACGGAGGAGCCGGACACGTCCATGGCTGATTCCCTTCTGTAGTGGAGCGCACTCGCCGGAGGGCGGCGCGACGCACCTCACATTAGTGAAGGGCGGTTCTTCCGGGGCCGGGGGTGCTCTCCTCGGCGACCTCGGGGTTCGACGGTGCCGCCGCCGCGGCGCGGTGCGCGCGGCGCACGACGAGCCCGCCGCCGATCATCGTGATCGCGACGACCAGGCCGACCACGATGCGGCTGGTCCCGTCGAGCTCCGGCCACGCCTCGGCCAGCAGCCAGGCGCCGAAGCCGAAGAACAGGATCGTCGCGCCGATGGCGATGGCCCGCTCCGGCAGCTTCGCGCCGAGCAGGGCGCCGACCGCGATGGCCAGGGCGTCGGCGGCGACCATGCCGAACGTCGAGCCGATCCACACGCCGAACCAGTTGTGCTGCGTGGTGAGGGTGATGGTCGCCAGCATCGTCTTGTCGCCGAGCTCGGCGAGGAAGAAGGCCGAGGCGACGGCCAGGAACACCGAGCGGGTGACGCGGTCCGCGGTGCCGCTCTCGTCGTCGGAGAGGGTGTCGCCGCGCCAGGTCCAGAAGGCGAACACGATCATCGAGACGCCGGCGACCGCGGTGATGAGCTGGCCGGGGATCGCGGAGCCGAGCGCGAAACCGATGCCCACGGAGGCGATGTGCGTGAGCGCCGTGGCGGCGGTGATGCCGAGCAGCACCACCCACCACTTGAAGCGGGCGGCGAAGGTCATCGCCATGAGCTGGGACTTGTCACCGAGCTCGGCGACGAAGACGACACCGAAACTGATGAGCAATGCGTTGAGCACCGGGATTACCTCCTGCGAAGACCTGTGCCACACGGATCCGACGATCGGACCGCGCAAGTGGCACAAAGGTCTCGCCCACCGGACGCGAATCCGGTTCGCGCGGCCGGGCTCTCGCCAGTGTGTCGACCGCGCGATTGGGGGCTACTCCCCTTCGTGCACGGCCCACATTAGTCGTGCTGCGATGAAATGACAAGTAGCGCAGGAGTTTTGACGCCCTGTAGGGATTCTTCACGGGTCCGTCGGGAGGGGTTTCGGGCGCCCGTATCCGACGGTGCAGGTCACCCCTCGTCCCTCATCCCTCGGGGTGGGGTGCCCGCGGGATCTGCCTTCCGCGGTCAGTGGCGGTGGGCGAGGATCTGCGCCATCGGAAAGCGGTAGTCCTTGTCGCGGTAGACGATCCGCCACGACTCGGCGAAGCCGGCGTCGGCCAGAGCCTGCGCGAAGGCGTCGGGGTGCCAGCGCCAGGCCGGCGCCACGACGTGATCGAAGGCGAGTGGCGGTCCCGGCTCATCGGCGGCCTGGAAGGCGACGAGCACCGGTGTGCCCGCGCCCACGCGGCCGGCCCAGCCGCGCAGCGCGGCGCGGACCTGTGCCGGCGCCACGTGGATCAGGCTGAACCGGGCGAGGATCGCGGCGATCGGGACGTCGGGCAGGGCGGCGAGGGAGGCGTCACCGTCGATGAAGGGCAGTTCGGGGTGCAGGCGCCGCGCGTGCACGAGCATCCCCGCGCTGGGATCGACCCCGATCACGTCGAGCCCACGCTCGGAGAGGTCCGCCGCGACGTGGCCGAGCCCGCAGCCCACGTCCACCGTGCGCCCCGGGCGGCCCGCCGCGGCGTCCGCGAAGGCCGCGGCGGCGTGCCGCTCGATGGGGTACTGGTAAGGATCCGGGAAGGTCTCGGCGTACACGTCGGCCATCGCGTCGTATCCCGGCTGCGTCATGCACACACTCTCGCAGTGGGCACTGACAGGAATCCGGCTAGCGACCGGCGGGATCCCCGCCGACATCGGTGATCAGCCAATTCCGCTTCTTGTCGAGCGTGATGTCGTAGACGGACACCACGGAGCGGCCCTGCGGCGACTGCACATTGGTGACGTTCACGGCGACGAAGCACCTGGCCTTCCACACGTCGTTTCCGACGGGCCGGACCTCAGCCCCGCTCAGGCGTGCAGTGGACGTCCACTGGAGTTGCGTCATCAGCCGGTCCACTGCGCCCTCGGAGGAGCGGAGTTTCGCGGTGAGCTCCGGGCTGGTCCCGCGGGTGTTCCGCGCATGCCAAGGGCCGAGATCGCGGTAGTCGATGGTCGCGGCGCCGACGGCATACTCCTGGCAGGCGATCCGACGTGCGATCGCCTCGTCGCCGGGGGCGGGCGCGGCGTGGGCGACCGCCGGAGCCAGGACGGCGATGGCGGCAGCGGAGGTGAGGGCTGCGGTGAGGCGCGAGAGCATGGTGGACCTTTCGAATACGCGGGTTGCGAACTTACGATATCGAATGCTTCGCCGTGTGAACGAGCCGGGAACGACGAAACCCCGCCGGCGCAGATGCGCTGGACGGGGTTCCGAGGCTGAGAAGGGAGCTGATCAGCCCTTGGCGGCGGCGTAGCGCTCGGCGACGTCGGCCCAGTTCACGATGTTCCAGAAGGCCTTGACGTAGTCTGCCTTGACGTTGACGTAGTCCAGGTAGAAGGCGTGCTCCCACATGTCCAGCATCAGCAGCGGGGTGAGGTTGATCGAGATGTTGCCCTGCTGATCGGTGAGCTGCTGGATCACCAGGCGCTGGCCGATGTGGTCCCAGGCCAGGACGGACCAGCCGGAGCCCTGCAGCGTCATCGCGACGGCGGTGAAGTGCGCCTGGAACTTCTCGAACGAGCCGAAGTACTCGTCGATCGCGGTGGCCAGGTCGCCGACCGGCTTGTCGCCACCGTTCGGCGACAGGTTGTTCCAGAAGATCGAGTGGTTGGTGTGGCCGCCGAGGTGGAACGCGAGGTTCTTGCTGAGCAGCGGCGCCTTGGTCGCGATCGAGCCGTCCTCGCGGGCCTCCGCGAGCTGCTCGAGAGCGGTGTTCGCGCCGGAGACGTAGGTGGCGTGGTGCTTCGAGTGGTGCAGCTCCATGATCTTGCCCGCGATGTGGGGCGCGAGCGCGCTGTAGTCGTAGTCGAGGTCCGGCAGAGTGTAGACGGCCACGTCTTTCCCTTCGATTGCGGAAGCCATCGCTTCCTGGTTGGTCCTTCGTACGCTTCCAGCCTTTCTTATCTGGAATGGTTCCGCAATAAGGACGGCGGAAAGCGCATGAAGTGCAGTTGAGGTTCGCGGAGCGTCCTGCGGAGATGCGCGCCTCGCCGATCGCCTCGGGCTGGGACCGCTGAGCATGGGCCGCCGCGGGCAGGGCTGGGGCCGGTGCGGCGGGCGGGCGACCCCGGGGTCAGCCCAGGACGACGATGAGCGCCAGGGCGGCCGCGAGCACGGCCACCGTCAGCAGCGTGCGGGTGAGCGAGCGGGAGAAGTACACCGTGCAGGAACTGCGGCTCGCGGCGTCCGCGCCGCTCGCGAAGGAGTGGGTGTGCTTGACCGCCATCGCGCTGCCTTCCGTCTCGCCGCCTGTGAATCCGATCACAGGTGTGTGGTGCGCAACACTGTAGCCGACCTACATCCCCGTAGGAAATCGACCGGTGCAGGTCGGGGTCCCGCCGCCCCCTTCGCGGGCGGAGGTGTCGCAAATGCCCGATGTTTGTTGTTCATGCAAGCAAATGTGACGTATTAGACCGCCGGATCGCTTTACGCCGTCCACCTGCGACGAGCCGCCGCGCCCCGATAGAAACCGTCCCGGTTCCTATCGCAAACGCTTGGAATCCCGTGTCCGGCGGGCGATCATGGTGGCATGACCGGATCCATCCTGCGGGTGCGCACCCAGCACTCGAACAGTGGTCGGGCCCGCCGCTTCCGAACCCTCGTCGGCGGCCGCCAGACCCGCGCCGACATCGTCGTGTCGACCGCGCTCCTCGTCGCCTCCTTCACGGCGACGATCGTCAATCTCGCGTTGGCCGTGCGCGCGCTGCCCTCGTTCCGCGACTGCGCAGCGATGGCGTGCAGCTACACCGGCGACTTCGACGTGCTCGCCATCGCCTTCCTGACGTCGCTGCTGGTGGGCACCACCTTCGGCGTGCACGCGGTGCTCAATCTGCTCAACCGGCGCAACGCCTGGGGCTACGCCGCGCTCGACGCGCTGGTCTCCCTCGGCTGCCTGTTCGGCGCGCTCGCCGTCCTCTCGGCCCTCTGACCCGGTACCCGGCACCACGCACGCGCCGCTAACCTGGGCAGCATGACCGTCACCGCACCGTCGAGCACCGCGCGTCTGCGCGCGGCGGCCTGGCCGCTCGCCGCGGCCGCCGGTACCGGTGCCGTCGTCCTCGCCCTGCACCTGCGCGATCCCCATGTGCAGAACAGCTGGGGCGTGTGCCCGCTGTTCGCCGCGACGGGCGTCTACTGCCCCGGCTGCGGCGGTCTGCGCGCGGTCAACGACGTCACCAACGGCGACTTCCTCGCCGCCCTCGGCTCGAACGCGCTGATCTACCCGGCGGGCGTGGTGCTGGCCTGGCTGTGGCTGATCTGGCTCGGCCGCAGGGTCGGCTTCACCGTCCCCGCGGTGCCGCAGAACAAGTACCTGTGGATCACCGTCGGCGTGCTGGTGCTGGTGTGGACGGTCGCGCGGAACTTCCCCGGCTCGCCTCTCGCGCCCTGACCTGCGGCGATCAGCGCATGTCGGACTCGCCCGCTACCGTCGGGGCCATGAGTCCCCTCGTGACCGACCTGCAGGACGCGGCCAAGGCCGCCAGCCACCGCGTGCGCGCCGCCCTCGGGCAGGCCGGGGGCGTGGTCCCCGTCGTGCGCCTCGAGGGGCCCATCGCGGCGCCCGCCATGTCGGGCGGGCTCGGCCGCGGCACGCTCAACCTCGCCGGGGTCGAGCCCGTCCTGCGGCGCGCCTTCGAGACCGACGACGCCGTCGCCGTCGCGCTGGTCCTCAACAGCCCCGGCGGCTCGCCCGCGCAGTCCGAGTTGATCGCCACCCGCATCCGCCAGCTCGCGGCCAAGCACGACCTGCCGGTCCTGGCCTTCTGCGAGGACGTCGCCGCGTCCGGCGGGTACTGGCTGGCCTGCGCGGCCGACGAGATCTACGTGACCACCACCTCGGTCGTCGGCTCGATCGGCGTGATCTCCGCGAGCTTCGGCGCCAAGGAGTTGCTCGGCAAGGTCGGGCTGGAGCGCCGCGTCTTCACAGCGGGCGACGCCAAGCATCGCCTCGACATGTTCGAGGACGTGCGCGAGGGCGACGTGGAATGGCTGCACGGCGTCCAGGGCGATATCCACAGCGCCTTCCGGGAGTGGGTCACCAGCCGTCGCGGCGAGCGCCTCGGCGACGACCCCGCCCTGTTCACCGGCGAGGTCTGGATCGGCCGCAACGCCGTCGACGTCGGGCTCGCCGACGGGATCGGCACCCTGCGCGGCGTGCTCGACGAGCGCTTCCCCGACGCGGAGGTGGAGGCCATGCACAGCCCGAAGCCGCTGCTCGCGCGCCTGCTGGGCGGCAGCACCGCGCTCGACGGTGCCGGGCTCGCCGCCTCCGTCACCACCGGCGTCCTCGAGGGCGCGCTGGCCGGCCTCCAGCGCCGCGGCCTGTGGGCGAACTTCGGGGCTTGACATGGTCGATCCACAGGGCGCGCGATTCGCGCTGGTGAAGGGTTCACAACACAACCCTCAAGTTGTGGATGAGCCTGTGGAAACTGTGGATGAATCTCCGGAGGCCCGTCGCGCGCGTGGTTCACTGGTGCCATGACCGACTACCTCGCGGACGGTCCGATCCCCGTCGACGCCCTGCCCGCCGACCTGACCGCAGCGCCGGGCATCACCGTGCTCGACGTGCGCGAACAGGACGAATGGGCCCTCGGTCACGCGCCCGGCGCGGTGCACCTGCCGCTGGCCGACCTGCCCGTCCGGTTCGAGGAGATCGACCTCGATGCCCAGGTGTACGTGATCTGCCGCGGCGGCGGCCGTTCCGAGCAGGCCGTGCGGTACCTCGAGACCGTGGGGATCGAGGCCGTCGTCGTGGACGGCGGGATGATCGCCTGGGCCTCCGCCGAGCGCCCCGTCGTGCGGCCGGACGGCAGACCGGGGGCCGTCTGATGCACCCGGATCCCACCCGCACCGCGCAGCCCCGCAGTCGCCTGCGGTGGCTCGCCCGCCGCCCGCCCGAGACGTTGCCGGTGCCGCGTCGCGCACCGTCGGGACCGACGCCCACGCCGCGCTACCCGGCCGTGCCCCGCTGGGGACTGCGCCAGGACTTCACGCCCGCCGAGCCGGCGGCGCCGACCGCCGCGGAGAGCGCGGCCGAGTCGACGCCCTTCGTCCTGCGGCTGACCACCGGCATCGTCTTCGCCGCCGCGGCCGTCGAGTTCCTGGCCTACCTGCTGCTGGTGATCAACCGGGCCGGGCCCGTCCCCGGGTGGCTCGCGATCGTCGCCACCGTCGGGGTGTTCGCGGTGGGCTGGCTGGCCGTGCTCGCGGTGCTCGCCCTCTTCGTCGTGCTCGCGCTGTGGCTGCAGGACTCCCGCGCCCGCGCGTACGCGCAGCTGGGCGCCCGCGAGCCCTGTCCGCGCTGGCAGCTGTGGGTGTACTGCCTGGTCCCGGTCGTCAACCTCGTCGCGGCGCCCGTCCTGGTGCTCGAACTCGCCGACGCGCAGCGCCGCGCCGACGGGCTCGCCACGGATCGTCGCGCGATGTTCATCCGGCGGTGGTGGGTGGCGTGGGTCGCGTTGACTATGGTCACCGTCGGGTGCGTGGCGTACGCGCGGGCCGCGGGCGGATTGCAGCACGGCGCCGACGCGATGGTCTACACCACGCTGACCTACCTGCTGTCCGGCCTGTTCCTAGTGGGGACGGCGCGGCTGGTGCGGATGATCGACGGCGGGCCGAGCACGGCCCGGGAGCGGGAGGACGGAACGCGATGGTTGGCGGCGTAGCGGGGATCGTGGCCCACCGGGGCGCCAGCGGCGAGTTCCCCGAGCACACCATGAGCGCCTTCGAGGCCGCCATCGCCGAGGGCGCGGACGCCATCGAATGCGATGTGCGCCTGACCAAGGACCAGCACCTCGTCTGCGTGCACGACCGGACCGTCGAGCGCACCTCGGACGGCACCGGCGCCGTCTCCGAGCTCGACCTCGCCGACCTCAAGGCCATGGACTTCGGCTCCTGGAAGCGGCCCGGCCACCCCGAGCCCGTCGTCGCCCTCGACGAACTCATCGACCTGGCGCGTACCGCGGGCCGCAAGCTCTTCGTCGAGACCAAGCACCCGGTGCGCTTCGGCGGCATGGTCGAGCAGAAGCTGCTCGCCACCCTGCAGCGGCACGGACTCTCCCGCCCCGACGACCTCGCCGACGCGCCCGTCATCGTCATCTCCTTCTCCGGCTCCGCGGTCTGGCGCGTGCGCCGCAACGCGCCCGGCGTCCCCGCGGTCCTGCTCGGCGAGGCCTCGCGGCTGCTCGGCGGCGGCGCGGCCACCGCGGTGCGCGCGCAGGGCATCGGGCCGTCGGTGGAATCGCTGCGCGAGCGGCCCGACACCGTCGCCAAGGCCCGGTCGGCGGGACGCTTCACGTACTGCTGGACCGTCGACTCCGAGGCCGACGTCGCACTGTGCAACGGGCTCGGCGTGGAGTGGATCGCCACCAACCACCCGGCCCGTACGCGGTCCTGGCTGCGGGGATAGGCTGCCCGCATGGGTAGACGCGAACGCAATGCCACTCCCCGCGAGGGATCGAACCGTGCCGAGAAGGTGGCCGCTCAGCGCGCCCGCGCCGAGGCCTCGGCCGCCGCGAGTAGCCGCCCCTTCGAGGGCCTGGCCGCCGAGTGCGACATCGTCGCGCTGCGCAACTTCGTGCCCAGCGCCACCGCGCCGCTGAAGGTCGCCGGCGCGAACCGCGAGATCCGGCTCGCGACGGTGCTCCCCGGCGCCGCGCAGGCGCTGGTCCGCGAGGAGTCCGACGGGGTCATCGGCTACGCCGCCCTGCAGACCGCGACCCGCCCGCTGCAGCCCGGCGCCGCGCTCGCCGGTGCCGCCCGGTTCGCCGCCGACGCCGAGGTGGGGGAGGCGCTCTCCGAGGAGCGCGACGGTGCGCTGCTCGAGGTCCTCGACGCCGCCGCGCCGCTCGAGGTCACCGTGCACAAGGACTTCGACTGGTGGCTCGCCGGCGACGCCGACGCGCAGACCCGCCAGCTCGTCGAGCACGCCAACTCGCTCATCACCCCCGCCGCCCGTATCGACCTGGGCGCCGACGGGGTGGGCGCGCCCTGGTGGGCCGACACCGGCTCCAAGGCGCACCTGCGCTGGGTGCACCCCGCGCCCGAGGACGAGCTCATGGCCGCCCTGGCCCGGGTGCACGCCGCCGGCGGGCTCACGGTGGGCGAGGGCTCGCGGTTCGCCGGCTCGTTCCGCTCCGACGGCCTGCTCGTGCCCGTGTTCGACCTGGACCGCGAGTCGCACCCCGATGAGTGGGTGGCCGGCACCGTCGAGCTGGGCAAGCGCCTCGCCGAGGCCCTGGCCGACGACTCCGAGCTCACCGCCGCGCAGCGGCGCTCGCGCGACGGACTGCGCGGCCGCCAGGTCTCGCTGTAGGACGCGACGGCTGATCCGGCCCGCGCCGGATCAGCCGTGGAAGCGGTCGCCCAGGGCGCCGCGGAGGTACGCGAGGATCGTCTGCCGCACGTCGTAGGTCGCGGCGCTCGGATCGAGTGCGCTGAGCGCGCCGGCCAGCCGCGGGCGGTCGAGCACGTGCTGCGGGATCTCCCGCTCGTACCAGGGGCTCGACGACGGGCGCGCGTCGCGCATGGCCTGGTTGGTGCGCACCGTCACCTCGCCGATCGTCAGCCGCCACATCCCGAGCAGCAGGTGCAGGGACTCGTCCTCGGGGATGCCGATCTCGTCCGTGGTGCGCAGGAACTCGTCGAACGACCACGCCGAGTAGGCGTCGATGATCTCGTCGGCCGAGAGCACGTCGATCACCCACGGATGCCGGGTGAGGTGGTCGATCACGATGAGCGGGAGCTGCACCAGCCGTGCGTGCGGGTCCTCGGCGAGCTCCGGCACCGGGGTGTTCCAGGCCTGATGCTCGAGCACCGCGCCGAGGAGATCGTTCTTCGAGTCGAAGTAGTGGTAGATGCCCATCGCGCTGATGTCGAGGCGCGCCGCGAGGGTGCGCATCGAGAACTTCAGCGGGCCTTCGGTGGTGAGGATGTCGGCGGCTGCGGCCACCACCTGCTCGCGATTCACCTTCGGCGGACGGCCGATTCGGCCGCGTTCAGTCATGGCGCCACCTTAACCGGTTCCCGGCGGCGTGCTCAGCAGGCGAGCGGGAACGGGTTGGTCGGCGGCGAGGAGACCGAAGAACTCGTCGGTGTTGTCGCCCCAGGCCAGGGAGTCGCCGTCACTGGTGTACTCGCTGCCCGCGGTGGGCGTCGTGGTGGTGACGGTGCTGCCGCTCATCGCCCAGGCGAGGCGCGCGAGGTCCCACAGGTGCGTGTCCTGATCGACCTTGAGCGCATCGACGACGGCGTTCGACAGGCCCCACAGCTCGAACGGGTTGAGCAGCGTCGTCGGTGAGGTCGCCTCCTTGAACAGCGCCGACATGAACTCGCGCTGGTGCACGACGCGGTCGAGATCGGCGTTGGGGGTGGCGCGGGTGCGCACGTACCCCAGCGCCTGCGCACCGTCGAGCGTCTGGCAGCCGGCCTTGATGCGCAGGCCCGCCTTCGGGTCGTTGATCGGGTACTTCGGGCACATCTCGACCCCGCCGATCGCGTCCACCATGTTCGCGAAGCCGCCGAAGCCGATCTCCGCGTAGTGATCGATGCGCAGGCCCGCGGCCTGCTCCAGGGTCTGCACCAGCAGTTGTGCACCGCCCGCATCGCCGGCGCCCGACGTGCTGCCCAGGAAGTAGGCGGCGTTGATCTTGTGACCGCCCTGCCCGGGCACCTGCACCGACAGGTCGCGGGGGATCGAGACCAGCGTCGCGTCGCCGGACTTCGGGATGTGCACGAGCATGATCGTGTCGGTGCGCGCGCCGCCCAGCTCGCCGCCGGTGGCGAGCGCCTTCTGCTGCGCCGGGGTCAGGCCCTCGCGGGCGTCGGTGCCCACGAGCAGCCAGTTCGTCCCGGGGGTGTCGGCCACGCGCCCGGAGTACTCGGTGAGCGCATCGATCCGGGTGAGCTTGCCGTCGAAGTAGATCGTCCCCGCCACGGTGCCGACGAGCACCAGCACCAGGAACACGCCGAGCCACCGGAAGGGGTGCAGCTTGCGCTTGCGGCGGACCTTCTTCGGCGCGGGAGCCTGCGGGGCGGGCGCGACGGCGGACCGTCGACCACGCCCCCGGCCGCCCCGGTCACGATCGCGGTCGCGCGGGGGACGCGGGGGCGGCGGGACGCGCCCGCCGCTGCTGCCACGGGCGCCCACCGGGCGCTTGACCTCGCTCGCGGGAAGCGGCTCGGGCTCCTGGCGGGGAGCCCAGCCCTGCCGGGGCTGCGGTTGTTCGACGCGGGTGGCGCGGGGTTCGGCCTGCGGGCGCTCGACGCGGGTGGCGCGGGGCTGGGCGGCGGGAGGGGCCTGCTGGGCCGCCGCCTGCGGCGGGACCGGGCGACGGGGCGGCTGCGCCGGGCGCCGGCGCGGGATGCCCTGGGGGTGCCGGGGCGCGCGCGAGCGCGGGTCGCCCTCGGGGACCTGCGACCAGGCGAGGTTCCGCTCGTCGCGCGGTCGTTCGTCGTTCACGCACATCGACTGTACGGGCCGCAACTGAGAAGCGCCTCTGGCGCGCTTGAGATGCCTCCGGAACTACCTAACGAACTCAGTCGGCCACGAGCAACTTCAACTTTGGCCCTCGCCAGGGGAAGGCAGTCGTGGAAGTGTCGCTACCACGTGGCGCCAGCCTTCTTTCGAAACTGCACGGTGTGAGGCGCCGTACACGAAGACCGGTGCTGTGCGACCGCGTATGTGGTATCGGATCCGAGGAGTCGACTGCCGCTGGTGCACGGTGACGGACATTTCTTCTCGGTCCTCCATGAACCACGCCAATATGTCGAGCTCGTCGATAGATTGAGCTCGCGCGTGCTGCAGGGCGATGTTGCGGAGTGTTAGATACTGCGAAAACTCGGCGGCGCCTGACAGGGTCTCTGCGAGCAGCGCTAAGTCCGCAATGTCCAATATCGCGGTATTGCTGCCAGAGGCTGATCCCGCCAGAAGGGCTTCTGGAGATCGAACCTGACCGGCATAGTCATGTAGGGAAACCACGAAGGAGGTTGTGTTCAGCTGTTCAATTAGGATCCCATCGAACGATGATTGCGGGGAAACAATTTTGGCGCCGGCGGACCGTGCGGCATCCAGTCGGACCAACGCCTGCCCTCGCCCCTTCTTGTTGTTTACTTCCGTGGCAAAACGTTCGGTTTCCTGGCTTGCGTTGCGCGCTCTGGAATGCGACTTCGCTTCCCCGAGCAGCAATGTGTCTCCCTCAATGCAGCCGAAATCGACCTGGTGGACATCTTCGCCTGATTGGACCTGCGAACCGCGGGGAAGGGGCCGGTAGCCAATCTGGGTTGACATGGAGTCGAGGATCGCTTGGCAAGCGCATTCGAATGAGTCACTCGCGGCCTCTTTGCCCAGCCTGCTCGCAAGGAATCTCTGGATGGGAATGTATGGATAGAAGTTGAGCACGTCCGCCGCGGCCGGTAGGTAGCCACGATCAAATTCAATGAACGGCAACAGGCTGGATTCATTTGCGTGGATCAGTGTCGAAAATGTGGTACCTTGTCTCGATCCTGCTCGCAGGGAACAAGTCTTGAGGAGTTCGGAAATGACTGCGTCAGAAGGTGCGTTCGCGTGTTCGTGCAGTCTCGTCAGAGTCACAGAGCTTGCGATCTGAGAAAATTGGTCGCTCGCCATGGATCCGATTCCTGGTCCATAGGCCGCGATGAATTGGTGACGCGCCACCGATTGAGAAATCCACTTGAAGCGCAGCGTGTGCGAACGATGTCTACCGGCACTCGCCATCGCTTCGTGGAACGACTTCTCGCGGGTTCTCGCCGAGATCATCATTTCGACAGTTTCGTATGTCGCAATCCAGCGAGCGATCATCGCGAAGAGCGCGAGCAGATCTGAGTCAGGTGTCCTATCGGTGCCGCCTCCGGACGCGGCTATCGACCAGCAGATTCTTCCGATTCCGAATTCGCGCAACAACTCCCCGCCGGGGGTGCGCGAAACTAGTTGCATCACCTGACCTTCGAGGTCAATCACCGCTTCGGGGTTTATGGACAATATGAGTGAGGAGATTTCACGATCGATCTCGGTAAGGTGGTTGGAGCAAGCGCGTTGAACCCGCGGACTTAGGATTCTTCGGATTCTCGACCAATTCTGCTGTGGAGGAAGGCGAAGTGTATCTCGGTCCAAGATTTGCAATGTCTTGGCCAGTTGCATCCCTGCGAAGCTGTCGAGGAAGCTCGGATCCAGAAGTTCTAGATTTCTGGAAAACATGTGTCCGTCGTAAGAAGGTGGCATGGAGGCTCCGTGGTCGTGTTGATGTACTCCATCATTCGGGCGGTGAGGCCGTTTTGCAAGTGAATACGGGCCCGCTGGCCCTTTTAGCCGAGGAAGCCCAGGTGCGGGCGGAGCAGCGCATAGCCGACGAAGGCCACGACATCGAGCAGGAAGTGGGCGACGACCAGCGGCCACAGCTTCCGCCAGCGGTCGTACGCGGCGCCGAAGATCACGCCCATCACCAGGTTCCCCAGACCCGCGCCGAAGCCCTGGTAGAGGTGGTACGAGCCGCGGAGCACCGAGGACGCCGCGATGGAACCGGCCCGCCCGACGCCGAGCTGCCGCAGCCGGGTCATGAGGTAGCCGACGACGACGACCTCCTCGGCGACGGCGTTCCCGGCCGCGAGCAGGACGTACGTGAGGATCCGCCACCACTGCACGTCGCCCGACGCCGGTACGACGCTCGCGGTGACGCCCAGCTCGCGGCCGGCCGCGTACAGCGCCAGGCCGGGGATGCCGATGAGCGCCGCGAGGCCGGTGCCCAGCCCGATGTCGCGCAGCAGCTCCCGCCGCGGCCGGCGCAGCGCGAAGCCGATGTCGGCGAACCGGATCCCGGAGCGGTACAGCAGGTACAGCGCCAGCGCGGCCCAGCCGAAGAGCTGCACCGCGCCGAGGACCTGGAGCAGGAAGTCGATCACCGCGTGCGGGCTGCGGACCGGATTGAGCGTCACCGTCGTCCCGCGGACCCCGGGGCCGAGCTGATAACCGATGAGGCGGACCGTCGAATACAGCCCCGACCAGGCGAAAGTCACCAGCAGCACGATCGCGACCTCGGCGCGCAGCGGGCCCCGCTCGGCGGTCGGGACGGGCTCGGGGGCGTTCACCGGGTCACCCTATCCGGGCACCGTTACGATTGCCCGGTCCTGCAGCGAGTGAAGGGTCACGACGTGTCCGCTCCCACCGAGCCCCAGTTGGGGCCCATCGACAAGTTCTTCAGCATCTCCGAACGCGGATCCACGCTGGCGCGGGAATTGCGCGGCGGGATCGTCACCTTCTTCACGATGGCCTATATCGTGATCCTCAACCCGCTGATCCTCGGCGGCGTCGTCGGCAACAGCAAGAACGTCGACGTGCTCGGCAACGTGCTGCCCACGGCGCAGGTCGCGGCCGTCACCGCCCTCGCCGCGGGCATCATGTGCATCGTCTTCGGCGCGATCGTCAACTACCCCTTCGGCATCGCCGCGGGCCTCGGCGTCAACAGCCTCCTCGCGGTGAGCGTCGCGCCGCAGGTCACCTGGCCCGAGGCCATGGGTCTGGTGGTGATCAACGGCCTCATCATCGTGCTGCTCGGCGTCACCGGCTTCCGCACCGCGGTCTTCCGCGCCATTCCCGCCGAGCTCAAGGCCGCGATCGCCGCCGGCATCGGCTGCTTCATCGCGTTCATCGGCTTCGTCGACGCGGGCTTCGTCCGGCGCATCCCGGACGCGGCCGGCACGACGGTGCCAGTCGGCCTCGGCATCGGCAACTCCGTCGCGGCGTGGCCGACGGCGGTCTTCGTCTTCGGCGTGCTGCTCATCGGCGTGCTCGTGGTGCGCAAGGTGCCGGGCGCGATCCTCATCGGCATCGTCATCACCACGATCGTCGCCCTGATCGTGCAGAAGGTGGCGGGCCTCGGACCGTCGTTCAAGGACCCGCACGGCTGGAGCCTGAACATCCCCGAGCTGCCGTCCTCGCTGGGCGGCCTGCCGGACCTGTCGCTGGTCGGCGAGGTCGACGTCTTCGGCGCCTTCACCCGGATCGGCGTGCTCGCCGCGTCGGTGCTGGTCTTCGCACTGGTGCTGTCGAACTTCTTCGACGCCATGGGCACCATGACGGGCCTGACCAAGGAGGCGAACCTGATGCGCGAGGACGGCACCGTCCCGAACATCGGCAAGGCGCTCGCCGTCGAGGGCGCGGGCGCGATCGTCGGCGGCGGCGCCTCGGCCTCGTCGAACACCGTCTTCGTGGAGTCCGCCTCGGGCATCGCGGAGGGCGCCCGGACGGGCCTGGCGAACATCGTGACCGGCGTGCTGTTCCTCATCGCGATGTTCTTCACCCCGCTCTACGAGGTGGTCCCGTCCGAGGCCGCCGCGCCGGCGCTGGTCATCGTGGGCGCGATGATGCTGGGCCAGCTCAAGGACATCGACTGGAGCAAGTTCTACGTCGTGCTGCCCGTGTTCCTCACCGTGGTCTCGATGCCCTTCACCTACTCGATCGCCAACGGCATCGGCATCGGCTTCATCACCTGGGTGGTGATGGCCGTGGCGCGCGGGAAGGCCAAGGAGGTGCACCCGCTGCTGTGGATCGTCTCCGGGCTGTTCCTGCTGTACTTCGCCAAGGAGCCGATCGAGGTGCTGTTCGGGATCTGACCGCCGCTAGCGGGAGTCGTTCCCGCTCGACGGTGGCTCCTCGTCGAGGCCCGGGGCGCGCCCGTGGCCGGCCTTCTCGGCCGCCCTGGCCTCCTTCTCCTGCTGCTTCGCGAGAGCCTTGGCCTCCTTCTCGACGGCCTTGCGCTGCTTCTTCTTCGCGCGCTTGCGCCGCTGCACCTCGAGGAAGATCGCGAGGGCGATCGCGGCGACGACGCCGACGATGACGCCGATCAGCGTGGCCCAGCGGAAGCCCGCGGCGTTCTGGTCGATCTTGGTGCGCGCGTAGCTGGCTCCGCTACCGGTGCCGATCGCGACGGCGAGCGTCATGAGGTTCGGCACGGCCACGACCACGGCGAGCAGCCCGATCACCGTAGCGATCTTCGGGTGGTTGCTCGCCCGCTTGGCGGCGAACCAGAGGATGAGCAGCGGCAGGCCGGCGCAGAGGAAGCCGATGCCCAGGCCGAAGGCGGTGCCCTTGAGGGTGCCGCCGTCCGTGCCGACCCAGCCGACCAGCAGGTCCGCCCACTTGCGCGGGAGGTAGGCGGCCAGCGCGAAGTAGGCCGCGATGAGGACGGCGACGAGGATCGCGGCGACGATCGCGCGCTTGAGCCACTTCTTGGCGGCGTCGCCGGCGCGGGTGGCCGCATCGCCGGCCTTGGTCTTGACGCGGGTGGCCGTCTCGTCCGCATGGGTCCTGGCGCGGGTGGCCGCGTCGTCCACGTGGGTCTTGGCGCGCGTGGTCGCGTCGTCGACGTGCGTCTTCGCCCGCGTCGCGAAGTCGGGCTTGTGCTCGCCTTCGGGCTGGTCGGGCAACGGATTGTCCGGTGTGGGGCTCATCGCCCCAATCTAGCCGCTCCTTCACTGTCGCACATCATGTACAGTTGTACATGTACAAACGTCCATGAGGAGGCCCTGATGACCGACGCACCCCGTCGCCGTGATCCCGAGCGGCGCCGCCGCGAGATCATCGCCGCCGCCGCCGCGATCGTCGTCGAGGAGGGGCCCGACGCGCTGACCCACCGCAAGGTCGCCGCACGGGCGGAGGTGCCGCTCGGTTCCACGACGCAGTACTTCGCCACGCTCGACGACCTGCGCGCCGCCGCGATGGCGCTGCTGGTGCACGACGCGGAGGAGTGGCTCGACGGGCTGGAGGCGGTCTTCGTCCAGGAGGGGGCGACGCCCGCGGCGTACACCGCCGCCCTGCACCGCTATCTGCTCGACCCGCAGCTCGTGGGCGCCGATTTCGCGGTGACCTGCGCGGCGCCCCTGCACCCGGACCTCCGAGAGCTCAGCGTGCGGTGGGAGGACGACTTCATCGCGACGATGGAGCGCTACGTCACCGCCGAGAGCGCCGCGGCGGTGGCGATGTTCACCGACGGCGCGATCATGCGCACGGTGCTCACCGAGGGGCCCGTCGACGAGGCGCTCCTCGAACGCTCGATCACGGCACTGTGGACCCCGCGAGAAGGAGAACGGGAATGACCGACCTCACCGCCCCGCCCGTGGCCTCGGCCACCCGGCGGTGGGCCGCCGCCCTGCTGCTCTCCGCGAGCCTGCTGGTGATCACCGTGGACATGACGATCCTCAACATCGCCGTCCCCGATCTCGCGGCCGACTTGAGACCGTCTGCGGCGCAGCAACTCTGGATCATCGACGCCTACTCCCTGGTGCTGGCCGGGCTGCTCGTGTCCACCAGCTCGCTGGGAGACCGGTTCGGCCGCAAGCGGATGCTGCTGCTGGGCTACGTCGTCTTCGGCACCGCCTCGGCGCTCGTGCTGTGGGCGGAGACGCCCGCCCAGGTGATCGCGCTGCGCGCGGCGCTCGGCGTGGGCGGCGCGATGATCATGCCCACCACGCTGACCATGCTGCGCGTGATCTTCACCGATCCCGCGGAGCGCGCGAAGGCGCTGGGCCTGTGGGCCGCCGTCTCGGGGGTCGGCGCCGCGATCGGCCCGATCGTGGGCGGCGTTCTGCTGGAGAACTTCTCGTGGCGCGCGGCGTTCATGGTGAACGTCCCGGTGATGGTGATCGTGCTGATCATCGGATTCTTCCTGCTGCCCGAGTCGAAGGTCGTCTCGCCGGGATCGTGGGACTGGCTCGGCGCGCTGATGTCGATCACCGGGATGGTGGCGCTGGTCTGGGCGATCAAGCGTTTCGCCAAGGACCACACGCTGCTGTCCGGGCCCGGCCTGGCGGCGCTGCTGATCGCGGTCGTGGTGCTCGGCCTGTTCGTGCGGCGTTCCCTCCGTCGCGAGTACCCCCTGCTCGACGTGCGGCTCTTCGAGCGGCGCCAGTTCTCCGCGGGCATCATCGCGGCGCTGGGTGTCATGTTCGCCATGGCCGCCGCGCTGCTGCTGCTCGCGCAGTGGATGCAGCTCGTCGCGGGCTACGGCCCCATCGAGACGGGCGTGCGGCTGCTGCCCGTCGCCGTCGCGGCGGTGGTCGCCTCGCTCGCGGCGCCGTGGCTGGCGAGCGTGCTCAACGCCCGGATCGTCCTCGCCGGCGGGCTGGTGGCCGCGGCGATCGGCATGGTGCTCATCGCCGCTCCCGCGCAGCTCGACTACGCCGGGCTGGTCGCGCCGCTGATCCTGGTCGGCGTCGGTATGGGCGGCATGACGGTGGCCTCGGCGATGATCATGTCCGGTACGCCGGAGGCGAAGGCGGGCAACGCCGCCGCGCTCGAGGAGACCTCGTACGACCTGGGCAACGTGCTCGGCGTGGCGGTCCTCGGCAGTGTGGCCGCGATGCTCTACACCGCCGACGCCGACTTCGGCGCAATCCCGGGCGTCGACGCCGCCACCGCGGGCGCTGCGGGGGAGTCGCTGGGCGCCGCCATGGCGATCGCGCAGGAGGCCGGGCTGCCCGCGCTGGCCGAACACGCGATGACGGGCTTCACCGCGTCGCTGCAGACAACGGGTCTGGTCGGCGGCGTGATCCTGTTCGCCGTCGCGGTGGGGGTGTACGCCCTGACCCCGAAGGACACCGACATCACGGTGCAGGCGCACTGATCGGACTCGTCCGGGGCCGTGCCGATCCTCGGTGCATTTCTGCGGCGGCTCCTCGGCGTGTCGTCGACGACACGCACCGAAGATCGGTGGGCGCGATCAGCTCGCGCGGAGGCCGTTGAGGAAGGGGCAGCCGAGCAGGATGCGGATGCCGCGCTGCAGGGCGGCCATGTCGTCGGCGGGCTGTGCGAAGTTCAGGCGCACGTCCACGTCGGAGAGCTCGTGGTGCTCGGCGCGTAGGCGGATGCCGAAGCGGTCGATGCCGAGCAGCCGGATGCGGTGGTTGCGGAGCTTGCCGGGCAGTCGGCGCGCGAGCTGCCCGACCATCTCCGGGTGCCCGCTCTCCACGTGGGCGAGCCACGCGGTCTCGTAGCCGGCGAACGGATCGGGCTCGGCGGCCGCGAGCTCGTCGCCGGTGACCGACGAGGCGCCGGCGGCGTCCGCGAGCACGGCGGTCTCGATCGGCATGGTCAGCAGGCGTGCGCCGTTGCCCACGTCGAGCAGCGCCTCGAGCGGGTTGTCCATGGCCACGCGGGCGGCGAGCGCCGCGCCGTCGGCGACCTCGGACAGGCGGCCGGAGAGCCAGACCAACGAGCGGGTGCGCTCGCGCAGGGGCAGCGGCGAGATGTCGTTGATCTCCACCATGGCGCGCACGCCCTCGAGCCAGGGAGCGTCGTCGGCGACGGCCACCACCAGGCGATCGCCCAGCACGTGGTGCAGGGCGACGGTGATCGGCTCGTAGCCGTCGGCCGCGAGGACCGCGGCATGGGGGACGGCCGCGATGCTGCGGACGCGCTCGGCCGGTGTCGGCTCGGCGATGGTCGGGGCGCTCATGACGACTCCTCTCGCTCGGTGATGTTGATCATGAAGGTAACCCTAACCTAATGCTCCGAGCAACCCGGGGCAAGAGTTAGGGTCAACGTGATGGCGATCGAACTGGAGTTGCTCGCACCGCCCCGCGAGCCGATGTCCCTGGTCGACGGGCTGGCCGTGGCGGCACCGTCGGGTCGGATGAGCTGCACCTACGCGCCCGGCGACCCCACGGCGATGGCGGAGTTCCTCGTGCACGGCGTGCACGACGAGGGGCCGGGCTTCGAGATCGTGGTGGCCGACGCGGACGAGGCCGTCGCGGTGCTCTGCGCGACGGTGGCCGCGCTGACCGGTGACGACATCCCCGCGGCGCTCGCCGCGCCCGACGAGGCGCGCCTGGCCGCGCTCAACCCGATGGCGCAGGACGCGGTGCGTGAGCGGTTGCGCCACCTCGTCGCGCCGGAGCCGCAGGCGATCACCGACCGGCTGCACGCGCTCGGGCTGAAGTAGCTCAGGGGAGCTGGTCGACGGGCGCCAGCCAGGCGTCGCCGCACGGCGCGGTCGTGCGGACGGCGGCGCCGCGCTGGAACCACGTGGTGAGGACGCCGCCGTCGATGGTGCGGGTGTCGTCCAACTGGAACCACAGCGCGGTGGCCGCCGCGGCCGACTCCAGTTCGGTCCCGGTGATTCCGTGGTCGACCAGCATCCCCAGCGTGGCGCCGGTGAGGCACGCCTCCTGGGCGGACTCGCGTCGCGAGTACTCCGTGCCGAGCGGACTCGTCGGGCCCCCGACGCTCGCGACCAGCGCGCGCAGGTCCGCGCGCTGCCCGGAATCGGTGGCCACCCGGGTGACCGCGATGCGCGCGAGCCATTCGATCCCCGACCCCAGTTGATTGCCGACGCTGCGCACCATCGACGGGTAGTTGCTCGCCGATCCGCGCTGGCAGACCCAGAATCCGGGGGTTCTCTCGGTCGTGGGGCACCCGGTCGACGCCGGCGGGTGGTCGTCGGGTGTGTCGAACAGTGTGACGCGCGGGAGAGTGCTGCCCCAGACCGCGCCGAAGCAGGAGTTGGTGGCGTCGGCGAAGGCCTGCATGGCGGCGAAGTCGGTCGACCAGGCGGGCAGGGTGCACGCGGTCGGCGTCGCGAGCGTCTTCGTCAGGATCCGGTTGCGGTGCACCTGGGTCACGCTGGGCGGGGTGGTGGTGCGGGTCGGGAGGGCGATGCTCGTGCGGGTCGGGGCGGACGCGGAGTCCTGCACCGTCCGGGAGATCACCCTCGCCCCGACGACGGCGAAGCCGGCCACGAGCAACACGACGGCGATCGTCGCGATCGCGATGAGCGCGATCCGGCCGCGGGACGACCGAGGGGCGGGCCGGACGGGGCCGTCGCCCGCGGAGTACGGCACGTACCGGTGCTCTGGCTCCCGGTGGTGAGGTCCGGTCATCGTCGACCTAGGAGACCTGGTCGACGGGGACGGTCCACGCGGTCCGGCAGACCTCCTGCGTCGGGGACAGGCTGCCGCGGTCGAACCACTGCTGGGCGGTGTCGGCCTGGATGCTCGGGCCGTCCTCGCCTTCGCCGAGCAGCGTCCAGAGCCGTGCCTGCGCCGACGCCTGCGCGACATCGGCGCGGGTGATCCCGTGGTCCACCAGGCGCTGGATCGTGGCGCCGGACAGGCACAGGCTCTGCGCCTTGTCGCGCTTGCGGTACTCGATGCCGAGCGGGCTGTCGCCGTCGACGGACCGGATCAGCGCGCCGATGTCGGCGGCGACGCCCACGCGGTTCTCGGCCCGGCCGGCGACCGCCAGCGCGAGCCACTGCAGCAGGCGCGGCGCCTGGTTCCCCGCGGCCTCGATCGCCGCGTTCACGTTCAGGTAGATGGCGTCGTTGCAGTTCCCGACGGTGGCCACCGGCACGCCGGCGAAGCAACCGGTCCCGGGCGGGACGTCGTCGGGGGAGCTGAACGGGCGTACGGTCCCGGCGCGCAGGCCCCACACCGCCTCCAGGCAGACGGTGCCGGCGCGCGCGAAGGCCTCCACGGACTCGGGGGTGGTGGCGAGCGGCGGGAGCGCGCACCCGGGCGGCGAGGCCAGTGCCGTGGTGAAGACGCTGCTCCCGGTCACCTGCCCGACGCTGGGCGTGGGCGGGGGCGCTGCGGAGTCGCCGATCGGGGACGGGAATCCCGCTCCGCCGGGCTTGGACACCGCCGCCCACCCCACGGCCCCGGCGACGAGGACGATGGCGACGACGAGCGTGATCCAGCCGGCGCGGCCGAGGCGGCGACGGCGCTTCGCCTCGCCGGTGCCGTACAGCCCGCCCTGGGTGTACGGGCTGCCGGTGGGCAGGCGGTTCGACCGCCACGGGCTCGGTCCCGTCGGTGCCGGCCCGGAGCTGATCCGGTCCAGCGGATTCTCGTCGTACGCCATCCCCGCCCCCATCTCTGCAAAGATCAAGATGACTGTACTAAATCTATGCGGCGGCGCAGTGCGGCGGCGGCCCGCTAGGCTCGGGGGCGTGACGCGCATCGCCTACTTCGGCCCCGAGGGGACGTTCACCGAGATGGCGCTGCTGCAGTGCCAGGACCTCGCCGCGCGCGGCGCGATGACGGTGCCCGGGTTCGAGCTCGTCGGCGCCGAGCGGATCAGCGCCCCGAGCCAGGTGGCCGCTCTCGAGATGGTCGCCGACGGTGCCGCCGACCTCGCGTGCGTGCCCATCGAATCCTCGGTGGAAGGGCCGGTGACGCCGACGCTGGACGCGCTGGGATTCGGTGCGCCGCTGCAGATCTTCGCCGAGACGGACCTCGCCGTCGCGTTCTCGCTCGCCTCGAGCCTGCCGCTCGATCAGGTGCGGACGGTCGGCGCGTACCCGGTGGCGGCCGCGCAGGTTCGTGCGTGGCTCGCCGCGAACATGCCGCAGGCGCAGGTGGTTCCGGCCGCATCCAACGCCGCCGCCGCACTCGACGTGGCGGAGGGGCGCGTCGACGCCGGCGTCACCACGGCGCTGGCCGCGCAGATGTACGGCGTCCCCGAGGCCGCCGCCGGCGTCGCGGACGTCGCGGACGCCCGCACCCGATTCGTGTTGTGCGGCAAGCCCGGTCCGGCGCCGGAGCGGACCGGCAGCGATTGCACCGCGGTGGTGCTCGACGTGCCCAGTCGTCCCGGTTCGCTCGCGCTCGCGATGGCCGAATTCGCGCTGCGCGGAGTCGATCTCACCCGCATCGAGTCGCGCCCGAAGCGAACGGTGTTCGGCAGCTACGTCTTCCACTTCGACTGCGTCGGCCACATCGACGATCCGGCGGTGGGGGAGGCCCTGCGCGCGCTGCACCGGGTCTGCGACGACCTGCGCTTCCTCGGCTCCTGGCCCCGGCCGGGCGGCCCCGGAACGGCCCCCGTCGACCCGGGTGACTCCGAGTCCTGGTTCGACGGCCTGCGCAGGGGCGAGCGATGACGGGCCTGCTGCACCTGGTCCGCCACGGCCAGACCACCGCGAACGTCGCGAAGATCCTCGACACGAGGCCGCCCGGCGCCCCGCTCACGCCCGAGGGGGTCGAGCAGGCCCGGCGGTTCGGCACCGAGCGCCCCGGCGCCGCTCCCGCCGTGCTGCTCAGCTCGGTCGCGCGCCGCGCGCAGCAGACCGCCGGCCACATCGCCGAGGCCTGGGGCGTGCCGACCGCCGTGATCGACGGGGTGCACGAGGTGCAGGCCGGCGATCTCGAGGGGTTCAACGATGAGGACTCGATCAAGGTCTTCCAGGACGTCGTGCGCCGCTGGTACGACGGTGAGCCGACCGCCGCGATGCCCGGCGGCGAGAGCGCCGAGGACCTGCTCGCGCGGTACCTGCCCGCCGTGGAGAGGATCCGCGCCGAGCACCTGGCGCACGGCGACGCCTACCTCGTCAGCCACGGGGCGGCGATCCGGCTCGTCGGCTTCCACCTGTCCGGGGTCGACGGTGCCTACGCCCACAAGCACCACCTGCCGAACACCGGCGAGATCGTGCTCCGCCCCGCCGCGGCCGGATGGGAGCTCGTGAGCTGGGCCGACGCCCCGTCGCACCTGGACCCGATGGGCTGATCCTCAGCTGAAGGCGGCCTCGATCGCGATCGACGCGGCGGCGGCGAAACTCTTCTCCCGCTCCTCGGACGGCATGGCCTCCTCGCGGAAGAGGTGATCGCTCACCGTGAGCACGGTCAGGGCCTCGCGCCCCTCGGCGGCCGCGACGGCGTAGAGGGCGGCGGTCTCCATGTCCACGCCGAGCACGCCGTGATCGCGCAGCCCCTCGTGCAGGCCGGGCCGGGCGAGGTAGAAGTGGTCCGACGAGAACACGGTGCCCACGCGCACCGGCGTCCCGGCCCGCTCGGCGGCGTCCACCGCGGCCCGCAGCAGCGGGTACGAGGCGGCCGGAGCGAACCGCACGCCCGGGACGCGGGGGTCGTTGATCGCCGAATCCGTGTGCGCGGCGGTCGCGACGATCACGTCGCCGAGCCCCACGTCGTCGGGGAAACCGCCCGTCGTGCCGACCCGGATGATCGACTGCACGTCGTACTCGCGGAACAGCTCGGTCGCGTAGATCGTCATGGTGGGCAGGCCCATGCCCGAGCCCATCACCGAGATCGGCCGTCCGCCGATGGTGCCGGTGTACGCCTCCATGCCCCGCACCTCGTTGACCAGTCGGGCGTCGTCGAACAGCGTCTCGGCGATCCGGCGGGCGCGGCGCGGGTCGCCCGGCATGAGGACGGCGGGCGCGTAATCGCCCGGGGCGGCGGAATTGTGCGGGGTCGGCATGGCGTCCTCTCGGTGCGGGGGTGGGAGCGGTTCGGCCGGAGTCAGGCCCAGCCCAACTCGTGCAGTCGGTGGTCGTCTATTCCGAAGTGATGGCCGATCTCGTGCAGCACCGTCACGCGGATCTCGTGCCGCAGCTGCTCCTCGGTGTCGCAGACGTCCATCAGCGCCTCGCGGTAGATGGTGATGGTGTCCGGGAGGGTGCCCACGTAGTTCCAGTCCCGTTCCGTGAGCGAGATGCCCTCGTACAGGCCGAGCAGCGTCGGCTCCTCCTCGTTGCGGTCGCGGACCAGCACGACGACGTTGTCCATGGCCTTGGCGAGCTCGGGCGGCACGTCGTCGAGCGCGTCCGACACCCACTCCTGGAAGGCGCGGCGGGAGACGTGCACGGCTACCGGCCGGGGGCGGGCGTCGAGGCGGGCGCGGCGCCGGGGAAGGTGGGCATGACGGGCTTCTTGCCGTCGATGAGCAGGTCGGGGGACTTCGCGGAGCCGGTGATGGGCGTGAACGTCCGGCCGTCCTTCGACGAGGCGAGGAAGCAGATCACCGACCGCGAGCCCGCGGTCCACGACGGCTGCGAGAGCTTGTTCCACGCCAGCTGCAGGCCCGACTTGCGCAACCCGTCCTGCGAGCCGAACCACCCCGTCGTCCGCGACGGGCAGATCCGGCTCAGGTAGTCCTCCTGCTGCCGCTCGGTGGGCCACGACGCGTCGGGGAAGGCCTGGCGCATGTCGATCACGGCGGTCACCTCGATGCCGTGCGGCTGCGCGCACCCGACCGGACCGGAGAACTGGCCGCGGTTGTCCAGGCCGATGCAGGTGCCGGGCGGCCAGGTCAGCGACTTGTCCTGGTTGACGACCTTGCCCCGCACCTCGGTGGGCTGGCCGGCACCGTCGGAGACCTGGATGCCGCAGCGCATCGTCCGGTCGCCCGACTCCCAGGCCTTCTCGCCGGGCGCGAGCAGCGCCATCTGGAACCGGCCCTTCGGATCGAGGCGGGTGCCGAGGTACTCGGTGACCACGGGCGGGCACAGCTGGTCGCGCTGCGCGGCGATCACCGACTGCGTCGGATAGGGGGCGTTCTCGGGCAGGGTGCGCGCCGGCTCGCCCGCCACCTCGAACTTGTGCGGCTGCAGGCAGTCGACGGGGGCCATCACGTTCGGGTCCTTGTCCCAGGTCAGGCAGGTGCCGGGCTTGGACCGGGCGAGCGTGGTGCCCGCGGCAGCGAGCCGCGGCGCCTTCTCCTCGTTCTTCGGTTCGAACGCGCCCGTGAAGTACAGGCCCGCGCCGATCGCGAGCGCACCCACGATCACCGCGGCCAGCACGGCGCGCACGGGCAGCGCGCCGGCGCGGCTGGTCTTCTCGGCGGGCGTGGACTGGGTATCGGTGTCGTCGGCCATCGCCTTCCATCATGCCCGGTCCGGGCGGGGACGGGTGTGTGGTGTCGGGTTGGGGCGGCCCGACGGTGCCGTAATAGGCTGGTCCGGTGATCGACGTCAAGCTGGTACGCGAGAACCCCGACCGTGTGCGCGCCTCGCAGCGCGCCCGTGGAGAGGACCCGTCGCTGGTCGACGCCCTGCTGTCCGCGGACGCGGACCGTCGGGCGGCGGTGCTGGCGGCCGACACCCTGCGGGCCGAGCACAAGGCCTCGTCGAAGTCGATCGGCAAGGCGGCCCCCGAGGACCGCAAGGCCCTCGTCGCCGCGGCCGGCGAGCTGGCCGCGAAGGTCAAGGAGGCCGAGGCCGCACAGACCCGCGCCGACGAGGTCTTCGACGAGGTCGCGCGGAAGATCGGCAACGTCATCATCGACGGCGTCCCCGCCGGCGGCGAGGACGACTTCGAGGTGCTCGAGCACGTGGGCGAGATCCCCGAGATCGAGAACCCGAAGGACCACCTCGAGCTTGCCGAGGGCCTGGGCCTGCTCGACATGGAGCGCGGCGCCAAGGTCTCCGGCTCCCGCTTCTACTTCCTCAAGGGCCAGGGCGCGCTGTTCCAGATGGCGCTGTTGCAGCTGGCGGTGCAGAAGGCCGTGGCGAACGGCTTCACCCTGATGATCCCGCCTGTCCTGGTGAAGCCCGAGATCATGGCCGGCACCGGCTTCCTCGGCGAGCACGCCGACGAGGTCTACCACCTCGACAAGGAAGACCTCTACCTCGTCGGCACCAGCGAGGTGGCGCTCGCGAGCTACCACAAGGACGAGATCGTCGACCTGTCCGACGGCCCGATCCGCTACGCCGGCTGGTCGACCTGCTACCGCCGCGAGGCCGGTTCGGCGGGCAAGGACACCCGCGGCATCATCCGCGTGCACCAGTTCAACAAGCTGGAGATGTTCGTCTACGCCAAGCCCGAGGACGCCGAGGCCGAGCACCAGCGCATCCTGGGCTGGGAGAAGGACATGCTCGGCCGCATGGAGCTGGCCTACCGCGTCATCGACACCGCCGCCGGCGACCTGGGCATGAGCGCCGCGCGCAAGTTCGACTGCGAAGCCTGGGTTCCGACCCAGGGCACCTTCCGCGAGCTGACCTCGACCTCGAACTGCACCACCTTCCAGGCCCGCCGCCTGGCCACCCGCTACCGCGACGAGGACGGCCGGCCGCAGATCGCCGCCACGCTGAACGGCACGCTGGCCACCACCCGCTGGATCGTCGCGATCTGGGAGAACCACCAGCAGCCCGACGGTTCCGTCCGCGTCCCCGCGGCACTGCAGCCGTTCATCGGCACGGACGTCCTGCGCCCGTAGCGGTTCGTACGCGGAGATTTCGCATTGAGCGGCGGTCCGAGGCCGAATTCGGCTTCGGACACGCGCTCGTTGCGAAATCGTCGGGTGAGAACCCGAGGACGCGCCGCGACGGACGGCGGCTGTTCAGCGAACGATGAAGCGCTGGTGAGGATCAGAGTTCGATGGTCTCGGCGAGCTTGGTGAGGCGGAAGCGGGCGAGCGCGAGGTTGGCGCGCGAGCGGTCCAGTACCAGGTACAGGAACAGGTCGTCGGTGCCCTGGTTGATCGGGCGGACGATCTGGTACTGCGTGCCGAGGGTGATGAGGATGTCCTCGATGTGATCGTCGAGGTCCAGATCGCCGAGCGTGCGGCCCATCGCCTGCACCAGCGCGGAGTTGCCCGCCGCCGCGACCTCGAGGTTGAACTCGGCGGGATCGCCCGCGGTCGCGAGCGCCATGCCACTCTGCGCATCCACGAGCGCCACACCCAGCGCGCCGTCGATGTTCATCGCCTCGGTCAGGGACTCGTTGAATTCCGTCATGTCACCGGGTTCCTTCGCTTCGTGCGGGGCCTGCGGGTGCTGGATGCTCTCCAGTGTCTCGGCGTCGACGTACGTCTCGTCGATCTGCGTGTACGGGAACGGATCGATCGCCAGCGGCTCCGCGAAGCGCGGCGGTGCCTGCTCCGTCGCGGGGGCGTCCTCGGCGGCGGAATCCACCTCCTCCGCGCCCGGATCGACCGTGCCTTCGGAATCCGCATCGGCGGCACCGGGCTCGGCGACGGTCGGTTCCGTCGCGGCGTCGCCGGCGGCCTCGGGCTGATCGTCCGGCACGGCCTCGTGCTCGACGAATTCCGCGTGGTGCACGTCGTCGGGCACCTCGGCACTGGTCGCAGCAGCCGCGACGTCCGTCTCCGGGGCCTCGTCGGCCGCATCGTCGGCGTCGTCGTCCACCGCCGCGTCGTCGACGGCCGTGCCGGCATCCGCGGCAGGCTCGGACGCCGCCTCCGCCGCGGCCTCAGGCGCGACGGGCTCGGGATCGACGTGCACCTCCACGTCCACCACCTCGACGTCGATGTACGACTCGTCGGGCTCGTCGAGCGTCTCCGACTCGTGATGCGCCTCGAACGTCGCCTCGTAGGTCTCCCCGTCGTCGTGCGACGGTGTCGCGTCGGACCACGCGCCCTCGGCACGCGGCTCGAAGCGGGGCGGCGCGAACTGGTCGAAGCCACCGTCGAAGGACGTCGCGGACGCGCCCGGCGCCTGCGGGCCGGGGGAGGCGCTGTAGCCGTAGCCGCCGACCACACCGGCCTCGAAGGTGTCCGACGCGGGCTGCACGCCCTGGAAGGTCTCGGAGGTGAGCGGGTCCGTCAGCGGGTCCGGCTTGCTCCGCGGCGCCTCGGGTGCGGGCGCGCCGGGCGGCGGGCCCGACGGTGCTCCGGGCGGCGTCGGCGCGCCACCCCCGGCACGCGCGGCCTTCGCGGCGACCTGCTCCTCGGGCGGTGGGATCACGCGGCGCGGCTGCGCACCCTGCACCGGACGCGGGGGTGGACCGGCGGGCGGCGGCACCGTCGGACCACCCTGCGGCGGCGGACCGCCCGGGGCTGGCGCGGGGCGCGAGCCCATGCCGGTGTCGTGCACGCCGTAGTAGTCCTCGACGCGCTGCCGGTTGCTGGGACGCCGCGGCCCGCTCATGTCAGCTTCTTCGCACGCAGTTCGTGCCCGCTCGAGGTCAGGCAGCGGCCCGATTCCAGATCCCACTGCCAACCGTGCAGGTTGCAGGTGAGCTTGCCGCCCTCGACGACGCCGAACTTCGACAGGTCCGCCTTGAGGTGCGGGCAGCGGCGCTGCACCTCCCAGCCGTCCAGCTCGGTCGAGGCGTTGTCGTCGTGCGCCTCGGAGAACCAGCCGTCGGCGTAGGCGATCCGCTCGTCGGTGAGGCACTTGAAGAAGGTGTAGAGGAACTCGTTGTAGCCGCCGATGCGCCACGTGGTGAACCGCGTCGACAGGAAGATCGTGTTCACCCAGTCCGGCTCGTCGTCGCGCAGCACGGTGCGCACCAGCTCGGCGGCGATGCGGAAGCCGTAGCGGTACTTGCCGTCGCCCTCCTCGGGCGCGCGGACGATGCGCTGCGGGAAGTCGAGCACGACGGTCTCGACGGCCCCCGTTGAATCCGCCATCTCCAGCCCGACCGGGTAGCCGATCCCGTCGCTGATCAGTGCGGACGCCTGCATGATCGGCTCGAACTTGGCCTTGAGGGCCGGCAGCAGAGGCTGCCCGTCGTCCTTCGCCCACGTGGCCTTCTCGGCCTCGAGGACCGGGGCCTGGCGCGCCGCGAAGGCGTCCAGGTAGGCGGTCTTGTTCTCGAAGATGTCCATCACCTCGACCTCGGAGACCGGGTGCGTGAGGGAAACGAGTTCCTCACCGCGGAACTCCCCGACGGTGCCGGGGATCATCAGCAGGCCCCCGTCGTTGCCGTTCTTGCGCATCTCCTCGAGGAAGGTGATCTGGTCCGGGAAGATGTTCGACGGGTCGCCGCCGATCGTCTCGCGGTCCGTGCGGCCCTCGTCGTTGAGGTAGCGCAGTTCGGGATCGAGGAACGCGGGCGGGCCCGCGGACGGCACGACCCAGGTGCCGGCGACCTGGTCGACGTAGCTGCGGGCGCGATCCATGCCGCGCTGGCGCTTCTGCTCGGCGAAGCGGCGCTTGGAGCCCTTGGGCATGTCGTAGACCATCGGGTACCAGATGGCGCCCGAGTACTGCAGCAGGTGGACGTCCACGCGGCCGAACGCCTCGTTCACCACGTCGAGGTCGATCGGGCGGGCGTCGTTCATGTTGAAACAGGTGGTTTCCCCGTCCGAGACGACGAGGCCGGAGTCGCCGATCGGACCGTCCGCGGGAGCGCGCAGAGCGATGATCATGATGTCGAGATCGCCCTTGGGACCGCTGACGGTGTGCTTGACGGAGTCCTGCGTCTCGAAGAACTTCGTGAAGCCCAGCTTCTCCAGCTCGCGCCGCAGGTCCGGCACGGGGTAGTCGGGCAGCAGGACGGTGGCGTCCTTGCTGACGTTCTCCGCGAGATTGCGCGCATCGAAGTGGTCCTTGTGCAGGTGCGAGACGTAGAGGTAGTCGACGTCGCCCAGCGTCTTCCAGTCCAACTGCGTGTTGTCCGGGAAGGGGAACCACGACCCGAAGTACGCGGGGTTGACCCACGGATCGCACAGGATGGTGCCTGCGGCGGTGGAGACGTGGAAACCGGCGTGCCCGACGCTGGTGACCTGCACTGTGGAACCTTTCGCCTGTGTTCGTTACCGCTACAGCGTAATGGGCGCCCCGACCTCCGGCTGACACACCGCGGAGTCGGCCGCGCGGCTACGCTGACGGTGTGGAACCCGTCTACGGAACGATTCTCGAAGTTGCCCGCGGCATGTGGGCCTTCCAAGGCATCAAGTTCACCGAGGTGGACTTCCATAAGTTCCCCCGCACGGGCGGAGCTGTGGTGGCCATCAACCACACCGGCTACCTGGACTTCCCCTTCGCCGGGAAGCCCGCGTACGAGGCCGGTCGCCGCAAGGTGCGCTTCATGGCGAAGAAGGAGGTCTTCGACAACTCCAAGTCGGGGCCCATCATGCGCGCGCTGCGGCACATCCCCGTCGACCGCGAGGCCGGCGCCGAGGCCTACTCGGCCGCCGTCGACGCGCTGAAGGCCGGCGAGCTCGTCGGCGTCTACCCGGAGGCCACGCACAGCCGCAGCTTCGAGCTCAAGGGCTTCAAGTCCGGCGCCGCCCGCATGGCGATCGAGGCGAACGTGCCGATCGTGCCCGTCGTGGTGTGGGGCGCCCAGCAGATCTGGACCAAGGGGCTGCCCAAGAAGCTCGGCCGGAACAAGTTCCGCGTCGTCATCGGCGTGTGCGATCCGCTCGATCCCGTCGGGCCGCCGGAGGAGCTGACCGCGCGGCTCAAGGACGAGATGCAGACCATGCTCCTGCAGCTGCAGGACCTCTACGGCCCGCACCCGCAGGGTGAGCCCTGGGTGCCCCGCCGCCTCGGCGGTTCCGCGCCCACGCTGGAGGAGGCCGACGCCATGGACGCCGCCGACCTCGACGAGCGTCGCCGCCAGCGGGAGGAACGTCAGGCCGACGGTGCCTGAGGCCCCCGGTTCCGAGTTCGGCCCCGGCGCTCCCGTGTCCGGTGCTGCCGCGGACGGTGCGGCGGTGGAGGCCCCCGGGCTCGACGTGCTGGGCGCCGCGCCCGTCCTGGTCGCGAGCGACGTCGACGGCACCCTCGTCGACGATCACGAGCGCCTCACGCTGCGCACGCACGTCGCCGTGAACGCGGTCCGCGACGCCGGCGGGCACTTCGTGCTCGCCACCGGTCGCCCGCCGCGGGCCGTCGACCCGATCGCCGAGCAGCTCGACTTCGCGCCGCTGGCCGTGTGTGCGAACGGCGCGGTGCTCTACGACACGGGCTCCGGCCGGGTGGTCTCGGCGGCGCTGATGTCGCCGGAGCTGCTCGAGACCGTGGCCGAGCTGGTCTACCGGCACCTGCCGGGCGCCGGGTTCGCGGCCGAGCGGGTCGCTTCCGGTGAGCACGACACCGCGACCCCGCGCTTCGCCGCGTCCACCGGTTACCAGCACGCCTGGCTCGAACCGGACACCGTCACCGCCGCCGACGCCGAGGTGCTCGCGCATCCCGCCGTGAAGCTTCTGGTTCGGCAGCCGGGGATGACCTCCGACGAGATGCACGCCCGCATCGCCCCGCACCTGGACGGTCTCGCCGACGTCACCTACGCCACCAACAACGGGCTCATCGAGTTCCACGTCCCCGGCGTCACCAAGGCCACCGGCATCCGGCTCGCGATCGAGCACCTGGGGCTCGCCGGCGACGTCCGCACCGCCGCCTTCGGAGACATGCCCAACGACGCCGCGATGCTGCAGTGGGCGAGCATGGGCGTCGCCATGGGCAACGCCCACCCGGTGGCCCGCAGCGCCGCGAACGTGGTGACCGCGACCAATCTCGACGACGGTGTCGCGCGCGTGCTGGAGCGCTGGTTCTAGATCATCGGGGCTGCGGGACGCCTTCCATGTAGACAGTGGTGATGTCGGCGTAGCTCATGCTGAACGGAAACGTCAGCGGGTCGCCGTTCTCATAGTCGAAGTAGAAGGTGTTGTCGGCTGACGTATCGGTGAATTTGTACATCCAGTCGACTCCGCTCTCTTCGCGGGTCAGGTGCTCTTTCGTCCATTGCGGGGCGAGACCCCGATCAAGCCACCGGTGATACGCGTTCGGTGCGCCGATCTTCCACCGGAATGCGCTGTTCTTCTTGACGAGTACATATTTCCCCACGAGTTCGAAAGTGGAGGCTCTCCATTCCGGTTGATCGATGAAGGTGTCGTTCCGTTCGTATCCGGTCTTGCGGAGGGTGTAGCAGCCGTCGTCGTCAAGTGTCACAGAAAGGTCGATCTCTCCGTCGCTCGATTGTTCTCTGCCCGGTCCGTTGGGGAGAAGCAGCCTGTCGCCGGCGAGGTGTGGCTGGCGAAAGTCGACGAGTCGTGCGCTTGCAGATCGTTGTGCACCGATGTCTTCAAGGTGCTGCTGCACCTCGGTCCAGTGGGTCATGGCCGTCACGAACTCGGCTAGCTTTTCCCAACTCGTGATCTTGGTCCTCGAGATCTTCTGCGAAGCCGATCGAATCGCTGCAAGGTCCGCTTCCATAGGCCCTCCCGTGCCCACGCCCCGCGCCCCCGCGCGGTCACGCCCCCCGGCGTGCGTGCTGATCGGAAGACTAATGAACGTTCCGTGGCGATGTGAGTGCAATCACGACGGATGTGACTCGTGTGACGAGTGTTGCAAGCGTGACGGATGTTGCAGATGGTGTTAGTCTCGACCTCACGTTGAGCTTTGCCCTTCGGCAGGGCTCACCTGTCGAGCTAAGGAGAAGCCATGCCCGTGTGGATCGACGGCGGTCCTCGTCGCCGCCGCGGACGGCGCACCGTCGCGCTCGCGATGCTCCCGGCCCTGGCCGTGGGCGGCGCTGCGGCGCTGCTCAGCACCACGAACATCGTCGGCGACCCCGCGCTCGCCGCCGGGAACGACGTGACCTTCACCGGTCAGGGCAACGGTCACGGCCGCGGCCTCGGCCAGTGGGGCGCCTTCGGCTACGCGAAGTCCGGCTGGAAGGCCGAGCAGATCGTCGCCCACTACTACGGCGGTTCCCAGCTGGCGCGCGCCGACGTGAAGCTGCCCGTCCGCGTGCAGCTCACCACGCAGAAGGCCGCGAACGTGCTGGCCCCGGCCGGCGCCAAGATCGGCGACCAGCCCGTCGCGCCGGGCCAGGCCGTGCGCCTCGAGGGCGGCAACGCCGTCATCACCACCGGCTGCAACGGCCCCGTCGTGAAGACGGTCCCGGCCGGCGAGGACGCCACCATCGACCCGCTCAACGGCGAGGCGAACCGGCCCGTCGGCGAGCTGCTGAAGTTCTGCGGCACCGACACCGCCTACCGCGGCGCGATCGCCGCGAAGGACGGCAAGGTCTTCAACGTCGTCAACATCGAGGACTACGTCCGCGGCGTGGTCCCCGTCGAGAGCAAGGTCGAGTGGGCCGACCAGGGCGGCTACGAGGCGCTGCGCGCGCAGGCCATCGCGGCCCGCTCCTACGCGCTGGCCGAGGGCGCCAAGCGCGGCGACCGCTACAACGACACCCAGGACTCGCAGGTCTACGGCGGCGCGGCCAAGGAGGACCCCCGCACCGACAAGGCCGTCGCCAGCACGGCGGGCCTGGTCATGGCGAAGAACGGGTACGCCGTCTCCACCGAGTTCTCCAGCTCCACCGGCGGTTTCACCGCGGGCGGCGACTTCACGGCGGTCAAGGACGACGGCGACGTGGTCTCCCCGTTCAAGAACTGGACCCAGAAGGTGCCCGCCGCGAAGATCTCCCAGGAGTTCGGGGTCGGCGCGCTGAAGTCGGTGCGCGTGGTCAAGACCCAGTCGGCGCAGGCCGGCCGTGTCGAGGTCGTCGAGATCGTCGGCGCGGACCGCACCGTCACCGTCAAGGGCGACGAGGTCCGCAAGAAGCTGGGCCTGCGCTCGGACTGGTTCACCATCGACGGCCAGAACCCGGCGTCGACCCCCGCCGCGCCCGGCGCCCCGAGCGCCCCCGGCGCGGCCTCCGCACCGTCGAGCGCCACGCCCGCACCGGTCCCCGGACGCGTCGTGGACCAGCCGATCGTGGCGGCCCCCGTCGACCCGTTCAACCCGGTCCCGACCGCGCCGAACGCGGCCCAGTCCGCCCCGGTGGGGGCGACGACGGCCACCGCCTCGGCACCCGCGGCCGGCGCCCCGGCGGCGCCCGCTGCTCCCGCCGCACCGGCTGCTCCGGCCGCTCCCGCCGTCCCGACGGTGCCCGGCGCCGCTCCGGCCGTCGCCGCCGCCGGCTCGCCCGCGGCTCCCGCCGCGCCTGCGGCCCCGGCGGCTCCCGCTGCGCCCACCGCGCCCGCGGCACCGGCGATCCCCGGCATCCCGGCGCCGCCGGCCCCGTCCGCGGCACCCGCCGCACAGGGCGTGACCGGCAAGGCGGCCGTCGAGGCGGCCTACGCCGCCGCGGGCGGCGAGAAGGGCACGCTCGGCCGTGTGATCGCGAACCCGATCGCGTTCCCCGACGGCTCGATGCTGCAGTCGTACCAGAACGGCACCATCTACTACACCAAGGCGAACGGTGCGCAGGTCGTCCCGTCGGGCGTCTCCGCGCCGGCCACGCTGCTCAACTGGGCGACGGCCTTCGCGGCCGGTGGTGCGCCGAGCCTGCCGCCGCTGCCGCTGCTCAACCTGATCCCGGGATGGGGCGATGTGCTGGGCGTGAACCCGAACCCGGCCGACACGCCGACCGGTGTCCCCGCGGTGCCCGTCGCTCCGGGCGAGAGCACCGGCGCGGCGGCACCGTCGGGCACCGACACGCCCGCGACGCCGGGCGCCCCGTCGGCGCCGGCGGACCCGTCCGCGCCTGCGGCTCCGGCGACCACGGCTCCCGCCGCCCCGGCGGCGCCCGCGGCCCCGGCGGGTTCGACCCCGCTCGCGGTCCCGACGGTGCCGAACGCTCCGGCTTAGTCACAGGCCAGGGCCGGGTGGCGTCATCCACGTCACCCGGCCGGTACCCTGAACGTCCGTGGCGACAGATTCCTCCCAGACCCAGCAGCCCTACGACCTCATCGTCGTCGGCTCCGGATTTTTCGGCCTGACCATCGCGGAACGGACCGCCGCGGAGCTCGGCAAGCGGGTCCTGGTGATCGAGCGCCGACACCACCTCGGCGGCAACGCCTACTCGGAGGCCGACCCCGAGACCGGGATCGAGGTGCACAAGTACGGCACGCATCTCTTCCACACCAGCAACGAGAAGGTGTGGGAGTACGTCAGCCGGTTCACGACGTTCACCAACTACCAGCACCGCGTCTTCGCGATGCACAAGGGCCAGGCCTACCAGTTCCCGCTGGGCCTCGGCCTCGTCAGCCAGTTCTTCGGCCGCTACTTCACGCCCGACGAGGCGCGGGCGCTGATCGCGGAGCAGGCCGCGGAGTTCGACTCGAAGGACGCGCAGAACTTCGAGGAGAAGGGCATCGCCCTGATCGGGCGCCCCCTGTACGAGGCGTTCATCAAGGGTTACACCGCCAAGCAGTGGCAGACCGACCCCAAGGAGCTGAGCGCCGACATCATCACGCGCCTCCCGGTCCGCTACACCTTCGACAACCGCTACTTCAACGACAAGTACGAGGGCCTGCCGACCGACGGCTACACCGCGTGGCTCGAGAACATGGCCGCCTCGGACCTCATCGAGGTGCGGCTCGACACCGACTGGTTCGACGTCCGCGACGAGATCCGCGCCGCCAGCCCTGACGCCCCGGTCGTGTACACCGGTCCCGTCGACCGCTACTTCGACTACGCCGAGGGAGAGCTCAGCTGGCGCACGCTCGACTTCGAGCAGGAGGTGCTCAACATCTCCGACTTCCAGGGCACCAGCGTCATGAACTATCCCGACCTCGACGTGCCGTTCACCCGCATCCACGAGTTCAAGCACTTCCACCCCGAGCGCAAGGACTACCCGACCGACAAGACGGTCATCATGCGCGAGTACGGCCGCTTCGCCACCGGCGACGACGAGCCCTACTACCCGATCAACACCCCGTCGGACCGGGAGATGCTCGCGGCCTACCGCGACCTCGCCAAGACCGAGGCCGCGGAGCAGAAGGTCCTGTTCGGCGGCCGGCTCGGCACCTACCAGTACCTCGACATGCACATGGCCATCGCCAGCGCGCTGTCGATGTTCGACAACACCCTGCGTCCGCATCTCGAAACCGGTGCCGCGCTCAGCGAGGAGACCGCCAAGTGACCGATCAGGCCCGGACCCTGCTGCAGCGGGTCATCTTCCCGCGACCGGGCGAGCCGCTCGACGTGCCCTCGCTCTACATCGAGGAGGCCGAGACCAACTCGCGCCGCTCGCACGCGCCCACCCGGACCTCGCTGAACATCGCCGGCGAGTCCGAGGTCAGCTTCGCGACCTACTTCAACGCCTTCCCCGCGTCGTACTGGCGCCGCTGGAGCGTCCTGCAGGACGTGGTGCTCAAGATCGAGGTCAAGGGCACCGCCCGCGTCGACCTCTACCGTTCCAAGGTCGACGGTGCCCGTATCGCCCTGGGCGGCGGGCTGGTGGAGACCGACGCCACCGGCTACGGCGTCGCCGAGTTCGCCACCGACCTCGGCCCCTTCGAGGACGGCGGCTGGATCTGGTTCGACGTGACCGCCGACAGCGACACCGAGATCATCTCCGCCGGTTGGTACGCCACGGTCGGCGAGGAGGGCCTGCCGGCCAAGCGCGTCACCGTCGGCATCCCCACCTTCAACCGGCCCGACGACGCCGTCGCCGCGATCGCCGCGCTGACCAGCGATCCGCTGGTCGACGAGGTGATCGACGCGGTGCTCATGCCCGACCAGGGCAACAAGAAGGTCATCGACCACCCCGACTACGCGGACGCGATCGCCCCGCTCGGCGACCGCTACCAGCGCTTCGAGCAGGCCAACCTCGGTGGCTCCGGCGGCTACGGCCGCATCATGTACGAGGCGCTGCGCCTGACCGACAGCCCGTACGTGCTCTACATGGACGACGACATCGCGATCGAGCCCGACTCGATCCTGCGCGCGCTGCAGTTCGCCCGGTTCGCCAAGACCCCGATGCTGGTCGGCGGGCAGATGCTCAACTTGCAGGACCGCAGCCACCTGCACTGCATGGGCGAGGTCATCGACCGCAACAAGTTCATGTGGACCGCGGCGCCGTTCGTCGAGTACGACCACGACTTCGCCGAGTACCCGCTCTCCGACAAGGAGAACAGCAAGAACCTGCACCGGCGCATCGACGTCGACGGCAACGGCTGGTGGATGTGCCTGATCCCGCGCGTCGCCGCGGAGGAGATCGGCCTGCCGATGCCGCTGTTCATCAAGTGGGACGACTGGGACTACGGCCTGCGCGCCGCCCGCGCCGGCTACCCCACGGCGACGGTGCCCGGCATCGCGATCTGGCACATGGCCTGGTCCGACAAGGACGACGCCATCGACTGGCAGGCGTACTTCCACCTGCGCAACCGCCTCGTCGTGGCCGCGATCCACCACGAGGGCAGCACCCGCGGCATCATGACCAGCTCCATCAAGGCGCTCATGAAGCACCTGCTGTGCCTCGAGTACTCGACGGTCGCGATCCAGATCGAGGCCATGCGCGACTTCCTGCGCGGCCCCGAGGCGCTCTACGAGCTGCTGCCGACGGCGCTGCCCAAGATCGCGGCGATGCGCAAGGAGTACCCGGACGCCGTCGTGCTGCCCAGCGCCACCGAGCTGCCGCGGACCTCCGGCCAGGCCACGGCCTACGGCACCAAGATCCCGCTGAACCCGCTCACCAAGGTCAGCACGCTGGCGAAGGCGGTGCGCAACAACCTGCGTCCCGCGGACCCGCACAACCACGAGGTTCCGCAGGCCAACTACCCGCCGCTCGAGGCGCGCTGGTTCAGCCTGGGCCGGGTCGACGGGGTCACCGTCACCACCGCCGACGGTCGCGGCGTGGTCTACCGCCAGCGCGACCGGGAGAAGATGTTCGCGCTCATGCGCGAGAGCCTGGCCGTGCACCGCGAGGTCGATCGCCGGTTCGCCGAGATGCAGCAGCGCTACCGCGCCGCGTACACCGACCTGACCAGCCGCGAGGCCTGGTCGAAGATCTTCGAACCGGAGGACAGCAAGTGAGCCGCAACGCCCCCGAGCAGGCGCTCAGCCCCGAGGAGATGATCCTCGTCGGCGTGCAGGCGCAGCTGGCCGGCCGTCCCGGTGTGCTGCCCGCGGCCCGCGGCCTGAGCCACTTCGGCGAGCACTCGCTCGGCTGGCTCGGCCTGGCCGCGCTCGGTGCGCTGGTGCAGCCGAAGCGCCGGCGGCAGTACGTCACCGCGGGCGTCGGCGCGTTCGTCGCGCACGCCGCGTCCGTCGTGATCAAGCGGATCGTGCGCCGCAAGCGTCCGGACCACCCGTACATCACGGTCGGCGTCGGCACCCCGAGCAAGCTCAGCTTCCCGTCCTCGCACGCCACCAGCTCGACGGCCGGCGCGATCCTGCTGGGCCGCGCGTCCGGCGTCCCCGGCGGCGCCGTGCTGGCGCCCGCCGCGGTGGTGCCGCCGATGCTCACCTCCCGCATGGTGCTGGGCGTGCACTACCCGTCGGACGTGGCCGCCGGCGCCGCCATCGGTGCGGCGACCGCGCTGGCCGCGATCGAGGGTGAGAGACTATGGGCTGACCGGGCGGCGCGCTGCGCCTCGAAGAACCAGAGCAAGGGATCGAACAGCTGATGAGCGAGGAGCCGATCGAGCACGGCGAGCCGAAGGCACCGTCGAACCTCGCGACCGGACTGATCAAGGCGATCCGGCCCCGGCAGTGGGTCAAGAACGTCCTCGTCGTGGTGGCCCCGCTGGCCGCCGGGCGCGACCAGCTCGAGTACGTCAACTTCGCGAACGTGGGCCTGGCGTTCATCGCGTTCTGCCTCGCCGCCTCGTCGATCTACCTGATCAACGACGCCCTCGACGTCGAGGCCGACCGCGCGCACCCGACCAAGCGCTACCGTCCCATCGCGGCCGGTGTGGTCCCGGTGAACCTGGCGTACGTGCTCTCGTTCCTGTTCGGGGCGGGCGCCATCGCGGTCTCGCTCCTCGCCAACAAGGAACTGGCGATCGTCATCGCGGCGTACATCGTCATCCAGCTCGGCTACTGCTTCGGCCTCAAGCACCAGGCCGTGATCGACATCTGCATCGTCAGCTCCGGCTTCCTGCTGCGCGCCGTCGCCGGTGGGGTCGCCGCCGAGCTGCCCAAGGGCCTGTCCCAGTGGTTCCTGCTGGTGATGGCCTTCGGCTCGCTGTTCATGGCGGCGGGCAAGCGCTACGCGGAGCTGCAGCTCGCCGAGCGCACCGGCGCCAAGATCCGCAAGTCGCTGGAGTACTACACCACCACCTACCTGCGCTTCGTCTGGACGCTGGCGGCCACGGCCGTGGTGCTCTGCTACGGCCTGTGGGCGTTCGACAAGACGACGCACCCGGACAACATCTGGTACGCCCTGTCGATGGTGCCCTTCACCATCGCGATCCTGCGCTACGCGGTCGACGTCGACGGCGGCGAGGCGGGCGAGCCCGAGGAGATCGCCCTGGGTGATCGCGTGCTGCAGGTGCTCGCGATCGCGTGGATTGGAACCGTCGTTGCCGCGGTCTACTTCGCCTGACGTCCAGGCCCCCGCCGAGAGCGGCACCGGGGCCCCGTCGACCTCTCTCACCGCACCCCGAGTCAGCTTCTGGCTCGGGGTGGCGGCGTGCGCGGTCCTGTTCGGCTACGGCGCCTGGCAGCGCCGGTGGATCGCCGACGACGGCCTCATCGTGCTGCGGACGGTGCGGAACCTGCTCGCCGGGAACGGCCCCGTCTTCAACGCGGGGGAGCGGGTCGAGGTCAACACCTCCACCGCGTGGACCTACCTCATCTGGTTCTTCTCCTGGATCAGCGGCGTGCAGACCGAGTACGTCGTGCTCACCGTCGCGCTGGTGCTCTCCGTCGCCGCGATCCCCCTCGCCATGCTCGGCACGTCGCGCCTGTACCGCGGCGGCCCCGGCTGGGCGCGGCTGCGCGGCTCCGGCCTGCTGCTCCTGCCCGCCGGCGGCCTCGTCTACATGGCGCTGCCCCCGGCCCGCGACTTCGCCACCTCCGGCCTCGAGGTCTCGCTCACCATCTTCTGGGTCGCGCTGCTGTGGTGGCTCGCGATCTGCTGGTCGCAGGCAGACCGCGATCCCGCCGCGGGCCGCGAGCGCACCCGCTACTGGATCCTCACCTGCGGCACCGCCTTCGTCGCCGGCCTGTCCTGGCTGGTGCGGCCCGAGATGGCGGTCGTCGGCGGCCTCGTGCTCGTCGTCATGTTCCTCGCGCCCGTCGGCCTGAAGCTGCGGCTCGCGCTGACCGCCGCCGCGGGCCTGCTGCCCGTCGGGTACCAGATCTTCCGGATGGGCTACTACGGCCTGCCCGTGCCCAACACGGCGGTCGCCAAGGACGCCAGCGGCTCCAAGTGGGGCCAGGGCTTCACCTACCTGATGAACCTGGTCGAGCCGTACTCGCTGTGGCTGCCGCTGCTGGCCCTGGCGATCGTGATGCCGCTGATCCTGCTGCCCGCGCGGGGCGCCCGCACCCCGCTCACCGGCCGCTTCCGGCTGCCGCGCGGCGGCGCCCGGGGCCTGCGCGATCAGCTGCAGCGGCCCGCGGTGATCGTGGCCGTGATGTTCCTCGGCGGCGTCATCGAGACCCTGTACTGGCTGCGCCAGGGCGGCGACTTCATGTCGGGCCGCGTGCTGCTCGCGCCGCTGTTCCTGCTGCTGCTGCCCGTGATGGTGATCCCGCTGCGGATCCCGTCGCGCCGCCCCGAGGATTCGACGGTCCGCGGTATCGCCCGGCTCGCCACGGGCACCGCCGGCGCCGCGGTCGCGGGCGTGCTGTGGGTGCTGGTGATCGGCTGGGCCCTGCACGCCACGACGTTCCGCGGCCAGCCCGACGGGACCGCGATCGGGACCACGGGCATCGTCGATGAGCGGGCCTTCTACTCGCTGCAGACGGGCCACGCGCACCCGCTCACCGCGGACGACTACCTCGACTACCCGCGCATGCGGTCGCTGCAGGAGATCCTGCGCGACACCCCGCGCGGCGGCGTCTACCTGCCGTCCTTCGACTACGACTGGTGGTTCATCGATCCGCTGCCCTACCCGCGGCCCGACGACGTGCCGCTGCGGCAGACGGTGTTCTTCACCAACCTCGGCATGACCGGCATGAACCTGCCGCTCGACGTGCGCGTATGGGATCAGATCGGCCTGGCCTGGCCGATGGCCTCGCACACCGCGCGGCTCGAGGACGGCCGCATCGGGCACGACAAGGAGATGTTCCCGGACTGGGCCGTCGCCGAGGCGAAGGCGTACCCGAAGCGTCCCGCGCTGCCGCCGTTCATCGACCCGGACTGGGTTAACCAGTCGCGAGCGGCGTTGACCTGCCCGCAGATCCAGCAGCTGCAGGACTCGTACTCCGCGCCGCTGACCTTCGATCTGTTCAAGCGCAACATCAAGCTCTCGCTCGCGAACATGCAGCTGCGCATCGACCGGGTGCCCGAGTACACGCTGCGGATGTGCCGGCTGGACGTGCCGCCGCCGCTCACCGACGACCAGAAGTCGATGCCGAAGCCCTGATGGACGTCACCGGGACGCTGCGGGAGATCGCCGACTGCTCGGTGCTCACCGACGCGGACGCGGTCGCCGGGTACGTCGTCGATTGGACCGGCCGGTGGCGCGGCGGGCCCGCGATCGTCGCGCGCCCGCGGACCGTCGACGCCGTCTCCGCGGTCCTGCGCACCTGCGCCGCCGCGGGCGTTGCGGTGGTGCCGCAGGGCGGCAACACGGGCCTCGTCGCCGGCGCGGTGCCGCCCGCCGGATCGGTGGTGCTGTCCCTGCGCGGTCTCGACGGGATCGGGGAGATCGCCGACGGTGCCGTGACCGCCGGCGCCGGCGTCACCCTCGGGGCGCTCGAATCCTTCGCCTCCGCACACGGTTTCACCATCGGGCTCTCGATCGCCTCGGGCGAGTCGGCCACCGTCGGCGGCGCGGTCGCGACGAACGCCGGGGGAGCGGAGGTGCTGCGGTACGGCACGGCGCGGGCCCGCGCCGCCGGCGTGCGGGCCGTCCTGTCCGACGGTGCCGTCCTCGACCGGCGCCGTCCCGCGCCCAAGGACAACACCGGCTACGACCTCGTCGACCAGCTGGCGGGCTCCGAGGGCACCCTCGCCGTGATCACCGACGTCACCTGGCGTCTCGAGCCCGCGAGCGCGCACCGCACCGTCGTCGCGCTGGCCTTCCGCTCGCTGCCCGACGCCGTCGCGGCGGTGCCCGTGCTGCGCGCCCTGCCGGGACAGCTCGCGTTGGAGTGGTCCGACGGTGCCGCCGTCGCCCGCGTCGCGCGGCATCTCGACGCACCCGCTCCACTTCCCACGGACGGCTGCTGGGTGTTCGCCGAGCTCGACGCCCCGTTGTCGGACGCCGCCGCGCTCGCGGACCTGCTGCCCGACGACCGGATCGCCGTCGCCGGGGCCGAGGACCGCCCGCGGCTGTGGCGCTACCGCGCCCGCACCACCGAGGCCGTGAACGCGGCCGGCGTGCCGGTCAAGCTCGACGTGGGAGTCCCGCTCGCGGACCTCGCCGCGGCGACGGACGCGATCGTCGACGAGGTCCGCGGGATCGCCGACGCCGCCGCGTTCGCGGTGGAGCCGGTGCTCTTCGGACACCTCGCAGAGGGGAACGTGCACGTCAACCTCCTGCCCGGCCCGTCGGCTCCGGCGCGGCGGTTCCCGGAGGAGGTGGCCGAGCGGCTGGAGGCGGCCGTGCTCGAGCGGGTGCTGGCCGCCGGCGGCACGATCAGCGCCGAGCACGGGATCGGGCGGGCGAAGCGGGCTTGGCTCGTGCGGCAACGCGGCGCCGAGCAGGTCGCGCTGCTGCGCCGGATCAAGGCCGCCTGGGACCCGTCGGGCCTGCTCAACCCCGGCGTGCTGTTCGAGGAGGGCCGCGGGTGATCGGGTCCGTGCGCGCGGTCGCCGCCGTGGCCGCGGTCGCCGTCACGGCGACCGGGTGCCGCGTCGACGAGGCGAAGGAGGCGCCGGTCTCCCATGCGTGCAAGACCCTGACCGCCGATCAGGTCGTCGTCGAATCGGGCTTCCCCGTGGACTTCGCGCAGCGCGGCATCACCGTCACGCAGGTGGGCGATCGCGTGTGCGACGCCCGGATGTTCCTGCTGACGTTCCACGTCGAGGGCACCCGAGCGGCGTTCGACCGGCTCGTGCGTGACATGGGGGCGACGCCCGCACTGGGCGCGACCACGTCGATCGGGGGCACGCCTGCACCGGCCGAGCCCGAGCCGGGCCGGTACCGCGATCGGATCAGGACGGCGTCCCTCGGGAACCTCGATCGGACGCTGGAGCTGTCCGTTCCGCTGGCGCAGTTGCCCCTGACCGCGACCTCGATCCTGCACGGGGAGTACGTCCTGGGGGCGTGATGACGGCCTCCGCACTACATGTTTTGCAATCACTAGCGGCGCGGGGGTGGCACGGCGTAGATTGGCGGCCTGCGTCGGAGCCGCCCGCTTCCGGCCGGACAGGAGGACACGTGCCCGCGCCCCTGCACCCTCGGGAGCACGACCGCGTCGCGGCGGTGAAGTCGCTGCGGATCATGGATTCGAAGCCGGTGCCGGACCTGGAGCGCATCGCCGAGCTCTCCGCTGCGCTGTGCGGTGTGCCCTTCGGGTCCGTGAACATCATCGACTTCGACCGGCACTACACCGCCGCGTCGTTCGGGGCCCCGCGCATCCACGCCTCGCGGGCGGACTCGCTGTGCGCCCTCGCGGTGGCGGACGACAAGGTGGTGTACGCGCCGGACGCCAAGGTCGATCCGCGGTTCCAGGGGCTGAAGTTCCTCGACCTGGCCGACCCGCCGATCCACCTGTTCGCGGCCGCGCCGATCTGCACGAGCGATCGGCTCCCCGTCGGCACGGTGCGGATCTACGGGTCCGAGCCGCGCGAGCTGAGCGAGCGCCAGCTCCACGGCCTGGAGGGCCTGGCCGACCTCGCGATGAGCGTGCTGGAACTGCGTTCGGCGGCGCGCACCCTGCACAGCACCGCCACCACCGATGCGATCACGCGGCTGCCGAACCGGCACGCCCTGGAACTCGTCCTCGCCGATGAGACGGCCGCGCCGATCACGGTCGTGGCGTACGCCGACCTGGACCGGTTCAAGCGCTTCAACGACGGGCTCGGCCACGGCGCGGGCGATGAGGTGCTGCGCGGCGTGGGCCGGCGGATCGATTCCGCGATGGGCCCGGACGACGAGGTCTATCGCGTGGGCGGCGACGAGTTCGTCGTCCTCGCCCGGGGTGCGGACGCCGCGCCGGACGAACTGGTCGAGCGGTTGCGATCGGCGATCGGGCGCGCGCCCATCTCCGTCGACGGTGCCGACGTCGAGGTGAACGCGACGGTCGGCGCGGTCTATGTGGCCGAGCACTCCTCCGCCGGGGCCGCGATCGCCGCCGCCGATGCCGCGATGTACCGCGCGAAGGGCGCCGCGCGCGCCTGAGCCGGGCCGTTCAGGTCCCGCTGCCGACGCGGCCGCGGGGTCTGAGGATTCCGTCCTTCCTGAACGTCGACCGCTCGCGAGCCACCGCTTCTCCGTGATCGCCGCGCCTCAGAGCCGGTGGCGGTCCAGGAAGCCCTCGATCGCAGCGGCGAAGACCTGGTTGTCGTCGCCGGCGACCATGTGCCCGGCGCCGCTGACGTCGGCGACCTCGGCGTGCGGCACCCGCTGCAGCATCTTCTCCACGCCCTCGTCGCTCACCACGTCGGACTTGCCGCCGCGCACGATGAGCGTGGGAACGGTGACGTGCGCGGCCGCGGCCCCGAGCCGCTCCTTGTCCTGGATGCGCGCCTCGCCCCGGTCGTCGCTGCGGATGAACGCCGGGTCCCAGTGCCAGTACCAGCGGCCGTCGGCGCGCTGTCGCACGTTCTTCTTCAGCCCCTCGAGGTTGCGTGCCCGCTTGCGGGTGGGGTTGTAGGCGGCCACGGCGTCGGCCACCTCGTCGAGCGTGGCGAAGCCGTCGGTGTGCGCGGAGAGGAAGTCCGTGACCCGCTCGATGCCCTTCTTCTCGGCGTCGACCACCACGTCGACCAGCACCAGCGCGGACGCGATGCCGGGGTTCTCGCCGACGGCGCACAGGCTGGTGATGCCGCCGAGCGAGGCGCCGATCAGCACGGGCGGCGGACCGTCGAGCGTGCCCAGCACGGCCAGCAGGTCCCCGACGAAGTCGCCGAGCGCGTAGCCGCCGTCGGGCGCCCACCCCGAGTCGCCGTGCCCGCGCGCGTCGAGCGTGAGCACGGTGTGCCCGCGCTGCGCGAGCTCCGCGGCCGTGCGGTCCCAGGAGTGCCGGGTCTGCCCGCCTCCGTGCAGCAGCACCAGCGTGGTCCCGGTCGCCTCCGCGGCGGGCCAGCGGTCGCCCGCGATCGCGAGCCCGTGCGCGTCGACGGTGAACGGCTCCGCGGAGAGGTGCATTTCGGTCATCGAACAGTCCTATCACGGTGAGCGGGCACCGTGACCCGGACCACCCTCCGCGCGGCACCCCGACCCTAAATCACACCCGTGTAACACTGTTCCCATGTCATCGCTGGGCCGCATCGGAACGTTGCTCGTGGCCGGGGCCGTGGCGGCGGGCACCGCCGTGGCGGCACCGTCGGCCTTCATCCCCGCGCCCGCGCACGCCGATCCGGCTCCCGCGAAGTCCCGGATCGTCGGCGCGCAGTGGCAGGGCGATCACCAGGTGGACCTGTCGGTGTACTCGGCGGCGATGAACGACACCGTCACGGTGCAGCTGTTGCTCGCGCGCGACTGGCACGCCGATCCGAAGGCGAAGTTCCCCACGCTCTACCTGCTCGACGGGATGCGTGCGCGCGACGATCGCAGCGGCTGGCTGCTGGAGACCAACGTCGCCGACTTCTACCGCGACAAGAACGTCACCGTCGCGCTGCCCGTCGGCGGCCAGTCCAGCTGGTACACGGACTGGAAGCGCCCCGACAACGGCAAGAACTACCAGTGGGAGACCTTCCTGGCCAAGGAGCTGCCGCCCCTGCTGCAGCAGAGCTGGCGCGCCACGGACGTGCGTGCCGCGGCGGGCGTGTCCATGGGCGGCACCGCCGCTTTCACGCTGGCCGCCCGCAACAAGGGGCTCTACCGGTTCGCCGGCTCCTACTCGGGCATCCTCTCCACCAGCAGCCCCGGCACCCCCGAGTCGATCGGGATCGCGATGCGCGACGCGGGCGGCTTCAACGCCGACGCGATGTACGGCCCGCCCACGGATCCGGCCTGGGCGCAGCACGATCCGCTCAAGCTGGCGGAGAAGCTGCGCGGCGTGAGCCTGTACTTCAGCTCCGGCAACGGCTCCGGGGGCACCGGTGCCCCGACGGATCTGCAGGCCATGGCCCTCGAGGTGCTGGCCCGCTCGTCCAACCAGGCCTTCGCCATCGAGCTCAACAGGTTGGGCATCCCGGCCAACGCCCTCTACCGGCCGTCGGGCGATCACAGCTGGCCGTACTGGCAGTTCGAGAACGCCCAGGCCTGGCCGCAGGTGCAGTCCGCGCTGGGCGTGGGGAATCCGAAGCCGTGCGGGATCGGCGGCGCGATCGCCGAGGCGGCGCCGAAGACCCCGACGCTGGGCTCGTGCGTCACCGTCGAGTACCCGGTGCCCGGCGGCCGCGCGCAGGACTTCCGCGGCGGCCAGGTGTTCTGGTCGGCGGACACCGGCGCGCAGGTCGTGGGCGGCGCGATCGGTGGTGCCTACCTCGGCGCGGGCGGCCCCGGCGGGCCGCTCGGCTACCCGACCTCCGGCGAGCAGGCGCTGCCCGACAAGAAGGGCCGCTACCAGCAGTTCGAGGGCGGCACGGTGTACTGGTCGCCGCAGACCGGCGCCCGCGCGGTGCGCGGCGCGATCCGCGCGAAGTACGCGGCGCTGAACTACGAGCGCTCGCCGCTCGGCCTGCCGGTGGGCGATGAGACGAAGCTGGCCGCCGGCGCCTTCCAGCGCTTCCAGGGCGGTCAGATCTACTGGTCGCCGAAGACCCCGGCGACGGTGGTCAACAACGGGCCGATCTTCGCCGAGTGGGGCCGCCAGGGCTACGAGGGCGGGCGCCTGGGCTACCCCGTCGCCGACTCCACCCCGATCCCGGGCGGCTTCGAGCAGCGTTTCGAGCGCGGAGTGATCGCGCTGGTCAACGGGATCCCCACCGTCCGCTGACGACCGCCCGGGGGTTGCGGTTCGCGGCTGCCGGTAGCCTGGGCAGCGCCCACGTGCGGGACGTACTTCAAGGAGAGAACACATGGCTGGACTTCGGGGAGCCCTCGCGGCCGCAGTGCTGACGGGCGGCGTGCTGCTCGGTGCCGTCGCGTGCGGTGGCAGTTCGACGGTCGAGGCGCCCACCACGCCGGTGGAGGGTGAGCCCACGTCGCTGCCGGCCACGGCCCCCGGTTCCGCCACGGCCCCGTCGGGCTACCCGGGCGCGAGCTCGGCCGTGAACACCGCACTGACGCAGAAGGACAAGGACTTCATCGCCAAGGTCCGCGACGACGGCGTGAAGGCGCCCGACGACGTCGTGATCAACGCCGCCCAGTTCGCGTGCGAGTACGACAAGTCGGGCCGCGACGCCAAGAACCTCGAGCCCTTCGTCGTCGGCATCCTCGGCCCGTACGACGGTGACGCCGCGTCCGGGAACGCCAAGAAGTTCATCGCCGAGGCGCGGGCCTCCTACTGCAAGAAGTGATCCCATGAGCCAGCAGCAGCCCGGCAAGTCCGGCGGACGGAAGTTCTCGCCGTTGACGATCGGCGTCATCGTCATCGTGGTGGTCGCACTTGTCCTGCTGGCGATCCTGGTGGGCACCTGGCTCCGCCCCGGGCCGTCGCTGCCGCCGACCTCGTCGGACAGCTCGGCGCCGAGCACGTCGGCGACTGCGGCGCGCCCCACCTCGCAACCGGCGGATTGCCCTGACGTGCAGGTGATCTCGGTGCCCGGCACGCTGGAGAGCTCGGCCAAGGACGATCCCTACCGGCCGACGTTCAACCCGAACTCGTTGATGCTCAAGGTGACCGCGCCGCTGGCACAGGCGTTCCCCGATTCCCGGGCCGACGTGTGGACCACGCCGTACGTCGCGCAGCTGTCGAACCCCGTCGCGATCCCGCCGGACGGGCAGGCCTCGTACGAGAAGTCGCGCACCCAGGGGTACGACCGTTCGGTCGCTCAGATCAAGAAGGTCTACGACAAGTGCAAGCTCACCGGCTTCGTGCTGATGGGCTTCTCGCAGGGCGCCGTGATCGCGGGCGACATCGCCGCTGAGATCGGCGCGGGCAAGGGCGTCGTCCCCGCCGAGAACGTGCTGGGCGTCGGCCTGATCTCCGACCCGCGGCGCGAGCCGGGCGACGCCCGCACGGCCGGCCCCAACCCGCCCGGCGTGGGCGTCGAGGTGGCGTACGGCGGTTTCAGCTTCGGCAGCCTGTCGCTGCGCGGCAAGCGCGAGGGCGGCTTCGGCGAGGTCAAGAACCGCACCGTCTCCCTGTGCGGCGACAAGGACCCGATCTGCAACCAGCCCAAGGACATCTTCCAGGCCGGGAACCTCGCCACCACGCTGCCGGAGCTGCAGAAGGTGCTCACGGGCAACTCGCACGCGCTGTACGCGACCACCACCGACTGGTCCGCCAACGGGCAGACGGCCACGCGCTGGCTCCAGGACTGGGCCCGCGGCGTGATCGACAAGGCGCCTAAGCCTCCCCACAGCTAGCCCTGGTATCTACAGAGGAATGGCAGGCACGAAGAGTCAGGGAGCGCGGAAGGCCGGACGGGTGTTCGGCATCGCGGTGATCATCGCTGCGGTCATCGCGATCATCGTGGTGATCACGCTCATCATCACCATGATCCGTAAGCCGGAACCCACCCCGCCGGGGCCGCCGACGGGCACCCAGGCGGCGGATTGCCCCGACGTGCAGCTCATCTCCTTCCCCGGCACGTGGGAGTCCTCCGCGACGGACAACCCCGAGCGGCCGACCTTCAACCCCCGCTCGCTCATGCTGCAGGTGACGAACCCGCTGGACAAGCGGTACGCCGACGCCCGCGCGGACATCTGGACGGTCAACTACGCCGCCCAGTTCCACAACCCGATCGCCGTGCCGCCGGACGGCCAGATGACCTACCAGGCCTCGCGCCAGCAGGGCACCGACCGCGCCATCGCCAAGATCAACGCGGTCAAGGAGAAGTGCTCGCGCACCGGCTTCGTGTTCGTCGGCTTCTCCCAGGGCGCGACGATCGCCGGCAACATCGCCGCGCAGATCGGCGCGGGCAACGGCCCGATCGCCCCCGAGCGGCTGCTCGGCGTGGGCCTGATCTCCGACAGCCGCCGCGTCCAGGGGCAGGGCCGCGCCATCGGCCCCGACCCCGCGGGCGAGGGCGTCGAGGTCACCTTCGCCGGGTTCAGCTTCTCGGGCGTCGATCTGCAGGGCAAGCGCGACGGCGGTTTCGGCTCGGTCGACGACAAGGTCGTCACCATCTGCGGCTCCAACGACCCGATCTGCAACCAGCCCAAGGGCGGGCTGCTGGGCCTGGCCACCGGTCTGCCGCAGGTGATCTCCACCATCACGCAGAACTCGCACGCCGCCTACGGGACCACGGCGAACTGGTCGCTCGAGGGCAAGACCGCCACCCAGTGGCTCACCGGCTGGGCCACCGGCGTCATCGACAAGGCCCCGAAGACCAAGTAGCCGGGTGGGGGACGGCCGTCACGCGAGCTCGACCCCGCTTCGACAGTTACCATTTCTGATATGCGAAGGCGAATAATGCTCGCCGCGCTCGTGGCGCTGGCGGCGTTGGGGGCGGGCGCGTGCGATCCGTTCGCGGTGCCCGGGCCCGGCGAGCAGGTCAACGTCCTCGACGAGTCGGAACGGTCCGACGCCATGTGGCGGGCGGCAGCGAAATCGGGGCTGGCGGTCCCGGCCGACGCCCGGACGGTGTCCGCAGCGGTGGAATCGCGAGGGCTGGTGTCGAGCACCTCGTACATCCACGCGGTGATCCGGTCCTCCGAGCTCTCCGTCTTCCTCCGGGACTCGGACCTGACCATGACCGGCCTTCCCGCGGACTCGCTCACTCTGCGGCCCTGGTACGCCGATGGCGCGAACGGGGAGTTCGTCCTCACCGGACCCGCCTACCGCTTGATCAAGGGAACGCGCGATGGGCTGAACTACGGAGAGTCGCTCAAGGTGTACCTGCGAACCGGCGCGGAATCCGTCGACGTCTACTACTCCGTCTCGAGCTGACGGTGGCCCGTCCGGAGATTCGTGCCTCACCGAGCACTCGAAGCCGAATTCGGCTTCGAGTGCCCGCTGAGCGCCGGATTCACGGAGGGGCCGGATCCGCCGGGAATCCCGGGGCGACCGGGGCGCCGTCGGGCAGCGGTTAGGCTGTGCGCAACGTTTCACGACCGCACCATCGTCGACCAGGAGTACTCACACGTGACCACTGAGCCCCGCAAGTTCCGGTTCGCGGCCGGCGGCGCCGGCAACGCCGACGAGGGCGGCGCGCGCAAGTTCGTCAAGCTGGCGCAGGAGGCCGAGGAGCTCGGATTCGACACCTTCGCGATCCCGGACCGCCTGGACGCGCAGGTCGGGCCGCTGGCCGCGCTGGGTGCGCTCGCCGTGAGCACCGACAAGATCCGGCTGGCGACCTCGATGCTGGCGATGCCGTTCCGGCACCCGGCGGTGCTGGCCAAGGAGCTCACCACCATCGACGTGCTGTCCAAGGGGCGCCTCGAGATCGGCCTCGGTCTCGGCGCCTTCAAGGACGACTTCGATCAGGCGGGCATCGAGTTCGAGTCGCCCGCCGGCCGGCTGCAGCGCCTGGACGAGGGCCTGACGGTGCTCGACGCGCTGCTGCGCGGCCAGGAGGCGGAGTTCGAGGGCGAGGTGTTCCGCGTCAAGGAGCTCAAGGGCTACCCGCGCCCTCGCCAGGGGCCGCGCCCGCCGATCGCCATCGGCGCCGGTGCGCGCCGCACGCTCGAGCTGGCCGCCCGCCGCGCCGACGTGGTCTCGATCAACCCGCGCAGCTCGGCCGAGGGCAAGCTCAAGATCTCGGACATGTCGATGGACGCCGTGAAGAACAAGGTCGAGATCGTCAAGGCCGCGGCGGGCGACCGGTTCGCCGACATCGAGCTGTCCTGGTCGATCGCCACCATCGTGGTGACCGACGACCGCGAGCAGGTCGCGGACTTCGCGCTCAAGGCCATCGAGCGCGGCCTGTCGGCCAGCATCGAGGTCGACAAGGAGGTGACGATCGACGACGTGCTGGGCTCGCCGTACCTCGCGATCGGCACGTTCGACGAGATCGCCGACCAGGTGCGGGCCACCCGCGCCGCGACGGGCATGTCCTACGTCGGCGTCATCCCGACCCAGATGGAGGCCTTCGCCCCCGTCCTGGAGCAGCTCAAGGGCGAGTGACCGCCCTTGGGTACTACCTCACGGTTTACGTACTGCCGAGTGCTGCGCGGTACGATAGTCGGGTTTGCGGATTTTCCCGGCGTGTCACCCGCCCGAACGGGTGAAACATGTTGCGGATTTCCCGCAGTATGAGGTGGAGCACAGACCCGCAACGGGGCGTGACCGCCACGCGATGTACCACTGTATGACCGTCGGCCGCCCGGCGTCGGTGACGAGGAGCGATGCATGAACAACGAGTTTGACCAGTTTCTGGACGAAGACGGCAACATCTTCTTCCGCCCCGGAACCACGCTGGTCGACTTCGTCGAGCGCAACGCACGTGAGCGCGCCGACACCCTGGCGTACCGCTTCATCGACTACAGCCGCGAGCGCGACGGCGTCGTCCACGAGCTGACCTGGTCGCAGTTCGGCGCCCGGCTGCGCGCCATCGGCGCCCGGCTGCAGCACATCACCAAGCGCGAGGACCGGGTCGCGATCCTCGCCCCGCAGGGCCTGGACTACGTGACGGCGTTCTTCGGCGCGCTCTACGCCGGCAACATCGCGGTGCCGCTGTTCAGCCCGGACGAGCCCGGCCACACCGATCGCCTGCGCATCGTCCTCGACGACTGCAAGCCGACGGCGATCCTGACCTCCTCCGGTTCCGCCGAGGCCTGCCGCAACTTCTTCCGCCACCTCCCGGCCAAGGAGCGCCCGCGCATCATCGCCGTGGACGCCATTCCGGATTCGGTCGGCTCCACGCTCAAGCCGTTCCCGATCTACCGCGACACCATCGCGTACCTGCAGTACACCTCGGGCTCTACGCGCAACCCGGCCGGCGTGCAGATCACCTACGAGGCGGTCGGCACGAACGTCATCCAGATGATCCACGCGCTCGACCTCAACGAGAACTCCCGCGGCGTGACCTGGCTGCCGATGTTCCACGACATGGGCCTGCTCACGGTGATCCTGCCCGCGCTCGGCGGCAAGTTCATCACGATCATGAGCCCGTCGGCCTTCGTGCGCCGCCCCGGCCGCTGGATCAACGAGCTGGCCGCCGTCGAGGACGGCGCCGAGACCTTCGCCGCCGCGCCCAACTTCGCCTTCGAGCACGCCGCCGCGCGCGGTCTGCCGAAGGACGGCGAGGAGCTGGATCTCTCGAACGTCATCGGCCTGATCAACGGCTCCGAGCCGGTGACCGTCAGTTCGATGAAGAAGTTCAACGAGGCCTTCGCGCCCTACGGACTGTCGCCGAAGGCCATCAAGCCCTGCTACGGCATGGCCGAGGCCACCCTGTTCGTGAGCTCGACCCCCGTCGAGAACGAGGCCCGCGTGGTCTACGTCGATCGCGACCAGCTGGCCGCCGGCACGTTCGTGGTCTCCGAGGAGGGCGCCGAGGGTGCCGTCCCGCAGGTCTCCTGCGGCACGATCGCGCTGAGCCAGTGGGCCGCCATCGTCGACCCGGAGACCGGCGCCGAGCTGCCCGACGGTCGGGTCGGCGAGATCTGGCTGAACGGCCTGAACATCGGCGAGGGCTACTGGGAGCGCGACGAGGAGTCCCGCGAGACCTTCCAGAACTACCTGGCCCCGCTCGCCGAGGGCAGCCACTCCGAGGGCGTGAAGAACCTGGAGAAGGCCAAGTGGATGCGCACCGGTGACTTCGGCGTCTACCACGACGGCGAGCTCTACATCACGGGCCGCGTCAAGGACCTGGTCATCGTCGACGGGCGCAACCACTACCCGCAGGACATCGAGTTCACGGCGCAGGAGTCGGACACCAAGTACATCCGCACCGGCTACGTCGCCGCCTTCTCCGTCCCGGCGAACGAGCTGCCCCAGGCGGTATTCGACAACGCGCACTCGGGCCTGACGTACGACCCCAATGACCAGTCGGAGCAGTTGGTCATCGTCGCCGAGCTCGGCGCGGGTGGCGCGAAGCAGGACCAGCAGGCCCTCGCCGACGGCATCCGCTCCGCGGTCGGCTCCGCGCACGGCGTGCTCGCGCGCGACGTGCTGCTCGTGCCCGGCGGCTCGCTGCCCCGCACCAGCTCCGGCAAGATCGCCCGGCGCGCCGGGCGGGCCGCCTACATCGACGGCACGCTGCGCGGCGGCTACACCCAGACGGCGTTCCCCGACGCCGAAGCCAACAACGTCCAGTAGCGGCGGAACCCTGCTGCAACCGCGCCTCACCGGGCGCGCCGACATCACAACTTCATCTCCCGCGACTGCGTAACCCACGGTCTCGACGCGAAGGGTAGAAACACCATGGCTGAGAACGAGTACACCCCCCATGAAGGCCCGACCGGCAAGGCCCGCGAGGATCTGAGCCTCGAGGAACTGCGCGCGTGGATGCGGCAATGGATCGCCGACGCCACCAAGCAGCCGCTGGAGAACATCACCGACGACAAGTCGCTCGACGAGTTCGGCCTGGGCTCGCGCGACGCGGTCTCGATGGCGTCGGACATCGAGGACTTCACCGGGGTGCAGCTGACGGCCACCGTCGCCTTCCAGCACCCGACGATCGCGCTGCTCAGCCAGCGCATCATCGACGGTGACCCGGTGGTCTCCGACGACGATCTCGCGGCCGAGGCGGCGCAGTACGACCGGGGCGAGGAGTTCGAGAACAACCGCGGCGTGCACGACGTGGCCGTCGTCGGCCTCGCGACCCGCTTCCCGAAGGCCGGCGAGACGCCCGAGTCCACGTGGGAGTTCCTCATCGGGAACGGCGACGCGACCACGGATCTGCCCGAGGACCGCTGGCTCGAGTTCAAGCAGGACCCGCGCCTGAAGGCCGTGCTCGACGAGGCGAACACCTTCGGCGGCTACCTCGACGACGTGGCCTCCTTCGACGCCGAGTTCTTCCAGATGACCCCGCGCGAGGTCGAGATGGTCGACCCGCAGCAGCGTCTGGCGCTCGAGCTGACCTGGGAGGCGCTCGAGCAGGCCAACATTCCCCCGAGCTCGGTCAAGGGCACCCGCACCGGCGTGTGGATGGGCAGCTCCGCCAACGACTACCAGATGCTGGCCGTCGCCGACCCGACGAAGGCCAACCCGTACGCCCTGACCGGCACGTCGACCTCGATCGTCGCGAACCGCGTCTCCTACTTCTACGACTTCCACGGCCCGTCGGTCGCCGTCGACACCGCGTGCAGCTCGTCGCTGGTCGCGATCCACCAGGCGATCCGCAGCCTCCGCGACGGCGAGACCGACATGGCCGTCGCCGGCGGCGTGAACATGCTCATCGTCCCCGCCGTCACCCTCGGCTTCGACAGCCTCGGCGCCCAGGCCCCGGACGGCAAGATCAAGGCCTTCAGCGCCGACGCGAACGGCATGATCCGTGCCGAGGGCGGCGGCGTCGTGCTGCTCAAGCGTCTCGCCGACGCCGAGCGCGACGGTGACGACATCCTCGGCGTCATCGCCGGTTCCGCGGTCACCTCCGACGGCAAGTCCAACGGCATCTTCGCGCCGAACCCCGAGGCGCAGGTGACCAACCTGCGCGACGCCTACATCGACGCCGGCATCGACCCGCGCACCGTCGACTACCTCGAGGCGCACGGCACCGGCACGATCCTGGGCGACCCGCTCGAGGCCGACGCCATCGGTCGCGTGCTCGGCCGCGGCCGCGACGCGGAGAAGCCGCTGCTGCTGGGCTCGGCGAAGACCAACTTCGGCCACCTCGAGGCCGCCGCCGGTATCGCCGGTGTCGCCAAGGTGCTGCTCTCCATGCGCCACGGGCAGATCCCTGCGTCGCTGAACTTCGCGGGCCCCAACCCGTACATCCAGTTCGAGGCCAACCGCCTGCTCATGGCTGCGCGGAACACGGAGTGGCCCAAGTACTCCGGCTCGAAGCTGGCCGGCGTCACCGGCAACGGCTTCGGCGGCACCAACGCGCACGTCGTGATCAAGGAGTACGTCGCGCCCGAGATCGTCGAGGGCGAGACCGAGGGCGACGACGCCGCGAGCGGCGTTCCCGCGTTCTACGCGGCCACCGTCGAGGGCGCCGCGGTGCCGCTCGTGCTCACGGCCTACGTCCCCTCGCGCCGGCGGGCCGCCGCCGCCGAGCTGCTCGAGTGGCTCGAGTCCGACGAGGCCAAGGAGTACACGCTCGCCGAGATCGGCCGCACCCTCGCCAGCCGCAACCACGGCCGCGTCCGCTCGGTGGTCATGGCCAAGGATCTCGACGAGGCGATCAAGGGCTTCCGCGCGATCGCCGAGGGCAAGAACGCGCCGAACGTCATCTCCGCCAACCAGCCCGACGCGGCCGGCCCGGCGTTCATCTTCTCGGGCTTCGGCAGCCATCACCGCAAGATGGCCAAGCAGCTCTACACCGAGAACCCCGTCTTCAAGCACTACTTCGACGAGGTCAACGAGCTCATCATCGACGAGTCGGGTGACGACTACGCCGACATGATCACCGACGACGAGCAGACCTTCCACATCGAGACCGGCCAGGTGGGCATCTTCGCCATCCAGGTCGCGCTCGCGGGCCTGTTCCGCCACCACGGCATCGAACCCGGTGTGGTGCTGCCGCATTCGATGGGTGAGGCCACCGCGGCCTGGCTCACCGGCGGCCTCTCGCTCGAGGACGCGGTGCGCGTCATCTGCAACCGCTCGCGCCTGATGGGCGAGGGCGAGGCCATGCTGCCCGAGGAGATGGAGCGCTTCATGGCGCTCGTCGAGTACAGCGCCGACGACATCGAGACCGTGCTCGGCGACTACGAGGGCCTGGAGATCTGCGTCTACGCGGCTCCCACGCACACCGTGCTCGGCGGCCCCGGCAAGGTGATCGACAAGATCGTCGAGGAGACCGAGGCCAAGGGCCTGATGGCGCGCAAGCTGGTGACGCGCGGCGCCTCCCACACCTCGCAGATGGATCCGCTGCTGGGCGAGCTGCAGGCCGAGCTCATGGGCATCGAGCCGCACGCGCTGCACTACCCGATGTACTCCACCGTGAACAAGGAGGAGTTCTACAAGGCGGGCCACGCGCCGGTGCACGACGTGGACTACTGGATCAAGGGCCTGCGGCACAGCGTCTGGTTCACCCAGGCGGTCGAGAAGTCGGTCGAGGCCGGCTACCGCACCTTCATCGAGTTCTCGCCGAACCCGATCACCCTGATCTCCGTCGCCGCAGTGACTTTCGGCTCGGGCATCCAGGACGCCGCCCTCGTGCAGACCCTCAAGCGCAAGGAGGACGAGCCCGGCACGATCATGACCGCGCTCGCCACCGTCTTCGCCCGCGGCCACCACGTCGACGTGGCGTCGCTGTTCGGCCCCGGCCGGTACGCGCCGGTCCCGCGGACGAAGTTCCAGCGCAAGCACATCTGGATCCAGACCAAGCTGCCCGACGGTGGCTCGAGCATGGTCCCGGGCGGGCACGTCGCGCTGCCCGACGGCCGGCACGTCTGGCAGCTCGACGCGGCCGCGCTCACCCTCGGCGACGGGACGCAGGTCCCGCTGATCGACGTGGCGAAGAACGCCGCCCTGCAGGTGCTCGACGGTGCCTCGGTCACCGCGGCGGTCGAGCACGGCGACCCCAAGGACGGGCAGACGCTCACCACGACGCTCACGCCGCACCCCGGCGGCGCGTCGATCCAGGTGCACGAGAACACCGGCAAGGGCTTCCGCCTGCTGCTCGACGCCGTCGTGGTCGCCGGGGAGGCGTCCGGCACCGCGACCGCGCCGCTCATCACCCGGGCCGCGCCCGCGGTGGAGGAGACGGACGAGCTCGAGGAGGCCGAGCCCGAGATCACCGTCTCCGAGGAGACCGAGGCGCCCGCCCCCGAGGGCAGCGCCGACCAGTGGTCCCCGGACACGGGCGAGACCGTGGAACACCGCCTCGGCGTGATCATCGCGGAGACCATGGGCTTCGAGATCGAGGACCTGCCCAAGGAGATCCCGCTGATCGACCTGGGCATGGACTCGCTGATCGCGATGCGCATCAAGAACCGTGCCGAGTACGAGTTCGACATCCCGCCGATCCAGATCCAGGCGGTGCGCGACGCGTCCTTCAACGACGTGGTGCAGTTCGTCGAGTACGCCGTCGAGCACCGCGATCAGGTGGACGCGCTCGCCGAGCACCAGTCCGACAGCGGTGAGCTCGCCGATGCCGGCCAGCTCGCCGAGATGATGAAGGCCGCCAAGGCCGAGGCGGCGGCCAAGGCCGAGAACCCCTCGGCCGCAGCGGCTCCGGCCGAGGAGGCGGCACCGTCGGAGGAGAAGGCCGCGGCCGAGACCCCCGACCTGCTCGACGGCGCGGCCGTCGCCGAGGCCGTGGGCGACGGCGTGCCCCCGCGCGATGCGGCGGAGCGCCTGACCTTCGCGACCTACGCGATCGTGGTCGGCACGTCCCCGGGCGGCGTCTTCAACGAGCTCGAGGTGCTCTCGGAGGACGTCGCGGAGAAGCTGACCGCCCGCCTGTCCGAGCGCGCCGGCGGCGAGATCGACATCGAGGACGTCATCGACTCGAAGAACATCGAGGAGATGGCCACCTACGTGGGCGCGGTCATGAACGAGGCCACCCCGGTGGAGGGCTTCGTCCGCACCCTGCGCAAGCCGGAGAACACGGATCGCAAGCCGCTGTTCCTGTTCCACCCGGCCGGCGGCAACACCACCGCCTACGAGGCTCTGCTGCGCAAGCTGCCGGAGGATCTGCCGATCTACGGTTTCGAGCGCATCGAGGGCGACATCGAGGAGCGGGTCGCGCAGTACCTGCCCAAGCTCAAGGAGATCCAGCCGGAGGGGCCGTACCGGCTCGCGGGCTGGAGCCTCGGCGGCGCCTTCGCCTACGGGCTCGCGCGCGCCCTCGAGGACGAGGGCCGGGAGGTCGAGTACGTCGGCCTGCTCGACGTGGTGGCGCCGACGGTGCCGCTCACCGACGAGCCCGCGGAGAAGCGTGCGCGGCTCGAGCGCTGGGAGCGCTTCGCCCGCAAGAACTACGACATCGGCGACGAGATCGAGCTGCCGATGGATCGCCTCGCCGCGGCCGACGACGACGGCCAGTTCCGGATCATCATGGAGCTGGTGCAGCTGTCCGACAAGAAGATCCCGACGTCGATGATCGAGCACCAGCGCACGTCCTTCGTGGACAACCGCATGCTGATCAAGGTCAACCCCGCCGACTACGGCCGGTTCGGGGGCACGGTGACGCTCTACCGCGCCGACCGCATGCACGACGGTGCGATCGAGCTGGAGCCGAACTTCGCGGACATCGCGCCGGACGGCGGCTGGGCGCCGGTGGTCGAGGACCTGCGGATCGTCAAGATCGGCGGCGACCACCTGCAGCTCATCGACGAGCCGTACATCGGGAAGATCGCGACGCACATGACGGACGAGCTCGACCGGGCCGACGGCGGCCGGTGAGCTCCGAGCAGGGGATAGGGTGACAGACGTGACGGACGTATCGGACCAGGTCGACCTCGGCACCACTGCGGGCAAGCTCGAGGATCTGTACCGCCGCCTCGAGGCGGCCAAGGATCCCGGCAGCGAGCGGGCGAAGGCCCGCCGCGACGCGAAGGGCCTGCCCAGCGCACGTGGGCGCATGCACATGCTGTTCGACGAGGGCACCTTCGTCGAGCTGGACCAGCTCGCGAAGTCGCCCGGCGACGACAAGATCAAGGACGGCGTGGTCATCGGCTACGGCCTGGTCAACGGCCGGAAGGTCGCGGCCTTCAGCCACGACCAGACCGTGGGCGCGGGCACCGTCGGCGAGATGTTCGGCCGCAAGATGGTCAAGCTGTACGACTTCGCGGCGGCCGCGGGCCTGCCCGTCGTCGGCCTCAACGACTCGGGCGGCGCCCGCATCCAGGACGCGGCCACGTCGATCGCCTGGTACGCGGAGCTGGGCCGGCACCAGGACGGCCTGTGCGGCCAGGTCCCGCAGATCTCGGCGATCCTCGGCCCGTGCGCCGGCGGCGCCGTGTACGCGCCCGCCAACACCGACGTCCTCGTCGGCGTGCAGGACAACACCTACATGTTCGTCACCGGCCCCGAGGTGATCCGCCCGACCACGGGTGAGACCACGTCCGCGGAGGATCTCGGTGGCGCGGTCAAGCAGGCCCAGTGGGGCAACCTGCACCACGTCGCCGTCGACGAGGCCGCCGCCTTCGACTGGGTCAAGCGCTACCTGGGCTTCATGCCGGATTCGGTGCACCAGCGTCCGCCGCTGGTCAACCCGGGCCTGGAGCCGGAGATCACCGACTCGGACCTCTCGCTCGAGACGATCATGCCGGACGCCGACACCGCCGGTTACGACATCCACGACGTGATCCTGCGCGTCTTCGACGACGGTGACTTCCTCGAGTACGCCGAGCTGTGGGCGCCGAACATCGTCACCGGTTTCGCCCGCGTCGACGGCCAGTCCGTCGGCGTGGTCGCGAACCAGCCGATGAGCCTCGCGGGCACGCTCGACACGCAGGCCTCGGAGAAGGCGGCGCGGTTCGTGCGGCTGTGCAACTCCTTCAACCTCCCGCTGATCTTCCTCGTCGACGTGCCGGGCATCCTGCCGGGTGTCGAGGAGGAGAAGATCGGCACCATCCGCCGCTCGGGCAAGTTCATCTTCAGCTACGTCGAGGCGGCCGTCCCGAAGATCACCATCATCCTGCGCAAGTCCTACGGCGGCGCGTGGGCCGTGATGGGCTCCAAGCAGCTCGGTGCCGACTTCGTCTACGCGTGGCCGACGGCGCGCCTGGCCGTGATGGGTGCCGAGGGCGCCGCCGCGATCATCAAGCGGCGCGAGATCGAGGAGGCCGGCGAGAACGGCCCCGCGATCCGCCAGGCGTTCATCGACTTCTACAACCAGTTCATGGCCACGCCGTGGCTGGCGGCCGAGCGCGGCTACATCGACGGCGTGATCGAGCCCAAGGACACGCGTCTGCTCATCCGTAAGTCGCTCGCGCAGCTGCGTGACAAGGAGCTGCAGCGCGTCCCGCGCCGTACCTACCTCATGCCGATGTAAATGGCTCTCCCGCAGGACTTCCCGCAGCTCACCGGATCGGTGCTCACCGATCCGGACGTGATGGCGGCCTACGCCGTGGACCACTGCTCGCCGGTCCATGGCGCCGTCCCGCTGGCGGTGGTGCTCGCCGAGACCACCGAGGACGTGGCCGCCGCAGCGGCATGGTGCTACGCCCACGACGTGGTCATCGTGCCGCGCGGCGCGGGCAGCGGCCTCGCCGGTGGCGCCAGCGCGATCGAGGGCTGCGTGATCATCTCGCTCGCGAAGATGAACGCGGTCAAGGAGATCAACGTCGCGGACCAGTACGCGATCGCCGAGGCCGGTGTCATCAACGCCGATCTCGATCGCGCGGTCCGCGAGCACGGGTTGATGTACCCGCCGGACCCGTCCTCGTTCGAGATCTGCTCCATCGGCGGCAACGTCGCCACGAACGCCGGCGGCCTGCTGTGCGCGAAGTACGGCGTGACGCGCGAGTGGGTGCTCGCGCTCGACGTCGTGCTCGCCGACGGCAGCCGCATCTCGACCGGCCACCGCACCGTCAAGGGCGTCACGGGCTACGACCTCACCCAACTGCTGGTCGGCAGCGAGGGCACCCTCGGCATCGTCACCGAGGTGACCGTCAAACTCCGTCCGGCGCCGGTGATCCCGCCGACGACGGTCGCCGCGTCGTTCCCGGACGTGGTGAGCGCCGCCGCCGCGGTCGCCGCCGTGGTGGGCACGGGCGTGGTGCCCGCGCTCATGGAGCTCATGGACCGCCGCACGCTCGAGTGCGTGGAGGCACTGCGCCCCTTCGGCCTGGAGGACGAGACCCGGGCCATGCTCATCGGCCAGGGGAGCACGCCCGAGGACGCCGCGGTGCTCGCGCGCGAGTTCGACGCCGCCGGTGCGCATTACACGGTGGTCTCCGACGATCCCGTCGAGGCGGCCGAGCTGCTCGCGGTGCGTCGCGCCGCCTTCCACGCCTACGAGCACGCGGGCAACATCTTCTCCGAGGACGTGGGCGTACCGCGCTCGCAGCTGCCCGAGATGTTCGCGCGGATCGAGGCGATCTCCGCGAAGTACGGCGTCGACATCCCCACGGCCGCGCACGCCGGCGACGGCAACCTGCACCCCACGCTGATCTACCCGAAGGATCAGCGCGAGGTGCCCCAGGCCATCTGGGACGCCGCCGACGAGGTCTTCCAGGCGGCACTGTCGCTGGGCGGCACCCTCACCGGCGAGCACGGCATCGGCGTCCTGAAGGCGCGCTGGGTCGGCGAGGAACTCTCCGACGACGTCCTCGACCTGCACCGCGGCATCAAGGCCGTCTGGGACCCGAAGAACCTCCTCAACCCCGGCCGCGGTTTCTAGCGCTCGCTCGCTGCGCTCGTGCCGCTCCCCAGCGGGGCGGCCACCTCCCTCTGTCCATGGACGTGGGGAGTGCACGACACGCGGGGGCACTGCACGTCCGGCTAGGGAGGTCCGACGGTGCGCCGCCCGCCTCGTGCCGGCATGTCGGCGATCGGCGGTGCAATCCGTGGGCCGATGCGCGTTCGCTCCCGCTTCACCCCGACGCACCCGGCGTACCGGGTGCGCTCGCGCGGTTCGGGTGCGGACGGCTTCCGCACCCGAAGTGCTCGCCCGACGCGGTCGCTCAGGCCAGCGAGTCGACGAAGACCGCGGCGACGGCTTCGAGGCCGCGCTGGTCGTCGTCGCTGAACCGCCCGGGGCGCTCGCTGTCGAGATCGAAGACGCCGATCAGCTCGCCGTCGCGGATCAGCGGCACGACGAGCTCGGAGTTGGTAGCGCCGTCGCAGGCGATGTGGTCGGGGACGGCGTGCACGTCGTCGATGCGCTGCGTCGTGCGGGTGCGCGCGGCGGCGCCGCAGACGCCGCGGTCGAGGGGGATGCGGATGCACGCGGGCAGGCCCTGGAACGGGCCGACGACGAGCTCGGCACCGTCGAAGAAGTAGAAGCCGACCCAATTGAGGTCCGGCACCAGCGCCTTCACCAGGGCTGCGAGGTTCGCGGCGTTCGCGATCCGATCGTGCTCGCCGTCGACGAGGGCCTTCGCGTACGTGGCGAGGTCGGCGTAGCGCTCGGCGGGGGAGCCGGAGAGGGCGGGGAAGGAGAACGACACGCCCCGACGGTACGGGGTCCGCCTGTGCGCCGGTACCCCGGCGATGCGCCTGATTCTGGGTGCAGGCTGAGAGTATGAGGGAACTGGAAACAGCACGATTCGGGCGTAAAAGCACCCGCTGTACGGTGTTGACCTGGGCGAGCGCATCACCTTCACCGACCGGTGTAACACCGCGCCGGTTCGCCGCGACTAAGAGTTTGTCAGGAACTGAGATCTGGCATACAGTGCCTGACGAGCACTGATCCGCTTGCGTTGCTCTGCCACGGCACCTGTTCGTGGTACCGACGGGCCGGCTCCCCGGCCCACGCACGCGGTGCACGCGCCCACCGGGCGAAAGTTTACGAGGAAGAGAGTCTCGAATGCGTATGCGCAACGGCTGGGCCAAGAAGGCCACCGCCGCCGCGGTCACCGTGGCTGCCATTCCGGCACTGACGATCGCCGGCACGGGCGCCGCGAACGCGTGGGGCCCGGGCAACGCCAAGAACCCCCCGAAGGGCTTCAAGCAGGCCTTCGTCAACGGTGCGGGCATGCCGAACGTGAAGGTCCGCAGCTGGGCCTCCACCACCACCGACCCCAAGAAGGCCCCCACCGTCGTGCTGCTCGACGGTCTGCGCGCCACCTGGGACGTCTCGGGCTGGGAGCGCGACTCGAACGTGGCCTTCCTGTCGCAGAAGGGCATCAACGTCGTGACGCCCGTCGGCGGCACCTCGAGCTGGTACACCGACTGGCAGGCGCCGTCGTCGACCAACCGCCAGCCCTACCGCTACACCTGGGCCTCGTTCCTGAAGACGAGCCTGCCGCAGTACATCCGCAGCCTCGGCTTCAGCGACAACGTCTCGCTGGTCGGCCTGTCGATGTCCGGTAGCGCCGCGATCATCAACGCCCTCGAGTCGAACGGCTACTACAAGCGCGCCGCGTCGCTCTCGGGCCTGACCAACATCTCGGCCCCCGGCGTTCCGATCGCCGTCGGCATCGCCTCGCTCGATTCGGGCGGCTACAACGCCGGCCTCGACATGTGGGGCGGCCCGTTCGACTCCCGCTGGGCGAAGAACGATCCGACCGTGCAGGTGAACCGCCTCAAGGGCATGCCGCTGTGGATCTCCGCCGGTAACGGCGTCTTCGGCAAGTACACCCCGAACCCGGGCCCGGCCGATGTCGTCCAGGGCGTGCCGCTCGAGTGGCTCGCGCTGTCGCAGGCGCGCTCCTTCGAGGGTGCCGCCAAGCGCGCCGGCCTGAGCAAGGCCCACTTCGACTTCCCGCCGGCCGGCACCCACACCTGGGGCTACTGGCAGGACCAGGTGTGGCAGATGCAGCGCACCGGTTGGTTCTCGAAGTAACCCGCTGCGATTGCACGAACAGATCACACGACAGGCGGCCTCGTTCGGACGGACGGGGTCGCTTGTCGTATTGTGAGGTGGATGACTTTCCTGAGGAAACCGGGAGTGTCTGTAACGCCTGAGCCTGTGATTTCGATGAGATCCAGGGAGAGTGTCACACATGTGACTGATGTGAATCATGTGACATATGTGACGACCGATGTTAGAGTGACGGCTGTGACAAGGCTGGTCGATCCCGACCACCGGTCCCGTCCACAAGCTACTGCGCGGAGACGCCGCGTGACAAAGGAGAGGTCAGCAATGCGAGCAGCCTGGGGTAAGCGAGCGGGTGCGGCGGTTCTCACCGCGGCCATGGTGCCCGCCCTCGCCGGTATGGGTGCCGGCGTCGCCGGCGCTTGGGGTCCGGGGTCGGTCAAGAACCCGCCCAAGGGCTTCAAGTCCGAGCGAGTCAACGGTGCCGGCATGCCGGACGTCCTGGTCCGTTCGTGGGCCTCGACCACCACCGACCCGGCGAAGGCGCCCACCGTGGTGCTCCTCGACGGCCTGCGCGCGACGCAGGACGTCTCCGGCTGGGAGCGCGACTCCAACGTCGCCTTCCTGTCGCAGAAGGGCATCAACGTCGTCATGCCCGTCGGCGGTACCGCCAGCTTCTACACGAACTGGGCGAACACCTCCAAGCACGGCAACGGCACCTACAAGGCGACCTGGGGCAACTTCCTGGCCAGCAGCCTGCCGAACTACATCAAGTCGCGCGGCTTCTCCAGCAACCTGTCGCTGATCGGCCTCTCGATGGGTGGCGGCGCCGCCCTCATCAACGCCGCGAACAACCCCGGCGTCTACAAGCGCGCCGCTGCGCTCTCGGGCTTCCTGAACACCTCGGCCCCCGGCATGCCGGTCGCCGTGGGCGTCGCCATGCTCGACGCGGGCGGCTACAACGTCCTCGACATGTGGGGCGGCCCGTTCGACGCCAACTGGGCGAAGAACGACCCGACCGTGCAGGTCGCGCGGATGAAGGGCCTCAAGCTGTGGATCACCGCTTCGACCGGTGAGCCCGGCAAGTACACCCCGAACCCGACCCCGGCCGACATCGTCCAGGGCGTGCCGCTCGAGATCCTCGCCAAGTCGCAGTCGGAGGCCTTCAAGGCCGCCGCCGACAAGGCCGGCGTGAGCGCTCACTACGACTTCTCGGCCGTGGGCACCCACACCTGGGGCTACTGGCAGGACCAGGTCTGGCAGATGCAGCGCACCGGTTGGTTCAACAGCTGACGCTGCGTTCGTGATCGCAAGGAAGGCCCCGGGCTGTTGCCCGGGGCCTTCCGGCGTATCGGTACTCTTTCAGCGAATCCGCCCGACAGACTCGAGGTTGCAGCCCAGATGAACCAGCCCCCCACGACCGACGCCGATGAGCCCATCGGTTTCCGGATCGATCCCGTGCTCGCCCGCAGTTGGCTGCTGGTCAACGCCGCGCAGCCCGAGCGCTTCGACGCCGCGGCGCGCTCCCGCGCCGACATCGTGGTGCTCGACATCGAGGACGCCGTCGCGCCCAAGGACAAGACCGCCGCGCGCACCAACGTGGTCGACTGGCTGAACCGCGAGGTCGACGGGAAGCCGAACGACGGCTGGGTCCGCGTCAACGGTTTCGGCACCCAGTGGTGGGCCGACGACCTGGAGGCGCTGCGCGGGGCGAAGCACCTCGGCGGCGTCATGCTGGCGATGGTCGAGTCGATGGACCACGTCACCGAGACCGCCAAGCGGCTCCCGGACACGCTCATCGTCGCGCTGGTGGAGACGGCGCGCGGGCTGGAGCGGATCAGCGAGATCGCGTCCGCGAAGGGCACCTTTCGACTGGCCTTCGGCATCGGCGACTTCCGCCGCGACACCGGCTTCGGCGGCGACCCGACGACGCTGGCCTACGCGCGCTCGCGGTTCACCATCGCCGCGAAGGCCGCCCACCTGCCGGGCGCGATCGACGGGCCGACCGTCGGGTCCAAGGGCCTGCTGCTGACCGAGGCCACCGCGGTCTCTTCCGAGTTCGGCATGACCGGCAAGATCTGCCTCACGCCCGATCAGTGCCACCCGGTCAACGAGGGTCTGAGCCCCTCGCCCGAGGACATCCGCTGGTCGCGCGAGTTCTTCGCGGACTTCGACCGCGACGGCGGCGAGATCCGCAACGGCTCGGACCTGCCGCGCATCGCGCGGGCCACCAAGATCCTCGATCTGGCCCGGGCGTACGGGATCGTCGTGCCCGACGGGCTCGAGGGCGAGCACGCCCCGGCACCGTCGGACACGTTCCACTACTGATCCGCGCACGACGAAGCCCCCGCACCGCAGCCGGTGACGGGGGCTTCGTCGTGCGTGATCAGGCCTGACGCAGGGCCTCGATGTCGAGGGTGAGGGTGATCTTGTCGCCGATCACCTTGCCGCCGGTCTCGAGCGGCATGTCGATCGAGATGCCGAAGTCCTGGCGGGTGATCACGGTCTTGGCCTCGAACGCGGCCACCTCGCCCTGGCCCATGCCGGGGTTGGTGCCGAGGAACTCGAGGTCGAACTGCACGGGCTTGGTGACCCCGCGCAGCGTGAGCTCGCCGTTCAGGACGTAGTCCGAGCCCTTCTCCGCGACGCCGGTCGAGACGAAGGTCGCCTTCGGGTGGTTCTCGGCGTCGAAGAAGTCGGCGGTGCGGATGTGGGCGTCGCGCTGCGCGTTGCGGGTGTTGACCGACGTCACGTCGACCTCGGCGGTGAGCGAGGCGGTGCCGTCCTCGGCCACGGTGATGGTGCCGGAGAACTCGTCGAAACGGCCCTTGACCTTGCTCACCATCAGGTGGCGCACGGAGAACTCGACGGACGAGTGGACGGCGTCGACGACGTAGGTGCCGGGGGCGAGAACGTTGCTCATGGGGATGACTCCTTCGATGGTTGCTCGGTGGCTGACTTATCGAGCATAACCGGACTGCGGTCCGGTGTATTCCCGGGGGCGTTCGGAAGCCCCCGGGCATCGTCGGAGCGGCGGCCGCTACCCGCCGTGGAAGACCGCCTCCACGTTGTTGCCGTCGGGGTCGCGGACGAAGGCGCCGTAGTAGCCGGGGTGGTACTCGGGCCACAGTCGCGGTGCGTGCAGCGACTCCGCACCCAGGCCCAGCGCCGCGGTGTAGAACGCGTCGACGGTGGCCCGGTCCGGGGCGCTGAAGGCGACGTGCGTCTCCCGGCTGGAGGCGCCGGGGACGCCGGAGACCCAGAAGGTGGCGTGATCGGTGCCGTAGCCGACGGCGCTGCCGACGTCCATGAGCCGGCTCGCGCCGAGGACGGCGAGCACACCGTCGTAGAAGCGCTTGGCCGCGTCCAGGTCCGCGCAGTTGATTCCGAAGTGGTCGATCATGACGGCTCCTCGCCGGTAGCCGGGCACCCGCTGCGCCCGGGATGTGTCAGGTCTAGCACCCGGGGCCGACGCGTATCAGGACAATGCGGACCTTGCCGCCTCCCGCGCGGCCTGCGGATCGGCAGCGGCCAGGGCGGCCTCGGCCGCCCACCGGCACTGCTGCAGCCTCACCCCGCCGATCCGGGCGCCGACCGCCGCCGCGGCCCCGGCCGCGCAGGAGAGCGAATCGACGCCCAGCCCGACGAGGACGCACGCCAGCAGCGGATCGGCGGCGGCCTCGCCGCACACGCCGACCGGCTTGCCCGCCGCCGTGCCGGCGCGACCGGTGAGCTCGATGAGCCGGAGCACCGCGGGCTGCCACGGATCGGTGAGCGCCGCGAGCCCGGTGCTCATCCGGTCGGCGGCCATCGTGTACTGCGTGAGGTCGTTCGTGCCGATCGAGACGAAGTCGACCTCGGCCAGCACCGCGTCCGCGCACAGCGCCACGGCCGGGACCTCCACCATCACGCCCGCGACCAGGCCGCGGGAGCGACACTGCGCCGCGAAGTCGCGCGCCTCGGCGGGCGTCGCGATCATCGGCGCCATCACCCAGGGCTTCGCGGTGGCGCCCTCCGCGGCCGCGGCGATCGCGTCCAGCTGCCGCTCGAGCAGGCCCGGGTCGGCCTCGGCGATGCGGATGCCGCGCACGCCGAGCGCCGGGTTCTCCTCCTCGCCGTGGTCGATGAACTTGAGCGGCTTGTCCGAGCCCGCATCGAGCGTGCGGATGACCACCTTCTGCCCGGGGAACGCGTCGATCACCTCGCGGTACAGCGAGGCCTGCTCGTCGACGGACGGCTCGTCGGTGCGGTCGAGGAAGGCGAGCTCGGTACGGAACAGGCCCACGCCCTCCACCTCGCGCTCGGCGGCGCCCCGCGCGCTCGCGCCGTCCTGCACGTTCGCCAGGATCGCGACGGCCGCACCGTCGGACGTGCGGCCCGGACCCCGCCACCGGGCGACCTCGGCCGCCTGCCGCGCCGACTCGGCGACCAGGCGCTGCGCCTCGGCCGCATCCGGTTCGACGGTGACCGTGCCCGCGCCGCCGTCGAGCAGGACGGGCGTGCCCGCGTCGACGGTGCCGGCCTGCGTCAGGCCGACGATGCAGGGGATGCCCAGCTGCCGGGCGATGATCGCGGTGTGGCTGGTGGGCCCGCCGAGCCGGGTGCCGATGCCCACGATGAGCGCCGGGTCCAGGCCGGCCGTGTCGGCCGGAGCCAGGTCGTCGGCCAGCAGGATCGACGGTGCCTCGGGCGTCGGGACGCCGGGCTCGGGGCTGCCGAGGAGCTCGGCGACCACCCGGTCGCGCACGTCGCGCAGGTCGGTCACGCGCTCGGCCATGAGGCCGCCGAGCGTGGCGAACATGTCGGCGAACTGCTCGGTCGCGGCGGCCACCGCGTTCGCGGCCGGGGTGCCCGCACGGATGAGCTTCTCGGTGGTGCCCATCCACGCCTTGTCCGAGGCGAGCCCCGCGTTCGCGCCGAGCACCTCGGCCGCGGCGCCCTGCGCCTGCGCGGCGCGGGCGCGCAGCCGCTCCGCCACCGCGTGCGCCGCCGACGAGAACCGCGCGGCCTCGGCGTCGCGGTCGCTCTCCGGCACGTCGACGGGCGGCGGGACCTCGGGGCGCGCGCCGGGCCACATGACGGGGGCGTAGGCGACCCCGGGCACGACGGGGGTGCCGGTGAGGGTGGCGAGGCCGGGCGCGGTCGACTGTTGCGAAGTCATGTGACACAGATTACGAAATCCTCTTGACTTGTCAACACAAACAGGCGTAAAAACAGAAAAACCAAATCCATAACCACAGAAACCCACGAACTCGGAGGGGCATGTACGCGGAGGAACGTCAGCGCGCGATCAGTGAGCTGGTCGGTGGCCGCGGTCGCGCGTCGGTCATGGAGCTGGCCGAGCGGTTCGACGTGACCCCGGAGACGGTGCGGCGCGACCTGGACGCCCTCGAGCGGCTCGGTGGCGTGCGGCGGGTGCACGGCGGCGTCGTGGCGGCCGGTGTCCTGGCCGGTGCCGAATCGGGACTGGGGGAGCGCGAGGGCACCAACGCCGAGGCCAAGCGCGCGATCGGCGTCGCGGCGCGCCGCTACCTCCCGCCGGCCGGCGGTTCGGTCCTGTTCGACGCGGGCACCACGACCATCGCCGCGGCCCGCGAGGTCCCCACGAACCTGCACATCACCGCGATCACCAACTCGGTGCCGGTGGCCGCCGCGCTGTCCATCCGCGAGACGGTGGAGCTGCGGCTGCTGGGCGGCCGGGTCCGCGGGCTCACGCAGGCGGCGGTGGGGGCGGGCACGGTCGCGGAGATCGCGGGCCTGCGCACCGACGTGGCGATCCTGGGCGCCAACGGCATCAGCGCCGAGCGCGGGCTCTCCACGCCCGACAACGACGAGGCCGCGGTGAAGACCGCGATGGTCCGCGCCGCCGACGTCGTGGTCCTGGTCGTCGACTCCTCGAAGTTCGCCCGCGAGAGCCTCGTCGCCTTCGCCGGGTTCGACCAGGTCGACGTGCTGGTCACCGACACGCCGCCGAGCGGCCCGCTCGCGGCGGCGCTCGCCGATCACGGCGTCGAGGTCGCGGTGGCCGCCCGATGATCGTCACGCTCACCGTCAACCCGAGCCTGGACCGTCTGGTCACCCTGGGCGGTCCACTGCGGCGCGGCGCCGTGCAGCGCGCAGGGGGCACCGCGGCGGATCCGGGAGGCAAGGGCGTCAACGTCTCCCGCGTCGTGCACGCGGCGGGCGCCGGCACCGTCGCGGTGCTGCCGGCCGATCAGGGCGACCCGCTGCTCGTCGGCCTCGCGCGCCTCGGCGTGCCCGCGATCCCGGTGCCCGTCGGCCACGAGGTGCGCAGCAACATCACCGTCGCCGAGCCCGACGGCACGACCACCAAGCTCAACGCGCCCGGGACGCCGCTCGCGCCCGAGGCGGTGCGGGCGCTCGAGGACGTCGTGCTCTCCGTCGCCGACGGTGCCGACTGGCTCGCGCTGTGCGGCTCGCTGCCGCCCGGCCTGCCCGACGACTGGTACGCGCGTCTCGCGCGTCGCCTCGGCACCCGGTCCGACGGTCCGCTGCTCGCCGTCGACACCTCGGGGGCGGCGCTCGCCGCCTCGGCGATCCCCGGTGTGGCCCTGCTCAAGCCGAACTCCGAGGAGCTCGCCGAGCTGGTCGGCCTCGATGCCGATGCCGGTGCCGCGTTCGAAGCCCGCGCCGCCGCAGGGGATCTCGCGCCGGCGCGGGCAGCCGCCGAGGAGCTGCACCGCGCTACGGGCGCCACCGTCCTGGCCACGCTCGGGGCACAGGGCGCGCTGCTGGTCACCGCCGAGGGCGCGTGGGCGGCCGTGCCGCCCCCGATCGCGGTGCGCAGCACGGTCGGAGCGGGCGACAGCTCGCTCGCCGGCTACCTGATCGCCCACGCGAGCGGAGCCACGCCGCCGGAACGACTCTCCCTCGCGGTCGCCTACGGCGCCGCGGCCGCAGCACAGCCGGGCACTCGGGCGCCCCGACCGGAGGATCTCGCCGTCGCCGGCGTCCGGGTCACCACCCTCTGACTCCTCCCACCGATCCACTCGATCACCTGATGCACCAGTAGAACCGGAGTACCCCATGACCGCACCGATCATCGCGCCCGAACTGGTCGCGCTCGACGTCTCGGCCGGCACCGACAAAGCCGCCGTGATCGCCTTCCTCGCCGGGCGCATCGCCGACTCCGGCCGCGCCGAGTCGGTCGACGGTCTCGTGGAGGCGGCGCTCGCCCGCGAGGCGCAGTCCGCGACAGGACTGCCCGGCGGCATCGCCATCCCGCACTGCCGCACCGCCGCCGTGAGCACCGCGAGCCTCGGCTTCGCGCGGCTCGATCCGGCCGTCGACTTCGGTGCGCCCGACGGTGGCGCCGACCTCGTCTTCCTCATCGCCGCACCGGAATCCGGCGGGTCGCAACACATGAAGTTGCTCAGCGCGCTCGCGCGCGCCCTGGTGCGGCCGGAGTTCACCGCGTCGCTGCGCGCCGCCGCCACCCCGGAGGACGTCGTCGCACTGGTGGAGGACGTCATCGCCCCCAAGTCCGCCGAGCCCACGGCCGCCGAGCCGACGCCCGTGACCCCGGCGGACGCGCCGCCGGCGGCACCGTCGGGCACGCCCACCCTGGTGGCGGTCACTGCCTGCCCCACCGGCATCGCGCACACCTACATGGCGGCGGACGCGCTGAAGCTGGCCGCCGAGCGGGCGGGCGTCGAGCTGACCGTCGAGACGCAGGGCTCCTCCGGCTCCACGCCGCTCGCGCCGCAGACGATCGCCGACGCCGGCGCCGTCATCTTCGCCACCGACGTGGGCGTCAAGGGCCGCGAGCGGTTCGCGGGCAAGCCCGTCGTCACGTCGGGCGTCAAGCGCGGGATCAACGAGCCGGACGCGATGATCGCCGAGGCCGTCGCGGCCGCGGCGGACCCGCACGCCACCAGGGTCGACGGTGCCGCCGCCGCGAGCGCCGACGCCGCACCCGCCACGGCGGGGCTCGGCGGACAGCTCAAGCGCGCCCTGCTCACGGGCGTGAGCTACATGATCCCGTTCGTGGCCGCGGGCGGCCTGCTCATGGCTCTCGGCTTCCTCCTGGCCGGGTACGAGATCGGCAGCGACCACGGCGACGACGGCATGTCGAACGGCGCCTACGTCGCGCTGAACGACTCGCTGTGGAACCTGCCGCCCGAGGGGCTGCTGTACTACCTCGGCGCCGTCTGCTTCGCCGTGGGGAGCGCGGCGATGACGCTGATGATCCCCGTGCTCTCCGGGTACATCGCCTACGCCATCGCCGACCGCCCCGGTCTCGCACCGGGATTCGTCACGGGCGTCCTCGCGGGCACGGTCGGGGCGGGTTTCATCGGCGGCATCGTCGGCGGTCTGCTCGCGGGCGTCGTGGCGCTGTGGCTCTCGCGGATCCCGTTGCCGCAGTGGGCCCGCGGCCTGCAGCCCGTGGTGATCATCCCGCTGCTCGGCACGCTCATCACCGGCGGCGCGATGTACATGATCCTCGCGGGCCCGCTGCGCTGGGTGAACGAGGCGATGACCGACGCCCTCAACGGCATGAGCGGCAGCAGCAAGGTCGCGCTGGGCGTGGTGCTCGGGCTGATGATGTGCTTCGACCTCGGCGGCCCCGTGAACAAGGCGGCGTACGCGTTCGCCGTCGCGGGCATCGGCCTGAGCACGGCGGGGGTGCCGCAGTGGGAGATCATGGGCGCCGTGATGATCTCGGGCATGGTGCCGCCGCTGGCGCTCGCTCTCGCCACCTTCGTGCGGCCGCGCCTGTTCACCGAGCCGGAGCGGGAGAACGGCAAGGCGGCCTGGCTGCTGGGCGCGGCGTTCATCTCCGAGGGCGCGATCCCCTTCGCCGCCGCGGACCCGCTGCGCGTGATCCCCTCGATGATGACCGGCGGCGCCGTCACCGGCGGCCTGTCGATGGCGCTGAGCGCGCAGCTGCGCGCGCCGCACGGCGGCGTCTTCGTGCTGTTCGCCACCAACGGCACCTGGCCGAAGTTCCTCCTGGCCCTGGTCGTCGGCGTCCTGGTGAGCGCCGCCGCCGTCGTCGCGGCCAAGAGCTTCGCCGGCCGGGGCGTCGCTGCGGCCGATTCGGCACAGCCCGCGGCCGTCGCCGCGTAATACTGGTCAGGACCACATCCGCGAGCGACCGGCGACGCGGAGACGCACACCCACGAGGAGAGACATGCCCAGCACCACCGTCACCGTCGGTTCGGCCGTCGGCCTGCACGCCCGTCCCGCCGCCGTGATCGCGAACGCGGTCAACGAGTCGGGCCACGAGGTCACCCTGTCGGTCGCCGGCGGCGAGCCGGTGGACGCCGGGTCGGCGCTGATGATCATGACCCTCGGCGCCGAGCAGGGCGTGGAGGTCACCGTCGACTCCGCCGATCAGGCGACCGTCGACGCGATCGCGGCCCTCGTCGCGCAGGACCTCGACGCCTGAGCGGACCCGTGCACGGAGAAGGGGCGGCCGGATGATCCGGCCGCCCCTCTCCCGTTCGTGCTAGGTGACCGGCGCGATGCAGTAGCTCATCCGCTGCGGCGCGGAGTAGTTCAGGGCCGACGAGCCGCGGCAGGTCAGCGGGGCGCCCGCCGCCCGCTCGATCACCCGGATCACGTTCGACGGTGCGCTGCCCACCCCGCTCGGGCAGGCGACGGGGCGGATGTCGGTGGTCGCGGCCTTGTCGGGCTTGACCTGGTAGCACTCGCCCAGTGCGAACTTGGGGACCACGCACAGCACGGAGCCCGCCGACTCGACGCGCGCGTAGCTCGGCAGGCTGCACGCCGTGCCGGCTGCGGCCTTCTCCGCCACCGCGAAGCTGAAGCCGTCGCCCTGACACCCGGTGCGCGTGACGGAGTCTCCGGCCACGGTGACGCAGTCGCCGACGGCGACCGAGCTCACGGACGCCACCTCGGGGCTGGCGGGCTTGACGCCGAGCAGCAGCACGGCGGCGCCCATGACCAGCGCGGCGATCAGGCCGGAGTAGACCACCGAGCTGACCACCTTCCAGGTGGTGGTCGGCCGCACCTCGTCGAGCCGCCGGCCCACCGGCGTGGCGGCGAAGCGCTGCCGCAGCGCGGCGAGGCGCGGCTGCGCGGGGTGCAGGAAGGACGTCGACATAGCCTCAATCTTAACTTGAGACTCACTAGGTAACACAAGTCTCAGTTTTCACAGACGGATCGGCGCGGCTGGGCCACGGCGCCGACGCGGGCTCACTAGGCTTTGCGGCATGTCATTCGACGACCCCATCGTCATCGCCGTGGGCCCGCGGCCCGATCCCGATTTCGACGCCGCGATCACCGCGGGCGGCGGCGAACCGGGTCCGCTCGCCGCGGCCGCCGGCCTGGTCTGGACCGACTCCCGCGCGCCGCTGCCGCCGCTGCCGCCGAGCGTGCGCTGGGTCCAGTTGCCGTTCGCGGGGGTCGAGGGCTTCCTCGACAGCGGGGCGATCGCCCGCAACCCGAAGGTCGTCTTCACCTCCGCGGCGGGTGCCTACTCGGGCACGGTCGCCGAGCAGGCCATCGCGCTGCTGCTCGCGGGCGTCCGCGGGCTGTGGCACCGCGAGAGCGAGTGGGACGCCGCCGGGGCCGCCGCGCGCACCGGCCGGCTCGGCGGGACGACGGTGGCGATCGTCGGCGCGGGCGGCATCGGCCGCGACCTGATCCCCGCGCTCCGCGGCCTCGGCGTCAAGGTGATCGCCGTGAACCGTTCCGGCGCCGAGGTCTCGGACGCCGTCGTGGTCACCGCAGACCGGCTCGACGAGGTCTGGCCCGCCGTCGATCACGTGATCCTGGCGGCACCGTCGACCGCGGAGACCCGCGCCCTGGTCAACGCGGAGGTCCTCGCGCAGCTCCAGCCCCACTCGTGGATCGTCAACGTCGCCCGCGGCACGCTGATCGACACGGACGCGCTGGTCGACGCGCTGCGCGCGGGCACGATCGGCGGCGCCGCGCTGGACGTCACCGACCCCGAGCCGCTCCCCGACGATCACCCGCTGTGGTCGATCCCCAACGCGATCATCACCCCGCACGTCGCGAACCCGCCGCAGCACCTGCGGCCGGCGCTGCTCGCGCGGGTCGAGGTCAACGTCCGCCGCTTCGTCAACGGCCTCGAGCCGCTGGCCGTCGTCGATACCGACCGGGGCTACTGATGTCCGACGGCCGGCCCGCAGCCGCTGCGCCGGCCGACGGTGCGGCGGCCTCGCCCGACGAGGTCGACCTCATCGTGCGGGGGATCGTCGGGCTGGCCAAGCGGATTCGCAGCGACGCCCGGTTCGTGGGCGCGGAGGTCTCGTACGTGGACTTCACGCTCCTCTTCGTGCTCAACGAGTCGCCGGGGATCCGCGCCGTCGACCTGGCCGAGGCGGTCTCGATCGACAAGTCGACCGCCAGCCGGCAGCTCGCCGGGCTGGAACGACGGGGCCTGATCCGCCGCGACGTCGACCCCCGGAACCCGCGATCGCGGCAGCTGCGGCTGACCGAGCGGGCCGAGCGCGTCCTGGCCGAGACCGACCGCGAATGGCGCCGCCGGATCGCGGCGCGCACGGCCGATTGGTCCAGTGAGGAATTGCGCACATTCGCGACGCTCATCGACCGCTATATGAGCGTCGATCTGCCCGGCGATACCGCTCTCGACCAGCCCATAGTCGCCGCTAAGGACCCTACTTTTGAGTAAGTTTGGGTGTGTTATGGTCAGCCCACTGTTCTGTGCATCAGGCGACCAGCGTGCCCTCGCGATGCCCGGCGACCCCGGGCCTTCTGCGTAAATTCGCCTCCGTTCACACCGCGGCGGGGTCGTACACGCATGGAGTCTCCCCGGTGCCGGAACTTCCGGGCGTGCAGCCGCGCGGCCCGGTAGGGACGACAGGAACGAATCAATGAACGTCGGTGTACCGACCATGACCCCGCATTCGGGTCGGCAGTGGGAGTGCTGCGCATGATCATCGGAGTGTTGAAAGAGGCGCAGCCGGGTGAGACCCGTGCCGCCGCAACCCCCGCCACCGTGGCCCAGCTGATCAAGCTCGGCTACGAGGTGGTCGTGGACTCGGGCGCCGGTGTGGCGTCCTCGTTCGCGGACGAGGCCTATGTCGAGGCAGGCGCGTCGATCGGTGACGCTCGCGCCGCCGACATCGTTCTCGGTGTCAACGCCCCGTCGAGCGCGCAGCTCGACGGTATGCGGCCGGGCACGACCCTCGCCGGGCTCCTGGCGCCCGCGCAGAACCCCGAGCTCCTCGAGGATCTGCGCGGCCGTGAGCTGACCGCCCTGGCCATGGAGTCGGTGCCGCGCATCTCACGCGCGCAGTCGATGGACGTGCTCAGCTCGATGGCGAACATCGCCGGCTATCGCGCCGTCGTCGAGGCCGCCCACGAGTTCGGGCGCTTCTTCACCGGGCAGGTGACGGCTGCCGGCAAGGTGCCGCCGGCCAAGGTCCTGGTCGCCGGCGCCGGCGTCGCGGGCCTGGCCGCCATCGGTGCCGCCGGTTCGCTGGGCGCCATCGTCCGCGCCACCGACCCCCGACCCGAGGTCGCCGATCAGGTCGCCTCGCTCGGCGGCGAGTACCTCTCCGTGCAGAACGAGGAGGCCGAGGTCTCGGCCACCGGGTACGCCAAGGAGATGGGCGACGACTACAAGGCCCGCGAGGCGCAGCTCTACGCCGAGCAGTGCAAGGACGTCGACATCATCATCACCACGGCGCTGATCCCGGGGCGCGCGGCGCCGCGGATCATCACCGAGGAGATGGTCGAGTCCATGAAGACCGGCAGCGTCATCGTCGACATGGCGGCCTCGAACGGCGGCAACGTCGGCGGCACCGTCAAGGACGAGGCGATCGTGACGCCCAACGGCGTCACCATCATCGGCTACACCGACCTGGCGGGTCGCCTGCCCACGCAGGCGTCGCAGCTGTACGGCACCAACCTGGTGAACCTGATGAAGCTGCTGACGCCGGGCAAGGACGGGCAGCTCGTGCTCGACTTCGAGGACCCGGTCCAGCGGTCGATCACGGTGACCCGCTCGGGCGAGCTGCTCTTCCCGCCGCCTCCGGTGCAGGTGTCGGCGGCTCCGAAGGCCGCTCCCGCCGCGGAGGCCGAGGCGAAGCCCGTCAAGGAGCCGATGTCGGCGTCCAAGAAGGTCTCGCTCACCCTGGTGGGGGCGCTCCTGTTCGGCCTGCTGATCAGCTTCTCGCCGAATCCGCTGCCGCAGCACTTCACGGTGCTCATGCTCTCGGTGGTGGTCGGCTTCTACGTGATCGGCAAGGTGCACCACGCTCTGCACACGCCGCTGATGTCGGTCACCAACGCCATCTCGGGCGTCGTGGTGGTCGGCGCGCTGCTGCAGCTCGCGACGACGAACACCACGGTTCTGGTGTTGTCGACGATCGCGATCCTGCTCGCGTCGATCAACGTCTTCGGTGGTTTCGCGGTCACTCGCCGCATGCTCGCCATGTTCAGCAAGGGGGCATGAGTCAGTCATGGGAATCACTGCAATCGCCACGGCGGCGTACATCGTCGCCTCGCTGCTGTTCATCCTCTCGCTGGCGGGTCTGTCCAAGCACGAGACCTCCAAGAGCGGCCTGACCTACGGCATCGCCGGCATGGCGATGGCCCTGGTCGCCACGATCGTCCTGGCCATCGAGCACATCTTCGACCTCGACGGACTCGACCTGCAGTGGCTGCCGGTCGTGCTCATGTTCGGCGCCATCGCGATCGGCGCGGCCATCGGCCTGTGGCGCGCCAAGGTCGAGATGACCGGCATGCCCGAGCTGATCGCGCTGCTGCACAGCTTCGTCGGTCTGGCCGCGGTGCTGGTCGGCTGGAACGGTGCCATCGGCGGACCGCACCTCGAGGAGGTCGCCACCGAGGACCACGGTGCCATGATCGGCATCCACTCCGCCGAGGTCTTCATCGGCGTCTTCATCGGTGCGGTCACCTTCACCGGGTCGATCGTGGCCAACCTCAAGCTGTCGGCGAAGATGAAGTCCTCGCCGCTGGTCCTGCCGGGCAAGAACTACATCAACCTCGGCTCGCTCGTCCTGTTCGCGGTCCTGACCGCGGTCTACGTCGCCCGTGACGCCAAGAACGACACCACCGGCTACGTCCTGCTGGGCGTCATCACCGCGCTCGCCCTGTTCCTGGGCTGGCACCTGGTCGCCTCCATCGGCGGCGGCGACATGCCCGTGGTCGTGTCGATGCTGAACAGTTACTCCGGATGGGCTGCGGCAGCGGCGGGCTTCCTGCTGAACAACGACCTGCTCATCGTCACCGGCGCCCTGGTCGGATCGTCCGGTGCCTACCTGTCGTACATCATGTGCCAGGCGATGAACCGGTCGTTCCTGTCGGTGATCGCCGGCGGCTTCGGTATCGCGGCCGGGCCGGCCGACGACACCGACTACGGCGAGCACCGTGAGGTCAACGCCGACCAGGTCGCCGAGCTCCTCACCGGCGCCAAGTCCGTCGTGATCACGCCCGGCTACGGCATGGCCGTCGCGCAGGCGCAGTACCCCGTGGCCGAGCTGACCAGCGAGCTCCGCAAGAAGGGCGTGAACGTCCGGTTCGGCATCCACCCGGTCGCCGGGCGCCTGCCAGGACACATGAACGTGCTGCTCGCCGAGGCGAAGGTGCCGTACGACATCGTGCTCGAGATGGACGAGATCAACGACGACCTGGCGTCGACCACCGTCGTGCTGGTGATCGGTGCGAACGACACCGTGAACCCGGCGGCCGCCGAGGACCCGGGCAGCCCCATCGCCGGGATGCCCGTGCTGCGCGTCTGGGAGGCCGAGAACGTCATCGTGTTCAAGCGCTCGATGGCCGCCGGCTACGCCGGGGTGCAGAACCCGCTGTTCTTCCGCGAGAACGCGCAGATGCTGTTCGGCGACGCGAAGGAGCGCGTGGAGGACATCCTCTCCGCGATGCGCTGACCCGATCAGCACTCGGGCCCGGCACCGTCCCTCGACGGTGCCGGGCCCGAGTCGTCTCTACGTCCAGGCGTTCTCGATGGCCACGGTGCCGTCGGTGAAGGGCAGGTCCTTGCCGACGGTGTCGGGCCGGTCGAGCACCGATGCCGCCACCAGCGCGACGTTCGCGCGCGACGTGCCGGGGTTGTCCGCGGCCCGCACGGCGTCCGGATCGACCCGGCCGGTGGGCTCGTCGAGGGTGAGGCGGCCCGGCATGAGCACCGTCCAGTCCAGGTCCGAGGCGCGCAGCGCCACGTCGGCCGCGGCCTTGGCCTCCGCGTAGGCGAAGAACGGGTCCGACTCGGGCACGCCGTGATCGGGCGCGGCGCCGAGGTAGGAGACCATCACGTAACGCTTCGCGCCCGCCTGCTCCGCGGCCTGGATGGAACGGATCGCGGCGTCACGGTCCACCGCGGCGGTGCGGGCCGGGTTGCCGCCGCCCGCGCCGGCGGAGAAGACCACCGCGTCGGCGCCCGCGAGCGCCGCCGCGATCTCCTCGCGCGAGGCCTGTTCCACGTCCAGGACGAGGGGCGTCGCGCCGGTCGCGGCGACGTCGGGTGCGTGCTCCGGGTTGCGGACCCACGAGGTGACCGCATCGCCCCGCGAGCTGAGGACGCGCGCCAGGATGAGCGCGATCTTGCCGTGTCCACCGATGATCGTGACAGCTGCCATGCATTCCAACGTACGCGCCTCGCCGTGTGGAGGATCGACCTCGCTCAACGGTGTCGATCCTCCACACGCCGGAGGCGGAACCCGGGGCGGCACTCGTGCGTCTAATGGTCAGGGGGCAATCATGGAGCGATCATCGGACCCGGCGGTGCCGCGCCTCGTCGCGGAGTACTTCGCCGATCACGACGGGGTGATCACCCGGTCCGCCGCGCGAGACCTCGGCATGAGTCCGCAGGCGATGGATCGTCGCGTGCAGGCGAAGATGTGGATTCCACTCGGCGGGGGAACGTACCTCTCGGCGACACACAACTTGACGGCGGAAGCCAGACTGCGGGCTGCGGCGGGCGCGACATCGGGCGCGGTGGCAGGCACGGCCGCGGCGTGGTGGCACGGGATCGGCGAGGCGCCGGACATCGTTGCGGTCACCGTGCCGCGACGCAGTCGCCGATCTCCGATACTGCCGTTCTCGACAGTGGTCAGCCGCCGCGACCTGCTCCCGGCCGATCTCGAAGTGGCCCGTGGTCTCGCCGTGACGACCGCGCCGCTGTCGATGCTCGAAGCCGCCGCGGAGGTCGGCAGCGTCCTGCTCGATCGGTCGCTGCAGGAGGGGCTCGTCACCGTCGATTCGCTCAGCGCGGCGATGAAGCGAAACGCGGGTAGGCACGGGATGGCAGAGGCGAGACGGCTGTTCGATGTGGTGTCGGGCGATGCGGAGTCCGAAGCGGAGCGACGCTTCCAGATGCTGCTCGAGCTGCATCACATCACCGGTTGGCGGGCCCAGCTCCCGTTCGGCGTGTACACCGTGGACTTCGCCTTCCCCGAGCAGCGCGTTGCCGTCGAGATCGACGGCTGGGCCTTTCACCGGACGGCGGATCGCGCGGCGAGCGACGCGCGGAAACAGAACCGACTCACGCTGGCGGGCTGGCGAGTCCTGCGGTTCGGCTGGCATCAGATCGATGAAGACGGTGAGGCCGTGATCACCGACGTGCTGGCCGCAGTGAACGCGATCGCGGCCTGAGCGCGCGATCCTGTGGAGGATCGCCTTCGCTCAGCGGGGTCGATTCTCCACAGGTCTACCCGCCGAGGGGCATCGTGGCGAGGCGGGCGGCGAGGACCAGCAGCAGCAGGCCGATGGCGGCGTTGATCGCCCGCCACACGCCGGAGCGGCCGAGTACGCCGGACAGGCGGCGGGCGCCGAAGCCCAATAGGCAGAACCAGGCGGTGCTCGCGACCACGGCGCCGAGGGCGAACCACCACCGGTCGCCGGCGTAGCGCGTGGACGCGGAGCCGAGCAGCAGAACCGTGTCCAGGTAGACGTGCGGGTTCAGCCAGGTCAGGACGAGAACGCCGGTCACGACGGCCGCGACCGAGGCGCCGCCGTCGCCGCCCGCGACCAGCCCCTCCGACCGGCGCGCCGACCACAGCGACCGCAGGCCGTAGCCCACCAGCACGATCGCGCCCGCCCACTTGACCACCTCCATGAGCAGCGGCCGGCCGGAGACCGCGGCACCCAGGCCCGCGACGCCGGCCACGATCAGTGCCACGTCCGACGCGATGCACACCGCGACCACCCCGACGAGGCCCCGGCCGCGCACGCCCACCTGCAGCACGTAGGCGTTCTGCGCGCCGATGGCGACGATCAGCGAGAGCCCGAGCCCGAGGCCGGCGAGGAGTGCGGAGGTCATGGCGTCGACGCTAGGACCGCGCCAGGCATTAGCACCAATGCGAAATCGCGATCACCCATTAGAATCGCTTCATGCTGAGCGGGCACCACCTGCAGACCCTCGTCGCCGTGGTCGAGGAGGAGAGCTTCGGCGCCGCGGCCGCGCGACTGCGGATCACCCAGTCGGCGGTCAGCCAGCGCATCCGGGCGCTCGAGCAGCAGGTCGGGCACGTCGTGGTCACGCGGGAGGGGCCGTGCCGCCCCACCGCGCAGGGCGAGGTGCTGCTCGGCCTGGCCCGCGGTGTCGCCTCCCTCGAGGCCGATGCGCTGGGCCGGCTCGCGGGCGGCGGGCCCTCGGCCGTGCTCGACGTGGGCGTGAACGCGGACTCGCTGGCCACCTGGTTCCGCGACGTGATCGACACCGTCGCGGCCCTGCCGGATCCGCCGCTGCTGCGCCTGGTGGTCGACGACGAGCACCACACCGCCGATCTGCTCCGCGCGGGAGCGGTGCTCGGCGCGCTCACCACGGACCCGGAACCGGTGCAGGGCTGCGCCGTCGAGTACCTGGGCACGATGCGCTACCTGCCCGTCTGCGCGGCCGGCTACGCCGAGCGGTGGCGCACCGGCGGGCGCTGGCGGTGGCGCGAGATGCCGGTCGTGCAGTTCGACCTGCGCAAGGACGAGCTGCAGAACAAGGTGCTGCACCGCCGCGGGATCACCGAGCCGCCGCCCATGCACCGCATCCCGTCGTCGGAGGCCTTCACCCACGCCGTCCGCGCCGGGCTCGGGTGGGGCAGCCTGCCCGAGGCCGAGATCGGCGACGCCCTCGAGCGCGGCACGCTGCTCCGGCTCACCGACGACACCGTCGACGTGAAGCTGTACTGGCAGTCGTGGCGGCTGCACACCCGCGCCACCGAGCGGCTCGCCGACGCCCTCCACGCCGCGGCGGCGGTGCACCTGCGGTGAACCGCCCGCGCGTCCGGGGGCGCGCGAGTACCTTGGCGCTCATGCCGGACCCCGCGCAGCATCCGCTCCGTACGCTCCACGAGGGCCTGAGCGACCTCGATCGCCGGCTCTTCGAGGCCGTCGCGATCTCGCCCAGCCCCCTGCTCGACCTGACCATGCGCCCGCTCTCCGCGGCGGCCGACCACTCGAAGCTGTGGATGGTGCTCGCCGCCGGCTTGGGCGGCCTCGGTGGGCTCTCCTCCCGCCGCGGCGCCGTGCGGGGCGTCGCCTCCATCGCCGTCACGAGCCTTCTCGTCAACCAGGGGCTCAAGCGGATCTACGCCCGCCGGCGTCCCGTCTTCGACCGGGTGCCGGCCAAACGCGCCCGCCGCCAGCCCACCTCGACGTCCTTCCCGTCCGGGCACTCGGCCGCCGCCGCGGCGTTCGCCATCGGGGTGGGGCTGGAGAACCGCATTGCCGGCTACGCCCTCGCGGGCCTGGCGGGCGCGGTGGGGCTCTCCCGCATCGCCACCGGCGCACACTATCCCGGCGACGTGCTCGCCGGCTTCGCCGTCGGCGCGGGCGTCGCGGTCGCCGGCGCCCGCCTCGTCCCGCCGGTGGACGACAGCCGCACCATGACGCCGGAGCCCACCGTCGAGAAGATCGCGACGGACCCCGAGGGTGCCGGCCTGGTCGTGGTGCTCAACCCGGCCTCGGGCGACGGGACCGGCACCCGCGTCGCGGAGGAGATCCGCACGACGCTGCCGAAGGCCGAGATCGTCGAGCTCGACGCCGATTCCGATATCGACGCCGTCGCCGTCGAGGCGGCGGGGCGGGCCGATCTCCTCGGCGTCGCCGGCGGGGACGGCACCGTCGCGACGCTGGCCGCGCACGCCCTCGCCGCCGACAAGCCGCTCGCGGTCTTCCCCGCCGGCACCTTCAATCACTTCGCGAAGGACATCGGCGCGGAGACCGTTGCGGCCGTGGTGGACTCGATACGCAGCGGGCGCATCGCCCACGTCGACGTGGTGTGGCTCAACGACGAGAAGCTCCTGCTCAACACCGCCAGTATCGGCGCGTACCCCGAGTTCGTCCGCGCCCGCACTCGGTACCAGCGGCGGCGGGTCGGCCGGGTCACGGCGACGGTGCGCGCGATGCGCCGGGTCCTGCGGGCCACCGCGCCGGTCTCGGTGCGGATCGAGGGCCGCCCGGCCAGCGTCTCGTTCTTCTTCCTCGGCAACTCCATGTACGGCGCACCGAGTTTCGTGCCCGGACGCCGGACCCGCCTGGACGACGGCGTGCTCGACGTGCGCTATCTCGAGGCCGAGCACCACAACGCCACCGCGCGACTGTTCCTCTCGTGGATCAGCGGCCGGATCCGCAACTCCAAGGTGTACCGCGAGCTGCAGGCGCCGGTGGTCACCATCGAGGCCGACGAGCCCTTCCGCGTCGCCCACGACGGCGAGGCGGGGGAGCTGCACACCCGCGCCCGGTTCCGCGTCGACTACCGCGCGCTGCGGGTGTTCGGCACCAGCCTCACGCGGTGACCTAGCCGGTGCCGAGCAGCGTCATCGCATTGGCGTTGATGTCGGCGGCGATGAGAGTGCCGGTGCCGCCGCCGGTCCCGGTCCCGTCGGGCCGGGTGTGCACCGTGTTGATCACGCCGACGGCGGTGAACGTCCCGTCGGGCCAGCGGGCGTAGACGGGCCCGCCGGAGTCGCCCTCCACGGCGGGGATGCCCGCCCAGGTGACGCGGGTGCCGCTCACGTCGTCGAGCACGCCGCAGTGCCGGCCGGTGCGCGCGCCGACGACGCAGATCTCGGGGCGGCCCGCCTGCAGATCCTCGGTGCTGCTGACCCCGCGCACCGGACCGATCGCGCGCGCGACGGGCGCCACGTCGGTGGCGGCGAGCTGGATGATCGCGATGTCCTGGCCGCGGTTGGTGCGGGTGGCCTTGATGTACTCGCCGAACGGCGTGTTCCCGCCGCCGGGGGTGAGGTAGCGGGCGACGGGGTTGCGGCCGGGCCGCGTCTTCCCGGCGAGTTCCGCGCAGTGCCCCGCGGTGAAGGCCACGATCTGGCCGCCGGGGTAGCGGGCGAGGAAGCCCAGCGTGCAGATGCTCGAGTACACGCCGAACGGGTCGGCGAAGGTGGTGATCCCGGCGCCCGTGGTGGGCCTGCTCGCGGTCGCGGGAGAGAGCTCCGGCGCCACCACGTCGTACGGGGCCACGCTGGGCGTGGTCACCACGACCGCGGGCGTCGACGGTGCCGGCGGTGCGGGCGTGGCGTCCTGCCCGAGGGCCCCGCACCCGCTGAGCAGGCCGGCCGCCGCCGCGCACGCGGCACCCCGCAGCACGCCGCGGGTCCGTCTCATCGCCTCAGCTTAGGACCTCAGGCGCGCGAGCGGATCGCCTCCGCGACGGCGGTGATCGCGAGTGCACGCACGACGTCGACCTTCGCCTCGACCTGTCCGGTCGCCGCGGAGATGAAGGCGTCGCCGTCGAAACGGGTGTGCGGCGGATCGATCGCGCGGGCCAGGCCGTCGTGCGCGCCCTGCGCGAGGATCAGGCACTCGACCTTGGTGAGCTTCGCGTTGGTGAGCACCACGCCGATGGTGGTGTTCTGCCGGTTGCCGGCGAAGGGCTCGTAGTCGCCGAAGTCGGCGGGGCCGGCGTCGCCGGTGAGGATCTCGCCGAAGGCGTTCACGGCGCACAGCGCGCCGACGACGACCTCGCCCGCGCGGGCCTCGGCGTACGCGAGACCGGCGTCGTGCAGGTTCTCCAGGCCGCGGGCCTTGCCCGTGGTGGCGCCGGTGCCGGCGCCGATGAGGCCCTGCAGCTCGGTGTCGGCGCTCGCGGACGCCGCTGCCGCGTAGCCGTTCTCGGCGGTCGGGCGGACCGTCGGATCGCCGACCATGAGGTCGAACAGGCCCAGGGCGGGGACGATGGGCACGCGGCCGGCGACGGTCTCGACGCCGCGCCCCTCCTCCTCGAGGCGGCGCATCACCCCGTCGGCGCTGGCGAGGCCGAAGGCGGAGCCCCCGGTGAGTACGGCGGCGTGGATCTCCTCGACGGCGCGCTCGGGGGCGAGCAGGTCGAACTCGCGGGAGGCGGGGGCGCCGCCGCGCACCTCCCCGGACCCGACGGTCCCGTCGGGGAGGGTCACGACGGTGCAGCCGGTGCGGGCCGCCGCGTCGGTGTGGTGGCCGACGCGGACGCCGGCGATGGTCACGTGCGGGACGACGGGCATGCCCTCAGGCTACGACGGTCCGCTCAGGCGCGCGCGGGTGCGTACGCGGCCTCGTAGGCGGCGCGGGTCGCATCGCGGCGCTCGGCCACGGCGGGGTTCTCCAGCTCCGGATCGAGGCCGTTCTTCTCCAGCCGGCGCGCGCGGTTGGGGCGCATGTAGGCGGCGTTGTAGAACACCGCCAGCAGCGCGCCGAGCAGCACCGTGGCGCCGCGCAGCCACAGCGGGCCGGGCAGCAGCATCAGCAGGGCGTACACCGGGAGCACGGCGAGCTGGCCGCGGATCAGGTGGCGGACGGCCCAGGTGCGACGGGTGAGGTTGTGCCGCACCCACTCCCGGTTCCGCTCCGGCAGCGCGCCGGTGTAGACCCAGGCGAGGTAGTGCAGGGGATCGGGGCGGTGGACGGCGTTCATCAGGACTCCTCGAGTGCGCCCGCGGCGAGCGCCTTGGCGTTGACGGTGGTGAGGACGCGATGCAGGTCCTCGAGTTCGGCGAGGCTGGCGCCGAGGCTCTCGATGACGGCGGGCGGGACGGCGAGGGCCTTCTCCCGCAGTTCCCGGCCGGCGTCGGTGAGCTCGACCTCGATGCGGCGCTCGTCGTCCGCGGCGCGGCCGCGGGTGAGCAGGCCCTGCGCCTCGAGACGCTTGAGCAGCGGGCTCAGGGTGGGCGAATCCAGCTGGAGCGCACCGGCGATCTCCTTGACCGACCGCGGGGAGGACTCCCACAGCGCCAGCATCACGAGGTACTGCGGGTGCGTCAGCCCCATCGGGGCCAGGATCGGCCGGTAGACCGAGAGCACCGCGCGGTTGGCGACGGCCAGCGCGAAGCAGACCTGGCGTTCCAGGGCGAGCGGATCGGGATCTGTCATACCCCGACGCTAGCAGACACATAGTGCACGAATCAATAGTGCACTAACTATTCCTCGGGGCCCTCCCACGGCGCGTCCTCGGCGGCCGGAAGGTCGCCGGGGAGGAGATCGCGCCGGAAGCCGCGCCAACTCGGCTGCCGCAGGTGGCCGCCCCGCCGCAGCGACGAGTACCGCACGTCGCCGATCACCTTCGGCAGCACCCAGACGGCGTCGCGGGCCTCCGGATCGTCGATCGGCGCGGTGAAGGGGGAGCGGCGCATCCGCAGAGGCTCGAGTTCCTCCTGCAGCGCCGCCAGGTCGCGGTCGCTGAACCCGGAACCGACGGCGCCCAGGTACACCAGCCCCGTCTCCGCGGGCAGACCCACGAGCACCGAGCCGATGCCGTTCGCCCGCGAGCCCTTCCCCGGCTTCCAGCCGCCGATCGCCACCTGCAGGTCGCGCCAGTTCTTGTGCTTGACCCACGCCCGCACCCGCTGGCCGGGCAGGTACGGCGAGTCCCGTCGCTTGGCGATGATGCCCTCCCAGCCGCGCTCGGCGCTGATCGCCGCGGCTTCGGCGCCGGTCTCCGCCTCGACGAGCGGCGGCACGCTCACCGCCGTATCCGCTTCCAGCAGCGGCGCAAGGCCTTCCAGCACCTGGCGGCGGACCGACCACGGGCGCTTCGTCAGGTCCACCCCGTTGAGCGAGAGCACGTCGAAGACGTACAGCTGCACCACGCCCGCCCGGGTGTCGCCGCCCGCCATCAGGTGGAACGACGGGACGCCGTCCGGGTCGAGCACCACGGCCTCGCCGTCGAGCACCACGTCCATCCCGTCGAGATCGTGGGCGAGCGACTCGAACTCGGGGAACTCCGCCGTCACCGTGCGACCGGACCGGGTGCGCAGGGAGACCGTGCCGCCGCGCACCGTCGCGATCATGCGGTAGCCGTCCCACTTGCCCTCGAACGCCCACTCCGCGCCGGCGAGCCCGTCGATGGAGGCCTCGGTGGGCAGCATCGGATCCGGCGCGAGGGCGGCGGCCGGCTTGGCGGGCGTCGCCTTGTCCTTGGTCAGGTGTGCGAGCCAGTTCTTCTCCCCGGTGCGGATGAGCGCGTACCGCTTGCCCTGCAACCGATTCCCGTGCAGCGTCACGATCACCTCGTTCGCGCGCCACTTCTCCAGTTCGTACGTGCCGTGATCCCAGATGCGCACGTCGCCGCCGCCGTACTCGCCCTTCGGGATGCTGCCCTCGAAGGCCGCGTAGTCCATCGGGTGGTCCTCCGTGCGGACGGCGAGGTGGTTGATCTCCGGGTCGTCGGGCAGGTTCTTCGGCACGGCCCAGGAGGCGAGCACCCCGTCGTGCTCCAGGCGGAAGTCGTAGTGAAGGCGCCGCGCGTGGTGCTCCTGGATGACGAAGATCGGGTCGCCGGTCGACGGTGCGCCGCCGAACGGCTCGGGCGTCTTCCGCGCGTCGCGCTTCGCGCGGTACTCGCCCAGGTCGACGGGCTCGGGCGGCGGCGCCGACGGTGCCGGCGGCGCGATCCCGGGCCCGGTGACCTCCTCGCCGGCACCGTCGAGGCCGGCGAGGAGGTCACCGTCGGACCGGGCCCGCGCGAGGACCTCCCCGAACTCGAGCTGGCGCAGGCCGGGCCGGGCGAGTTCGTCCCAGGTGCGCGGCGCGGCGACCCACGGGCGCTCGCGGCCGCGCAGCGAGTAGGGCGCCACCGTGGTCTTCGACGCGCTGTTCTGCGACCAGTCGACGAAGATGCGGCCCCCGCGCTGGTCCTTGGCCATCGATGCCGTGACCAGAGCGGGGGACTCGGCCTCGAGCTGGGCCGCGATCGCGTGCGCCACCTTCCGCGCGCCCTGCGCCGAGATGCCCGTGGTGAGCGGCGCGTAGACGTGCAGCCCCTTGGAGCCGCTGGTCACGGGGTAGCCCTCCATGTCGATCGCCGAGAGCAGCTCCCGGATGCGCAGCGCGAGGACGGCGCAGTCGTCGAGCGTGACGCCGGGGCCCGGGTCGAGGTCCAGGACGAGGCGGTTCGGCGGGCCGGGGGTCTCCGGGCCGGCGGGATCGGCGTCGTCGGGGACGAAGCACCACTGCGGCACGTGCAGTTCCAGTGCGGCCTGCTGTCCGAGCCACACCATGCCCGCGACGTTCTCGATGACCGGGTACTGCGATTCGCCGTCGGAGTGGAACTGGCTCGCGCGGCGGATCCAGGCCGGCGCGTGGCTCGGCAGCCGCTTCTCGAAGAAGGCGGTCTTGTCGACGCCGTTGGGCCAGCGCTTGCGCGTGAGCGGCCGATCCCGCAGGTGCGGGAGCGCGAACGGCGCGATGGCCTGGAAGTAATCGATGACCTCGGCCTTCGTGGTGCCCGTGGCGGGGTAGAGCACCTTGTCGAGGTTGGTCAGCTGCACGCCGACGCCGTCGACCTCGCGGTTCTCCCGGATCTGCGCCACGCCTCCCATTATCGAGCGCGGGCGGCTGGTGGGAAGAGGTTCGGTGGTCGGCACTGCGGCGATGCGTCCGGCGCATGGGCTGTGACCTGCGGAAACGACGCCGGGCGATGCGGTTCGCGCATACCCTTCGACCCCGGTCGGCCGCCTCCGGGCAGGGATCGAACTCGGTCATGCGGGAATCGCACAGCCCTGCCGTCACCGCGCAGGTCAGCCCCCATGCGCCCGGCGCATGCCCTGTCGCAACGGACATGGCCGCTCACGCGCAAGGGATAGCGCTGGTCTCGCATTCTGGTCTCTCACCAGTCACAATGGTCACATGCGCGCGATATGGACGGGTGAGCTGTCGTTCGGGCTCGTGAACGTGCCCGTGAAGGTGTACTCCGCGATCGAGAGCCACGATGCGAAGTCGCACCAGGTGGATGCGAAGGACGGGGTCCGCATCCGGTACAAGCGCGTGCGCGAGGGCACCGACGACGAGGTGGAGTTCGCGAACATCGCGAACGCCTACGAGTCCGACGAGGGCGAGACGGTGGTGCTGTCCAAGGAGGACATCAAGTCGATGCCGGTGGAGAAGCACCGGGAGATCGCGGTGACGGAGTTCGTGCCCCGTGAGGACGTCGACCCGATCATGTTCGACAAGCCGTACTACCTGGAGCCCGACTCGAAGTCGCCCAAGGCGTACGTGCTGCTGCGGCAGGCGCTGCAGGAGACCGACCGGCTCGCGATCTGCACCTTCACGCTGCGCAACCGCACCCGGCTGTGCGCGCTGCGCGTGGTCGGCAACGTCATGGTGCTGCAGACGCTGCTGTGGGCCGACGAGGTCCGCACGCCCGAGTTCCCCGCGCTGACCGAGGACGTGAAGATCCGGCCGCAGGAGCTGGCCATGGCGGCCTCGCTCATCGACTCGATGGCCACCGACTTCGACCCGGAGGAGTACGAGGACGACTACCAGGCGCAGCTCCGCCAGCTCATCGAGGCGAAGGCCAGCGGCGGCACCGCCTTCCCCGAGGCGCCGGAGGAGGAGGCCGAGGACGACGAGGTCGCCGACCTGCTCGCCGCGCTCAAGGCGTCGGTGAAGAACCGGGAGGCGCAGCCGGAGCGCGCTCCCCGCAAGCGCGCGGCCGGCTGAGCGGTCAGGCCCGCGCGCGGGCCTGCAGTTCGCGCACCACGGCGTCGAGCCAGCCGCCCACGGACGCGCGTGCCTCGAGGGTGTCCGGGTAGCGGCAGCGCAGGTGCAGCCCGGCCTCGTCGAGGATGAACCAGAGCATCACGCCGTCGGTGCGGATGCTCGCCCCGACGTACTGGGCGTCGAGGCGGGTGGCGTCGATGCGCACCGGCAGCCGCCGCAGATCCAACCAGGAGATGGCGAACATCCCCGGCGCCTCGGGCATGCCGCCCCACTCCGCGAGCACGTCGGCGAGCGGCCAGGAGCCCAGGCGCACCGCCTCTTTCACGGCCTCGGCCGCGTCGCGCGGCTGCGCGGACGGCGAGTCCAGCACCGAGTTGGTGATGAACCAGCCCACCGAGTCGTGCCAGCCTTCCTCGTACCGGCTGTGCACGGGGAAGACCGCCCGCATCGGCACCCCGGCGAGGTCCAGCGTCACCTTCGTCATCGCGGCGACGGTCGCCGACAGCGTCGAGACCCCCTCCGCGCGCGCGGCATCGGCGAAGGCGCCGACCTCCTCGGTGCCGAGCACGTCGCACACCTCCACCCGCTCGACGTGCGGCTCCGGTGCGCCGAGCGGCAGCGGGAACAGGGGCATGACACCGCCGCTGTCGGCGATGATCTCCCGCCACCGCAGTCGCACGTCGTCCGGGGCGGGCGGTCGCTCCCGCAGGGCGCGGGTGTGATCGGCGAAGGGCGGCACGGGTTCCGGCGACGGTGCGCGGCCGTCGCGGACCTCGTCGAGCCCGGCGAGCAGGTCGCGGGCGATCACGAGCATCGACCACATGTCGGTGTGCGAGTGATCCGCCGCGACGATCACGGTGGGGCCCGCGGCGGTCTCGAGCACGCAGAGTCGGTGCGCCGGACGGCGGTACGGGGAACAGGCCTCGTCGAGCACGTCCCGCAGTGCGTCGTTGACGGCCTGGCCCGGGCCGATCGGGTGCTCCACCCAGGCCCCGGGGCCGACGGTGATCTCGTGCAGGGACGGCCCGTCCGGCCCGGGGAGGAAGGCGGAGCGGAGCGTGCCGTGCCGGGCGATGACTGCGAGCCAGGCCTGCGCCAGCAGTTCCCGCGGGACGGGCTCGGGCAACCGGAACGACAGCGCCATCCACGATCCCGGGCGATCGCCCCCGCCGACGTGCCGCGCCTGGTCGAAGGACACCGGCAGCGCCGGGCCCGGCTCCGACGCCGTGACGTCGTAGCCGTACATCCGGCCGAAGGGCAGTCGCAGGTGCGCGACGTTGGTCAGGCGCATGGGCGGTACCCTAGCCCTCCGACGAACCCTCCGCGCGGCGAGAGAAGACCGATGACCAGCTTCGACGTCCCCGGGGCGCGCCTGTCCGTCGAGTTCAGCGACGAGGGCGGGCGGCCCGTGGTGCAGTTGCACGGCCTCACCTCCAGCCGGGCCCGCGACCGCGTGCTGGACCTCGACCTCGGCCGTGGCCTGAGCGGAACCCGGTTGCTGCGCTACGACGCCCGCGGACACGGGCTCTCGACCGGCCGACCCGTCCCCGAGGACTACCGCTGGCCGAACCTCGCGGACGATCTGCTGCGGCTGCTCGACCACTGGTTCCCGGGGGAGCGGGTGCACGGCGTCGGGCCGTCGATGGGCACCGGCACGCTGCTGCACGCCGCGGTCCGCGATCCGGGCCGGTTCAGCGGGCTGACGCTGATGGTGCCGCCGACCGCGTGGGAGACCCGCGTCGCCAAGTCCGCCGAATACCTGGCCTCCGCAACCCTTCTCGAGGAGCGGGGCCTGGACGCGCTGCTCGCCGCGGGGGAGGGGGCGGTGCCGCCGCCCGCCACCGTCGGGCATCCGCCGACGGCGCCCGACGTGCCGGAGTCCCTCCTGCCGGCCTTGTTCCGGGGCGCCGCGGCGAGCGATCTCCCCGCGCTCGGGGAGATCGCCCGCATCGACGTGCCGGTCAGCGTTCTCGCCTGGATCGACGATCCGGCGCACCCGGTCTCGACGGCCGAGGAGCTCAGCAGGACGCTCCCGCGGGCAACGCTGTCGGTCGCCCGGACTCCGCAGGACGTGCAGCAGTGGCCGTCGGTGCTGCGCCGCGACGTCGCGGGGTGAGCCGGGAGACGGCGACGCCGACGAGGCAGAGGACTCCGCCGAGCAGACCCCACGCGGTGGGCGTCTCCGCGAGGAACGCCCAGCTCAGCAGGATCGACAGGCCCGGCACGGCGTAGGACGACGAGGCGGTGACGCCGGCCGGGGTGTGCGCGAGCGCGTAGGCCCACAGCAGGAAGGCGAGGGCGGTGGGCACCAGGCCCAGGTAGATCACGCCGACGGTGCTCGAGAGCGGCGCGGCCGCCAGCTCGTCGACGAGGCGGGGCGCCCAGGGCAGCAGCACGATCGCGCCGACGCCCGCGCCCAGCGCGGTCGCGGTGAGCGGATCGACGGTGCGCAGCACTAGCTTCTGCGCCACCACGCTGATGCCGTAGAGCAGTGCCGCCGCGACCGCCAGGGCGACGCCCGCCCCGTCGCGCCGGCCGTCGCCGGTGAAGGCGATGACCGCGGCCCCGGCGAAGCTGATCGCGATGCCGACGACGAGCAGCGGCGGGAATCCCTCCTGCAGGAGGGCGCCGGCCAGGACCGCGACGATGATCGGCGCGATGTTCACCAGTAGTGCCGTGGTCCCGGCGTCGAGGTGCTGCTCCGCGGCGTTGACCAGCACGGTGTAGAGCGCGAACCACAGTGCGCCGTACCCGACGGTCAGCGCGAGCGTCCGGCCCCGGGGCAGCCGGAGACCGCCGTTGTAGAGGGCGTGCATCGCCCAGATCACGCCGAGGACCGCGGCGCCCACCAGCAGGCGGCCCTCCGCCATGGCGAGGGGGGAGACGTGCGGGCCGAGCCCGCGGATCACCACGAAGGCCGAGGCCCACGCGAGCATCACGGCCACCAGGGCCAGGGCGGGGAGTCGATTCGTCATGACCTCACTGTGCGACCGCCGCGAAGTAAGCACAAGCGCATATTTCTGCACTATCATTCAGTAAGACTGAATGGAGGCCATCATGCTCGACGCGCACCGGCTCATGATCTTCCGCTCCGTCGCGGCCACCGGATCCGTCGCCGCGGCCGCGGCCAGCCTCGGCTACACCCCGTCGGCCGTCTCGCAGCACGTCGCCGCCCTGCAGCGCGAGACGGGGCTCAAGCTGCTGGAACGGGTCGGGCGGGGCGTGGAGCTCACCCCCGCCGGGCGGGTGCTGGCCACCGAGGCCGACGGGGTGCTCAGTCGCCTCAACGATCTCGGCGCCACCGTGGACGATCTGCGGGCGGGCAAGGCGAACCGGATCACCATGAACGTCTTCGCCACCGCGGGCACGCACTGGATGCCGTCGGTCGTGCAGACGCTGAGCGCCGAGTTCCCCGACACCCGGCTGCGGCTGCGAATCGAGGACGAAGTCACCGAGATCGCCGCCCGCCGTCCCGATCTCGCCGTCGCGGTGCGGCAGGAGCACGGGCAGACCACCGCAGTACCGGGCTTCTCGCACGAGGACCTCGTGGTCGAGTCCTACGTCGCCGTGGTCCCCGAGGGGCACGCCTTCGCCGGCCGCGAGCTGGTCGACATGGCCGAACTCGAACACGAGCGCTGGATCGACAACGACGTGCGCCGCGGCGCCTGTCGCCAGGCCGTGCTCGATGCCTGCGCCGCAGCGGGATTCACGCCGCGCTTCGTCGTCGAGACCACCGACTACCCCTCTGCGCTCCGGTTCGTCGCGCGGGGCGTGGGCGTGGTGACGGTGCTTCCCCGCCTGGGCGCGACCGAACTGCCGCCCGGCACCGTCGCGGTGGACGTCTGCAACCCCGCGCCCCGGCGCACCATCGTGGCCTACGTCAAGGACTCCGAGTGCCGTAACCCCGTGGTGCGACGCGCGATGCACCTGCTCCGGGAGGCCGCGGCCGACGCCGAATGCGCCTGAGTGCGTGCCGGATCGCCCGTCAGTGCTCGGCCGATCGCCCGCCGGTCAACCGGGACGTGACGAGTACGGTGGCCGCTCCGGAGGCGATCGGCACCAGCAGGGTGACCGCGAAGCCGGTGTGCCCCCGGACGAGGACCTGCGCGAAGACCGCGCCCGCGCAGGCGATCGCGAGGGCCGTGCCCACGGCGTCGGAGAGCTTGAGGGCGCTGGAGTTCGCCCCCTGCTCGTCGTCGGCGCTGCGGGCGAGCACGAGGATCGAGAGCGTCGGGTAGGTCAGGCCCATACCGAAACCGCCGACCGCCCAGGCAACGAAGATCACCGGCCACGGAGCGTCGAGGGCGAACGCCGCCGCCACCGTCGTCAGGGCGAGGGTCAGCAGGCCGGAGCCGATGAGCGGCAGGCGCTCGCGCACCGGGCCCGACGCGGGGATCCGCGCCTGGATCTGCGACGCCAGCGCCCACAGCAGTGCCGCGCCCGTCATCACCGAGCCGGCGCCGAAGGGGGAGAGCCCGTCGACGTGCACGAGATAGAGCGGAACGTAGATCTCGGCCGCGAAGAAGGCGCCCGCCATCAGGAGGCTCGCCAGGATCAGGCGCGGGATGCCGGGGCGGCCGGTGAGCGATCCGGCGGGCAGCATCCGGCGCACGGCGAGCACCGCGATCACCAGCGCGAGAGCGGCCACCGCGAGCAGTCCGGCATCCCCGCGCGGCGCCGCGAACTGGGCGACGGCGATCGCGATACCCGCCGTGAGCGCGGCGAACAGGAGCCCGCGGTTCGGCGGCCCGTCGTTGCGGTACGGCGCCTCGTCGAGCCCGGCCGTGGCCCGCAGCGTCGCGACGAGGGCGAGCAGCGAGGGCCCGGCGAGCCCCAGGAAGACCCAGCGCCAGCCCACGGTGTCGGCCGCGAGGCCGGCGACGGCCGGCCCGACCAGCGACGGCACGACCCACGCCGTCGAGTAGGCGGCGAAGACCCGCGGCCGCCCGTCCGGCGGCACCAGGCGGCCCACCATGGCGTAGAGCACCACGCTGATCAGGCCGGAGCCGAGGCCCTGCACGCCGCGGCCGAGCGCGAGCACGGTCATGCCCGGCGCCGTGCCGACGATCACCAGCCCGGCCGCGAAGAGCAGCGCGCCCGCGATGAGGGGCGGTTTCACGCCACTGCGATCGACCCACGGCCCGACCCCCGCGATGGCGACGATCATCGCCGCGAAGGCGGCGCCGAAGGCCACCGAGTACTCGGCGGTCGCACCGAACTCCGCCGCCGCGCGCGGCAGGACGGTGCCCACGGCGAGGGATTCGAAGGCGGAGAAGGAGATCAGCGCGACGGACCCGATCAGGAACCAGCGGAGCCGGCCCCGATCAGGACGTGCCTGCAGGTCCTCGTCGACGGTCATGGCGGCGACGCTAATACGTCGACCATGGTTGAGGTCAACCGAAAAAACCGGTTGATCACGGCTGCCCGCGGCGGCATCGTGAAAAGGTGCATACCGACCTCGGCCCCCGCTGGCGCGTACCCCGCATGCTGCGCCCGCTGCTGCGCCGGGACTACCGCCTGCTGTTCGTGACCCTGCTCTGCGCCCTGACCACCGACGGCATGTGGCTGGTCTCCGTGGTGTGGCAGGTGATCCACATGGGCGGCTCCGCCACCAGCGTCTCGCTGGTCTCCGGCGCCGCCTCGATCGGCCTGCTCGTCTCCACCCTCGCGGGCGGCGTGCTGGCGGACCGGGTCTCGCAACAACGCATCCTGTTCGTGCTCGAGCTGCTCAAGGTCGCGGTGATCGGCGGCATCGGCGCCCTCGTGATCACCGGCGCCATCACCCTGCCGGTCCTCATGGCGGGCTCGCTGGCGCTGGGCCTGGTCTCGGGCTTCTACTTCCCCGCGTACTCCGCGCTGGTCCCGCGGCTCGTGCCGCCCGGCGAGCTCCTGGCCGTCAACGGCTACGAGTCCGCGGTCCGCCCGGCCGCCGCGATGGCCGTCGGCCCGGCGGTCGCGGCGTGGATCATCGCCGTGGCCGACCCTGGCGCCGCGCTGCTCGTCGCGGGCGCGATCTGCCTGGTGGCCGCGCTCTGGGTGGTCCGGATCCGGGTCCCGCAGGCCGACGGTGCCGACGCCGAGCAGCCCGGCTCGCCCCTGCGCGAGCTGTGGGAGGGCGTGCAGTACGTGCGGCGCACGCCGTGGCTGCTCGCGTCGCTGCTGTTCGCCAGCCTGATGGTGCTCGTGACCGTCGGGCCGATCGACGTCCTGCTGCCCTTCGCGATCAAGGACCAGGCCCACGGCGCCGCGAGCGAACACTCGATGATCCTCGCGGCCTACGGCTTCGGCGGTGTCGTGGGCGCACTGTTCATGGCCGCGCGGACGATGCCGCGGCGCTACCTCACGGTGATGATGGGCATCTGGGGGATCGCGTCCCTGCCCATGCTGGTCTTCGGCATCGCCGAGAGCGTGTGGCCCATGGTGATCGCGGGCTTCGTGCTGGGTGTGCTGTTCGAGGCGCCGGTGGTCATCTGGGGCACGCTCCTGCAACGTCGCGTGCCGCGCCGGCTGCTGGGCCGCGTCTCCAGCCTGGATTTCTTCGTCTCGCTGGCGCTGATGCCGCTGTCCATGGCGGTGGCCGGGCCGGTCAGCCAGGCGATCGGGCTGACCGCCACGTTCGCGCTGGCCGCGCTCATCCCGATCCCGCTCGCCGTGGTCGCGATCCTCGCGGCGCGGATGCCGCAGGACGAGCTGGAGCACCCGCTGCGCGACGAGGACGAGGACGAGGACGACGACGAGGCCGAGGCCGGCGGGGACGGCCTCGCGCGAGGCGAGGCGGCCGTCGCGGGCGGCGACGCGCCGGTTACGCCCACCGTGAACGCTCCGCCGCCCGGGCGCACCGTCGGATAGGGTCGTGCGTATGACGAGCGGGGTGGCGAGCATCGAGACGCACGAGCAGGTCGAGGCCGAGCGCCCCCCGCTGCTGCGCGAGGTGTTCGGCCGCGTCCTGCGGCAGGAGCGCACCCGTCAGGGCCGCACGCTCGCCGAGGTCGCGCGGGACGCCGGCGTCTCCACGCAGTACCTCTCCGAGGTCGAGCGCGGCCGCAAGGAGGCCTCGTCCGAGGTGCTCGGCAGCATCTGCGACGCCCTCGGCGGCTCGCTGATCGAGTTCGTCGGCGGCGTGCACCGCGAGCTGCTCGGCGCCCGCACCCGCCCGGTGGCGCTCGCCGCCGCCTGACCGCCCCCGCCCCGTGCGGTCGGTTTCCCGCGGTATCCGTGGGTTTTCGACCGCACTCGCGGTCGCGGTTACGACCCGTCGGCCGGCTCGGGGGGCTCCGCAATGGCGGCCGCTTCGGCGGCTTCCGCCTGCTCGACCGCTTCGGCGGCTTCCGCTTCCTTGGCTGCGCGGGTGTCCTTGTCGTAGCGCAGCAGATGCGGGTGCACGGCGCGGAAGCCGCGGGCCCGGTAGGCGCGCAGACTGCGGGTCTCCAGGCCCGGCTCGTCCGCGATCGCCTGGGTGAAGTTGTCGTCGATGAGCACCGTCCCCGGCCGCGCCGCGCTGGTCAGCCGGGCGGCGAGGTTCACCACGCTGCCGAACAGATCCCCGTAGCGCTGCAGCACCTCGCCGTACGCCAGGCCCACCCGCAGCTGCGGGAACTCGATCTCGATCGCGTCCAGCTCGGGGTAGTCGTGCGGCTCCTGCAGCTCGAGCGCGATCCGGGCCGCCGCCCCGGGATCCTCGGCGGCGAACATCACTTCGTCGCCGACGCCCTTGATGATCCAACCGCCGCCACCGTAGATCACGGCCTGCATCCGGGCCTCGAACGTCGCGACCAGGGTGTTCAGCTCTTCGACCGCGAGGCCGCGGGAGAGGCGCGTGTAGCCGACCATGTCGGCGAAGCCCACCGCGATCCTGGCGGTCAGCGCGTCCGACGAGTCGTGCGTGACCAGGCGCTGCGTGGCCGTGGACAGGTGCCGCCGCCACACGTGGGCCTGCAGGTTCTCCATCTTGTCGATGACGCGGGCCACGCCCGCCGACGGATCCTGCACGCCCGCGTCGTGGGCGTTGTCGAGGTGGGTCTTGACGATCCCGGCCTGCCACTCCGCGAGGCGGTACATCGCCTGGCCGAGGGACTGCGCCCCCGGCAGCACGGCCTCCCGGTCGATGACGTCCAGCGAGAACAGCTCGGCGAGGTCCTGCACCAGCGCGACGTCGTCGCGCGTGAACGCCTTCTGATCGTCGTCGCGCAGGTCCGCGAAGCCCGCCGACGTCCACCAGACGCGCAGGTCCTCCACATCGACGCCGCCCAGCTCCGCGAGCTCGCGGAAGGTGTACTCGCGTTCGCCCGGCAGGAGCAGGCCGTCGATGTCCAGATCTTCGGCGTCGCCCATGAGACCACTGTATGGGGCTTACGCTGAAGAGGTGACGATCAGTGTGTTCGAGCTGTTCTCGGTGGGCATCGGCCCGTCGAGTTCGCACACCGTCGGGCCCATGCGGGCGGGGGCCGACTTCGCGGACGAGCTGCTGGCCCTGGGGTCGACGGTGCGCACGGTCCGCGTGGACCTGTACGGCTCGCTCGCCGCCACCGGGCGCGGCCACGGGACCTTCGCGGCCGTGCTGCTGGGGCTGGAGGGCAATCGGCCGGAGACCGTCGATCCCGACGACGTCGCCAAGCGCAGCGCCGAGATCGAGGCCACCGGCACCGTGCTCGTCAACGATCGCGACGAGGTGCCGCTGAGCGCCGAGCAGATCGTGCTGCACCCGCTGACGGTGCTGCCCCGGCATACCAACGGCATCCGGTTCCGCGCCGAGCTCGCCGACGGCACCGAGCACGAGGCGGTCTACTACTCCGTGGGCGGCGGCTTCGTCGAGCGCGAATCCGGTGCGGAGACGGTGAATCCGCTCGCCGGCACCTCCCGCGTGCCGCACGACTTCGAGACCGCTGCCGACCTGCTCGAGACCTGTCCGCGCACCGGTAAGACGGTGCCGGAGCTGATGCTGGAGAACGAGATCGCGCTCCGCCGCGCCCGGACCGGCGAGACGCCGGAGGTGGCCGAGCGCGAGGTGCGTGCCGGGCTGCTGCACATCTGGGAGGTCATGGAGGCCTGCATCGAGCGGGGCTTCCGCGGCGAGGGCCTGCTGCCCGGCGGGCTCGGGGTCAAGCGGCGCGCGCCGGGGCTCTACCGCCGGCTCGTCGACTCCGACGGTGCCGACGCGATGGACTGGCTCAACGTCGCGGCCATGGCGGTCAACGAGGAGAACGCAGCCGGCGGCCGGGTGGTCACGGCGCCGACCAACGGCGCCGCCGGCATCATCCCGGCCGTGCTGCACTACGCCCTGAAGTTCCGGCCGCACCTCGCCGAGCGGCGCGACGAGACGGTGTGCGACTTCCTGCTCACCGCCGGCGCGGTCGGCGTGCTCTACAAGGAGCACGCCTCGATCTCCGGCGCCGAAGTCGGCTGCCAGGGCGAGGTCGGCGTGGCCTGCTCGATGGCCGCCGGTGCACTGTGCGAGGTCATGGGGGGCACCCCGCAGCAAGTCGAGAACGCTGCCGAAATCGGCATGGAACACAACCTGGGCCTGACCTGCGATCCGGTTGGCGGCCTCGTGCAGGTGCCGTGCATCGAACGCAACGCGATCGCCTCTGTGAAGGCGATCGCCGCGGCCCGCACCGCCCTGTACGGCGACGGGACGCACCGCGTCTCCCTGGATCAGGCCATCGAGACCATGCGCCAGACCGGCGCCGACATGTCGACCAAGTACAAGGAGACCTCGCGCGGCGGCCTCGCCGTCAACGTCGTCGAGTGCTGAGGCCGTATCTGAGGCAGCTCGGAACTAGTCCTTGCAGATGCGGTTGATCTGACCTGCGAGATTGTCCACCAGATCGCCTTTGAACTTCACATCGGCCGCGGGTTCGCGACGCTCGTAGGAGTCAAGGATGTCGGCGAAAGCGGTGACCCAGTCCTGAACCGTGCTGCGAATGGGTTCGGCGGCGTTCGGGGAAATTCTGGACGCGAGTCTCGAAAGGCCCTGGCGGGCTTTCGCAATGTCAGCGTCGAGCGTAGGTCGGGAGTAGTCCAACGGAGTTTCGAATTTCGGTATCTGCTGCGAAGTGAGGCCGCTAGCGACGCAGACGCTCGCCTTGGAGGTCATGGTGCCATGTAGCCGGAAGTTCAAGGCGGTCGTGCCTGCCGAGGAACTGGCAGATGCGGACGGGGCGGCGGTGCCCGAGGTGTCGCTGGAGCGCGTCAGGGCGAAGGTCAGGGCGGCACCGGCGATGAGGGCGATGACCACGGCGATGACGACGATGATGATCGTCTTGTTCGACCGGGCGGGTGGAGCGGGCGGCGGGAACTGGGGCGGCATCCCCGGCTGTCCCTGGAACTGCGGTGCACCCGGCTGCTGCCCCGGGAACTCCGGCGGCTGTGTTCCCTGTGTCATGCGTTCCTCCCCGTACCCGCTGCGGCGACCGCCGCGTCGATGCGGACATATTACCGTTGCAAACGTGGAGTGGATCGAGCGCCGCAGTATCGTCCGCGGGCCGCACCCCGCGCCGACGGAACCTGTCGGTGGTGGTCGCTAGGGTGGCGGGCATGGACGTGCTGACGGTGGCGGCGGTGTGTTTCCGGGACGAGGCCGGGCGGGTGCTCACGGTGCGTAAACGCGGCACCGACGCGTTCATGCTGCCCGGCGGCAAGCTGGAGCCCGGGGAGGCGCCGATCGACTGCGCGGTCCGCGAGGTCGACGAGGAGCTCGGCGTCGCGCTGACCACGGACGACCTGACCCACCTGGTGTCCTGGCGCGGCCCCGCGGCGAACGAGGCGAACACCGATATCGAGTCCACCGTCTTCGCCACCGCGCTGCGCGTGGAGCCGCGGGCCGCGGCGGAGATCGCCGAGACCCGCTGGATCGACCCCGCCGACCACGGCGACGTGACCATCGCGCCGATGCTCGAGCAGTACCTCTTCCCGCGGCTCGCCGCGGCCCGCGCATGAGGATCACTCAGCCCCAGGCCCGCCGGATCGCGCTCGCGGCCCAAGGCTTCGAGCAGGGCTTCGCCAGCACCTCCACCCCGACGATGCGGCAGGTCCAGAAGGCGATCGACCGGCTCAAACTGATCCAGATCGACAGCGTCAACGTGGTCACCCGCAGCCAGTACCTCCCGCTGTTCGCGCGGCTCGGCGACTACGACACCGCCCTGCTCGACCGCGCCCGCGACAAGGCGCCGCGGCGGCTCGTCGAGGCCTGGGCGCACGAGGCCTCGCTGGTGCCGCCCGAGACCTGGCCGCTGCTGCGGCACCGTCGGACCGCGGACCGGGTGGCGCAACGGTTCGCGAGCTATGAGTCCCGCCACCCCGGCCAGCTCGACCGGCTGCGCGCCGAACTCGCCGCGCTCCCGCCGCTCACCGCCCGCGCCCTGGAGGCGCACCTGGAGCACGAGCAGGTGGTGGAGAAGACGCACTGGGGCTGGAACTGGTCGTCGGTGAAGGAGGGGCTCGAGGTGCTCTTCCACGCCGGCGAGGTCACCAGCGCCGGGCGCACCAGTCAGTTCGAGCGGCTCTACGCCCCGACCTCCGCGGTGCTCGGCGAGCTCGCCGAGCGCGAGGTGTCCGACGAGGACGCCTACGTCGAGCTGATCCGGCAGTCGGCGAAGGCGCACGGCGTCGGGAACCTGCGCTGCCTGCGCGACTACTTCCGGCTCTCCACCGCGCAGGCCGCACCCGCGGTCGAGAAGCTCGTGGCCGCAGGCGAACTCATCCCGGTCGAGGCCGACTGGTGGCCCGGCACCGTCTACCTGCACGCGGAGGCCAGGCGGCCCCGGGCGATCGCGGCGCGCGCGCTGCTCTCGCCGTTCGACCCCGTCGTCTGGCAGCGCGAGCGCGCCGAGGCGCTGTTCGACTTCTTCTACCGCATCGAGATCTACACCCCGAAGGAGAAGCGGGTGCACGGCTACTACGTGCTGCCCTTCCTGTTCGGCGATCGGATCGTGGCGCGGTGCGACGTCAAGGCCGACCGGGCCGCGGGCGAGCTGCTGGTGCACGCCACCACCTGGGAACCCGGCGGTCGGGACGCGGAATCGGAAGCGGCGCTGGAGAAGACCGTCGCCGAGATGGCCGGCTGGCTGGGACTCGCGAGCTACCGGCTCTGACGCCACTCCGCGGTCACGGCCGGCGGCAGCGGACGAGCGAGCCGATCTTCAGCCCGAGGTGGGTCGAGATCACCACGACGACGGCGGTCTGCCCCGCACCGAGGTGCGTCTCCAGGCTCTCCGACGAACGTGCCCATTGGCGGGGCGTGGGGGTCTCGGTGACGCCGGACGACGGTGCCGCCGTCAGGGTGTGCGTGCCCGCCGGGAGTTCGATGCGGAGGTCGACGTCGCGGTCGAGGCGGATCGGACGATCGTCGATCCGCAGCCAGATCGGGCGCCGCGCGGTGCCGATCAGCCACCGCGCGGTCGTCGGGACGAAGGTCTTGACGATCAGCACCGCGGGCGCGTCGCCGTCGGTGTCGGTCATCGGTCGGCCGACGTCGACGGGGCCGGGTTCCCGGCCGCACCGAGTGTTTCCGGCGTCGCGCCCTCGCCGGTCTCCGCGGAGTCGGGCCCGGTGGCGGCCTCCTCGATACGGCGGTAGTGCCGGCTCCGGAACGTGAGAACGGTGCCCGCGGCGATCGCGGCCGCCGTGGAGGCGACGAGGATGGCCAGCTTGGCGTTGGTCAGCGCCGCGGCGGAATCGGTGAAGGTGAGCTCGGCGATGAGTAGCGAGACGGTGAAACCGATTCCGGCGAGCAGGGACACGGCGGTGAGGTCGATCCAGCGGATCGCGGGATCCAGCGTGCTGCGGGTGAGCTTCGTGACGGCCCAGGTGCAGCTGAGGATGCCGAGCGGCTTGCCCAGGAGGAGGCCCGCCGCGATGCCGAGGACGATCGGATCGGTCAGCGTCTCGGACAGCGTGACGCCGCTGCTGCCGAGGACGGGGACGCCCGCCGCCATGAAGGCGAAGACGGGGACCGCGATCCCCGCGGACAACGGGCGGAACCTGTGCTCGAAAACCTCGGCGAGGCCCGCGCCCGAATCGGGTCCGCCGCGCAGGACGGGGACTGTGAAGCCCAGCAGCACGCCCGCGATCGTGGCGTGGATGCCCGAGGCGTGCACCAGCGCCCAGAACGCGAATCCGAGGGGCAGCAACACGATCCAGGCGGCGACGTGGTGCCGGGAGAAGAACGCGGCGTAGCGGTGGGTGAGGAAGGCGAACACACCGAGCGGAATCACCGACCAGAACAGCGGCGTCCACAGCACCTGCTCCGTGTAGGCGATGGCGATGATGCTGATCGCCAGCAGGTCGTCGACGACGGCCAGAGTCAGGAGGAACAGGCGCAGCGCCGATGGCAGGTGGGAGCCGACGACGGCGAGAACGGCGACGGCGAAGGCGATGTCGGTCGCCGTCGGGATCGCCCAGCCGTCGGATCCGTTCGTGCCCGCGGTGAAGGCGAGGTAGATCAGCGCGGGGGCGATCACGCCGCCGAGGGCGGCCACGACGGGCACCGCAGCCGTACGGGGAGAACGCAGTTCCCCGAGCACGAACTCGCGCTTGAGCTCCAGGCCGACGACAAAGAAGAAGATGGCGAGCAAGCCGTCTGCGGCCCATTGCCCCAGCGTGAGTTCCAGATGCCAAGGGGCGTAACCGATGGTGACGCTGCGCAGGCGTTCGTAGTCATCCGCGAAGGCGCTGTTCGCGGCGATCAGCGCGGCGATCGCCGCGAGGACGAGCAGGAAGCCGCCGACGGTCTCCTTGCGCAGCAGCTCGGTGATGCGTCGGGTCTCATCGGGCGAACCGCGTCGGAACAGCACGGGGCCAAGGTTTTTGGGAACGAGCGCGTGCATGGTCGGGGTACCTCATCGGGTCGGCGACAACGAATTTGCCGACCAGACTTCCCGGCACACCGGACTACAGTTTACAGCATCCCTCCCCTGGGGGAGAGTCGGCGACGGCGGATCGACGCCGGGCGGCCCGCAGGAGGACGGCCCGGCGTCGAGCGACGGAGCTGCGATCAGGTCGTCAGAGCGAGGTCCCTGCGCCCGAACGCGCGCACGCCGAGGGCCGTGATACCCGCCGCGACCGCGACCAGGATCGCCACGGCGGCCCCGTTGATCGGATCCGCGGGGTGATTCCCGATGTGGGCGAACGGCGAGAGCCACTCCATCGCGTCGGGCAGGTTGAGGAGTGCGCCGAACATCCCGGCGAAGTAGCCGTAGACGACGATGACCCACACCAGCGCGGTGAGCCGAGGCGTGATGCCGTACAGCAGGGCGGCGACGGCCAGCACGGTCCACACCGCGGGCGTGTGCGCCACGTGTCCTAGCACGGTGCTGCCGATCAGCGAGGTGTCGCCGGTGCCGATGCCCGCGCCGAGGCCGGTGCCGAGTCCCATCACCAGGAGCAGGACGGGGACGGCGGCCACGGTGACGACCAACCAGCCGGCCATCCACTGGGTTCGGCTGATCGCGCACGCCAGCGCGGGCTCCGCGCGGCCCTCCGTCTCCTCGGACTTGAGCGCCTGCACGGCGAGGACCGCGAAGACGGCGACGAGGAAGCCCGCGGTCGAGCCCATCACGCCCAGGTAGCCGCGGAGCAGATCACCACTCCCGCCGAGCACCTTGGTCAGTTCCTCCGGGGCATCGGAGAATCCGTCCGCGATGGGCTTGGTGAAGGCGCCGAACGCGGCGCCGGCGACGGCCACCGACACCGTCCAGCCGATCAGTCCCGGCCGTTGCAGGCGCAGGGCCAGGCCCGCCGGCGCGGTGACCCATGCCGCCAGCGTCGGTGACCCCGGGCTCGGCGGGATCAGGGCCGCGCCCACGTCCCGGCGGGTGGACAGGTAGTAGCCGACGGCGGCGCAGGCGCAGGCCGCGGCCATCGAGATCCCGAGCGGCCACCAGCGGTCGTAGGTGTACGGACCGGTCTGCTGCGACCAGCCGATGGGTGACAGCCAGCTCAGCCACGCCGGGCCGGCTCCCTGTGAGGACGCCATGTCGCCGAATCCGCGCAGCACGAAGGCGATTCCGAGGACGCCGCCGGCCGTCCCGGCTGCCGCGCGCGGGTACTCCGAGAGCTGCGCCGTGACTGCCGCGACCGCACCGAAGACGATTCCCGCCGCACCGATCGAGGCGCCGAAGAGTACGGCTCCACCGGAACCGTAACCGCCGCCGATCATCACGAGTGCGACGAGGACAGCCACCGTGAACGACATCAGCAGGGTCATCACGAGGGCGGCGGTGAGTTGCGCGTGGCGGCCGACCACGTTCGCGCGGACCAACTCCGCGCGCCCGGTCTGCTCCTCGGCGCGGGTGTGCCGGACGACGGTGAGCAGTCCCATGAGGGAGGCGCCGAGAATGATGTACAGCCCGTACTGGCCCACCAGGAACCGCTCGATGGTGAGCTGGTCGAATCCGATGACGCCGCCGAACAGTGCGCCCACACCGCTGGAGGTGAATCCGGTCAGGCCCTGGAGGTCCTCCTCGCTCTGCACCAGTTGGCCGATCGCGGCCGTGAAGTACTGCATGAGCACGGCCAGCCCGAGTGTCCACGCGGGGAACCGGATCCGGTCTCGGCGGAGCATCGAGCGCACCAGGACGCCGGTGCCGGCGAGGCCGTCCGCGCCGGCGCGGGACCGTACGACGGGGCGGGTGTCGAGTGCGGTGCTCATCGTGCCGCCTCCTCCCGCGGCTCCGTCGCCGCATCGCCGTAGTGCCGCAACAGGATCTGCTCGAGCGTCGGCGGGTGCGCGGTCAAGCTCTGCAGCCCGGCGCGGGAGAGTTCGGCGGTGACGGCCGACAATTCGGCGTTGTCCACGTCGCACCGGATCACTCCGTGCTCCGTCGTCAGACCGTGCACGCCGCGCAGCTCCGCGAGACCCGTGGGAGCGTGCGTGGTGACGGCCTCGACCGTCGTGCGTGTCAGGTGACGCAGCTCGCGCAACGAGCCGGACTCGACGACCGCGCCCTGCCGGATGATCGAGATCCGATCCGCCAGCGCCTCGACCTGGGAGAGAAGGTGGCTGGAGAGCAGTACGGTCCGGCCCGCGGACTTGGCCTCGCGGATGCACTCCTGGAAGACCGCTTCCATGAGTGGGTCCAGACCTGCGGTGGGCTCGTCGAGCAGCAACAGATCCACGTCCGATGCCAGCGCGGAGACGAGCGCGACCTTCTGCCGATTGCCCTTCGAGTAGGTCCGGCCCTTCTTGGTCGGATCCAGGTCGAAGCGTTCGCACAGTTCCGCCTTGCGGTGCGGGTCCACGCCGCCGCGGAACCGTGCGAACAGGTCGATGGCCTCGCCGCCGGTGAGCGACGGCCAGAGCTCGACGTCGCCGGGGACGTACGCGAGCGAGCGATGCAGTTCGACCGCGTCCGACCAGGGGTCGCGACCGAAGACCGACACCGTGCCGGAGTCCTTCCGCAGCAGTCCGAGGAGGACGCGGATCGTCGTGGACTTGCCGGCCCCGTTCGGGCCGAGGAAACCGTGGACGTGCCCGGCCTCGACCTGCAGGTCGAGGTGGTCGAGCGCGGTCACGCTCCCGAAACTCTTCGAGAGCGCGGTGACGTCGATGACTGAAGACATGATGAGGGATCCCTTCCGGGAGAAGTGAATGCGGCGGCCGACTGCACCGCGCGGAGGAACGGGAGGAGCGTGCCCGTATCAGGCGGGCACGTCGTCCTGGGGCGGATCGGGGACGTAGAGGAGGTAGTCGTCGAGCATGGTCCGATCGACCACGAGACCGTCGGCGAACAACTCCAGTGCGCCCGGGGTGAGCGCCCCCAGGTAGGCCGCCATCTCGGCCGCGAAGTCGGGTCGCTCGGAGTCCGCGTGCAAGAGGTGCCACACCAGCATGCCGCCCACCGCCTGGTACGTGAGGAAACGTGCCCGGCTCGCGGGCGCCTTACTGGGCGTGAACATTCCGCTCGCGACGCCCTGATCGAGGTAGGTCTCGGTGTCCTCGACGAGCCGGTCCATCATCGAGCGGGCGAAATCGCCGCCGGCCTGGAAGCTGCGCATCATGTACCGCAGGGCCGGCGCGAGCTCCGCGATCTCCTCGGCGCCGAACCCGGTGAACGCCGCGGCGTCCGCCTGGGCCCGCTTGTGCGACCAGAGCTGGTTCCGGATGTACTCGTCGCAGGCCCGGCGAAGCCCGTCCTTGCTGCCGAAGTGGTGGATGATCAGGCCCGCGGTGACGCCCGCGTCGGCTGCGATCGCGCGGAGTCCGACGCCGAAGCCGTCGGTCCCGAACCGGGACACCGCAGCGTCTCGGATCCGTTGCGCGGTTGCGCTGGGCTGCTCACTCACTCCTCCATTGAACACTCGTTCAATGGAGGAGCGCAAGAGTGTCGGGCGAGAATTCGTGACCGCAGTCCCGTAGCAGCGATGACGCTGTGCACCTCGGGGTTACCGCGCGCCGTCCACCGCGGGTGTGCGGATCGTGAGGTGCTCGAAGACGCGGAACAGTGCGTGGGCGTCGGGCCGGTAGTGGCCCAGGTCGGGTGCCGATTGGCGCGAGGCGCCGTCCCACTGCTTCTTGGTGACCGCGGCGTAGTCGAACCGGTACCCGGCCCGCGCTGCCATCAGTTGCAGGAGTGTCTTCGCCGCGCGCCCGTTGCCGTCCCGGAACGGGTGCGCGCAGTTGAGATAGGCGTAGGCGGTGGCGGCCCGGTGCGCGTAGGCCCGCCGGTCGCGCTCACGCGGGGCGGCGACGGAGGCGAACGCCGCTGAGGGGAGTTGCAGGATCACGGTCGCGTCCGCGAGGTAGCGCTCGATGAGCGCCGCGCCGAAGGTCTGATCCCGCAGCCCCATGTCGTACCCCCGGTGCACGCCGGCCCACGGATACAGCGCGCCGAACAGGGCGCGGTGGATCGCGACCAGGTGCGCACCGTCGAAGGTGGCGGGTACCGCGACCAGCCCGGTCTCGATGCCGAACTGGCGCGCGGTCCCCACCTCGAACTCCAGCTGCCGCAGGACCTGCGCATCCCGGATCCCGAGGAGGTTCCGCAGGACGCGGGTGCCCGGGTAAACGGTGTCGGTGAACTCGGTGGGTACTTCCACGCAATCCGGTGCGCCGATCGACACGGCTGCGTTCCGTGCCCGCTCGATCGCCGCGGCGACGTAGTCGTCCAGCCCGACGTCGCCGTCCGCCACCGCGGTGAGTCGCGCGACGTCGAGCGGGGTGGGCGTCCACCCCTCGAGCACGCTGTTCGCGATGGCTCCGCGCAACACCTCCGCTCGATCCATCCCCGCAGCTTATCGAGCGGCGCGATGAACAGGAGATTCCGCGCTCACACCCGGTCCGAAGCCGAATTCGGCTTCGGACCGCAGGAGAACGCGGAATCCCCGGGGACTACCGCGTGATCTCGACCTCGCGGGTGAGCTCGAGCAGGTCGAGGAAGGCGCGGTCGTGCGAGACGACGACCAGCGCGCCCTCCCACGACTTCAGCGCCTCCACCAGCAGCTCGACCGATGGGACGTCGAGGTTGTTGGTGGGCTCGTCCAGCGCCAGCAGCGACGGCGCCGGGTCCCCGAGCAGGGCGATCGCCAGCGCGAGCCGCAGCCGCTCGCCGCCGCTGAGGGTGCTGACGATCCGCTCCGACTGCCGCCCCCGGAACAGCATCCGCGCGAGCGCGGCGTGGGCGTGCTGGGCGTCGAGATCGGGGTGCGCGTCGCGGACGGCGTCGAGCAGTGTGCCGTTCTCGGCGGGCCCGAACCGCACGTCCTGCGGGACGTACCCGATCACCGTCGGTGGCTCCGCGGCCCGGGCGGCGGCGATGGCGCGACGCAGCACCGTCGTCTTGCCCGCGCCGTTGGGGCCGACCAGTGCGATCCGCTCCGGGCCCACGACCTGCAGCGGACCGTCGTCGAGCTGCAGGCGGTGCAGCCCCGGGCCCGGTTCGGGCATGGTGATGCGGACGGCGCGGTCGTCGCGGACGCCCTCCTTGGCGGCGTCGAGGGCGTCGCGCGCGGAGTCGACGCGATCCTCGTGCAGGCCCCGGTGCTTGCCGGCCGAGACCTCCGCGGCGTTCTTCCGCAGGCCCGCGATGATCTTCGGGACCCGCTTCTCCGCCTCGGCCTTCGCGGCGAACCGCGCGCGCCGGTCGAGTTTGACCTGCGCCTCGACGAGGTCGCGTCGCTGCGCCTTGAGGTCGACCTTCGCCGTGGTCACCGCCTGTTCCGCGGCGGCCTGCTCGGCGTCGAGCACCTCGCGGTAGTGCGAGTAGGGCCCGCCGAACACGCGCACGGAACCGCGGTAGAGCTCGACGGTGGAGCCCATCCGTTCGAGCAGTGTGAGGTCGTGACTGACCACGACGGCGGTGCCGCTGAATCGCTCCAGCGCGTCGGTGAGCAGGCCGCGGGCGCGCTCGTCGAGGTTGTTCGTCGGCTCGTCGAGCAGCAGGGTGTCGGGCCGGCGCAGCAACTGCCCGGCGATCGCCAGCAGTGTCGCCTCGCCGCCGGACAGCGTCCCGACGGTGCGGTCCAGTGCCCCGAGGCGCAGGCCGAGTCCGTCGAGGACGGCGGTGGCGCGTTCCTCGATGTCCCAGTCGTCGCCGACGGCGTCGAAGTCCTCGGGGGCCGCCGAGCCGCCCTCGATGCGGCGCAGGGCGGCGACGGTGCCGCCGATGCCCAGCGCGTCCGCGAGCGTGTCCTCGGGGCGGGCCTGCGGATGCTGCGGGACGTAGCCGACGAGGCCGGTTCCGCTCACGGAACCCGAGGTCGGGGTGATCTGACCTGCGAGGATGCGCAGCATGGTGCTCTTGCCGGCGCCGTTGGCGCCGACCAGTGCCGCCCGGCCGGCGGGGATGGTGAAGCTGAGGTCGTCGAAGACCGTCGTGCCGTCGGGCCAGCGCAGCGAGAGTGCGGAGACGGTGAGAGAGGTAGCCATGAATGCTCCTTGAGGTCGTCAGGGGCCGCGGCACGGGTGGGATACCGGGTGCGAGGGCGGCGGGGGCCGAAGACGTCTCAGGACAGCATGGCGGCGAGTCTAATCGGCGAAGCGTGCGCGCCGCACGAGATTTTCGCCGTCGTGAAATGTGATCTGCATCCCACTGTGGAGGTCGCTGCTTGTGCGGCGCGGTGTAGGGGGTGCTACTTTCATGGCATGTCCGGGAGTCTTGAGGCCCATCTGCGCGTCGGTTATGAGACCGTCGCGCTGGGCTGCCGTCTCCCCATGGTTCGCGTGCACTGTCGAATGTGTTGCTGCTGAGCGTTCCGCTCGCACCTCCTGCCGGCCCTTCTGATCGGGCCGCTTGTTCGACAACTCCATCTTCACGCCGGCGCCCGGGACAGTCCCCGCAGGTCGCGGCGTACGCACACCTACGAGGAACCATGACCGTCGTTGATCTTCCTGCCACCTCTGCCACGACCCGCGCGCCGCAGGCCCGCACGGCCCGGCCGCGCAATCCGCTCGTCCGTCCGGCCACCGCCGAGCGCCAGGTCCGCACGGCTTCGCCCGCACGGGTTTTCGCGCCGCAGCTGCGGGTCTCGGAGAAGCCCGCCGCCGCCGTCCTGCGAGTGATCCGCCGCGGCGGCCTCGTGCTGCGCGATGAGATCGTCCGCGAGACCCAGCTCTCCGCAGCCACGGTGAACCGCCAGGTCACCGCGCTGATCGAGGCCGGGCTGGTCCGGGAGCGCGCCGATCGCGCGGCGAGCGGCGTCGTCGGCCGGCCCCGTCTGCCGCTCGAGGTCGACCCGAACGGCCCTCTCGCCCTGGGGATCCACATCGGCTTCCGGGTGAGCACGGTGACGATGCACGACGTCGCCGGCAAGGTCGTCGGTGCCATTCAGATCCCCACGCCCGAGAGTGGCGAGCCCGGCGAGGTGCTGTCGGTGATCGCCACCAGCGCACGACGTTTCCTCGCTCGCTGGGACGGCCGTACCGTTCTCGGTGCCGGCATCGCGATCGGCGGCCGGGTCGACGATCGCGGCGTGGTCGCCGATCACCCGCGCCTCGGCTGGAAGGACGTCGCTCTGGGCGAACGTCTTTCGGGCGCGATCGGCCTGCCCGTGACCGTCGCTCCCCACGTCGAGGCGATGGCCGCCGCCGAGCTGCACCTGTCCGAGGAGTACGAGTCCCAGGGCTCGACGCTGTACTTCTACGGTCGCGAGACCGTGGGCGTCGCCCTCGCGCTGCACGGCGCCGTGCACTCGCCGAAGTCGGGCCCGCACACCATCGGCCACCTGCCGACGCGGGGTGTCGAGCTGCTGGACCCGCAGCGCACCGGCCGTCTCGAGGACGCGGTCACCGACACCGCCGTCGTGGATGCTGCACGCGCGCAGAAGCTTCCGGTGCGCAACATCGCCGATCTGCACAAGCTCGCCGACGGCGGCAACGAGACCGCGCGCGCCATCGTCGCCGAGCGCGGCCGGGTGCTGGGTGAGGCGGCGGCCCTCGTCGCCGACATCTTCAACCCGGACCGGCTGATCCTCGGCGGCCAGGCGTTCACCGACCACACGGCGATCCTGCCGCACGTCTCCACCGCGCTGAAGGCCACGTCGGCCGAGCCCGGCCGGGCCGTGCGTGTGAGCGGCGCGGGTGGGCGCGTGCAGCAGCAGGCCGCCGGTGCCGCTGCGCTCGACGGTGTCTACACCGACCCGCTGGGTGCGGTCGCGCGCGTCACCGCCTGACGGGCTCGTCTACTTCGCGTCCTTGACCATGAGGTAGCTCGCCGTCGCTTGCTGGTGTGCCTGCACCAGCGTGCTGACGGCATCGGTGGAGACGTAGTAGCGACCGGCGACGAAGGCGCAGGAGTAGGCCTTGCGGGGGTCGCCGTTGGCCCTCGTGAGGTAGGACTCGCACACGACTCCGGGTACTCCACGAGCGGCCGGCTCCCGCGTTGCGGCCGCACCCGAAGCCCCCGCATCCCTGCTGTAGTCGTCGAAGAGATTTCGGGCGGCGGCGGCGCTGCGCGTGCGTTGGACGACCGAGCCCGCCGCCCCGATCAGGTTGACACCTGCGTGCTCGAGGCGCCCCTTCGTCTCGAGCCAGTCGTCCGCCGCGGCGTGGAGCCATGCCCGCGGGATGAGGTATCCCAGGGAGGGCTGCGTCCCGTCGCTCGTCCGGACGACGTTCGGCAGTGTGAGTGACATGATCCCGTCGCGGTCGGGAGGCGGTCGCAGCATCTGCTCCGCCGTCGTGGTCAGGGTTCGGAGAGCGGCGATCTGGCGGTCGAACCAGGTCGCGGCGAGGACGTCCGCCGAAGACTCCGCGACGTTGCCGAAGCCGACCATGAGCAGTTGATCACCGACGGGCATCCACCACACCCGGGTCAGGCCGCGTGGCGTGATCGCGGACCCGGGGAAGGCGTCGGGATGCGCGGGGATCCTCGACGGCTGATCGCCGCCGAACCCGGTGCGCACCGCGCGAGCGGCCGCACCGGCGTTCTCGGCGGTGCGGTACCGGATGACAGCGGTGAACATCCGGGCGGTGTCGGCGTCCTCGCGTTCGATCTTCGTCATCTGCCGCGCCGAGACCGCCCCACCGACGAAGCTGTCGTTCTGCGACAGCGCGGCGACGAAGGGGATCCCGAAGAACGTCCCGATGCCGGCCGGTGACGGGAGAACCGGCGTCGACGCCGGCGCGACCCACGTGAAGTTCTTGTCGATCTCGGCGGGGGCTACGAGGTACGCGGACAGGTCGTAACTGGACTGCACGCGGCGGTCGTTGATGTTCGTGCGCTCGGGGACGGCGCGGGGTGCCGTCCGGTATCGAGCCGGGCCGCGCTCGGATCCGCCTCGGCGCGCTGCCTTCGACGGTGGCGGAGCATCCGGTGAGGATCAGCAGTGTTGCCAGTACGCAGCACCGACCGGCGAGGGATCGACTCATGCGCGATAGCTTCGCACGGTCCGTCACCCCCGACGTGCGTTCGAGCTCGGATCACCGGGTTGCACCTCACGTGGATTACGACATCGAATCCTCGTGTCTGATGTGCATCCTCACGAAAGAACTGCACGGATGGCGTCCCGTCGGGCGAAGGCCGGCGCGGGGTGTCGCACGGAATTGCACCACCACCTGCGGTGATGACGTAACGATGAGGCGCTACAGGCCGGCCGTGTGCGACGGTTGCGGACCGGAGACCCGGGGGCGGTGCGCCCCGGGGGACAACGGCGCTTCGGATTCGCCCGCAACCTTGCACAACATGACCGACAACCAAAATTGTCGATAACGATCCTGTGTGTCCTGACCTGGCAGTCTTGCCGCCGGACAAGCGCGCCTTCAGGAGAGTGCAGTTGCAATGGGAGTGGTACATTCTTTTGCGACAACGAATCCAGTCGGTACGTGTGTGCCGTCTGGCTGGGTAGGACGGGAGGGTGGCATTGAGCTCCGAGAAGGACAGCGGTGCGAACCTCGGCCAGAGCGCGGGTGCCCGCGCCATCGAAGCGCGCGCGGCCATCGCCACGGCGCAGCTGCGATCGACCGTGACGTCGATCAGCTCGTCGATGGGCAGCACCAGTGCGCACGGTGAGCGCATCGTCGAGGCCATCGACGAACTGGTCGACGACGTCATGCCCGAGCTCGAGGCCGCGGAGGCGCTCGCCCGGCGCAACCGCACCGAGCGACCCGCCGGCGATCCGTCGGCACGCGGGTCGGTGTGGGTGCACACCCCGTCGACCGTGGGTGCTTCGTCGTGAGCGTTCCGTCCGCCGCGGCCGCATCGCCGCTCTCGGTCTGAAGTGAGGTGTCGCAGTGATCGATCGCCCTGATACCCCCCATGCCGACGTCCTCCTCGAAGGGATCTGGGAGGACGAGGTGACCCCCGACGATCTGGCGTCGCGGGCGTTGTCCGCCGCCCAGGCGTCGTCGTACGCGTTCCGCGTCGCGAGCGAGGGCACCACGGCCACCGCCCAGCTGGGCGAGGTCGACGTCGCCGAGTTCCTCGAGTCCGAGACGGGCAAGTGGGCGCAGAGTTTCATCGGCATCGTCCGCGTCGGCGAGTCGCTGGTGCACGTCTCCGCCGCGCTCGGCGAGCTGGCCCGGAGCCTGCAGCAGGTCAACCTGGAGCAGTCCGAGATCGTCTACCAGGTCGAAGCCGAGATCGAAGCCGCGGAGCTCCAGTCGGCGCAGACCGGCGTCGACGCGGCCGAACAGGTCGCGGAACTGATCGCGCGCGCCCGCGCCCGCGCCGCCGAGGTGGCGGAGAAGATGGCCACACCCGAGAGCGTGAGCGCGAAGAAGAAGCCCGCCGCCGGCCTGGTGAGCGGGTTCATGGCGTTCGGCCGCGTCCCCGGCAACAGCGCCGAGGCGACGGAACGCAACGGCCGGGTGGCGCGGAACGGGCACGCGCGCAGCGGATACGCGATCCGGAACACGCGCGCAGTGCAGAACGGTCACGATCACGCCGTGAACGGGCACGACGACGCGGTCGACGGGCACGGCGAGTCGCACGCTGCGACGACGGACGACGTCGCGAACGGGCACGCGACCGTGAACGGGCATGAGACGGCCGACGCTCCTGCACCCGTCCGTGCCGAGGACGCCGCCGCGGCGGCGGAGGACGCGTTCGCGAACTCCGTCGACGAGGCCCCGATGGGCGTGGTGTTCATGGGATTCGGCCGGACGCCGTCGGGCGCGATCCTGCGCGCCGAGAGCGCGGACTCGGACGACGCCGCCGATGCAGCGGAAGCGATCGCCGCCGCGGACGACGCCGGCGCTCCCGCGCCGGCGGACACCGAGTCCGCGGACGCGGCGCTCGAGGTGTCGCAGGACGGCGAGGTCGAGTCCGATGCGCTCGCCGCGGTCGGCGAGGACCTGTCGGAGTCGGCCGAATCCGACGCGCCGACGCCCACCGACCTCGAATCCGACGCGCCAGTGCTTTCCGAGGGATTCCTCGGCCTCGGCCGCGCGCCCGCCACCCGCCCGGCGGGCGAGACCGGCGTGCCCGCTCTGCCCCAACCGCTGGAGGGCGGCTTCACCTTCGGGCGCGTCCCCGGGGCGGCTCCCCTGGCGGCCGGCGAGGCGAACAGCGGCCCGTTCCCCGTCGCCGCGGCCACCGGCTTCCTGCCCCTTCCTGCGGAAGAATCCACTGCCGGAGCGGCACTCGAGGGAGCCGGGGAGCCCGTCGTCCTCGGCGGTGGCCCGGACGCCTCGGCCCAGGGCCGCAGCGACGCCGCGGACGAGCACCGCGAGGATGCGGTGAGCGAGGACTTCCTCTCGTTCGGTCGTGTGCCCGGTGGCGGTGCCCAGCGGGGCTCGGGCGCCGTCCCGACGGTGCCCAGCGGCCCTGCCGCCACCGCCGTGCCGCCGTCCGCTGAGCCGGTCGAGGCGGCGGAGCCGGAGGGGGACGTCGCAGGAGCGGACGCCCCCGACGATCTGGTCGTCGACGACGTCATCCTCGAGGAGGACGAGGCTGCCACAGCCGATTTCGCCGACGATGCCTTCGACGCGGATGACGAGCTGGACACCGAGGTCGACGAGGGCGACGTTCTCCTCGCCGCGGAGGACGAGGATGTCGACGACGACGCCGAGGCGGTCGCTGAACCGATGAACGACGAGAACGCAGCCGACGACGAGGAGCACACCGGCCTCGAGTCGGGCGAGAACGCACTCGCCGAGACCGAGACGGATACCGGCGACGCCGACACCGATGCCGACGACACCGTCGACGGGGACGTCGACGGGAACGCGGCTGAGGACGCGTCGGATGCGGACGAGCCCGAATCCGACGAGATCGATGACGCCGACGAGGCGCTGAGTGCCGAGGTCGACGAGGCGAGCGAGACAGCCGCGGTGGAGATCGACGAGGCCGACGATTCCGATGAGGCGTCGAGCGACGCGGTCGCGCTGGAGTCCGACGAGGCCGACGATTCCGATGGGGCGGTGAGCGCCGAGGTCGGCGGCACGGATGAGCCGGTCGCCGTGGAGTCAGTGGAGATCGACGAGGCCGAGGATTCCGACGAGGCGGTGACTGCCGAGGTCGGCGGCACGGATGAGCCGGTCGCGGTGGAGTCGGTGGAGATCGACGAGGCCGAGGATTCCGATGGGGCGGTCAGCGCCGAGGGTGGCGACGAGGACGAGGCGCCCGTCGTCGACCCGGCAGAGGACACCGCCGGGCCCGCGAAACCTGTGGACGACGTCGCTCCGACGGACACCCCCGCGGACCCTGTCGATGCGCCCGCGGCGGAGGAGGGGGCTCCGGCGCCGCCCGCACCTGCACCCGAGAAGGTCTCAGCGGCAGCGGTACCCGTGAAGAAATCGGGCCCCAAGGCGGTCAAGTTCTCGGAGCTGATCAAGGCCACCCGCCCGAACGCGGGCGGCCCCGCGCAGGTCTCGGCTGCGACGGCGCCTGCTCAGCCGACACCGCCTGCTCAGCCGGCGGCACCGGTTCAGCCGGCCGCCGCGGCACCGTCGGAGCCGGAGTCCGCGCCGGAGCCGACCGTCGAGGCCCCCGCGCGCCCCGCGCCCGTCCTGGCGACGGGCCCGGTGATCCTCGGACGGACCGAGCCGCTGGTTCTTCCGCGCCGGTCCTCACCCGAGGTGCAGCAGGTGCACGACGCGGTCGCCTCGATCCTCGGATCGCTGCGCGGCGGACCGCACGGCCCCGAGTCCGGCTTGCACTGGGCCGCTGCCCTTCTGGTCAAGGACGCCGAGACCGTCATGGCGGTCACGACGTCCGATGCCGGGTGGCTGCCGCTCGGCGTGGTGATCCCCGCCGGGGTCCGCGTGCTGTGGAACGTTCCCGGCGGCTACCGCTGGGCGTCCGTGGACGATCCGGTGCGCCAGCTGGTGGAGTACGCGCGGCGCAACGGCTACACGCTCTCCGCCGTGGCGACGACCCACCCGAGCCGGGCCTACGCGTCCGTCGTGGGGGAGGAGAACCTCGTGGGCGTGCGACGCGCCGGAGCCGTCCTGCCCGGTGGACGTAACCGGTTGGAAGCCACGGTCTCCCCGGTGCGCCTGCAGCACATCCGCTCGCTGGACCCGGAGCAGGCCCAGCGCCAGATGCGGGCGCTGATCCGCGATCTCGAGACCCAGCCCATCGCGCCCGAACACGCCATCGGCATCGAGGCCGCGCGCATCGACGCGCGCTGCTTCCTCGACGAGCGCGCGGCAGTGCCGCCGGCCGTGCTGCAGCAGTTGCACAGCGACGAGCAGGCGCTCGGTGACGCGCTGCGGCTCGACCGGACCCCGGCGTCGTCCGCGGATCTGGAGGCGCCCGCCCCGGCGGCCGTCCTGCTGCGCGACCGGCTGTTGGAGCGCGCGATCCTCGTCGCGACTCTGGCCTCGGCGTACCGCGACATCGAGTCGGCGGTCTACGCCTGGACCTTCGCACGCTTCCTCTCGAGCCAGGATCAGGACTGACGCACAAGAACGATGACGACCTCGAATCCCACTGCTCAGCGGTACTTCTCGCTCGGGCTGCGATCCCTCGCTGCGCGCACGGACACCCGCGAACCGGCACAGGCCTTCCGGCTGGCCGTCGAAGCCGATCCCACCATGTGCGACGCGTGGATCGGCCTGATGGCCGTCGACCGCACCCAGCTCGCCGATCCCGCCGCCGCCCGCGGGCTGCTGGCCTCGGCGCGTAATTTCGGCGCGGAGCTGCGCCGCAACGGCATGACCGTCGACCCGGCCGAAGGTGCACTCGGCCTGAAGATCCCCGTGCACATGGGGGTCGTCGAGCTCGGCATGCCGGTGACCGACGTGACGTACGCGCGCGCGGGCGCCGCCGTGATCCTCGCGCAGACCGGGCACCTCGCCGAGGCCGCGGAGGAACTGAGCAAGCTGCAGCGCGAGGTCAGCCCCGATTCGCCGGCGCAGCGCAACTACCTGCGCTACCTGTGGCTGTGCCTGCTGGGGCTCGCGCACCGCTGGCCCGAGGTGCTCTCGACGGTGGCCGACAGTCGCGAGCCGCTCTGGGTGTCGGCGGAGTCCGACGGCGCGGTCCGCTTCTGGCAGCTCGGCGTCACGGCGCTGACGGCGCGCGCACTGGTCGGGACGGGCGACGCGCATCAGGCGCTCTCGGCGACCCGGACGGCCCTCGCCTCCGAGGACTACAAGCTGGTGCAGGCCAGCCTCATCGTCACCCAGGCGTACGCGCTGCGCGCGACGGGGGACGCGGACGGCGCCGCGAAGCTGCTGCGCGACGCGCGCGCCTGGATCTCCTCGCGCGCCGACCTCGACCACGCGGCCGCGGGCGGGTTCCTCGAGGTGGTCACCGCGCAGTCGATGGGAACCCGCACCGATCCCTGGGATCCGGCCTCGGGCACCACGGCGCAGGAGATCGAGCAGCAGAGCCTGGACCGGCAGCGCGACGTGGTGCTCGCGGACGCCTGGCGCGAGCTGGATGCGCTCGTCGGCAGCCCCGACGTGAAGTCCCAGATCCGCCGGCTCGCCTCGAAGGTCGAGATGGATCGCGAGCGCAAACAGCTCAGCGAGGAGCTCGGCGAGGAGTACAGCGAAGAGGAGATGCGGCTCTCCGCGATCATCACCGGCCCGCCCGGCACCGGTAAGACCACCGGCGTGCGGATCCTCGCGAAGCTGTATTACGGCCTCGGCGTGATCGCCCGTCCCGAGGTGTACGAGCACCAGCCCAGCGACATGATGACCGGCTACGTCGGGCAGGCGGGTATCCGCACCAACAAGCTCGTCGACGAGTCCCGCGGCGGTCTGTTCTTCCTCGACGAGGCCTACGGGCTCGTCGCGGGGGACGGTGAGGATCAGGCCTCCCGGTTCGGTCGCGAGGCGCTCGAGGCGCTGCTCGCGCGGATCGAGAACGAGGGCGACCGCCCGCTGCGCGAGAAGGTGGTCGTGGTGCTCGCGGGTTACGACGACGACATGAACCGGCTGCTGCAGGTGAACGCCGGCCTCCCGCTGCGTTTCCCGACGCGCATCTCGTTCAGCTCGTTCACTCCGGCCGAGCTCGTGGAGATCGCCGAGTCCGTGGCGGCGAAGAGCCGGGAGCAGTTGGGGGACGGCGTGCGCGAGTACCTCGAGACGCACAACGACCGGCTCGCCGAGGTGAGCGCGCTGGACCTGAAGGGCCGCCTGTGCACCGGCATCGACCTGATGTCGAACGCGCGGTTCATGCGCACCGTGATCTCCTCCGCGCGCGGCTTCCGCGACTTCCGGGTCAGCGCGATCGATCGTTCCGGGCTCTCGTCGGAGGAGAAGCGGTCGCTGCTGCGCACGCTCGAGCTCGACGACGTGCGGCTGGCCTACGAGGAGACGCTGCGGGTGTCGCCGAACTTCCCGTGGGCGGAGTGGAATCTGTTGGAGTCGAATTGGCGGGCGAAGACGAATGGCTGAGATCAACTCCGACCCGTCGAACCCGAAGTCGGGCCTGCAGGAACGGGTCCGCGGCTTCCGGCTGACGTCGAAGTACCAGAAGTCGGGCGAGGCGTACCTGCAGCGGCGCAACGAAGAGGCGCTGGTGCGGCGCGACACGCGGTGGATCGACGACGTCAAGAAGTACCAGGGGTCGCCCCTCTACATGGCGCTCGCGGTGGGCCTGGTCATCGCGCTGGGCTCGGTGATCGGCGCGGTCATCTTCCCCGCGGGCAAGGTGGGCGACGGCGAGATCATCCAGGACGCGCAGACCGGCGGCCTGTACGTCCGGGTGGGCGACACGCTCAACCCGATCCCCAACGTGGTCTCCGGCCAGCTCATCGTCGGCTCCCCGGCCAAGCCGGTCCAGGCGAAGTCGGGCGAGATCGAGAAGCTTCCCCGCGGTCCCATGGTCGGCATTCCCTACGCCCCCACGGTGATCCGCAACTCGGAGAGCAGGCTCTCGCAGTGGGCGGTGTGCGATACGACGGCCACCGGATCGGCCGTCCCCCTCGACCCGAGCACCGGCCTGCCGACGACGGCGACCTCGGCGGTCAAGGTCACCGTCATCGGCGGCGCGCTCGCGCCGGCCGACGGCACCGAGGAACTGACCGGCGACCGCGCGCGTGTCGTCGCCTTCGACAACCAGACCTGGCTCGTCTACTCGCACGACGGTGTCGTGGCGCGCTCCCGCCTGGACCTGGGCAACTCCGCGATCCGCGAGGCGCTGGGGATCGGTATCGGGCAGCGCGTGATCCCGATGTCCCCGGGGCTCTTCAACGCCCTCGCGGCGCGCGAACCGGTGGACGTCCCGCCGATCGCGGATCTCGGTAAGCCCGTGCGCTTCCCGAACACGGAGAAGCTGCTCGTGGGCACCACCCTGCGGGTGCCGACGGTCGACGGGGGCTGGACCTACTACGTGGTCGCGGCCGACGGCATCCAGCAGATCACCCAGACGGCCGCGTCGATCCTGCAGACCGTCTCGCCGGTCAAGAGCGGCGTGGTCGAGACGGAGGCGGCGAAGGCGAACCAGTGGCCCAAGGTCGGGGGACGGATCGCCGTCGACCACTTCCCGGCGGGGAAGGTGCGCATCGAGGATCCGACCAGCGATCCCGTGACCTGCATGACCTGGTCGCACGACGGTGACGAGCCCACGGCCGAGCAGCGCGTGCTCGTGGCCGGCACCCTGCCGCTGACCGCGGAGCAGAACGCCGCCCGGATCTCGCTCATCGGCGCACCGGACTCCGCCGGCACGATCGCCGACGACGTCTACCTCCCCGCGACCAGCGGGCGGTACGTCTACGCCACCGGCTCGGCGCCGGACTCGCGCGAGCACAGCGGCGAGTTCTGGATCGCCGACACCGGGATCCGTTACGGCATCGACGATCAGGGCTCCACCGAGCCGGGATCGTCCGCGAAGGCGCTCGGCCTGAGCAATCCGGTGCCCGCGCCGTGGACGATCATCAGCCTGTTCGCGCAGGGGCCCACGCTCTCGAAGGCCGGCGCGTCCATCAAGCACGACGGTGGCGCGCAGGACCCCGTCGTCGCGAAGTTCGACCCGAGGGGGAAGTAAGTGAGTAGGCAGGTCTTCGAGCCCCCGCTCCACCCGAAGAAGGAGCCCCGGGTCGTCAAGAAGGAGGTGGAGGTCCGCACCCCGGACACCATCGACGAGGTCGATCCCCCGGGCAAGTGGCGCACGGTGATGATGCCCGTGGTCATGGTGGTCGCCGTGCTCGGCATGCTGTTCATGATGATCCGCCTCAACCGGGGCTTCAATCCGGTGATGCTGCTCATGCCGATGATGCTGCTGTTCGGCATGTTCGCCTACATGGGCGGCGGCCCTGGCGGGAGCGGCAACAAGTCGAAGGCGCAGCTGCTGCACGATCGTAAGCAGGCGAGCCGGTCGATCGGCACGTCGCGCGAGAAGGCGCTCTCGCGGGGCCGCAACTACTTCGACGCCCTCGCGCACGCCTACCCCGATCCGGCGGTGATCGCCTCACTGGTGGGTACCGAGCGCATGTGGGAGGTCAACGGCGGCGACGCCGAGCGCAAGAGCCGGTTCACCGCGGCTCGCTACGGTCGCGGCCGCGTCGTGCCGAAGGCCAAGCTGCTCACGCCGGAGGCGCCCGACGGCGAGTTCCTCGATCCGGTGCAGTGGACCGAGACCGTGAAGTTCCTGCACACCCATTCGACGATCGCCGACATGCCGCTCGCGCTGACGCTGCGCAACCTCCCGGTGCTGGGAGTGGGCGGAGATCCGGAGCGGTCCGCGGGCATGGTGCGCGCGATGCTGAGCCACCTCGCGGTCACCCACGGGCCGGACCGGCTGCGGTTCGCCGTGGTCGCCGACACCCCGGACGGCGGACGGTGGGAGTACCTCAAATGGCTTCCGCAGGTGCAGCATCCGACGTTGATCGACGCCCTCGGTTCGCGCCGCATGATCTACGGAAACTGGACGGACTTCCTCGAGGAGCTCGCGGGCAGCGACGAACAGCCCACCGCCGAGGCCGACCGGGTCGTCGACTACGCGCGGCCGTTCACCACCGAGACCGAGGTGACCGGGCGCACGCGGCACACCGTCGTGATCGTCGAATCGGCGGAGCGCGCACGGATGACGGACCAGGCGATCGCCTCGCTGGCGGACGTCACCTGGATCCTGATGTCGCCGCCCGAGGGTGTGATCGACTCCTTCCCGCACGCCGTGCTGCTGGACGTGGACCGCGCGGGCATCGTGACCCGCTGGGACTCGGACCTGCCGCTGGAGCCGCCGAAGGAGATCGCCCGCGCCGACTACGTCGATGCGATCGACGCGCACACGACGGCCCGCAAGCTGGCCCGGTGGGAACTGGAGACCACGGCCTCGCTGCTGTCGAAGGAGCGCCAGGACACCGGCCGGGACTGGGCGAGCCTGGTGCAGGTGGAGGACCCGGGCGCCATCGACGTCCTCGCGTTCTGGCAGCGGATCAAGCGCTTCGACGATCCGCACCGGCTCAACTTCCCGATCGGCTTCGCCCCCGACGGCACGCGCATCTTCCTCAACATGCGCGAGGCCAGCCAGGGAGGCACCGGCCCGCACGGCGAGATGATCGGTACCTCGGGATCGGGCAAGTCCGAGTTCCTGCGCTGTCTGGTGCTGGACGCGTGCCTGTTCCACTCCCCGTCGATGCTCAACCTGCTGCTGGTGGACTTCAAGGGCGGCGCGACCTACCAGGGCATGGAGGACATCCCGCACGTCGCCGCCGTGGTCACCAACCTCGAGAAGTCCGAGAGCATGGTCGACCGCATGATGGAGGTCATCACCGGCGAGCTCAAGCGGCGCCAGCAGCTCTTCGACAGCGCCGCCGCGAAGTACCCGTCGTTCAACATCATCGGGCTCACCGAGTACGAGAAGGCCCGCGAGTCCGGGCACTGCCCGGACCTGGAGCCGATGCCGGCGCTGCTCGTCCTCATCGACGAGTACACCGAGTTGCTCGAGGCCAAGCCGGAGTTCGTGAACATCTTCAGCCAGATCGGCCGCGTGGGCCGGTCGGTGGGCGTGCACCTGCTGCTCGCATCGCAGAACGCGGAGATGGCGCGCTCGCGCGGTCTCGAGTCGAACATCCACTACCACATCGCACTTCGCACCGGCACCGCCGGCGACTCCCGCGCGGTGATCGGCGTCCCCGACACCAAGAACCTGCCCGGCAAGCCGGGCAACGGCCTGATCAAGACGCTCCACGAGGACGACCTGATCCGGTTCTACGCGGGCTTCACCGGCAAGCCGTACTTCGCGCCCGAGGTGGCTCCCGAGCCCGTCAAGCGCGAGGTGGTGCAGCCGACCGCGGACGACCTCTCCTCGCGCGGCTTCACCGCGCGCCGGGTGGACATCCCGGACCTCGAGGCCGAGATCGTCGAGGACGACGAGGTGGTGCGGACGGAGGAGGAGATCCTCGCCGCGCCCACGGTCTTCACCGTGGTCAAGGAGCTGCTGACCAAGGCGCCGGCGCGGCCGGCGTACAAGCCCTGGCTGCCCGAGCTCACCTCCACCACGCTCGACATCCTGGCGCCGTCGCTCAGTGCGGACCAGTGGGTCGCGCCGAAGGTGACCGTGCCGGCCACGCTGAAGGCGCCGTTCGGCGTCTTCGACGACCCGGCCAAGCACCAGCAGCCCGTGTGGGAGCTGGACCTGTCCGGTGGCCAGGGCAACGTGCTGATCTACGGCGGCCCGCAGCGGGGCAAGACCACCGCCGCGATGACGCTGGTGACCTCGCTGGCCCTGACGCATTCGCCGGAACAGGTGCAGTTCTTCGTCGTCGACTACACCGGCGGCGGCTGGATGCGGCTCGAGGACCTGCCGCACGTCTCCCGGATCGCGACGCGCTCCGAGGAGGACGCGATCAACCGGATCATCTCCCAGATGTCCGACCTGATCGAGCAGCGCGTCAAGCTCTTCCGCAAGTACCGCGTCAACTCGATGGCCGAGTACCGGAGGCTGCGCAGCGACCCCGGCGCCGAGATCAGCGGCGAGGACGCCTTCGGCGACGCCTTCATCGTGATCGACGGCTTCGACGCCGCGGTCACGGAGGGCGGCGTCTTCGAGGACAAGGTGCCGGTGCTCGAGGCGCTCGCCTCGGGCGCCCTGAACTACGGCGTCCACTTCGTGATCACCACGGCGCGCAACACGGTGCTGCGCGGGCTCTCGAGCCACATGCACACGATCGTCGAGGGCAGGATCTCCTCGGCGAGCTACGACATGTCCGTCGTGAACTCGCAGCGCAACAAGGCCGTTCCCGACAAGCCCGGTCACGTCATCTCCACCGATCGCGACCTCCTCGGCCTCGTGGCGCTGCCGCGCGCCGACGGCGACAGCTCGCCGGAGACGCTCAGCACCGGCATCGAGGAGGTCGTGGGCCGCATCCGCCGCGCCAACACCACCGGTGCCGCCGCGCCGAAGCTGCTGGCGCTGCCCGAGACGGTGCTGCAGAACGACCTGTTCTCGGTGCTGCCCGCCCACGCCGGCGAGCGCGAGCGGGTCCGGCTGCCCTTCGGCGTCCGCGAGACCGACGCCGGCCCCGCCGTCGCCGACTTCGGCCGCGAGGCCCACATGTACGTGGTGGGCGAGAGCGGCTCGGGCAGATCCGCGTTCGTGCACACGCTCATCGAGGCGATCAGTCGCCGCTACCCGACCATCGAGGACGGCGCGATCGCCCTGCTCGATCCCAAGCGGGTGCACCGGGGCGCCTTCGCGCCCAACCCGAAGAACCTCGGGGTGCACGGCTCCGACCTGCACGACTTCCTGCGCCGCTGGCAGGACAAGCTCGTCGAGTGGATGGGCGAGGGGGAGACCGACCCGGCGAAGGTGACCTACCGCCGCGTGCCCGACGGTGCCGACAGCGCCGCGCTCGCGCGCCGCGACTGGTGGACGGGCCCCGAGATCTTCCTCATCATCGACGACTACGACGCCGTCGTGGCGCGCGGTGACCGCACCAACCCGATCACCCAGACCGTGAAGCTGATGAGCGACGGCGTCATCCGCGGCTTCCACGTCATCGTGGTGCTCAACGACTCCGAGTACCTCTACAAGGCGAGCTCCGACCCGATGATCCAGTTCCTCGACACGAACAGCGCCATGGCGCTCGCCCTCTCGGCGGACAAGTTCAACGTCAACATCGGCGGAGAGCGCGGTCAGCGGTTCGGCATCCCCGGCCGCGGCCGGTTCCATCCGGGGCGCGGGGCACCGTCGGACGTCGTGCAGGTGGCCTGGAACGGCGTGCGCCGGGACGAGGCGGAGTCGGACGAGGACGTGTGGGGATGACGAGGCGCGGCGGGTGTACCCACGGGTAATGTGAGATCGGGAATTTCGGACAACCCGGGATTGACGAAATTTGACGGTTCTGTTTTAGTTGCAACTTGAAAATCATGTAAAGGGGATAGCGGGTGAGCCTGAACGTGGCGCCTATTCAGCTCTTGGCAGGAACCAACGAGGTCATGGCCAATGTGGCCACCACCTCGGGTGTGATCGGTGGCGCAGCCGGCGCCATCGGCGCTGTCGTGCCCGCGGGTGCGGATGACGTCTCGCTGCTGGTCTCGACCAGTTCGGCGGCGCACGCCGCCAACTTCCTGGCCACCTCCGTCCTGGACCACGCCGAGGTCGCGCAGTACGGGGTGAGCCTGTCCGCGGCGGCGGCGACGTACATCATGGCCGACAACGCCGTCCAGTTCTGACCCGAGCGTGATGTCGTGACATTCCCAGCCCTGCCCCCCGAGGTCAATGTGGGGCGTCTGATGTCCGGTGCCGGGCCGGCCCCGGCGACGGCCGCCGCTGCGGCGTGGGCCTCGGTGGCGGCGTCCGTGAGCGCCCGCTCGGTGTTCCTGCAATCCCTCTTGCCGCGCCTCGCGGCGTCGTGGCAGGCGCCCGAGACCGCGCTGATGACGCGCAACGTCGCCATGTACCTCGCGCACAACGAGGCCGTCCGCGCGCAGGCCCTGCTCGCCTCCACCCGGCACACCAAGCAGGCGGCGGACTACTCGGCGGCGCTCGCCGGAATGGCGCAGCTGCCCGAGATCGAGCTCAATCACGTCACCAACGCGGTACTGAACGCCACCAACTTCCTCGGCGTGAACACCGCCGCGATCGCCGCCAACGAGGCGCAGTACGCGGCGATGTGGGCGCAGAACGCCTCGATGATGATGGTCTACCTCGCGAACTCCGTCGCCAACATGACCTTCGAGCCGTTCATCCCGCCGAAGCCGATCGCCACCCCCGCGGGCGTCCCGATCCCCGCGGCCGCCGCCGGTGCCGCGTCGGTCGGCGATGCGGTGGTCACGAAGATGACGCTCGCCGCGCAGGGGGCGCAGGCCACCGCCAGCATGCTCGCGATGCGGACGGCGGGTGGCGTGCTCTCCGCGACCAAGCTCGGCCAGACCGCGATCGTCAACGCGCAGCGGTTCGAGCAGGTGGCCTCGAACGCGGCCACCGCCGAATCGAAGAGGAACGACGGTCCGCCTCCGGTGATGGGCCAGCAGCTCGGCGCGAGCCTGGTGCAGCAACTGGGCGGCGTGGTCGGCGCGAGTGCGGCCGGCGGGGCGAGCGCCGCCGCGGGCGCCGCGATGAACGTCGGCGGCGGTGCCGTCGGGCAGGTCCCCACCGCGGGGGTGACCGCCGGTGGCGTCGTCTACCAGCCCATGAGCGCGCTCCTCGCGAACGTGAGCGCGGAGAACCGGACCAGCACCGTCGGCTACTTCGGCACACGCGCCGGATCTCCCACGCTGGAGCGGATGTCCCGCGGCGAACCGGCTACCCGCTCGGCGTCGGCGATCCGCGTCGAGACCGGTGCGGTCGCGCAGGCGCAGGTCGCGGCACCGTCGAACTGGTCCACCGGCGGCCTGACCGTCGCTCCGCCCCCGCCGCCGGTCCCGCGCGTCGCGGCCGAGCCGCTGCGGCCGATCCTCCCGACGGGCGCCAACGCCCCGGTCGCGCGGTCGCAGGGCAAGCAGCGCGAGCGCGTCGTCGTGCCCGACACGGCGGCCGTGCCCGTCTACCAGGACTCGGCGCCCGAGTACGAATCCGTTCCCGTCGACGTCCCGTCGAGTGGGGAGGGACGCTGATCCTCGCCCCGCCGACCGCTCGCACCGACCATCCCTGAACCGAAGGAGCTCCCATGCCCCCGCAGATCTACGACATGAACACCGTCGCCCACGCCGCCGGTACCGCCAAGACCACCGACGTGGCCGCGAGCACCCTCGCGAACATCAAGTTCGTGCGGGCCACCGCCGAGGCGTACCGCGCCGAGAACTCCGGCGACACGGCCAACCGGGCGACCGCACACATGGAGGAGCTCATCGCCGTGTGCAACGCCGAGCAGCAGAAGCTCGAGGCCGTGGCCGAGGCCCTGGGCCGCAACGGCACGCACATCATCAACACCGACGGCGACGCCGGCGGCCTGTTCACCGGCTACGCCGTCTAGGCGTCCCACTCACTCGAAGGAGTTCCACCATGACCTCTCCGACCAACATCCGGGTCAGTGATTCCAGCTACGACGTCACCTCCGTCAGCTTCGGCAAGGCGGCCGCGGTCGCCGAGGGCCTCATCGCCGAACTGACGAGCAACAACGTCGCGAACCTCAACGTCGGCAACTGGGTCGGTATCGACCAGGAGAGCTACCAGCGGGTGCACGAGGTGTGCCTGAAGGCGAACGAGAACCTCATCATGGCCCTGCAGAAGACCGGCGTGAACGTCCAGACCGCTGCGGCGATCCACAAGGCCGGCCAGGTGCAGGCCATGAACTTCTACGCGATCTAGCAGCACCGAGCCCACGTCCGTGGGCGGAGACCGGAAGGGAGTGCCGTGTCCGTGACGACCGACGGCCCCGTGGCGAAGCTGTCCGCCTTCGCCGCGGACATCGACGAGCTGCTGCTGCTCATGCGGCTGGCCGACGTCACGGAGCTGGCGCCGGTCGTGCTGGCGGTGCATCCCAACGTGTACCGGCCCGACGATCAGTTGATGGTCGACCTGGCGGTGCTGCCGGGTCTCGTGGACGCGGGCCTGGTGGACGCCACCGGGGCCGTCGATCCGCAGGTGAAGCTGTGGCTCGGCGTGCTCCAGGACCCCGCGGCGGAGATCGCGATCCGGGTCTTCGACGGTGACGCCGTGCTCCGTGGGGCGGTCGTGCGGCGCGGCGAGACGGTGGTGGTGGCCTTCCGCAACGACGATCAGTTCACCGTGCAGGGTTTCCGCACGGACCGCGAAGACTTCGAATCGACCGTCGTCGAACCCCTGTGGCGGGTGCTCGGTGCGCAGGCGCCGGCCGAACTCGAGTCCCTCACCCTCGGCGCGGACGAGCTCGCGGAGATCGTCGCGAGCTTCGATCCGCAGGTGAGCGGGGCGCGGGGCGAGCGGGAGATCCGCAGCCGGCTGCGCGAGCACGACCTGTCGCAACAGACCGTCGACATCCTGCTCGATGCCGCGCGGTACACCGGACGGCGGGCCGAGATCGTTTACCACCGTACGGATTCCGGCGGTGTGCGCACCCAGGCCGGATGGGCGGTGGGCGTCATGGACACCGCCGCGGGACGGGTCCTGTCCACCACGCAACGCGGATCGCAGGGCGCGGTCGACGTGACGCTGAGCCCGGGAACCCGGCGCCGCTTCTCCGAGGGGATCGCGGATCTCGTCGAGCGCGGGGGTTGCACCGGATGGTTCGACACAGCAAACTGATAGCCGCCCCCCGCTGGCTTCGTGACCAGCGCGTGTATTAATCTGCAAACAATTCTTCCATCGAGAGAGGTGCGGTCCATGAGCGACGCAGCTACGAACGTTCGGGTGCCTTTCGTGCCGCAAAACAGCCACGGTGAGAGTGCTGCGGCGTCGCCCGTCCTGCCCTCGACCGATACCGCCGTGCCGGTGGTCCGCTCGTCCGCGCCCGCCGGCGGCGCGCTGTCCGAGCCGGTGAGCGGCGAATGGGAGGAGCCCGCGCTGCCCGAGGTCGACGATCTCGACGGGTCCGCGGCGGTGCCCACGGCCCCGGCCGCCACTCCTCTCGTTCCCGCCGCCGACGAGCGCCCCACGGCGGAGCAGCCCGCGGTCGTCGACGACGCGACCCCCGACGCCCCGAAGGGCGAGCCCGCCCCGAAGGCGAAGGACGACGCGCCCGAGGAGGAGGCCTCGACGGACTCCGACACTCCGGACGTCTCCGTCGACGCGCCCGCGGACGCCGCTCCCCAGGCCGATGCGCCGGCGACCGACGGCCCGCAGGTCGCGGCACCGTCGACCCCGCAGCAGGCGGCGCCCAAGCCCGCCCCCGCGCCGGTCCCGCAGCCGCAGCAGCAGCCGCAGCAGCAGTGGCAGGGCGGCCAGAACGGCTTCGTCCCCGCCGCGGCCCAGAACGGTCAGCAGCAGAACGGCCCGGCACAGCAGGCGGCCTTCCAGGGCGTCCCGCCGACCGGTCAGTTCCAGGCCGCGCAGCCCTCCGGCCAGCTGCACCGCCCGTCCGCGCCGCAGCCGTTCGGTCAGGGCCCGGTGCAGGGCGCGCCCGCCCCGATGGTGCCGCAGCACCAGCAGGCGCCGATGCGCCCGATGGGCGAGTCGGTCTCGGCGCCCATGTCCACGGCCTCGTCGTCGTTCAACCAGCAGATCCGGTTCTCGGACGCCGCCGTGCGCGTCTCCGGCTGGCGCGCCTGGCTGCGCAAGATGGGCCTCGACATCGGGCCCAGCGCGAACGATCAGGAGCACGCCGAGCTCGTGCACCGCATCCGCGTCCCGAAGCACAAGTTCCACGTGACCAGCGTGTTCGCCGACAACGCCGGCGGCACCCTGCTCGTGGGCGTGCTCGGCCAGATCCTCGAGCGCACCCGCGCCGACAACGTGGTCGCGCTCGACCTCGATCCCGACGGTGGCGACCTGGATCAGGTGACCGCGTGGCACCAGGGCGGTTCGACGGCTCGCACGCTGATCCAGCAGAGCGACCTCTCGGACCGCAACCAGGTCGACAAGCACCTCGCGGTGACCTCGACCAACCTGCACGTGCTCCCCTCGCCGTGGCGGTTCAACGGCCGCGACGTGGCCGACTACGACGACGTGCTGGACCTGTACTCGATCTTCCGCCCGCACTACAGCCTCGCGCTGGCCGATGCGGGCCGCGGCCTGCAGACCACCACGGGCACCGGTGTCCTGGAGATCTCGTCTGCGCTGATCCTGCCCGCCTCGGCCACCACGCGTGGCGTGCGCAAGGTGGCGGCGACCATCGACTGGCTGCGTCACCACGGCTGGCACGGCCTGCTCGCGAACACGATCGTGGTCATCAACCACACCAAGCGTCGCAGCAGCGTCTCCGTCGAGCAGTTCGACGAGCTCTTCCGCGCCGGACAGAAGCTGCGCGTGCACGAGATCCCGTACGACCCGCACCTCGACTCGGACCAGCCGATCGACATCGACCTGCTGCGCAAGCGCACCGTTCGCGCCTTCGAGGAGCTGGCGGCGGACCTGGCGGACGGCTTCAACTCGGGCTACGAGCCGCCGGCCGCCCAGAAGCTCGCCGAGCTGCAGCAGGTGCGCACGACAGAGGGACGCTGACGCCAGATGGTCTTCCCGATCACCCCGGAGCCCGCCGCCACCGAGAACGCGGGCCCCGGGAGATCCGCCGTACCCGAGCAGGTTCGCGTCCTGGTCGAGGTGGGCGAGAACTCGGTCGAGCGGAGCCTGCTGGCCCGCCGCCGGCTCTCCGTCGTGATGGACTCGGTGATCCCCGGGCTGGAGCAGATCTTCCCCGATCACGACTTCTCGACGACCGGTGCCTGGACCTTCGCCCGCGAGGGCGGAACTCAGCTGGCCCGGGACAAGTCGCTGGCCGACGCCGGTGTGCTCGACGGTGATCGACTGATCCTGTCCGAGACCTTTTCGACGCAGACCTTCCGTCCGCTGATCGAGAGCACCGCCGACGCGATCCAGGAGTTCTGCCGCCAGCGCTTCCGTCGGTTCGAATCGGCGACGGCGCGCGCGCTGGGCCTGCTCGCCCTCGTCCTCGGGGCGGTGGTCTTCGCCGCCCTCGTGCTCGTCGCCTGGTTCGCCCACTCCAGCGTGCTGTGGTGGTTCCCGGTGGCCGCGCTCGCGTCGATCGGTGTGGTGCTCGCGGCGGTCTCCGCGGATCGTCAGTACCACGCCCCGCAGGTGGCCTACGCCCTGCAGATCGCCTCGGCCCCGGTGCTGTTCGCCGCGGGCTTCGTCCTCATCCCTCCGGACGGGGGCGTCGACGGTGCCTTCACCGCCGCGAACGTGCTGACGGGTTCGCTCTTCGCGCTCTTCGGCATCGTCGTGCTGGGACGCGCGAGCGGCCTGGGCGCGACGGTGCTCGCCGCGCTGGGTCTCACCGCGGCCGCGGCCGTCGTGGCCAGCGCCCTGTTCGCGTACACCCCGCTCGGCCGGCCCGCGGTCCCCGCGCTCGGTGTGATCGCCGGTCTCCTGCTGGCGAACTGGGCGCAGGGCTGGTCCCTGCTGCTCGCCCGGGTCCGTCCCGACCCGCTGCCCCCGCCCGGTGAGGACATCGACCGCAACGAGCTCGACGCCGCCTATCACGTGGACACCTTCGACGACGAGAGCACCACGGAGCTGGCGCGCGCCGAGGAGAACACGAGCCTCGAGCGCAAGGCCCGCACCGCGGCCAAGCTGCTCACCGGCTTCTACGTGGCGATCGCCGGCATCCTCGTGGTCTCGGCGCTGGCCGTGATCGTGCCGGACAGCCACTACTTCTGGGGCGAGGTGGCGATCGCCGCCCTGACCTCGGTGATCTGCGTGCTGCGCGGCCGCACCCTCGACGACCGGGTGCACGCCACCGTCTTCTTCGTGGCGGGCTTCCTCATCGCCGCGGGGCTCGCGGTGATCCTCGTGGGGGCCCTGGACTCGGATCTCGGCCGGCTGGTCGTGATCGTGCTCAGCGCCGTCGTGCTGGTGGCCTTCGGCGCGGGCGGCCTGCTGCTCGCGGACCGCGTCTCGACCGACGGCGGCGGCCACGTCCGGCCCCTGTCGGCGCGCCTGCTGGGGCGGATCGAGGCCGGCGAGAAGCTGGCGATCTTCGCCGTGGTCCTGCTCGCGCTGTGGACCACCCGGTTGTTCGCGTTCATGCGCGAGCTCGACCTGTCGTTCCTGAAGTAGAGGGGCTGGGGTCCGTGCTCCGTTTCCCGAGGGCGGCCGCGATCACCGCGGTCTCCGTCTCCGTCATCGTGGCGGGCAGTTGGGCCCCGGCCCTCTCCGCCGCGGTCGTGCCGCCGGTCGCGGACATCGGCGGCGCGCCGCCCGACACCGACGGCCCGGAACGTCCGCTGCGCAACAACAATCCGCGCTGCGTCGAACCCGCCGTGCTGCCCAACTCGAACCTCGCCGCCGCCCCGGCACCCGCGAACACCCTGCGGGTCACCGAGGCGCACGACTTCTCGACCGGCGCCGGGGTCACGGTCGCCGTGCTGAGCACGGGCGTCCGCCCGCAGGCCCGCCTGCGCGGCCTCGACGGTGCCGGCGACAACATGGTCGCCGGCGACCGCGGACTGCTGGACTGCGATTCGACGGGCACGCTCGTCGCCGGCATCATCGGCGCCCAGCCGGCGGCGGGCGACGGCTTCGTCGGCGTCGCGCCCGATGCGCGGATCCTGTCGATCCGCGTCGACTCGGCCGGATTCTCGCTGCAGAACAACCCCGCGGAGGACGCGGACCCCAACCTGAGCCGCGGCGCGGTCAACGCCCGCAGCATCGCCCGCGCGATCGTGCGGGCCGCCAACCGGGGCGCGAAGGTCATCGTCGTGCCCGAGCCGGTGTGCATGGCCGCGGACAACCAGTTCCGCCAACGCGAGATCGGCGGTGCCGTGGCGTACGCGTTGCGCGCCAAGGACTCCCTGGTCGTGGTGGGCGCCGGTGCGACGGACCGCCAGGGCGGCACCGTCGGCGCGAGCACCTGCAAGGCGAACCCCGACCCCGACCCCGGCCGGCCCGACGATCCGCGCGGCTGGCGACAGGTGACCACCATCGCGACCCCGAACTGGTTCGACGGGCAGGTGCTCTCGGTGGGCGCCACGACCGCGGAGGGCACGCCCCTGCCCGGCTCGCTGAACGGACCGTGGATGGATGTGGCCGCGCCGGGCGCCGGCATCGTCTCGCTGAGTTCGCGAGGCGGCGACGGTGTCGTGAACGGCGCACCGTCGGAGCGCACCCTGGTGCCCTTCGCCGGCCCGGAGTTCGCGGCCGCCTACGCGGCGGGCACCGCCGCCCTCGTGCGCTCGCGGTACCCGCAGCTCTCCGCGACGGAGGTGGCGGCGCGGCTGGTCGCGACGGCGCACGCGCCCGGGCGCGGCACCGACAACAAGGTCGGCCGGGGCCTCATCGACCCGGTCGCCGCACTGACCGCGAAGGTGCCGGACATCGATACCGCGATCGACCCCGAGTCGGTCGAGAAGCTGCTCGTGCCCCCGCCGCCCCCCCGCGCCGGACACCCGGCCGCGGCGGACGGCGGCGATCGTGACCGGCGCCGGCGCGGTGGCGCTACTGGCCATCGGCGGTATGGTCGCGCTCGTGCGGCCCGGCCGGAAGCGGAGGGCGTGATGACGCAGACCCTGACGAACCAGGCACCGCCGGAGCCCGCGGAGGCCCCGACGCATCCCGCGATCGCCCGCCTGCGCCGCCCCGTCGGGATCCGGGTCTCGTTGCGGCGCGCCCTGATCTGGGCGGTGCTCTCCGCCTCGCTGTTCGCGCTCGTCGGCGGGAGCTGGCCGCTGTGGGCGGTGATCGCGCTGATCGTGATCGGCGCCCTGCTCGCCTTCGTCTCGGTCCACGGAACGGTCCTCAGCGAGAAGATCGGTGCCCGCCTGCGGTATCTGCGGCGTCGCCGGCACGCCGCGGGCGGCATCCCCGGCCGCGTGATCGACGTCGACGGCTGCGGCGTCCGGCAGGGCGACGGCTTCGAGCTGGTCTCGGCGATCGAGCTGACCGCGGACCCGGCCGAGACGCGACTGCGTGACGGGCGCGCCTTCGCCGCCGAGACCGTGCGCCTGGACCTGCTGGCCACGATGATGACCCAGTACGGCCTCGACGTGGACATCGACGTCGTCTCCGCCGGCCGGCGCGTGCCGCCCGGCCCCGCGTACCGCGCCTCCTACTCGCAGGGCGTCCGGTTCTACGCGGCGATGGCCGAGCGGTCCACCTGGCTGGTCCTGCGCGTGAACACGCGCCGCAACCTCGAGGGCATCGTGCGGCGCGGACCGTCACGCACGGCGGGCCCGCAGGCGCTGATGGCCGCGACCCGCCGGCTCGAACAGCGCCTGCTCGAGCGCCTGATCCGCGCCCGGGTGCTGCCCGCCGCGGAGCTCGCGCAGCTCGACGCGCGGACGACGTTCGGCGCGGATCCGCTGGGCGGCACCGAGAACTGGCAGAACGTCGAGCACGGCGCGGAGTTCGCCACCACCTACCTGGTCGATCCGGTGCGGACGTCCACGGAGAAGCTGGACCGGTGGTGGGGCCTCGACAGTGACAGCACCTCCGTGGTGCTGCGCCTGCGCAAGGCCTACGCCCAGGCGCCGGTCGAGATCAGCGGCCTGGTCCGCTACGACACCGCCGTGCCGATCGTCGACAACCTCGACGACGCGCTCGTCCCCGTCCCGGGGCGCCAGATGGAGCTGCTGCGCGGCACCCTGCCGGGCGGCGGGTCCAGCGTCGTCGACCTGCCCTCGACCCCGCTGAGCGACCTGAGCGCGGTGGAGATCCCCGTCGGCCCGGCCGGTCCCGTCTGGGGCGTCTCCGGCCCGGACGCCGTCGCGCTGCCCCTGTTCGACGGTTCGCCCGTCCCGGAGACGCTGATCGCGGAGTTCGCCACCGAGCTGATCCCGCTGCAACTGGTGCTGCTGCGCTCCGTCGGTGCGGGCGCCTCCGTGGTGGTGCACACCGACCGCCCGGCGCAGTGGAGCACGCTGGCGGCGACCCTCGCCGACCCGGCCCGCTTCCGCATCGCGGACGGCTCCCTCGGCCGTCCCGCGGACATCACCGTCTTCGACGGTGCGCCCGTCGACTCCGTGCCCGCGCGCACCATGCTCACCCTGCGCGCCCCCGGCAGCGCCCCCGAGCGCGCCAACGCCGACATCGTGGTCGAGCAGGTCTCCGCCACCGCGGTCCGCGTGCGGATCGGCCGCCGCCCCGTCTTCGACGTACTGCTCAACCCCACCGACGAGGAACTGCGCTACTGCGACGTCCTGGCCCAGCCCAGCGCGGCGACCGCCCCGGCGCAGCCCGCACCCCGGGTGCCGCGGCAGGTGCCCGCGCCCCCGCGGCTGGCGCCGGGTGCCGTTCCGCAGGCGCCCCACCCGCCGCAGTCCCCGGGCGTCCAGCCGCCCGGCCGGCACGCGCGTCCGGCGGGATCGCCGGCCCAGGCACCCGGCGCGCCGGGGCCGGCTCCCGTGCCGACCGGACACGTCCCGCCGCCGGTGCCGCCCCGCGCACCGTCGCGCCCGGTCCGCCCGCTGCCGCCGCCCCCGTACGACCGGGGCAGCGGCGCGCAGCGCAAGCAGGCCAACCGCTGGGTGCGCCCCTCGCAGGACCAGGGCAACGACGGTCCCGCCCGTCGCCCCGTGCGGCCGGCGAGCGCCCCGCGGTGGGGCACCGCGGGGGAGCGGCCGCCGTCCGACGAGCCGCCAACTTCGCGTTAAGCCGTACGCAACCTGCAGCGAGGTAGATTCATACCGCTGTATTCGTGCAGGAGCGGAGGCAAGTTCGTGGCGTCGGAACCCGGTGAATCGATCGCGGGATACGTGATCGAGTCGGTACTCGGTACCGGCGGTATGGGCACGGTGTACCGCGTGCGGCACCGCACGCTGCCCCGATCGGTCGCGCTCAAGGTGCTGCAGACCCAGCTGTCGGCGGACCCGTCGGTGCGGGCGCGGTTCGACCGCGAGGCGGATCTGATCGCGGGGCTCAAGCACGCGCACATCGTCGACGTCTACGACCGCGGAGAGTCCGACGGGCACCTGTGGATCGCGATGGAGCTGGTCGAGGGCGGCAACCTCGCCGAGACCGTGCATCGCGAGGGGCAGTTCAGCCTCGACCGCACCGTGGGCGTGATCGAGCAGGTCGCCGACGCCCTCGACTACGCGCACCAGCACGGGATCCTCCACCGCGACGTCAAACCCGCCAACTTCCTCGTCGACCGCGGCCGCCGCGGCGAGCAGGTCAAGCTCGCCGACTTCGGCATCGGCGCCGCGCAGACGGAGGTCGGGCAGCACACGCAGGCCGGCACCGTCGTCGGGACGCTCGCCTACACCGCGCCGGAGGCCCTGCTCGGCAATCCGGTCGACCACCGGGCCGACGTCTACTCGCTGGCGTGCGCCGCCGTCGTTCTGCTCACCGGCGCGCCGCCCTTCACCACGACCGTCTCGGGCCAGCTCATGCTGGCCCACATCAGCCAGAACCCGCCGAGCATCCGGCTCAAGCGCCCCGACCTCTCGCCCGAGGTCGATCACGTGCTCAGCAGGGCGATGGCGAAGAACCCCGCGGACCGGTTCGCCACCGCGGGCGCGTTCGCCGATGCCCTGGCCGCCGCGGCCCGCCGCATGTCGGGCGCCGCGGGCATGGCGCCGCCCGTCGCGCCACAGGGCGCGAATTGGCAGGGAACACCGTCGAATCCGGCGCTCGCCACCGGTTTCCACCCCGGCGGACCGTCGCCGGTCCCCGGTGGGCCGGGCCTGCCGCCCGGTGCGCCGACGGGGCTGCTCGGCCCCGTGGGGCCGGGGCAGCCGGGACCGGGCGGCCCGGGTGGCCCGATGGGGCCGAGCTCGCCGTCGATGCCCGTGCACGGCGGCGCGGGCGGCGCGTCGAAGAACCGCACACGTCTCCTGATCGGCGGCGCCGTGGCGCTCGTCGCCGTGCTGGTGGCGGTGCTCTCCGTGGTCCTGCTCCGCGGGGGCGGCGACGACGGGCCCGCGCTCGACGCGTGGAGCGCGCGCACCATCACCGATGTCAACGGCACCACCGAGATTCGGGAGCGGCCGGAGCGGATCGTCGCGCTGGGGCCTGGCGATGCGGAGCTCGTCGCCGCGCTCGGGTTCGACGTGGTCGCCGGGGCGAACGGCTCGAAGTCCGAGATGCCCTCCTGGGTGCCCGCTCTCGCGAACACGCCGACCGCCGGCACCTCCGCCGACCCGGACCGCTCGGCGATCGAGAAGGCGAAGCCGGACTTGATCATCGACACCGATCCCTCCGCCGCCGAGAAGGTCGAGGAGCTCAAGTCGCTCGCCGACGGGCGCGCGCTCGCCGTCAGCGCCGAGGGCAAGGACGGATGGACCTGGCAGGACCAGCTGACCTTCATCGCCGAGGCGCTGGGTGCGAAGGAGCGCGCCGAGGCGGTCAAGCGGACCTTCCAGGAGCGCATCACCGCGCTCCGCGCGGCGCACCCGGATTTCGCCGGCAAGAAGGTGGACGTCGTCCACTACGACGGTGCCGCGACCGTGCTCGCCTCCACCGACGCCAACGCGCTGCAGCTGCTCGGGCTGCTGGGCTTCTCGGCGCAGGTCCCGGTCACCGGCACCGGGGCGTGGATCACGCTGGGATCGTCCGACCTCTACAAGGTGGTCAACAGCAGCCAGGTCGATCGGACCGTCGTGGCGCGCACCGATCCCGCCGGCGGCAACGGCGGCTTCGACGGCCTCCCGTCGTCGCTGATCTACGGCGTGCCGATCATCATCCTGGACAAGACGAACGGCGTGGACGCGCTGCTCTACGGTGGCCCCCTCGCGATCGATACCATCGAGTCCACCGTTCTTCCCGCACTCGCGAAGGGGCTCAAGTGATGGCCGAGCAGACATTGACCGCCGCGGATCTCGCGCGCTACACCGAGGCGCTCGCCGACGGGAAGAAGCCGCTCGTCTACCTCATCGAGGGCGTCCCCAGCCTGGGGCTCGCCTCGGGTGCGTCGGCCCGCGTCGTCGAGGTCGACGGGGACACCGTCACCGTCAAGCCGACCGGCGTCGACGACCGATTGCCCTACGAGGCACGGGAACTGCGCGCGACCAAGCAGCCCAAGCCGGTGAAGCGGGCGCCGAAGGCTGCGGCGAAGGCGACTGCGGGGCCGACGTCGTCCGGTGCGGCGAAGGCGCCGGGTGCGTCGTCCGGTGCGGCGAAGGGGGCGTCGGGCGGCGGGGCGAAGGGCGCGGGCCGGGCGGCCCGGTCGGTCGCGGTCACCGTGTACGTCGGCGCCGACAACACCGCCTCGCTCAAGGTGACTCGCAACGCGCAGAAACCGCAGGGCGCGCAGGAGATCGGGCTGCCGACGGTGCACAAGGCGCTGGCCGCCCTCGGCGACAAGGAGGCGCGGGACGCCGTCGACGAGGTGCTCTCCGCGGCGCGCGAGGCGGCCGCCGACCGCGTGGCGGCGCTGCAGGCCGAGCTGGCCGTCGCGAAGAAGTCGCTGGCCACGCTCGATCGCGCCAAGCGGGGGAGCGCACCGGGCCGCGGTCGCTAGGCTCGGGTCATGGCACTCGACTTCCCGCACCTGGATCTGTCCGCCGACGAGGTACTGACCACCACCCGGTCCGTGCGTAAGCGTCTCGACCTGGAGCGGCCGGTGCCGCTCGAGGTGATCACCGACGCGCTCGAGGTGGCGCTGCAGGCACCGTCGGGCAGCAATGCGCAGGGGTGGCACTGGATCGTGCTCACCGACCCCGAGCCCAAGAAGATCGTCGCCGAGTACTACCGCAAGTCCTACTTCGCCTACGCGGAGGCGGGCGCGGCGGCGCGCGCGGCGAAGCCGCCGAAGGATCTCGAGACCGCCGAGAAGGTGGCCTCCAGCGCCACCTACCTCGCCGAGATCATGGAGCAGGTGCCCGCGCTGGTGATCGGCGCGATCCACGTGCCCGGCGGCGAGCTGCCGGAGGGCAACCAGGCCGGGGTCTGGGGCTCGCTGCTGCCCGGCGCGTGGAGCCTGGCGCTGGCCCTGCGCGAGCGCGGACTCGGTTCCGCCTGGACCACACTGCATCTGGAGTACGAGCGCGAGGTCGCGCAGGCCCTCGGCATCCCGGAGAACATCCGGCAGGGAGTGCTCCTGCCCGTCGCCTACACCAAGGGCACGGAGTTCAAGCGCGCCAAGCGCGCACCGCTCGAGACCGTCCTGCACGTCAACCGCTGGTAGCGCCACGCTCCTCCGCGATCTTCGGTGCGTTCGTGCGGCGGTCCCTCGGCGTGTCGTCGACGACACGCACCGAAGATCATGGGGGCGTCCAGCCGCGGTCGCGGAGAGCGGCGCGCGTCTGCCGCAGGAGCTCGTCGCGCCCGCCGCGCAGCGACCGATCACCGGCCAGGATGACGGTCCAGCCGTGGTCGTACTGGAGGCGGTTCCACCGCGCTATGTCCGCGCGGTGCTGATCACGATCCCGATGGTGGCCACCGTCGTACTCGACAGCGACCCGGAACTCCTCGGCCCCGAGGTCCACGCGGTAGCGACCATGGGCGATCCTCACCTGGGGAACGAACACCGTCAGGCCCGCCCGATGGAGGAGCAACCGGACGTGCGTTTCCGGGGTGACTCCGCGCGACCGTCGACCTCGGCCAGGACCCTGCGCACCCGGCTGGAGCGGTGCAGTCGGGGGTGCGACGCGAGGTACCGCTCCATCTCGTCGACGGAGGTGACGTGCCGGCCGAAGCGGTCGACTCGGAGGCACTGATCGACGGCGGCGATCGCCTCGTCGCCCTCGACGAACCGGGCCAGGTCGATCGCGGTGCGCACCTCGCTCGTCAGCGCGAACTCCCTGCACCGCAGGATGTCCGCCGGGGGCATCGCGCACCGTCGGATCACCAGGCCGTCGCGCCGACGGTGCTCCGGTAACCACAGTTCGAGGGGACGGTCCTCGTCGGCGTACGGCACCGCGTGCATCCGGGCGGCGGTCCATCCGCAGAACACGGCCGCCGGATACACCTGCATCACCGCCCGCCGCCGTTCGGCGAAGGTGACCTCGTCCTGGATCGGCAGGCGGATGCCGCGGAGGACCCCTTGGTACTCGGTGCGGATGCGATGCGCCGTCTCGGTGGCCGCCAGCTCCGACGTTCTGCGCCCCATGTGGATTGGACGCACCGGCCACTCGGTCGGTTCCGGCCGGCACGATCTTCGGTGCGTTCGTGCGGCGGTCCCTCGGCGTGTCGTCGACGACACGCACCGAAGATCGGTGGGGCTCAGAGCCCCAGGGCGGCGTCGACGAGGTGGACGAGCTCGTCGTGGAAGCGCGGGCGGCGGCGCAGGCGGCGGGTGCGGGCGAAGTCGTTGGCGATGGTCATCGCGGCGCCGACGGCGATGCGGGCGCCGGCGGGGTCGATGTCGGAGCCGGCGGCGAGCAGCGCCACCCACCGCGCGACGTAGTCCCGCTGCGCGGCGAGCAGGGCCTCGCCGCCGGACTCGATGACCACCTCGCGCCCGACGGTGAAGGCCACGGCCAGGTCGGTGGAGCTGACCAGGTTCGCGGCGTAGGACCGGACCAGCGAACGCAGCTCGGCGAGGGGGTCACCGTCGGACACCCCGGACGCGCCGACGACGCCGATCTCCAGCGCGGCGCGCGCCCGCGCGGCGATGCCCACCAGGATCGAGCCCTTCGACGGGAAGTGCCCGTACACGCTGGGGCCCGACATGCCCACGGCCGCACCGATGTCGTCCATGCTGACGGCGCTGTAGCCGCGGGAGAAGAAGAGTTCCGAAGCGGCGTCGAGGATCTCGTCGCTGCGGACCACCGGCGCGCGACGGGGCGGGGGCGCGGGCAGCTCCGGCGCGGTCGACGGTGCCGCGCGCAGCACGCGATGCGCGATCGTCTCCAGATCGGCGCGGTAGCGGCGGATCCCGATCCGGCCGCGGCTGGGCGGCACGGAGCCGCCGACCGCGAGCACGGCCCAGGTGAGCACGCGGGCGTCGTCGTCGTCGGTGAGCTCGGGGTGATCGCGCCGGAGCACCTCGGTCCACGAGCCGAGCACCGATTCGCTGGCGGCGATCATCTCGCGGGCCTGCTCGGCGGTGAGGTGCCGGCGGTTCCACCGCCACAGGGCGAGCGGGCCGGGACGGGAGACGGCCATGGCGAAGACCGCCGAGGCGAGGTCGTCGAAGCTGGCGCCGGGGCGGGCGAGGACGCGGGCGGTGGTCTCGCCCATCTCGTCGACCGCGGAGCGCATGGCGGCCGCGAGGATGGTCTCCTTGTCCGGGAAGTGCCGGTAGACGCTGGGGCCGCTGATCCCCGCGGCGCGCGCGATGTCGGAGACGGAGACCTTGCCGTAGCCCTGCTCGAGGAACAGCGCGGTGGCGGCGTCGACGAGTTGTCGACGCCGCTCGGCGGGGCGCAGGCGAGTGCCCGAGGTGCGAGGTGCTGTTCCCATGATTAACGTCACAATAGCCCATCAGATGGCTTCCGTATGAAGTTCTACCAGGCGATCTAGCGATTTAAGCTACAGACGGTTAGCCTGTAACGGTGACGGGCTCCACGGCATCCGCGGAGGCTGGAAACACTTTCTTCGAAAGGACGGGAAGACCAAGTGTCTGACGCATTCATCTACGAGGCGATCCGTACGCCCCGTGGCAAGCTCAAGAACGGCTCGCTGACCGCGATCAAGCCCACCGACCTGGTGGTCGGCCTGATCGACGAGATCAAGGACCGCAACGAGAACCTCGATCCCGCCGCGATCGACGACATCGTGCTCGGCGTCGTCTCGCCCGTGGGCGAGCAGGGTGCCGATATCGCGCGCACCGCGTCCATCGTCGCCGGCCTGCCGGACACCGTCGCGGGCGTCCAGATCAACCGCTTCTGCGCCTCGGGCCTCGAGGCCACCAACATGGCGGCGCAGAAGGTCGGCTCGGCCCTCGGTGACGACCTCGTCCTCGCCGGTGGCGTGGAGTCGATGTCCCGCGTGCCCATGGGCTCCGACTTCGGCGCGCTGTTCTACGACCCGCAGTACAGCTACGACAACTACATCGCGCCCCAGGGCATCGGTGCCGACCTCATCGCCACCACAGAGGGCTTCTCGCGCGAGGACGTCGACCAGTACTCCGCCGAGTCGCAGGAGCTCGCGGCCAAGGCGTGGGACGAGGGTCGTTTCGCCAAGTCCGTCGTGCCGGTCAAGGACCAGAACGGCCTCGTCGTGCTCGACAACGACGAGCACCGTCGCCCCGGCACCACCGCCGCGGACCTCGGCAAGCTGCGCCCCGCCTTCACCGTCGTCGGTGAGATGGGCGGCTTCGACGCCGTCGCGCTGCAGCGCTACAACACGGTCGAGAAGATCGACCACGTCCACACCGGTGGCAACAGCTCGGGCATCGTCGACGGTGCCGCGCTGGTCCTCGTGGGCAACGAGGCCGGCGGCAAGAAGGCCGGCCTGACCCCGCGCGCCCGCATCGTCGCCACCGCGTCGACGGGCGCCGACCCGACGATCATGCTCACCGGCCCCACGCCGGCCACCGAGAAGGTCCTCGCCAAGGCGGGCCTGACCAAGGACGACATCGACGTCTTCGAGCTCAACGAGGCCTTCGCCTCGGTCGTCATGAAGTGGATGAAGGACTTCAAGCTCGACCGCGAGCAGGTCAACGTCAACGGCGGCGCCATCGCCCTGGGCCACCCCATCGGCGCCACCGGCGCGATGATCCTCGGCACCGTGCTCGATGAACTGGAGCGCACGGGCGGCCGCTACGGCCTCATCACGCTGTGCATCGCCGGCGGCATGGGCACCGCCACCATCATCGAGCGCGTCTGACGCCCACCGGAACAACAGGAGAGACAAGAACACATGTCTGACAACATGATCCGCTGGGAGCAGGACGCCGACGGCATCGTCGTACTGACGATGGACGACCCGACCAGCTCCGCGAACACCATGAACGAGCTGTACGGCACGTCGATGCGCGCCACCGTCGACCGCCTCGAGGCCGAGGCCGACTCGATCACCGGTGTTGTCCTCACCTCTCCGAAGAAGACCTTCTTCGCCGGCGGAAACCTGACCGAGATCCGCAAGGCCACCAAGGCCGACGCGCAGCAGGTCTTCGACAACGTCCAGGAGATCAAGAAGGACCTCCGTCGCCTGGAGAAGCTGCCCAAGCCCGTCGTGGCCGCCATCAACGGCGCCGCGCTCGGCGGCGGCCTCGAGATCGCCCTCGCCGCCAACCACCGCATCGCGGCGGACGTCAAGGGCAGCAAGATCGGCCTCCCCGAGGTCAGCCTCGGCCTGCTGCCCGGCGGCGGCGGCGTCGCCCGGTCGTGCGCATGCTCGGCATCCAGAGCGCCCTCATGGACGTGCTGCTCCAGGGCACCCAGATGAACCCGACCAAGGCGCAGAAGACGGGCCTCGTGAACGAGGTCGTCGGCACCGTCGACGAGCTGCTCCCCGCCGCCAAGGCCTGGATCAAGGCCAACCCCGAGGGCGGCGTGCAGCCCTGGGACGTCAAGGGCCACCGCATCCCCGGCGGCTCGCCGATCGACAAGACGCTGGCCCCCAACGCCCCGGCCTTCCCGGCCAACCTGCGCAAGCAGCTCAAGGGCGCGCCGATGCCGGCGCCGGAGGCCATCATGGCCGCCGCGTTCGAGGGCACCTACGTCGACTTCGACACCGCCTCGCGGATCGAGTCGCGCTACTTCACCAAGCTGGCCACCGGCCAGGTGTCGAAGAACATGATCAAGGCGTTCTTCTTCGACCTGCAGCACATCAACGGCGGCGGCAGCCGGCCCGAGGGCTACGACAAGTACACCGCCAAGAAGGTCGGCGTCATCGGCGCCGGCATGATGGGCGCGGCCATCGCGTACGTCTCGGCGAAGGCCGGCATCGAGGTCGTCCTCAAGGACATCGATCTCGACGCCGCCAAGCGGGGCAAGGCCTACTCGGAGCAGCTCGAGGCGAAGGCGCTGGCCAAGGGCCGCGCCACGCAGGAGAAGTCCGACGAGCTGCTCGCCCGGATCACGCCGACCGTCGACCCGCAGGACTTCGCGGGCGTCGATCTCGTGATCGAGGCCGCGTTCGAGTCCGTCGAGGTCAAGAACAAGGTCTTCCAGGAGATCGAGGACATCGTCGAGCCCGACGCCATCCTCGGCTCGAACACCTCCACCCTGCCGATCACCATCCTCGCGGAGGGTGTGAAGCGCCAGGAGGACTTCATCGGCATCCACTTCTTCTCGCCGGTCGACAAGATGCCGCTGGTGGAGATCATCCGGGGCGCCAAGACCTCGGATGCGGTGCTGGCCAAGGTCATCGACTACACGCTGCAGATCAAGAAGACCCCGATCGTGGTCAACGACAGCCGTGGCTTCTACACCTCGCGCGTGATCGGCACGTTCATCAACGAGGCCCTCGCGGCCATCGCGGAGGGCGTCGACCCGGTGTACCTGGAGCAGGCGGGCCAGCAGGCCGGCTACCCGGCCGCGCCGCTGCAGCTGGCGGATGAGCTCACGCTCACCCTGATGCAGAAGATCCGCCTGGCCACGGCCACCGCGCTCGAGGCCGAGGGCAAGCCGGTCCCCGAGCACGGCGCCTTCGCCGTGGTCGACTGGATGGTCGAGAACGGCCGCCCGTCCAAGAAGGACGGCGCGGGCTTCTACGACTACGCCGACGGCAAGCGCACCGGCCTGTCGAAGGGCTTCCAGGAGCAGTTCAAGTCGGGCTCGAGCAAGCCGGACTTCGCCGAGCTGCAGGAGCGCATGCTCTTCATCGAGTCGATCGAGACCGTGCGCTGCTTCGACGAGGGCGTCATGGACTCCGTCGCCGACGCCAACATCGGCTCGATCTTCGGCATCGGCTTCCCCGCGTGGACCGGTGGCGTGCTGCAGTACATCAACGGCTACGAGGGCCGCCCGGGTACGCCCGCCGAGGGCCTCACCGGCCCGAAGGCCTTCGTCGAGCAGGCGAAGTTCCTGGCCGGCAAGTACGGCGAGCAGTTCACCCCGCCCGCCTCGCTGGTCGCCAAGGCCGAGGCCGGCGAGACCTACGAGTAGGACTCACCGCAGGCCGTAGGCCACCGGACGAACGAAAGGGCCGGCACCGTCGCGAAGACGGTGCCGGCCCTTTCGTCGTGCGGGATCAGACCTGCGGGTGCAGGCGGTTGATCGTGGAGCGGATCTGGATGCCGTGGAAGATCTCCACCAGGCCCAGCGCGATCAGCACGATGCCGGTGGCCAGCACCAGCGACGGGATCGAGTCGTACGGGTAGATGATGACGAAGGCACCGGCGACCACGGACAGGATCGCGAGGATGATGCCCCAGACCTTGCCGGGCGTGCCCTTCGGGAAGCTGGTGTACACCGACAGGCCGGCGACGCCGCGGAAGACCCAGCCCACGCCGATCCAGATCGCCAGCAGCACCAGCGACTCGACGACGTCGCGGAAGGCGACGACGGCCAGCACGATCGAGACGGCACCGGAGACGAAGGTGAGCAGTCGCCACCAGAAGCTCTGCGAGGAGAGCACGCCGAAGGTGGCGACGACCTGCAGGACGCCGGTGATGAGCAGGTAGAGCGCGAACAGGATCGCGACGACGTGCAGGGTCGGCTGCGGCCAGGCGAGCAGCACGATGCCCAGGATCGCGGCGACGGCGCCGATGGCGATGGCGGCCTGCCAGGATCGCTTGCCGACCTCGGCGGCGAAGCCCCGGATGTCGCCTGCGAGCGACCGGCCCGCTTCCAGCGGATCGTTCGTGGGGTTGGTGGTCATGATCTTCCTCTTCTCGTAAGACGTCTGCCGACGCCGAGGTCCGGTCTGTTCCGCGCCTCGCCGGCAAAGCACAGACAACCATAGATGCCGACCTGTTGCGCTCCGAGAGTCGGATCCGGTCACGAAGATTTCGAGAACGCGCCGGCGACCGGGATCCGCGGGGGCCGAGCACGGGCGGCACGCAGACGAACGCACGCGCGGCGTGGTCTCCGGGACCACGCCGCGCGTGCGGTGAGAAGGGGGATGACGGTCCGCGCCGGCGGACCGTCGGGCTCACTCCGGGCCGGCCTCGATGACCTGCTCGGCGACCTCGGCCAGGCGGACGTTGCTGTCCTGCGAGAGCCGGGCCAGCAACCGGAAGGCGGCGTCGGAATCGAGCTTGTAGCGCTCCATGATCATGCCCTTGGCCTGGCCGATCACATCGCGCGTGGTGAGCGCCGCCCGGATCTGCTCCTTCTCGCGCACCGCGGAGAACGCGACGGCCGCGTGCACGGCGTAGAGGGAGCCGATCGAGATGGACTCGGCGTCGAAGGCGTTCGGCTCGCGGGCCATCAGGTCGAGCGTGCCGTACGCGTCGTTCTGCACGTAGAGGCAGAACGAGAGGATCGAGCCCACGCCGGCGGCGTTCGCGGCGGCGGCGAACCGCGGCCAGCGATCGTCGGTGGCGGTGTCCTCGAGCAGCAGGATGGTGGTGGACTCGAAGGTCGCGCCCACGCTGGGGCCCTCCTCGAGGTCGCGCTGCACGTCGGCGACGCGCTGCGCCTCCTCGCCGATCACGACGGGGTGCGAGATGCCGCCCTTGGGGTCGACGAGGGTGACGGACGCGAAGTCGGCGCCGGGCACCTGGTCGACCGCGAACTGGGTCGCGGCGGTGAGGAGCGATTCGGAGTCCGCGGACTGTTCCCGCAGAATCCGCGCGATCTCCCCCATCCGCTCTCCGAGGGTCAGTTCCTCGAGCGGGACCTCGGGCGCCTCGTGGACGACGCCGAGGACCGAGGGGAGTTGTTCACTGGACTGTTTGCGAGAATGCACGGCCACCCGTTCTCCGTGCCGGATCGACACGGGATCCCAACATGGGTATCCGCCGGTTGCTGGACGGGAAATTCCTCGTTGTTACTGATCTGTGATCACCATATCGAGACACGACGGTCGGGGTCCAAAAACAGGCGATCCCCGGCACCGACCTCGAAGGCCGTGTAGAACTCGTCGAGGTTCGAGACGATGGCGTTGCAACGGAATTCGGCGGGCGAGTGCGGATCGATCGTGAGCAGGCGGATCGCCTCCTCGGGGCGCGACTTGCCGCGCCACACGACGCCCCAGCTGAAGAACAGCCGCTGCAGGCCGGTCAGGCCGTCGATGCGGGTGGACTCGTCGTCGACGGTGCCGCCCGCCCGCTCCCGCGCGATCGCGTAGGCCACCAGGGCGATGCCGAGCCCGCCGAGGTCGCCGATGTTCTCGCCCACGGTGAAGCCGCCGTTGACGTGGTGCTCGGAGCCGCCGGGCTCGCCGGCCAGCTCCCGTGGCACGAGCACGTCGTACTGCTCGATGAGCGCCTTGGTGCGCTGCTCGAACGCGGCGCGATCGGCGTCCGTCCACCAGTCGATGAGGTTGCCGTCGCCGTCGTACTTCGAGCCCTGGTCGTCGAAGCCGTGGCCGATCTCGTGGCCGATCACCGCGCCGATGCCGCCGTAGTTCACGGCGTCGTCGGCCTCCGCGTCGAAGAAGGGCGGCTGGAGGATCGCGGCGGGGAAGACGATCTCGTTCATCGACGGGTTGTAGTAGGCGTTGACCGTCTGCGGGGTCATGTGCCACTCGTCGCGGTCGATCGGCTTGCCGATCTTGGCGAGCTCGCGGTCGTGCTCGAAGGCATCGCCGCGGCGCAGGTTGCCGAGCAGATCGTCGCGGTGGATCTCGAGCGCCGAGTAGTCGCGCCACACGTCCGGGTAGCCGATCTTCGGGGTGAACTTGTCGAGCTTCTCGAGCGCGCGCTCGCGGGTGGCCGGGGTCATCCAGGGCAGATCGGCGATCCGGCGGCGGTAGGCCTCGACCAGGTCGGCGACCAGCGCCTGCATCCGCTCCTTGGACTCGGCGGGGAAGTGCTGCGCGGTGTAGAGCTCACCCACGGCGAAGCCCAGGTACTGCTCGACGAGCGAGACGCCGCGCTTCCAGCGCTCGCGGTTGACGGGCACACCGGTGAGCTCAGTGCCGTAGAAGGCGAAGTTCGCGTCGACGAGCGCGTCGGTCAGGAAGGGGCTGCGCGCGTGCAGGACCCGCCAGGCGAGCCAGGTGCGCCACTGTGCGAGCGGGCGGTCGGCCAGCAGGTTCGCCGCGTGCGCGACGAACGAGGGCTGGCGGACGTTGACCTCGGCGAACGCGGCGCTGTCCGGCGCGCCGGTGACGGCGGCGACCCAGGCGGCCGGCGCGAGGCCCGGCGCCTCGTCGGAGAGCTGCGCGAACGTGCGCAGGTTGTAGCCCTTGTCCGCGTCGCGGCGGGCCACGACGTCCCAGTGGCCCGCGGCGATCGCCGTCTCCAGCTCGAGGACCTGCGCGGCCGCGGCCTCCTCCTCACCGGGTGCGACGATGCCCTCGAGGACCTCCGCGGCGAGGCGGAAGGTGGCGGCGACGTGCGCCGTGAACTTCTCCCGGATCGGCGCGTACTGCTCCTCGCGGTAGTAGGCCTCGTCGGGCAGGGAGATGCCGCTCTGCACCAGGTTGACCAGGTACCGGTCGGATCGCTTGGCGTCGGTGTCGACGTAGTAGCCGAGCAGGCCGCTCACGCCCGTGCGCTGCAGGCGGCCGAGCACGGTGATCAGCTCCTCCTGCGTGCCCGCCCAGCGGACCTCGGTGAGCTCGTCGGCCAGCGGGGTGAGCCCGGCCGCGGCGATGGCCGCGGTGTCCATGAAGCCCGCGTAGAGGTCGCCGATTCGCGCGGTGTCCCCGGTCGCGTCGGTGCGCGCGGCGCAGTCCTCGATGATCGTGCGCACCGTCGCCTCCGCGGCGTCGCGGAGGGCGTAGAAGGCGCCGTCGGTGGATCGGTCGGCGGGGATCTCGTGCGAGTCCAGCCAGGCGCCGTTGACGTGCCCGAACAGATCGTCCTGCACACGGATGCCGGAGTCGACATGGCTGAGGTCCAGAGCGGGGGAGGTGGTCACCGTTCCATCCTGCCAGCCCGTGCCTGGCGTCTCACAGTGTGAGAGGACTTACTCGTCAGTATTCCCTATGAGCTCGCACATCATTAGCGTTCCGTGTGACGTAAACCGCTATCGCGGTTACCCTGATGCGACGCTGAGAAGTAAGAGGGGATTCTTTCCATGAGGTTGACCCGTCCGCACCTGCGGCTGACCCTGGCCGCCCTGCTCACGGCTCTCGTGCTGATCGGATCCCTGATCGCCGTACCCGGACTCGCGCCGCGCGCGAGCGCCGATCCCTGGAAGCCCGGCACCGGCGTCGCGGGCATGATCAATCCTGAATGGATCGCCTCGCACGACGGTCCGACCCAGTACCCGAACATGACCGTGGACTGGGACGTTCCGATCCGCATGTCGGACGGCACGGTCCTCAAGGCGAACGTGTTCCGGCCCGCCGACGCCGCGGGACGCGCGATCACCACGAAGACCCCGACCGTGGTGAACATGACGCCCTACACGAAGTTCGTGAGCGCGCTCGCGCAGATCGCCGTGAACACCCCGGTGCTCTCCGACGCGCTGGTCGGCGTGCTCAACCTGTTCAACTTCGCCGGCACCCCCATCGCGGGCGTCAACGACCTGCGCGACGTCCTCAACGGCGGCATGGCGAACTCGTTCACCGGCGTCGACCGCAAGCTCGTGCAGAACGGCTACACGCAGGTCGTCGTCGACGTGCGCGGCACCGGCAACTCGCAGGGCGTGTGGCAGGTCTTCGCCGAGCGCGAGCAGCTCGACACCGTCGAGGTGCTCGACTGGGTGCGGAACCAGCCGTGGACCAACGGCCGCATGGGCATGACGGGCGTCTCGTACTCCGGCATCAACCAGCTGCAGGTGGCCGCGCGGAACCCGAAGGGCCTGCAGGCGCTGTTCCCGGTCGTGCCCGGTGCCGACCTCGCGACCGACATCATCGCCCCCGGCGGCGGCCTCGGCCTGGGCTTCCTCGGCCCGTGGCTGGCCCTGGTGAACATCCTCAAGTTCGTGCCCGACGTGCGCTCGATGCTCAACGGCACCTTCGACTGGACGTGGCTGCGCGACCGCATCCAGAACCCCGCCGTCTTCGTGCCGCAGCTGCTCTCGGGCATCTTCTCGCCCACCGTCGAGCAGCTGGACCCGAAGACCAAGGAGCTGATCGACAAGAACTCACCGCTGCGGCAGGCCTACCGCACGCCGCTCGACAAGGTCACCACGCCCACCTTCGCGCTCGGCGGCTGGCACGACCTGTTCACCAACACCGAGTGGCGCCTGCCCACCGAGCTCAGCAGCCTCCCGCCGAGCAAGAAGAAGCTCATCATGGGCGACTCGTACCACGTGACGGTCACCCACGACATGGGCGGCGTGAACCAGCCGCCGCGCGCCGACGTGCTGCAGAAGGCGTGGTTCGACAAGTGGCTCAAGGACGTCGACAACGGCATCGACAACTACGCGCCGGTCACCGTGCACCGCAAGGGCGGCGGTTGGTGGCAGGGCGAGACCTTCCCGGAGCCCGGCCAGAAGTACCAGCGGATGTACCTCTCGAGCCTGCCCTCGGGGTCGGCGCCGGGTTCGCTGAGCGACAACAGCCTGCAGACGGCGCCCCCGAAGCTCGCGGCGCGGCGCACCGTCGGGCCCGGCCTGTCGACCCTGTGCTCCAACGACACCGGCCAGGCGATGTTCGGCCTGCTCGTCTTCCAGGGGTGCACCGCGGACAACCGCGTCGCGGAGATGAACGGCCTCACGTTCAGCTCCAAGCCGGTCTCCAAGCCCACCGTCGTGTCCGGGCCGATCAATCTGCACCTGACCACCACGCAGGACGCCAAGGACGCGTACTGGGACGTCATGGTCACCGACGTCTCGCCCGACGGCCGCTCCGAGGTCATCAGCTCGGGACAGCTGACCACCTCGCTGCGCCAGATCGACGAGGAGCGGAGCATGCGCACCGCCGCCGGCGACTACTCCTCGCCCTACTACCAGCTCGACATCGGCGGGCGCGATCTGGTCGAGCCGGGCGAGGTGGTCGAGCTCGACATCGCGACGCACGCGACGAGCGCGGTCCTCAAGCCGGGGCACCGCCTGCGCGTGGACGTGTTCGCGCTCAACATGATCAAGGCGATCACCGTCGGCCCCGTGACCTCGGAGACGCGGTTCCGCCCGCAGCACGTGCTCCTCGATCCGAAGCGGCCCAGCTACCTGGTGGTGCCGTCGGACCGCCCGCTGCCCTGACCGGGGCGCCGCGGCGGGTCAGCCGCCGAGGCGGGTGCGCATGCGCCAGAACAGGAGTTCGGCACCGTCGGGCCCGGCGGTCACGCGCCGCGCGTCCCCGGCGGTGCGCAGCGAGTCACCGTCGGACAGGGCGAGCGCGCCCGCGTCCGTCTCGCCGGTGAGCGCGCCCCGCGCGAGGTAGAGGTGCCCGAAGGGCGCCTCGGGGAGCACGGCGGTGCCGCCCGGCGCGAGCCGCGCCGCGAAGAGGGTGGCGCCGCTGTTGCCGATGCGGACGGCCGCGTCCTGGCCGGGTTCGCCCGAGGCGACCGGGACCAGCGCGCCGGTGGCGAGGTCCGCGTCCACCTCCCGCTGCTCGTACGACGGTGCGCCGCCCGGCTCGTCCGGGAGCACCCACATCTGGACGAACCGGACGTCGGCGCCGGCGGGGTCGGGACGGTCGTTGCGCTCGGAGTGCAGCACGCCGGTGCCGGCGCTCATCCGCTGCGCGAGGCCGGGATGGACCAGCCCGGCGTGTCCCTCGCTGTCCTGATGGACCAGGGAACCGGAGAGCACCCAGGTGACGATCTCGACCGCGCGGTGCGGGTGCGTGTCGAAGCCCGTACCGGCCGCGACCTGCTCGGCGTTGCAGGCCAGCAGCACGCCGTGGTGCGTGTTGTCCGGATCGTAGTGATCGCCGAAGGAGAAGCAGTGCCGCGACTGCACGCCGGGCATCGACGACGCGGCGCGGTCCCGGGAACGAACCAACCGATCCATATCCCAAGGATGCCATGTGCGGAAAGGTAAACTCCGCGACCAGGGATGCCGAACGACATGTGAGCAGCGAGGAGACCGGAGTGAGACGAAGCGGCCGAGCACGGTACGGCTCCGCCGCAGTGGTCTCCGTCCTGCTGCTCGGGCTCGGCGGCGGGCTGGCCGCGTGCGGTGACGACGCGGCGTCGGACGTGCAGAAGATGCTCGACGGCTACGCCACGGCACTGGGCGAGGGCAAGGCGGTCGCCGCCGCCGCGTTCACCTCCTCGCCGGACGTCGCGGGCGGCGTCATCGGCCGCACGCTGCGCGACATGAACGCCAAGACCGTGGAGGTCAAGGCCTCCAACGTGCAGCGCTACTCCGGCGGCAACGCCACCTTCGACGTCACGACGCACTGGAACTTCGGCGACGGCCGCGATTGGGACTACACCACCAAGGGCTCCGCGTCGGAGCTGTCCATCGGGTGGCGCATCTCGTGGGACCCCGCGGTGCTGGCCCCCGGACTCACGCCCCAGACGGCGATCCGGCAGATCCGCACGGACGCCAAGGCGCCGAAGGTCTTCGGCGCCGACAAGTCGGAGCTGATGTTCGCCGGCACCGTGCACCGGCTCACCGTCGACCCGAACAGGACCAAGAACCTCACCGACAGCCTGAGCCGGGTGGCGAAGATCGTCTCGCCCGTCGCTCCGCTGGTCACGCCGGAGTCGTTGGCCGCCAAGGCCAAGGCGGACCCCGGCAAGCCGGTGCCCGTCGTGGACCTGCGCGACGACGACTACGGCGTCCTCGGTGACGAGCTGAAAGCCGTTCCCGGACTGCAGGACACCACCGCCGACGACCTGCTCATCGCCAACCGCCAGCTGTTCTCGCCCCTGTTCGACGGGATCAAGGGCGCCTGGCAGGCCAACCGCGACGCGACCGCCGGCTGGGAGGTGCAGCTGCTCACGAACGGCAAGCCGCCCACGAAGATCGTCGGCTTCCAGGGGCCGCCCGGACCGGACCTGCGGGCCGCGATGGACCCGAAGGTGCAGCTCGACGTCGAGAACGCCGTCGTGCAGCTGGGGCAGCCCGCCGCGATGGTCGTGCTCTCCGTCTCCACCGGCGCGGTGCTCGCCGCCGCGCAGAACACCCAGGCCAGCGGCATCGCGACCGACTGGGCGCTGAACGGCCTCTCCACCACCGGCCCGGTGCTCGAGCCGCTCTACCAGGAGGTCAACGCCGCGGCGGGGAACGACGCAGGGAAGCAGAGCGCGCTGCTCGCACCGCTGGGCATGGGCACCGAGTTCGCCATGACCGGGGTGAAGACGACCACCGCGCAGCTCCCCGGCACGGGCGGCCGCGGCGCCGCCGAGCTCGGCGCCGACACCGTCAAGGCCAGCCCCTTCGGCATGGCCGTCTTCGCCTCCGCGATCGCCAAGGGCAAGACGACGGCGCCGTACGTGGTGCAGGGCCAGACCGCGAAGCCCAGCGCGCCGCTCGGCGAGGTCGACGAGAAGATCCTGAAGGCGGTGCGCGCGAAGATGGACGCCACCGTCTCCCCGTCGGGCGACGGCAGCGACCTCGTCTCGACGAAGGCCAAGGGCCTCGTGGGCACCAACGGCCCCGAGGGGCCGGGCTGGTTCATCGGCTACCGCGGCGATCAGGCCTTCGCGATCATGGTGACCGGCGAGCGCTCGGGCGCCGGGTCGCTGCAGGTCGCGGGCGCGTACCTGAAGTAGCTCAGGCCTTCACCGGCGTCTTCGCGCGCCGGGCCAGGACCGCCTGCGCCACGGCGCGCCACCCCAGCAGGAACACGCCCAGGGTGATCGTGGCGACGATGACGAAGCTGACCTCGACGCCCTTCGAGGTGAGCAGGCCGCGGGCGGTCATGCCGAAGGCCACCGTCGAGATCCAGATGATGACGCCGGCGGGGAAGACCCGCCCCGGGGCGAAGGTGGCGGCGCGGCCGGGCTCGTGGCCGCGCAGGGCGGCCAGGACGTACGTGAACGCCCAGCCCACGGCCAGCGCGAGCAGGAACGGCCACGCGGTCTCGGCGAATCCGGCGGGCGAGAAGGCCTCGTTGTGGTTGAACCGGCCGATCGTCACGAACAGCAGGACGAAGAGCACGTCGATGACGGCGATGACCGGGATGCGCATACGGCAACGGTAGTTGATCTCTCGCTCCTGCCAGGAATCGGTCCGCGGCCCGGCACGCGGTCGGGGCGCGGTCCTCCCAGCCGCGACCCGACCGGGCCTTGCCCCCCGTGCGCCCCCCTCCACTCCGGGGCGCAGTGAGCGCTGCGGGGCCTCGCTCACAGGGACGACGATGCCGCGGGGCGCTTGAGCGCCGGTTGCCGCGCGCTAAAGGTGCTTGTCAGGACTGGTGTCGGTCGACGGTGCGCCCGCGTCCGGCGGCCCGTCGGGCCGGGGCTCCGGCTCCGTGGCGGCGTCGGCGGGTTCGTCGTTCTCGGCCTGGTCGTCCGTGGCGTCGGCGTTCTTGTCGGCCGCGTCGGGGTCGACGTCCAGCGTGGCGCGGTAGCTGCGGTAGCCCGCGAAGATCACGATCCAGCCGACGACGACGACGAGGACGTAGCTGACCAGGCGGTAGAGCAGCGTGGCGGTCAGCGCCTGGCTCAGCGGCATCCCGGAGAGGGCGAGGGCGGGGACCAGCGCGCCCTCCACCAGCCCGAGGCCGCCGGGGATCGGGCTGATGGTGTTGACCACCTTCGACGCCGCGTACGCGCCGGCCAGGGCGGCGAGCCCGGGGGCCTCGCCGACGGCGTAGCAGGCGAAGGCGAGGCAGGCCACGTCGGCGACCCAGTTGAACAGGGACCAGCCGAAGGCCTCCCCGCCGTACCGGCGGCTCATCTTCACGGACTGGAGCTGCTCGATGACCTCGCGCAGCCGGTCGAGCCCGGCGTCCTCCGGCTTGTTGCGCAGGTCGTTGGTCCAGCGGATCAGGCGCGCGCCGACGACGTACAGGCCGTCGGGGTGCGAGGCCACGTACTGCACGAGCACGATGAAGACCACGAGCATGCCGACGGAGAAGATGACCGAGTACGGGCTCGTCTTCGCCCCGGCCAGCAGCGCGCCCGCGAGGCCGAGCACCGCCAGGCCGGCCGACATGAGCAGGCCGCTCATCACGATCTGCCACGCGGCCACCACCTGCGACGCGCCCCACAGGCGGGTGCGGCGGTAGACCAGCGTCGGCGCGAGGACCTGGCCGCCGGGCAGGGTCTGGGAGACCGAGTTCGAGGCCAGCTGCAGGCTCAGCGCCTGCCGCTGCGTGACCTTCACACCCGCCGAGCGGAGCAGGACGCGGGTCACCTGGGCGAACGAGTCCATCGAGAAGAAGACCGCGATCACGCAGGCCACGACCCATTCCCAGCGGATGTGCTCGAACTCGCGGACCGCCTTCGAGACCGTCGGGCCGAAGAGGTAGGCCTCGACGCCGAGGATGATCGCGATGACGAGAAGGAGCACCCGGCGCACCCAGCGCAGCCGCCGCCGGGTCTTGTCGACGTCCTTCGAGGGAGCGCTCGTCGAGGGCGCGTCCCCGGAGGGCTCCGCGCCGGAGGGCGCGTCGTCGTCTGCCTGCATCGGCGCCAGCCTACCCAGCGGTTAACGTGGGCACATGCAAGGCCTCGCATCCCGGGTGCGGCGCGTCGCCCGGCCGGGTCGCGTCGCCGACGCCGCCGCGACCGACGGCGACCCCCGCGCGCCGCTGTGGCGCGGCGCGCAGTGGTTCCGCGCGCTGTCCGTGGTCTACGCCGTCGGCCGGCAGGTCGACGAGGCCGACCGGTACCAGCGGATCGGCTGGAGCTGGGTGATGATCGGCGCCCTCGTGCTGGTCAGCGTGATCGCGGGCCTCGGCTACGTGCGCGGCTTCGGCCGCAACCGCTGGTTCGTGATCGGGGAGTTCGCGGCGGCCGCGGTGCTCGCGCTGGGCACCGTCTGGGTGGCCTCGCCCGAGTTCACCGCGCACAACCAGGCGCTGCCCACCACGTTGTGGCTGACCAACCCGGTGGTCTCGGCCGCGATCCTCGGCGGCCCCGTCGCGGGCGTGATCGGCGGTATCGCCATCGCCGTCATCAACGCGATCTACCGCGGCACCTTCCCCGAGACCGTGCTCCGCGACGCCAACTACCCCGTGTTCATGGCCGTCGGGCTCGGGCTGGGCGTGGCCGCGCGCGTCGCGATCCGCTCGCAGGAGCAGCTCCGCGAGGCCGAACGTGTCGCGGCCGAGGCCCGCGCCCGCGAGCGCCTCGCCCGCGAGGTGCACGACGGGGTGCTGCAGGCCCTGGCCTTCCTCGCCCGACGGTGCGCCGCCCTCGGCGGCCCCGGCACGGAGCTGGGCGCACTCGGGGAGCTGGCGGCGCAGCAGGAGCGGGCGCTGCGGCACCTGATCGCGGAGACGCCCGATGCCACTCCCGGACGCGAGGACGGCGGCACCGTCGACCTGCGGGATCTGCTGCGCCCCTTTGCGAGCGCGCGAGTGACCCTCGCCGAACCCGGTGGCCCCGTCGTGCTGCCCGCCGCTGCGGCGGCGGAGCTCGCGGCCGCGGTACGCAACGCCGTGGAGAACACTGAGCGGCACGCCGGACCGGGGGCCCGCTCGTACCTGCTGCTCGAGGACGTGGGCGACGCAGTGCTGGTCACGGTGCGCGACGACGGTGCCGGAATCGCGCCGGGACGCCTCGACGCCGCCCGCGCGGAGGGCAGACTGGGGGTGTCCGAGTCCATCGTCGGGCGGATGCGGGCGCTGGGCGGCCGCGCCGAGCTGACCACGGACGTGGGAGAAGGGGTGGAATGGGAGCTATGGATACCGCGAACGTAGACCCGGCGGGCATCTCCGTGCTGGTGGTCGACGATCACCCGATGTGGCGCGAGGCCGTGGCCCGCGACCTGCAGGCGCGCGGCTTCGCCGTCGCCGGGACCGCCGATTCGGTGGCCGCGGCGGGGCGGATCGCGAAGGCCGTGCAGCCCGGGGTGGTGCTCATGGACATGTCGCTGCCCGACGGGAACGGCGCCGCCGGCACCGCACTGGTGCTCGAGGCCGCGCCGAACGCGCAGGTGCTGATCCTCTCCGCCTCCGACGAGCGCGACGACGTGGTGGAGGCGGTGAAGGCCGGCGCCTGCGGGTACCTGGTCAAGAGCGCCTCGGCGGAGGAGCTGGTGGCCGCCGTGCACGCCACCGCCGCCGGGCAGCCGGTGTTCACGCCGGGCCTGGCCGGGCTGGTGCTGGGCGAGTTCCGGCGCATGGCGTCGGCGCCCGAGCCCGCCGGTCCCGCGCTCACCGCCCGCGAGACCGAGGTGCTGCGGCTGGTGGCGAAGGGCCTGTCCGCCAAGCAGATCGCCACCCGCCTGCACCTGAGTCACCGCACCGTCGAGAACCACGTGCAGGCCACGCTGCGCAAGCTCCAGCTCGGCAACCGGGTGGAGCTGGCGCGCTACGCCTTGGAGAACGGCCTGGACTAGGTGCCTCGGGGAATCCGCGGATTTCTCGCCGGGAACGCACATATCCGTTCCCGCGCCGATGTCCGCGGAATCGCCTATCCCTCGTCGGGCCGCGGCGCCAGGGCGTGCGGCGGGTGGCCGGTGAGGTACTCCGGGCTGAGCAGGGAGGCGAGGGTCTGCTCGTCGAGCAGTTCGCGTTCGCGGACGATCTCGACCACGCCGCGCCCGGAATCGAGCGCCTCCGCCGCGACGGAGGTGGCGGCGGCGTAGCCGATGGTCGGGCTCAGCGCCGTGACGACGCCGATGGACTCGCTCACCATCTGCTCCAGGCGATCCCGGTTCGCGGTGATCCCGGAGACGCAGCGCTCCCCGAGCACCCGGGCGCCGCGGGTCAGGTGCGCGATGGACTCGACCAGCGAGTGGGCGATGACCGGCTCGAAGGCGTTCAGCTGCAGCTGCCCGCCCTCGGCGGCCATGGTCACGGTCAAATCGTGGCCCACCACCTGGTAGGCGATCTGGCTGACCACTTCCGGGATCACCGGGTTGACCTTGCCGGGCATGATCGAGGAGCCGGACTGCACGGCCGGCAGCTGCATCTCGTTCAGGCCAGCGCGGGGTCCGGAGGAAAGCAGGCGCAGGTCGTTGCAGATCTTGGAGATCTTCAGCGCCACTCGCTTGAGCACGCCCGAGAGGTGCACGAAGGCTCCCACATCGCTGGTGGCCTCGATCAGGTCGGTGGCGCCGACCAGCTCGTGGATGCCCGTGACTTCGCGCAGCTGCTCGATGACCTTGCGGCGGTAGCCGGGGTGGGCGTTGAGGGCCGTGCCGATCGCAGTGCCGCCGATGTTGAGCTCGTGCAGCAGCCGCGTGGCCTCCTGCAGCCGCACGATGTCCTCGCCGAGGGTCGTCGCGAAGCCGCCGAACTCCTGCCCGAGCGTCATCGGCACGGCATCCTGCAGCTGGGTGCGGCCCATCTTGAGGATGCCCGAGAACTCCTCGGACTTCGCGGCGAAGGCGCTGCGCAGCTCAGTAAGCGCCTCGGCCAGTTCGGCGAGCTGCGTGATCAGGGCGATCTTGATCGCGGTCGGGTACACGTCGTTGGTGCTCTGGCCCAGGTTCACGTGATCGAGCGGATGCAGCGCGGCGTAGTCGCCCTTGGGGCGGCCCAGGTGCTCGAGGGCCCGGTTCGCGATCACCTCGTTGGCGTTCATGTTGGTCGAGGTGCCCGCGCCGCCGGCGATGGTGTCGACGACGAACCACTCGTGCAGGCCGCCGCCGCGGATCCGCTCGCAGGCCGCGACGATCGCGGCGGACCGCTCCTCGTCGAGAAGGCCCAACTGCCGGTTCGCCGACGCCGCAGCCTGTTTCACGGCGGCCAGGGCGTGCACCAGGTGGGTGTGGATCGCGATGGGGACGCCCGTGATCGGGAAGTTGAGGAGGGCGCGCGCGGTGTGCGCGCCGTAGTAGGCGTCGGCGGGGACCTCGCGGTCGCCGAGCAGATCGTGCTCCGTGCGCGTGTGCGGGGTGCTCATCCGTCGATCGTCGCGCACCCGCGGTCGGGTCGGGGGCGCTTCGCGGGATCGCCGGGCGCACCGGCCGGCCCGGCGGGCGGCCCTAGGTGGTGACCGGGACCCCGGAGGTGGAGAAGACGTCGAGCACCTCGGCGTAGAGCTTCGCGCCGAGCGCGCTGCGCACCTCCTCGGGGTGCGTGATCCGGAACGCGAAGGGCTCGTTCTCCGGCGTGCCGAATCCGCCGCGCAGGCAGTCGACGAGGGCGTCGAGGTTGCTGCCGAAGTAACCGTCGGTGCCGTTCACGGCCCGCCCCAGCTCGGTGTAGAAGTCCTCCACGTCGTTCACGCGGCTGCCGTCCACGGTGTAGGTCTTCATCCTCAGGCTCCCGTCACGATGCAGAAGGAGGCGTAGTGATCGCCGGTGTAGTACCAGTCGGGCGGCGAGGTCAACGGCGTTCCGCCGGTGACGATCCGGCGCGCACCGCGGGTCGACGAGCCGGGCGTGGGCACCGTGTACTCGTGGTAGTAGCCGGACGCCTTCGCGGGCAGGATGCCCTCGCGGTTCTGGAAGACCACCCCGTCGTTGCGCGGGTACGGGAACGGCCCGCCCTGGTGGATGAGGTTCGCGGTGTCGGTCGCCTCCGCGGGGAGCGAGGAGAGCGCGCAGGTGGGCAGGGCGGCGGTGGCGGGGGAGACGGTCGCGGCGGTGACCCCGAGGGCCACGACGACCGATCCCGCAAGACGGGCTGCGGTACGCATGACTGCAAAGTTAGCCGAAGTAGGTAATCGTCGGGTGGCGATGCGGTGAACCTCCGGGTCCGGCTCCGGACACGGCGGGGCGGGGACGCGGCGCGGGCCTGCGCCGGGTTCGGGGCGGCGCGTTACCGCTCGCGGGGCCGGTAGGAGGCCAGCCCCAGCGCGACGACGGTCAGCTGCCGCGTGGTGCGGTCGATCAGCTCGGCCTCGTCGCGGGTGTTCCGGGCGTCGATGCGCACCAGCTCGGCCACGAAGCCGAGCATGATCGTGACGTAGAGGTCGGCGGTCATGTCGAGGTCCTCGACGCTCCACTCGCTCAGCGCGGGGATGCGCGAGAGGTCGTGGGTGAGCTCCTTCGCGAACAGGCGCAGCTCCACGTCGATCGCGCGCTGCAGTTCCGGCGAGCCGCCGTAGCGCTCGCGCACCAGGAACTGGAACTCGGCGTCGTTCGCGCGGGCCTGCTTGGCCACGACGCGGATGGCCTCGGCGCCGCTGGGCGCCACGCCCTCGCGGCGGCCCTCCCGGAGCATGCGGCGCAGCACCCGCATCGCATCCTCGACCAGCGTGACACCGAGATCCTCCATCGATGCGAAGTGACGGTAGAAGGCGGTGGGGACCACGCCGGCCGCCTTGGCGACCTGGCGCAGGGACAGGCTCGCGAACGAGCGTTCACCGGCGAGGGCCAGGGCCTCGTCGAGCAGGGCCTGCCGCGTGCGCTCCTTGGCCTCCGCCCGCGACGGACCCGGCGTGTGCCGTTCGACGGCGCGCGGGGTCGGTCTGGGCATGGGGTCGAGTCTATCGCCCCTGCGCCGCCGGGCGGGTCGCGCCGAGGCTGTGTCCGAGGTCACGGAACACGTGCTTGACGCCGTGCTGCTGATTGCGTGCATACTGTGAGTGTACAAGCGTGCACTGAACGGAGATACACAGCCATGAGCCGCTTCACCCGATTCGCCGGATCCGTCATCGAGGCCGTCCTGACCCCGCATGCCGTCGACCGCTACCTCGAGCTGGTCGATCCGATGGTCACGTGGACCGATATCCGTGGCCGGGTCACCGCCGTCAGCCGCCGGACGGACCGCACCGTCACCTTCACCGTGACCCCCACCCGCCAGTTCGAGGGCTTCGAGGCGGGTCAGTTCATCCAGGTCAGCGTGGTGATCGACGGGGTCCGTCAGACCCGCTGCTTCTCGCCCGCAGGCTCGCAGCACGCCGGCGGCGAGCTCGAGTTCACCGTGACCGCGGACGCCGAGGGGCACGTCAGCAAGCACCTGCGCGAGAACCTCGCGGTGGACGACGTGCTGGGACTCACCCCGGCGGCCGGCACCTTCACGCTGCCCGGAACGCCCGGCGACCGCCCCGCGCGGATCCGCCTCATCAGCGGCGGCAGCGGCATCACACCCGTACTCTCGATCGTGCGCACGCTCGTGGACGAGCAGTACGACGGTGCGATCGACCTGCTGCACTTCTGCCGCGACGCCGCCGACAACCCGTACCGGGACGAGCTGGAGCGACTGGCCCGCTTCCGGAACATCTCGGTCACCTACGTCCACACCCGCGCCGGAGGCCGCCACCTCGGCCCCGAGCACCTGGAGGACCTCGGCGACATCGGCTTCGCGTGCGGCCCCGCCCCGTTGCTCGAGACCGCGAAACAGCTGTACTCCGACGCCGGCGTCGAGCTCCGCGTCGAGGAGTTCACCCCGCCGGTGGCGGCGGCACCGTCGGGCGAGGCGACCGGCACCCTGCGCTTCACCGAGACCGGCACCGAGGTCGACAACGACGGCCGCAGCATCCTCGATCAGGCCGAGTCCTCGGGCCTGTTCCCCGAGAGCGGCTGCCGCATGGGCATCTGCTTCTCCTGCACCGCCGTCCGCAAGTCCGGCTGCACCACCAACATCCTCACGGGCGAGACCGACGACGAGCCCGACCAGCACATCCAGCTCTGCATCAGCGCGCCCGCCGGCGACGTCGAGATCGCGCTCTAACCCAACCGTCCTCGAAGGGAGTTCCACCATGACCGAGCAGATCACCCTCACCGCCGAGCAGGTCGAGATCATCGGCGAGCGCTTCGACGCCATCCGCACCCGGATCATCAACGATCTCGGCGCCAAGGACCGCGAGTACATCTACAAGATCGTGCGCGCGCAGCGCGGCTTCGAGATCGCCGGCCGCGCCATGATGTACCTGCCGCCGCTGTGGCCCGTGGCCGTCGGCTCGCTCGGCCTGTCGAAGATCCTCGACAACATGGAGATCGGCCACAACGTCATGCACGGCCAGTACGACTGGATGCGTGAGCCGGGCCTGAACTCCCGCGAGTTCGAGTGGGACACCGTGTGCCCCGCCGACCAGTGGAAACACAGCCACAACTACATCCACCACACCTTCACCAACATCCTCGGCAAGGACCGTGACATCGGCTACGGCATCCTCCGCATGGCGCCGGAGCAGAAGTGGCACCCGTACTACCTCGGCAACCTGGCCTACGCGGGCGCGCTCATGGTGCTCTTCCAGTGGGGCGTCATGCTGCACGACCTCGAGGCCGAGCGGATCGTCAAGGGCGAGCGCAAGTGGGGCGACATCAAGGAGCTCGTCGCCGGCATGCGCCGCAAGGCCGGCAAGCAGGTGCTCAAGGACTACGTGCTCTTCCCGGCGCTGACCGGCCCGCTGTTCCCGCTGACCTTCCTGGGCAACATGTCCGCGAACCTGATCCGCAACCTGTGGACCTTCTCCATCATCTTCTGCGGCCACTTCCCGTCGGGCGTGCAGACCTTCACCAAGGAGGAGACGGCCGACGAGACGCGCGGCGAGTGGTACGTCCGCCAGATGCTGGGCTCCGCGAACATCGACGGCGGCCGCCTGTTCCACATCCTCAGCGGCAACCTGAGCTTCCAGATCGAGCACCACCTGTTCCCCGACATGCCGGCGCGCCGCTACCCGGAGATCGCCGTCGAGGTCCGCGCGACGTGCGAGGAGTTCGGCCTGCCCTACAACACGGGTTCGCTGCGCGGCCAGCTCGGCTCGACGTGGAAGAAGATCGCCAAGCTCTCGCTGCCGAACCGCTGGACCAAGCAGGAGCCCGAGCTGGCAGTGACCATCGAGCGCGCCCGGCACGAGGAGGCCGCGCGCGGCGCCCTCGCCAAGGCGGGCTGGCAGCGCGCCGCCGAGCGTGAGATGGTGTCGGTCTAGGACCGCACGGTCTTTCGACCAGCATCAGGAGGGCGGGACGTGGGCAAACTGGAGCGGCGCAAGGACGTGGCGCAGGAGGCGATCGAGTCGACCTCCATCCGCGTCGGCCGGATCGCGACCATCATCACCACCGCCGTCGCCGATGTCGCGCGCGAGATCGGCGACGCGGTGAGCGATGCGCTGGAGATGCGCCAGGCCGCCCGGGCCGCCGCCGCGGACGAGGCGCGCACCGAGTCGCGGGCGCCGCGTCCCGTCGACGAGGCCTCGCCGGCCGACGAGACCGCGCCCACGGGCGATGCGGCGACAGCCGGCGCGCCGGACCCCGCCGACGAGCCCGAGCCCGCCGGCGAGCCCGGCGGCACCGAGCCCGACCCCGGCGAGGGGCCCCGCCCGGCCCGCTGACCTCATCATGACGACAACGGTGGCAGCGCCCGCCGTCCCGTGAGAAGGTTGCGATCCAACAATCTTCCTGGAGAGGTGTGGTCGTGAGCGCAGTGGAGCAGGGTAAGGCCGTGGTGAAGACGATCCGCCAGCTGATCGGCGGATTGACGCAGGCGCGGGGTGCGGCGGGCCGGGCAGCCGGCGAGAAATCCGCGATCACCTCCGACGTGGATGCCGTCAAGGCCGCCGGCAAAGAGGTCACCGAGGGCGTGACCGAGTTCAAGTCCGCAGAGTCGAAGCTCGACGCCGACGTCAAAGCCACGGCCGCGAACGTCTCCGCCGACATCGCCGCCGTCAAGGGCGCCGGGAAACCCGCGCCCGCCGCGAAGGCCGACGCAGCGAAGCCCGGCGCCACGAAGCCCGACGCCGTGAAGGCCGACGCGCCCGCGGCGAAGAAGGCCGAGAAGACCACCGGGCCCGCCGCGGCGGCGAAGACCGCCCCGAAGGCGCCCGAGCCCAAGCCCGAGGCGAAGGCGGTGCCCACGCCGAAGAAGGCACCGTCGACCCCGAAGACGGACCCCACCCACCCGGCCTGACCGGGTCGGCAGTCGCCGCCGCGCTCAGAGCAGCAGCGAGCAGGCGGCGTGGAAGCCGACGGTCAGCATCCCCGCGGCGGCCACCGCGGGGGTGACGGAGAACGCGGCCGAGGCGAGGGTGCCGCGGCGCGCGTCGCGCCGGACCCGCGCGGAATCCAGGCGCGCCAGGCGCACCGCGATCGCCTCGTTCGACATGTGCAGGCCCCCGGGCACCGACGGTGCCGGCGCCGCCCCGCCCATCAGGGCCAAGGCGGAGCGCACGGTGTGCGGGCTGTGCGAGCGCGCCGCGGCGTCGTCGGCCGCCAGCTCGACGAGGAGCCGCACCATCAGCGCCGCGCGCCGGGCGAGCGGCAGGAACGGGAAGGCGGCGGCGACCACGTCGACGCCCTGCAGCATCAGGTGGTGCCGGCCACGGAGGTGCGCGCGCTCGTGCGCGAGGACGGCGGCGCACCGTCGTTCCCCGAGGCCCCGCACGCCCGCGGTGGCGATCACCGCGCCGGGCCGGCCGCCCAGGCTGTAGGCGAGCGGCCGGGCCTCGTCGAGCCAGTGCACGCCCTCGGCGTCGCTGCACAGCAGGCGCACCACCGTCAGGTGGCGGTCGCGGGAGCGCCGCGCGGCGCGGGCCGCCGGGACGGCGACGGCGGCGAGGCGGGCGAGCGCGAGCAGGGGGACCGTGGCGACGGCCAGCCGGGCGGCCGTGCTCCACGAGTCGGCACTGACGCTGCCGCTGAGGCATTCGCTCACGAGGGCCCGCACGGGTCCGGTCTCGAGCAGGTGCGGCAGGACTGCCAGCGCCGCCGCGGCGGCCGTGAGCAGGACGGCGGTCGCGACGGTGCCGAGCCAGGCCGCCAGGGCGGCAGCGGGGGAGATCGTCGGGCGTTCGACGACGCGCAGCAATCGCGGTCCGGTGCAACCGATCACGACGGCGGCGGCGATCAGCGTCAGGACGACCGTCATACCAGCCCTCCCCGGCGCAGGATCTCGCGCAGCATCGTCGATTCCTCCGCGGAGGCCCCCTTGGCGAAGTGCAGCAGCACGCCCTCGGGGTCGCCGCTCTCGGCCAGCAGGTCCCGCATCATGCGCGCGGTGAGCTGTTCGCGGCTCTCGGCGGGCACGTACCGGAAGGCGCGGCCGGCCTTCTGCCGTGCGACGAATCCCTTGCCGTGCAGGTTGTCCAGGACGGTCATCACCGTCGTGTAGGCCAGCGGGCTCGCGAGCCGGTCCAGGACGTCGCGCACGGTGAGCGCCTCGTCGGCGTCCCACAGCACGGCCATGATCGTGGCCTCGCGTTCGCCGAGGCCGTACGCGCCCTTCACTGCGCGCCCCCGCTCGCGGCGGGCGTGCGGCAGCCTTCGTCGCCGCACCGGGCGGCCCGGACGCGGCGCACCGCGAAGACGCCCATCGCGAGCACCGAGGCGGCGGCCAGCACCGGCTGCACAGGGGCCCAGATCGACATCGCCCCAGCGGTTCCCAGGACCCCGACGGCGACGGCGTTGCACACGGGGCAGCCGACTGCGAGCGTGGCACCGACGACGCTGAGCACGCCGGCGACGGTGGTGCGCTCGCCGCTGCCGGCGCGCCGACGGCGCAGGGCCACGGCGCCGCCCGCGATCGCGGCGAGCACGGCCATGGCCACCACGACGGGTGCCTCCCACCAGCTGACCGGCAGCTGCCGGGTGAACAGCGGGGTGTCGATCACGTCCGTGGGTACTCCCACTGCGAGCGCGGTGACCAGGCCCGTCGCGAGCGCGACGAGCACCGGCTCAGCGCCCCTGCGCATCGACTGCGTCGACATCGTCCGCCTCCTTCGCATCCTGCGCCGCGCCGGTCTCCTCCGCGCCCGCTGCGTCCGTCCCCGCCCCCGGTCGCGCCAGCCGGTACAGGACGACGGCGAGCGCGACGACGGCGATCGCCAGCAAGAATATCGGGTTCGAGACGTGCGAGGTGACCTGCTGGGTCCACTCCTGCAGATCGAACTGGGTGTCGCTGGTGGTGATGCCGATCAGCGACGCCGTGCCCTCGGTCGCGACGAACAGCACGCCGATCGCGATGAACAGCACACCGGAGATCAGGTTCGTGGTGTGCGTGCGGAACGGGCCGATGCGGACCTCGGTGCCGCGGACCCAGCTCTTGCTCCGCAGGTCGAACCGCTCCCACACCAGGGCGAGGACGAACAGCGGGAGCACCATGCCGAGGGCGTAGAAGGCCATGAGCAGGCCGCCGTAAGCGGGCTGGGAACCGACCGCGGCGACGGTGAGCACGCTGCCCAGCACCGGCCCCGAGCAGAAGCCGGCCAGCGCGTAGACGGTGCCGAGCAGGAACACCGACAGCCCGGACGAGACCGTGATCCGCGACGCCAGACGGTCCGCGGCGCCGAACCGGAAACCGAGTCCGGCGATCATCGCGATGCCGAGGACGATCATCACCACGCCGCCCACGGTGGTCACCGTCGTCCGGTAGCGCGTGAGCAGCGAGCCGATCGCGCCCACGCCCGCGCCGAGCGGCACGAGGACCACGAGCATGCCGAGGTAGAAGACGGCGGTCCGCCGCACCAGCAGGCCGGACCGGTCGAAGGAGTACGCGAAGAACGAGGGCAGCAGCATCGCCGAGCAGGGGCTGACCAGGGCGAGCACGCCGCCGAGCAGGGCGCCGAGCAGTCCGACGTCGATCATCCGAGCTCCGCGTCGATGATCGAGGTGAAGACCGAGGCCGGCTGCGCCCCGACGACCGGCTTGTCGTTGATCATGAACAGCGGCGTGGAGGTCGCGCCGCTCGCCGCCGCCATCTGGAAGTCGGTCTGCACGGCGGGGAGGAGGCCGTCGCCCGTGAAGTCCGCGCGGAACTTCGCCAGGTCGGGCACGCCGGCCTCCTCGGCGTGGCCGACGAGCACGTCGGTGGTGAGATCGGGGTGGCCCCGCTCCGGGGCGGCCCCGAAGACGGCGTGCGTGAACTCCCAGAACCGGCCCTGCTCCGCGGCGGCGCGACCGGCCTTGGCGGCGTTGATCGACTGCTCGCCGAAGATCGGCAGGTCGCGCCACTCGATCCGCATCCTGCCCTGGCGCACGTAGCGATCGATGAGCTGCGGCTCGGTGTCGCGGCTGAACTTGGCGCAGAACGGGCAGCGGAAGTCCGAGAAGATCACCATCACCACCGGCGCATCGAGCGGGCCCATGGCCAGGGGATCGTTCTCCTGCAGCCGGGCGAACTGGTTGGTCGCCGTGCGCGCCGCCGAGGGCGCGGCGCTGTCCGCCGCCTGTGCCCGGCCACCGTCGCCCGACCTCCCGAAGGCCAGGTAGCCGGCGAGGACCGCGATCACCACCACCAGGATCGCCGCCAGTCCGATGTCCCTCCGGCGCTTCGCGCTCACCGCCATGATGCCCCTTCCCGTGAACTACTAAGTTGCATAGTAGCTTATCTACTAAGGCGGTTAGTAGATCGGCTGCCGCAGGACCGCACGCCCGCCGGCCCCGGAAACGGAGCGAGCCCCGATCCCTGGTGGGATCGGGGCTCGTCCGTGTGTGCGGTCAGTCCTCGTGCGGAGGGCGCTGCTGGTGGGGGCGCGCGCCCTCACCGGTCGGACCCTGGCCCGGCTGCGGGCGCGGGCCCTGCGGCCCACCCGGGCCCTGCGGGCGCGGCGGGTACGGCTGACGCGGACCCTGCGGACCACCCTGCGGGCCGCCCGGCCGCTGCTGACGCGGCATCGGGCCGCTGGGGCCGCCGGGGCCGATCGGGCCGCTGGGGCGCGGCGCGCCCGGACCCTGCGGGCGGCCGGGACCCTGCGGTCCGGGCGGCGGGCCCGGACGGCGCTGCTGCCCCGGGCCGGGCGCCTGGCCCTGCTGCGGGCCGCGTCCCGGCACCTGCTGCTGGTAGCTGCGCGGATCCTGCGGCGGGCGCTGGCCCGGTCCCGTCGGACGGGGCGGCAGCTCCAGCCGGCCGGAGAAGCCGGGCGGCGGGCCGGGGCGACGCGGGCCGGGGCCGACCGGGGTGGGCCGGGCCGGACGCACGTCGGGCAGGTTCGACGGCGGGTGCAGCCGGCCGTCCTCGGGCGTGGCGGCCTGCCGGGCGGGAACCGGGGCACCGGCGCCGACCAGCTGCGGCGCGGCCTTGCCCGGGCCGGCGGTGGCGGCCTTGACCGACGACAGCGGGCGGCCGTCGCGGGTCTCGGCCGGCAGCGAGGTCTCGCCGAGGCCGATGGCCTCCTGGATCTTGCGCATCCACACCGGGGCCCACCAGGAGTCGTCGCCGAGCAGCTTCATCACCGCGGGCACGAGCACCATGCGGACGACGGTCGCGTCGATGAGCAGCGCGAACATCAAGCCGAAGGAGACGTACTTCAACATGACCAGGTCGGACGTGGCGAAGGCCGCCGCGACACAGGCCAGCAGGATCGCGGCCGCGGTGATGATGCGGCCGGTGTTCGCCGTGCCGGCGCGGATCGCCTGGTTCGTGGTGGCGCCGCCCGCGCGTTCCTCGATCATGCGGGAGATCACGAACACCTCGTAGTCCGTACTGAGGCCGAAGACCACCGCGATCACCAGCACCAGCACGGGCGCCATCATCGGGCCACCGGTGAAGTTGAAGATGTCACCGCCGTGGCCGTCGACGAACATCCAGGTCAGGAAGCCCAGTGTCGAGCCCAGCGAGAGCAGCGACATCAGGACCGCCTTGATCGGCAGCGTGAGCGAGCCGAACGCCAGGAACATCATCAGCGTGGTGACCACGACGAGCAGCAGGAGCAGCAGCGGCAGCAGGCTCAGCATCGAGTCGATCGAGTCGTACTGCAGCACCGGCATGCCGCCGACGAGGAACCCGACGCCCTTGCTGGGATCCGCACCGTCCATCTTGATGGCGCGCAGGGCCTTGACGGCCTCACCGACCGCTTCCGTGTCGTTGGGGTCCTGCATGCTGCCGTTCGACGTGCGGACCGCGACCTGCTGGCCGCGCACCTCGAGCTTGTCCGAGGTGCCCTTGGCCGTGTCGACGGCCGCGGTCGCCGCGCCGAACTTCGGCGAGTTCGGGTCGGACGGGTCCGCGCGGGTGAAGCCGGGCAGCTTGTTCGCCTCGTCCAGCACCTGCTTGATCTGCTCGTCGCTGGCGTTGGTGAAGACGATCTTGACCGGCTGGCCGGTGTTGTCCGGGAACAGCTCCTGGAACTGGTCCTGCGCCTGGCGGGTGGTGTCCGTCGGCGGCAGGTAGGTCTGCGAGATGCCGCCGAACTGCAGGCCCACGATCGGGATGCAGATCGCGAGCAGCAGGGTGACGACGCCGACGATGGCGGTCTTCGGCCGCTTCATCACCGCATCGGTGACCTTGCCCCACATGCCGGCCTCGATGTTGGCCTTCGTCGTCGCGCGGCCCGTCTTCTCCGCGGCCCAGTGGATGACGCCGCCGATGAGCGGCAGCTTCCACTTGTCGAAGATCGTCAGGAACCAGTGGAAGCTCAGCGCGAAGACCCGCGGGCCGAGCGCGGCGAGCATCGCGGGCAGCAGGGTCAGCGACAGGATCGCCGAGATGAAGACGCCGAGGAGCGCGCCGGTGGCCATCGAGGTCAGCAGGCCCAGCGGCGAGATGTACAGACACGCCAGCGCGCCCACGATGAGCAGCGAGGACATGATGATCGTTCTGCCGGCCGTCATCACCGTGCGTCTGACGGCCGTGGGTGTGTCGTACCCCTCGTCCAATTCCTCTCGGAACCGGGACACCATGAACAGGCCGTAGTCGTGGGCGATGCCCAGGCCGATCAGCGAGATGATCGGCCCGACGAAGAGGTTGACGTCGGTGAAGTCGGCCATCACGGAGGCGACCGCCATCGCCGCGCCGATGGTGAGCACACCGATGATCATCGGCAGCACCGCGGCCACGATGCCGCCGTAGACGAAGAACAGCACGATCGCGACCAGCGGCAGCGCGATGATCTCGGCCTTCTTCTGGTCCTTCTGGACGCCCTCGGTGACCTCGGAGGTCACCGGGATCAGGCCGCCGACCTTGGCCTCGAAGACCGGCTTGTTCGCCTCCGACTGCAGGATCTCGTTGAGCGGCTTCTGGATCTCCACCCAATCCTTGCCGCGCTGGGTGTCGTCCGCGGACTTCATCGGCAGGGTGAAGAAGCCCCAGGTGCCGCCGTCGGCGTCGGTGCGGGTGAACTTCTCGTAGAGCTGCTCGTTCGCCTGGGGCGCGCCCGGCGCGAACATCGTGTAGCTGAGGGAGCTCTCCTGCGGTTCCTTCTCGTTGACCGGGCTGAGCTTCGGGTCGTCGCCGGTCGCGAACTTCGCGAGGACGTCCTCGCGGGTCTGGGCGACCGCCTTCATGACGTCCGGATCGGAGACCTTCTTGCCGTCCGCGGGCTTGATCAGCACCAGGATGTCGGGCTGCATCTCCCGGCCGTTGGCCTTATCGGTGACCTCGGCGGCGGCCACCGAGTCGCTGGCCTCGTCGTAGAGGCCGTTCAGGCTGGTCTTGGCGCCGAGTCCGAGGAAGCCCCAGACGCCGGTCAAGGCGATCGACACGAAGAGGACCGCGATGATCGTGTATCGGAACGCGTACGTGAAGCGTCCTATCGCTGCGAACAAGCGAAAATTCCTTTCCGGTGGCCGGTTCTAGGGCTAGGCCCGGCTCGAAAGTAGCGAGGACAGGGGACGGAACGGCTGCAGCCACGCACCCTCGTCGGGCAGCGAATCGAGGCTCACCCGTGGCAGCGGCTCGCGGAACACCCCGGCGATGTCCTCGAGATCGACGAACTCCAGAGTAGGGGAAGCCAACGCCCAGGCGGCGTGCTCACGGAACCCCAGTACGGATACCGGAACCCCGCTCTCGGCGATCTCTTCCAGCGGCTCGCGGAAGGCCTGGCCGTCCGCGGACGCGACGAGCAGCCCACCGAGGCCCGGCGAGTACCGCCGCACGTCGATGTGGTCGAGCATGTCGTCGTCGACGTCGCTGTCGTCGTCCACCTTGGGCTTGGCGAAGACCGCGTAGCCCACGTTGCGCAGGGCCTCGACCCAGGGCCGGACCACGTCGGCGGTGCCGGGCGCGATGTTGGTGAAGACGGTGGCCTCGGGCTCGAGCCGGGTGTCCGTGTCCGATTCCAGGGTGGCCGTGTACTCGAGCAGCCAGCGGCCCAGGGCATCGAACCGCGGCCGGTGGGCGGCCGTCGGGCGGCCGCCCAGGATGGAGCCGAGCCCCATGTCGAGGTTGGGCGCGTCCCAGACGAGCAGGACGCGTCTGGCGGCCTCGGGCTGCGGGTCGGCGGGTGCGTCGATCGGCGTCACCGCACCTCTCCTTCCTCCACGCGCTCCCATACGAACTCGTGGATCTCGCGGCCCACCTGCGCGGCCTTGTCCTGGAACTTGGTCACCGGGCGGTCGACGGAGATCGGCAGCCCTGCGTCGGCGAGCCGCGGCGGCAGCACCACGGGCCGCAGCAACGGCTCCGAGGGTGCGGTCTCCGCAATCGCCTCTGCATAGTCTGCATGATCGGTGGCCACGTGCAGAATCCCTCCGACGCGCAGACGGTCCGCGATCAGCGAGAACATGCGCGGCTGGAGCAGCCGGCGCTTGTGGTGGCGGGCCTTGGGCCCCGGATCCGGGAAGTAGACGCGCACGCCCGTCAGCGAGCCCGGCGCGATCATGTCCTCGAGCACGGCGACCCCGTCGCCCCGCACGACCCGCACGTTCGTCAGCTCCGCGCGCTGCACCGCGCCCACCAGCTGGGCGATCCCGGGCAGGTACACCTCGACGGCGACCACGTCGTTCTCCGGCTCGGCCTGCGCCATCGCCCAGGTCGACGTGCCGGTGCCCGATCCGATCTCCACGATGAGCGGGGCCTTCCGGCCGAACCACGCCTCCGCGTCCAGCGGGTGCGACGGTGTCGGGAACGCGCCGTCCGGCGCACCGTCGGGGAGCGGGGAGGCGGGCGGGATGTCCCGGCCGAGCGTCTCCCAGCCGGTGTCCATCGCCGTTTGCTGGGCGGGGGTGAGGGAGGCGCGGCGGGAGCGGAAACTGGTCACGCGGGGGTACAGCCGACGGTGCTCGGCGCGGGGATCCTGGGACTGGGGCACGCTCTCCATCGTCCCAGCTTCCCGGTTGTGACTTAGCATTGGCCGCATGATCGTGCGTAACTCTCGCCACACGGTGCTCCGCCTCGCCTCCACGGTGGTGGCCCTGCTCGCCGTCGTCGGCCTCCTGGCCGCCTGTTCGAAGAGCGGCGGGGAGAAGGTCGACGACGCGCCGCTGCCCGAGGCCAAACCCCTGATCGACTCCTCGGCGAAGGCCGCGCGGGACCTGCACGATGTGCAGCTCGACCTCTCCGTCGAGGGCACCGTCCCCAACCTGCCCGTCAAGAGCGTCTCCGCCTACCTGACCAACGACCCCAAGGTCTCGGGCCAGGGCGACGCGGATGTCATCTTCAACGGCACCGCGGTCCAGGCCAAGTTCGTGGTGGTCGACGCGCACCTGTGGGCGCAGTTCGGCGCCGGGCAGTCCTACCAGGACATGGGCCTGGCCGCCGACATCTACGACGCGTCCGCCATCCTCGACCCGAACAAGGGCATCGCGAACCTCCTCGCGTCGGTGCGCGACCCCAAGGTCGAGGGGCGCGAGCAGATCGGCGGCACCGAGGCGATCCGCGTCTCCGGGATCATCCCGGGCAGCGCGCTCGCCGGCATCGTGCCCAAGGCCGAGCTCGGCGACCGCCCCCTGACCTTCTGGGTGCAGGAGGACGCGCCGAACAACCTGGTGCGCGCGAACGTCGGCTTCGACACGGGCACGCTGACCGTCACCCTCTCCGACTGGGGCAAGAAGGTCACGCTGCTGGACCCGAAGACCGCCAAGTGACACTCACCGCGCCCGCGGAGGCACCGAGCCCCGTGCGGGGCCGTGGTGTCGCCATCGGCGCCGCGGGGCTCGCGGTACTCCTCGGCGCGCTCGACACCTACGTGGTGGTCTCGGTCCTCGAGGACATCATGCGCAGCGTCGACATCCCCATCAACCGGATCCAGCTCGCCACCCCGATCATCACCTGGTACCTGCTCGGCTACATCGCGGCCATGCCGCTGCTCGGGCGCCTGTCGGACCGGTTCGGCCGCCGCCTGGTGCTGCAGGCCAGCCTGGCGCTGTTCATCGTCGGCTCGGTGCTCACCGCACTCGCGCACACGGTGCCCGAGGTCCTCGTCGGCCGCGTCGTGCAGGGCGTCGCGAGCGGCGCCCTGCTGCCCGTGACGCTCGCGCTGGCCGCGGACCTCTGGTCCGCGCGCCGACGGGCCGCCGTGCTCGGCTGGGTGGGCGCGGCGCAGGAGCTGGGCAGCGTGCTCGGCCCCGTCGTGGGCGTGGGCGTGGTGACGCTGGTGCACAACCACTTCTCCTCGGTGCCCCGCGACGACGCCTGGCGCGTCGTGTTCTGGATCAACGTGCCGCTCGCCCTCATCGCGATGCTGCTGCTGCAGTTCACCGTCCCCAAGCGCGCGGTGACCAAGCAGAAGGTCGACGTGGTCGGCGGGCTCCTGCTGGCCGTCGCCCTCGGGCTGTCGGTGATCGGCCTCTACAACCCCGAGCCGGACGGCACCGACGTCCTGCCGCCGAACGGGGCGTGGCTGCTGCTCGGTGCCGCCGTCGCCTTCGTGCTGTTCGCGGTGTGGGAGCGCGTCGCCCGCACCAAGCTGATCGACACCGAGGGCATGCGCGTGCGGCCCTTCCTCGCCGCCTGCGCCGCCTCGGTGTGCGCGGGCGCGGCGCTCATGGTCACCCTGGTCGACGTCGAGATCTACGCGCGCGCCGTGCTCGAGCGCGACGGGGTCGCGGCCGTGCTCACCCTGGTGCGGTTCCTGCTGGCGCTGCCCGTGGGCGCGATCGTCGGCGGCTTCCTGGCCACCCGCATCGGCGACCGCGTGGTCTCCGTGGCCGGACTGCTCGTGGCCGCCGGGGGCTACGTCCTGATCTCGATGTGGCCGACCGACGTGCTCTCGGCCCACTACCTGGGCTTCCTGCCCGCGCTCGACACCTCGCTCGCGATCGCCGGCCTCGGCCTGGGGCTCGTGATCGGCCCGCTGTCCTCGGCGGCGCTGCGCACGGTGCGGCTCTCGCAGGCGGGCATCGCCTCCGCCCTGCTCGTGGTGGCCCGCATGAGCGGCATGCTGATCGGCGTCGCGGCGCTGACCACCTTCGGCTTCTACCGCCTCACCACCATCCTGGACACGATGCCGGCGATCGCCCCGCAGGGCGACATCACGAAGACCATCGTCGCGATGGCCCGGCGCACCCAGGAGGCGTACGCGCTCATGTTCGGCGAGGTCTTCCTGGTGACGGCGGGCATCTGCCTGGTCGGCGCGGTGTTCGCCCTCTTCGTCGCGGGCGGCCGCGACGAATCGGAGCAATCGCCCACCGATGCCGAGGAGACGCTCGTACCCTCCCGGTAGGAGATCGGCGCGGGGGCGTCGGTCACGGAGCGGGGGCTCTCATGAGGGATCTGTCCGTGCGCGACGGTGCGCCGCGGGTGCGGCTGCTCGGGCGCGGCGGGGTCGGCAGGACGACGCTCGCCGCATCGCTGCGCGCCCGCTCGGTCGTGATCGCCGACGACGGCGACGCCGCCGACGCGACGCTGTACTGCTTCGCCGGCGGCCTGCGCGGCACCGACCGGGCCGCGATCGAGACGCTCGCCGCCGCGGGCCCGACGGTCCTCGCGTGGACCAGGGCCGACGCCGCCGGCTCGTGGCGCGCCGCGGACGGCTACGCCGCGCGGCTGTCGGAGACGCTCGGGCGGCCGGTGACCGCGGTGATGGCGCTGCTCGATCACGTGGACCCGGGGGATCTGCCCGCGGTGCGCCGGATCGCGGAGTCCGGGCTCGCGCTGCCGGAATCGGCCCTCGACGCCGCCGCGGCGCTCGGCGCGGACGCCCCGCTGCTGCGCCGGTTCGGCGGCTACGGCCTGGCGTGCGCGCTCGGGGCGCTGCGGGAGACCCCGTCGATGCCCGACGACGTACTGCTGGCCAGCCTGCGCGAGCTCAGCGGCGTCGATGCGCTGCTGCCCCCGCTCGCGGCGGCGCTCGAGGGCTACGAGGGCCGCCGCGAGGAGGAGTTCGACGGCGCGCTGCGGATCGTCGCGGCCACGGACTGCGCGCGCCGCGACGAGGCCGAGCAACTCCTGCTGGACCGGCTGGGGCGGGCCTCGTGACCGCGCTGGTGGCCGGGCAGGACCCGGCGGGCGCCGCGGCCGTCGCGGCGCAGCTGGGCGCCGCGGCCGCGGTGGTCGGCCCCGACGGTGCCCTGACCCCGCTGGGCGCGCATTCCGGCGAGCCCGCCGTGCTGGTCTACGTGCTCGACGCGTGCGTGCCCGCGGACACCGTCGACGAGGTCGCCCTCGGCCGCCTCCGCACGCGCCTGCCGACGGTGCTCGCCGCGACCGGCGCGGACGTCTACCCGGACGCCGCGGCCGTCCTCGCGGAGTCCGCGCGCCGCCTCGACGCCGAGGTGGTGAGCGTGCAGCCCGACTCGGGCGGCGGCGTCGAGGACCTGCGCGCGGCGCTGGAGCACCCGGCGCCGCCGAGCCCGGCCCACCCCGCCCCGGCGCCGTCCCCGCCGCCCGGCCCCGCGCTGGAGCGCGCCGACCGCTCGGCCTACCTGCGCTCGACCGTCGCGCGGATGCGTGCCGCGCTGCTCGCCGCCTCGGCCGACGGCTTCCGGCGGCAGGAGGACGAGCCCGCCCCCGACGTGCGCGCCCGGCTCACCGAGGTGGTCGTGGGCCTCGAGCGCTCGCTGCACGAGCACCTGCGCGGCGCCTACCGCGGCACCTTCGCGGGCTGGCCCGACCCGCCGGAGCCGGCGGTGCCCGTGCTGCCCCGTCCCGCCCCGCCGGAGGCGCCCGCGCACCGTCGGCGGCCCGAGGACCTGGCCGTGCTCATCCTGGGCGCGTCCGCCGGGCTCGGCATCGGGCGCGCCGTGGCCGCGCCGCTGGAGGCGCTGGGCGCGCTGCGCTGGCTGGCGCTGCCGATCAGCCTCGCCGTCGGGCTGGCGGCCGCGGTGTGGCTGCTGCGGGTGCGCCGCCGCTCGACCGCGCGCGCGGACCGCAGGAACTGGGCGGACGCGGCCGCCGCGAGTTTCCGGCAGCGGGTGGAGTTCGAGCTGGCCGCGGCCCTCGTGGCCGCGGAGGCGGACGCCGCCCTGCGGCTCGCGCGCGGACCGGGAACCGATCGGGAGGCTGGTGCGTCCAATGAGTATGGACCCTGAATTCGGGCTGTTCGGGGCGCCCGACGCGGAGGTGTTCGGTGCCGAGCTGTTCGACGGTGCCGTCCCCTCCGCCGCGCCCGCGCCCGGCGGGTTGTGGGTGCACGCCGAGGCGGGGTGGTTCGACGTGCACGCCCTCGACACCGACGGCGACGGCCTCGCGGACACGGGCACGCTCAGCGATGCGCGCGGCACGGCCGTGTTCACCGATCTCGATGCGGACGGCGTGGCGGACGTCTACCACCGTGTGCGCAGCGACAACACCTTCGAGACGTGGCGTTTCGTCGACGGGCGGTGGCGACTGCTGGATAGGGGCGACATTGCTTGACCCCTTTCGATAGGGTTGCGATCGCAAACCTGAGTGAGGGGGGGACCATGGCGAATCGGTTCACGAGGAAGCGTGCCGGTGTCGCGCTGACCCGGGCGCAGGCGCACGTCGTCGCCGCGCGTCGTGCCGAGGGCCCCGGCCCGCGGTGGACGATCAGCGAGTTCGTCGTGCTCGACGGCGACGTCGACGACGCCCTCCTGCGCCGCGCGGGCGAGCACGTCCTGGCCGCCGCCGAGCCGCTGCTGGTGCGCCTCGACGAGCGAGCGCTGCGTCAGCGCCCCGATCCCCGCGCGAGTGTGACCGTGGAGCGGATCGACCTGCGGAGCGCGCGCGACCCCGAGGAGGCGGCGCGCACGCTCGCCGCGGACCGCCTGGCCGCGCCACCGCGCGATCCCCGCGTGCGACTGACGCTCGTCCGCACCGCCGACCGTCGCGTCCGGCTCCTGCTCGAGTGCGATCTCGCGGTCGCGGACGGGTACACCGCCGCCCGTGTGCGCACCGCGATCGCGCGTGCGTACACCGCGCTGGTCCAGGGCGAGCCGCTGCCGGCGGCGCCGATCCGTCCGCTGCGCGCCCTGCTGGAGGCCGAGGAGGCGTACCTCGCCTCGCCCGATCACGCCGTGGACGCCGCGTTCTGGAAGTCCGCCGCCCTGCCCGGGCCGATGACGCTGCCGGGCGGCGCACCGTCGGGCCGCGCGGACGGGCAGGTGCGCGCGCCCCTGATCACCCTCCCCGCGGAGCGGTTCCGCGGCCTCGACGCGGAGGCCCGCACCGTGGGGGTGCGCAACTCGACCGTCGCCGTGGTCGCCGCGGCGCTGGTCACCGCGCGCCGCACCGGCGCCGAACAGGTGCGGGTGGACCTGCCCGTCTCCGGGCGCATCGACGAGACCGGCCTGGACACCGACGGTGCCGCCGGGGTCGTGATCCCGGTGACCGTGGACCTGCGGCCCGGCGGCACCGTGCGGGAGTGCCTGCGCGGCACCGACTCCGCGATCCGCACCGCCTTCCTGCGCCAGCGCGGACGCCCGCTCGACGGCGAGCACGGCGCGAGCGGGGTGGTCGTCACCTACCTCGAGCCCGTACCCGAGGATTTCGCCGGGATCCCCGGCGGCACCGAGGTCGTGGGCGCCGGCCCCGTGCGGCACCTGGGCTTCGTCGCGCTCGCGGCCGACGGTGCGCTGACCCTCGACGTCCGCGGCCGCGCGGGCGTCTTCGACGCCGACGCGGTCGGCGCCCTCGCCGCCGACTGGGCGGGCGCCCTCGCCGACGTCGTCGCCGATCCCGACGCCCCGCTCGACCGCCTGCTCGGCGCGCCGAGCGCGGACCCCGCCGCGGACGACGGCGCGGACGTCGCGCCGGACGCCGACGCGCCCGCCCGGCGGGCCTCACGCGTGCTGCCCCCGCCGACGGAGGAGTCGCCGACGGCGCAATCGCCGGAGGCGCAGCAGGATCCGGCGCGGGCCGATGCCGCGGAGCCGGCCGCGGAGATCGACGACGTCGCGCTGGTCGCAGGCCTGCTCGGCACGATCCTGGGCGTCGAGGAGGTCGGCCCCGACGACTCGCTCTTCGACCTCGGCGGCACCTCCCTGGTCGCGGTCCGCGTGACCGATCGCCTCGCCGAGCTGCGCGGCGTGCAGGTGCCCGTCGTGGAGGTCTTCGACAACCCCACGCCCCGCGGCATCGCGGCGCTGCTGGCGGACGCCCCCGCCGTCGCAGCGTCGCCCGCCTCCGCCGCGCGGGACGGTCGCGGCACCGGGCCCGACGGTGCCGTGCTCCCCGCCCCGGACGGCGAGGAGGCCGATGCGGCGCAGGCACCCTCGATCCCCGCGCTCGGCGACGTCGCCGAGGCGCCGGCCTCCCACGCCCAGGCCGGACTCTTCCGCGACTTCCAGCTGGGCGGTCCGTCGCCGGTCTACAACATGCCGCTCGTGCTCGACTTCGACGAGGCCATCGACGCGGGCGCGATGGAGCGAGCCCTGCTTGACCTCGTCGAGCGGCACCGGGTGCTGCGCACCGTCCTGCGCTCGCGCGGCGACGACGTGGTGCAGGACCTCACCGTCCCGATCGACCCGGCCCGCCTGCTGGAGCGGGTCACCGTCACCGCCGCCGACCGCGACGAGGTCACCCGCACCTGCGCCCGGTACGCGTTCGACCTGGAGAACGAGCAGTCCGTCCGCGGCTGGCTGCTGGTGGAACGGCGCGCTCTGTCGCGGCCGCAGCGGCTGGTGCTGGTGATCCACCACACCGCCGGCGACGGCGGCTCGGTGGGCCCGCTGCTGCGCGATCTGGTGGCCGCGTACACCGCGCGCCGTGCGGGCGCGGAGCCCGAGCTGCCGGCCCTCGCCGTGCAGTACGCCGACTACGCGGCCTGGCAGCGCGCCCGCCTGCGGGAAGTCGACGGCCCGGTCGCGGTGCAGCGCGAGTACTGGCGCCGCACGCTCGAGGGCGCCCCGGTCGAGACGGCGCTGCCGATCGACCGGCCGTACCCCGAGGTGAACGACTCCGCCGGCGGCACCGTCGAATTCGCGTGGCCGGACGAGCTGACCGAGCCGCTGCGCCGGATCGCGCGCGAGCACGGCGCGAGCCTGTTCATGGTGCACTACGCCGCCCTCGCGACCCTGCTGTCCAAGCTCGGCGCCGGCGACGACGTCGTGATCGGCACCGCCGCCTCCGGCCGCCCGCCCGCGTGCGACGACGTGGTCGGCATGTTCGTCAACCTGCTGCCCCTGCGCACGACGGTCGACTGGTCCGCCGAGTTCGGCCGCTACCTGCGCAGCGCCCGCGCGACGGTGCTCGACGCGTACGCCCATCAGGACGTGCCCTTCGGCGAGATGGTGGCCGCCGCGCCGCGCGGCTCCGCGGCGCGGCACCCGATCTTCCAGGTGATCCTCGGCTGGAACGTCGATCCCGGCTGGGACGAGCTGCGCGACGAGCTCGGCGGCCGCGTGGTGCCCACCGAGGCGGGCACCTCCCGCGCCGATCTGCTCTTCAGCGTCACCGAGTCCGCGAGCGGGCTGCGCGGCGCGGTCGAGTACCGCACCGACGTCTTCGACCGCGCGGGCATCGAGACCCTCGTCGCCCGCTGGCGCGCCGTGCTGACCCAGGTCGCGGCCGACCCGCGGATCGCGGTCGGCGCCGTCGACGTGCTGCTGGGCGACGAGCCCGAGCGGCTCGCGCAGTGGGGCGCACCGTCCGGCCCGGGGCCCCGTGCCACGGTGCCCGCGCTCGTCGACGAGTGGGTGCGGCGCAGCCCCGACGCGCTCGCCGTCATCGACGACGACGAATCGCTGACCTACCGCGACCTGGACGCCGCCGCGAACCGGTGGGCGCGGTTCCTGCGCGAGAAGGGAACTCGGCCCGGCGACGTGGTCGCGGTGACGGTGCCCCGGTCCGCGCGGCTGATCGCCGTCGAACTGGGCGTGATGCGCGCCGGCGCGGCGTACCTGCCGATCGACGCGGCGTACCCGCCGGAGCGGATCGACTTCATCCTGCGCGACGCGGCACCCCGCCTGGTGGTGGACGCCGCGACCCGGCCCGACCTGCGCGGCTACGACGACGCCCCGCTCACCGACGCCGAGCGCGGCGCCCCGCTGCGGGCCGAGGACGCGGCGTACGTCATGTACACCTCCGGCACGACGGGCAAGCCGAAGGGCGTGGTGGTGCGGCACGCGGGCGCGAGGGACCTGGCCGCGGCGATCGTCGCCCGCACCGGCGTCGGCGCGGGTGCGCAGGTGCTCTCGAACTTCTCCGTCGGCTTCGACATCTCCTTCTGGGACCTGCTCAGCGCGCTGGCGACCGGTGCGACGATGCGGGTCTCCGCGCAGACCCGCGTCGGCGACGAGCTCGCCGACTTCGTCGAGGCGCACGGCATCACGCACGCGCTGATCACGCCCTCGGTGCTGGCCTCGATCACGCCGGGGCGGATGCGCTGCCTGCAGGCGCTGACGGTGGGCGCCGAGCCGGTGACCGCGCCGCTGGTCGAGCAGTGGGCCCCCGGCCGGACGATGATCAACGCCTACGGGCCCACGGAGCTCACCGTCGCCGCGACGCTCGGCGAGCTGGAGGCGGGGCGGGACGCGGTCTCCATCGGCCGCCCCTTCGGCGGCGTGCGGGCGTACGTGCTCGACCCCGGGCTGCGCCGCGTCCCGCCGGGCGTGGTGGGGGAGCTGTACGTCGGTGGGCCGGGCGTGGCCCGCGGCTACGCCGGCCGGCCGGGCCTGACCGCCTCGCGGTTCGTCGCCGACCCGCTCACCGGCGACGGCGCGCGGATCTACCGCACGGGCGACCTGGTGCGCTGGCTGCCCGACGGTGCGCTCGAGTACGTCGGCCGCGCCGACGACCAGATCACGTTGCGCGGCTTCCGGATCGAACCGGGTGAGGTGGAGGCCGCGCTCGCCGGCGCCGCGGGCGTGAGCGCCGCCGCCGTCGTGGTGCAGGGCGACGGGGCCGCCCGGCGCCTCGTCGGGTACGTGACCGGCGCCGCCGACGAGGCCGCCGTCCGCGCGGCCGTCGCGCGCAGCCTGCCGGCGCACATGGTGCCCGCCCGGGTGGTGGTGCTCGACGCGCTGCCGCTCACCGCCAACGGCAAGGTCGACAAGGCGGCGCTGCCGGCGCCCGACCTGGGCGACGAGGCCCGCTACCGCGCGCCCGGGACCTCCGCGGAGGAGGTGCTCGCGGGGGTCTTCGCCGAGGTCCTCGGGGTGCCGAAGGTCGGCGTCGACGACTCCTTCTTCGAGCTCGGCGGCGACTCGATCAGCTCGATCCAGCTGGTCGGCCGCGCTCGCGCGGCGGGCCTGAGCCTGTCCGCGCACGACGTCTTCGCGCACCGCACCGTCGCGGGCCTCGCGGCGGTGGCCGGTGAGGTCGACCCCGCGGACGCCGCCCCCGACGACGGGCTCGGCCCGATCGCGCCGGTGCCGGTGGCCCGTTGGTTCGCCGAGCGGGGCGGCAGCCCCGACGGCTTCCACCAGTCGGTGCTGGTGCGCACCCCGTCGACCGTCACGACCGCCACCCTGCACGCCCTGACCCAGGCCGTGCTCGACCGGCACGACGCGCTGCGCGCCGAGATCGGCACCGCGGACGACGGCACGGCCACGGTGACGGCCCGCCCCGCGGGCGCGATCGCCGCCGCGCAGGTGGTGGAGCGCTTCGACGCCACCGCCCTGCCGCTTGACGGGGTGGCGGGCGCCGTCACCGCCGAGCACCGCCGGATCACGGCCCTGCTGCGGCCCGGCGCACCGTCGCCGCTGCGGGTGGTGTGGTTCGACCTCGGCCCGGACCGGGAGGGCGCGCTCCTGGTCGCGGCCCACCACTTCGTGGTCGACGGCGTCTCCTGGCGCATCCTGCTCACCGACCTCGCGACCGGCTGGCTCGCCGCCTCCACCGGCCGCCCCGTCGTCCTGGCCCCGGTGGGCAGCTCCTATCGCCGCTGGTCGACGGTGCTCGCGGACCGCGCCCGGCAGGTGGGCGCCGAGGACGTCGCGCACTGGCGGACGGTGCTCGAGGGCGCGCCGTCGCTGCTCGACGGTGTGCTCGATCCCGCCCGCGACACCCACGGGAGCGCGGGCCGCGCCACCGTGACGCTGCCGACCGGGGTGGCCGGGCCGCTGCTCGGCGCCGTTCCCGAGGCCTTCCACGCGGGCGTGCAGGACGTGCTGCTCGCGGCGTTCGCCACCGCGGTCAGCGCGTGGGCGGCCGAGCGCGGCCGCGCCGCCGACTCCGTGCTGATCGAGGTGGAGGGCCACGGCCGCGACGAATCGCTGGCGCCGGGGCTCGACCTCGCGCGCACCGTCGGCTGGTTCACCGACGTCCATCCGGTGCGGCTGCGCCCGGGCACGGGCCACCCGTCCGCGGTGGTCAAGCGGATCAAGGAGCAGCTGCGCGCCGTTCCCGGCGGCGGCAGCGGCTACGGCCTCGCCCGCTACGCGAACCCGGAGACCGCGGCCGAGCTGGCGGGGCTGCCCGCCCCCGAGATCGGTTTCAACTACCTCGGCCGCACGGCGGGGGCCGGCGAGCAGGACTGGGCGCCCGACCGGCGGTTCGGGGAGCTGTCCCCGGCGCCCGACGCGCTCACGCTGATGCACCCGCTGGAGGTGAACGCCGTCGCGCGCGACGGCGCCGACGGGCCGGAACTGGTGGCGTCGTGGACCTGGGCGCCCGCGCTGCTCGACGAGGAGGCGGTGCGCCGCCTCGGCACGCTGTGGTTCGAGGCCCTGCGGGACGTCGTGCGGGCCGCGGGCAGCGGCGGCGGACACACCCCGTCGGACTTCCCGTTGGTCGCGCTGACCGCGGCGCAGGTCGAGGGGCTCGAGGCGCGCTACCCGGGCCTGCACGACGTGCTGCCGCTGACCGTGCTGCAGCAGGGGTTCCGCTATCACGCCGAGGCCGCCGCCGACGATCCCTACGTGGTGCAGACGGTGATCGACTTCGAGGGCGCGCTCGACGAGGACCGCTTCGCCGATGCCGTGGCCGCGCTGATGGTCCGCCGCGAGGCGCTGCGGGCGCGGTTCGTCGCCGACGGGCTCGACGCGCCGGTGCAGGTGATCGCGGCCCCCGGCCCCGTGCCCTTCCGCCGCGTCGACGTGCGCGGCGCCGACGACCCCGAGGCCGCCTTCGACGAGGCCGCCGCCGCCGAACGCCGCCGGGGCTTCCGCCTCGACCGCGAGCCGGGGGTGCGCTTCGTGCTGGTGCGGGTGGCCGAGCGCGACCACCGGCTGGTGGTGACGAACCACCACATCCTGTGGGACGGCTGGTCGGCGCCGGTCATCCTGCGCGACCTGCTGGCGGGCTACGCCGGTCTCGACCCGGGCGCGCCCGAAGCCACCCTGCGCGACTACTTCACCTGGCTGCGGGACCGCGATCACGACGCCGCGCGCTCCGCGTGGGCGGCCGAGTTCGACGGGCTGGACGCGCCGACGCTGCTCGCCCGCGCGCTGCCGCGCTCCGGGGCCGCGTCACCCGCGGGCGCCGCGGGTGACGACGGCGGACCGTCGGGCACGGGGCGCGACGAGGTGCGCGCGATCCTGCCCGAGAACCTCACCGCCGCCGTGACCCGGCTCGCGGGCACGCTCGGCACCACGGCGGGCGCGGTCCTGCAGGCCACCTGGGCGATCGCCCTCGGCGGCGCGACGGGCAGCGCGGACGTCGTCTTCGGCGGGGTGCAGTCGGGCCGCCCGGCGCAGCTCGACGGGGTCGAGGACCTGGTGGGCCTGCTCATCACGACCTCGCCGGTGCGGGTGCGGCTGGACCCGCGCAGCAGCGTCCGCGCGGTGGTGCAGGGCGTGCAGGAGCAGTACGTGCGCCTGCTCGACCACCAGCACCTCGGCCTCACCGAGATCGCCCGTGCCGCCGGACGGTCCGAGCTCTTCGACTCGCTGTTCGTGGTGGAGAACTACCCGTCGACGGCGGGCGCGAGCATCCCCGGCACCGACGTGCAGGTGGTCGACGTGCGAGGGGACGACGCCACCCACTACCCGCTGCACGTCGCCGCGGTCCCCGGCGAGAACCTGCACGTGCGCGCCGGTTTCCGCACCGACGCGCTCGATCGCGGCACCGTCGAGGACCTGATCGACCGCTGGCGGCGCGTACTGACGGCCGCGGTGACCCGGCCCGACGCGCGGCTCGCCGACGTCGACGGCACGGGCGAGACCGAGCGGCTGCTGGTGCGCCGCTGGGGCGGCGCGGTGGGCGGCGTCCCCGCCCGCACCCTCCCGGACCTGTTCGGGCGCCGCGCCGCGGCCCGCCCGCGCTCGCGCGCCGTCGCCGGCGACGGCACACCGCTCAGCTACGCCGAGCTCTACGCGCTCTCGAACCGGTGGGCGCGCCGCTTCCTCGCCGCGGGCGTGGGCCCGGGCGACGTGGTGGCGGTGACGGCCCCGCGGTCGATCGCCTTCGTCGCCGTCGTGCTCGGCGTCGCGAAGGCCGGCGGCGCCTTCCTGCCGATCGACGAGCGGACCCCGCGCGAGCGGACGCAGGCGATGCTCGCCGACGTGCGGCCCGTGCTCGAGGTGGACGCCGCGATGCTGGACGCCGGCCCCGGCGAGGTCGGCGACGAGCCGGTCACCGACGCGGACCGGCCCCGCCCGCTCACCGTGGACGACGCCGCCTACGTCATCTTCACCTCGGGCTCGACCGGCACCCCCAAGGGCGTCGCGGTCACCCACGCCGGGCTCGCCAACCTGGTGCGCACCTTCGACGAGCTCGACCTCGGCCCGGGCACCCGGATGCTGCACAACGCCTCCGTCGGCTTCGACGCCGCGGTGTGGGAGATGCTGTGCGCCCTCGGCACCGGCGGCACCCTGGTGGTCTCCGCGCGGGTGCGCGTCGGCGCCGAGCTCGCCGACTTCGTCGAGAAGCACCGCGTCACCAACGCGGTGCTCACCCCGTCGGTCCTGGCCTCGGTGCCGGCCGGGCGGATGCGGGGCCTGACCTCGCTGGTGGTCGCGGCCGAGGCCGTGCCCCGCGCGCTGATCGACCGGTGGGGCCCCGGCCGCCGCCTGGTCAACGCCTACGGGCCCACCGAGGCGACCATCGCGGTCTCCACCGCGCGGGTCCGGCCCGGCGAGAGCGGTCCGGTGCCCATCGGCCGGCCCCTGCGCGGCATGGCGGTCCGCGTGCTCGACGGTGCCCTGCGGCGCGTCGCCCCCGGCACCGTCGGCGAGCTGTACGTCGCCGGCCCGGCGCTCGCCCGCGGCTACGTCGGCCGGCCGGGCCTGACGGCCGCGCGGTTCGTCGCCGATCCCCACGGGGCGCCGGGGGCGCGCATGTACCGCACGGGCGACCTCGTGCGCTGGCTGCCCGACGGGCAGCTCGAGTACGTCGGCCGCGCCGACGACCAGGTCAAGATCCGCGGTGTGCGGGTCGAGCTCGGCGAGGTGGAGGCGGCCCTGGCCGCGGTGCCCGGCGTGCGCGCGGCCGTCGTCGCGGTGCACGAGGCCCCCGGCGGCACCCGGCTCGTCGGCTACGTCGCGGCCCCCGGTGCGGCGCCGGACGCGGTGACGGCGGCCGTCGCCCGGCGGCTGCCGGCCGCGATGGTCCCGTTCGTCGTCGTGCTCGACGCGCTGCCGCTGACGCCGAGCGGCAAGCTCGACCGCGCGGCCCTCCCAGAGCCGGTGTTCGCCGCCGCGGCCGGGTACCGCGCGCCGGAGACCGACGAGGAGCGCGCCATGGTCGCGCTGTTCGAGTCGGTCCTCGACGCCGAGAACGTGGGCCTGGACGACTCGTTCTTCGAGCTCGGCGGCGACTCGCTGTCGCTGATGCGGCTGGTGGACCGGGTGGACGTCGACTTCGGGGTGCGGGTGCCCGTCGTCGGGCTGTTCGAGAGCGCCACCCCGGCGTCGGTGCTGGCCTCGCTGTCCGAGGCGGGCAGGCCCCGACCGGTGGAGGTCCCCGTCGACGACGTGCGGTTCGCGCCGTCCGTGCCCGACGTCGTGCCGACCGGCCACGAGGTGCTCATCACCGGCGCCACCGGCCTGCTCGGCGGGCACCTGATCCGCGCGGTGCTCGAGGCCGACCCGGCGGCCCGGGTGTGGGGCCTGGTGCGCGCCCGCGACGAGGCGGCGGGCCTCGAGCGGATCCGGGCGGCGATGCGCGGCTACGGCTCCTGGTCCGACGGCTACGAGGGCCGGATCACCGCCCTGCCGGGTGACCTCGCGGAGCCGGCCCTGGGCGTCGCGCCCGCCGTCTGGGACCGCGTGATCGAGCAGGTCGACGCGATCATCCACTGCGGTGCACGGGTCAACCACGTCGAGCCCTACGCCCGGCTGCGCGCCGCCAACGTCGATTCCACGCGGTTCCTGCTGGAGCTGGCCTCGCGGCGGCCCGGGACGGTGTTCCAGTTCGTCTCCACCATCTCGGCGGCGGGCGCCTTCGAGGAGATCCCCGACGCCGGGTACACGCACTCGAAGTGGGTGGCCGAGCGGGTGGTGGAGCTCGCGGCGGCGAGCGGCGTCCCGTCGACGATCCTGCGGCCCGGCCTGCTGACCGGTGCGCTGGACTCCGGCGCGACCAACACCGACGACGCCTTCTGGAACCTGGTCCGCTCGATCGCGACGGTCGGTGCGGCACCGTCGGAGTTGATGGAGCAGACGATCGAGATGACGCCCGTCGACCGCGCCGCCGAGGCGATGGTCGAGGTCCTGCGCAGCGGTGACGAGCCCCTGCGCACGCTGGAGGTGGGCAGCGGCTCGCGGGTGAGCTGGGCGGAGATCGTCGGGGCGCTGCGGCGACGGGGCTTCCCCGTCGAGGCGGTGCCGGGGCACGTCTTCCTGGAGCGGCAGACGGAGGCCTTCCGCGACCGGCCGGAGGTGGCGGAGACACTCGCCCGCGCCATCCTGCTCATCCGGGCCGGGCTCGAGCGCGAGACCGCCGGCGGCGAGGGCGGCGGGTGGACCCCGACGAGCGCCGCCGACGGCCGCATCGGGCAGGACGGTGACCGCGCCCCCGTCGGCGAGGCGGGTCTCGACGTCTACGTCGCCTACTTGGAGCGGATCGGCTTCCTGCCCCGCGCGGGGAGGTCGGCCGAGGTGTGATGTGAGATGTTGCACGTCACCCTCGGTTCTGTGACCTTGCTCGATGTGTGACACTGGTTCAAAGGTTCTTACGGCGACTTTCGGAGATGACACATGACGTCAGCCACCATTCCCGGTCTCGAGGGGGATTCGATCCCCACGAAGCACGCGCAGCTCATCGAGTGGGTGCGTGAGGTCGCCGAGCTCACGCAGCCCGATCGCGTGGTGTGGGCGGACGGGTCCGACGCGGAGTGGGACCGGCTGACCTCGGAGATGGTCGCCGCCGGCACGTTCACCAAGCTCAACGACGCGAAGAAGCCGAACTCCTTCCTCGCCCTCTCGGACCCGGCGGACGTGGCGCGCGTCGAGTCGCGCACCTACATCTGTTCGGAGACCAAGGAGGGCGCGGGCCCCACGAACAACTGGGTCCGTCCCGCCGAGATGCGCGCGACGATGACCGACCTCTACCGCGGCTCGATGCAGGGCCGCACCATGTACGTGGTGCCGTTCTGCATGGGCCCGCTGGGCGCCGACGACCCGAAGCTGGGCGTCGAGCTGACCGACAGCCCGTACGTCGTGGTCTCGATGAAGATCATGACCCGCATGGGCACCGCGGTGCTGGACAAGCTGGGCGACGAGGGCTTCTTCGTCAAGGCCATCCACTCCGTGGGCAAGCCGCTCGCGCCGGGCGAGGCCGACGTGCCCTGGCCGTGCAACGAGACGAAGTACATCGTCCACTTCCCGCAGAACCGCGAGATCTGGTCCTACGGTTCGGGCTACGGCGGCAACGCGCTGCTGGGCAAGAAGTGCTACTCGCTGCGCATCGCCTCCGTGATGGCCCGCGACGAGGGCTGGCTCGCCGAGCACATGCTCATCCTCAAGCTGACCTCGCCCGAGGGCAAGGACTACCACGTGGCCGCCGCCTTCCCGTCGGCCTGCGGCAAGACCAACCTCGCGATGATCCAGCCCACGCTGCCGGGCTGGCGCGCCGAAACCCTGGGCGATGACATCAACTGGATGCGCATCGGCAAGGACGGCCGCCTCTACGCGGTGAACCCCGAGTTCGGCTTCTTCGGCGTCGCCCCGGGCACGTCGATGGACTCGAACCCGAACGCGATGAAGACCATCGAGGCCGGCAACAACATCTTCACCAACGTTGCGCTGACCGATGACGGCGGCGTCTGGTGGGAAGGCATGACCGACGAGGCGCGCACCTGACCGACTGGCTGGGCAACGACTGGGAGAGCTCCTCCGCCGAGAACGAGGACGGCGTCGTCACCGTCGCCGCCCACCCGAACTCGCGGTACACCACCCCGATGTCGCAGTGCCCGTCGATCGCCCCCGAGTGGGACGACCCGCAGGGCGTGCCGATCTCGGCGATCCTCTTCGGCGGCCGCCGCAAGACGACGGTCCCGCTGGTCACCCAGGCGCGCGACTGGGAGCACGGCGTCTACATCGGCTCGACGGTCTCGAGCCAGCAGACGGCCGCGGCCGAGGGCACGGTCGGCGACATCCGCCGCGACCCCTTCGCGATGCTGCCCTTCTGCGGCTACAACATGGGCGACTACTTCGCGCACTGGCTGAACATCGGCAAGCAGCACGACGAGTCCAAGCTGCCCGCCGTGTTCTACGTCAACTGGTTCCGCCGCGGCGAGGACGGCCGCTTCCTGTGGCCCGGATTCGGCGAGAACAGCCGCGTGCTCAAGTGGATCGTCGACCGCATCGAGGGCAACGCGGTCGGCAAGGAGACCCCGGTCGGCATCGTCGCCACGCCGGAGGAGCTCGACCTCACCGGTCTGGACACCCCGATCGAGGACGTCGCCGAGGCGCTCGCCGTCAACGTCGACGAGTGGCGCGAGGAGCTGCCGACCATCGAGGAGTGGTTCGAGTTCGTCGGCGACAAGCTGCCTACCGGCCTCAAGGACGAGCTGGACGCGCTCAAGCAGCGCCTGGGCTGATCACCCGACGCGACACGGCGGCCGCTCCCGGATTCCGGGGGCGGCCGCTGTCGTTCCGCAAAGCGCGGCCTACCGTGGGAACAGGGCGGGAAGGCGGTGAAAGATGGACCTGCACCTCGACGGGCGAGTGTTCGTCGTGTCCGGCGCGTCCTCCGGGATCGGCGCGGCAACCGCCGAGGCGCTCGTCGCCGAGGGCGCCCGGGTGTGCGGGTTCTCGCGGACCGGGCCCGAGGTCGATGACGGTCGCCGCCTGTTCCTGCGCGCCGACGCCGGTGACGGTCCCGCAGTCGCGGCGGTGGTACGCCGGTGCCACGAGCGATTCGGTCGCGTCGACGGCGTGGTGGCCAATGCCGGGCGGGGTGGAAGGGCCGGCGCGGATGCGCCCATCGACGTGTGGCGGCGGCAGTTCGACGCCAAGGTCGCGCACGCCGTGCATCTGGTCGAGGCCGCCCGCGACTACCTCCGGCGGTCCGAGCATCCCGCGATCGTGCTCGTCAACGCAGTGAGCGCGCACACTCCCGACCGCAGATGGCGCCCGTCAGCGCGGCGCGGGCGGCGCTGGCCTCCTACGCGGTCTCGCTGTCCGGCCTGCTCGCGCCGGACGGGATCCGCGTGGTCGCCGTGAACGTCGGGGTCGTCGACACCGCCCGGCAACGCGAGCAGTACCGGGCGGCGGGCGCGTCCGCCGACTACCCGAGCTGGCGGGCGGCCGAGGCGGCCCGCCGGGGGGTGCCCCTGCGGCGGATGGCCGCGGCCCGTGAGATCGCCGACACGGTCGTCTTCCTGCTATCGCCGCGCTCCGCCTACACGAGTGGCACGGCGATCGACGTCGCAGGCGGGCTGAGCGCTCGGATGTGACTCAGTCCGGCGGCGACCAGCGCTGGGCGCGCCGGAAGATCCGGTCGGTCGCCAGGTTCGGCGCCGCGCGCATGGCGAGATCGCGGCCGCTGACGAACGCGGGCGTCGGCCATTGCAGCGCCGCGCCCAGCAGGTACGCCTGCCGCGCCAGCGACTGGGTCCGCGGCCGGCGGGCCTTGTCGTAGGCGGCGAGTTTCGTCGGGATGTCGCGCGGATCGGGGTCGCGCGCCAGCGTGCGCAGCAGCGAGACCAGCACGGCCGCGTCCTCGAGCGCGAGGTTCGCGCCCTGGCCCAGGGTGGGCGGCATGGCGTGCGCGGCATCGCCCACCAGCGCCGCGCGGCCCCGGGCGTACGTGCGCAGCGGGTGCGCCAGGCGCTCGATCGGCTGATAGCCGATGCGCCGGGGATCGGTCGCGGCGAGGATCTCCGGGATCGGCGCGCGCCAGTCGCCGTAGCGCTCCACCAGCTCCTCGGGCTCGGGCGGGGTGTCGTCGGGGGAGGGGCGTACCGCGAACCAGTACACGCGCCCGTCCCGCAGGGGGCTGTACCCGAAGCGCTCGCCCCGGCCCAGGGTCTCGCCCGCGTCGGGCAGCTCGACGGGGGTGTCGGTGATCCCGCGCCAGGCGCCGTAGCCGCAGTACGCGGCGCCGGGATCGCCGGCGTGGCTGCCGCGCACGCGGCTGCGGATGCCGTCGGCGCCGATCAGCACGTGCCAGTCCTCGAGGATGCCGCTCGGGCCGAGGTCCAGCGTCTCGCGACTGAGGCCCTCGACGCGGATGCCGGGGCGGACGGTGTCGGGCGCGAGGCCCCGCAGCAGCGCCCGGTGCAGTTCGGTGCGGTCGACGATGCGCAGCTCGGCGACGGTGGCGGGGGAGATGGTCGCCAGTCGGGTGCCGTCCGGGCGCCACGTGCCGTACGGGACGGACGGCGGACCGTCGGCGACGACCTCGCGCACCCGCTCCTCGAGGCCGAGCGAGCGGAGGGCGGCGAAACCGTTGGCGAACAGCGACAGGCCCGAGCCGCGGGGGAGGAAGCGGGCGGCCTGTTCGAGGACGATCACCTCGGCGCCGGCGCGTTGCAGCCCGGAGGCCGCGGCCAGGCCTCCGATCCCGGCGCCGACGACGGCGACGCGCAGCGAGTTCGACCTCCACATGCCTCCGACGCTAGTGGCCCGAGGGCGTCCTGTCATCGACTGTGGGCCGCGTGACATGCGGTGTTGTCACAGGGGTGGGTTGAGTTTGGGATCGCACGCGAGCACCGGTTATCCTGAAACGTCCCTCAATCGTCGAACGAGGGCTAGAGCCCTCGAGGAGTGACCGTGGCCGTCGCCGACGACTGGGAATTGTGGTTCCCCAATGCTTACGAGATCGGCGCCGAATCGGTCCGATCCTTCGCCCGTGCGACCCGGAACTGGCACGTGCCCCACGCCACCAGCCGGCAGATCCCCGCCGACGTGGCGGTCCCCGCCACGATGCTCGGGGCCCCCATGCTGCAGGCCGCGTCGGCCGTCGTGGGCAAGGCGATCCCCGGGTGCAACCTGGCCGCGATCATGCACGCCGGTCAGTCCTTCACCTACCCGCACCCGCTGCACGTGGGCGACGTGCTCAGCCTCGGCGTGCGGCTCGTCTCGCACATCGTCAAGGCGGAGACCGACCTCATCGTCGTCGAGTGCATGGTCTACGCGAACGAGCGGCCCTGCCTGGGCGGGGAGATCTTCCTGGTGCACAGCCAGCGCGAGACGGGCATCGACTTCGAGGCCGCCGACCGCCTGGCCGACGAGGTCATGATGACCGGCACGGGACCGTCGAACAGCGACGCCTACGCCGCGAACGTGGCCTCCTCGATCTAGCGCTACACCGCCGCGCCGAGCACCCCGTCGAGCGCCCGCGCCATATCGGCCGCCTCGATCCGCATGAGCACGGACTCGTCGACATCGGCCAGGTCGAGGCCGGAGTCGGCGAGGCGCAGCTCGCGCTCCTCCTCGGCCGCCTCGATGACGTTGCGCACGAATCGGCCGTTGCCGAGCCGGTCCAGCCGGTCGACGATGCCGGCGCAGGAGACCTCCAGCACCTCCGCCGCCTCGCCCGTGAGCAGCGCGTCGCGGGAGCGGGCCATCGCGGCGCCGATCTCGGCGAGCTCGCCCGGGCTGTAGCCGGGGAACCGGATGCGGCGCGCGAACCGCGAGGCCAGGCCCTCGTTGGAGCCGAGGAAGCGGTCGATCTCGGCGTCGTAGCCGGCGACGATCACCACGAGCCGATCGCGGTCGTTCTCCATCCGCGCGAGCAGCGTGTCGATCGCCTCCTGCCCGAACGCGTCGCCGCCCGTGAGGCCCTCCTGCACCAGCGTGTAGGCCTCGTCGATGAACAGCACCCCGTCGAGCGCGGAATCGATCACCGCGCTGGTCTTCTGGGCGGTGGCGCCCAGGTACTGGCCCACCAGATCGCGCCGGGAGCACTCGACGACGGTGTCGGTCGCCAGCAGCCCCAGCCCCCGGTACATCCGCGCGACGATGCGCGCCACCGTGGTCTTGCCGGTGCCGGGCGGACCGGTGAACGCGAGGTGCAGCGAGCGGCTGCCGCTGCTCAGCCCGCGATCGGCGCGCACCTTGGCCAGCTGCATCGTGGTCCGCAGGCGCGTGACCTGCTCCTTGACCTCCCGCAGCCCCACCTGCCGCTCCAGCTCCTCGGCGGCCGCGGCGAGCAGGTCCTCGCCGGCGTCGGCCGTCTCCTCGGGGGAATCGGGCGCGTCCGGTGCGTCGAGCACCAGGCGGTGGCTCGGGTCGCGCAGCGCCGCCTCGGCCGGCGGGTACGACGGTGCCGCCCGCTCCAGCAGCTCCCGGGCGCGCTCCTCGTCGCCCTGCTCGCGCAGCACCAGCGCGTGGCAGTACCGGGCCGCGGCCGCCGCGCCGGGCACCGGGCCCTCGGCCGCGACGGTCAGCAGGCGCGTGGCCTCGGCGAAGCGGCCCAGCTGTGCCGCGGCGGATCCGGCGATGGTGGCGGCCGCGGTGGCGAGCACGGCGTCGTCCCAGCTCGCGTGCCCGTCGAGCGCGGTCAGGGCGTCCTGCCACCGTCGGGTGCGGGCGGCGGTGACGGCGCGCTGGTACCGCTCGACGGGGCACTGCGGCGCGGCGTCGAGGACGCGCTCGGCCTCCTCCGGCGCACCGTCGGCCAGCAGGCGGGCGGCGTAGGCGGCGTGCGCGGTGACGGGGTCGCGCAGCGGGTGATCGACGTACAGGCCGGTGGCGAACACGGAGCTCAGCGCGCCCGGCGCGAGTCCCACGCGGCGCGCGGCGGCGCCGATCGCGTCGGCGTGGCGGTGCAGCGCGGCGAGCACCTCGGCGGTGTTCTCCCCGGCGGCGGCGCGGCCCAGCCAGGCATCGGCCATGGCCGGATCGGCGGCGGTGGCGGCCTCGAAGGCGCGGCGGGCCAGCGCGGCGTCGCGCGGCATCGCCTCGAAGTCGCCGATCCCGATGCCGAGCGCGGCGACGCCGGCGCGGAAGGCCTGCAGGGCCTGCAACGCGGAAGTGGTCATTTCATCCCCCCGGACGACGAGGATCCCCCGATCCTCAGCGACCACCGTAGCGGCGCTCAGCGCGCGAGGAGGGCGATCTCGCGGATCTCGGCCAGATCGGGGCCGTACTCGGGCGACGACCAGAACCGCAGCCGCCACACGTCCTCGCCCTCGCCGGCGTGCCGGGCGGCGGCCTCCACCTCGTAGAAGCCGCGGGCCATGGGGAATTCGAGCACCGGGCCGGGGCCGTCGGGGCCGGGCGAGAACCATTCGACCGAGCCGGACGTGTCCACGCACAGCTGGGTGTGCAGCACTGTGTCCCACTCGCCGTCGTCGTCGGGGCGGGCGTCCCAGTGCTCGAGCTCCACCGGCATCGCGGTCTGCGCGCGCGACGGTGACGCGAAACCCGCCGTCGCACGGTTGGTCGCGGCGCCGTGCACCGTGACGGCGGCCAGCAGGTCGTCGGGGACGCGGTGCCCGAAACAGCTGCCGAAGAACTTGCCGTCGCGCAGGTCGAGCACGCCCGCCAGTTGCGTGAGGATCCGAGGTTCGAGGCGCATCGGTCCATTCTGACCGATCCCGCCCGAACCCACCCGGGGTGTCCGTTTCGGCGACGGGGATCGCCCCGATGCCGCAGGTGGCGAGATTCTGGCATTCTCGACTGCATGACACAGACTCCGGCCGCTCCGGCAATCCCCGCGACGGTCGCCGCGCGCGCCGTCGAGGTCACGAAGGTCTACGGCGCGCGCGAGAGCGTCGTGCACGCGCTCGCCGGCGTCACCGTCGACTTCCGGGCGGGGGAGTTCACCGCCATCATGGGCCCTTCGGGCTCCGGCAAATCCACGCTGATGCACTGCCTCGCCGGGCTCGACGCGGCGTCGGGCGGCTCGGTCCAGGTGGGCGGCACGGAGCTGACCTCGCTGAGCGACAAGGAGATCACCCAGCTGCGCCGCGACCGCATCGGCTTCGTCTTCCAGTCCTTCAACCTGGTGCCCACCCTCACGGCGATCGAGAACGTCACGCTGCCGCTCGACATCGCGGGGCGCAAGCCCGATCAGCAGTGGCTCGACACGGTCGTCGACCGGCTGGGGCTGCGACCGCGGCTGGGCCACCGTCCCACGGAGCTCTCCGGCGGCCAGCAGCAGCGCGTGGCGGTAGCCCGGGCGCTGCTCACCCGGCCGGAAGTCGTCTTCGGCGATGAGCCAACCGGCAACCTCGATTCGCGCACCGGCGCCGAAGTGCTCTCCATCCTGCGCGCCGCGGTGGACGACTACCACCAGACGGTCGTGATCGTCACGCACGATCCGCGCGCCGCCTCCTACGCCGACCGGGTGCTCTTCCTCGCCGACGGCCGCATCGTCGACGAGATGCGCCGCCCGACGGCGGAGCGGGTGCTGGAGAAGATGATCCACCTCGACGAGCTCGTCGCCGGCTGATGGCGAACCCGATGCGCCGGGTGGCGCTGCGGAACCTCTTGGCGCACAAGGGGCGCCTCGTCCTGACGGTGCTCTCCGTGCTGCTCGGCACCTCCTTCATCGCCGGCTCGATGGTCTTCACCGGCACGCTGTCGAAGGCCTTCGACGGGATCTCCGACAAGATCGCCGTGGGCGTGGACGCGCGGATCTCACCCGAGAACGCCCAGGGGCAGGGCGGATTCGGCCCGTCGGGGCCGGGCGTGCCGCTCTCCGTGGCCGATCAGGTGCGGTCGGTTCCCGGCGTGCGCGTGGTGGTCCCCGCGATCACGGGCACCATCGCCCTGCGCGACGGCGACGGCGAGGTCGTCTCGCCCACCGGCGCGCCCCAGGTGGGCGGCGCCTACCTGCCGCCCGGCGAGAACCTCGACCCCGAAGGCCTGCAGATCACCGCCGGACGGGCACCGTCGGGCCCGAACGAGATGGTGCTCAACGAATCACGCCGCCGAGCGGCTGAACCTGCCCGTGGGCGCGAAGACCACCGTCGTCGCGCCGCACTCGCCCGGCCCGATGGACGTCACGGTCGTCGGCGTCTACACGGTCTCCACCGATTCCGGCGGCTACCTGGGTGCGCTGTTCGCGAAGGACGAGGCCCAGAAGCTCTTCGGCGACGGTGCCACGGCCCCCTACCTCGAGGTGGGCGCCGCGTCGGGCACGTCGCCCGAGCAGCTGCGCACGGCCCTCGCCGAGCGGCTCCCGGACCTGAACGTGCAGACCGGCGACGAGGTCCGGCAGGAGTTCGAGGACACGATCAACCAGGGCCTGAGCTTCCTGAACTACTTCCTCGTCGCCTTCGGCCTGATCGGCCTGCTGGTGGGCGTCTTCATCATCTACAACACCTTCTCGATGCTCGTCGCGCAGCGGCTCTCCGAGCTCGCCCTGCTGCGCGCGATCGGCGCCGGCCGCAGCCAGGTGCGCAACTCGGTGGTGCTGGAGGCGCTCGTCGTGGGCGTGGTCGGCAGTGCGCTCGGCCTCGCCGTCGGCATCGGCCTCGCGGTGCTGCTGCGGGCCGGCGTCACGGCCGCGGGCGCGGGCTTCCCCGACGGCGGCCTCGCCGTCAGCCCGTCCGTGGTGATCACCGTGATGGTGGTGGGCACCGTGGTCACGGTCATCTCCGCGCTGATCCCCGCCGTGCGGGCCTCGCGCGTGCCGCCCGTCGCGGCCATGCGCGCGCAGGACGGCGGCTCGGCGCAGTCGGTCATGGTGCGCGGCGCCATCGGCGCGGGCCTGCTGCTGTGCTCGCTGGCGCTGCTGTTCGTGGCCACCACCGAGGTCGGGTCCACCGCGGCGATCGAGGTCGGCATCGCCGGCTTCGGTCTCATCCTCGCGATCGTCATCGGCGGTCCGGCGCTGGTGGCGCCGCTGCTCGGCGGCATCGGCAAGGTCATCGCGGCGCCCTTCGGCCCCGCCGGCCGGCTGGGCCGCACGAACGTGATGCGCAATCCGCAGCGCACCACCGCCACCGCCTTCGCACTGGTGATCGGCGTCGCGCTGGTCGGCGTCATCGGCACGCTCGGCGCGTCCATGCAGAAGTCGATCGACACCCAGGTCGACCAGGGCATCCGCTCGGACCTGCTGCTGCAGGCACCGTCGCTGGGGATGCCGCCGGCCGCGCTGACGGCGATCGAGGACGTGCCGGGCATCGGCGTCAAGACCATCCTCTACGGCGTCCCGGTGCGGGTGGGCGGCGATCGGCTCACGGCGCTCGGCGTCGACGGCGACGTCACCTCGGCGTTCAACCTCACCCGCACCTCCGGCGAGCTGACGCTGCGGCCCGGCGGGATGCTGGTCGACGACCGCACCGCGCGTGAACGCGGCTGGGAGGTGGGCTCGCCCGTCGAACCGGTGTCCGCGGTCGGCTCCGCGAAGACCCCGCTCACCGTCACCGGCATCTACTCGACGGACGGCGGCTCGCTGTCCGGGCCGGTGATCACGGCCGCCGACATGAACACGCTCTACCCGCCCGCGAGCGGCGCCACCGCCCCGCTGGTCACCCCGCAATCGGTGTTCATCAACGCCGCCGACGGGACCTCGGTCGCCGACCTCAAGGAGCGGCTGCGGGAGGCGGTCAAGCCGCTGCTGGTGGTCAACGTCGACGATCAGGACGATCTCAAGGATCAAGCGGGGCAAGCGATCACAGCCCTGATGGGCGTGCTCTACGGGCTGCTCGGCCTCGCGGTGGTGATCGCGATCCTCGGCATCGTCAACACGCTCGCACTCTCGGTGGTGGAGCGGCGGCGCGAGATCGGCATGCTCCGCGCCATCGGCCTGATCCGCTCGCAGGTGCGCCGCTCGATCTACCTCGAGTCCATGCTCATCGCGGTCTTCGGTGCGGCGCTGGGGCTGGTGCTCGGCGTGCTGCTGGGCGTCTCGCTCGTGCACGCCCTGCGCGACGAGGGCCTCGGTTCCGTGGTGGTGCCCTGGTCCACGGTGGTGGTGATGCTGGTGGCGTCCGCGTTCGTCGGCGTCGGCGCCGCGATCCTGCCGGCGATCCGCGCCGCCCGCACGCCCCCGCTGGCCGCCATCGCCGAGGGCTGAGCGGCTCCCGAGATTCGGGTTCTACGGGGCTCGGCCACCGGATCAGGCCGCGAAGGCCCGCAGAACCCGAATTTCGGCGGCGTGTCACAGATCGGTGGCGGCCGGTGTCCTCTGTGCGGAAGAGTTGTTCGACGCAGGAGGAGACAATCATGAAGGTCGTCGTGATCGGCGCGGGCTACGCGGGCACCATCGCCGCGAACCGGCTGGTGAAGAAGGCGGACGCGGAGGTGACCGTCGTGAATCCGCGGGCCGAGTTCGTCGAGCGGGTGCGGCTGCACGAGCACATCGCCGGCAGTGGCTCGGCCGTCACCCCGCTCACCGAGATGCTGGACCCGCGGATCCGGCTCGTCGTCGGGACGGTGGACACGATCGGTGACGGCACGCTGCTGCTCGCCGACGGCACCTCGCTCCCGTTCGACCGCGCGATCTACGCCGCGGGCGGGGCGCCGACGGCACCGTCGGGCACCTGCGTGGTGGGCGCGATCGAGACCGCGGAGTCGGCGCGGCAGGCGCTCGCCGGCCTGCCCGACGGGGCGGCCGTCACCGTCGTGGGCGGCGGCCTGACGGGCATCGAGACCGCGGCCGAGGTGGCGGAATCCCGTCCGGGCCTGCGAGTCCGGCTGCTCAGCGAGGGAGAGGTCGGGGCGTCGCTCGGAGTCGGCGCGCGGGCGCGGGTGCGGCGCGAACTCGATCGCCTGGGCGTCGTCGTCGAGCGCGGGCGCTACGTCGGGGACGACGGTGCCGACCTCGTCCTGTGGGCGGTCGCGACGCAGGTCAGCGACCTGGCGGCGCGCAGCGGCCTCGCGGTCGACGATGCCGGTCGCGTCGTCGTGGACGAGTTCCTGCGCAGCGTCTCCGATCCGCGGATCACCGCGGTCGGCGACGGTGCCGCCGTGCCCGGTGCGCGGCTGAGCTGCCAGACGGCGCTGCCGCAGGGCGCGCACGGCGCCGACAACCTCGTCCGCGAGCTGGCGGGTGCGCCGATGAAGGCCTACTCCATGGGCTACGTCGGGCAGAACGTCTCGATCGGCCGGCGCAGCGCCGTGATCCAGGCGACCCGCCGCGACGACATCCCCACCCGCATCCGGTTCGGCGGTCGCCCGGCGGCGCTGCTCAAGGAGCAGGTGTGCCGGGCGGCCAAGGGCGCCGCGCGGACCGCCCGCTACGCCTGGCTGCCGGCGCCGCGATGACCGCCGAGGAGCTCTTCGCCGAGCATCGCCCCCTGTTGTTCTCCGTGGCCTACGAGATCCTCGGCAGCGTGGCCGACACGGAGGACGTGCTGCAGGAGAGCTACCTGCGCTGGCGCGCGGTGGACCCGGGCACCGTCGAGCATCCGCGGGCGTACCTGGCGCGCATCGTGACCCGGCAGGCGCTCAACGCGTTGCGGGCGGCGTCGCGGCGACGGGAGGAGTACGTCGGGCCGTGGTTGCCGGAGCCGCTGGAGGCGCCGTCGGGCGACGGGCCGGCCGAGCACGTCCTCACCGGCGAGGCGGTGACCACCGCGATGCTGCTGGTGCTGGAGACGCTCACACCGACCGAGCGGGCGGTCTTCGTGCTGCGCGAGGTCTTCGGCTTCGGCTACCCGGAGATCGCCGAGGCCGTCGGCAAGAGCGAGGCGACGGTGCGCCAGACCGCGCACCGCGCCCGCGGGCACGTGCGCGCCCGGCGGCCGCGCGAGGTGGTCGATCCCGCCGTGGCGCAGGGCGTCGCCGAGAAGTTCCTCGCGGCCGCGTCGACCGGGGACGTGCAGTCGCTGATGGACCTCCTGGCGCCCGACGTGGTGTACGTCGGCGACGGCGGCGGCGTGAAGTCCGCCGCCCGCCGGCCCGTCCTCGGCGCCGACCGGGTCGCGCGGATGATGATCGGAACCCTCCGCAAGTCCGCGGACTTCGGCGAGATGACCCTGCGCTTCGCCGTCTACAACGGCATGCCCGCGGTGGTCGTCGCCTTCGACGGTGCCGTCGACCTGGTGCTGTGCGTGGAGGTCGACGGTGCCGCGGTGACGGGTGTGTACGTGGTGCGCAATCCCGCGAAACTCGCCGGAGTGCGGCCTCCGGCTGCACTTTCGTGAACTGTGGAAACTAACTGTGCAGTGGTACAGGTCACGTCGTTCACTTAACAGAATGCGGCCGGCGTGCACACCGCGGTGGTCAGGGCTTTCCGGTGAAACCGGTGAATCGGGTTAATCGGACTGACGCGCCGTTACCGAAATGTGGTCTGGCCTGGTCTTTTAGCGCGCCAGCGACGATGATCACGATTGGGTTTCGATTGTGTCTCGGATCACTAAAAGTACTACAGAGTAGGTTCAGGCGATGGTTACCTTCGCGGTGGCTGAAGGCAACCGAAGTTCGTTTGACTATTGGGGTGCTTCTCCAGCCCGTCCGCGCGCTCCACCCCTAGCTCGCGCGCGCCGTTACGACACACCTCCCAGGAGAAGACCGATGCGTGAAGCAGTCCTGCGCGACAGCGCCCTCATGCGCGAGAGCGCCCCGTTCAGCTGGAACCGGACGGGGGTGGTCACCAAGGCGATGGCCGCGACCGTCCTCGCGGGTTCGCTGACCCTCGCCACCGTGCCGGCCATGGACTTCTCCGTCCCCAAGCCCGCACAGATCCTCGCCGTCCCGGCCGCCGCCGCGCCGCTGCGCATGGAGGTCGCGACAGTCGGCCTGATCGATCTGCTGTCCGATGCGACGCTGGTCCGCGAACTGTCGGGGGCCGATCCTGCGCGCATCGCACGCATCATGAGCCAGATCGAGCCGGCCAAGGTCGCTGCGATCATGAGCAAGATGCAGCCCGATGCTGTCGCGAACATCCTCGAGGCGATGCCCTCCGACAAGGTCGTGGCGATCATGAACGCCATCGACGAGAAGAAGCTCACGGAGATCGTCAACGGCCTGCCGCAGAACAAGCTCAACACGATCGTCGCCGGCCTCTCGCAGGACAAGCTCAACGCCGTGGTCAAGGCCATCCCCGAGGCGAAGCTCATCGAGGTCGTGAAGAGCCTCGACGACGCCCAGCTCGGCAAGATCGTCGGCGCGCTGGACGCGCAGCGCCTCGCGGGCATCGTCTCCGGCCTGCCGCAGGATCAGCTCAAGGCCCTCGTCGGCAACATCCCCACCGAGGTCCTCGGCCCCGTGGTCGGCAGCCTGCCCTCCGACACGCTCGGCGGCCTGGTCGGTGCGATCCCCGTCGGGCTGCTCGGCGCGGTCGTCGCGGCGCTGCCGGCGTCGACCATCGCGGAGCTCGTGGGCAGCATCCCGCAGGACAAGCTCACCGAGGTCATCGGCACCGTCGACCCGTCCAAGATCGGCCCGGCCGTCGCGGGTCTGCCCGCCGACAAGCTCGCGGCTCTGGTCGGCTACATCCCCACCGACAAGCTCGCCGAGGTGGTCTCGACCTTCGACGAGCAGAAGCTCGGCGACCTCGTCGGCAAGATCCCCGTCGAGAAGCTCGCCCCCGTGGTCGGCGCGCTGCCGGCGGACAAGCTCACGGAGCTGGTCAAGGGCATCCCCACCGAGAAGCTCATCACCGTGGTCTCGAACCTCGACGACGCGACCCTCACCGAGCTGGTCAACGGCATCCCGGTCGAGAAGCTCGGCCCGATCGTCGCGAGCCTGCCCTCGGAGAAGCTGATCACGCTGGTCGGCGCCATCCCGACCGAGAAGCTCAAGGAGATCGTCGGCGGCCTGCCGGACGACAAGCTGCTCGGCATCATGGACGGCAAGCTGATCGGTCGGGTCGTCTCCCTGGTCGTGGCGAGCCTCGGCACGCCCGAGGGCATCGCCAAGCTGCCCGAGCTCCTCACCGGCGTCGTCAGCGGGGCGGTCAGCGGTGGGGCGCAGCTCATCCCGAACCTGATCGCGAACGTCCCGCTGGTCGGCCCGATCGTCGCCGGCCCGGTCTCGTTCGTCGCGAACACCATCGTCGTGCCGGCCGTGAACTTCGGGCTGAGCCTGCTGCAGCCGGTGTTCTCGCTGATCTCCACGGTGATCTCGCTGCCGCTCACGCTGGCCAACTCGGTCATCAGCGGCGGCGGACTGACCTCGATGTTCGGCGAGCTCACCAAGGGCTTCGGGAGCTTCGTCGGCACCGATGCCCTGGCGTCCCTGGACGAGACCGCCAAGGCGCTGAGCGGCGACATCGAGAAGACCGTCGCGCTCGCCGAGGCGGGCGCTGAGGAGACCTCGGCCGCCGATGAGGCCGCCGACGGCGCGGACGCCTCCGGGAAGATCGATCCCGAGACCTACGGCCGGCACGCCGCTCCGGTCGAGAAGACCGGTGCCCAGGCGCAGAGTGAGGCCGGTGCCGAGGGCACCGTGGTCGACGACGAGTCCGGCGCCGAGGACGGCGCGCCCACCGGCGAGACCGTGGTCACCGAGGAGGAGAACGTTCCGACCGAGGGCACCGTCGAGGAGCAGGCTCCGGCCGCCGGCGCGGAGACCTCCGCCGAGGAGCCCGCCGTGGACGCCCCCGCCGAGACGCCCGCCGCCGACGCCCCCGCTGATGAGGCTCCCGCCGACGAGGCACCCGCCGGCGACGACGCCCCCGCTGACGACGCCGGCTCGGAGGCCGACGCCGCCTGACCCGCTCCACCCCGCTCCGGCCCCCGTCGCACCCGCGGCGGGGGCCGGCGGCGTTCGGCTCGGGTCAGCGCTTGCGGAAGACGAGCACCAGGTTCGAGACGAGCACCTCGCGCAGGCCCGGCACCCGGACCATCCACCACGCCCACGACGGGTGGTAGCGCGGGAACGCCGCGACGAGCTCCGCATCCCCGACGGTGGCGGCCCATCCGAGCCCGTCCGCAGCGCCCACCTTGAACAGGGACGTCCCGTAGAGGTTCTTCGGCGGATGCCCGTGCTTGCGGGTGTACATCCGCGCGGCGCGCTCGCCGCCGAGGTAGTGCGTCAGGCCCATCTCGTGGCCGCCGAACGGGCCGTACCAGAGGGTGTAACTCAGGATCACCATCCCGCCGGGCCGGGTGACGCGCAGCATCTCCTCGCCCATCGTCTCCCAGTCGCGCACGTGCTCGGCGACGTTGGACGAGAGGCAGACGTCGACGGCACCGTCGGCGATGGGCAGCGCGAGGCCCGAGCCGCGCAGGCCCCGCGAGGAGGTGATGCCGGCGGCGTGCGCCTCGGACGGATCGGGCTCGACGGGGACGTACACCGCGCCGTGCTCGGCGAAGGCGTCCTCGAAGTAGCCGGGGCCGCCGCCCACGTCGAGGACGAGGGCACCGTCGAGATCCCCGTACAGGTCGCCGGTCAGCTCGACGGTGTCGCGCGCGAGCGCGCCGTAGAACCGGGCCGGCTCGGACTGCTCGAACCGGAAGTCGGAGAGCAGCCCCACGGAGCGCCGCAGGGTGGCGCGGCGGCGGAGCCGTTCCGTCGCGTTCTTCCAGCTAGCGGGGTACACGAGACCGGACGGTACCCTAGAACGCGTGCGTGAGGTCCTCCTGCTGTGTTGGCGTGACACCCGCCACCCCCAGGGCGGCGGCAGTGAGCTGTACCTCGAGCGCGTCGGCGAGGAACTGGCCGCCCGCGGCGTCCGCGTCACGTTGCGCACCGCGATGTACCCCGGAGCCGCGCGATCGGAGACGGTGCGCGGCGTGCACGTCTCCCGCGGCGGTGGCCGGTTCACGGTCTACCCGCTGGCGCTGCTGGCGATCGTGCTGGCGCGGTTCGGGCGCGGCCCGCTGCGCGGCATCCGCCCCGACGCGGTGATCGACACGCAGAACGGCATCCCCTTCTTCGCGCGACTCGTCGCGGGCGTCCCCGTGACGGTGCTCGTGCACCACTGCCATCGCGAGCAGTGGCCCGTCGCCGGCCGGCTCGTCGCGCGCATCGGCTGGTTCATCGAGTCGCGGCTCTCGCCGTGGGTGCACCGGGCGTCGCAGTACCTCACCGTCTCGCTGCCCTCCGCCGAGGAGCTCGCGCTGCTCGGCGTCGGACCGGAGCGGGTGGCCGTGGTGCGCAACGGGATCGACGCCGTGGAGCCCGGCGTCGCGGACGTGCGGTCGTCGTCGCCGCGCATCGTCGTGCTCTCGCGCCTCGTGCCGCACAAGCAGATCGAGGACGCCCTCGACGTGCTCGCCCGCCTCGGCCGCCGCGTCCCCGACCTGCACCTCGACGTCATCGGCAGCGGCTGGTGGGACACCGAGCTCTACGCCCACGCGGACAAGCTCGGCGTCCTCGACCGGGTCACCTTCCACGGCCACGTCACCGAGCAGCGCAAGCACCGCCTGCTCTCCCGCGCGTGGGTGCACGTCATGCCCTCGCGCAAGGAGGGCTGGGGCATCACGGTGATCGAGGCGGCGCAGCACGCGGTGCCCACCGTGGGGTACGTGTCGTCGCGCGGGCTCACCGATTCCGTGGTCGACGGTGCCACCGGCCTCCTGGTCCGCGATCTCGCGGGGCTGACGGAGGCGGTGCACACCCTGCTGCGCGACCCGCTGCTGCGCGAGGAGCTCGGCGCGAAGGCGCAGGAGCGGGCGCGGGGCTTCTCCTGGCCCGCCACCGCCGACGGTGTCTCCCGCGTGCTGTCCGCGTCCGTCGCCGGGGAGCGCGTCGGCGGGCTGGTCTGAGACCGCAGCCCGACGGTCCGCCGTCGTCGCCCGCCTGCCGGCGGGGAGAGCATGATCGCTCGTGGAAGTCATGCGTGCGGCGCATGACCATATCGAAGCAGGTCAGACCGGTGTTTTCGAGCAGAGGGCATGCGCCGCACGCATACCTCCGCTGACATCGGCCCACGATAACGCCGCGGCGCGCGGTCCGAACCCGCCTGTGATCGCACCGTCGACGCACCGATCCGCGGGCGGCACCGTCGACCTCCCCCCTGATTCATTCGGCCCCCACCGGAACACCGTGCGTTGCGGTGGGGACGGAACGGATCGAGGGGGAGTGATGGCGTTGCGGTGGGGAGCGAGCGGATCGAGGGGGAGGAGCGGCGCTATCGCGCCTACATCCGCTACCGTGAAGACGTGGTGAAGCAGACTGCGAATCCGACCTGGGTGGGGTGGCTCCTCATCCTCTCCGGAGCGCTCGTCATGGCCTCCGCGCTCGTTCGCGACTGGTCGACGTGGCCGGACTTCCGCAGTGTGCTTCATGCCGGGGTGGCGCTCGTGAGCGTCTGTCAGATCATCGTCGGCGTCGTCACGGTGCGCCGGGACCGGAGGAGGCGCGATGGCGCGGCGTGCTGATACTGCGACGCGGGTGGTCCCGGTCGGGGTGCTCAAGGCCCTCGCCGGGCTGCTCCTGCTGATCTGGTTGGCGCTCTTCGCGGTGACCGTGCTGATCGACTGGCCCGTCGACGGCCCGCGGAGTCAGGGTGTCGCCCACGGCCTGATGTTCGCGGTGAGCCTCGTCGTCGCGATCACCGCGACACAGTTGTGGCGGATCGCCGTCGCGATGGAGCCGGAGACGAGCGCGCGGGACGCCCGAGGGCTCGTCGGAGGCTTCGTCCTGGCCGTTCCGGCGATGACGCTGATGTGGATGGACTACGACGACTGGGCGCCCTGGCGCATTGCAGCGGTCGTGGCGCTGTTCGTGGTGATGCTCGTGCTGGCGGTACTCGACTTCCGAGACCGGCGCAAGCACAAGGGGGAGATCGTGGCGCCGGTCGCGACGATGACGGTGCCCACGCCGCGCGGAGACCGGGAGGTCCGCATCGCGCAGCCGCAGGGTCTGCACGATCGGTGGATGACCCGCTGGTCGGTCGGCACCCCGCAGGGCACCGTCCAGCGCGTGTCCTACGGGCCGGACCCGATGCGTGCGCTCGCCGCTGCACTCGCCGACGCGGAGGCCGCGACCGCCGTAATCTGAAGCGGTGGCAGACACCGAGAAGCGGCGCCCCGCGATCCTGACCGTCGACGACGATCCGAGCGTCTCCCGCGCCGTCGCCCGTGACCTGCGGCGCAAGTACGGCGGCGAGTACCGGATCGTGCGCGCGGAGAGCGGCGAGCAGGCGCTCGAGGCACTCAAGGAGCTCAAGCTCCGCGGCGACCTGGTGGCCGTGATCCTCGCCGACTACCGCATGCCGCAGATGACGGGGCTGGAGTTCCTCGAGGCCGCGATGGACGTCTACCCGGGCGCGCGCCGGCTGCTGCTCACCGCGTACGCGGACACCGAGGCCGCGATCGAGGCGATCAACGTCGTCGACCTCGACTACTACCTGCTCAAGCCGTGGGATCCGCCGGAGGAGAAGCTCTACCCCGTCCTCGACGCCCAGCTCGAGGCCTGGCTGTGCAGCGACCACCGGCCCGTCCCCGAGACGAAGGTGGTCGGGCACCGCTGGTCGGCCCGCTCGTCGGAGGTGCGGGAGTTCCTGGCCCGCAACCAGATCCCGTACCGCTGGTACACCGCCGAATCCCCCGAGGGGCAGCGGCTCCTCGCCGCCGCCGGGGTCGACGGGCAGCAGCTCCCGCTCGTCGCCGCGGCGGACGGGACCGCGCTCTGCGCACCGTCGGACAGCGAACTGGCCGAACACGTGGGCCTGAACACCACCCCGTCGGAGGAGTTCTACGACCTGGTGGTCGTCGGCGCCGGACCCGCCGGCCTGGGCGCCGCCGTCTACGGCGCCTCGGAGGGGCTGCGGACGGTGCTGGTGGAGCGGTCCGCCACGGGCGGGCAGGCCGGGCAGAGCTCGCGGATCGAGAACTACCTGGGCTTCCCCGACGGGGTCTCCGGTGGGCAGCTCACCGATCGGGCGCGGCGGCAGGCGACCAAGTTCGGCGCCGAGATGATCACCGCCGCCGACGTCGTCGCGCTGGAGGTGAGCGGCGCGGGCCGGCGCGTGCGGTTCTCCGACGGCACCGTCGTGGGGGCGCACACCGTGATCCTGGCGACGGGCGTCGCCTATCGGCAGCTCGACGCGCCGGGCATCGAAAGGCTCACGGGCGCAGGCGTCTTCTACGGCTCGGCGATGACCGAGGCGCCGGCGTGCCGCGGGCAGGACGTCTACATCGTGGGCGGCGCGAACTCGGCCGGGCAGGCCGCGGCCTTCCTGTCCAAGGGCGCCCGCTCGGTCACCCTGCTGGTGCGCGGGGATTCGCTCGAGGCGTCGATGTCGTACTACCTGATCCAGCAACTGAACGCGATCGAGAACGTGCACGTGCGGCCGCACACCCGGGTGATCGAGGCGCACGGCGACGATCACCTGACGCGGCTCACGCTCCGCGACACCCGCTCGGGCGAGACCGAGGAGGTCCCGGCGGACTTCCTGTTCGTCTTCATCGGCGCGGAGCCTCGCACGGACTGGCTCGACGGCGTCGTCGCGCGGGACGGGCGGGGCTTCCTGCTGACCGGCCCGGACCTCACGCCCGACGGTGCCGCCCCGCGGACCTGGGAGCTGGATCGTCCTCCGTTCCACCTGGAGTCGAGTGTGCCGGGCGTCTTCGTCGCCGGCGATGTGCGCTCCGAATCGGCGAAGCGCGTCGCCTCCGCGGTGGGCGAGGGCGCGATGGCCGTGATGTTCGTGCACCGCCACCTGGAGGGGATCGACTCATGAGTACTCACGATCCGTGCTTCGTCGACGAGTTGCGCACCCTGTTCCTGTTCGAGAAGCTCGACGACGATCAGCTCGAATGGCTCTGCGAGCGCGGGCATGTGGAGACCTTCCCCGCCGGTCCCGTGTACTCGACGGGCGAATCCGCCGACTGGCTCTACGTGCTTCTCGACGGGACCATCGCGCTGTCGCAGAAGGTGGGTGACGCCGAGATCGAGACCACCCGCTCCGATCAGCGCGGCGCCTACGCCGGCGCGTGGTCGGCCTTCCTGGGCAAGGGCGGCCCGGCGCAGAAGCAGTACAACTCGTCGATGCGCGCGGTGACGTCGGCGCAGTTCTTCATGCTGCCCGCCGAGGACTTCAACGAGGCCATGCACCAATGGTTCCCGATGGCGGTGCACCTGCTGGAGGGCGTGTTCTACGGCGGGCAGCGCACCCGGCAGATCGTCGAACAGCGGGAGCGACTGCTGGCGCTGGGCTCGCTCTCCGCCGGGCTCACCCACGAGCTGAACAACCCCGCGGGCGCCGCCACCCGCGCCGTCGCGGATCTGCGCACCCGCGTCGGCGGCATGCGGCACAAGCTGGCCGGCATCGCCAGCGGCAAGCTGGACCGCACCCGGCTGGTGGATCTGGTGAAGTTCCAGGAGGAGGCGGTGGAGGCCGTGGCGCAGGCGCCCGACCTCGGCCCGCTCGAGGCCTCCGACCGCGAGGACGAGCTGATGGACTGGCTCGACGACCACGACATCACCGACGGGCACGTCCTGGCGCCGGTGTTCGTGGCCGCCGGCCTGCAGACCGACTTCCTCGACCGCGTCGCGGGCTCGCTCGACGACGGCCCCGTGCTGTCGGGTGCGCTGCGCTGGCTGTACTACACCGTCGAGACCGAGTTGCTGATGAACGAGATCACCGACTCGACCAACCGGGTCTCCACCCTGGTCCAGGCTGCCAAGCAGTACTCGCAGATGGATCGCGCGCCGTTCCAGGTGCTCGACGTGCGCGAGCTGCTCGACAGCACCGTCGTGATGCTCAGCCGCAAGCTGGGCGAGGTCACCGTGGTGCGGGACTACGACCCCGACCTGCCGGAGATCAAGGGCTTCGGCGCCGAGCTGAATCAGGTGTGGACCAACCTGATCGACAACGCCGTGCAGGCGATGGACGGCCGGGGCACGCTGACCCTGCGCGCCCACCGTAAGGACGATGCGGTGATCGTCGAGGTCGCCGACACCGGCTCCGGCATCCCCGCCGACGTCCTGCCGCGCATCTTCGAGCCGTTCTTCACCACGAAGGGCGTCGGCGAGGGAACCGGTCTGGGCCTGGACATCTCGTGGCGCATCGTGGTCAACAAGCACCAGGGCGACCTGGCGGTGCGCTCCGAGCCGGGGAACACCGTGTTCACCGTGGAACTGCCCGTCGACGGGCCGCAGCGCGAGGAGATCGCGATCCCGGACGAGCCGGGCGCCGAGGGAGAGGAACCCCACGCATGACCGCACCGAACGACCCCATCGACCCCGCCGTGCCGCCCAGCGGCCCCGGCTGCGTGGAGTGCGACGCCGACGGCGGCTGGTGGGTGCACCTGCGCCGCTGCGCCCGGTGCGGCCACGTCGGCTGCTGCGACTCCTCGCCCGGGCAGCACGCGAGCGCCCACGCCCGCGAGAGCGGCCACCCGATCGTGCAGACCTACGAGCCCGGCGAATCGTGGTTCTGGGACTACGTCTCGGAGGACTACTACGACGGCCCGCGGCTCGCGGACCCGCAGAACCACCCGGTCGAGCAGCCGGTGCCGGGGCCCTCGGGGCGCGTGCCCGCCGACTGGCGGAACCACGTGCACTGAGCCCGAGTCCTCGCCGGCGCGATCAATGCGAGGATGGCAATAGCCGTATCCGGACCTGGAGGAGAACCATGCCGCAGACCGTCAGAGGAATCGTCGCCCGCGCGAAGGGTGAGCCCGTCGAGGTGCTCCCGATCGTGATCCCCGATCCCGGGCCGGGTGAGGCGGTGGTGCAGGTGCAGGCCTGCGGCGTCTGCCACACCGACCTGCACTACCGCGAGGGCGGCATCAACGACGAATTCCCGTTCCTGCTCGGCCACGAGGCCGCCGGTGTCGTCGAGTCCGTCGGTGAGGGCGTCGACTCGGTTGCCGTCGGCGACTTCGTCGTCCTGAACTGGCGTGCAGTCTGCGGCCAGTGCCGCGCTTGTGCCAAGGGCGAGCCGAAGTACTGCTTCAACACGTTCAATGCCACCCAGAAGATGACCCTCGAGGACGGCACCGAGCTGTCGGCTGCCCTGGGCATCGGCTCCTTCGCCGAGAAGACCCTGGTCCACGCCGGCCAGTGCACCAAGGTCGACCCCGAGGCCGACCCCGCCGTGGTGGGCCTGCTCGGCTGCGGCGTCATGGCCGGGCTGGGCGCGGCCGTGAACACCGGCGGCGTCTCCCGCGGTGACACCGTGGCCGTGATCGGCTGCGGCGGTGTCGGAGACGCGGCGATCGCGGGTGCGCGACTGGTCGGTGCGCGCACCATCATCGCCGTCGATCGTGACCCGAAGAAGCTGGAGTGGGCGCGCGACCTGGGCGCCACGCACACCGTCAACGCCGCGGAAGTCGACGCCGTGGAAGCCATCCAGGAACTGACCGGCGGCTTCGGCGCCGATGTGGTGATCGATGCTGTAGGCCGTCCGGAAACCTACAAGCAGGCCTTCTACGCCCGCGATCTTGCAGGCCGCGTGGTGCTGGTGGGCGTCCCGACCCCGGACATGACCCTCGACATGCCGCTCATCGACTTCTTCTCGCGCGGTGGCGCTCTCAAGTCCTCGTGGTACGGCGACTGCCTGCCCGAGCGGGACTTCCCGCAGCTCGTCGACCTCTACCGGCAGGGCCGCCTGCCGTTGGAGAAGTTCGTCACCGAGCGGATCGGCCTCGACGAGGTGGAGCAGGCCTTCGAGACCATGCACCGGGGCGAGGTGCTGCGCTCGGTGGTGGTCCTGTGAGCCTGCGCGTCGAGAACGTCGTCACCAGTGGGCAGTTCAGCCTCGACGGCGGCACCTGGGACGTCGACAACAACGTCTGGGTGGTCGGCGACGACTCCGAGGTCGTGGTCATCGATGCGGCGCACTCCGCCGCCCCGATCATCGCGGCGGTCGGCGGGCGCACGGTCCGCGGAATCGTCTGCACCCATGGGCACAACGATCACGTGACGGTCGCGCCGGAGCTCTCCGAGCGGCTCGACGCGCCGATCCTGTTGCACCCCGGCGACGACGTGCTGTGGGACATGACGCACCCCGGCGTGGGACACGAGGATCTCGCCGACGACAGCCGGATCGCCATCGGCGGCACCGAGATCCGCGTGATCCACGCACCCGGCCATTCGCCCGGCTCGGTGTGCCTGTACCTGCCGGAGGCGGGGCAGTTGTTCAGCGGCGACACGCTGTTCGCGGGCGGGCCGGGTGCCACCGGCCGCTCGTACAGCGATTTCTCGGTGATCATCGAGTCCATCCGCGACCGGCTGTTCGCGCTGCCGCCCGAGACCGTGGTGAACACCGGGCACGGCGACGGGACCACCCTCGGGACGGAATCGCCGCACCTGGAGGAGTGGATCCGCCGAGGTCACTGACCCGCGACGTACAACGCAACCGGGTTGTATCTTCATTTGCATGACCAGAGTGCTGATGGGCCCGCCGGCGAGCAGGTGGTGGATCGCCTACCTGCTCGTCTTCGGCGCCTGTCTCGTCGAAGCGCTCGCGGTACGGCGCTGGGGCATCGCCGCGCTCGTGCTCGCGGTGCTGGCGGCCGGCCTGGTGACCACGGCCGGTTCGCTGCTCGCGCAGCTCGTCGTCCACGGGGCGGCCTGCGCTCTCGCGGCGGCCTCCGCGCTGATCGCGGCCCTGGAGGGCCGGACCTTCTGGGCCGTCTTCGGTGTCCTCGCGACGCTCGCCCTGGCTGCGGTGATCCCGCTCGCGCGCCGCGAGGGCTCGGGCGGCCGCATCCGCACGGAGGAACTCGTCGGGCTGACGGTGCCGCAGGCCGAGCGCCTGCTCGGCCACTCCCGTGACCGCGGGCCCGGCGGTCTCGGCGCGCCGATCCTGGTGGCCGTGCCCTTCGTGCCGCTGCCCGACGGTGCCGACCGTCGCGTCCACCTCGTGGTCACGTCTGCGGCCGTCGATCCGGCCGGACCGTGGATCGCCTTCGGCGTCGCCCCGATGGACCGGGTGCCGGCTCTCGATCGCGACACCCGCGGTGTGTTGCAGGAGGAGCTGCGCTCCCGGATCGGAGGCTTCGCCGCCGCCCTCAGGCCGGAGCGCCCCGGCGTCGCCCCGCACCGACCAGCTGATTCGAGAAGTAACGTTTCAGCATGATCAGAGTGGCGATCGGGCCGAAGGTGAATTCGGCCATGGTGCTCGTGTCCGGCCTCTTTCTGCTCAACGCAGCGTTCGCGGCCGGCAGGGGTGAGAGGAGTCTCGTCGCCCTGGCCGCCGCCGCAGCCGTGATCACGCTCGTGGACATCACGTCGTCCTTGAAACAGCGGGTGGTGGTCTACCTCTGCGCGAGCGGGCTGGTCGTCCTGGCCCTGGTTTTCGCACTCGCCTCCGGAGGCCGACTGGAGATCGTCGGCTGCGGGGTGATGGTCGTGATCGTCGCGGCCATGTTCCCCCGGGTCCGCCGGCGAGCGGGTGGGGGTGCGGTCCGCACGGAAGAGCTCGTCGGTTGGACGGTGTCCGACGCCGAGCGCGTGCTCGGCTACCCGAAGGGACTTCAGCCGGCGGGCATGGATGTTCCCACGCTGGTGCCCATCCCCGCGGACGCGGCGAACCCGGATGCTGAGAACCCTTCCATCCGTGATGAACTCGTCGTCACGGCGGTGACCCTCGATCCTTCGGTCCCGTCCATCACGTTCGGGGTCGCGCCGCCGCACAGGGTGCGGGGACGCAACAGGACTCGCGCGGAGATGCAGGCCGAGCTCGTCGCCCGGGTGGGCGGATTCCCCGGTGACCTGCGCCCCGAGGCGCGGATCTTCGGGGCGACTACACCGAGATGAGGGCGGGGCTGCGGTCGGCGACCTCGATGATGCGCTCGCGCAGCAGCTGGAAGACGATGTCGACCGAGCTGGTGGCCTGCCCGGTGTCGGGGTGCATCGCGTTGAAGTCCAGGCCCGACTCGTCGCGGTTGATCCACATGAACACCTCGCGCGAGGGCGTCGCGTTGGCGAAGACCGAGAAGTCGTGCTGCTTGGCCAGTTCCGCGCCCGGCACCCGCGTCACGTCGATGTAGGAGAGCATCGGCGCGGCGAAGCCGTGCTGCACGGGGAACTCCGGATCGTCGGCGAGCAGGTCGATGATCGGGAAGACCGGCGTGCGGTCGAGCTGCTTCGCCGTCGCGACGGCCCGGTGCGCGTTGCGCGCCACCTCGTCGAAGCTGCCGGCGGCCGCGAACTGCACGGGAACCAGCGTCACGTACCAGCCGACGGCCATGGCATCGCCCGTCCCGGAGCGGTCCGCGCGGGGGATGAGCATGGTGAACAGCTCTTCGCCGGTGAGGTGGTGGTGCACCTGCCCCAGCACGGCGAGCAGCGCGCTGCTCATGTTGGCGCCGGCGCGCTTGGCGGCCCCACCGAACCGGGCCGTGCGGCCGGCGTCGATGAACGAGGCGTGCACCGCGATGCGGCCCGGTGCGGCCTCCCCGTCGGCGAGGCCGAGCGGCAAGGGGAAGCGCGGCATGCCGCCCGCGCGACCCAGCGTCTCGCGCCACTGCACGACGTCGGGGTGCGTCGGCGTGAGCGTGTCCGCGAGGGTGCGCTGCTCCCGGGTGAACTCGCTGTGCGGGCGGACGGGCATCGGCGTGAACTCGACGCCGCTGCGCGCGGCGGTGTAGCGCGAGAGGATCTCGAAGAAGCTCACGGCCTGGGAGACGCCGTCGGTGTAGAGATGATCCGAGCACACGACCACCTGGAAGTGCGGAGACGCCGCGCCGCGGCGGGCGTTCTCGGTGCCCGTGACGGCGAAGGCGAAAGCGGCCCACTCGTGCAACTCCGGCACCGACGCCATCAGGTGATCCTTGACGGTGACGCCCGGGTGCGTCGCCGAGGTTGCCTCGACGGCGAGCGTGATCTGCTCGGGAGAAAGCGTTCGCCCGCGCGGATTCGGGTCCGTCGTCACAGGGAATGCCGTGTGGAAAACGCCGTGCGCTCGCACGAAGGCGTGGAAGACCGATTCGACGATTGTTGCATCGAATACATCGTGGATCGTGAATGTGGTGAAGACCAGGCGCCGGGTGCACGCCTCGCCGTCGATACCGCTGCGCAGATGGTCGGCTTGCACGAACGAAGTGCACACGCCGAGGTCAGGGGCGGTCCGCATCGCCGCCTTGGTGGTCGCGTCCGGAGCCCAGACGGTCCACTCTCCCGCCGGGCACTGCCACTGTTCCGAGAAACCCGAGATCATGGAGAACATGATCCCGAAGTGTGTAGTGCGGCAAAAGATGTAGCGGTGGTGAGAAATCCAACAATGGCGAGGTCTTCCTATTTTCCCTCGCATAACGCATTATGTGCAGTGCTAATGACATAACCGGATAACGCGGGTGTGTTTGCTATTACTTCTGCAAATTACGGTCGTGTTTCACGGACGCCGTACAGAAAGCGGGCGCTCAGCGCCGGGGCGATTCGCCGACGCCGTCGGCGCCGTCGCCGGGGTCGGACGCACTCCGCCGGCGGGCGGCCGCCACCGTCGCACCGCCGAGCAGGAGGGCGGCCCACAGCAGGTGCGCCGCCCAGGCGCCCGCCCGCTCGACGCGCGATGCCGAGGCGGTCGCGATCTCGCCGGGTACCCGATAGAGACGCAGTTCAGGCGTGTCGACGGCGAGGCTCAGGCCGGGGAGCGGCACCGTCGGGAAGACGGTTCCGCCGCGGTCGGAGACGGCCTCGACGAGCACCCACCCGACGCTCAGCTCCGCCAGCCGCGCCGCGAGGTCGTCGCCGCCGGCGGCGAGTGCGGCCTCCGCATCGGACGCGACGCCCGGCACGCGGTCGATCGATCGCGATCCGACGCGGAGTTCACCCGTCTGCAGCACCGGCGCCCGGAGCATCCGCGGTGCCGGGTCCAGGACGGGCGCGTCCGGCCCGTACGCGTACGTCCGGAACATGCCCGGCGGCAGCACCGCCACCGCTCCGCGGTCCGCCGGCACCGCCTCGGCGACGGTGCGCCAGGCGTCCGGATAGGTCACCGGGGCGAGCGCGTCGCCCACGCCCCACGCCATCCCCGGGAGGACGGCGACCGGCAGCGCGACGGCGACGATCGCCCCCGCCGGCCGCGCCGCGGCGGGGACGGCCGCGACGAGGGCCGCCGCGCACGTCGCGAACAGCGGCACCGCCAGCGCGACCCACTTCTGCCCGTCGCGCAGCAGGCCGCTGCCCGGGATCGCCTGCACCACGACCTCGAGCAGCGCCGTTCCCGGCCCCGTCGCCGCCAGCGCGGGCAGCACCACGGCGCACGCGCCGAGCAGCGCGAACCGGCCGAGCGGCGGCCGCAGCACTCGCCCGCGCAGCACCAGCAGCCCGCCCCCGAGCAGGACCAGCGCGAACACGGTCCAGATCCAGGGGGCACCGTCGGGCACGGCCTGCCGGTTCCAGATGCCCCCGAGCCCCAGCAGCGAGCCCAGCGTGCCCAGCCCGGGCTCCGCGCGGGCGGCGAAGACGCCCACGCTCGCGGGGTCCGCGCGCACGCCGCTGCCCGACACCAGCGACGGGTACAGCCACGGCGCCGCCGCGCACACGAACAGCCCCACCTGCCACGCCCAGCGGCGCGGCGCGGCGACCAGGCCCGCGATCAGGGCGAAGACGGCCCCCGTCGGGGTCAGGCCGCCCGCCGCCAGGCACAGCGCGAACCCGCCGAGCTGCCGCCGGCCCCGCAGCCGGAGCCCGACGACGACCGCCCAGCCGATCGCCGCGTACCCGGCCAGCAGGCTCCAGTGCCCCTGCAGCAGCCGCTCCGCGACGAACGGGTTCCACAGCCCCACCGTCGCCGCGGCGAGGCCGGCTCCGAGGCCCGCCGGGCGGCCCACGGCGTCGAGCACCGCGAGCGCGCACCGCCCGAAGCCCCAGCCCGCCGCGACCAACGCGACGAAGAGCAGTCCCGTGACCAGGAGGCCACCGTCGACGATCTGCGAGCCGAGCGCCAGCACCCAGTCCTGCGGGGTGGCGCGCGCGGCGTTGTCGCCGAGCCCCAGCGCCGTGTCGGTGAGGTGGGAGCGGGGCGTGGAGACGGCGTCGCGCAGCAGCAGGTAGCGGCCGCCGACGGCCAGCGGTCCGAGGATCACGAAGGCGAGCACGGCGGACCAGGCGGCGAGGGCCGGGTCGCGCGATCTCATCACCGTCACCCTACTGACACAATGGCGGGGTGAGTGGTTTGGCGTGGGTCACCCTCGGCTCGATGCTCGCCAACCTGTGCTCCTACCTGGTGCACCTGCCGGCGAGCCGTTGGCTGGGGCCCGCGGGCTACGGCGAGTTCGCCTCCCTGCTGCAGTTGACCCTGGTCCTCGCGGTGCCCGCGCTGGCACTGCAGACCGTCGTCGCGCGACAGGTCGTGCGCGGCGCCGGGGCCGCACAGATGCGCGCGCTCGGCTACCGGATCGCGCTCGGCGCGGGCGTGCTCGCCGCCGTCGCCGTGCCGCTCGCCGCCGCCGGCCTGCACACCCGCCCGCTGACCGCCGTCGCCGCGCTGGCCGCGGCACCCGCGCTGGTGCTGCTCGCCGTCGAGCAGGGGCTGCTGCAGGGGGAACGACGGTTCGGCCGGCTCGCGGTGCTGCTCGGCCTCGCCGGCCTCGGCAAGCTCGCCTTCACCGTTCCCGGGCTGCTGCTGGGCCCCGGGCCGGCGCTCCTCGGGACGACGGTGGGCGCCCTGGTCGCGGCCGGCATCGGCCGGGCGCTCGCCGGGAGCCCCGACGGTGCCGCCGCCGGCCCGGACGCGGGCGTGCGCGCGGTGCTCGGCGCCAGCTCCGTGCAGCTCGTGCTCGCCGTGTTCGCCTCGCTCGACCTGCTGCTCTCGCGCCCCGTGCTCGGCCCCGCCGCCGCCGGCGCCTACGCGCTCGGGGCGGTCGCGGCCAAGGTGGCCTTCTGGCTGCCGCAGGCCGTCGGCGTCGTCTTCTACCCGCAGCTGGCGACCCCGGAACGGGCCCGCGGCGCGCTGCGCACCGTCGTACTGCTGCTGACCGGCCTCGGGCTCGCCTGCGTCGCCGGGGCCGCGGTCTGCGCGCCCCTGGCGACCCTGCTGGCCGGTGAGGACTACCGGCCCGTGCAGGGGCTGCTGTGGCTGTTCGCGGCGCAGGGCGCCCTGCTGGCGCTGCTGCAGGGACTGCTGCTCTACGCCATCGCCGTCGAGCGCACGGGGATGGCGCTGTACGCCTGGGTGATCGTCGCCGCCGAGGCCGCGATCCTGCTGACGGTGCCGCACACCCCTGCCGAAATGATCACCGCCGCGGCGCTGTGTGCGCTCGCGGCGGTGATGGTGATCGGTGCGGTCGTGACCGTCAGCGCTCGTCGCGCTTGCGGAAGTCGATCGCCTCGGTCTGCGAATCGTCCGGCCGCGGCTGAGCGTTGAACGCCTCCGTCGCGGGCTCGTCGCCGGCGTTCGGGGCCGTGACCGGATCCTCGTCGAGCGGGGCCGTGGGCGCCGCGTCGTCGGAGCGTCCGCCGGTGGCCGCCGCGCGACCGGTGCCCGGGCCGCCCGCCGTCGCCGCGTTGCGGCCCAGCAGCAGCGCGAAGACGCCGAGACCCAGGGCGATCAGGCCCAGCACGCCGCCCGCGACGGGGGCCACGTACTTGGCGACCGCGATCTTGTTCTGCGCCGACTTGGCGGCCTCCGCCTGGGAGCGGACCGTCGCATCGACCCAGCGCTGCTTGGCGTCGAAGACGTCGAGCTTGAAGTCGCGGACCGGCTTCGGGGTGTTCGGCGCGACCTGGCCGGGCAGGCGGAACTGCTGCGTGTAGTGCAGCGACTGATCGACGATGATGCCCGAGGTCGGGTCGACCCACAGGTCCACCGCGGTCTTGGCCCAGCGGTTGAGCGTGATGTCGTCCTTGGGATCGACGCCGCCGATGCCCCACCAGCCGGCGGGCATGGTGAGCACGGTGCCCAGCGTCGGGTCGTTGCCCTCACGGACGGTGGACAGGTCCACCCAGTCCTGCTGGCCCTGGAAGTGCAGCGTCTTGGTGCCGCTGACCTCCTTCTCCTCGACGAACTTCAGGCCCACGTTCTTCCGGGTGATGAGGTCGAAGAAGGAGTACTCGCCGTCCTGCTCGGTGCCCGCGGGGAAGCGGTACTGCAGGCCCTTGCGGTCGTCGATCTTCACGGCCGGGGTGCTCTCACCGGGGGAGTAGGTGGCCTCGGAGGTCTTGCCGGTCGGCTCGGCCGTCTCGCGGTCGAGGGTGACGCGGTCGAGCCAGGCCTGCACCAGGCCGTCGTCGCAGGGGCGCTCGTTCTTCGCGGCGCCCGTGAGCTCGGGGTGCCGCGGCTCGCCCTTGGTCTTGATCGACGGGACGACCATCGACATGCCGGACTGCACCGTCATCGACGACTTGTCCGACGGGTCGGTGACCAGGGTGCGGGTCTGCGTCTGCACGGAGACGTCGTTGACCACGGCCTTGCCCTTGTTGATCGAGCACAGGTCCAGCGACCGCGCGGGGAACTCCGCGTCGGCCTGGGAGTCCGCGGGCTTCTCGGACCTCGCCACCGTGGTGGTGTCGATGTCGAGCGGAATCGTCGTCAGCTTGCCCGCGACGTACGCCGGTCCGGCGATCGCGGCCGTGATCAGCAGCGCGCCCAAGAAGATCAGGATCGGACCGATAACGCGTGCCAGCCGGCTACGGCCTACCGCCATCGAAGTGTCTCCTCACATCTCTTGTGGAGCGCGTGCGTCGTTCGCACACGCCGCAGGGGCACGCGCTCACGCGCTCCCTTCCAAGTACCCGAGCCTACAGGTGGTGGCGGTGTGGCACGGCCCTCGCGCGCGGGCGGGCGCCGATTCGCGGGTAGATTCGGTGGGCGATGAGCACCGTCGGGACCAGCCAGTTCACATCTGCAAAGCCTGCGGGTGCGGCCGGTTTCGTGCCCGCACTCGAGGGGATGCGCGCCTGCGCGGCCATCGCAGTGCTGCTGACCCACACCGCCTTTCAGACCGGTCAGGTGGGGTATTCGGTGCCGGGACGGGTCTGGGGCCGCCTCGACATGGCCGTCGCGCTGTTCTTCGGATTGTCCGGTTTCCTGCTGTGGCGGGCGCACGCGCGGTCCGCGTGGTCGTCCGCCGCGACCCCCGCGACCGGGAAGTACTACCGCTCGCGGCTCGTGCGGATCATGCCGGCGTACCTCGTGGTGGCGCTGGTCGCGCTCGCCCTGCTGCCGCGCTCGGACCCGCCGTCGGGCTCCACCTGGCTCGCGAACCTGTCGCTGACCCAGGTCTTCGTGCCCTATTCCCTCACCGACGGGCTCACCCAGATGTGGTCGCTGTCCGTCGAGATGCTGTTCTACCTGCTGCTCCCCCTGGCCGCGGTCGCGTTGGCGCGGCTGCGCGGCCCCGCGGCGCGGTGGCGGGTGCCGGCGCTGCTCGCGGTGGCGGCGGTGTCCCTGACCTGGGCCTGGGTGGGTGCGGCGGTGCCGCTGCCGGCGGGCGTGAACTTCCACAACTGGCTGCCGTCGTACGTGCCGTGGTTCGTGGCGGGCATCGTCCTCGCCGAGATCGTGAGCGCACCCCCGTCGCGGTACGGCGCGGTGCGGCGGCTCGCCCGGCGGCGCGTGTGCTGGCCCGCGGCGCTCGTCGTGTTCGCGGTGATCTGCACACCGCTCGGCGGGCCGGTGACGCTGGACACCCCCGCGCCCTGGCAGTTCGCCCTGCGGATGGGGCTGGGCGGCGTTCTCGGCTTCCTCCTGCTGGCACCGCTCGTCCTCGCGCCCGCGGGCGAGCCCGCCCGCTGGCTGGGCTCGGGCCCGATGCTGGCGCTGGGCCGCTGGTCCTACGGCATCTTCATCTGGCACCTCGTGGTGCTGACGGCGATCTTCCCGCTGTTCGCGATCGTGCCGTTCCACGGCGCCTTCGGGAAGGTGACGGTGTTGACGCTCGTGTTCTCGGTGGCCGTCGCGGCCTTGAGTTACGCCTGGGTCGAGGAGCCGGCCCGCCGCCGGCTCGCCCGTCGCGAGGCCCGACGGTCCGCCGTCGCCCCGGTTCCCGCCGCTGCGCCCGTGCAGCCCGAACCGCCGGCAGCGGAGACCGTCGCGCCGGTGGGGTAGTCCGGCGCGGGGGTATGCGTGCCACGCATCGCCTCTCTGCGCGACCACACACCCCGCGCAGGCCTACTCCGTTTCGACGTCGGTGCCTCGGGCGTCGCCGCCGCGGCGCCGCCGGAATCGAGCGGGCGGCACCGTCGACCAGGCCATCAGCAGCACGCCCGTCAGGGCCAGGCCCTGCGGCCAGGGGCCGTGGCCCACGTAACCGGATTCGGCGTGCCACGGGCCCGTCGCGAGCAGGAGCATGCCCGCCAGGACGAAGCCGGAGGCACCGACCACCTGCACCACCGCCCGACGGTCCGCCGCGACGTGCAGCCCGGAGACCACCCAGGTCGCGACGCCCGTCGCCGCCCAGAGCGCCAGCCCCGGCCAGCCGCTGAGCACGAAGGCGACCGCGCCCACGCCGAGCGCGGCGAGCACGCCCGGCTGCCACGCGCGCACCGGCTCACCCGCCCGCGAGCGCGACCCCGGGACCAGCGCCAACGCCGCGAGGATCACCAGCAGTGCGAGGCCGCCGAACAGGCCGATCCGATACGGCGCGTTGAGGCCGAAGCGCAGGGTCACGGCACCGTCGGTGCCCTGCGGCACGACCCAGCCCTGTTGCCAGCCGTTGACCGTCACCGCGCGCAGCGGCGTCCCGTCGGGGCCGGTCGCGGCCCAGCCGGAGTTCCGGCTCTCGGGCACCACCAGCACCTGGTCGGCGTCCGCGTCGCTCACGGTCACGACGCGGCGGTCGGGCGTCCAGCTCTGCACCTTCACGGCCTCGTCGCGCACGGCGGCGTCCTCGGCCATCGCGGGCGTGTCCAGGGTCAGCGTGTCGACGCTGAAGGCGGGCCCCGGTGTCGCGACCACCTGCTGCCGGCCCCCGGGCAGCGGCACGGGCGCCGGATCGCAGGCGAGGGCGCGGACGGGCGCACCGTCGCGCAGCTCGCGGGCCCCCGCCTCCACCCGGAACCGCACGATCCGGTCGCCGACGCGCACCGTCGGGCCGCGCTCGCAGGGCACCACGACCGGGCGGTCCGCGGGGGCGGGCTCGGAACCGGGGACGGGCGTCCCGTCGGGCCCGACGGGACGCACCTCGGCGAGGCCCGGCGCCATCTTCTCGAAGAAGCCGAAGTCGTTGACGTTGATCCGCTCGTCCCAGTCGAGCAGGGAGATCGCGATCGAATCGGTCACGGCGGGATCGAGCCGGACGGTCACCTCGTCCTCGCCCTCCTCGAGCTCGCGGACCTGCCGGCCCGTGCCGAGGTCGACGCCGATCCGGGTGGGGTGCGCGGGCGCCTCGCCGCGGGGCAGGCGCAGCGTCAGGCCGCCGACCAGCTGCGCGGACGGCAGCCGCAGCCGCAGCACCGGCTTGGGCGAGGTGGGCTCGGTGACCGACTGCGGCGCCGACCAGGTGGTGTTCGGATCGCCGTCGACGGCCGCGGCGGAACTCGCCCGCCCGTCGCCGACCGCCGACTCCGCGAACGCCGACGGCGCGCCCGGCGCCGCGAGCAGCGTCGAGAGCGCCTGGCCGGGGCGGGCCCGCACGGTCAGCGTCGGCGTCACGGCGGGGGCTCCGGGACCGTCGACGGTGCGCCGCAGCGGCCCCGGTTCCTCGGGTCCGATGGCGATGTCGGCGCACTGCACCGGCCCCGGGCCGCCCTTCTCGGCGGGCGTGACGACGCAGCCGGAGCGGCCCATCGTGTCCTGCCCGAAGACCCAGCGCTGCGCCGGACCGGACTCCGGCAGCTCGACGTCGTGTCGCGCGGGTATCGCCTTCCCCGACCGCGCGTCGGTGAGCTCTGCCTCGGTGACCGCGAACTGGTTGCCCCAGGAGCGGTCCGCGGTCTCGGCGGCGGTGATCCGCACCCAGCTCGTCGGCTCCGACGGCGCCACCAACGTGATCGGGGTGTTCGCGGTGACCGGGTCGGAGTAGACGGTGCCCGCCTCGGTGGTGATGAGCAGGCGCGTCACCGCCGGGCCCAGCGCCCGCCCGACGGTCACCGTCACGGCCAGGTCCTCGCGCGGCTCGGGCAGGCGGAACTCGAGCCACTGGCCCAGCGCGTGATCGAGGCCCGACGAGACCCACGAGGTGTTCTTGTCGCCGTCCACCGCGGCGGCGGTCCCGGCGCCCGGCAGCACGGTGCCGAGCTGCGTGGCGTCGGCCGCCGAGCTGGACGCGGTGACCGTCGCGCCCGCCCACGTCCCGTCGACGAGGCCCTCCGCCGGGTAGTCGGGCAGCCGGTTGAGGGTGCGCCGGGGCTCGTCGGCGGTACGGATCGCGGAGCTGTGGTCGTCGACGCGGCCGTAGTCGCTCTCGCGCCGCTTGGGGGTGTCGGTGACGGTGAGTGGACCGTCGGGCAGGCCCGCGGCCTCGGCGTCCGAGGCGAGCAGCGCGGCGCCCAACTCGCGCCGGCCCGACGCGGCGGCGTCGGCCTGCAGCCCGAGCAGCGCCTCCGGCCCGCCCGCGACGCGCGGCATCGAGGCCAGGTCCGCGACGTACGGACCGGTGGGGACGCCACCGTCGACCCGGTAGACGGTGATGGCCGGCAGCGGCGGCCGCAGCCCCGAATCGACGACCACCTTCTCGACGGTCGGCGGCGCGGTGTCGGGCCCGAACCGTGCGACCTGGCTGATCCCCGGCGAGCCCTCGATCGCGGCGCGGGCCAGCGCGGGCCGGGCCGAGCGCGACGTGCCGGGGTCGAGGTCGGCGCGCAGTACCAGGTAGGAGATGCCCTGCCGGCGCAGCGTCGCGGCCAGGCCCGCCGACGGGGTGCCGGCGCTGAGCAGCCGCTGCACCGAGTCGAGCGCGCGGATCGCGCCCGGCGGGTTCAGCGGGATCGCATCGCGCACGGCCCAGGGCGTCTGCGCCAGGGGCTGGATCGGCTCGTCGCGGGTCAGACCCCACAGCTGCGCGCCGAACGGGGCGCCGGGCACCACGAGGGCGCGCTCGGCGCGGGCCTGGCCGGGCGCGGTCCCGGCGGCGTGGGCGGAGAGCCAGTCCGCCGCCTGCGACCAGTAGTCGGGGATCCTGTCGTAGGGGCCGCGCGGCGAGAGCTTGCCGGTCCAGGCCATGCCGCCCGCCAGCGCGAGCACCACGACCACGGCGAGCGCGCCCGCCGCGAGCCGGTCGTTCTCGGGGTGCGCCAGCGCCCGGCGCACCTTCGCCAGGCCGACGGTGCCCGGCAGCGGCGCCCGGGCCAGCAGGTGCGCCACGCCCAGGACCAGCGGCAGGCGGAGCAACGGCTCGAGCTTGTAGACGTTGCGCAGCGGCGCGCCGACGCTGTCGAGGAAGACCCGCACCGGCTCGGCGAACGGCGAGCCGAGGCCGCTGGCGTACCCGGCGCCGATCGCCGCCAGCCCGACGAGCAGCACCGTCGCCCAGACCCCGCGCTTGGGCATCCGGCGCATGGTGAGCCCGGCGATACCCGCGCACGCCACGAGGCCGGTGACCACGACGGCCGCCGGGGTGGTGGTGAGCATGGCGCCCGCGAGGCGCTCGTCGGAGATGAACGGGCTCCACGAGGTGGTGCCGCGCAGCACCTCCGGCAGCGACGCCCACTGCGTGGTCGCGCGCGAGGACTCGATGAACTCGAGGAACGGCGGGCTGACCCGGCCCATGATGAGCAGCGGCACGATCCACCACGTCGTCGCCAGGGCGACGCACACGGCCCACCACGCGCTGAACGTCCAGAACCGGCGGGTTCCGGCGCCGAAGCGCACGTGCAGCAGCCACCACAGGGCGGCCACCGCGCACGCGAAGCCCGTGGCCACGGCGTTGACCGCGCCCATCAGCGCGACCGCGACGGCCGAGCGGGCGGCCAGGTTCCGCAGCGGCGCATCGTGGCCCTGCAGCATCTGCACCAGCGGCAGCAGCACCCACGGCGCGAGCATCACCGGCGCGGTCTCGGAGCTGATCGCGCCCAGCGTCGTGAGCACTTGCGGGGCCAGTACGAACGCCGCGCCGGCCACGACGCGGCTACCGCGCGAACCGGTGCGCAGCGCCTCGGTGAGCCGGATGATGCCCCAGAAACCGGCGAACAGCAGCAGCGCCCACCACAGGCGCTGCGTGATCCACGGCGGGACGTGCAGGAACTGGCCCAGCGCGAAGAAGGCGCCGTGCGGGAAGAAGTAGCCGTAGGCCTGATTCTGCACCTGGCCGAGCGGGGACTGGCTGGACCAGACGTTGGCGGCGCGCGCCAGGAAATCGATGGGGTTCGCCGTGAGATCGAGCTTGGTATCGGCGACGACCTTGCCGGGGGCGCTGAGGAAGCTCAGCGCGAGCAGGGCGACGAACGCCCACGCGCCTGCGCGGCGGGTCAGGGGTTCGTCGTGCGGCTCCGGGCTACTTGCCGGCACCCGAGTCGTCGCGCTCGCCGTAGTTCGACGAGCCCTGGAGGAAGCCCTTATCGGGGTTCACCTTGGCGACCTCGGTCGACGGGGTCGTCTGTGCGACGGCCGCGCCGCTCACCAGCGCGAGGGCCACGGCGACGACGATGCCGGCGAGCGCGGCGGTGGCGCTGGCGATGATCGAGGTGCGGTCCATGCCGGAAAGTCTACAGGTCCAGCTCGGCGCAGCCCGACGGCACGATCATGACCGGCCGCTTGCAGCCGCGCAGCACGTGCTCGGAGACGGACGAGTGCCACAGCGCCTTGATGCCCGAGATCCCGCGGCTGCCGGAGACGATCACGTCCACGTCGAAGCTGTCGGAGGCGGCGATCAGCGCCGACCACACCGTGGTCGAGACCTCGATCAGCTCGCCGTGCGCGGTGAAGCCCGCGGCGGCGGCCAGGTCGACGCCCTGCTGGTTGGTCTTCTGCGCCTCGGCGTGCACCACGTCGCTCTCGCGGGTCAGGGCGGTCTCGGCGGCGCCGGCCCCCGCGACCCCGGACATGGCGGACAGCCGGGCGGCCTGGTGGATCGTGGACTCCCACGCGGTGACGACGATCGCCTCCGCGTCGCGCCCCTGGGCGAGGACCTTGCTGGCGTACTTGACGGCGCGCTGGGAGGACTCGGAGCCGTCGTACGCGATCAGAACCTTGACGGGGACACTCATGCGGATCACCTCGATCTTCGCGGTTGTCTGATGCCTCCAGGTTACGCCGATCCCATTGGGTTGCAAGATGCAAGTGATGGCGTGTCCGGGCGCGGGGAGGCCGGTCACGGGCTGGTTTTCGCGCGACTGCCAGACTGCACGCATGCGAAGAAGCCGCTCCGTCCCGTTCCGCGTCGCCGCCGTCGTCGCGGCGACCGCGGCCCTCGCCGGCCTCCCGCCGGCGCTCGCCTCGGCGGCACCGTCGGGCCCGGCGTGCGCGGGCTGGCGCACGACGGTCCTGCGCTCCGGGATGGGCGCGCTCGAGAACCTCGCCTTCGACGGTGCCGGCACCGTCTACCTCTCCCGGCAGAACGTGCTCACCGGGAAGGGGAGCCTGCTCGCGGGCACCGCGCCCGGCGCGCTGCGCACCGTCGTCGACCTGCCGAACCCCGGCGGGATCGTGGTGCGCGACGGGGCCGTGCACGTCACGACGGCCAACAGCGCACCGTCGGGGCTGCTGGGGAAGACGGACGGCACGGTGAGCGTCGTCGATCCCGCGACGGGTGCGACGCGCACCGTCGCGGCGGGCCTGACGATGCCCAACGGCCTCGCGCTCCTGCCCGACGGCCGCGCCGCCACCAGCACCGTCCTGGGGCCGCGGCAGGGGATCGTCGCGACCGCGCCGGGCGGGGCGCCGGTGCCCTTCGCGCTGCGCGGCGAGAGCGTCAACGGCCTCTGGTTCGACGGTGCCTCCGGCCGCCTGTGGGCCTCGACCGCCACCACGGCGACCACCCGGATCTACGCCATCGACCCCGCCCGACCGGGCAACCCGCGCCGCTACGAGGTCCCCGGGTTCGGGCCGGGCCACTTCGCCGACGACCTCACCGTCGGGCCCGACGGTGCCGTCTACGCCGCGCTCGACCTGCCCGGGACCGTCGTGCGGCTGGACCCCGCGAGCGGCGCGCAGTGCACGATCGCGACCGGTCACCGCGGCGTGACGTCCGTGCGGTTCGGTCGCGGACCGGGCTGGGACGGTGCGGCGATGTACGCGACCACGCTCACCGGCAAGCTGCTTCGCCTGGCCCGGTAGCCGCGGCGATCTGACACACTGACCCCGATGCAGAAGTTTCGGAACCTCACGATCCTGGTGATCGCCGCGGCCGGCGTGGCGGCGTGCGGCCCGTCGACGCCGGAGGCCGCACCGTCGCCGACCTCGGCGCTCACGCAGGCCCCGTCGACGGTGTCGACGGCACCCTCCTCCGGGCCCGCTCGCCCCGCGACCTGCGGCGCGGACTTCCTCGCGAAGCTCTCGGTGCGGGAGAAGATCGGGCAGTTGCTCATGGTCGGGGTCAAGGACGCCGCAGACGCCCGTCGCGCCGTGCAGCAGGGCGTGGGCGGCGTGTTCATCGGCAGCTGGACCGACCGCTCCGTGTTCTCCGGCGGCACGCTGCAGGCCGTCGCGAAGGCGGGGAAGGTGCCGGCGATGGTCTCCGTCGACGAGGAGGGCGGTCGCGTCTCCCGGATCCCCGGCGCGAACCTGGTCTCCGCGCGCGAGCTGGCGCGCACGATGACGGTGCCGCAGGCGCGGGCCGAGGGCGCGCGGGTCGGCAAGCTGATGAAGTCGATGGGCATCACCGTCGATTTCGCGCCCGAAGCCGACGTCTCCGCGCAGCCCGACGACTCCGTGATCGGCGACCGCTCCTACTCGAACGATCCCGCCGTGGTCGTGAAGTACTCGCAGGCCTTCGCCGCGGGCCTGCGCGACGGTGGCGTGTACCCGGTGTTCAAGCACTTCCCGGGGCACGGCAGCTCGTCGGGCGATTCGCACCGCGGCGGCGTCAGCGTGCCGCCGCTCTCCGCCCTCAAGCAGAAGGACCTCATCCCGTTCCGCGCGGCGGTCGAGGCCGGCGACGCGGGCATGATGGTCGGGCACCTGACGGTGCCGGGCCTCACCGAGCCCGGCCTGCCGACCAGCCTGAGCCCGGCCACGATGCGGCTGCTGCGCGACGGTGCCGGGTACGGCGCGAAGCCCTTCGCCGGACCGATCTTCACCGACGATCTCTCCGGCATGAAGGCGGTCACCGACCGGTTCACGGTGCCGCAGGCGGTGGCGAAGTCGCTCGAGGCCGGTGCCGATGTGGCGCTGTGGATCTCGACGGATCAGCTCGGTGCCGCCGTCGACGCGGTGGAGGCCTCGGTGAAGTCGGGGAAGCTCTCGCGCACGCGGCTCGACGATTCGGTGCTGCGCGTGGCGCGCGCGAAGCACGCCGTACGCTGCTGATTCCGAACGGATTTCAGCGGAACTTACTTGCGGGTAACCTCGTGGGCTAGGATCTGACTCGAGAGTAAGGAGGACGCCGATGGCCGGTGGTACGAAGCGTTTGCCGCGCGCGGTGCGGGAGCAGCAGATGCTCGATGCCGCCATCAAGGTGTTCTCGCGCAACGGCTTCTACGAGACGTCGATGGACGCGGTGGCCCGCGAGGCGCAGATCAGCAAGCCGATGCTCTACCTGTACTACGGCTCCAAGGACGAGCTCTTCGCCGCCTGCGTGACCCGCGAGGCCGGCAAGTTCATGCGCAGCATCGAGTTCGACGCGAGCCCGACCCTGCCTCCGCTGCAGCGGCTGCGGTCCGTGATCGCCGGCTTCCTCAAGTACGTCGACGAGAACCGCGACGCCTGGCGCGTGATGTACCGCGAGACCACGGGGCAGGCCGCCTTCGCCGCGCTCTCGGAGAACAGCCGCGAGCGCGTGGTCGAGATGACCGCCGTGCTCCTGCGTGAGGCCGCCAAGTACGCGCCCGACGACACGGACTTCGAGCTCTACGCCGTCGCCCTCGTGGGCTCGGGTGAGGCGATCGCGGACCGTCTGGCGACCGGCAAGGTGGAGCTGGACCGCGCCGTCGAGATCATGACCTCGTTCCTCTGGGGCGGCATCCGCGGCGAGCGCCCGGAGTAGTTCCTTCGACGGTCCGCCGTCCGCGCAGTGCCCGTCCGGAGAGCCGGGCGGTCTTTGCGAGAAGCGATGCGCGCAACGCATACCCTCGAAAACCGCAGGCCAGAGGCTTTTTGCAGGCCGAGGGTATGCGCGGGACGCATTACCCGCTCCGTCGAGCACCGTGCTCGCGGGACATCCGGTCGATCCAATCGGTCATCGCCGCCTGGACGAACACCGGCCGATCGATGTGCACGTTGTGGCCCGCGCGGTCGGCAACGACCACCGCCATCCGGGGGTAGTGCTCGATCAATCGCATCTGGTCGTGGTATCCGACGACCGCATCCTGCCGGGCGGTGACCAGGAGTGATGGAGCCGGCAGCGGCGCCGTGAGTTCCGACTCCGGCTCCACGGACAAGGTGAATCCGCTGCGGATTCGGTCAGCGACGGCCGGGTCGAAGGCGCGGATGCCGGGCAGGGCGGAATTGCGGTAGCGCTCCCAGTTCTCCGGGATGAGGTCGACGGCCATGTCCTCGTACGCGGCGCGATCGTCCGGGGCGAGTCGATCGAGAAGAGTGGCGTCGACGTCGAATCGGGTCGGCGTGGGACGGCGCCGCTCGGGCGGTGGCACGACCGAGGGCGCGAGCAGGCACAGGCCAAGGGTCCGGTGGGGATGCGAGCACGCGAGCGCCCGCGCGAGAGCGCCACCCAGCGAATTGCCGACGAGCGCGAACGGATCGTCGCCGATGTGCTCGTCGACGTAGTGCGTCACCGCCCGGACGAGGGCGTCGGCTCCGTCGATCTCGGGGCCGGCCGGGCTTCGACCGAAGCCGGGCAGATCGATGTAGTGCCGCCGCCATGGGCGACGTGACTGGGCGAACGCCGCGTCGAGAGGGAGGAGGAGTCGGTGATCCACGGTGAAGCCGTGGATCAGCAGGACGGGGGTGCCGTTCGGGTCGCCGAGGACGACGTCTCGGATCTTCGTGGTTCTCATGCTGAGAGCGTCGGACCTTCGCATTAGCGTCAAGGTCAAGGCGGAGAGGAGATCGGGGTGCGGATAGGCGAATTCGCGGCGCTCACGGGGATCAGCGAGCGCAGCTTGCGGCATTTCGAGGACGTCGGGCTCCTGGTTCCGGAGCGGGCGGCGAACGGCTACCGGGACTACTCGCACGATCTGCTCGGGAGGGCGGCGAAGGTGCGGGATCTCGTGTCGGCAGGGATTCCCACCCGCCTCGTCTCCGATCTCCTTGTCGCGGCGTCGGACGCCGGAGGCGTATCGGCGAAGCATCTCGATCCCGCCGCGCGGCGCGCGGTCGAGGATGAGTGGGAGCGCATGTGCCGTTGTGTGGAGTGCATCGCGGCACGGCGGGACGCTCTGCGTGCCTACCTGGACGGCGACGGGGCGCGCCGCTGAGCGAGGTGATGCGTGCGGCGCATCGCTCGAACGTCCGGAAATTGCGTGTGAACTGCACCGATGAGGGGTATGCGCGGGACGCATCGCTTGTGTGAGAGACACGTCGTCCTTTGTCCGCCCGCCTCCGCCCTCTCGGGCCCGCGCCCCACGGCGGCCCCGGCCCGACCCCGAGAACGACGATGCCCGCCGCGGCCGAAGCCGGGCGGGCACCGTCGAGGGAGACCTACAGCGGCGTGACGGTGGCCGTCACGTGCGGGTAGCTCTTCTTCAGATCCCTGGCGACGATCTCGGTGCCGCCGGTGGCCTCGTCGCGCGAGACGAACAGGCCGATCCGCGCGGGCAGGATCACCGGCTTGCCGAAGCGCACGTGGTGGATCACGGCGTCGGGGACGTGGCCCTCGACGACGCGCAGCATCGCGGCCGCGGTCCACGCGCCGTGCGCGATCGACGACGGGAAGCCGAAGGCCTTGCCGCCCAACGGCGACATGTGGATCGGGTTCCGGTCACCGCTCACGCCGGCGTACCGGCGGATGAGGGCACCGTCGGCCGAGAGCAGCGCGTCGGGGGCGCCGGGGCGGCCCTCCTTCGGCGCCGGACCCGACGGCTCGCCCGACAGCGACGTGCGCTGCTGGATGAGCATCGTCGACACCTCGGAGGCGACGGAATCGCCTGCCGCGTCGGTGAACTCGGTCGTGAAGTCGATCAGCATGCCCTTGCGGTGCTCGCGCAGGTTGCCCACCGAGGTGCGCAGCGTGAGCTGCTCGCCCGGGACCACCCGGCGGCGGCGCGTGATCGTGTTCTCCACGTGCACCGACCCCACCGCCGCGGCGGGGAAGTCGTCCGCGAGGAACAGGTCCATGATCAGCGGGAACGAGAGCACGTAGAGGTACATCACGGGCACCTCGCCGGTGTTCTTGAGCCCGACGACCTCGCAGTACTCGCCGACCCGCACGGGATCGACGTCGACGGTGAGCTCGACGGTCCGGTCCGGCAGCACGGTCTCCGGCGTGAGCTTGCCCTGCTTGCCGACCACGGGCAGGATGCCGCGCAGCCCGCGCGTGAGCACGGACAGGCTCGACGGCGGCGCCTGCAGCACGGTCACGTTCGTCGCCATTTCAGGCTCCCAGCAGGCTCTGACCGCACACGCGCACGACGTTGCCGGTCACGGCGGCGGAGGCAGGAGCCGCGAAGTACGAGATGGTCTCGGCCACGTCGACGGGCAGGCCGCCCTGCTGCAGCGAGTTCATCAGGCGGCCGGCCTGGCGGGTGGCGAGCGGGATCTTGGCGGTCATCTCGGTCTCGATGAAGCCCGGGGCCACGGCGTTGATGGTGATGCCCTTCTCGGCCAGGATCGGCGCATAGGCGTCGACGAGACCGATGACGCCGGCCTTGGACGCGCCGTAGTTGGTCTGGCCGCGGTTGCCCGCGATGCCGGCGATCGACGACACGTCGACGACGGCGCCGCCCTCGTTCAGGGCGTCCTCCGCGAGCAGGGCGTCGACGAGCTGCTTCGGCGCCTTGAGGTTCACGGCAATCACCGAATCCCAGCGGCCGGCATCCATGTTGGCCAGCAGCTTGTCGCGGGTGATGCCGGCGTTGTGGACGACGATGTCGAGACCCTGGTGGCGCGACTTCACCAGCTCGGCGATCTTCTTGCCGGCGTCCTCGGCGGTCACGTCCAGCGGCAGCGCGGTGCCGCCGACCTTGTTCGCGACCGCGGACAGGGCCTCGCCGGCGGCGGGGACGTCGGCGGCGACGACGGTCGCGCCGTCGCGGGCGAGGACCGCGGCGATCGTCGCGCCGATGCCGCGGGCGGCCCCGGTCACCACTGCCACCTTGCCGGCCAGCGGCTTGTCCCAGTCGGCGGGCGCGGCGGCGTCCTTGTCGGTGATGCGGATGACCTGGGCGTCGACGTAGGCCGACTTGCCCGACAGGAGGAAGCGCAGCGTCGAGGCGAGGCCCGAGGCGCCGGTGGCGGCGTCCGGGTGCACGTAGACGAGCTGGGCGGTGGCACCGTCGCGCAGCTCCTTGGCGACGGAGCGCGTGAAGCCCTCGAGGGCGCGCTGGACGATGTGCTCGTCGACGTTCTCGATCAGCTCGGGCGTGGTGCCGAGGACGACGAGGCGGGCGCTGTTGTCGAGCGAGCGCATCTGCGGGCCGAAGAACTCGTAGAGGCCCACGAGCTCGTCGATCGAGGTGATGCCGGTGGCGTCGAAGACCGCGCCGCCCAGCTTCTCGGCGCCGCGGGCGCCGCCGTTGTTGACGACGAGGTCGTAGTCCGCGAGCAGTTCGCGCACGGGCTCGACGAGGCGGCCCTTGCCGCCGAGGAGGACGGGGCCGGCGAGCGCGGGCTTACCGGCCTGGTAGCGGCGCAGGACCGGCGGCTGCGGCAGGCCGAGGCGGCTGGCCAGGAAGGAGCCGGGGCCCGACTTCACGAAGGCCGCGTAGAAATCCGTGCTGGGTGCATCAGGCATGTGAGGTACCTCATCCGTGTGGGGTTCCGATAGGCTATCGACAAGCAACTTACTCCAGAGTAAGAATACTCGGTAGTAGCAACCCTCGATCACTGGGAGAAACCCGTGGCAAACATCGAAACCCGTCCGGTCGCGATCCTCGGCGGCAACCGGATCCCCTTCGCGCGTTCGGACCGTGCGTACGCGAAGGCCAGCAACCAGGACATGTTCACCGCTGCGCTCAATGGTCTCGTGAGCCGCTTCAACCTGCAGGGCGAGCAGCTCGGCACCGTCGTCGGCGGCGCCGTGCTCAAGCACAGCCGCGACTTCAACCTGATCCGCGAAGCGGTGCTCGGCAGCCCCCTGAGCCCGTACACCCCCGCCTTCGACGTGCAGCAGGCCTGCGCCACCGGCCTGCAGGCGATCAACGCCGCCGCGCAGGGCATCCAGCTCGGCCGCTACGAGGCCGCGATCGGCGGCGGCGTGGACACCACCTCCGACGCCCCGATCGGCGTGTCCGAGGGCATGCGCAAGGTGATGCTCGAGCTCAACCGCGCGTCGAGCACCGTCGACCGCCTCAAGCTGGTGGGCAAGCTCCCCGCCAACCTCGGCATCGACATCCCGCGCAACGGCGAGCCCCGCACCGGGCTGTCCATGGGCGAGCACGCCGCCATCACGGCCAAGGAGATGGGCGTCTCGCGCGCCGAGCAGGACGAGCTGGCCTACCTCAGCCACAAGAACCTGGCTGCAGCCTATGACCGCGGTTTCTTCAACGACCTGATTACCCCGTACCTCGGCCTGACCCGCGACGACAACCTGCGCCCGAACAGCTCCGTCGAGAAGCTCGCCTCCCTCAAGCCCGTCTTCGGCACGAGGTCCCCGCAGGTCGCCGAGCCGACCATGACCGCCGGCAACTCCACCCCGCTGACCGACGGCGCCTCGACGGTGCTGCTCTCGAGCGACGAGTGGGCCAAGGAGCGCGGCCTGCCGGTGCTCGCCTACCTCAAGGACGTCGAGTACTCGGCCGTGGACTACGTCGGCGGCAAGGACGGCCTGCTCATGGCGCCGACCTACGCGGTGCCGAAGCTGCTGGCGCGCAACGGACTCACGCTGCAGGACTTCGACTACTACGAGATCCACGAGGCCTTCGCCTCCGTCGTGCTGGCGACCCTGCAGGCCTGGGAGTCGCCCGAGTACTGCAAGGACCGTCTCGGCCTGGACACGCCGCTCGGCTCGATCGACCGCACCAGGCTCAACGTCAACGGTTCGTCGCTGGCAACCGGCCACCCCTTCGCCGCGACCGGCGGCCGCATCGTGGCCTCGGCCGCGAAGCAGATTCACGAGAACGGCGGCGGTCGCGCGCTGATCTCGATCTGCGCCGCCGGCGGTCAGGGCATCACCGCCATCATCGAGGGCTGATCCCTCGCGCTTCTCGGGCCGTCCGGGTGCTCTCGCGAGCGCCGGGACGGCCCGATCTCGTTGCGGCCCGGCCTACACTGAGGTCATGACCGGCACGGACGAGACGATCGAGCGGATCCTGCGCGAGTACGACACCATCACGGTGGTCGGAGCCAGTGCCGATCCGGCGAAGGCGGCGAACGACGTGCCCGCCTACATGCAGCACCACGGCTGGCGCATCATCCCCGTCAACCCCCGCGCCGACGAGATCCTCGGCGAGCGGGTGTACCGCTCGCTGGCGGAGGTCCCGGAGCAGGTGGGGCTCGTCGACGTCTTCCGCCCGTCGGAGCAGACGCCCGAGATCGCCCGGCAGGCCGTGGCCGCCGGCGCCACCGCGCTGTGGCTCCAGTTGGGGATCCGCTCGGCGGAGGCCCGCGAGATCGCGGAGTCCGCCGGCCTGCTCTACGTCGAGGACCGCTGCCTGATCATCGAGCAGCGCCGCACCAGGATCACCCGGAGGAGCGCATGAGCGTCGGAGTCGTCATCGTCGTGGCGGTCGCGGTGGTGGCCGTGCTCGTATTGGCCGGCGTGGTGTGGTTCCTGCGCGATTCCAACAAGCGCATCAAGGACTTCGCCAACTCCACCGATCTGATCCCCGGCCGGCCGGGGCGCGCGCCCGCCGAGTGGGCGACCGCCACCTCGACCGAGGCGCTCCTGCACCAGCGCACGCGCTACGCGATCGCCGACGTGCACCGCGGCGCCTTCGCCCCCGCGGTCCCGCCGCCCGCCGACTCCGCGATCAACGGCCCCGAGTCCGACCTCGCCGATCTCGACGACGCCGTCTTCGAGCTCGACGATGCGATCATCGCCGCGGCGCAGCTCACGGGCGAGGAGCGCACGAAGGCGCTCGGCGAGCTCGATCCCAAGGTCGCGGCGCTGGAGGGGCTCACCGGCAAGCTCTGGGACGCCCCCTCCGCGCAGCGTCGCCCGCTCATCGACGGTGTCGCGGCGACCCTGCGCCGCTGAGCCTGCCCGCTGGGGCTGGACAACTGTGCCGGCCCGCTGGGGGCTGGACCGTGGGCCGGACCGGAGGGCGCGGGCGCTCGGTGGATAGTCGTTCGGAACAGCTATGCGCGCCACGCATACCCCGAAGAATGCAGGTAGACGCTGTTTTTCGGCGCCACTGCTATGCGTTTCTCGCATACCCTGAGCCCGGCGACCCGGCGACCCGGCGACCCGGCGACCCGGCGACCCGGCGACCCGGCGACCCGGCGACCCGGCGACCCGGCGACCCGGCGACCCGGCGACTCTCGGCATGGCTGCCCGGCGGGCTACGTGATCCGTTCCGCCAGGCGGCCTGGCCGGCACGTTTTCTCATCCTGGTGGCCGGCGGGGCACATATCGTCGCGCCGGGCGGCTGGATGAGAATTTCGGATACGCAGTAGTCCCGGGTATGCGTGCGGTGCATGGCTACGACGGCAGAAAATGCCTTTGAACTGCGACGTTGCTAGCCATGCGTGGCGCGCATGGCTCTCGTGAAGCACTACGGTGCCCCAGGCCCAACCCAGCCAGGCCCAGCCCAGCCCAACCCCCCCCACCCCAGCCCAGCCCAGCCCAGCCCAGCCCAGCCCAGCCCCGCCTACCCCTCCCGGCCCGCGCGAACGGCGGGCCGTCGCGACACCGCGGCCCGCAACCGCTCCACGGCGACGTGCAGCCCCCACGACAGCACGACGGTGATCACGGTGGTCACCGCGACGATCGGCCAGGTGGAGCCGGTGAACAGCGACCATCCGAACAGGTCGAGCACCACCACCTCCATGACCATGACGTGGATCAGGAAGAACTCGTAGCTGATCGCGCCGAGCCAGACCATCGGCCGCGAGCCCAGCACGCGCGACGGTCCGGTCGCGAACGCCGCCACCAGCAGTCCGCCGATCAGCGCCTCCAGCAGGAACTTCGTCACCCCCTGCGCAGGCGTCGGCAGCCGCAGGTCGATCGGCCCGGCGAGCGGCGTGAGCAGCACGCCGTAGGCCACCGCCGCCGCGAGCAGCAGGGGCCATCGCGGCAGCCGCACGCGGTCGACGAGCAGCGCCACCGCGATCCCCGCGGCGAACGCCGCCGCGAAGCCCGGCGGCCACGACCGCGCCGTCTTCCCGAACACCTCCGTCGCGATCACCAGCACCAGCCAGCCCACCGAGAGCGCCGTCATCGCGGCCGGCACGATCCATGCGCGTCGCGCCCGCACCAGCCACACGCCCAGCAGCGGTAGTACCAGGTAGAACGCCACCTCGACGCACATGCTCCACATCTGCGTCAGCCCGGTGTGCACCGCGCCCACGCCGTAGATCTGCGTGAACGTCAGGTGCCGCAGGTACGCGACCCAGCCGTGCCCGTGCGAGGACAGGTCGGGCCGCCAGACGTAGATCACGTAGACGACGGTGACCACGGCCCAGTACGCGGGCAGGATCCGCCACGCTCGCGCGACGAAGTACCGCCGCACGTCGGGCCGCACCGCCGGGCCGGTGCCCGCACCGTCCTGGGCACGATCCCGCGCTCGCACCCACGGCCGCACCAGCAGGAAGCCGGAGAGCGCGAAGAACACCGGCACCGCGGTCTCGAGGCGCGCGTAGGCGGCGCCCACGGCGTCGGGTGTGAAGTCACCGCCCCAGAACGCGGCGTGCGTGACGCACACCCCGAACGCGGCGAGCGCCCGCAGGCCGGTGAGCGCGGGAACGTGCGAGGAGCGGGGAGCGGAATCGATGACGGCTCAGATCTTGATCGCGGGGATGAGCCGGTCGAGGTTCCACAGCCGGTTCCGTCTCGCCGACAGGCAGGAGACCGTGATCGAGGCGACCCAGATGAACAGCAGCACCCCGATCGCGACCCAGAGCCGGTGGTCGATGCCGCCCAGGATCAGTTGTCGAAGGCCGTTGACGCCGTAGGTCATCGGGTCGTACTTGTGCAGCACCTGGAAGGGTTTCGCCGTGGTTTCGACCGGGTACATGCCGCCGGAACTGACCAGCTGCAGCATGAGCAGCGCCATGATGAGCACGCGGCCCACCGCCGGGCCGACGAGGGCGTTCACCGCCTGGGTGAACGCGATGAAGGCGAGTGAGACGCCCATCATGAAGAAGATCATCGCTACCGGGTGCGCGACCTCGAGCCCGAGGCCGAACCGGACCACGCAGTAGAGGATCGCCGCCTGGCACAGCCCGATCGCGGCGGCGGGCAGGTAGCTGGCCATCACGACGCGGATCGCCAGCACCTCGGCGGCGTTGGCGCGGTTCTGCAGCGGCCGGAAGACCATCCACAGCACCAGGGCGCCGAAGAACAGCGCCAGGGTGAGGAAGAACGGCGCCATACCGGAGCCGAAGTTCGGGGCGCGGTTCTCGTGCTGCGCGTCCAGCGAGACGGGCCCGCCGATGGTCGAGGCCACCGCGCTGGTCTGCTCGGGCGACCACTTGGGGACGGCGCCCGCGCCGTCGCGCAGCTTGGTCGCCAGCTCCTGGCTGCCGTCGCGCAGCGCGACGGTGCCGGCGGAGAGCTTGGTCGCACCGTCGGAGAGCTGGGTGATGCCGTCGTCGAGCGTGGCGTTGCCGGCCGCGAGTTGCTGTGCACCGGAACGGAGTTCGGTGAGCTTCGCGGTCAGATCGTCGCCGGTGTTGCCCACCTTGCCGAGCAGGACCGCGAGCGGGCTGCCCGGGGTACGCAGCTGCTCGGTGAGCACCGCGGCGGCGTCGGAGGCCGCGACGACCTGCTGCTTGGCCGCCACCGGCACCGAGGACTGCGCCAGCTGAGCCCGTACGGCGCGCAGCCCCTCCGCGGCCTGCCGCGCCACCGGATCGGGGCTGGCGGTGAGTTGCTTGATCGCGGCGTCGATGCCGGCCAGGGTGGCGTCCTGGGTCTTGATGAAGACGCCGGCCTTGTCGGCGGCGTCCGCGAGCGCGGCGGCGCTCTGCTGGATCTGCGCGGTGTTCCCGCCGAGCCCGGACAGCGCCTTGGTCACGGCGAGAAGGGGATCGGTGGCCTGGGTGATCCCGTCCGAGAGCTTCTGCGAGCCCGCCCGCAGCTGCGTCGAGCCGGTCTTCGCGGTCCCGAGGCCCGAGGCGAGCTGGGCGGCACCGTCGTTCGCGGTGACCAGGCCCTCGTGGAGCTTGCCCGCCCCGTCGGCGGCCTGCTCGATCCCGGACCCGGCGGTGATCATCATGGAGAGCACCTGGTTGACAGCCTGCCCGGAGATGCGGGTGGAGACCGCGTTGAGCACCTGCGACATGGCGGTCTGGCCGATGGTGGAGCTGATGTAGTTGTTGGCGTCGTTGTAGACGGCCCGCAGCTCCGCCTTCTCGGGCTTGCCGGTCATCGGCGAGGCGATGGCGGAGGAGAAGTTCTCCGGCAGTTCCAGCATGAAGTAGTAGGTGCCGTCCTTGACGCCCTGCTGCGCCTGCGCGGGGGAGACGATGTGCCAGTCGAGGCTCTTGTCGTCGGCGAGGGACTTCTCCACCTCGGCGCCCGCGTTGATCTTCTGGCCCTTGACCTCGGTGCCCTTGTCGGCGTTGACCAGCGCGACGGGCATCTTGTTGACGTTGCCGAAGGGGTCCCAGAACGCCCACAGGTACAGCGCGCCGTAGACGAGCGGCAGCAGCATCAGCACGATGATCGCGGCCCGGGTGAGACGGCTGCGCCCGAAGCGCTTGATCTCGGAGCCGAAGGCGAGGCCCGCGGCGATGGGAACGAGACGGCTCTTCTTCTCGGACATGAGAATCAGTCCTTCCGGGTCAGGGCGCGACGATCGTGCAGCGTGTGCTGCGGTGCGGTGCCGCCGAGGGGGTTGGTGACCCCGACGATCACGGTGTAGCGGGTGGCGATCGCGCCGAGCCGCTGCACGGCGTCGGCGCGGCCGGGGTTGTCGCGGACCTGCTCGAGGTCGCCGACGACGAGGATCGGGCGGTTGCCCAACAGGGCCAGGGTGATGCGCAGCAGGAACAGCTGCAGGTCGCTCAGTTCGACGATGCGCGTCTTCGCGCCGGGACGCTCGAGGTCCCCGAAGACCTGGTCCATCTCGAGGCTGCCGGCGCTGAGCGGCACCATCGAGTACCACGGGGCGAGCCAGCGGCGCTGCTCGGCGAGCACGGTCTCGACGGTGACGGACTCGTCCAGTTCGTCGATGTCCTCGAAGGCGGCGATGGCGCACTTGCGCCGGATCGCGGCCGGGGTACTCGCGCCCAGCGCCTCGACGGTGCCGTGGCTGGGCTTGAGCCGCCCCGCCAGGGTGAGCAGCAGCGCGTCCTGGTCGCGGCCCGCGGGCATCTGCACCGCGTGCAGGCCGGGGCCGATCTCCAGGTCGATGCCCCGGAACAGCGGGCCGTGTTCCCCGTCGACGCCGAGGTTCACCGCCGCGAGCTGCACGTCGTTCGGCTGGTCATCGTCCATGCGGGGCACTCCGGAGGGTCGTCGGCGCAGGTCGGTAGCAATCCTACGGTGGTGGCCCGACGGTGCGGCGCGCACGTCGGGCGCACCGTCGGGCCCGGGAACGGGCGAGGGCGCCCCGACCGGTGGTCGGAGCGCCCTCGAGGTGCTCGTTGCTACGAGACGACGATCAGAACGCGGCCTCGTCGAGGTCCATCGCCTGGTTGTCGATCGCGGCGATGATGTCCTTGGTGCCGGTGAGCAGCGGCAGCATGTTCGCGGCGAAGAACGTCGCGACGCCCACCTTGCCCTCGTAGAAGGACTTGTCGGCACCGGTGGCGCCGCCGTCGATCGCGGCCTGCGCGATGACGGCCTGGTGCAGCAGCCGCCAGCCGATCATCAGGTCGCCGAAGGCCATGAGGAAGCGCACGGAGCCGAGGCCCACCTTGTACAGCTCCTTGGGCTCCTGCTGCGAGGCGAGCGCGAAGCCGGTGAGCGTGGCGGCCATGGCCTGCACGTCCTCGGCGGCGGTCTTGAGCTGCGCGACCTGCGCGGCGAACTGGCCTGCCGCGTTGGCCTCGATGAACTTCGTGATCTGGCCGGCCACGTGGCCCAGGGCTGCGCCGCGGTCCCGGAGGATCTTGCGGAAGAAGAAGTCCTGCGCCTGGATGGCGGTGGTGCCCTCGTACAGCGAGTCGATCTTCGAGTCGCGGACGTACTGCTCGATCGGGTAGTCCTGCAGGAAGCCGGAGCCGCCGAAGGTCTGCAGCGACTCCTGGCCCAGCAGCGTGACGGCGCGCTCGGAGCCGACGCCCTTGACGATCGGGAGCAGCAGGTCTTTGACCTTGTGCGCCATCTACTCGTCGGCACCGGAGACGGGGGTCGCGGTGCGGACGTCCTGGTGCGCGGCGGTGTAGAGGTACACGGCGCGCAGGCCCTCGGCGTAGGCCTTCTGCGTGAGCAGCGAGCGGCGCACGTCCGGGTGGTGCGTGATGGTCACGCGCGGCGCGGTCTTGTCGGCCATCTGCGTGAGGTCGGCGCCCGGGACGCGCTGCTTGGCGTAGTCGAGCGCGTTGAGGTAGCCGGTCGACAGGGTGGCGATGGCCTTGGTGCCCACCATCATCCGGGCGTGCTCGATGACCTTGAACATCTGCGCGATGCCCTTGATCTCATCGCCCACGCGCCAGCCCACGGCAGGCTTGCCGTGGCCGCCGAAGGTGACCTCACACGTGGTGGAGGTCTTGATGCCCATCTTGTGCTCGACGCCGGTGACGTAGACGCCGTTCTCCTCGCCGAGGTTGCCCTCCTCGTCGAAGTGGTGCTTCGGCACGAAGTACAGGCCCAGGCCCTTGGTGCCGGGCGCGCCGCCCTCGGGGCGGGCCAGCACGAGGTGGAAGGTGGACTCGAACATGCCGTCCATGACCGCCGAGGTGATGAAGCGCTTCACGCCCTCGATGCGCCACGAGCCGTCCTCGTTGGGGAAGGCCTTGGTGCGGCCGGCGCCGACGTCGGAGCCGGCGTCGGGCTCGGTGAGGACCATGGTGGCGTTCCAGTTGCGCTCGGCGGCGATCTTCGCCCACTTCTTCTGCTCGTCGGTGCCCTCGTCGAAGAGGATCTGCGCGAAGCCGGGGCCCGCGGCGAACATGAAGATCGGGGGGTTGGCGCCGAGGAACATCTCGCCGATGCCCCAGTACAGCGAGCGGGGCACGTCGGTGCCGCCGAGCTCGTCGTTGAGGCCCAGGTAGGCCCAGCCGCCGTCGGCGAACTGCGCCTGCGACTTCTTGAAGGCCTCGTTGATCTTCACCTCGTGGGTGTTCGGGTCGAAGACCGGCGGGTTGCGGTCGGCCTCGGCGAAGGACTCGGCGATGGGGCCCTCGGCCTGACGGGCCGCCTCGCGCAGCATCTCCTTGGCGGTGTCCTCGTCGAGGTCGCCGTACGCACCGGAAGCCAGCACCTCGCCGACGCCGAGATCCTCGAAGAGGTTGAACTCGATGTCGCGGACGTTGCTCTTGTAATGGCCCATGGGGCTGTTCCACCTTCTCAGATCAGGCTGTCGGACTGTTACCTGTCGGTAAGTTACCGCTCGGTAATATGGACAGGATATCGCGCCCGGGGCGTGCGAACAAGTGCAAGCACTCTTACGGCGCGAGCGCCTCATTACGCCTGCGACGTGCGCGAACGGCCAGGTCAGTACCCGTGCCGTGGTACGGATCACTCTCGCGCCATTCCACGTGCTCCACCACCATGTCCTCGGGGAGGGCCGCGGAGAGCTCCGCCGCACCGAACGTCGGCAGGCCGGGGTGCGCGTCCGCCTTCTCGTGGGCCAGCAGCAGGAGCAGCCCACCCGGCGCGAGGGCGTGCGCGACCTTGGCGATCGCCGCCGCCCGGTCCTCGGGATCGGGATGCAGGTAGGCCCAGACGGCCAGGTCGTAGGGCTGGTCGGGGATCTCGTCGACGGTGACGTCCAACGGCGTCCAGTGCAGCCGGGCCCGGACGGTGCGCGGCGAGCGGGCCGCGACGGTGGCCGCCTTGTCCAGGCCGACGCGCGAGTAGTCGATCGCGGTGACGTCCCAGGCTCGGGTCGCGAGCCACAGCGCGTGCCGCCCCTCGCCGGCGCCCACGTCCAGCGCGCGTCCGGGCGGGAGCACCGTCACCTGCTCGACGATCCACGGGTCGGGTGGAGTGCCCCACACCAGCTCGGTGGCGCGGTAGCGGTCGTCCCACTGCTTCGCACCGCGCAACTGCTTCTCACCGTGCGCGAGCTCGGCGGGGGAGAGCGGGCCGATCGCGCCGGCCTCGCGCTCCTGATCGGTCCGGTCGATCCCGTCTGGGGTGGCGTCGGGCGTGCTCACAGCAGTGCCTCCTTGAGGTAGGCGACGTCGTCGGCGAGGCCCTCGGACGGGGTCTCGAGGATGATCGGCGCCCCGGCGGCGCGGGCCACGTCGGCCAGCAGATCGGGGTCGATGGTGCCGTCCTGCAGGTTGGCGTGCCGGTCGCGGGCCGAGTCGAACTCGTCGCGGGAGTTGTTCAGGTGCACCAGGTCGATGCGGCCGGTGATCGCCTTGACCCGCTCGACGATGCCCATCAGCTCCTCGCCGCCCGCCCAGGCGTGGCAGGTGTCGAGGCAGAAGCCGGCGCCCTGATCGCCGACCGCGTCCCACAGCCGGTCGATGGTCTCGAGCTGGCGCGCGATCGCCCCGTCGCCGCCCGCGGTGTTCTCGATGAGGATCGGCACGCCGAAGCCGCCCTTGTCCTCCTGGCGCGTGAAGAGCTTGCGCCAGTTGTCGATCCCCGCCTGCAGGTCCTCGCCGTCGCGCAGGTGCCCGCCGTGCACGACGAGCCCGAACGCGCCGAGCTCGGCGGCCGCCGCGGCCTGCTGCTCGACGGCCTTGCGGCTCGGCATGCGCAGCCGGTTGTTCAGGCTCGCGACGTTGATGACGTACGCCGAGTGCACCACGATCTCGAGCGGCGAGTCCTTGAGCGCCTGCGTCTGCGGGTGCGGCTCCGGCTTCTTCCAGCCCTGCGGGTCCGAGACGAACATCTGGATCACGACCACCCCCAGCTGTTCAGCCGTCTCGACGGGGTGGGTGTCACTGCGGACGTGGGCACCGATGCGCATGTGCCCAGCTTAGGCGTCCGCCGGGTGTCAGCGCTGCGTGGTCGCGGCGTCGACGGTGGCGCGGACGGCGGCGACGAGTGCCTCCCGGTGATCGCCCAGGCGCGCCGCGGCCTCGTCGTCGGCGAGGGCGCGCAGGGCGGGCGAGGCGTTCTGCCATGCGGTGATCAGCCCGAGGACGAGCGCGAGTAGGTCGACGGCCGCGGTGCCGTAGAGCGTGCGCAGTGCGTCGATCTTCGGGGCGTAGGCGTCCTGCTCCGACGGTGCCGCGCCGGGCCGTTCGAGGCGCGACCAGGTGGTCAGGCGCAGGACGTCCGGGTGGGCGCTGAGGTAGTCGAAGAGCGCCCCTGCGTAGGCGGGGAGATCGTCCGGGGTGAGCGGCACGGCGTCCGCCATGTCCTGCAGAGCGCGACCCACGACGAGGTCGAAGAGCTCCTCCTTGGGGCCGAAGTGGACGTAGATCGACCGCTTGTTGGCGCCGGCCGACTCCGCGATCCGGTCCACGCGGGCACCGGCCAGCCCGTTGGCCGCGAACTCGGTGTGAGCCGCGGCCAAGATGCGTCGCTTGGTGTCGGAGGAGTCGGGTGGCACGCGGGGCACACTACTCGCCCACAAGGTAACTAACTAGTTATTGACATCGTTGTTCTGCAATGGCACTCTCGACCCGTAGGTAACCAACCAGTTAGAGAAGGAGAGATCGTGGCACAGCGCATACTCATCACCGGAGCGAGCTCCGGATTCGGTCGCGGAACCGCACTCGAACTCGCGCGGCAGGGGCACGAGGTCGTCGCGGCCGCGGAGACCTGGCCGCAGGTCCGCTCGCTGCGCGCGGACGCCGAAGCGGCCGGCGTGCGGCTCGAGGTCATCAAGCTCAACCTGCTCGACGAGATCGACCTCGCCCACGCGGGCTCCTACGATCCCGATGTCCTCGTCCTCAACGCCGGCGTGATGGAGGGCGGATCAATCGTGGACGTCCCGCTCCAGCGGGCGCGCGAATCCTTCGAGATCAACGTCTTCGGCCATATGCAGCTCGTGCAGAGCATCGTGCCGAAGATGGTGCGGCGCGGTTCCGGCAAGGTCGTGTGGACCTCCTCGATGGGCGGCATCCTCGTGGTCCCGTTCCTCGGCGTCTACTGCGCGACCAAGCACGCCATCGAGGCGATCGCCGGGTCGATGAAGGCGGAGCTCGAACCTCTGGGGGTCAAGGTCGCCACGGTGAACCCGGGCGTCTTCGGCACCGGCTTCAACGACACGGGAGCCGAGAGCTACGTCCAGTGGTACGACCCCGAGACCGCGGTGGTCCCGATGCCAGACTTCGGCGACAGCCTCGACGATCAGGCCGATCCGCAGGAGATGATCGACGCGATGGTCGAGATCATCCCCGCCGAGGACCACCTGTACCGCACGATGCGGCCCGCGGACACGATCGACGCCGCGAAGCAGTGGCAGGAGACGGAGTGGACGCAGCATGCCTGAGATCACCCTGGACACCGCCCGGCAGATCATCGACCGGGGTCGCGCACGGGCCGCGGAGATGGGGCTGAACGCCGTCTTCTCGGTGCTCGACCGCGGGGCGAACCCCGTCGCCTTCGAGCGGATGGACGACGCCTGGCTGGCGTCGAACGACCTCGCCGTCGCCAAGGCGCGCACCGCCGTCATGTTCCGCATGCCCAGTGAGGATCTCGCCTCCCCGGTCGCACTCGGAGAGGCATACCCGCACTTCGATCACGTCGCGAGTGGTGGCCTGTTGCTCATGGGCGGCGGCGTTCCCCTCGTCGACGAGGCGGGAGGTCTGATCGGCGGCCTCGGCGTCTCGGGTGGCACGCCGGAGCAGGACGCGGCGCTGGCCCGCGCGGCGCGAGGGGACTGACACCGTCCGTCCGCACGGCCGCGGCCTCGAGGGCCCTGTGGAGGACCGCGGTCCTGTGGATGGATCGGCCCTGCGGGGCCGCGGCGCCGGGTTCCGGGGAGTGGTCGCGTCCTACCGTGTGGCCATGATGGTCATGCGGGTGGCGACGTGGCGGGGCGAACCCGCCGACGCGTACGAGCGGTGGGCGGGTCGCGAGGCCCGCGCGGCCGAGGAGTTGGACGTCGCCCTCGAGCGCGCCGCGGTCGAGATCAGCGGTGGCGGTGGTGATCTCGCCGCGCGCCTCGCCGCGATCGACCTCCCCGTCGCCGTCCCACTCGCGGCCCCGGCGGGTGGGGGACGGGAACCGTCGACCCCGGCGGGGCAGCCGGCGCGCGCGAAGTCGGCGGCGCAGCGGGATCGGGAGAACCGCGCGCGCCTCGCCGCCGACCTGCGAGCCACGCCGCCCGGGCCCAGGCTGCGCATGCTCGAGACGATCGACGCGAGGCTGCGCGAGCTCGGTCGCGGCGGCGAGACGGTCCAGCTCGTCGAGTACGACCCGGATGCGTTCGGGGGCGACGGTGCGGTGGTCGTTTCCCTCGGCGACCTCGACACCGCGCGCAACATCGGCGTCGTGGTCCCGGGTATGGGAACCACCGCCGCCTCGATCACGGCGGTCACCCGCAGCGCCGCGAACTTGCAGGTCGCCGCGCGACGTGCGGACCCGATGACCCCGACCGCGACGCTCGCGTGGATCGGGTACGACGCACCGTCGGGCCGGATGTCGGCCGCGCAGGTCCTCACCGGAGAGCATGCCCGACGGGGCGCCGCCGAGCTGCGGGCCGATCTCGCCGACCTCGCGCGGATGCGGCCCGACGACCCGCGGGTCGTGCTCTTCGGGCACAGCTACGGCGCCACGACGGTGGCCACCGCGGGCGCAGGTGGGGCGCTGGCAGGCGTCGTCGATGCGGTGGTGCTGCTGGGTTCGCCCGGCGCCGGCCCGGTGCGGTCCGCGGCGGAGCTGGGCGTCCCGGTCCACGTCGCGCGCGATTCCGACGATCCGATCCCGCGCGTCGCCGCGACCGACGGCGCGGGGCAGGCCCTGCGCCACCTGCTCGGCGTGGAACTGGGACTCGGAACCGACCCGGCGGCACCGTCGTTCGGGGCACTGCCGATCGACGCCGAGGGCGCCACGCCCCTCGGGCCCGCGGCGCACTCGGGGTACTTCGATGAGGGCTCGCGGGCGCTGGGCGCGTTCGCCGAGATCCTCACGGGGAGGGGAGGACATGACCGATGACGCGGTGGACCCCGCGGAGCTGACGCGCGTCGCCGGGGAATGGGAGGCGGCCGCCGAGGGGTTCGCCGCGCTGGCGGAGCGGTGGCGCGCGACGACCGGTCCGCCCGCGGTGCGCGCCTTCGCCGCCCGTGCGGCCGCGACGCTCGCCGGCCATGCGGAGGCGGCGAGCGCCGCGGCGCAGCGGCTGCGGGACTACTGCGCCGCGGTCGCGGAGTCCGACGAGGAGGGCGCCCGGAGCGTGCGGTGCGCGATCCAGGCGGCCGACAGCATCAGCACCACGCCGATCGCGGAGGTCACCGAGACACCGGCGTCGAACGCATGACCGGCGGCCCGGACCAGGGCATCCGCCGCCTCGGCGGGCAGCTGCGTCGCGACGTGGTGCGCCCCGGCGAGCGTCTCGGACGCCGCTTCGGCCTGCGCGCCGCTGAGCCCGGCGGGCAGCGCGAGCTTCGCGGCGTAGGCGCCGGCCAGGATGGAGCCCAGGACGGCCGTGCCGAGCACCGAGCCCAGCTCGTAGGCGGTCTCGGAGACGGCCGAGGCCGCGCCCGCCTTCTCCGCGGGGACGGACGAGACGATCAGGTCGTTCGAGAGCGTCTCGGCCGCACCGATGCCCACGCCGAGCATCGCGAAGGCGACGAGCACCGCGAGGGTCGACTCGGGGGAGGCGAAGGCCGTCACCACGGCGTACGCGGCGGCGGCGACGAGCATGCCTCCCACCACCACGGTCGACGGTGCGACCCACCGCACGACCCGCACCACGTACAGGCCGGCGACCATCATCGTGATCAGCCCCGGGACCAGCGCCCATCCGGCGTCCATCGGGCTCATCCCCACCACCAGCTGTAGATGCTGCGAGACGAAGTAAAGGAATCCGACGAGCGCGATCACGCTGAGCAGGTTCACGGCGACGGCGCCGGAGAAGCGACGGTCCGCGAACAGGCGCACGTCGAGCATCGGGTCCGGGCGCTGCAGCTGGCGGCGCAGGAACAGCACCGTCGCCGTGACGCCGACGGCCAGCGCGCCCGCGACGACGGCGAGGTCGCCGCCCTTGGCGAGGGTCTTCACGGCGTAGACGATCGGGGTGAGCGCGAGCAGCGAGAGCACGATCGAGACCGGATCGATCCGACCGGGGTTCGGGTCGCGCGACTCGGGCACGAAGATCGGCGCCAGGATCAGCAGCGGGATCAGCACCGGCACGGCCATCAGGAAGACCGAGCCCCACCAGAAGTGCTCCAGCAGGAAGCCGCCGACGATGGGCCCGAGCGCGGCGCCGCCGGCGAAGCAGGACGCCCACACCGCGATGGCGAGCCGCCGCTGCTGCGGATCGGTGAAGATGTTGCGCAGCAGCGACAGCGTCGACGGCATCAGCATCGCGCCGAAGAAGCCGAGCGCCGCGCGTGCGGCGATGAGCGCGGCGGCGGTGGGCGCGTACGCCGCGACCACCGACATGGCGGCGAAGCCGGTGGCGCCCAGCAGGAGCAGGCGACGCCGGCCCCACCGGTCGCCGAGGCTGCCCATGGAGACGAGCAGGCCGGCCAGGATCAGCGGGTAGATGTCGATGATCCAGAGCTGTTCCGCGGCGGTGGGAGCCAGCGTCGCGGCGATCGAGGGCAGCGCGAAGCCGAGGGCGGTGCCGTCGATCGACACGAGCAGGACGGGCAGCATCAGGACCGCGAGCGCACCCCAGTCGCGCACCGTGGCGCGCGCGGACGCGGTCGTGGTGGTGAGTGTGGTGGTCATGGCGGCACTTCCTGCGGTTCGTCTGATCAGGTTCCGCGTTACTGTACCAGCTGGACGGTATAGAAACGAGAGACCGCGATCACCCCTACGATGCGAGATGTGCCGCCCCCTCCTGCTGCCCGTGCCAAGCTGCTCGATGCCTTCGTGAAGATCCTCATCGAGCAGGGGGAGCGCGCCGCGACGCTCGAGGCCGTCGCCGCCGAGGCCGGCGTCAGCAAGGGCGGGCTGCTGTACCACTTCGGTTCGAAGAATGCCCTGGTCGAGGGACTGTGCGACTGGCTGGACGAGTTGGTGGCCGAGGACGTCGAGCTCATGGCAGCCGCGCCCGAGGGGGCCGTCGCCTACTACGTGCGCACCTCGAACTACGACGACTCGCCCCTCGACCGCGCGATCGTGGCGGTGCTCCGTCTCAGCCAGGGGGCCAACGACCGCGCCGAGCGCGCGATCCGGACGATGCAGGACCGCTTCCTCGCGACCGTGCAGGAGCAGGTGCCCGACGAGGCCACCGCTCACGCCGTGCTGCTCCTCGGCGACGGCCTCTACTACGACGCCGCCCTCTGCGGCGGCCGCCGCCGTGCCACCGACGAGCAGATGGCGGGCCTGCTCGCCGTCGTCGCCCGCATGGTCGACGGGGTCGACTGAAACGACGGCGATCTGCTGTCATGTCGCGTGGGCGGGTGAAAGCGCGACATTGTTGCGGACACGGGTTGTGTTACACCCACGACCTGGGCGAACGGGTCAGGCGTTGGTGTGCCTCCTGAACGATCGAACACGGACACTCCCCGTATGCGCGACAGACCCGGCGGACGCCGAGTCATCAAACTCTCTTGACACGAGCGAGCTCGACATCGACATCCGCCAGGGGTGAATACCCCAGGGATCGAATCACAGATTCGTAAACATCAACGGCCACATCCTCGGATGCTGCAACCGCCTGAACCAATCTTAAACCCAGTTCCGCATCTGATTCACCCAGGTCATCCGACGAGTCGACGTAGCACGAGCAGGGTGTGAAAAGAATTCTGATTGGCGCCTACAACCTATTCGCCTTTGGGACTCCTGGTATTCGCCCCTATTCGTCGAGTCGCTCACGGTTAGGTCATCTTCCAAGAAAGCCGTGCGTCTGATTCGGGTAAGCGTCCATGCCTCTAGTGGAACATTCGAGCAAGATCGATTGTATGGAGAAAGTCGCGACGATCCCGCTCAGACAACGGCTCGCCCGAAACAATCGCATGACCGAGCCCCCCTTTCGCTCCGGCAAGATCAAAGACGTAGTTCTCCATAAGTCCTTTACCGTGGTTGGTAAATCCATGGATTACTGGCTTTTGGTAACCAAAGTATTCTTTATTGTCAGGGGTAAAGAAATGCCAATAAAGATTCGGATAGCGCTCAATGATGATATCGCCGAGATAGATGGCAATGTCGATGATCACGGAGTACCAGCGAGGCGAGAGCATCCCAGGTGCTTCAGGGATGGGCGGGTTGTGGCCTTCCACGTTAGCGATGAACCAGTCGTTCACTGCCTGGATCGACGCGTCGTCGGTGCCGGCACGAACGCCATTGCGCTCCAGCAGCCTAGCTAGTTCCTGTTTGCGCTGAGGCTTCTGCGTGAGCCAGTTCTCGTACTGAGCTCGCGCCCCTTCGCGCGTGTCGTCCTCCGGGCGTGTCAGAGAGATTACAGTGAACTCCTGGTAGTCGCCCCAATCAACCGAACCGTTCATGGTTAGATCGCCTTCCAAGGAATATTGGCTGCTTCGAGTGCATCAATCAAAGCTTGATCAGGTCCAGCCTTGCCTGTGAATACACTCTTCATGAACACCCACTGGGTAGGTCTGTACGTGGTGTCCGTATTCAGCAGTGCGCTATATACGGACAAAACTGCATTTATCGGTCACGAACGAGTCGATCTTCACGTGACCGGAAGCCGCGAGGTGCCGCCGAGCGTCAGGCGTGTGTCAGCGCGTGGTCGCGGGCGCGGCCCCGTCGACGGGGTCCCAGACGTCGCCCGGCATGTCGCCGGGGAGATTCGGATTCCCGCGCCCGACGAACCTGTCATCGACACCGCGCTTGGTCATCGCGTCGTAGTCGCGCAGGGCGCCGAAGGCCCACTTGCCGAGCAGGGCGATGGCGACGAGGTTGACCATCGCCATGAACGCCATCGCCACGTCGGCGAGCATCCAGACGGTGTCGAGCTCGGCCAGGGTGCCCACACCGACGGCTGCGAGTACGAGGGTCTGCAGGATGCGCAGCCGCTGACCCTCGAGCCCGAGGAAGTTGAGGTTGATCTCGGCGTAGGAGTAGTTGCCGATGATCGAGGAGTAGGCGAAGACGAAGATCAGCAGCGCCATCGGCACCGTCGTCCAGCCGCCGAGCACCGCGGCGACGGAGTCCTGCGTGAGCACGGCGCCGCCGGACTCCGGCTCCGTGCCCGGCGTGTAGATGCCGGAGACGAGCACGATGAAGGCGGTCGCGGTGCACACGATGATGGTGTCGACGAAGACGCCGAGCGACTGGATCAGGCCCTGCTTCGCGGGGTGCGAGACGGTGGCGGTGGCCGCCGTGTTGGGCGCGCTGCCCATGCCGGCCTCGTTGGAGAACAGGCCGCGTTTGACGCCGTTGAGCAGGGCTGCCAGGATGCCGCCGGCGGTGCCGGCCAGCGCCTCGTCGAGCCCGAAGGCGCCGGCGACGATCTGCCGGATCACCTCGGGGAAGGCCGTGATGTTCAGGGTGATGATGACGACGGCCAGGGCCACGTAGATCAGTGCCATCACGGGGAGGATGACCTCGGCCACCTTCGCGATGCGGCGCACGCCGCCGTAGAGGATCGGCGCGGTGATCACCATGAGCCCCACGGCGACCCAGGCGGTATCGAGATGGAACGTGGAGGCGAGCGAGCCGCCGATCGTGTTGGCCTGCACCATGTTGAAGGCGAAACCGAAGGCGAAGATCAGGAGGACGGCGAAGACCATGCCCCAGCGGCGGGAGCCGAGACCGCGCTGCATGTACTACGCCGGACCGCCGCGGAAGCTGCCGTCCGCGTTGCGCACCTTGAACATCTGCGCCAGCGTCGCCTCGACGAACGCGGTGGCCATGCCGACAAGCGCGACGACCCACATCCAGAACACCGCTCCCGGACCGCCGAGCACGAGCGCGACGCTCACGCCCGCGATGTTGCCCGTGCCCACGCGCGAGGCGAGGCCCACGCAGAAGGCCTGGAACGACGAGATGCCGCCGTCGGCGTCGGACCGGGACGAGCCGATCGCGCGGATCATGCTCGGCAGCAGACGGACCTGCACGAAGCGGGTGCGGATCGTCATGTAGGCGCCGACGCCCAGCAACAGGTAGATGAGCACCCAGTTGTACAGGTTGACGCTGAGCCAGCTGATGACGGTGTTGACGTGGTCGATGAGCGAGGTCATCCGTTCCTCTCGTGAAGCGTGGGGTGCCCTGATGATTTCATGCCGGGCCGAGCCGCACCGTCGTACCGCCGGAGTCGACGCCCAGAGCCGGTACGCAGCGCTAATTGAGTGCTGTTCAGTAGGCTCTTTACCCCGGCCTGACCAGCGGGTAGGTTGGACGGCATGCCTTCGATCTTCATCTCCGGCGGTGCTGCGGGCATCGGCCGGGCCACGGCCCTGCGTTTCCTCTCCGAGGGGTGGACGGTGGGCGTCTACGACGTCAACGCCGCCGCGCTGGAGGAGCTGAAGGCGGAGCATCCCGCGATCGTCACCGGCACGCTCGACGTGACGGACTACGGCCAGTGGGAGGCCGCGCTCGCCGACTTCGCCACCCACACCGGCGGCACGCTGACGGTGCTCGACAACAACGCGGGCGTGCTCTTCAGCGGAGACCTCGACGAGATCACGCCCGAGCAGATCAAGCTGCAGATCGACATCGACGCCCTCGGCGTGACCTACGGCGCCAAGGCGGCGCTGCCGTACCTCACGGGCGTCAAGGACGCGCACCTGGTGAACATCAGCTCGGCGTCGGCGATCTACGGCCAGCCCGGCATCGCCACCTACAGCGCCGCCAAGTTCTACGTCGCGGGCTTCACCGAGGCGCTCGAGCTCGAGTGGGAGAAGCACGGCATCCGCGTCGTCGCGATCTGGCCGCTGTGGGCGAAGACCGCGCTGGCGGAGACCGACGCGAAGAGCACCAAGACCCTCGGTGTGAACATCACGCCCGAGGAGGTCGCCGATCAGGTGTGGAACTCGGTGCACCCCTCGATCCGGGTCCCGTTCCTGCCGCGGGTGCACTATTCCGTCGGAACCCTGACCACGCTGCTGTCCAATTCGAGTAAATTCGCCCCCAGGTCGGTTGTGCGCCTGATCAACCAGATCACCAGCCAGTAGTACAGCCCGCTGCATTTCCCATCCGAGGAATCCGAGAAGGAGTCTCCACCACCGTGATTGCGACCACCATGCAGGACGGCGAGCTGACGATCGCCCGCCTGGTCGAGTACAGCCGCCGCGTCTTCCCCGAGGCCAAGATCACCACCTGGACCGGTGAGGGCCTGCGCGATCTCTCCTTCGCCGAGGTCGGCGATAAGGCGTCGCAGCTCGCCCACGCGCTCACCAAGCTGGGCGTGCAGCGCGGCGACCGCGTGGCGACCTTCATGTGGAACAACAACGAGCACCAGGTGGCGTACGCCGGCGTGCCCGCCATGGGCGCCGTGCTCCACACGCTCAACCTGCGCCTGTCCCCCGAACAGGCCGTGTTCATCATCAACCAGGCCGACGACAAGGTGATCCTCGTCGACGCCTCCGTCGCGCCGCTGCTCGGCAAGTACCTGGCCGCGACCCCGAACGTGCAGCACGTCATCGTCGCCAACGGCCCGAAGGAGGCGCTCGAGGCGCCCGAGGGCATCACGGTGCACTCCTTCGACGAGCTGATCGCCGGCGAGCCCACCACCTTCGCGTGGCCGGAGATCGCCGAGCGCGCCGCGGCGGCCATGTGCTACACCTCCGGCACCACCGGTGACCCCAAGGGCGTCGTCTACAGCCACCGCAGCATCTGGCTGCACTCGATGCAGGTGAACTCGAGCTCCGGAATGGCGCTCGGCAACGCCGATTCGGTGCTCGCCATCGTGCCGATGTTCCACGTGATGAGCTGGGGCCTGCCCTACGCCGCGATGATGGGCGGCATCACGCTGATCATGCCCGACCGGTTCCTGCAGCCCGAGCCGCTGCTGCAGATCCTCGACGCCACGAAGGCCACGTTCGCCGCGGCCGTGCCCACCATCTGGGCCGGCGTCGCCGCGCAGCTCGCCGCGAAGCCGCAGGACATCTCGCACCTGCGCGAGGTCGTCGTCGGCGGCGCGGCCGTGCCCCCGTCGATGATCCGTACCTTCGACAAGCTCGGCACCCGCATCGTGCACGCCTGGGGCATGACGGAGACCAGCCCGCTCGGCTCGGTCTCGCGCCCGCCGTTCGGCATCGAGGACGAGACCGAGGAGTTCGCCTACCGCGTCACGCAGGGCCGCTTCCCCGCGTCGGTGCAGGCCCGCCTCATCGACGACGAGGGCAACGAGCAGCCCTGGGACGGTGAGGCTTCCGGTGAGCTCGAGGTGCGCGGCCCCTGGATCACGGGCGCCTACTACTCGCCCGAGGGCAACGTCTCCGACGAGTCCAAGTTCCACGACGGCTGGCTCCGCACCGGCGACGTGGCCTCGATCAGCCCGGACGGCTTCATGACCATCCGCGACCGCACCAAGGACATGATCAAGACCGGCGGCGAGTGGATCAGCTCCGTCGAGCTGGAGAACACGGTCATGAGCAACCCCACCATCGCCGAGGCGGCCGTCGTGGCCGTGCCCGATGAGAAGTGGGACGAGCGTCCCTTCGTGCTCGCCGTGGTCAAGGACGCCGCCGACGCGGACGCCGAGAAGCAGCGCGCCTTCCTGACGGACCTGCTGCCCAAGTGGCAGATCCCGGAGCGCTGGGCCTTCGTCTCCGAGGTGCCGAAGACCTCGGTCGGCAAGTTCGACAAGAAGCTCATCCGCGCCGAGTACGCCGACGGCACCTACTCCGTGGTGGAGTCGCGCGGCTGACCCGCGCGCTCGAGTCGACGAGGGCCGTCGCAGCCGGAAGGCTGCGGCGGCCCGGTCGTGTTCTCTGTGTCAGAGGCGCTCGAGCAACTCAGGTGAAGCCACAAGGGTCAGTTCGGTGTCGACGAGGAACCCGGGATCTTCGATGCCAGTTACCGCCCAGAAGAGCGGGAAGAATTTGTCCTCCCCGTACGCCTCGTCGACCGAATCCTCCCCGGGAAGCGGCTCGCCGATGTCCTCGTTGCCTTCGCCGGTATCGACCTCGATGAGTCGGCGCACGCGCGAACCGTTGCGGTAGGCCTCCAGCCCGTAGGCGCCGCCGGTGCTGCCGATGACGAGATGCGTGACCGCCGTGCCGGATTCGGCCAGTCGTTCGATCACGTCGTAGTCGAAGAAGCGGCGGCGGGAGAGGACGGTGATCCCGGCGTCGGAGACATGTGCCCATGCCCGTTCGTCGCGTTCCCCGATCGGGTCGAGGCGCTTTTCGTCGCTGAGGCGCAGCAGGCCGTCGGGGGCCTGCCCCGGAGCCCCGACATGCAGAATGCTGATGTTCCAACCCATGTTGTTGAAGACTACCGGCGTGGGGCTGGTCCCGGCGTCCTGGGAGTTCTTACGAAACGATGAGCTGTCCCGGTGAGCGATCCGGATCGGCGTTCGCACGTGCCACGCTGGAACCATGATCGAGGAGACCACATCACCGGCGGCGCGGCGCACTGCGGCATGGGCCGCCGCGTTGGCCGGTGTCATCGCGGGCGCGGCGGGCCTGGCGGCGGCGGAACTGGTCGCGGCGATCATCGCCCCCGGCGCCAGCACACTGTTCGCGGGTGGGGCGGCCGTCATCGACGCCGCGCCGCGGTGGCTCAAGGACTTCGCGGTCGAGACCTTCGGCACCGCGGACAAGGCGGTCCTACTCACCACGATGGCGGTGGTGATCGCCGTCGGTGCGGCGCTCGCCGGCGTGCTCGAGCTGCGCCGCCCGCCGTGGGGCGCGGTCGTGATCGGCGTCGTCGGTGCGATCGGCGCGGTGCTCGCGGTGCTGCGCCCCGACGCGACGGTGCTCTGGGCGGTACCGAGCGTGGTGGGCGTCGCCGTGGCGGTTCTGCTGCTGCGCAGTGCGATCCGGCGTCTCGTCCCCGAGTCGGAGTCGGAGGACGGCGCCGCCACCATGGACCGGCGGGGCTTCCTCCTCGTCACCGGCGCGGCAGTCGGCGGCACCGTCGTGGCCCTCGTGGCGGCACGCCTGCTTTCGGCGGGCTCCACGGCGGTACGGGCGGCGCGCGAGACGCTGCGCCTGCCGGCCCCGCGCACCGTCGCACCACCGATCCCGGCGGGGGCCGATCAAGCGATCGACGGGATCACCCCCTACCTCACGCCCACAACGGATTTCTACCGGATCGATACGGCGCTGCGGGTGCCCCAGATCGATCCCGCCTCCTGGTCGCTGGAGGTCAGCGGCATGGTGGAGCGGCCGTTCACCCTCACCTGGGACGAGCTGCTGGCACTGCCGCTGGAGGAGCACTACGTCACGCTCGCGTGCGTGAGCAACGAGGTGGGCGGCGATCTCATCGGCAACGCCCGATGGCTCGGCCACCGGATCAGCGCACTGCTCGATCGCGCCGGGCCGCACCCCGACGCTGACATGGTGCTCTCGCGCAGCCACGACGGATTCACCGCGGGCACACCGCTGTCGGTGCTGCGCGATCCCGCCCGGCCCTGCTTGCTCGCAGTCGGGATGAACGGCGAACCGCTCCCCGTGATCCACGGTTTCCCCGCTCGCCTCGTGGTCCCCGGCCTCTACGGCTACGTCTCGGCCACGAAGTGGGTGACCTCGCTCAAGGTCACCACCTTCGCTGCCGACCAGGGGTACTGGACGCCGAGGGGATGGTCGGCGCGCGGGCCGATCAAGCTGCAGTCCCGCATCGACGTGCCGCGGCGATCCGTCGCCGCGGGCGACGTGACGGTCGCCGGCGTCGCCTGGGCCCAGCACACCGGGATCGGCCAGGTCGAGGTCCGCGCCGACGCAGGGGAGTGGGTGCGCGCCGAGCTCGCCGACACCGTCGGCCCCGACACCTGGCGGCAGTGGCACGTGTCCCTACCGCTGGCCGGTGGCGATCACACCCTCGAGGTGCGCGCCACCGACGCCGCCGGGCGGGTGCAGACGGACGAGCCCGCGCCGCCCGCGCCCGACGGTGCCACGGGCTGGCACCGCGTCTCCGTCACGGCGCGCTGACGCCCGTCGTCGTCGCGCACAGGTGCGACGGGTCCTGCACCACCACGCGCACGCCGTAGCCGGTGTCGGACGCGAGCTGGTTGAGCAGGTAGGCCGCCACCGTCGACATCCGCGTGACGTCGGTGAGGTCGAGCACGATGGTGCTGCCGGCCTGCGCGCGCCCGAGGCTCAGGGCCTCGTGCACGACCTCCTCGACGGCCACGAAGTCCACCTCGCCGCGCAGGCGGAGCACGGTCCGGCCGGTCGACGGGTCGGTGCTCACGGCCGCCAGTGCGCTCACCGGGGTCATCGTCCGGTTCAGAATGTGCAGGCCGAACTCCTTGCTCATGCGCTGCAGGACCGCGACGCCGCGGCTGGAGTTGCCGGCCTCGTCGAGCGGCGGGCTGAAGACGCAGATCCCGTACTCGCCCGGCGTCGCCGCGACGATGCCGCCGCCGACGCCCGACTTCGCGGGGATCCCCACGGACACCATCCAGGCCCCCGACCGGTCGTACATGCCGCACCCCGTCATCACCGACAGGGTGTGCTGCGCGACGGCGGCGCTGACCACCCGCTCGCCGGTGACGGGGTTGACGCCGCCGTGGGCGAGCGTGCCGCCCATCACCGCCACGTCGTGCGCGTCCACGAGCAGCGAGCACTGCCGGAAGTACGGGTCGAGGGCGTCGTCGACCGGGACCTGCAGCGCGCCGGTGGAGCGGGCGAGCGCCGCCAGGGCGAGATTGCGGAAGCCGGTCTGCGCCTCCGAGAGGTACACCGCCTCGTCGAGCTCCAACTCGCGCCCCGCGAACCGCGAGAGCCCGTCCCGGATCGCGGCGAAGCGCGCGGCACCGTCGGCCCCGGGGATCAGGGAGGTCGAGACGATCGCGCCCGCGTTGATCAGCGGGTTCTCCGGCCGGCCCGACGGGTCGAAGCTGATGCCGTTGAAGGCCTCGCCGCTCGGCTCGACGCCGATCCGCTCGCACACCGCCTCGACGCCCAGCGCCTCGAGCGCGAGCGCGTAGACGAAGGGCTTGCTCATGGACTGGATGGTGAACGGCGTGCGGTAGTCGCCCGCGCCGTAGGAATGCCCGTGCACCGAGACGGCGGCGACGCCGAAGGCCTCCGGGTCCGCCGTCGCGAGCTGCGGGATGTAATCGGCGACGGTGCCGGGGTGCTCCTCGCGGCACACGTCGTCGAGTACGCGGGCCATCGCCGCGTTGACGGGGTTGTCGGTGAACCCGGTGAGTCCGCCGGGCTGGTGCTGCGTGCTCGTCCCACTCATACCGCCAAGCTATCCGCTTCCCGGCCGGGGCGTCGGCCGCCGGAATCGGGCGCGACGGGGCGAGTATCGTGGCAGGCACCGTGACGTGACCAGGTGAGCAGCGCATACCAGCGGATATCGCCAGCCGGCATTGCCGCAGACAATTTTTCTTGGAGTACAGCTATGACGAACACGCTGCCCGACGGCCGGAGCATCGACGACGCGATCGCCGCCGGTACCCGCGCCTACGAGCTCGACCGCGCCCATGTCTTCCACTCGTGGTCGGCGCAGGCGCAGATCACCCCGATGACGATCCTCAAGACCGAGGGCTCGTACGTGTGGGACGGGGAGGGCAACAAGCTCATCGACCTCTCCAGCCAGCTGGTGAACACGAACATCGGCCACCAGCACCCGAAGGTCATCGCCGCGATCGCCGAGCAGGCCGCGCGGATCTGCACCATCGCGCCGCAGCACGTCAACGAATCCCGCAGCGAGGCAGCGCGGCTCATCGCCGAGTGCACCCCGGGCGACCTGGACAAGATCTTCTTCACCAACGGCGGCGCCGACGCCAACGAGCACGCCATCCGCATGGCCCGCGTGCACACCGGCAAGCACAAGGTGCTCTCCGCGTACCGCAGCTACCACGGCGGCACCCACCTGGCGGTGAACGTCACCGGCGATCCACGCCGGTTCGCGAGCGACGTCGGCGGCGAGTCCGTCGCCCACTTCGACGGTCCGTTCCTCTACCGCAGCTCCTTCTACGCCGAGACCGAGGAGCAGGAGAGTCAGCGCGCGCTCGCGCACCTCGAGCACACGATCGAGCTCGAGGGTTCGAACACCATCGCCGCGATCATCCTCGAATCCATTCCCGGCACTGCCGGCATCATGGTCCCGCCGCCCGGGTACATGGCCGGCGTCCGCGAGCTGTGCACGAAGTACGGGATCGTCATGATCGCCGACGAGGTCATGGCCGGCTTCGGCCGCTCGGGCGAGTGGTTCGCCATCGAGCACGCCACCACCGCCGCGGGCCCCGTCGTGCCGGATCTGCTCACCTTCGCCAAGGGCGTGAACTCCGGCTATGTGCCGCTGGGCGGGGTGGCGATCAGCCCGGAAATCTTCGAGACCTTCCGCGAGCGGGCCTACCCGGGCGGGCTGACCTACTCGGGCCACCCGCTGGCCTGCGCGGCCGCGGTCGCGACGATCAACGCCATGGCCGAGGAGGGCATGGTCGAGAACGCCGCGGCGATCGGGAACGAGATCATCCGGCCCACCCTCGAGGAGTTCAAGGCGAAGCACCCGTCGGTCGGCGAGGTGCGCGGCACGGGTCTGTTCTGGGCGATCGAGCTGGTGCGCGACAAGCAGACCCGCGAGCCGCTGGCCGCCTACGGAGGCAGCAGCCCCGCGATGAACGAGACCGTCGCGGCGCTGAAGAAGGGCGGCTTGCTGCCGTTCGCCAACTTCAACCGGATCCACGTCGTGCCGCCGTGCAACGTCTCCGCCGAGGAGGCCCGCGAGGGCCTGAACATCATCGACGAGGCGCTGAACGTCGCGGACGCGCACACCGTCTGACCCCGCTCGACACCCAGGAGCCCGACATGCCCGCTCTCAAGCCCGTCCATCCGGCCGAACTGCAGGCCGGACGCCCCGGCGTCTACGAGTTCGCGGTGCGCTCGGCGCGCCCCGTCGACTGGGTGTGGGGTGAGCTGACCTCGGACCGTCCCCTGCACTGGTGCAAGGGGATCCGCAAGATCGAGTGGACGAGCCCGCGGCCCTTCGCCGCGGGTTCCACCCGCCGGGTGCACCTGGGGCCCGGGATCAGCGCCGACGAGATCTTCTACTCCTGGGAGGAGTCGGAGACGCTGTGCGAGAAGGCCTTCTACGTGCAGTCCGCCACCGCCCCGGGGCTCTCGCGGCTGGCGGAGAAGTACCGCGTCGAGGCGCACCCCGACGGCGGTTCGGTGTTCACCTGGACGCTGCTCATCGAGCCGATCGGCGGCGACCGGGCGATCGGGCTCAGCGGATTCCCGGTGGGCCTGATCGTCAAGTGGCTCCAGCGCGACACCGAGCGCTACCTCGGCTCGGCGTAGCCGCTAGACCCGGACCGGATCCAGACCGCCGGGCAGATCGTGGTCGCCCGCGGCGCAGTCGCACGGCGCGGTGGGATCGGTCGCGGCGATGGTCTTCGTCAGCACGTCGGTCAGCCGCGGCAGGTTGCGGCGGAACTCGGCGAGCACGTCCTCGGTGCGCACGCCCTCGCCGGCCTCGATGCCCGCGTCCAGGTCGGTGACCAGCGCGATCGAGGCGTAGCAGAGCTTGAGCTCGCGGGCCAGCGTCGCCTCGGGCAGGCCGGTCATGTTCACCAGGTCCCAGCCCTGCGCCGCGTACCAGCGGCTCTCGGCGCGGGTGGAGAAGCGCGGCCCCTCGATGACGACCATCGTCGACGCCGTGCGGTCGGCGTGCGGCGCCGCCGCGGCCCGCAGTGACGGGCAGTACGGATCGGCGAAGCTCACGTGCACACCGCCACCGTCGAAGTACGTGGACGCGCGGGAGAACGTGCGGTCGACCAGCTGCTCCGGGATCGCGATGGTGCCCGGCCCCGCGGCGGGGTCCAGGCTCCCGACCGCGCACGGCGCGAGCACCTTGCGCACCCCGAGACTGCGCAGCGCCCACAGGTTCGCCCGGTACGGCACGGTGTGCGGGGAGAACTCGTGGCCCGTGCCGTGCCGGGGGAGGAAGGCCACCTCGCGCCCGGCGACCTCGCCCACCGCGATCGGCGCGCTCGGCCGCCCGTACGGGGTGTCGACGGTGCGCTGCTCGGCCCCGTCGGCCAGGAAGCGGTACAGGCCGGTCCCGCCGATGACGCCGATCATGCGCGGCCCCCGATCCGGGTGCGGACGGCCTCGGCGACCTCGTCGGGCCGGCCGGTGTCGAAGTACTGCTCGGAACCGTCGCCGAGGGTGACGCACAGTCGCTGCTTGGTGCGCTTGAGCAGGCCGACGGTCTCCTCGACGATGCCGGCCCCGGCGATGTGCTTGAGCTGGACCGAGAACGGGGTGCCGTCCACCTTCGAGGCGATCCCCGCCGGCCGGAAGCGCAGGTGCGTCGCGGTCAGGTCGAGGTGTCCGCGGACGGCGGCGGAGCGCCGTCCGATCTTGAGGAGACGGGTCGCCGGCCAACTGAGGTCACTCACGGTGCCACAATATGTCGGTCCGCGACGACGTTCGCGGTAGCATCACTTATCCGTTTTCCTTAGGGTGGGGGTTCAACATGCCGTACTTCGGTGCGATCGTGATGCTGCTGTGGGTGGCGGCGCTCATCGACGTGATCGTCGCGGACGAGTACCGCGTGCGCCACCTGCCCAAGGGCGGCTGGCTGATCATCGTCATCCTCATCCCGCTGGCCGGCTCCCTGATCTGGTTCCTGCTCGGCCGGCCCGTCGGTGCGCAGGCGAGCGGACCGTCGAGGACGACGGGGTTCCCCGAGTACGAGCGCCCGGGCCGGCACATCGCCCAGTACCCGGACGACGACGACGAGTTCCTGCGGCAGTGCCGTGAGCGCGCCGAGCAGCAGCGGCGCCGGGCGAAGGAGATGGACGCCCGCAACCACGCCGAGAACCCCGAGGACAAGGACTGAACGTGCGGTCACCGCGCGGGCTGGCCGACATCTACCGGACCTCCCTCGCGGTGCTGCGGCACAATCCCTGGCCGACCGTCGGGATCGTGGCGATCTCCCTCACGATCATCGCGGCCCTGGGCGTGGTGGCCCGGATGCCGCTGGTCCACGAGGCGCGATGGACGCCGGCCGCGGATCGCGACGTCCGGCAGGTCCTGGTGACCCTCGGCTTCTATCCCGCGGGCACCATGCTGGTGACGCTCGTGTGGATGATGGTCAGCATCGGCGCCACGGCGATCGGGTCCGTGGCCGCGTACCGGTACCTCGCCGGGGAGCGGACCTCGCTGCGCGCCGCGTGGGCACGGGCGCGCCCCCGGTTCGCCGCCGCGCTCGGCCTGGGGGTCCTCGACGTGGTCGTCGTCCTGGCGCCGATCGTCATCGCCGGCGCCGCCGCGATCGCGCTGGCGGTGCGCACCGGGCCCGACGTCGCGCGGGTGACCACGACGGTGCTGCTCGTGCTCGCCGCCGGGGCCGTCCTCGCCGTCCTGCCCTCGCTCGTGCTCGCCGGCCCGATGCTGGTGCTCGAGGGTCTGCGCCCCGTCGACGCGCTGTGGCGCTCCTTCGACCTGCAGCGCCGCGGCTACTGGCGGCTGGTCGTCCGCGTGATCTGCACGTACGTCATCCTGGTGACCGCCGCCTCGATCGTGGGCCTGCCCTTCACCATCGCGTCCATGGCCACGCGCCCCGCGGGGGATCTCGCGGTGCAGAGCCTGCCCAGCCTCGTGTTCGGCAACATCGGATGGGTGCTCGGGCAGATCGTCATCATGCCCTTCCTCATCGTCACCAACGCCCAGTTCTACGCCGATCAGGTGGCGCGGAGCCGCCAGGCGGAGCCCGCCGCCGGCTGATCGGGCGCGGTCTCCGGCGGGATGCGCCGTTCGATAGGTCGGAACGCAAAGAACCCCCTGCTGAGCAGGGGGTTCTTCGTCGGAGCGGATGACGGGAATCGAACCCGCGCTATCAGCTTGGGAAGCTGAAGTTCTGCCATTGAACTACATCGGCAGTCGCGGCACCGTCGAGAAACGGTGTCGCGCGTACGGGCCAGACTAGCACGGGCACCGTCGGGCCAGCGGACCGGTCAGGACTTCACGGACGCGCGCGGGGCCACCCACAGACGGTAGGCCAGCGCGAGCGCGCCCAGCCAGACGAAGCCCACCACCAGCGCGATGAGGGTGTCGTGCTCGAAGGCCATGAGCACCGTCACGAACAGCAGGAAGACGATCGCGAGCTGCTGCCCGTACGGCCACAGCGGGACGGGGAAACGCAGCAGTGCGACCTCGTCGGCGGGCAGGCGGGTGCGCTGACGGTACTGCGAGAACAGGATCATCAGCCACACGAAGATCGTCGCGAAGGTGGCGATCGAGGCGATCAGCAGGAACACGTTCTCTGGGATCACGTAGTTGAGCAGCACGCCCACGAGCAGCGCGACCGTCATGATGACCACCGTCATCCACGGCACGCCGTTCGCGGTGGTGCGCCGCATGACCGCGGGCGCCTGGCCGCGCTGGGCCATGCCGAACATCATGCGGCCAGCGCCGAAGATGTCGCTGTTGATGGCCGAGATCGCGGCGGTGATCACCACGGCATTGAGCACGTGGGCCGCGGCCGGGATGCCCAGTCCGTCGAAGATCTGCACGAACGGGCTGGAGTCGCTGCTGATCTCGTTCCACGGGATCACCGCCATGATCACCGCGAGCGCCAGCACGTAGAACAGGCCGATCCGCACCGGCACCGTGTTGATCGCCTTGGGGATCGTCTTCTCCGGGTCGTCCGCCTCGCCGGCGGTGATGCCGATGATCTCGGTGCCGCCGAAGGCGAAGAGCACCAGGACGAAGCAGCCGAGGAAGCCGCCGATCCCGGTGGCGAAGAAGCCGTCGTGGGCCCACAGATTGCTCACGCCCTGGCTCGTGTCGTGCATGCCGAAGCCGAAGACCAGCACCGCGATGCCGCCCACGATCATCGCCACGATGGCGCTGACCTTGACGATCGCCAGCCAGAACTCGGTCTCGCCGAAGACCCGCACCCGCATCAGGTTCAGCGCGGCGATGAAGAAGATCACCGCCAGCACCCAGATCCACTTGGGCACGTGCGGGAACCACATGCTCATGTAGACGGCGAACGCGGTGACGTCCGCGATGCACACGAAGACCATCTCGAAGACGTACATCCACCCCGTCATGAAGCCGGCCTGCGGGCCGAGGGCCGAGGAGGCGTAGTCGCCGAACGAGCCCTGCGGCCGCCGCACGGCCATCTCGCCCAGCGCCCGCAGCACCAGGTAGATCACCACGCCGCCGATCACGTAGGCGAGCAGCACCGAGGGGCCGGCGGCCTGGATCGCGCCGGCCGAGCCGTAGAACAGGCCCGTCCCGATCGCGGAGCCGAGGGCGATGAACCGGATGTGCCGCGCGGTCAGGCCGCGGCGGAGGGGAGTGTCGGTCACGGAAGAGCAGTATCCCCGATCCGGGGTGCACGGTTGCGCACCACCGTCGTGCCTTTACGCTGAACCCGTGCTGCTCTCCGATCGCGACATCCGCGCCCACGTGGAATCCGGCCGCCTGGGAATCGATCCGTTCGACCCGCAGATGGTGCAGCCGTCGAGCGTCGACGTGCGGCTCGACGGCCTGTTCCGGGTGTTCAACAACACCCGCTACACGCACATCGACCCCAAGCAGCGGCAGGACGAGCTGACCTCGCTGGTCGAGCCCGCCGAGGGGGAGCCCTTCGTGCTGCACCCGGGCGAATTCGTGCTCGGCTCCACGCTCGAGGTGTGCAGCCTGCCCGACGACCTGGCCGGACGCCTCGAGGGCAAGTCGTCTCTCGGACGCCTGGGCCTGTTGACGCACTCGACCGCCGGCTTCATCGACCCCGGCTTCTCGGGCCACGTGACGCTCGAGCTCTCGAACGTGTCGACGCTGCCGATCAAGCTGTGGCCGGGCATGAAGATCGGCCAGCTGTGCCTGTTCCGCCTGACCAGCCCGGCGGAGAACCCCTACGGCAGCTCGTCGGTGGGGTCGAAGTACCAGGGCCAGCGCGGCCCGACGCCGTCGAAGGCGTACCTCAACTTCCAGAACTGAGCGTCGCGCCCTCCGCGACCACGAACGTCCGGTCCTTCGTCCCCTCGCGGGGCGAATGACCGGACGTTCTTCGTGTCAGTCGGCGGAGTGGCGTCCCCGGCGCGGAGGCTCCGGCGCGGGCCGCTGCGGCTCCGGTGCGGGGCGATCCGGCTGCTGGGCGGGGCGCTCCGGCCGCACCGGAGGGCGTGGCTGCGGCCGCGGAGGAGCAGCGATCGGCTCGTCCGGCAGCCGTCGACGACCGGGCCGCGGGGCGGCCTGCGGTGCCGGTCCAATCGTGCCGGAACGATCCGCCTCGGGACGAGTTTCAGGGCGAGTCTCGGGATGGGCAGCGGGTCGCGGGGCCGCGGGGCGGCCCGCCACCGGGAACTGGCCGGTCGGCGGTGCGGCGGGCGACTGGCCGGTAGGAGGGACGACGGGAGACTGGCCGGTGGGCGGTGCGGCGGGCGCAGCGGCGCTTTCGCTCGACGCCGCCCGGGCGACCGGGCGGGCCGCCGTCCCGGGCGCCTGCTCACGAGTCGTCGCTCGCGGTTCCCGGCCCGCGTCCTGCGACCGGGGCGCCGGCGCGCGGGCGGGCTCGCTCGGCCGCTCGGCCGCTCCGGCGTGCTCGTGCTCGTCGTCGCGGGCCCGCGTCGCGGTCACCGTCGAGCCCGCGGCCACCGTCGAGTCCGACTCGGCACCCTGCTCGGCCACGGACGCCTTCGCGCCCCGCCGGTTCCGCACGGGGATGCTCTCGGGATCGGCGTCGGGGTGCGTCTGCGCGTACCGCTGAGCGGCCTCCGCGCTCACCGCCACCCGCTTCGGCTTGGCCAGCAGCGTCGCGATGGCGGTGGTCAGCGGCACGGACAGCGCGAGGCCGATGCCGCCGACGAACGCGCGCACCAGCTCGATCGCCACCGAGTCCGACGTGAGGACCTGCCCCAGCGGGCGACCCGCGATGGAGAAGAGCAGCAGCAGCGGCAGCGCCGTGCCGACGTACGCGAAGACCAGGGTGTAGACCGTCGACGCGATGTGGTCGCGGCCCACGCGCATCGCGGAGAGGAAGGTGCGGCGGCGCGAGGATTTCGGGGAGAGCTTCGCGAGCTCGAACGTCGCCGACGACTGCGTGATCGTCACGTCGTTGAGCACGCCCAGCGCGCCGATCACGAAGCCCGCCAGCAGCACGCCCGACGTCGAGACGGTCGCGGCGTACGCCTGCAGGTTCGTCGAGTCCTCGTTGCTCAGGCCCGTGACCTGCGTGGTCATCGTCGCGAGCCAGGCCAGCACGCCGCACACCGCCAACGAACACAATGTGCCGAGCAACGCGGCCGACGTGCGCAGCGAGACGCCGTGCGCGAGGTAGAGCACCAGGTACAGGATGACCGACGAGGCGACCAGCGCGACCCAGACGGCCGAGTTCCCGTCGAGGAGCGACGGCAGCGCGAAGAAGACGATCACCACGCCCGACAGCGCCAGGCCGAGCAGCGCGCGCAGGCCGCGCCACTGCGCCACCGCGATCACGACGGCCGCGAAGACCAGGCCCCACACCCACAGCGAGACGCCGCGCGCGTAGTCGTAGAACGCGTAGTTCGACGGGGAGCCGGCCACGCCGCCGCCGTTCCAGCTCATCATGATCTTGGTGCCGGGCGCGAGGTCGGGCTGCCCCGTGCCGGGAGTCGCGGGCCGCGAGAGGTCGACGCCGCCACGCGGCGCGTCCGGCGCCGTCTTCCCGGGCACGGCGGAGACGTTCATCCGCTGAGTGCCGATCGAGAACATCGTCCACTTGCCGGTGTCGGGGCCGGAGGTGATGCGCACCGAGCTGTTGAGGCAGCCACCGTCGGGGTTGAGGACCGGATGGGGCTCGGTGTCGCTGAGCTGGCCGTTCCCCGACGGGGAGAAGTCGCAATCGCCGACGAGCTGCTCGGCGACCTCGCCCTTGGCCAGGGTCGGCGTCGGCGGGCCCGACGGGACGCTCACCCGGATCTGCGAGGGCCACAGCAGGATCACGCCGGCCGCGACGAAGACACCGATCGCGACCAGCAGGCCGATCACCACGCGCGAGGCCCACTTGCCCAACGAGATGTTGCTCAGCGAATGACTGTGCACGTGGGCGGCGGCATCGGCGTGGTCGGCGTGCTCGTGGTCGGCTGTCACGCCGCCACCCTACTTCTGCTTGTACGAACTCAGGAAGTTGCCGAAGCGGTCGAGGGCCTCCGCGAGGTCGCGCGCCCAGGGGAGGGTCACCACGCGGAGGTGGTCGGGGGTCGCCCAGTTGAAGCCCGTGCCCTGCACGAGCAGGATCTTCTCCGAGACCAGCAGGTCGTAGACGAGCTTCTCGTCATCGCGGATCTCGTGCACCTTCGGATCGAGCCGAGGGAAGGCGTACAGCGCCCCCTGCGGCTTCACGCAGCTGACCCCGTCGATGGCGTTGAGCTTCTCGAAGGCCGCGTCGCGCTGTTCGAGCAGGCGTCCGCCAGGCAGGATCAAGTCGTTGATCGACTGGTAGCCGCCGAGCGCGACCTGGATGCCGTGCTGCGCGGGCACGTTCGGGCACAGCCGCGTCGAGGCCAGCAGCGTCAGGCCCTCGATGAACCCGGAGGCGTGATCCTTGGGGCCGGTGAGCACGGCCCAGCCGGCGCGGTAGCCGCACACCCGGTACGCCTTGGACAGGCCGTTGAAGGTCAGGCAGAGCAGGTCGGGCGCGAGCGTCGCGATCGAGACGTGCTCGGCGTCGTCGTACAGGATGCGGTCGTAGATCTCGTCGGCCAGGACGAGCAGCGAGTACTCGCGGGCGACCTGGGCGATCTGCTCGAGCACCTCGCGCGAGTAGACCGCGCCGGTCGGGTTGTTGGGGTTGATGATGACGATCGCCTTGGTGCGCGGAGAGATCTTCGCCTCGATGTCCTCCACCGAGGGGTTCCAGCCGTTGTCCTCGTCGCACCGGTAGTGCAGCGGCACCCCGCCGGCGAGGCTCGTGGCCGTCCACAGCGGGTAGTCGGGGGAGGGGATGAGCACCTCGTCGCCCTGATCGAGCAGGGCCTGCATGACCATCGTGATCAGCTCGGAGACGCCGTTGCCGAGGTAGACGTCGTCGATGTCGAAGTACGGGAAGTCGGGGACCTCCTCGTAGCGGGTCACCACGGCCCGTCGCGCGGAGGCGATGCCCTGCGACTCGCTGTAACCCTGCGAGGTGGGCAGCGCGTGGATCATGTCGCGGACGATGGAGTCCGGCGCCTCGAAGCCGAACGGCGCGGGGTTGCCGATGTTCAGCTTCAGGATGCGGTGCCCCTCAGCCTCGAGCCGAGCCGCCTGTGCCACCACGGGTCCACGGATCTCGTACAGCACGTTCTGCAGCTTGGCGGACTGCTCGAGCGGCTTGAGTTCAGTGCGGATGTGGGGCACATGCGGTCGGCTCATGGGCTCTATCGTCGCAGGCCGGAGCAAACGGATTTATCGCGGCACGGCACTGACCGGCGCCGGCGCGGTGCCGGAGCCCACCTCGCTCGTGCCCGACGGTGCGCCTCCCGCCGGAGCGTCGTCGGCCGACGGGGCGCCGTGGGCCGCGGCCCGGTGCCGGGCGGCGCCGACCACCAGCAGGGCGTAGCCGACCACGATCCACGCGCCGAGTACCGCGAAGGCCGCCCCGGCGCCGGCGCCGATCAGGCCGCCGTCGGCGAAGAAGGCCGCGCTGCGCAGGGCCGTGCCCGTGGCACCGATCGGGAGCGACTGACCGAGCACCGCCCAGACGTGCGGCAGGAACTCCGGCGGCATCGCGATGCCCGCGAGCGGCATTCCGATGAGCATGAACAGCAGCGCGGCGGGCGCGATGCCCCTGGTGCCGAGCAGGGAGACCAGCCCGGCGACCGTCGCGCCGATGGCGAGCATGCCGGCGCTCATCGCGAGCCACTGGCCCCAGAATCCGCCGGGCAGCACGCCGATCCACATGGCCGCGCCCACCGCGGCGGCGCCGACCACCGCGGCGCCCACGGGCAGTGCCGCGGCGACGATCTTCGGGTGGCCGCCGATCATCACGGTGGCCAGCGCCAGCACCATGCCGGAGAGGAAGACGGGCATCACGATCGAGCCGAAGCCCGCGCCCCGGGGATCGTCGGCGGAGAGCGGCGCGACCTCGACGGTCCGCACCTGCTGGCCCTGCGCCATGGTCGTGGCCATCTGGGTGAGCATCGGCGCGACGGCCGGGGAGGCGCCGCTCGCCACGACGGCCCTCGTCGGTGCACCGGGCGCGGCGGGGACGATGCCGCCGTAGACCTCGCGGTCCTGCGCGGCCCGGACCAGTGCGGCCTCGGAGTCGTAGGCGCGGACGGCGAAGCCGTCGGGCTGCTGCGCGTCGAGCCGCTGCTCGACCTGCTGCGCGGCCGCGGCCGGGCCGACGACGCCGATCGGCAGCTCGTGCGGCTTGCCGTGCGAGGCGGGGCCGGTGAACAGCAGCACGATCAGCGGGATGGCGATCGCCAGCCCGGCGAACGCCGCGGCGAGCTTGGCGTGGGACTTGCTCATGGTGAGCACCTCCAGATATTTCAACGTGTGTTGAACCCGAGGGTACGACCGCGCCCGCGGCGAAGTCAACAGCTGTTGAAATAAGCTAGGATCGGCGCATGGCGACGGGCAGGCGGGCGGGCACCAGCACCGCGAAGGCGGACATCCTCGAGGCGGCGCGCGAGCTCTTCGCCGAGGTGGGCTACGACCGCGCCACCATCCGTGCCATCGCCACCCGCGCGGGCGTCGACGTCGCGCTGGTCTCGTACTACTACGGCAACAAGAAGGGCCTGTTCCGGGGCGTGATGAGCATGCCGGTGGACCCGGAGGAGATCTTCACCGCCGCGCTGGACGGCCCGCGCGAGGGCGTGGGGGAGCGGCTGGTGCGGGCGGCGCTCACGGTGTGGGAGGGACCGGAGACCTCCGACGCGTTCCGGGCGCTGCTGCGGGGAGCGGTCAACGCCGACGAGGGCGCGGCCAACACCTTCGGCGAGTTCCTCTCGTCGGTGATGATCCCGACGCTGACCACGCATGCAGGGATCGACATCGCGACGGCGCGCGTGGTGGCCAGCACGATGTTCGGCCTGGCCTTCCTGCGCTACCTCATCGCCGCGCCGCTGTTCGTCGAGCCGACGGCCGACGAGTTGATCGCGACGTACGGCAGGGCGATCCAGAACATCGTCGACGGCGCCGAGAGCTGAGACCTCGGAGAATCAGCCGATTTCCCGCCGGCGACGGATATCTCCGGTGCCGATGAGAAATCGGCCGATTCCCCGAGTCAGTCGCGGGATGCGGGCAGGATCTCGGTGGGCTCGACCACCTCGGAGGCGGGCGGAGCCTGCGGATCCTCGTCGTCGCCGAGATTGTGGAACGCGCGGCCCAGCTCCTCGGAGACGTTGATGATCCGCGCCTTCTTGACCTCGGGCTTGTCGATCTCCTCGGCCACGTACTGGGCGATGAAGCGACGGATCTCCGAGTCGACGCTGGCGACCACGCGCACGATCGAGCCGCGGATGGTGCGCGACTCGACGTCGACCCACACGTCCTTGGGCTTGGGCGGATCGACCTCGATGCGCAGCTCCAGAGGCGCGGCGGCGCGCACGGTGAGCGGCAGCGTGATCAGGCCGGCCACGTCGTAGCGGATCCGATCCACCTTGAGGTCGATCAGCAGCCCGATGCGTAGCGGGATCTTCACCGTGAAGGTGATGAGCTCGCCGACCTGGCGCGTGAGCTGCGGCTCGTCGATCTCGACCTGCGCCCACACCTTGGCCATTCCACCGGGGCCCGACGGGATCGGGCCCACGGTGAAATCACCGCCGGCGATGTCGGCGAACGCGGAGCCCACACGCTCCTCGTTCACGGCGATCTCGAAGAACCGCCGCCCGAACTCCTCGTAACTCACGTACTCAGGCACGGGACCATCCTGCCCTATCGGCGATAGGGATTCGCTTTGAACCGATCACTTCCGCCCGCCGGGGCGCTTGGCGCCCGCAGCGATCCCGAAGCCCTTGGCCTTCGACTCACCCTCGGTCCCCAGCGTCCGGTCGCTGCCGGCCTTCGGCGCGGCGGGCTGCTCGGCGGCGGCCTCCGGGGTCGACGGTGCGCTGTCCGCCGCCTGCGGAGCCTCCGCCTCCGGAGCCTCCGCCTTCGGGGCCTCGGCTGCGGGAGCCTCGGCCTCGGGAGCCGCGGGCTCGGCAGCCGGAGCCGCCGGGGCGGCCGGAGCCGCAGGTGCGGCGGCCTTCGGGGCGCCCGGCTTCTTCGGGCCGGGGCGCTTGGCGCCGGCGGCGATGCCGAAGCCAGCGGCCTTGGACTCGCCCGCCGTGGTCAGCGTGCGATCGTCCGCGGGAGCGGACGCAGCAGGCGCCGCGGCAGCAGGTGCCTCGGCAGCCGGAGCTTCCGCAGCAGGTGCCTCAGCGGTGGGTGCCTCAGCGGCAGGTGCCTCGGCCGCCGCCGGTGCGGCAGGGGCGGCCTTGGGCGCGCCGGGCTTCTTCGGGCCGGGGCGCTTGGCGCCCGCGGCGATGCCGAAGCCTGCGGCCTTGGACTCGCCGGCCGTGGTCACGGTCCGGTCCTCCGCGGGAGCCGACTCTGCCGGAGCCTCCGCCGGAGCAGCGGTGTCAGCCGCCGGAGCAGCGGTCTCGGCCGCCGGGGCGGCGGGAGCGGCAGCGGCGGGCTTCGGCGCGCCGGGCTTCTTCGCACCCGGGCGCTTCGCACCACCGGCCAGGCCCAGGCCGACCGCGGGCTTCGCGGGCGCCGCCGGGGCGGACGGAGCCTCGGCAGCGGGAGCCGCCTCGGCCTCGGCCGGAGCCGCGGGCTTGGCGCCACCCGGCTTCTTCGGCCCCCCGGGGCGCTTGGCGCCACCGGCGAGGCCCAGGCCGACCGCGGGCTTGGCGGGCGCCGCCGGCGCCTCCGCCGCGGGGGTCTCGGCCGCAGGAGCCTCGGCAGCCGGCGCAGCGGGCTTCGCGGCGCCGGGCTTCTTCGGGCCACCGGGGCGCTTGCCGCCACCGGCCAGGCCGAGGCCGACCGCGGGCTTCGCCTCCTTCTTCTCCGCCGGAGCGGAGGGCGCCGACGCGGCGGGCGCGGCGGCCGGAGCCGACGCGGGAGCCTCGGCGGGCGCCTCCGCGAGCGCGGTGGCACCGTCGGAGATCTTGCGGTTCGGGTTGCCCACGACGATGCCCTCGGGCAGCCCGCGCTTGACGGACTCGAGCATCAGCTGCGCGACGTCGACGACCTCGGGCGCGGAGGCCTCGTCGTCGGCGGTCTGGGCGGTCACGCCGTCGGACAGCATCACGCGGCAGAACGGGCAGCCGGTCGCGATCTTCTTCGGGGTGGCCTCGGCGGTGCCGGAGAGCGTGTTCAGGGCCTCGTCGACACGGTCGACGTTGATGCGCTTACCGATCCGCTCTTCCATCCACATGCGAGCACCGCCGGCGCCACAGCACATCGACCGCTCGAGGTGCCGCGGCATCTCCTTGAGCGTGGCGCCCGAGGCGCCGATCAGCTCACGCGGGGCCTCGTAGACCTGGTTGTGACGGCCCAGGTAGCACGGGTCGTGGTAGGTCACGTCCTCGCTCGGAGGCGCGACGGGCACGAGCCGCTTCTCGCGGACCAGCTTGTTGAGCAGCTGCGTGTGGTGCACGACCTCGTACTGGCCGCCGACCTGCGGGTACTCGTTGCCGAGCGCGTTGAAGCAGTGGGCGCAGGTCACGACGATCTTGCGCTGCTTCGCGGGCACGCCGTCGAAGACCTCGTCGAGCTGCTCGATGTTCTGCTGCGCCAGCATCTGGAACAGGAACTCGTTGCCCGCGCGGCGAGCGGAGTCGCCGGTGCAGGTCTCGCCCTGGCCCAGGACCAGGAAGTTCACGGCGGCCACGTCGAGGAGCTCGGCGGTGGCCCGGGTGGTCTTCTTGGCCCGGTCTTCGTAGGCGCCGGCGCAGCCGACCCAGAAGAGGTACTCGAAGCCCTCGAAGGTCTCGACGTCCTGACCGTAGACCGGGATGTCGATGTCCATCTCGTCGATCCAGGCGGTGCGCTGGCTGGCGCTCTGGCCCCAGGGGTTGCCCTTGTTCTCCAGGCCCTTGAACAGGCCGTTGAGCTCGGCGGGGAAGTTCGACTCGACCAGCACCTGGTAGCGGCGCATGTCGACGATGTGGTCGACGTGTTCGATGTCCACCGGGCACTGCTCGACGCACGCACCACAGGTGGTGCAGGACCACAGGACGTCGGGGTCGATGACGCCGCCCAGGGCGCCGTCCTCTCCCGCGGGGCCGACGAGCGAGCGCTCGGCCTCGGCGCGGGCCTCGGCGGGGATCTTGTCCAGCTTGGCCTGGTCGATCTCGCCGTCCTTGCCGACGAGGCCGATCTCCTCGCCCGCCGGGTCGGTGCGGCCGCCGGCCAGCAGGTACGGCGCCTTGGCGTAGGCGTGCTCGCGCAGGCCCATCATCAGGAGCTTGGGGGAGAGCGGCTTCTCGGTGTTCCACGCGGGGCACTGCGACTGGCAGCGGCCGCACTCGGTGCAGGTGGTGAAGTCGAGGATGCCCTTCCAGGAGAAGTCCTCGATCTTGCCCGCGCCGAGGTTGTCGACGTCCGGGTCGGTGTTCTCCATGGTCAGCGCCTTGCCGTTGGAGACCATCTCCTTGGCGGCGCCCAGCGCGCGGCGGCTGCCCAGCTCGCGCTTGAAGTAGATGTTGAAGAACGCCGAGAAGCGGTGCCACGCGACGCCCCAGGTGAGGTTGCTGCCCACCAGGATGAGGAACATGACGCCCGACATCAGCTTGATGAAGGCGAAGATCGTGACCATCGTGGGGCTCGCGGGGAGCAGCGTGGCGACCTGGCGGGTGAAGAAGTCGGTGACGGGGTCGGACTCGCCGTAGGTGGCGATCTTGCCGGCCTTCACCATGATCATGCCGATGCCCTCGAAGAAGACGATGGCCTCGATCGTGTACGCGGGCAGGAACTTGCTGCCGGCGAAGCGCGAGAACAGCGCGGGGTTGCGCGGGTGCTTGATCTGGCGGATCACGATGAGCACGACGATGCCGACCACGGTGCCGATGCCGAGCAGCTCGTCCATCAGGTGGTATACCGGCCAGGAGCCGATGACCGGCCAGTGGAAGGCCGGGTCGAAGGTCTGCGGCAGCGCCTCGAACCAGAGGATCGCGCCCGCGAGGAAGCCGATCATGACGAACCAGTGGGCGATGCCCACCGTCCGGTTCTTGATCATCTTGGTGTGGGCGAGGAACTCGACCACGACCTCCGCGGCGCGGGGGATGAAGGGGAGCCACCGGTCCTTGGCGGACTGACCCTGCGCGATGATCCGCACCATGCGGAGTGCACCGCGGAAGAAGATCGCCCAGCCCAGCGCGAACGCGACCGCGCCGATCGTGCCGAGGGTGATGTTCAGCGGGGTGATGTCGGACTCGGCGGCGGCCATCAATGTCTGGTCCACGTCGTGCACCTTTCTGCCTCGCGGGCTGGGTAGCCACTCATGTTACTCGCCAGTAACATGAGTGCGAAACCACTGCGTCTGGCATAACGGTAGATCGCGGATCAGGGGGCCTTCGCGCGAAGGTTCACCTAACTACCTGCTGGGTAAGGTGTGTTCATGCGTTCCCTCGCCCCTGCGCACGCGCGCTCCGCCTCACGGCTGCGCTCCGTCGTGACGGGCATCACGGGCGCCGGTCCCCTCTACTCGCCCGCGACGGCGCCGCCCGCGCCCGTGGCGATCGCCTTCGGGGCATCGGTGCGGGGCGGCCGCCCGGGCTCCTTCGTCGAGGGCCGACTCGAGGCATCGTTGCAGCTCCTGCGGCTGGGGAAGGTCGAGAAGATCCTCGTCTCCGGCAACGCGGGCGGCACGTCCGGCGACGAGATCGCCGTCATGACGGCCTGGCTCCGCGCGCGGGGCGTGCCGGATTCCGCCCTGCTCACCGACGGTGCCGGCCTCGACACCTACCTCTCCTGTCTCCGCGCGCGCGACGAGTTCGGAGTGGGGCGCGTCCTGCTCGTCTCCCAGGGCTTCCACGCCCGACGGGCCGCCGCCCTCGCCCGTCATCTCGGGCTCGATGCCGACGCCGTCCGCGCCGAGTGCGGCTGCACCCGTCGCGCCTGGGTTCGCAACCTCGCCCGCGAGTACGTGCTCTCCCGCCCCAAAGCCGCCCTGGACATCGCCCGCGGCCGCTGATCCGCTCGATCGATTTATGCGTGCACTTCGCTACATTGGTGAGATGTCGAGTACCCCGCAGGAGCCCGTCCCGCGCACGAACTCGCGCGGCCGCGAGTTCGCCGGCAACAGCGCGCGGCTGGTGGGCTTCTGCGCGGTGCTCGTCGGGGGTGCCGCGATCGGATACTGGTCGTGGGTGCGCATGCACCTCGTCGCCATCGACGTCTGCGGCATCGGCGTCGGCGTCAGCGGCCGGATCGGGATCAACGTGGTCGGCCTGATCTGGTTGGGCTGTTCCGTGATCCTCGGCGGCGCTGCGGGGGCGGGACTCGTGTACGGGTCGACGCGGAGGATGCGGCTGTTCGGCGCCGGGATGCTGGCGCTCCTCCTCGGCGGCACCCTGGCGCTGCAGCTGTGGAACGCGTCGTCCTTCGACTCCTACTGCGGCGGCCGGGACTGGGGTCCGCCGGGGCGTTGACCGGCGACGGTCAGTCGCGGGTGTCGATCCACTCCAGGTACGCGCTGCCCGCGACGGGCTCGTCCCGGTAGCTGCCGATGTAGGTGTACGCGCCCACGTAGCCGCGCCCGTGGCCGTACCGCAGCGGGCTGTCGACGGAACCGTCGATCGTGAGCACCCCGGCGTCGCCGTCGCGGACCGTCCACCGGAGCAGGACGGGCACCGTCATCGCGCGGCCCCGGTCGTCGACGAGCTCGCGCGATTCGAGGACCTCCATCCGCACGTCCTCATAGACCTCCGCCGGCTCGCCGAGCCGGCGCACGTGCGCGAGGCGGCAGGCGGTGCGGCCGCGCGCGCGGACGTCGGTGAGCAGGATCTGCGTCTGCGGATCGATGTTGATGATCTGGTACGTGAAGAAGTCGATCGGCAGCTTGAGCGGGCCGGGCACGGGTCTACGGGAGAGCGCCTGGTGGCTGCGGATCCGCGCGTACTCGAACGTGCCCACGCCCTCGACCCGGTCGCCGTCGACGGTGCCGGTGTACGGCGCGAGCAGGCTGAGGTGGTCGTAGATCGGCGTCTTGACGAAGTACGAGACCTGCTCCCCGACTTCCAGTTCCAGGTCGACGTCGAATCCCGGGTAGCGGCCGCGCACCGTCACTCGGGGCAGGTCCACGTCGATCGCCAGTTCGTCGCCCCAACGCAGAGCGGAACCGTCTGCGGCGAAGGAGCATTCGGTCGAAGCGTCGTAGGCGCGGTAGAAGTGCTGATCGCCGTAGGCGGTGGAGGAGAGCACGGTGGTGGTGTCGCGGGCGTCGGCGGCGGCCAGGTGATCCTGGTCGAAGAGCTCGGCGCCCGCCGCGCCGATCAGCGTCATGGTGTTCACGTAGCGGTACGGCTCGGGCAGGTCGGGCACGAAGACGCCGAAGTGCGTGGTGGACCACACCTTCGACGTCGTGTGCGGGCGCAGGATCTCCGCCTGCTCGAACGGCCGACGCGAGGCCGCGATACGGCTGTCGAGCAGCGGCAGAGCGGTGTCCACGACGGCGCGGGACAGCAGGGTGGACACGAGGCGGCTCATGGCGTCTCCGTTTCGAGAGCGATCGGTGGGGCCGGGAACGAGAAGGCGGCGAGGATGCGGCCGGCGGTGGCGGAGACCTCCGCCGCGGACATTGTTGGGTTCAGACGCCACCAGTGCATGGCCGCCGAGACCATGGACTCCCAGATGAGGACGGCGGCGGCACTGTCGCCGGGGTCGGCGAGCCCGGCGGTGCGCAGCACGTCGGCGACGGTGCGCGACGATTGCTCGCGCAGCCGGTGTCGTTGTGCGCGAGCCGATTCCCGGCCGATACCGGCGGGGAGTGTCCGGTCGTACAGCAGTGCCCAGTAGCCGGTGCGCCCCTCCAGGGCGGTGAACAGCGAGGTCAGGACCGCGCTCGCCGATCGGCTGAACAGCGAGACGCCCGGGGGCGACGGTGCGGGGGCGGCGGTCGCCGCGGCGACGGCGTCGAACACGATCGGGCCGGCCTTCTCCACACACGCGACGTACAGCTTCTCCTTGGAGCAGAAGTACGCCAGCACCAGTGCTTTCGACACCCCGGCGCGCGCGGCGATGGCGGTCAGCTGCGCCCGCGCGTACCCGGCCGCACCGAACTCCTGGGCCGCGGCCTCGAGGATCGCCGCAGCGCGGATCGGGCGGGGCACTCCGCGGCTGCCCGAGCGGCCGGGTGTGATCGACGCTCGCACGTGACCCCCTGCGCTGCTCCCTGCTCGGGCCGTGTGCCCGCGCGGATATGACTCGTCGGTCACATTAGGTCGCGGACCCGGTGCGGTCAATCGGCCCGTCGCCCGTGTTGCACGGCTAACAGTGTTCGCCTACTGTGTAGCTAACAACGTTAGCCAAGGAGGAAACATGAAGTGGGGCCTGTCGATCGTCGCCGTGATCGCACTGGTGGGAGCACTCGCTCTGGTGCTGTACCGGGAGCGGGTGGTGGAGCGGTCGATCGAGATCGCCGCGTCGCCGGCGGAGGTCTGGCGGGTCCTCGTCGATCTCGAGGACTACCCGCGCTGGAACCCCTTCGTGATCAGCGCCGCGGCGCCCGACGGGCTGGCGGTGGGGAACTCCCTCGACGTGCGCATCCGCAACGACGGGTCGGAGACGGGCTTCCGGCCCGAGGTGCTGGCCGTCGACGCCGAGCGTGAGATCCGTTGGGTGGGAAGAGTGCTGGTGCCGGGCCTGCTCGACGGCGAACACTCGTTCCGGCTCGAGCCCGTGTCGGGCGGTACCCGGTTCACGCAGGGTGAGCGGTTCCGCGGCGTTCTCGTGCCGCTGGTCGGCTCGTCGATCGACGTGGGCGACGGCTTCGACGCGATGAACTCCGCGCTCCGCGATCGGGTGCTGGCTACGATCGCCGGGTGATCCCCGACGAGTTGCACCCCCTGCGCTCCGCGACGCCTCGCGCGCGACAGATCGTGGCGTCGGCGCGGGATCTGCTCGAGCGCGACGGCTGGGAGAAGGTCACGATGCGCGACCTGGCGGACGAGGTCGGCATCCGCGCACCGTCGCTCTACAAGCACTTCGCGAACAAGGACGCGCTCAAGGCCGTGCTCGTCGGGGTGGCCCTGGCCGAATCGGGTGCCGCGCTGCGGCCGGTGGTCGATGTCGCGGCGCTGCTCCGGGAGTACCGCGCCGTCGCCCTTGCCCACCCGAACCTGTACCGGCTCGCCACCGTCGGGCCGCTGGACCGGGAAGCTCTACCGGCCGGCCTGGAGGAGTGGTCGGGCGCGCCGTTCTTCGAGGTCACGGGCGATCCGCATGCGGCGCAGGCGCTGTGGGCCGCGGCACACGGCATGGCGAGCCTCGAGATCGACGGCAGGTTCCCCACGGGCACGGCGCCCGACGAGACCTGGACCGAGCTCGCGCGCCGTTTCGAAACCGGGTGAATTCCGGCTCAGGTCGTGCCATATCGATCCTGACCCGAAAAACGCCTGGTTTCGGACCGGACCGGGCGCGTAGGGTGGGCCGCATGAACCGAGGAGGAGTGTCCGGCGCCCTGCGCCACGGCAGATGACCCCGCCCCGCAGCCGATCCACTGGACCGGCTGCGTCGCTCTGCCCACACACTCCACACCCCGCATCCGATCGCGGGGCTCTCGAAAGACGGTTCACCTCATGGATCCCGTATCCCAGCAGCAGATCATCGACGCCTTCCGCGGCGCCACCAAGAGCGAGGTCAAGCGGGTCACGTTCCCGCCGGACTTCGACGACCTCGATTTCCCGAACCTCGAGTTCGTCGGCTGGCGCGACAAGAAGATCCCGCGCCGCGCCTACGTCGCCGTGCCCACCGAGGACGGGCTGGTGACGATCCTACTCACCCAGGCGGAGACCAAGCCCAAGGCGAAGGCCATGTGCACCTGGTGCCGCGACGTCAACATCACCAGCCAGGCCGTCCTGTACTCGGTGCGACGGGGTGGCCCCGCCGGCCGCAAGGGCGACACCCTCGGCGTCCTCGTGTGCGAGGACTTCCGGTGCGCCGCGAACGCCCGCAAGCTGCCGCCCGCGTTCCACAAGGGCACCGACGTCGAGCAGATCCGCGAGCAGAACCTCGCCGACCTGCGGCGCCGGGTGAACGGCTTCGTCGCCGAGGTGCTCAGCACGGAGGAGTAGCGACCGGCGCGATCACTTGTACAGCGGCTTGCCGTAATTCGGGTTGTTGCCGGTGGGGATCTCGATGTTGATCGGGCGGAACTCGCCGAGGTACACGAGCTCCAGGGTGTTGGCGAGCTGATCGAACTGGTGGTAGATCTCCGGCGGCATGGCGGTCTGCGTGAGAACGCCCTCGCGGATCGCCACGTACGTCGGCCAGCCGGCCTCCAGTAGCCCCTGCAGGATCGGCTGCCGGGGTAGCTGCATCCAGTCGGTCAGCTTGTCGCCCAACGAGTACCGGGTGAACGCCTCCAGGGAGGGGCGCGAGAGGATCGTGGCGTCGACGGAGCGGCCCAGGTCCATGAGCATGCTCGCGATCTTCACGCCCTCCGGCGTCGGGCCCATGATCGAGTCGAGGTCCACCTGCGCCTGCTGCTCGGCCTGGTCCCAGCTCGACGGGATGTAGGCGTCGTGGATGCCGAGCATGTGGCCGTTCACCTGCCAGGAGTGCAGCAGACCGTCGACCTCGTCCTGCGGCAGGTGCACGCCCCAGTTGCGCATGATCCGCATGCCCATCGTGGCCAGCGAGTGCCAGGTGACCATCATGTCGGCCTGCGAGATGGGCATGGGCTGCTTGTTCACCCGGCGCCAGTGCGGCGACTGCGGCAGCAGGTGCCGCACGGCGCTGTGGGTCAGTCGCACCTTGACCGCCGTCGTCGCCGCGCGCCCGCTCGGAGCGTAGGCGCCGACGGCGATCTGGTCGTAGACGAGCCGATAGGTCTTGGCGATGCGGTCCTTCATGTCCGCGCCGCCCGCCGACCAGTACACCGCCTGCGATTCGCGCGGGATCACCGACATCATCACGCCGCCCGAGAAGCCGATGATGACCGAGAGGTACAGGCTGCGGGAGGTGTAGAACTTGTCCGCGCCCTTCATCAACCGCCAGTCGATCCAGTCGGGGAGCCTGCGCGCCTCCTCGATGAAGTCCCGCACGTCGGCCGGCATCCCGGCGGGCACGGCCTGACTGTTCGTCTCCCACTGCGCGAGCGCACGGTTGACCTTGGCCGCATCGCCCCGTTCGAGCACCGACTTCATCAGTCGATCGCACTCGGGGTCCCAGGTCCGTTGCGGATCGGGCGTGCCGTCCGCGCGGATCCCCGGCGCCGCCGAGGCGAGGCCGGTGCCCAGCGTGCCGGCCAACGCCGCCACTCCGGCGCCCGCCGCGCCCACGCCCGCGGCGCGCAGCGCCGTCCGACGGGTGATCCCGCTCTGCTCCCCGATGCCGCCCACGCCCACTCCCTCTCGCCCGGTATCGGCGTAGGTTAGCGAGTGCGACGTTGCTATTGCAACAAACGTCAGTCTTTCGCCTGGGGCAGCTTCGCCCCCTTGGGGGAGACCCGCCCGGCGGAGGGCGGCGGCACCATCGGGCCGATGTCACCGTCGGGGGCGGTGTCCAGGTCGAGCATGACGGGAGCGTGATCCGACGGTCCCTTGCCCTTGCGCGCGAGCCGGTCGATCCAGGCCGCCGCGGTGCGGTCGGCGACCTCGCCGCTCGCGAGGATGAGGTCGATCCGCATGCCCAGGTTCTTGTTGAACATCCCGGCGCGGTAGTCCCAGTACGAGAAGACCTGCTCGTGCGGCCAGCGCTCGCGCACCACGTCCCGTAGGCCGAGGTCCTCGAGCGCCGCGATCGCCGCGCGCTCGGGCGCCGTGACGTGGGTGTGGCCGACGAACGCCGCCGGATCGAAGACGTCCTCGTCGGTGGGCGCGATGTTCATGTCACCGCAGACCAGCTGGGGAACGGAGTCGGCCTTCACCTGCTCGGTGAGCGCGGCCAGCCATTCGAGCTTGTAGGCGTAGTGGTCGGAGTCGATCTCGCGCCCGTTGGGCGTGTACAGCGAGTGCACGCGGATGCCGTTGCACACCGCGGAGACGGCCCGGCCCTCGACGGTCCCGTCGTACGCCGGGCCGCCGGGGATGCCGACCACGACGTCCGTCAGGCCCACCTTCGACAGCAGCGCGGAGCCGTTCCACGCGGGCTGGCCGGCGGTGGCGAACTCGTAGCCGCGCTCGGTCAGGTCCGGCCCGACGAGGGTGGCGAAGGCGTCGTCGGTCATCTTCAGTTCCTGCAGGCAGACGACGTCCGGCCGACGCTGATCCAGCCACTCCAGCAGCCGTCCGTGCCGCTGCTTGACCGAGTTCACATTCCAGGTGGCGACGCGCATGACTCCACCGTATCGGGGTGCCCTGACAGCGCCCGCCGGGCGGTCGGGACACTGGTGGCATGGATTCGAGCGAGCGATACCTGCATGCCGCGGTGACGGCGTCCGCGGTGGTGATCCGCGAGTACTCGACGTCGTTCTCGCTCGCGGCCCGCCTGATGCCGCGCCGCGTCCGCGACCACATCACGTCCATCTACGCGCTGGTGCGCGTCGCCGACGAGGTCGTCGACGGTGCCTGCCCCACCGACCCGCGCGCCCACCTCGACGAGCTCGAGCGCACCGTCGAGCGCGCGATGGCCGACGGGTTCAGCGCGAACCTGGTGGTGCACGCGTTCGCGGCGACCGCCCGCGCCACGGGCTTCGGTACCGAGCTGACCAGGCCCTTCTTCGCCTCGATGCGTGCCGATCTCACGCCCGCCCCGCACACCGCGGACTCGCTCGCGGCCTACATCCACGGGTCCGCGGAGGTCGTCGGGCTGATGTGTCTGCGCGCTTACCTGGTGGGGGTCGCGGAGGCCGACTACGAGCGCCTCGCGCCCGATGCCGTGCGCCTCGGCGCGGCCTTCCAGAAGGTCAACTTCCTGCGCGACCTGGCCGACGACGAACTACGGCTCGGGCGCGCCTACCTCCCGGAGCTGACGCAGCGCGCGTTCGACGATGCCCTCGACGACGCCGCCGCCGACCTCGCCGCCGGCCGCGCCGGCATCGCGCGGCTGCCGCAGGATGTCCAGCGCGGCGTCCGGGTCGCCGCCGACCTGTATGCGGAGCTCCTGCGCCGCCTCCGTGCCGCCGGGCTCGACGGTGCGCGGTCCGGTCGCGTCCGCGTCCCCACGCCCGCGAAGATCCGTGTGGTGGCGCGGAGCGTGCGGGGCGACTGACTGTCGCTGGAAGAGCCATGCGTCGGACGCATGGCCTTGTTCACGCAGGTAGTGGCCGTGTCGGTCATGCGCAGCCATGCGCGCCGCGCATGACCGACGATTCGGACCGGAAACGGGGCGCCGGGTGAGTACCGCCGCGCGGCAGCGGGCGACCTTGCCGCTCTTGATCTTCGGCGTCCTGGAGTCGGCGCCGCGGCACGGGTACGGGATCTCGGCGGCGCTGGTCGACGCCGGCCTGCAGCCGATCAAGGGTGCGCAGCTGTATCCGGCACTGGTGAAGATGGAGAACGACGGTTTCATCGCCGCGAGGTGGGAGCAGAGCGAATCCGGACCCGCCCGCAAGGTCTACGAGCTCACCGACGCCGGCCGCACCGAAGTGGCGCGCCTCCGCGAGGAGTGGCGCGCGTTCACCGCGGCAGCGGCCGCGCTCGGAGCTGCGCCTGCCCGCTGAGCCGGCGCGACTCTCCTTCCCGCTAACGTTTCCGCTTCTTCCTATCGTTGCAACGGTATGAAGAAGCACAAAGGGGCTGAGGACTGCGGTCCGGCCTGGTGCAGTGGACGCTCGTCGTGCGTGCGGCCTGCATAGCAGGTGGGTATGCGCCGGACGCATGGCCTGTACTCGGGAAAATGCCTCTGAACTGCGAAAACGGAGGGTATGCGCGGAACGCATACCCTCCGTGAACGACCACCGACCTCGCGGCGGAGGAGGCGATGACCTACTGCGACGCGGCCCGCGGCAGCTCGGCCACGGGGTTCCGCTGCAGGAACGCGGTGATCAGCGCGGCGAACTCGCGCGTGCACTCGATCTGCGGCATGTGGCCGACCCCGGGGATCAGGTGGGTCTCGGCGTGCGGGATCAGCGTCCGCGCAGTGTCGAGATGCCGGGGCGGCAGCACCTTGTCGCGGTCGCCCCACAGCACCATCGTGGGCCGCGGGGTCGCGGCGATGGTGCGGTGCAGCTCGTCGCGCCACTCCTGGCGGACGCCGCCGAGCACCGAGCCCAGCGAATCCGCGGTCTTCCACGCGGTCAGTCCGGCGTCGGTCTCGCGGGCGATGGCCATCGCGTGGTCGATCCGCGCGCGGGTGGCGTACGACTTGTTCGCGAAGATCAGCCGCTCCTGGATGATCGCGGACGGCCGGCTCACGGTGGTGGCGATCAGCTTGCCCAGCACAGGGATTCCGAGCAGGCGCAGCAGCGGCGTCACCTCCTTGCCGAAGCCGGCGGGATCGACGAGGGTCATCGTCGCGACGAGCTCGGGGCGCTGCGCGAGCAGCATCATCGTGACCGCGCCGCCCAGCGAGTTGCCGGCAACGTGCACCGGCTCGGTGATCTCCAGCGCGTCCAGCAGCTCCGCCACGCCGCGGGCCAGGGCGGGCAGCCCTGCGCCGTCGGGGTGCGGCGCCGACCAGCCGTAGCCGGACAGGTCCGGCGCGATCAGCCGGTACTCGCCCTCGAGCGCCTCGAAAGTCGCGTCCCAGTCCTCGAGGCTGCGCGTGATGCCGTGCAGCAGAAGCAGAGTGGGTAGCGTCTCGTCGCCGGACTCGCGCACGCGCACCCAGCGGCCGCGCACGGGGATGCTGCGGATCATCGGTTGGCCTCGACCCACTCGAAGGTCGCCTCGGCCAGCGGGCCGGGGTTCTGCGCCACCACCCAGTGCCCGCCGGGGACCGAGACGTGCCGCGACTTCGGCGACTTCTCGAGGCCGGCCAGCTGCAGCGGCGGCGTCACGAACAGGTCGCCCTCGGGCGTGATCACCTGCACGGGCACCGACGTGGTGGCGTCCGCCGGCTTGAGAAACGGCGCGGGCATGTTGGCGCGGTACAGGTTCAGGCCGTTGGTGAAGTCGCGGTCGCTGCGCGTGTAGCCCTCGGCGACCTTGCCGCCGGTGCCGCGCTTCTCCAGCGTCTCGATCAGCTTCTGGCCCCAGCCGCGCTTGTACAGCGAATCCGCCAGTCCCGGAACGAGGAAGAACGGGATGTACGTCGAACCCGCCGCCTGGCGCAGGCGCGCCGGCAGGTCCTTCGCGCTGCGCACCCCCTGCAGGTACTCGCCCGCGTGGTTCAGGTTCGGCCCGGACACCGAGGTGTACGAGGCGGTCTTGTCCGCCACCGCGGGATCGACGACGGCGTGCCAGCCCTGGATCGAGCCCCAGTCGTGGCCGATCAGGTGCACCTTCGAGCGGTCGCCGCTGACCTCGCGCACCGCGTCGATCACCCGCGAGACGTCGGAGATGAGGCGGTCGAAGCGGTAGCCCGCCTTGCCCGCCGGTGCCTCCGACTCGCCCGCGCCGCGCACGTCGTAGGTGTAGACGTTCGCGCGACCGTCGAGCGCCGCGGCGACGCCGTCCCACACGTGGTGGTTGTCCGGGTAACCGTGGATCGCGAGCACGGTGGGCCGCGCCGCGTCGTGGTTGCCGTAGCGGAAGCCCGCCAGGGTGAGGCCGTCCGACGTGGTGACGTCGAACCGGTGCTGATCAGTCATGGTGTGGGCCTTAGAGATCGATGGTCAGGTGGTCGCCCGCGGCGCGCGAGACGCAGGTCAGCATCTGGCCCTGCTCCCGCTCGAAGGGCGTCAGGGTCTTGTCGCGGTGGTCGACGGTGCCCTCGGTCACCGTCATCCGGCAGGTGCCGCAGAAGCCCTGCTTGCACGAGTACGGCGCGTCCGGGCGGGCCTTGAGGATCGCGGCCAGCAGCGTCTCGTCGGCGGCCACGTCCAGGGTCTGTCCGGACTGGGCCAGGGTGGCGGTGAACGGCTTGCCGTCGACCACCGGCGGCGCGGAGAAGCGCTCGTAGTGCAGCTCCACATCGGTGCGGCCGATCAGGCCCACGCGCAGCGATTCGAGCATCGGGATCGGGCCGCACGCGTACAGCGCCGTGGGCCCGGGGGTTTCGCCGATGAGGACGTCGGCCGTCGGGATGCCGTGCTCGTCGTCGGTGCGGACCTCGACCTTGTCGCCGAAGCGCGCCACCTCGGCGATGAACGGGATCGTGTCGGTGGAGCGGCCGGTGTAGAGCATCGACCAGCTCAGGCCCAGGCGCTCGGCGGCGATCATCATCGGCAGGATCGGCGTGATGCCGATGCCGCCGGCGACGAAACGCAGGTGCTCGGCCGCGGAGCCGTATCCGGGCACGGCCATCGGCATGCCGTTGCGGGGGCCCTTGACCGTCACCGTCGAACCGACCTGCAGGGTCTCGTGCACCTCGATGGAACCGCCTCCGCCGCCGGGGATCCGGCGCACCGCGATGCGGTAGGTCTCCGAGTCGGCGGGATCGCCGCACAGCGAGTACTCGCGCATGCGGCCCGAGGGCAGCAGCAGGTCCAGGTGCGCGCCGGGAGTCCAGCGGGGGAGCGGGGTGTCGTCGGCGGAGACGAAAGTCAGTGCGACGACGTCCTTGTCGTGCGCGACGATCTCCCGCGAGACCACCCGCAGGTCGCGGCTGGTGCTCGGCTCGGCCAGGTTGCGCGGCTTCATGAGGTGCGCGAAGGCCGGGATGGTCACGCCGAAGAAGGCATTGGCGAAGCGCAGCAGCGGATCCCGCTTCCAGCGGCCGTACAGGTGCGGGGGGATCTCGGTGACGGGTTCGCCCCAGGGCCGGAAGACCGACGGTGCCTTGCGATCCCCGGTCATCCGTTCGCCGCCCGAGCCGCGGGCGACTTCGCGAGGTACGCCACGGCCTGCGCGGTCGATCCGATCGATGCGGGATCGAAGCTGGGCTTGAAGTAGATCAGCGTGAACTTCACGACGTCACGCAGCTTGGGCAGGATGTTCTTGTGCGAGCCCTTGAGGTACTCCCACCACAGTCGCGGGTAGGAGTAGCTGAAGTTCGGGTCCTTGCGGAGCATGTAGCCCGACGTCCGGTGCAGTGCCAGGATCAGGAAGACGATGCCGACGACCATCGCGCGACAGCGGTGGAAGTAGCTGGGGTCGAAGTAGTTCGCCACGTCGTGCGCGACGGAGCGGTGCTCGACCTCCTCGGCGCCGTGCCAGCGGCAGATGTCCGCCATCGTCGGGTCGACGTCGAAGTCGTCCCAGGCGTTGTTGAGGGCGAAGACGCCGAGGATCGCGGTGTAGTGCTCGACCGCGGCGATGAGCCAGAGGCGCTGCACCATGTCGTTGTACTGGGCGCGGTCGGAGCGGTAGGTGCGCGGCGCGAGGATCGTGCGGAAGATGTACTCGAACTGCCGGGCCACGGGCGCGGTGTCGATGCCGCAGCGGTCCAGGTACTCGGACAGCGCGCGGTCGTGCGACTCGGCGTGCATGGCCTCCTGGCCGATGAAGCCGCGCATCGTGCGGGCCAGGTTCTCGTCCTTCACGAAGGGCAGCGCCTCCGTGTAGACCTCGCAGAACCAGCGCTCGCCCTCGGGCAGCACCGAGTGCAGGATGCTGCTGACGATGTCGCTGGCCACGGGCTCGCCGGGGATCCACTCGAGCGGCACGTTCTCCCAGTCGAACTCCACGTTCCGGGCGTGGATCTCGACCTCCGCGGGCTCGTGCTGCTGAGCCGATGTACGCGAACTCATGGTCCGACTCCTTCCACGGGGTGTCTTGACATTCAACACCCTGATGTCCAGTGTGCGCCACCGCGGGTGAGAGCGCTCGGGTCGAAACCTATCACTTTTCGCTGGTCGCGCCGAAGTCCTTGCAGCCCGGATGTGACGGCCGTAACGTACAACCTGATGGTTGTAGATGAACTGGCACCCGATGAGGCGGACCGCCTCTTCCACGCCCTCGCGGATCGCACCCGGCGCGACATCGTCGTCCGGGTCATCGAGCGGGAGTGCTCCGTCACGGAGCTCGCCCGCGGGTACGAGATGAGCTTCGCGGCCGTGCAGAAGCACGTGGCGGTGCTCGAGCGGGCGAGTCTGGTCGTCAAGACCCGGCGCGGTCGTGAGGTCATGGTCGGCCCGGACGTCGAGACCATCGCGCGCGGCAGCGCCCTGCTGCGCGCCTACGAGGAACTGTGGCGGGGGCGCATCGCGCGCATGGACGCGCTGCTCGACCCGCCCGTCGACTGAGGAGGACCGTCATGCCCGTGCTCACCACCGGCGCCGATCGCGAGGCGCTCACCTTCACCCTCGAGGCCGAGTTCGCCGCCCCGCCGGAGCGGATCTGGCAGCTCTGGGAGGACCCGCGGCTGCTGGAGAAGTGGTGGGGGCCGCCCACCTGGCCCGCGACCTTCGTCCGCCACGAGCTGCGCCCCGGCGGCGAGTCCCGCTATTACATGACCGGCCCGGACGGCACCAGGGCCGGCGGCTGGTTCGCGACGGTCTCCACCGACGCACCGTCGACCTTCACCTTCCGCGACGGTTTCGCGGGTGACGACGGCGAGCCCGTCGATCCCGAGGACTACTCCACGACCACTGTCGTCATCACGGCCGACGGCGAGCGCACCCACATGACCGTCACCGCCGCCCATCGCTCGCTCGAGCAGCTCGAGCGCGTGCTGGAGATGGGCATGGCCGAGGGTATGACCGAGGCGATGAACCAGATCGACGCGCTGCTCTGACGCGACGCGCTCGGGGAATCGGCCGAATCCGCCGCGGGGACGGATATATCCGTCCTCAGCCAGAAATCGGCCGATTCCCCGAGGTGCTGAGCGCCTGCGCCGCCAGCCGGCCGGAGATCAGAGCGGGCGGGACGCCGACGCCGGGGTGCGTCATGGACCCGGCGAGCACCGCGTTCGCGAGGCCGGGAACGCGCTGCGGGCGGCGCAGCGGGCCGGTCTGGGTGAGCGTGTGCGCCGTGGCGAACGGGGTGCCCGCGGACATCCCCTGTCGTGCCCAGTCCGCGGGCGTGTCCAGTCGCAGCACCTCGGCGGTGTCGATCCCGCGGTAGCCGCGGCCGGCCAGCGTTCGCAGCGCGTCGCGCAGGTAGTCCCCGCCGATCGCGTCCCACTCCAGCGGCGCGGACTCCAGGTTGGGGCAGGGGGCGAGCACGCTCACCGGGCCGGGCTCGCCCGTGGTGATCGACGGTCGTGTGATCAGGAACGACGGGTCGCCCATGAGCCGCCCGCGGCCCCGCGTCGCGGTGATCTCGGCGAAGGTGCGCTCCCACGCGACACCGAAGTCGAGCGTGTGGTGCGCCTGCGTCGGCCAGTGCTCCTGCAGGTCCGGGTCCACGTCGAGGTGGGCGACCACCGCCGACGGTGACAGCCGCACCCGGCGCGGCCCGCGCCCGCCGAGCGGCGCGATCAGCCGGTCGGTGATCGGGGCGTCCGCGGTGAGCACGACGCCGTCGAGGGGGAACTGCCGCACGCCGTCCGCCGAGCGGGCCCGCAGGCCCGTCACGCGTCCGCGGCGGCCGTCGAGGCCGAGCGCCTCGTGCCCGAGGAGGACGGTGCCGCCGGCCCGCTCGATCTGCCGCGCCATCACCTCCGCGACCCGGCCCATTCCGGCGCGGGGGTACCAGACGCCCAGGCCGACGTCCATGTGCGAGATCACCGCGTACACCGCCCGCGCGGCCGACGGGGCGACGCCCGCGTACAGCGCCTGGAAGGTGAGCATGCGGCGGGCGCGCGGGTCCTCGACGCGGCGGTCCACCTGATGCTGCATCGACCGCAGCGCGCCGAGCCGCACCAGTCGGCCGAGCGCCGCGAGGTCGCGCGGGTTCGCGTAGGAGCCCCACGCCGCGTCGCCCCCGATGAACCGCTCGTAGGCGGCGTCGAACATCGCCTCCTGCCAGCGCATGTGCTCGTCGACGGCGAGGTCATCGGGGACGTGCAGCACGCTCGGCGGTAGTCCGTCGAGCGCGGGGAACCGGCCCGCGTACGCGGGCGTCACCGGGAGCAGGTCCAGTTCGTCGTCGGCGGCCGCCCGATCGAGGCCGCCGGCCGCGAGTGCGTCGAAGACCAGCTCCGGCATGGTCAGCACGCTGGCGCCCGGATCGACGAGGTGCCCGCCCACCGAGATCGTCCCCGCGCGCCCGCCGACCTGCGGCGACTTCTCCACGACGGTGACCCGATGGCCCGCCCCGAGCAGATGCAGCGCCGCCGACAGTCCGGACAGACCCGCCCCGATGATTCCGATGTGCACGGGATGAGTCTAGGAACTCATCCGAACAACATATTGCAATGTATGCATATGTGGCATACGCTCAGGCCATGAGCGCAGAACACGACCACGAATCCGGCCATTCGGCGCGGTGGGAGATCGGCTTCGCCATCGCCTCGGGCGTCACCTACACCGCGGGCATGATCGCCGAGTACGCATTGAAGCTGCCCGACGTCGGCACCGCCCTCTTCCTCGCCACCTACTTCTTCGGCGGCTTCTTCACCATCCGCTCCGCCATCAAGTCCACCCTGAACGGCAAGTTCGAGGTCGATTTCCTCATGCTGGTCGCGGCGATCGGCGCCGCCTCCATCGGCCGGTTCGCCGAGGGCGCGGTGCTGCTGTTCCTGTTCAGCCTCGGCCACGCGCTCGAGGAGTTCGCGCTGGCCCGCGCGTCCAAGTCGATCGAGGCCCTCGCCGGCCTCGCGCCCCGCACCGCGCTGGTGCACGTCGGCGGACCGTCGACCACCGCGGGCGAGTACGTCGACCGGCAGGTGGAGGACGTGGCCGTCGGCGACCTCGTGCTGATCCGCCCCAACGCCCGCGTCAGCGCCGACGGCGTCGTGGTGGACGGCCGGTCGGCGATCGACCAGAGCGCCGTCACCGGCGAGTCGATGCCGGTGGAGAAGGAGCCCGCCGGCGCGCGGATCGGCGACGAGAACAAGGTCTTCGCGGGCACGGTCAACGGCTCCGGCGCGCTGGTCGTGCAGGTCACGGCGCTGGCCAAGGACTCGACGCTGAGCAAGGTGGTCGAACTGGTCGCCTCCACCGACCAGGCCAAGTCGCCCACGCAGCGCTTCCTCGACAGGTTCCAGCGCATCTACGTCCCGGCGGTGATCGCCTTCGTCATCGGTGTCTTCGCCGTCGGCTTCTTCGCGCTCGGCAACCCCTTCGACGACGCCTTCTACCTCGCGATGGCCGTGCTCGTCGCCGCGAGCCCCTGTGCGCTCGCGCTCGCCACCCCGTCGGCCGTGCTGGCCGGCGTCGCCCGCGCGGCCCGCGCCGGCGTGCTGGTCAAGGGCGGCGCCCCGCTCGAGACGCTCGGCCGCGTCACCTCGATCGCCTTCGACAAGACCGGCACCCTGACCTGGGGTGAGCCGCGGGTCACCGACACCGTCGCCGCGCCCGGGATCGAGCTCGACGAGCTGCTCGCGACCACCCTCGCCGTCGAGAAGCTCTCCGACCACCCCCTCGCGGCCGCCGTCGCCGAGGCCGTCGCCGCCCGCACGTCGACCGTGCTCGTCGCCTCCGACCTGCAGTCCGTCACCGGCCGCGGCGTCCGCGCCGTGGTCGACGGAGAGGTGGTCGAGATCGGCAACGAGCGTCTCTTCACCGACGCCGGCGTCGCGCTCGAGGGCGCCGTCGCCGCCGACGTCGAGCGGCTGCAGGCCGCCGGCCGCACGCTGATGATCGTGCGCCGCGGCGGCCGCTTCCTCGGCGTGATCGGCGTGATGGACACGCCCCGCCGGGAGGCCGGGCAGGTGCTCGACCGGCTGCGCGAGACCGGCATGACCGACATCGTGATGATCTCCGGCGACCACCAGCAGGTGGCGGAGGCGGTGGGCCGCGAGGTGGGCGTCGACCGGGCCCTCGGCGGACTGCTCCCGGAGGACAAGGTGACCCAGGTGCGCGGGCTCTCCGGCCCCGACACCCGACGGTGCGCCATGGTCGGCGACGGCGTCAACGACGCGCCCGCGATGGCGCAGGCCGACGTCGGGATCGCCATGGGCGCGGCCGGTTCCGCCGTCGCGCTGGAGACCGCCGACGTCGCGCTGATGAGCGACGACCTGGGCCGCCTGCCCTTCGCGGTGCGGCTGAGCCGGCAGACCAGCCGGATCATCCGGCAGAACCTCATCGCCGCGCTGGGCATCGTCGTCTTCCTGGTGATCGTCACCTTCCTCGGGATGCCGATGGGGCCGGTGGTCTTCATCCACGAGGGCTCGACGCTGATCGTGGTGGCGAACGCGCTGCGGCTGCTGCGGTTCGAGGTGGGGAAGGAGCACGACGGTATCGAGCACGAGGCACGCCCGGTGCGCGAGGCCGCCGTCGCCTGATCGACGCCGCATGTTCGGTCATTCGTCTTCACGATCGTGGGGACGGATGACCGAACTCTTCCGTCCGTGGGCCACCGACCGTCGAGCGCACCGAAACGGGCTGTCGCGGCCGGCTTTCGCCGACGGCGAACGGCCGGAACAACCGGGCGGGGCACCGACGTTGAGCGGGACAGACTGAACTTCGGAGGTCCCATGTCTGAGCAGATCTCACTGCCCGTTCTCTTCGTCCCCGATCTCGTGGTGCTCCCCGGCATGGTCGTGCCGATCACCCTCGACGACGCCGCACAGGCCGCTGTCGACGCCGGCCGCAGCAGCGAGCGCGGCAAGCTCCTCATCGCCCCGCGCCTGGACGATCGCTACCCCACGCACGGCGTCGTGGCATCGATCGTGCAGGTCGGGCGGGTTCCCGGCCAGTCCGAGTACGTCGCGGTGCTCCGCGGCGAGCAGCGCGCCCACATCGGTTCCGGCACCACCGGACCGGGTGCGGCGCTGTGGGTCGAGGTCGACCTGGTCGACGAGACCCCGGTCACCGAGCGCACCCGCGAGCTCGCCGCCGAGTACAAGAAGGTCGTGCTCGCGATGCTGCAGCGCCGCGAGGCGTGGCAGGTCATCGACGCCGTCAACAAGCTCACCGATCCCGCCGCGCTGGCGGACACGTCGGGCTACTCGTCGTGGCTGACGAACGAGCAGAAGCGTGAGCTGCTCGAGACCGCCGACGTCGATGCCCGGCTGCAACTGCTCGTCGACTGGACCGGGGCTCACCTCGCGGAGACCGAGGTGAGCGACAAGATCGCCTCCGACGTCCGCGACGGAATGGAGAAGCAGCAGAAGGAGTTCCTGCTCCGCCAGCAGCTGGCCGCCATCCGCAAGGAACTGGGCGAGGGGGAGCCCGAGGGCTCCGACGACTACCGGGCCCGCGTGGAGGCCGCCGACCTTCCGGAGAAGGTGCGCGAGGCGGCGCTGCGCGAGGTGGACAAGCTCGAGCGCGGCACCGACCAGAGCCCCGAGGCGGGCTGGATCCGCACCTGGCTCGACACCGTCCTCGACCTGCCGTGGAACGTCACGACCGAGGACTCGTCGGATCTGAAGGGCGCGCGCGAGATCCTCGACGCCGACCACCACGGCCTCGACGACGTGAAGGACCGCATCGTCGAGTACCTGGCCGTGCGCTCGCGCCGGTCGCAGCGTGGGATGTCGCTGGTCGGCGGCCGCGGGTCGGGCGCCGTCATGGTGCTCGCCGGCCCTCCGGGCGTCGGCAAGACCTCGCTGGGCAAGTCCATCGCCAAGGCGACGGGCCGTGAATTCGTGCGCATGGCGCTGGGCGGCGTTCGCGACGAAGCCGAAATCCGCGGCCACCGCCGCACCTATATCGGCTCCATGCCGGGCCGGATCGTGCGCGCGATCGGCGAGGCCGGATCGATGAATCCCGTTGTGCTGCTCGACGAGATCGACAAGGTCGGCTCGGACTACCGCGGCGACCCCGCGGCGGCGCTGCTCGAGGTACTCGATCCCGCGCAGAACCATACCTTCCGCGACCACTACCTCGACCTCGATCTCGACCTGTCGGACGTGGTCTTCCTCGCGACGGCCAACGTGGTGGAGAACATCCCGTCGGCGCTGCTCGACCGCATGGAGCTGGTCACCCTCGACGGCTACACCGAGGACGACAAGGTCGCGATCGCCCGGGACTACCTGGTCCCGCGGCAGCGCGAGCGGGCGGCACTGACCGCCGACGAGGTGACCGTCACCGACGAGGCGCTGCGCGAGATCGCCGCGAACTACACCCGCGAGCCGGGCGTGCGGCAGTTCGAGCGGCTGCTGGCCAAGGCGCTGCGCAAGGTCGCGGTGGAGCAGTCCGACGGCGAGGCGGCCACCGTCGTGGACGTCGACGACCTGCAGGGGTACCTGGGCCGGCCCCGGTTCACCCCGGAGACGGCCGAGCGCACCGAGGTTCCCGGCGTCGCAACGGGTCTGGCCGTGACGGGCATGGGCGGCGACGTGCTGTTCATCGAGGCGCTGCACACGCCCGGCGAGGGTGGACCCGAGCTGAAGCTGACCGGCAAGGTCGGCGACGTGATGAAGGAATCCGCGCAGATCGCCCTGTCGTACGTGCAGGCGCACGCCGCCGATTTCGGGATCGACCCGGATGCGCTGAACGGCACGGTGCACATCCACTTCCCGGCCGGAGCGGTCCCGAAGGACGGGCCGTCGGCCGGCGTCACGATGGTCACCGCGCTGGTCTCGATGCTGACGGGGCGGCGCGTGCGCAGCGACGTCGGCATGACCGGCGAGGTCACCCTCAACGGCCGGGTGCTGCCGATCGGTGGGGTGAAGCAGAAGCTGCTGGCGGCGCAGCGCAACGGCCTGACGACGGTGTTCATCCCGCAGCGCAACGAGGCCGACCTGGACGACGTCCCCGCCGAGGTGCTCGACGCGCTGGAGGTCAAGCCGATGGTCGACGTGGCCGAGATCGTCGCGCAGGCGCTCGAGCCGGTGGCGCAGGGCGCTCAGGCCGCGGCCTAGCGGGTTCGAGGGTGCGGGCGGGTCGCTTCGGCGACCCGCCCGCTCGGCGTTTCACGCAGGAGAGTCGGCGTCGGGCGGGGAAGAGCCGGCGTGCGGGACGAGCCTTCTGCCCGGCGTGCCCGCGCGTGCTCGGCCGCGGTCAGCTCGACGCGGCTGCGAGCGCGGTGAGGAGGATGATCGCGACGACGGGGCCGGTCATGGCGAGCACGGTGATGCAGGCGATCCGGCACGGGCCGCGGCCCCAGAAGGTGCCGGCCGCGGCGAGCGCCGGAGTGGCGAGGCCGAGGAGCACCGCCGTCCCGAGCATGGTTTCCAGGTCGTCGAGGTCGCTGTTCAGTGCGCCGACGACGAGCAGGAGGAAACATGCGTAGGCCCCACCGCACGCGAAGAGTGCAGCGCGGGCGATGCGGGAGCGGAGTGCGTCGCGGTGTTCGGTGTGGACCGTGGGCGTCATGCATCCAGTCCACTCGCTGTCGGCGGCCTGCGGATCCGTGGAACTACCCAGTCGACCCCGGGATTCCCCCGCGGTGCGGCGGGGCACCGTCGCGGGGGACGGACAGGCGGTGACAGCCACCGTCGGACCGCGCGACCTGGGAGAACCTGCCTTGAGCGAGGCGCGCTCAACTTTTTCCGAGAATCGGGAACATTCCCGTCCGGTCGCCCGTTGGACATGACGTACTACTTGAGCGTCACACACTCAATGAGGTAGAACGGAGACGTTCGCCCCTTGAGCCGGGGGCGCTGAAGTCTGATCTGTAGCAGAACTACCAGGAGGCAAATCAATATGGGACGTGCTGTCGGTATCGACCTCGGAACCACCAACTCCGTCGTCAGCGTCCTCGAGGGTGGCGAGCCCAAGGTCATCGCCAACGCCGAGGGCTTCCGCACCACCCCGTCGGTGGTCGCGTTCACCAAGGACGGCGAGGTGCTCGTCGGCGAGACCGCCAAGCGCCAGGCCGTCACCAACGTCGACCGCACCATCTCGTCGGTCAAGCGCCACATGGGCACCGACTGGAAGCAGGAGATCGACGACAAGGACTACACCAGCCAGGAGATCAGCGCGCGGATCCTGATGAAGCTCAAGCGCGACGCCGAGCAGTACCTCGGCGACACCGTGACCGACGCGGTCATCACCGTCCCCGCGTACTTCAACGACGCCGAGCGCCAGGCCACCAAGGAGGCCGGCGAGATCGCCGGCCTGAACGTCCTGCGCATCGTCAACGAGCCAACCGCTGCCGCACTGGCCTACGGCCTCGACAAGGGCAACGAGGACGAGCTCATCCTGGTCTTCGACCTCGGCGGCGGCACCTTCGACGTGTCCCTGCTGGAGATCGGCGAGGGCGTCGTCGAGGTGAAGGCCACCTCGGGTGACAACCGCCTCGGCGGCGACGACTGGGACCAGCGCGTTGTCGACTGGCTGGTCGAGAAGTTCAAGGCGCAGCACGGCGTCGATCTGACCAAGGACAAGATGGCCATGCAGCGTCTGCGCGAGGCCGCGGAGAAGGCGAAGATCGAGCTGAGCTCGGGCCAGAGCACCTCGATCAACCTGCCCTACATCACGGTGGACGCGGACAAGAACCCGCTCTTCCTCGATGAGAACCTCTCGCGCAGCGAGTTCCAGAAGATCACGGGCGATCTGCTCGAGCGCACCCGCAAGCCCTTCCAGGCGGTCATGAAGGACGCCGGCATCACCGTGAGCGAGATCGCGCACGTCGTGCTCGTCGGCGGCTCGACCCGCATGCCCGCGGTCACCGAGCTCGTGAAGTCGATGACCGGCGGCAAGGAGCCCAACAAGGGCGTCAACCCCGATGAGGTCGTCGCCGTCGGCGCCGCCCTGCAGGCCGGCGTGCTGAAGGGCGAGCGCAAGGACGTGCTGCTCATCGACGTCACCCCGCTGTCCCTCGGCATCGAGACCAAGGGCGGCATGATGACCAAGCTGATCGAGCGCAACACCGCCATCCCGACCAAGCGCAGCGAGACCTTCACCACCGCTGAAGACAACCAGCCTTCGGTTTCCATCCAGGTCTTCCAGGGCGAGCGCGAGTTCACCCGCGACAACAAGCCGCTCGGCACCTTCGAGCTCACCGGCATCGCCCCGGCCCCCCGCGGCATCCCGCAGATCGAGGTCACCTTCGACATCGACGCCAACGGCATCGTGCACGTGTCCGCCAAGGACAAGGGCACCGGCAAGGAGAACACCATCAAGATCTCCGACGGCAGTGGCCTGTCGAAGGAGGACATCGACCGCATGGTCAAGGACGCCGAGGCGCACGCCTCGGAGGACAAGGCTCGTCGCGAGGAGGCCGAGACCCGCAACCAGGCCGAGTCGCTGGTCAACCAGACCGAGAAGTTCCTCAAGGAGAACGAGGACAAGGTGCCGGCCGAGAACAAGGAGAAGGTGGAGGCCGCCATCAAGGAGGCGAACGAGGCCCTGCAGGGCACCGACATCGCCGCCGTGAAGGCCGCCGTCGAGAAGCTCTCCGCCGAGTCGCAGGAGCTGGGCCAGGCGCTGTACGCGCAGGCCGGTGCCGCTGAGGCGCAGGCCGACGGTGCCGCCGCCGGCGCCCAGCAGGACGACGGCGTCGTGGACGCCGAGGTCGTCGACGAGGACCCGAAGGACGCCAAGTAATGACGAGCCCCGAGAATCCGGTGGAGCCGGATGAGGTGAGCCCGGAGTCGGAGGTCGCGGCGGAGGATTCCGTCGCGGCCCCGGCCGGGCCGGACGACACGGCCGAGGCCGAGGTCGTCGAGGACGGGGCGTCGAGCAAGGAGGCGGAACTGACCGCCGATCTGCAGCGCGTCTCGGCCGAGTTCGCGAACTACCGCAAGCGCACGGCCCGCGAGGTCGTGGACGCCCGCGCCGCGGGCAAGGCCTTCGTGGTGGGCGAGCTGCTGGTGGTCCTCGACGACCTGGACCGGGCGCGCAGCCACGGCGATCTCGAGGCCGGGCCGCTGAAGTCCGTGTCCGACAAGCTCGACGGCGTGCTCAAGGCCCTGGGGCTGGAGGCCTTCGGCGTGGAGGGTGACGAGTTCGATCCCGCCATCCACGAGGCCGTGCAGCACGAGGGCGACGGTGCCGATCCCGTTCTGGGAACGGTTCTGCGCCAGGGATATCAGATCGATGGCAAGGTGATCCGTAACGCGATGGTCGCAGTGGTCGACCGTCCGGCGGATGCCCCGAGCCAGGACGAGCAATAAAGGAGGTGATGCCCAGTGGCACAGAGGGAATGGGTTGAACAGGACTTCTACAAGGAGCTGGGCGTCAGCTCCAGTGCGAGTGCCGACGAGATCAAGAAGGCCTATCGCAAGCTGGCCCGTGAGCTGCACCCGGACGCCAATCCGGGCAACACGCAGGCCGAGGAGCGGTTCAAGCGGGTCTCCGAGGCGCACGCCGTGCTCTCCGATCCGGCCAAGCGCAAGGAGTACGACGAGACGCGGCGCCTGTTCGGCGGCGGTCGCTTCGGCTCCGGTGCGCCGGGCGGCGGGGGCTTCGGCCCCGGCGGTTTCGGCAACACCGGCGGCGGTTCGGGCGGGTTCTCGTTCTCGGACATCTTCGACGGTGCCGCTGCCGGCAACGGCGGCGGTGGCGGTTTCGGGGACATCTTCGAGGGCCTGTTCAACCGCGGCGGTGCGGGACAGGGGGCCGGCCCCGGCCCGCAGCCCACGCGGCCGCGCCGCGGCAGCGACCTGGAGTCCGAGCTGACGCTCGGCTTCCGGGACGCCACGCTGGGCGTGACCACGCCGATCACGCTGACCTCGCCGTCGCCGTGCACCACCTGCCACGGGTCCGGCGCCAAGCCGGGCACGAGCCCGCGGGTGTGCCAGTCGTGCAACGGTTCCGGGCTCGTGAGCCGGAACCAGGGCGCGTTCAGCTTCTCCGAGCCGTGCCCGGACTGCCGCGGCAGCGGCTCGGTGATCGACGATCCCTGCACCGACTGCAACGGCACCGGCGTCACCGTGCGCACCCGCACGGTGAACGTGAAGATCCCGCCCGGCGTCAAGGACGGCCAGCGCATCCGCCTGGCCGGCCAGGGGCAGGCCGGGATGCGCGGGGCGCCCTCGGGCGACCTGTTCGTCACCGTCCACGTCAGCGCCGACGAGGTCTTCACCCGCAACGGCGACGACCTGCTCGTCACCCTGCCCGTCAGCTTCTCGGAGCTGGCGCTGGGCGCCACCGTCACCGTCCCCACGCTGGGACAGCCGGTGGGCGTGAAGATCCCGGCAGGCACCACCGACGGCCGCACCCTGCGGGTGCGCGGCCGCGGAGTGCCCAAGCGGGCGGGCGGTCACGGCGACCTGCTCGTCAAGGTGCAGGTCGCGGTGCCGGGAACGCTCGACGAGCGGGCCCAGGAGGCGCTGCGCGCCTACGCCGAGGCCGAGCGCGCCGCGGGCTTCGATCCGCGGAGCGGCTGGGCCGGAAGCGGTGCGGTGCAGCGATGAACGGCGACCAGCAGTTCCCCGACGATCCGGACGCCCACGTGTTCATGATCTCGGTGGCTGCGCAGCTCGCGGGGATGCATGCGCAGACCCTCCGCACGTACGACCGGCTCGGGCTCGTGACGCCCGAGCGGTCGGCGGGCGGGGGTCGGCGCTACTCCTCGCGGGACGTCGATCTGCTGCGCGAGGTGCAGCGCCTCTCGCAGGACGAGGGCGTCAACCTCGCCGGCATCAAGCGGATCATCGACCTGACGAACCAGGTCGACGCGCTCCAGCGACGGGTCGAGGAACTCTCGGCGCAGGTCGAGAACGTCCGCCGCGGCGGCGAACTCGTGCACGTGCCGAAGTCCTCCGCCATGGTCGTGTGGCAGCCCCGCACGCGCCGCCGCCCCTGATCGACGCGGCGCGCCCGCGAGGGTCAGAGCGGGTCGTGCACCACGTCCTGCGGATCGGCGCCCCGTGCCACCGCGGCCTCGCGGGCGGCGCGCAGCAGGCCCTTCGGCCCCGCGATCAGCACGCGGTGCCCGGTGAGATCCAGGTCGGACATCGCATCGACCAGCGATCCGTGCCGCAGCGGCAGGGCGCGGTGGCCGGTGGCGGGCCGCTTGAGCCACCACGGGTCCTGCCGCGCGTCCGTCACCTGCGTCACCCGCAGCCACGGGTTCGTGGCCGCGAGCGGCGCCAATGAATCCGAGTCGTAGAGCAACCCCGGCGATCGCGCCCCCACCAGGAGGTGCACGTCGGGGTTGTTCGCGTTCATGGCCATGGCCAGCAGGATGGACTTCATCGGCGCCAGGCCGGTTCCGCCCGCGATCAGCGTGAGGGGGCGGTCACCGTCGGGCCGCAGGAGCCCGTGGACCTGCCCGAACTGCCACACGTCGCCCGGGCGGGTCTCGCCGAAGACGGTGCTGGAGAGGTAGCCGCCCGGAATGGCGCGGATGTGGAACTCCAACTGTCCCTGCGTGTTCGGTGGCATCGCCAGCGACAGTGGGCGCCACATGCGCGGCATCTGCGGGATCTGGGTCTCGACGTACTGGCCGGGCCGGAACAGCAGGGGTTCGTCGGCGACGAGGCGCACCACCGACAGGCCCGGGTGCGGCCGCAGCACGTCGACGACGGTGGCCGTGCGGAGGGCCGGCGTGGGATCGGAGTGGGCGCCGCCGCGCATGACCCCGGTGAGCAGCTGCACGCCCTGCTCGAGGACGGCCGCATCCTCCTCGTCGAGCCCGCCGTGGGGCTCGTACACCGCGTGCACCTCGGCCACGATCGCCGCCGACATCGTCGCGTAGTGCGCCTCGGTGACGCCGTACTTGCGGTGATCACGCCCGAGCTGGGCCAGGAACTCGATGAGTTCCTCGTGCCCCTCCGTCTTGGGGATCGAGGTGAAGACGTGGTCGAGCACGCGCAGGAAGGTGGCGCGGTGGCCGGCCATGTTGGCGGGGAAGAGCTCGCGCAGCGACGGGTCCATCGCGAACAGTCGCGCGAACAGCCCCTTGGTGAAGTCGTCCGCCACGGGCCTGAGGTCGGCCGCGATCTGGGCAAGACCGTGCCGTGCGTGCGCACCCACTGCCGCTCTGCTCCCGCCTCGTCGAACCCTGCTTCGGACCGCTCCATGGTACGTCGGGTTGCGATGGCAGAGGGGACGCGGAACCCGCGGGTCGGTCGGCCCGGCGGACGGGGGGTTCGAGTAGATTCCTCCCCGGAGCCCGTGGCATAGCGCCGCGGGTTCGTCCTGTGCATTCCGCGACCGTCGGCGTGCCGCCCGTGCTCCACCTCGATCCGAGAGAGGTCCGTCTCATGGTCGCCATGCGGAACAGTCGCCACCTGCGCCGATGGGCGTACGGGATCGCCCTGGGGGCGGGCCTCGCCTGCGCGCCGTTCGCGATCGCCACGGCCTCCGCCGACCCCGGGGCCGCGCAGCCCGGGGCCGCGATCCCCGTCGCGCACGCGCAGTCATCCACGGGCGCACCCGCTGTTGTGAAGCCCGTCGCCGCGCCCGCAGTTGTGAAGCCGGCCGCCCGCGGGCCGGTCGCCGCACCCGCTGTTGTGAAGCCGGCCGCCCGCGGGCCCGTCGCCGCCGCCCGCGTCGCCGCCGCCCCCGGTGCCGCGGTCGCCCGCCCGGCCGCATCCGTCGCCCGGCCCGCCGCGATCGATCGCGCCGCGGCACCCGCGGCGGCGGCGCCCGGCGCGCGCGTGGCCGAGGCCCGCCGCGCCGTGGCCCCGAAGCCCGCGCCCCGGGGCGGGGTCCGCGCGGACCGTCGCAGTGTCGTGGTGATCGGCGCCTCCGTCTCGTCGGGCAAGGCCGTCGCCGCGCCCGCCGCCTACCCGCGCCAGGTGGGCGCGATGTCCGGCCGCAACGTCTACGTCAGCGCCCGCGTCGGCGCCGGCTACGCCGACGGTTCCATCGGCCGCCTCACGCGGGCGGCGGACCTGCCCGCGCGCAACCCGTCGCTGGTGGTGCTGCAGGCGGGCACCAACGACGTCGGCGCATCGCCGACGGTGATCGCGGGCCAGGTCCGGCAGGTCGTCGGGACGGTGCGCCGGCAGGCCCCGAACGCGAAGATCGCCGTGGTCACCGTCTTCCCGTCGATCCACCGCGGCACCGCGGCCCACGCCACCGACGCCGCGATCATCGATGCGGCCCGCTCGGTGGACCCCGGCGTCATCGTGATCTCCCCGCTGGACGAGGGCTGGACCTACCGCGCCGCGAGCGACGGGCATCCGGGGGCCGCGGCCCACGAGCGGCTCGCGGAGCGCATCGCCGGCATCGCCTGAGCGCCGGACGGCGTTGCTCCTGTTGTATCCGTGACGAAAGATCGCGGAAGTTACTCATGTGACGAGTGGTGTGTCAAGATATCGGCATGAGCGTGTCGCGTTTCGGGGTATTGGTCGGAATCGGAGCCGTGGTGATCGCGTCGGTCGGATCGGTCGCGGCGGGCACCGCCGCGGCGGAGCCGGCGTCCGCCCCGCGGGAGTCCGACGGCCGGCCCATCGTGGTGATCGGGGCCTCGATCTCCACGGGCTACGAGGTCGCCGGCGTCGTCGCCTACCCCCGGATGATCAGCGCCATCGAGCGCCGCTCGGTCTACCTCAGCGCCCGGAGCGGCGCGGGCTACGCCGACGGCTCCATCGCCGGGCTGACGCAGGCCGCGAAGCTGACCGAGCGCGACCCCGCACTCGTCGTGGTGCAGGCGGGCTCGAACGACGTGGGCGCGTCCACCTCCGCGATCGACACTCGCGCGCGCCAGGTGATCACGACGGTGCGCCAGCAGGCGCCGAACGCCAGGATCGCGCTCATCACCGTCTTCCCGACGGTGCACGGCAGCGGCCCCGACGCCCGCGCCACCGAGGCCGCCATCGTGGGCGCCGCCCGCGCCGTCGATCCCTCGGTCTCCGTCATCTCCCCGCTCAGCGAGGGCTGGGTCTACGGATCGAGCAGTGACGGGCACCCCGACGCCGCGACCCACCAGAAGCTCGCCGAGCGCGTCGCGGCGCTCGCCGACGCCGCGGGGTAGAGCTGGGACCACCCCCGGAACGGGTGCGCGCGTCAGGGCGGAGGCCCCGCCCGCCGCATACGGTTCTCCCGTGAACCTCACCCGGCGGCGCACGGCCGCGACCCTGGCGGCCTTGATGGTCGTGCTCCCGGCGCCCGCCGTGGCCCACGCCGCACCCCTGTCCGCCACGGGCGTCGCGGAGCTCCTCGAGCGCTCGACGATCCCCGACCTCCAACGCGCCATGGACGCACGCTCGTTCACCTCCGGTGAGCTCACCCGTGCACTCGAAACCCGGATCGCGCAGGTGAACCCGGCGCTGCGCGCGGTGATCCGGACGAACCCGGACGCGGGGCGCGCCGCCGCGGACAGCGACGCGCGCCGCCGCGCGGGCGCGGTGCGCGGCCCGCTCGACGGCATCCCGGTGCTGCTCAAGGACAACACCGACACCGCCGACGCCATGCGCACCACCGCCGGTTCCACCGCCCTCGACGGTGCGCGCCCGGCCCGCGATGCGCACCTCGTCACCGCGCTGCGCGCCGCCGGCGCCGTCGTCCTGGGCAAGACCAACCTCTCCGTCTGGTCCAACTTCCGTAGCGCGCAGGCGATCGCGGGGTGGAGCCCCGTCGGCGGGCAGACCCGCAACCCGTACGCGCGGGACCGCGGCGCGTGCGGTTCGTCGAGCGGCGCCGCCGCGGCGGTCGCGGCGGGCCTGGCGGTGGTCGCGATCGGGACCGACACCGACGGCTCCGTGCTGTGCCCGGCCTCGGTCACCGCGACCGTGGGCATCCGGCCCACCGTGGGCGTGGTGAGCCGGTCCGGCGTCGTGCCGATCACCGCGCAGCAGGACACCCCCGGACCGATCGCCCGCACGGTGACCGACGCCGCGCTCACGCTCGCCGCGATCGCCGGCCCCGACGTCGCGGACCCCGCCACGGCCTCGTCGGCCGAGGTGCGGATCCCGACCGACCTGCGGCCCGAAGCGTTGCGCGGCAAGCGCATCGGGCTCTGGCGCGCGGGTCGGATCGGGATCGACCCCGCCGTGGACCGCGCCTTCGACGATGCCGTGCGCAGGCTGCGCACCGCCGGCGCCGTCGTGGTCGACGGTGCCGACGTCCCCGCGATCGACGCCGTCGTCGTGCAGCACCTGGTTCCCGCCCTGATGACCGAGTTCAAACACGACATGAACGCCTACCTGGCCGCGACGCCCGGCGAGCCCCGCGATCTCGCGGCCCTCATCGCGTTCGGCCGTGCGCACGCCGCCGTCGAGCTGCCGCTGTTCGGGCAGGACCTCTTCGAGGCGGCCCAGGCGTCCGACGGTGACGTCACCGCGGTGGCCCACCGTGCCCACCGGGCGGCCGCGACGGACGCGGCCCGTCGCGCCATCGACGACGTGCTGCGGCGGCTCCGGTTGGACGCGATCGTCACGCCCACCGCCGAGGCCGCCTCGCCCGTGGACCGTCAGGGCCCGCCCGAGCGGCCCCTCACCTCCGCGACGCGGCAGAGCTCCACGGCGGGATACCCGCAGCTCACGGTGCCGGCGGGGTACGACCCGGACGGCCTGCCGCTGGGCCTGTCGTTCCTGGCCGGACGGGGCGCGGACGCCGAGCTCGTGCGCTTCGCGCACGCCCTGGAGCAGGTCGAGCGGGTGCGGCGCGCACCGTCGGGAATGTGAGGGCGGTCACGCTCAATCCGCCGGGTTGAGCGGAACAGACTCAACATTCTGTGCGTTGAACGACTCAGAAGGCATACTTGAGCGCAGATGGCTCAGGTTGCTAGAAGTGTTCGAGACGTCCAGGAGGAAGTACGTGGATTCGTTCCAGCCCACCACCAAGACGCAGGCCGCGCTGACCTCGGCCCTGCAGGCGGCGTCCGCCGCGGGGAACCCGGAGATCTCTCCGGCGCACCTGCTGGTGGCGCTGCTCGACCAGACCGACGGCATCGCCGCCCCGCTGCTCAAGGCGGTCGGCGTCGATCCCGTCACCGTGCGCAACCGTGCGCAGGAGAACGTGGACCGCAAGCCGAAGGCCAGCGGCTCCACCACCACGCCGCAGCTGAGCCGCGAGTCCATCGCGTCGATCAGTGAGGCGCAGAAGCTCGCCACCGAGATGGGCGATCAGTTCGTCTCGACCGAGCACGTGCTCTACGGGCTGTCGAAGGCCGGCGGCGAGGCCGCGCAGGTCCTCACCTCCGCGGGTGCGTCACCGGAGGCGATCCGCGAGGCCTTCACGGCCGTCCGCGGCAGCGCGAAGGTCACCTCGCAGGATCCCGAGGGCCAGTACCAGGCGCTCGAGAAGTACTCGACCGACCTCAACGCGCTGGCGCGCGCGGGCAAGCTCGACCCCGTGATCGGCCGCGACAGCGAGATCCGCCGCGTGGTGCAGGTGCTCTCCCGCCGCACCAAGAACAATCCAGTGCTGATCGGTGAACCCGGCGTCGGCAAGACCGCTGTGGTCGAGGGCCTGGCCCAGCGCATGATCGCTGGCGACGTCCCGGAGTCGCTGCGCGGCAAGACCTTGATCTCCTTGGACCTGGGTGCCATGGTCGCCGGTGCCAAGTACCGCGGCGAATTCGAAGAGCGGCTCAAGGCCGTGCTCGAGGAGATCAAGGACGCCGGCGGGCAGGTCATCACCTTCATCGACGAGCTGCACACGGTCGTCGGCGCGGGTGCCGGCGGCGATTCGGCGATGGACGCCGGCAACATGCTCAAGCCGATGCTAGCCCGTGGCGAGCTGCACATGATCGGTGCCACCACGCTGGACGAGTACCGCGAGAACATCGAGAAGGACCCGGCCCTGGAGCGCCGCTTCCAGCAGGTCTTCGTCGGGGAGCCCAGCGTCGAGGACACCATCGCGATCCTGCGCGGCATCCAGGAGAAGTACGAGGCGCACCACAAGGTCACGATCGCCGACAGCGCGCTGGTCGCCGCCGCATCCCTGTCCGACCGCTACATCACGGCCCGCCAGCTGCCGGACAAGGCGATCGACCTGATCGACGAGGCCGCGAGCAGGCTGCGCATGGAGATCGACTCCGCGCCGGAGGAGATCGACGCGGAGGAGCGGCTGGTCCGTCGCCTCGAGATCGAGGAGATGGCGCTGTCCAAGGAGTCCGACGACGCGTCGAAGGACCGCCTGGAGAAGCTGCGCGGCGAGCTCGCCGACCACAAGGAGAAGCTGGCCCAGCTCACCTCGCGCTGGCAGAACGAGAAGGGCGCCATCGATTCGGTGCGCTCGCTCAAGGAGCAGCTCGAGACGCTGAAGGGCGAGTCGGAGCGCGCGGAGCGCGACGGTGACCTCGGTAAGGCCGCGGAGCTGCGCTACGGGCAGATCCCCGCGCTGAAGAAGCAGCTCGACGAGGCCGTCGCCACGTCGGGTGCCGCCTCCGACGGCGAGGTCATGCTCAAGGACGAGGTCGGCGCCGACGACATCGCCGAGGTCATCTCGGCCTGGACCGGCATCCCGGTCGGCCGCCTGCTCGAGGGCGAGACCGAGAAGCTGCTGCACCTCGAGAGCGAGCTCGGCAAGCGCCTCATCGGACCGAACGCCGCGGTCGCCGCGGTCTCCGACGCCGTGCGCCGTACCCGTGCCGGCATTGCCGACCCGAACCGGCCCACCGGTTCCTTCCTGTTCCTCGGTCCAACCGGTGTCGGCAAAACCGAGCTGGCCAAGTCGCTGGCCGACTTCCTCTTCGATGACCCGCGCGCGATGGTGCGCATCGACATGTCCGAATACTCGGAGAAGCACGCGGTGTCCCGCCTGGTCGGTGCCCCTCCGGGCTACGTGGGCTACGACGAGGGCGGGCAGCTCACCGAGGCGGTGCGCCGCCGCCCGTACTCGGTGATCCTGCTGGACGAGATCGAGAAGGCCCATCCGGATGTCTTCGACATCCTGCTGCAGGTGCTCGACGACGGCCGGCTCACCGACGGCCAGGGCCGTACCGTGGACTTCCGCTCCACGATCCTGATCCTCACCTCGAACCTCGGCGCGGGCGGTACGCCCGAGCAGGTGATGGGCGCGGTGCGCGCCGCGTTCAAGCCGGAGTTCCTCAACCGCCTCGACGACGTGCTCATCTTCGACGCGCTGAGCTCGGACCAGCTGACCGGCATCGTCGACATCCAGCTCGACCAGCTGCGCACGCGGCTCTCGCAGCGCCGCCTCGAGCTCGAGGTCTCCGACGAGGCCAAGGGCTGGCTCGCGGAGCGCGGTTTCGACCCGGTCTACGGCGCCCGTCCGCTGCGCCGCTTGGTGCAGCAGGCCATCGGCGACCAGCTCGCCAAGGCGCTGCTCGCGGGCGACGTCCGCGACGGCGACACGGTGAAGGTCACTCTCTCGCCCGACGGCGACCGGCTGATCATCGGCTGACCGCGATCACGCCACGGCCGGGTCCCTCAGGGGCCCGGCCGTCGGCGTGTCCGGGGCGCGGTCAGATCGAACCGGCCTTCTCGATGACGAGGATGCTCGCTTCGCCGAGCGGAACGGCCTTGTGCTCGTCGCCGATCTCGGCGACACAGACGATCCCGGGCGTGAGCCTGCGCACCTGCTCGTCGCCGGCCGCGTCGCGGTAATGCATGTCCACCTCGCCGGCCACGACCGCGAACACCTCGATGCCGTCGTTGCGGTGCCAGATGTACTCCCGGTCGGTCCAGTGGAGTCGAACGGTTGCGGTCGGAAGGGACGCGAGATCGATCGCATCCCATGCCTTCTCGGGGACGAAATCGCTGGTGGCGACGAATCGCATAGGTCCTCCAGTGCAGGTATCGGCGGTCTCCGTAGTCTAGGGATTCGGTGGCCGCAGGCGAGATCAGCGCCCCTAGGAGCGGGTCAGCAGCCCCTCGTGGAAGTCGGTGACCACCGCGTCGACGGTGCCGCGGGCGTCGTAGCGGTTCGTGCCGATCACACCGGTGGCGCCGCGCTTGATCCAGCCGGAGGCGTACACGCCGGGCAGCGGCGCACCGTCGTCGCCCAGGACCCGCCCGTCGGCGTTGGGGATGACCCCGCCCGCCTCGTCGAACGGCAGTCCGGGAACGGCGGTGCCGCGCAGGCCGATCGCCGCGAGCACCAGTCCGCAGTCGAGGCCCGACGCCGTGCCGTGGTCGTCGAAGGCGACGGTCACGCCGTCCTCGGTGGCGGTGATCGCGGTGGGCGGCGTGCCGAACCGCAGCACCACCCGACGGCCCTCGGCCGGGGTCGTCCGGGCGAGGCCGCGTAGCAACTCCAGCTTCTGCCGGACGTAATGCGCCGCTTGCGGATCCGCGGGCTCGGCGTCGGGGTTCTCGAGGTCGGCCGGATCCACCACCACCGGCACCGCGCGCGCCAAGCCCACCAGCTCGGGCGCGGTGAAGGCGGCGTGATCCGGGCCCCGTCGGGCGAGGACGACGACCTCCCGCACGCGCGAGGCGCGCAGGGCCTCGAGGGCCTCGTCCGCCAGGTCCGTGCCGACGAAGACCTCGGGGTCCGCGGTGAGGACCCGCGCGACGTCGAGCGCGACGTTGCCGTTGCCCAGCACCACGACCCGCTCGTGGGACAGGTCGAAGCGGCGCCCCGTGAGATCGGGGTGGCCGTTGTACCAGGCGACGAAGTCGGCGGCGGCCGCGACGACCGGCAGGTCGCCGCCGGGCAGCGGCAGCGGCCGCCCGTGCAGCGCGCCCACCGCGTAGATCACGGCGTGGTGGGTGCGCGCCAGCTCCTCGTGGGTGACGTCCTCGCCCACCGCGACCCCGAGGTGGACGGTGACGCCGGTGCGGCCCCGCGCGGCGGCGAACTGCTCCTGCACCTTCTTGGTCGACGCGTGGTCGGGGGCCACGCCGAAGCGCACCAGCCCGCCGGGTTCCGGCAAGCGCTCGTAGACGTCGATCTCGCACCGCACGTCGATGCGGTTCTGCAGCTCGCTCACCGCGTAGTGCCCCGCGGCCCCGGCGCCGACCACCGCGACCCGCAGCGTCTCGGCACCGTCGGGCGGGCGACGCCGCCCCAGCTGCGGATCGGTGTAGGGATGGTCCAGGTCCGCCGCCGAGCCGACGGCCCGGTAGTAGTCGGCGTTGATCTCCTCGAAGGGCGCCATCTCCGCCGTGAGTTCGTAGTCCGTCGTGATCGCCGAGACGGGGCAGGCGTCGATGCAGGCGCCGCAGTCGATGCACACGTCGGGATCGATGTAGAGCATCTCGGCGGTGGCGAACCCGGGCTCGTCGGGCGTCGGGTGGATGCAGTCCACCGGGCACTCCGGCACGCACGAGGCGTCGTTGCAGCAGTTCTGGACGATCACGTGGGGCATGTCTCGATACTGTGCCGCCGACGGCCCGGGGGCAAGGGCCGGCCGCACGTGTCAGGGTGGAACCATGACGACCCTGACGCCGCACGTCGTGCGGACCGCGCGGCACACCACCTCCTACCTCGCCTCCGGCCCGGCCGACGGTCCGCTGCTGGTCTTCGTGCACGGCTGGCCCGAGCTGGGCTACACCTGGCGGCACCAGCTGCGTGCACTCGGGGCGCTGGGCTTCCGGTGCGTCGCCCCGGACATGCGCGGCTACGGATCGTCGACGGTGCACCCCGAGAAGTCGGCCTACCGGCGCGAGGAGGCCGTGACCGACATGCTGGAGCTGCTCGCCGGCCTCGGCCGGGAGAGCGCGATCTGGATCGGGCACGACTGGGGCGGGCCGGTGGTGTGGAACATCGCGACGCACCACCCCGGGGTCGTCGACGCCGTCGCCTCGCTCAACGTGCCGCACTTCCCGTCGGGCGGGCCCACGCCGTTCGACCTCATCGACCGCGACAAGTACCCCGCCGACGAGTACCCGTACGGCCAGTGGGACTACCAGGTGCACTACCTCAAGGCCTTCGACGAGGCGACCGCCCAGTTCGAGAGCGACCTGTCCGGACTGGTCGCGGCCCTGTTCCGCAGCGGCGACCCGCGGCACCTCGAGGGCCCGGCGCCCACCGCACTGGTCACCCGCAACGGCGGCTGGTTCGGCGGCGGCCCCGTGCCGCGGCTGCCGCTCGACCCGGCGGTGCTCACACCCGAGGACCACGCCGTGTACGTCGCGGCGTTCGAGCGGAACGGCATGGCTGGCCCGAACTCCTGGTACGTCAACAGCCCCGCCGACGCGGAGTACGCGAAGACCGAGCTGAACGAGGGCCGGATCGATGTGCCCGCGCTGTTCCTGCACGGCCGCTACGACGCGACGCTCGACACCGTGGGCACGCGTCTGGCCGAGCCCATGCGCGCGGCGTGCACCGACCTCACCGAGGTGATCGTCGACTCCGGGCACTGGATGGGGGAGGAGAAGCCCGCCGAGGTCAACGCCGCGATCGCGGGCTGGATCGCCCGCAGCGTTCCCGCGTCCTACCCGGTTACGCTGGGGCTATGACCTCCGTCGCCGACGTCGCCGATGCCAAGTACGTCCTGCTGACCACCTTCCGCAAGGACGGCACCCCCGTCGCCACCCCGCTCTGGGCGGTGCGGGACGGCGCCGACCTCGTGGTGTGGACGGTCGCGGACTCCTGGAAGGTCAAGCGGCTGCGCCGCAACCCCTCGGTGCTGGTCCAGGCCTGCGACGCCCGCGGGAAGAAGACCACCGGCCCCGAGGTCGCCGGCACCGGGGAGATCATCGACGGCGGCGAGGCCGGGTCGAGGATCGCGAAGAAGTACGGCGTGCTGGGCTGGCTCACCGTCACCGGGTCCAAGATCCGCCGGGGCGCGGGCGGCACCGTCGGGATCCGGGTGCGCGACGCCGCATGACGTCCGAAACCGGGCTGATTCTCGATCAGGACGGCGGATATCGATCCTGATCGAGAATCGGCCCGGTTTCGGTCAGCGCAGACCGCGCCACTGCTCCACGACGGGCTGCAGGTAGCCGGCCAGCTCCGGCAGCTGCGGGACCAGGGCCAGCGCGGTGATCGCGCGCAGTATCCCGACGGCGTCCACGAACTCCAGCACGTCGGGGCGCAGGCCGCGGACACCGGCGGCGGCCGCGCCGCGGTCGTAGGCGGCCGCCAACTCGGGCCCGAGCGTCGCCAGGTCCCATTCGACGGGGCCGAGGGTGACCAGCTCGAAGTCCGCGTACCGCAGGCCGTCGACGCCGGCGAACATGTTGGCCGGCGGGCAGTCGCCGTGCACGGGCTGCGACTCCACGCCCGGGAAGCGGGCCTCGAATGCGGCGCGCGAGCGGACCGCCGGTGCGAGCCCGGCCCACTGCGTGCGGGCGCGGGCCACGTCCTCGGCGGGTAGCAGGTCGGGGCGGCCGGCGAGGAGATCCAGGTGCGCGTCGACGCCGTCCGGGTCGGCCGTCGCGAGGAAGCCCAGGTCACCGGGGTACTCGCGCAGCGCCGCGTGCAGGGCGGCGGTGCGTTCGGCGTTCGCCGCGTAGTCCGGCTCGGCATCGGCCTCCTCGACGTACGCCCAGAAGGTCATCGAGAACCCGTCGCGCTGCACCGGCCGCGCCGGGACCAGCGGCGACGGCTCCAGCACCGGCACACCGCGCTCGGCGAGCCAGGCGGTCACCGCCAGCTCGTCCGACTGCCGGCGGGCGAGCGTCGCGAGGGTCTCGGTCGCCGGCAGCACCGTCGGGATGCGGACCACGACGGGCGCCGGCTCCAGGCGCACCACCACGGAGAACAGGTCGTGCAGCACCGTCGCGCCGGTGACCTCGAGGCCCAGCTCCCGCGCGGCGGCGACCGCGGCATCGACGGCGGAGGCGGTGCGGGCGGCGCGGGCGGCGTCGGTCATCTCGTTCACGCGGGCCATGATGTCCGATTCGTCGCGGGATGTCGAAGGAAATGCCGGGGCGCCGGACTCAGGGCGCGACGGTGAGCAGCCCGACGACCGCCAGCGCCACCGCCGCCAGCGTGAGGATCAGGTGTGCGAGCGGCGGGCGCAGCCGCAGCGTCACGACGGCGGCGACGGCCACCGCCAGACACGCCAGGGCCGCCGCGGGCCGCGCGTCAAGAGCGGCCCGCGCGACGATCGCGGAGGTCAGCACCAGCGCGACCGCCGTGCGCACGCGCGCGAGCCAGGTGCGCTCGGCCGCGAGCGTCGACGGTGTGGGCGCGCTCATGTCACCAGCAGCGAGACGGCCAGGACGACGCCGGCCAGCACGATCAGGGCGGACAGCACCAGGGTCGCGGGGGAGCCGCGCAGTGCGCGGCCGGTGCGCATCGAGCCCTCGACTCGCAGCCAGCGGGCGAAGGCGTACCCGGCCAGGGCGGCGGCGGCGAGCAGCAGCAGCACGACGAGCGGCGTCCGCACCGGCGAGGGCACGACGTGCGGCGCGAAGGCCTCGAGGCCGACGGCCGCGGCGACCAGGCCCAGCGAGGTGCGGATCCACGCGAGGAAGGTCCGCTCGTTCGCCAAGGTGAACCGTGCGTCCGGCGCCTCACCGTCGGTGAGGGCGCGCGGCGGCCAGAGTCGTCCCACGCCGACAACGCTAGCGGGGTGCATAGGCATTCGCCCGTTGCATTCACAGGCCAGTCTCAGACACGACGAATAGGTTCGCGCAGGATGCGCTGGACGGCGCGCAGGATGAACTCGGAGATCGCACGCGAGGAGGTGGTCGCGGTGGGCGGAGGCGCTCGCGCCCGTGGCCCGTGGCCCGCGGTGATCCTGTGCCTGCTCGGTATCGGCGTGGTCGGTGCGGGCCTCGCCTACGCCCTGCACGTGTCGTCCGACCTGGGCGGATCCCGTCGCATCCAGCCCGCGGCGCAGTCCGCCGGGGTCTCGGTGAGCGACCAGCGGTCCGTCGCGATCACTCCCGGCCGGGAGGTCATCGGCGCGGTCCTCTCCCTCGACGAGAAGGCGATCACGGTGCGCTCCGCACCCGACGGCGGCACCGTCGTCCTGCGGACGGATACCGATACCCAGGTCACGACCACGCACGGCAACACGCTGTCCGATCTCGCGGTCGGCGATGTGGTCATCATCCAGGTGAGCACCGATGGGAAGTCGGCGCTCGCGATCTACGCCGGTCAGATCTCGGTCGCCGGTACCCCGTCCGTCGGGTGAATTCCCCGGTCGACGCGCTAGTGTAGGTGGCGATGTCGTACGTAGTGTTCCTGATCCTCGCGGTGGTCTGCGCGGCGCTGGCCGCCGCGCTCATCTGGTATGAGCGCAACCACTCGCCCGCCATGAACTCCGAGCGCGCCGATTGGGCCGCTGAGCGCGAGTTCGTCTACTCCGCGTCGGACCCGTCGCTGCACGACGAGTTCCACCGCGGCGGGATGGTCGTCGCCGGCGATCCCGCGATCGTCGACGTGGCCTTCGGCAGCTACTTCGGTGCCGCCGCCTACGTCTTCGATCTGGAGGGGGCCGCCACGATCGCGGCCGTGAGCCGGGGCGCCTCGTCGGGCGCACTGCTCGACCTGCGGCGCGAGGGCGCTCCGGCCCCCACCGAGCCCGGGATGGAGCCGCTCGGCGCCCTGGGCCCGCGGGTGCTCTACACCAACAACGCCGAGGTCGCGCGCCGCGTCGCCGACCGCCGGATGATCGGCTTCGCCGAGCAGGTGCCCGACTACATCGAGACGCTGTGGAACGAGGGCGAGTGGACGCTGGCGTCCATGACCGTCACCAGCGACCCCGACGACCTCGACGAGGCGCTCGAGGCCGTCCGCCGCTTCGGCGACCTGCTGCGCGTCCTCCCGCCCGAGGGCCACGCGCGCGTCGTCACCGCCGGCGGACCCCGCGATCCGGGCCAGCCCGTGCCCGTCCGTTCCGGCAAGGAGTCCGGACGATGACCTCACCGCTCGGCGCCGTGCCGCTCGACTCCGTCGCCAAGGCCCGGCTGGCCGAACTCGTCCGCGAGCTCGCCGTCGTGCACGGCAAGGTGACGCTCTCCAGCGGCATCGAGGCCGACTACTACGTCGACCTACGCCGGGTCACGCTGCACCACGAGGCGTCGCCGCTGATCGGGCGGCTGCTGCGCGAGCTCACCGCCGACTGGGACTACGTCGCCGTCGGCGGCCTGACCCTCGGTGCCGATCCGGTCGCCACGGCCGTCATGCACGCGCCGGGGCGTCCCATCGACGCCTTCGTGGTCCGCAAGGCCGCCAAGGCGCACGGCATGCAGCGCCAGGTCGAGGGCCCCGACGTCGTCGGCAAACGCGTGCTCGTCGTCGAGGACACGACCACCACCGGCAATTCGCCGCTCACCGCCGTCCGCGCCCTGCGCGAGGTCGGCGCCGAGGTCGTCGGCGTCGCCACCGTCGTCGACCGGGCCACCAGCGCGGCCGACGTGATCGCCGCCGAGGGGCTGGAGTACCGCTCGGTGCTCGGCCTCGCCGACCTGGGGCTGTGACGACCGAGCCCAGCCCGGACGACGGGCTCGGGCCGACCGAGTGGGTCACGGGCGTGCCCGGACCGCACACCGTCGGGCTGGGGCCGTGGGCGCAGGAGCATCCCGGCGAGCCCGCCCCCACCGACGCCCGCTACGACCGGGAACTGCTTGCCGAGGGCGACCGGCGCAACGTCGTCGACCGCTACCGGTACTGGCGGCTCGAGGCGATCGTCGCCGACCTCGACACCCGCCGCCACCCCTTCCACGTCGCGATCGAGAACCTCGAGCACGACGCGAACATCGGCTCCATCGTCCGCACCGCGAACGCCTTCGCGGTGGAGGCCTTCCACATCGTCGGCCGGCGCCGCTGGAACCGGCGCGGCGCCATGGTCACCGACCGCTACCAGCATGTACGCCACCACGCCGACGCCGGCGCGCTCGCCGCCTGGTGCGCCGAGCGCGACCTGCCCATCGTCGCCGTCGACAACCTGCCGGGCTCGGTGCCGCTGGAGCGCGCCTCGCTGCCCCGACGGTGCCTGCTGCTGTTCGGGCAGGAGGGGCCGGGCGTCTCCGGTGACGCGCGGCACGTCGCGGGGTCGACGGTGTCGATCGCCCAGTTCGGCTCGACCCGGTCGATCAACGTGGGCGTGGCGGCCGGCATCGCGATGCACGCCTGGGTCCGCGAGCACGCGGACCTCGACACCGCCTGGTGACCGTGCGCTGACCTGCGGCGACGTGCGCGTGTCGGCCACCCGTGATGTGATGTCACCATGAGTTCGGTCGAGTGGAATCAGCGCGCGGCCGCGGCGCAGGCCGCGGTCGTCGAGCGGCACCTCAAGCCCGTCTGGGGCATCCCCGGCACGCTGCTCGGCACGCCCGCCTACCCCGCGACGCGGCGCGAGGCGCTCTTCTTCAGTTGGAACTACTGGTGGCAGGCGCACCTGCTCGACGTGGCGGTGGACGCCTACGTCCGGGACGGCGCACCGTCGACGCGCAAGCTGGTGGTGCGCATCGCGCGGGGGCACCGGCTGCGCAACCTGCTGCGCGTGACCAATTCCTACTACGACGACATGGCCTGGATGGGGCTCGCGCTCGAGCGGGCGCAGCGGCACGCGGGGCTGAACGCGGACCGTCGCCTGCGGGTGCTGCGCGACGTGCTGTTCGACGCCTGGGTCCCCGAGGCCGGCGGCGGCATCACCTGGCGCACCAAGGGCCTGTTCCTCAATGCGCCCGCCAACGGCCCGGCCGGCATCTTCCTCGCCCGGATGGGCCGGTTCGAGCGCGCGGAGGAGACCTCGGACTGGCTCTACCGGCGGCTGCTCGACCTGGAGACCGGCCTCATCAACGACGGGGTCGACGGCGACTACGAGCATCCCGACGTCGGGAAGATCTACCCGGAGAAGTACTCCTACAACCAGGGCGTCACCATCGGGCTGGACACGGAGCTGTCCTCGGACCTCGCCCCCACGCACGCCGTGCGCGCCGCCGGCCTCATCGCCGCGGTCGCCGAGCACATGACCGAGGGGGACGTGATCACCGGCGGTGACGGGGGCGACGGCGGCCTGTTCAACGGCATCCTCATCCGCTACCTCGCGCTCGCCGCCCGCGCGTTGCGCGGTCCGGGCGCCGAGGACGCCCGCTCCATGGCCTCGGACATCGTCTTCGCCTCCGCCGAGGCGGCGTGGCGCGGCGCCCGTGAGCTCGACGGGCGCGTGCTGTTCTCCGCGGACTGGACCCGCGACGCCCGCATCCCCGGCACCGGTGACGCGCCCGCCTACTTCACCGGCGGCACCGTCCGCTCCAGCCAGACGCCCGAGCGCGACCTCTCCGTGCAGATCGGCGGCTGGATGGCCATGGAGGCCGCCGCCGCGCTGGCGCGGGGCTGAGGCCGCCGTGCGGGTCGTCCCGGTCGACGGTGCCGCCCTCGCGGTGGACGTCGTCGGCCCGGACGACGCCCCCGCGGTGCTCCTCATCGCCGGCGGCGGCCAGTCGATGGACTGGTGGACGCCGGAGTTCTGCGCCCTGCTCGCGGGCGACGACCTGCGGGTGATCCGCTACGACCACCGGGACACCGGCGGATCCAGCGCCTCACCGCCCGGTGCGCCGGACTACACGGGCGCCGACCTCGCCGCCGACCCGGTGCGCATCCTCGACGCCCTGGGCATCGACGCGGCGCACCTGGTCGGCATGTCCATGGGCGGCGGTATCGCGCAGACGGTGGCGGTCGATGCGCCTCGACGGGTGCTGTCGCTGACACTGATCGAGTCCAGTCCCGCGGGCGGTGACCCGGGCCCGCTGCCCGGCCCCGCACCGGCGGTGCGGGCGAGCTTCGCGGAGCCGCCGCCCGCGATCGACTTCTCGGACGAGGCCGCCGTCATCGCCCACCGCGTCGCGATCGAGCGGCCGTACGCCGGGCCGGGCGGCCTCGACGAGGAGCGGACGCGCGCGATCGCGACCCGCGAGGTGCGCCGCACGCGCGACATGGCCGCGTCGCTGACCAACCACGATCTCGCCGACCCCGCACCGTCGGTCGATCCCGCGCGGATCGCCGCGCCGACGCTCGTGATCCACAGCGCGGACGATCCGCTGTTCCCACTCCCGCACGGCGAGGCCCTGGCGCGGATGATTCCCGGCGGGCGTTTGCTCGTCCTGCGCGGGCCGGGGCACGAGATCCCGCCACCGTCGACGTGGGAGACGGTGATTCCCGCGCTCCGCGCGCACGTCCTGCGCCGGGGAGGGCTCGAGTAGGGACGGCCCTACGGGGTGGGGCGATCGCGCTCGCTCGCGAGGAACTCGGCCGCGGCGGTGGCCCACTCGATGTCGGTACGGCTGTGCCGCAGGGCGTGGTCGATGGAGATCCGGTCGAACGCGGAGACGTTCTCGAGCTCGGGCAGCCCGTCGCGGACGGCGGTGAGGGCGGCGATGCGCTCCTGCGCATCGGCGATGACGGTCTCGAAGAACCGGTCCGCGACGGCGTCGTCGACCTCCGTGAGCAGGAAGGCCCGCAGGAGCTTGGTGTTGCGGGGCGGGGTGTCGATGACCGGGCGGCTGATCCACTCGGTGAGGTCGGCGCGGCCGGCGTCGGTCGCGGAGTAGACCTTGCGGGAGCGCGGCCCCGTGTCGACGACCTCGATGAACCCGTCCTTCTCGAGCTTGCCCAGCTCGGTGTAGAGCTGGCTCTGCGTGGCCACCCAGAAGTTACCGATCGACCGCTCGAACCGCCGGAGCAGGTCGTAGCCGCTGCCGGGGCGCTTGGCCAGCAGGCCCAGTGCGGCGTAGCGGAGACTCATGTCCGGCAATCTAACATGTCGTTATTGACATGTCAGAATAGGAATGTAGTGTCACTCGCGAAGGGAGCCAGCTCGGGATCACCGACGGCGGAGGGGCCTGATGGACTGGAGCGGTGCGTATTTCACCCGCATCGTGCGCGCGGCGCAGCGCGGCGACCAGCGCGCGGTCCGTGAGGTGCTGACGGTGATCCGCCCGCCGGTGGTGCGGTACTGCCGGGCTCGGGTGTCCGCGTCCGGCGGACGCGCGGACGAGGTGGCGCACGAGGTGTGCGGTGCGGTACTGGCGGCGTTGCCCGGGTACCGGCTGCGGGATCAGCACTTCGCAACCTTCGTGTACCGCATCGCGGCCGATGTCGCGACGCGGTCGGGCGGGCGGGCCGGGGCGATCGGGGGATCGCCCGTCGACGGCCTGCCCGCCCGTCATCGCGAGATCCTCATCCTGCGCGTGGTCGTCGGCCTGTCCGCGGAGGAGGCGGCGGCCGTGCTCGACTGCACCGCCGCCGCGGTCCGGCTCGGTCAGCATCAGGCGTTGTCGGAGCTACGTGCCCGCACCGCGCAGCGGAGAGGCGCGGCGCGGTAGCTGCGCGCGCCGCCGCTGGCGGTTCTCGCTGCCGCTAGCGGTTCTCGCCGGCGATGGCGGGATCGGCGGCGACATCGGTAGCGGGGTCGGCGGTACCGCGGTGCACGGGGCATCCCGGCGCGAAGGTGCCCAGCGCCTCGGTGCGGAACCCGTTCGGGTAACTGCGGATCCGGTGGTTGTCGCGCACCAGGGCGGGCGAGCGCCGCGACGGCAGGACCGCCAGGAGCCGGGCCCGCAGGGCCATCGCGGCCGCGGCGGCCCGACGCACGACGGGGCCCGGATCGTCGTACCGGAAGGCCTGCAGCAAGGGCGGATCCATGAGCGCGCGGCTGAAGGCGCCGATCGCCGGGCGCAGCGGCGCGGGGTAGAAGCTCCCGAGCAGATCCAGCGTGGAGTCGGCCACGCGCCGGGCTCCCTCGTCGAAGGCGAAGTGCTCCGCCTCGTAGGCGTCCATGTACTGCGCGAACTCCTCGTACGTGGCGGGGATGTCCGGGATCGCCATGTGCTTGCCGAGGGTCTGGTAGTAGCGGACCGTCGCGAGCTCCTCCGCCGCGGTGAGCGGGCGCCAGCCGTAGTCGGCGATCCAGCGGATCGGGACCACGACGAACGTGCAGAGCACGTACCGCATGTCGTCGTCGGAGATGTCGTACATCTTGTGCATCTGGTTGATGCGCCGGATCGCCGCCCGGCCCTCGGCGCTGCCGAAGCCCTTGAGCAGCGGCACCTCGAGGAGCAGCGCCGTGTCGTCGTAGCGCTTCTGCACGCGCTCGGTGAACTCGCCCGTGTCCGCCAGGAGGCGGCCGATGCTGGGCACGGCGTACGTGCGGAACAGCGCGAAGCTCAGTGCCTGCGTGATGTCCCATGGGAACTCGTACGTGCCGAGGTTCCGGGAGATCTCGACGAAGTCGGTCTCGGGGTCCAGTCCCCGGTTGCGGTCGATCTTCTGCATGCCGTCTCCTCGGTGGGGTGAATCTCACTGTAAGTCGACTTATACAGATGTGCAAGGGGTCACATACGGAGGTCGCAGATCCTCCGAGGTGACTCTGCGGGCACCGAGTACCAATCATTGGTACATTGCGCTCATGGCGACGAACACGTCGATCAGCCTCGACGACCACATGACGGACTTCCTCGCCCGCGAGGTCGCGACGGGCCGGTACCGGTCAGCGAGCGAAGTGGTGCGTGCCGCGCTGCGCATGCTCGAGGACCACGAGACCCGGATGGCGACGCTTCGCGGCGCCCTCATCGAGGGCGAGGAGAGCGGAACGCCGGAGCCGTTCGACTTCGACGAATTCATCGCCGCCAAGAAGTCGTGACCGGCTATCGGCTCACCCCGGCGGCGGGACGGGACCTCTCGTCGATCTGGGACTTCACGCAGGAGCGCTGGGACGTCCGCCAAGTGGAGACCTCCGTGGTCGAGATCCGCGCCGCGATCGAGCGGATCGCCGAGGACCCCGATCGAGGTCGCGTGTGCGACGACGTCCGCGAGGGCTACCGCCGGTACGTCATCGGGAGTCACGTGATCTTCTACCGGTCGCGTGTTGATGGGGTCGACGTCATCCGCGTCCTGCATCAACGGATGGATCCCACGCGGCACCTCTGACGGGACTCAGTACTCCGTCAGCGCACCGTCGGCCATGCGCCAGCGGCGCGTCGCACGGACGGTCTCGAGCATCCGGCGGTCGTGGGTGACGAGCAGCAGCGTGCCGTCGTAGGCCTCGAGCGCCTGCTCGAGCTGCTCGATGGCGGGCAGGTCAAGGTGGTTGGTGGGTTCGTCGAGCACCAGCAGGTTCACCCCGCGCGCCTGCAGCAGCGCCATCGAGGCGCGGGTGCGCTCGCCGGGGGAGAGCGACGAGGCCGGCCGCAGCACGGCGTCGCCGCGCAGTCCGAACTTCGCGAGCAACGTCCGCACGTCGGCGGGCGGCGTGTCCGGCACCTCCGCGCAGAACGCGTCCAGCAGCGGACCGTCGGCGAGGAAGCGTCCGCGGGCCTGATCGACCTCGCCGATCTCGACACCGGAGCCGAGCGCGACCGAGCCCGTGGACGGGGTGAGTCGGCCCAGCAGTAGCCCGAGGAGGGTGGACTTGCCGGCGCCGTTGGGGCCGGTGAGCAGGATCCGGTCGCCGTACTCGACGCTCACCGTCACCGGCCCGACAGTGAGCCCGGGGTACGCGACGGTGGCGCCCGTCGCCGTCACGACGACGGTGCCGCTGCGCGGGGCCGCGGCGATCGCCATCCGCAGCTGCCACTCCTTGCGCGGCTCGGCGACCACCTCGAGTCGCTCGATGGCCCGCTCGGTCTGCCGGGCCTTGGCCGCCTGCTTCTCCGTCGATTCGAGCCGGGCCTTGCGGCCGGCCTTGTCGGGATCGGAGCCGCTCTTCATCTTCCGGCGCGCGTTGCGCACACCGTGCTCCATCCAGTTGCGCTGCATCTGCGCGCGATCCTGCAGGTCGGAGAGCTTGCCGGCGAACTCCTCGTACGCCTCGCGGGCGTGGCGCCGGGCCACGGCCCGCTCCTCGAGGTAGGCGTCGTAGCCGCCGCCGTAGACGCCGATCTGCTGCTGCGCGAGGTCCAGCTCGACGACGGTGGTCACCGTGCGGGCCAGGAACTCGCGGTCGTGCGAGACCACGACGATGGCCGTCGCCGCCTCGGCGACGAAGCGCTCGAGCAGCGCGAGGCCCGCGAGATCCAGATCGTTGGTGGGCTCGTCGAGCAGCAGCACGTCGTAGCGCGAGGCCAGCACCGCCGCGAGGCCGGCGCGGGCGGCCTGCCCGCCCGAGAGCCCCGTCATCTCCGCGGCACCGTCGGGCAGCCCGACCTCGGCGAGGATGCTCTCCAGGCGTTGCTCGAGGTCGGCGCCGCCGAGCGCGAGCCAGCGGTCGAGCGCGGGCGTGTAGTGGTCCTCACCGGGGTCGGTGGCCAGCGCCTCGGCGGCCGCGTCCATCGCGGCCTGCGCCGCCGCGACGCCGGTGCGCCGCGCGACGAACTGCGCGACGCTCTCGCCGGGCCGGCGCTCGTGCTCCTGCGCCAGATACCCCACCTCGGCGTCGGCGGGGGAGAGCTCGACGGTGCCGGTGACCTCGGGGCCGCCGTCGGCGCGCAGCCCGGCCAGGAGGGTGAGCAGCGTCGACTTGCCGGCCCCGTTGGCGCCCACCAGCCCCACCACGTCGCCCGGCGCGATCACCAGGTCGAGCCCGGAGAACAGGGTGCGGTCGGCGTAGGCGACGGACAGGCCGCGGGTCTGCAGGACGGTCACGTCAGTCTTCGAGGTCGACGGAGACGTTCGGCTTGGACATCTCGTGGCGGTAGCCGACGATCCCGACGATCGTGCCCACGATGAGCATCACGATCATGCCGCGCAGTGCCCAGTCCAGGACCCACTTGTAGTCCTCCAGCGCCGACGAGGCGTAGTAGCCCACGAGCAGCAGGAACGGCGCCCAGATCAGCGAGCCCAGCACCGAGGCGAGGGTGAACGTGCGCTTGTCCATGCCGACCGCGCCGGCGACCAGCGGGCACAACGTGCGCACCCACGGGATCCACCGGGCGATGAGCACGGAGAAGAAGCCGTGCTTGTCCATCAGCTGCTTGACCCGGTGCAGGTTGTGCGCGTTGAGGTAGCGGCCGTCCTTCTTGGCCAGCACGTGATCGCCCATCTTCGCGCCGATCCCGTAGCCCACGTGGTTGCCGGCGATCGCCGCGAGGAAGGCGGCGAAGGCCAGCCCCCACACCGAGGCGGCGGAGTGGCCGGTGGTGGCCATCGCCAGCCCCGCGGTGAGCAGCAGCGAATCGCCGGGCAGGAACAGCCCGATGATGAATGCGCACTCGCAGAAGACGAATCCGGCCACGACGAGCCAGATCATCACCGGCCCGGCGCTCTGGACGAATTCGAGCACGGGCGGGCCTACGCGCCGGTGTCGGCGGCGGCCTCGCGCCGTCCCGCGAGGTACTTCTTCACCACGCCCCAGACGATGGGCAGCACCGAGACGAGCACGATGCCGATGAAGATCTTGTCGATGTTGTCGCGGACCCAGTCGATCTTGCCGAGCCAGACGCCCAGCAGGATGATGCAGGCCGCCCAGATCACGGCGCCGATGGCGTTCCACACGATGAACTTGACGTAGTTCATCTTGGCCGCGCCGGCGGCGACCGGCGCGAAGGTGCGCACGATTGGCACGAAGCGGGCCAGGATCAGCGTCGCGGGGCCGTACTTCTCGAAGAACTCATGGGACTCGTCGAGGTACTTGGTCTTGAGGAAACGCGCGTCGGGCGAGAAGAACTTCTCGCCGCCGAACCGGCCGATGACGTACCCGACCTGCGATCCCAGGATCGCGGCGATGGGCGTGGCTATCAGCAGGACGGGCAGCGACATCGCCGACCCGGTGTAGGTGGCTTCGCCGACCGCGGCGCCGGTTCCGGCGGCGGTCAGCAGCCCGGCGACGAACAGCAGCGAGTCACCGGGGAGGACGGGGAACAGCACGCCGGATTCGATGAACACCACCAGCAGCAGGCCCACCAGGGCGATGCCGCCGAAGGCGTTGAGGACGGCGACCGGGTCGGTGATGTCCTTGAGGGCGAACGCCTGCATGGTGGTCGAGGCGGCCAGAGTCAGGTCGTTGAGAGGCACCGAACCAGGATACCGGCTCTATTTCAACAGTTCGTCCACGTAGCACCAGCGCCACGACTCGCCGGACTGGAAACTCCGGATCACGGGATGGTTGGTCTGCTCGTAGTGCGCCGTGGCGTGCTTACCCTCCGAGGAGTCGCAGCAGCCGACGTGTCCGCAGGTCAGGCACAGTCGCAGCGCGACGGGGTCGTGTCCCTCCGCGACGCACTCGAGGCAGGTCTCACTGAGCGCCACGGGATCGGCGACCTCGTCGGAGACCCGGATGTGAGCGCATTCGTCCTGGGCCCACGGCGGGGTGAGGAGTTCGGCCACGGCGATCCTCTCACTGCGGACGGCGGACACCTCGAGCATCGCCTCTTCGACGTCGAAGGTGGAGAGCACCTGCTCGAGCACCTCGTGATCGCCCTGCCCGGCGTCGCGCATGCGCAGCACCTCGGCGCGCTCGGCGTCGATCATCTGCAGGCGGACGGCGCGCAGCTGCGCCGCGGGCGTGTTCGCCGCGTCCGGGCCGAGCCGCTCCCAGAACGCGCGCTCGCGGCTGATGGTGTGCTCGCGCACGCCGTCGAGCACGGTGGCCGGGACGGTGTTCTCCGGGCTGGCGGCGATCTCGTCCAGTCGCGCGAGGCCCGCGTTGAGGGCGGAGCGCATGACGACGGCCTGCTGCAGGGCATCGGTGCGCGCGTTGGGCCCCTGCACGTGCAGCACCTTGGCGAGGGCCGGCAGCGTCGAGCCCTGGATCAGGAGGCTGCCCGCCACCACGACCATGGCCGCGAACACCAGGACCTCGCGGTCCGGGAAGTCAAACGGGAGGATGAACGCGGCCGCGAGCGTGACCACGCCGCGCATCCCGGCCCAGGACAGCACGGCCGTCTCGCCGGGGCTCAGGCGCTCGCTCGCATCGTCGACCTTGATGGCGATCAGCGCCGACGGCGCGCACCACAGCACGCGCGCGAGGATCGTCGTCAGCATCACCGCGGCGCAGGTGCTGATGATCAACGGCCAGCCGATGGGGGACTGGTCGGCGCCCTCGAAGATCGTGCGCATCTGCAGGCCGATCAACAGGAAGACGGCGTTCTCCAGGAGGAACTGGACGGTGTTCCAGTTGATCCGCGCCGACATCCGGCCGACGGCCGTCTGATCCGTGGGCGCCTTGTAGGCGACGATGAGGCCGGTGACGACCGTCGCCACGACGCCCGAGCCGTGGAAGTGCTCGGCGGGCAGGTAGGCGATCCACGGGCTGATGAGACTGATACCGGTGGTGAGCACCGGGTCCGTCAGGCGGCGCAGCAGGAACCGCAGCAGCATCGCCGCGAGCACGCCGACCACGACGCCGCCGACCGCGCTCAGCGCGAACGAGCCGAGCACCTCCCAGAAGCCGACGGTGCCCGCGACGGCCGCGATCGCCGTGCGCAGCAGCACGATCGACGTGGCGTCGTTGAACAGCGACTCGCCCTCGAGCAGCGTCGTCACCCGGCGCGGCAGGCCGATGCGCCGGCCCACCGCGGTCGCCGCCACCGCGTCCGGCGGCCCGACGATGGCGCCCAGCGCGAGGCCCGCGGCGAACGGGATGTCGAGCAGGTAGGAGGTCACCACGCCCACGGCGCCGGCGGTGAACAGCACCAGCCCGACCGAGAGCATCCCGATCGGGCGGATGTTCTCCTTGAAGTCGACGAGGGAGGCCTTCGACGCGGCGGCGTAGAGCAGCGGCGGCAGCAGGCCGAGCAGCACCACGTCGGGGTTGAGCGGCACCTCGGGGACGGCGGGGATGAACGAGGCGCCGATACCGACCACCGTCAGCACCAGTGGCGCGGCCAGACCGAGGCGGTCGCAGAACGCACTGACCACCAGAACAGTGGCGACGAGAGCGACCAGCCCGACAGCGAGTTCCATGAACGATAGTCTTTCACTCGGAAACGCTGAACCGCTCAGGAGGACAGACATGCCCATCGCCACACCCGAGGCCTACCGGGAGATGCTGGACCGCGCTCGCGAGGGCGGATACGCCTACCCGGCGATCAACGTCACGTCGAGCGAGACGATCAACGCCGCGATCAAGGGCTTCGCCGACGCGGGCAGTGACGGGATCATCCAGTTCTCGACGGGCGGTTCGGAGTTCGGTTCCGGCCTGGGTGTCAAGGACATGGTCGTCGGCGCCGTCGCGCTCGCCGAGTTCGCGCACGTGGTGGCGGCCCAGTACGACGTGACGGTCGCGCTGCACACCGACCACTGCCCCAAGGACAAGCTCGACGGCTTCGTCCGCCCGCTGCTCGCGATCTCGCAGGAGCGCGTCGACCGCGGTGAGCTGCCGCTCTTCCAGTCGCACATGTGGGACGGCTCCGCCGTGCCGGTCGACGAGAACCTCGAGATCGCCGAGAAGCTGCTCGAGAAGTCCGTCGCCGCCAAGAAGATCCTCGAGATCGAGGTCGGCGTCGTCGGCGGCGAGGAGGACGGCGTCGCGAACGAGATCAACGACAAGCTCTACACCACCAACGACGACTTCCTGAAGACGCTCGAGGCGCTGGGCTCCGGAGAGAACGGCCGCTACCTGCTGGCCGCAACCTTCGGCAACGTGCACGGCGTCTACAAGCCGGGCAACGTGAAGCTGCGCCCGACCGTCCTGCGCGACGGCCAGGCCGTGGCCGCGAAGAAGCTGGGCCTGCCCGAGGGCAGCAAGCCGTTCGAGTTCGTCTTCCACGGCGGCTCGGGCTCGCTCAAGAGCGAGATCGAGGAGTCGCTGAGCTACGGCGTGATCAAGATGAACATCGACACCGACACGCAGTACGCCTACACGCGTGCGATCGCGGTCTACATGTTCAAGAACTACGACGGCGTGCTGAAGGTCGACGGCGAGGTCGGCAACAAGAAGGCCTACGACCCCCGCGCCTACCTGAAGAAGGCCGAGACCTCGATGGCCGAGCGCGTCGTCGAGGCCTGCAACGACCTGCACTCCGCCGGGAAGTCGATCAGCGCGAAGTAGTCAGGCGAGGGCCAGTCCGAGCAGGACGGCCAGCACGAGCACGATCATGGCCGCGGCCGCCGCCCATTCCGGGCCGGTGAGCCGCGGCCGTGTGCGTTGCGCGGCCGGTGCCGCGGCCGGTGCCGCCGGGGCCTCCGGTGCCTGCGGAGCGGGGGCGGCCGGGGCCGCGGTGCGCGGCGGTGCGGGACGGGCCTGCGGCGCGCGCCGGGCCTGGGCCGCCCGTGCGGGCGGTGCGGCCGGACGGTGCGGGTGCGGGGTGTGCGGGCGCGGCGCCATCCGGTGCGGGGCGGCGGCCGGCGGCGTGGCCGACCGCCGGGGCGGGGCCACCCGGCCCGCGCCGCGCGCGATCCGGTCGGTGCGGGGCATGGGCGGGTCCGGGACCTCGGAGTACGCGAGCTTGGGCTCCGACGGTGCCGATCGCGCCCGGTCCGCCGCGGGCGGGGCCTGGTCGGGGCGGCCCGTGAGCCCGGGGTTACGGAGCGTGGGCTCCTCCGACGGGCCGGTCATCGCCCGCCGACGCGGGTGCACACCTTCCAGGTGTCCGCGTCCTTCTCGAGGGTGAGCGTGTTGCGCACCTTCGCGCTCGGCTTGTTCGCGTAGTGCACCTCGACCTGGACCTCCGCCTTGTCGTCGCGCACGTCGATCGCCTGCAGCCCGTCGAGTTCGGGGAGCAGGCCGTCGGCCTTGGCGTTGCCGTGGACGCGCTGCCACTGCGCCTCGTCCATGCGGTCGTAGTAGGCCTTGGCACCGCCGCAGGTCTGCTGGCGCAGCGCGGCGAGATCGCCGCGGTTCACCGCGTCGATGAAGGAGGTGGTCGCGTTCGCGGCCTGCTGCCGCGGGTCCTGCGACGATCCCGAGTTCGACTTGGGCACCAGCAGCGCGATCGCGGCGACGATGACCACCGCGATCACCGCGGCCGCGGCGATCCACAGCACCCGACGGTTCTTCGGCGGCGCGTCGGCACCGCCCGTCGGCGCGAAGTACGCCGGCGACTGCCGCGGCGAGATCTCCTGGGGCGCGGTCTCCGCCCAGGCGGGGTCCGGTGTCGCGGCGGGCTCGGCCGGGGTGGTGTCGGCCGGAGTGGACTGCGCCGGAGCGGACTTCGCGAGCGGTGCGAGGGGGAGAACCTCGGTCGCGGGCGTCGCGTCGGGGAGCTCGTTCCGCTCGGTGTCGACCGTCGCCTGGTCCGGCCGCGCGACGGGGATCGCCGTGGTGTCGGCCTCGGTGTTCTCGGTCGTCTCAGGCGCCTCGGCGGCAGGAGTCTCGTCCGCGGTCTCGTCGTCGGGCGCGCTCTGCTCGGTGTCGTCGTCGGCGTCCGCAGTCTCGGCGGTCGCCTCGGTCTCGGTCGCCTCGGTATCCGGGGCGTCGGTCCGGACCGGTCCGACGGTGCGCAGCGGCGATGCCGCAGCGGCGTCCTCGGTGTCGGCGTCCTCGGTCTCGTCGGCGTCCGTCTCGGCGGCCTCGGCGGGCTCGTCGGCGGCATCGGCTGGCTCGCCGTCCTGGTCCGCGCCGTCCTCCGCGGCGGGTGCGCTGTCGTCCGCAGCGTCGTCCTGGACGTCCTCCGCGGCGCTGTCGGGGTCGGCGTCGGCGGCCGCGTCCTCCGCGTCCGTCTGCTCGTCCTCGGCGGCGTCCGCATCGGTGTCGGCGGCACCCTCCGCGTCCTCCGCGGGTCCGTCGCCGTCGGTCTCGGTCTCGGCGGCATCGTCGCCGTCGTCGGCCTGCGCCTCGTCGTCCTCGGTCGTGGAGGCGTCGGAGTCCGCGCCGGCGGCGCCGGCCGCTGCTGCCACCGCCGCTACTCCGGCGGCGCCGGCGATCCCCGCCGCGACGGCGGCGCCCCCGCCCGCGGTGTTCTCAATATCCGTCGCCTCGTCCTCGCCGTCGTCCTCGGCGGCGGGTTCGGCGTCGGTGGTCCCGTCGGTGTCCGGCTCCGCGGTGTCCGCGGCCTCGGAATCGGCCTCCGCCCCGGAATCGGCCCGGGCATCGGACTCGTCGGTCGTGTCGCCCGCGTCGTCGGACGCCGCACCCGCGGCCTCCTCCGTGGTCTGCGGCACGGCGAACGCGGTGGTCTCGGCGTCGCTGGGGCGCTGGACCACCGGGAGCACCTCGGTCTCGGCGTCGGCGCCCTCGGCGGCGGGGGAGGTGGTCACCACCGGTCCCACGGTGCGCAGCGGCGACGCCGCGGCGGCGCCCTCGGTCTCGGCGCCGTCGGTGTCGGCGTCCTGGGTCTCGGTCGGCTCCTCGTCGGAGTCCTCCACCGCAGCCGCATCGTCGGCGGTCCCGTCCGCGGCAGCCTCGTCCGCATCGGTCCCACGGGAACCGGCGTCGTCGGCGGCATCCGGGTCGGTCGCGCCGTCTCCACCCTCGGCGGCGCCGTCGGCCTCGTCCTGCGCGGCGTCCTCGTCGACGAGCGCGCGCCCGGCGGCGGGCAGCACCCGCGTCTCCGCGTCCGACGGCGACGAGGACGGCGCACCGTCGACAGGGATGGCGGTGGTCTCGGCCTCGCCCGGCGTGGGGGCGGGCTTGGCGTCCTGCACGAGCTGCGCGAGGGAGTCCGACCGCGAGGGGGTCACGGCGTCGGCCGGGGCGCTGCCGAGCGAGCCGGCGGTGTCCTCGTGCTCGTGCAGCGGTGCCGCGGGCCACGACGCGAGGCGTCCGCGCAGGTCCCGCAGTCGCGACAGTGGTCCCCGGTGGTCATCCCGCGCCATCGCTTCCGCCATCCCCTCGATCGTGTTCGGTTCCTCCTCCGCGGCGGCGTGCCACACGCGGAACACCTGACACCCTAGCGGGCGCGCACCCGCGGGGACCGGCGCGTTGTCCGGCCGTGCACGTCCTTCCTCCTTCTCCCGGCACTGCGTGGGACACTGGAGCGATGACGTCCTTCGGAGATCTCCTCGGCCCGCCCCCGGTCCTGCTCGACATCGACGAAGAGCCGGAACTGCAACTGAACCAGGGCCGCCCGGCGGCCGAGGTCGCCGCGGACACCCCCACCTCGTCGCTGGCGTGGGCCGTCCTGGCGGAGTCCGCGCTCGAGGCCGATCAGGCGGTCACCGCCTACGCCTACGCGCGCACCGGCTACCACCGCGGTCTGGACCAGCTCCGTCGCCACGGCTGGCGCGGATTCGGCCCGGTGCCCTACAGCCACGAGAACAACCGCGGTTTCCTGCGGGCCGTGGCCGCCCTCGCGCGCGCCGCGAAGTCGATCGGCGAAGAGGACGAGTACCTCCGCTGCCTGGACCTGTTGAACGACTGTGACCCCGAAGCCGCCGGCGCTCTCGGACTCGGCGCGTAGCCGCATCGTCCGGCGGCACAATGCGCTGCCGCAGGTGATCCAGAGCCGCACCAAGCGGCTCTGGAACACCAAACTGCCGATCCTGCAGTGCGCGGTCGCCGCCGGGGTCGCCTGGTACATCGCGAACGACGTGATCGGTCACGTCTCGCCGTTCTTCGCCCCGATCGCCGCGATCATCTCGCTCGGCCTGTCCCTGCAACAGCGGCTGCGGCGCTCGCTCGAGCTGGTCGGCGGCGTCACCGTCGGGATCGGCGTGGGCGACCTGCTGATCTCGGTGATCGGCACCGGCCCGTGGCAATTGGCCCTGGTGGTGGCGATCGCTATGGCCGTCGCCGTGCTCGCCGACCGGGGGCCGCTCGTGCCGATGCAGGCGGCCTCGTCGGCCGTGCTGGTCGCGACGCTGATCCCGCCCGGATCGACGGGCGGCTGGACCCGCATGCTCGACGCGCTCATCGGCGGGCTCGTCGGTGTGGTGGTCGCCGCCCTCATCCCGAACAACCCCGCTCGCCGGCCCCGCAAGGACGCCGCGAAGGTGCTCGACACCATGCGCCGCGTCGTCGCCTCGGTCGCGGCGGGCCTGACCGACCGCGACATCTCCTCGCTCGAATGGGCCCTGGAGACGGCGCGCGCCACCCAGCCGGACCTCGATCAGCTCGCCAGCGACCTCGCCGGCGGCGTGGAGATCGCGCGGGTCTCCCCGCTGTTCTGGAGCGCGCGCGGCCGCATGGACCGGCTGCAGGCGATCGCGGACCCGCTCGACAACGCGGTGCGCAACGTGCGCGTGCTGGCCCGGCGCGCGCTCGCCTCGAACCAGGACGGTGAGCGGATCGACCCGGCGCTGGTGCGGGAGGTGGGCAAGCTCGCCGACGTCTTCAAGATCATGCGCGACGTGGTGCTCGCCGAGCCCGGGACGCAGCCCGATCAGGCCGAGGCCGCGCGGGTGCTGCGCTCGGCGGCGCGGCGGGCCAACGCGCTGCCGCTGCACGATCAGATCTCCGAGGGCGAGTCGCTCAACGAGGTGATGATCTACGGGCAGCTGCGCTCGACGATCGTCGACCTGTTGCAGGTCGCGGGCCTCTCGCGCACCTCGGCCGTGGCGCAGATGCACGAGGTGCCCCACCCGCGGCGTCCCCACCAGCACGAGCCGAAGCCGGAGCCGGAGGCCGAGGGGCTCAGCTGATGAGCAGCCAGTCGTCGGTGTTGCGGTAGAACGTCGCGCGGGTCACCACGGTGGGGTCGGTGCGGCCGTCGCGGGTCACGACGAGCTCGAGCCCGCCGGTCTGCGCGGCGCGACCGGACAGCCACCGTCGGCGCATGCCCTTCGCGAGGCGGGCGCGGACCCCGGCGCCCTCGCCGGTCGGCTCGACGATGACCGCCTTCGCCTGCCCGGTGAAGAGCTTCTCCGAGTCGACGAAGGTCTCGCCGGTGAGCGGCCCGCCGTCGGGGCCGGTCACCTTCGCCTTGCCGACGAGGACGAAGCCGCGGTCGTCGCGGATCAGGGGCACCGCGCGCGGGGTGCCGGTGAGCGGATCGCCCGGCGGGTAGATGGCCGCGGCGTGCGAGTTCTCGGTGGGCGCGTAGGCCACCTCGACGTCGAGCCGCTCCGTTGCCATGAGCCGGGCGATCACCGCCGCCAGCAACTGGTCGGGCCCCGCGACCACGATCCGCTTCGGGAACGTCAGCTTCTGCTTCAGTTCCGACTTCACGGAGTCGAGGTCGACGGTCACGGTCTCGAGGTCACGGAGGCTGCCCGGGATACGGACGTCGGGGGCGCGCACTACGACGGTGCTCTGGGTCACGGAGCTCACCGCACCTACTGTAAGGTTGCGGCACGGCTCGACGTTATCCAGGTGATTCCGAAGGTGAATAGCGGGCCGGAAGGAGATCGTCCATGCCTGCGATCGTGCTGATCGGCGCTCAGTGGGGCGATGAAGGTAAAGGAAAGGCCACCGACCTGCTGGGGGAGAAGCTCCAGTGGGTGGTGCGCTACCAGGGCGGCAACAACGCCGGCCACACCGTCGTCCTCCCGAACGGCGACAAATTCGCACTGCACCTCATCCCGTCGGGCATCCTGACCCCGGGCGTGAAGAACGTCATCGGCAACGGCGTCGTGGTCGACCCGTCGGTCCTGCTCGCCGAGCTCGACGGCCTCGAGGCGCGCGACGTCGACACGTCGAACCTGCTGCTCTCGGCCGACGCGCACCTGCTCATGCCGTACCACGTGGCGATCGACAAGGTCACCGAGCGCTTCCTCGGCAAGCGGGCCATCGGCACCACCGGCCGCGGCATCGGCCCCTGCTACCAGGACAAGATCGCCCGCGTCGGCGTCCGCGCGCAGGACGTGCTGGACGAGCCCATCCTCCGCCAGAAGGTCGAGGCGGCGCTCGAGTTCAAGAACCAGGTGCTCACCAAGATCTACAACCGCCGCGCGCTCGACCCGCGCCAGGTGGTCGACGAGACGCTGGAGCTCGCCGAGAGCTTCAAGCACCGCATCGCCGACACCCGGCTCGAGCTCAACCTCGCGCTGGAGCGCGGCGAGACCGTGCTGCTGGAGGGCTCGCAGGGCGCTCTGCTCGACGTCGACCACGGCACCTACCCGTTCGTGACCTCTTCCAACCCGACCGCCGGCGGCGCTTCGGTGGGTTCGGGCATCGGCCCGACCCGCATCACCCGTTCGATCGGCATCATCAAGGCCTACACCACCCGCGTGGGGGCCGGTCCGTTCCCCACCGAGCTGTTCGACAAGTGGGGCGAGTACCTCGCCAAGCACGGCGGCGAGGTGGGCGTCACCACCGGTCGCGCGCGCGCCGCTGCGGCTGGTACGACGCGGTGCTGGCCCGCCACGCTTCGCGCGTGAACGGCTTCACCGACTATTTCGTGACCAAGCTCGACGTGCTCACCAACATCGAGCAGATCCCGGTCTGCGTGGCCTACGACGTGGATGGCGTGCGCCACGACGAGATGCCGATGACCCAGACCGACTTCCACCACGCGAAGCCGATCTTCGAGTACTTCCCCGGCTGGACCGAGGACATCTGCCAGTGCCGCACCTTCGAGGAGCTGCCCGAGAACGCGCAGGCCTACGTGCTGCGGCTCGAGGAGCTCGCGGGCGCGCACATCTCGTGCATCGGCGTCGGCCCCGGCCGCGACGAGACGATCGTCCGCCGCGCCATCGTCTGATCCGGTCCCCTCAGGGGGCCGGCGCGGGCGTCGGGGTCGACGGTGCGCCGCTCGGGTCCGCCGTGGTGCGCCCCGCCGTGGGCTCCGACGGGTCCAGGCCCGGCGGACGCATCCGCTCCGCGCGGCCGCCCTCGCGGTGCAGCTCGACGAGGCGCGCCTGCGCGCCGTGCCCGCCCGGACCCGTGCGCTCCATCGCGTGTCCGCCGCGGTGGTCACCGAGCTCGGAGACCCAGTAGCCGGCCGTGAAGCTCACGCCGCTGAAGCCGATGAGCCCGAACACGATCGCCGCGATCAGCAGCTTCCGCGACGGTCCGCCCGACGGTGTCGCCGCGGCGGCCGAGGCGATCGGGCTCGCGGCGGTCGGGCTTGCGGTGGCCGGGTTCGCGGCGGCCGGCGGGATCGGCGCGGTCGGCGCCGCCTGCGGTTCGGTGGGTTCGGTCATGGATTTCTCGCTTCGGTCGGTGCGGTCACCGAGACCGCGCTGGAACCGATGATGCGGCGCCCACCTGGGGGCCCGCTGTCAGCCCCCTGCGAATCCGCCAGCCCGGCGGCTCCCGGCTCAGCGCAGCGTCGAATCCTGCGCCCGCACGGCGCGCACCTCGTCCATCGACGGTGCGTAGGCCCCGGCGCGGCCGACGGTCAGCGCGGAGGTGATGACGGCGCGGTGCAGCGCGGGCTGCACGTCGCTCCACTGCGCGGCGCGGAGCCGTCGGGCGGCGTAGCGCGAGCCGAGGTACCCGGCGTCGAGCAGCCCGGAGACGAGGCCGGCCATGAAGGAGTCGCCGGCGCCGACGGTGTCGCCCACCTCGACGGTCAGCTGGTCGACGTGCAGCATGTCCCGGTTCCCCGCGAGCAGCGCGTACGCGCCCCACGGCCCGCGGGTGAGCACCACCATCGCGGGCCCGGCCGCGATCCACCGGCGCATCACGTCCTCGACGGGCTCGCCGGGGTACAGCCACGCGACGTCCTCGTCGCTGGCCTTGACCACATCGGCCATCGTGATCATCTCGGTCACCCGCGGCAGCACCTGCGCGGGCGTCCCCATCAGGGCGGGCCGGATGTTCGGGTCGTAGGAGACGGTGGCGTGCTCGCGGATGCGGGCGGCCACGTCGCGCACGCCGTCGGCCCCCGGGGCGAGTGTCGCGGCGAAGCTGCCGGTGTGCAGGTGGCCGTAACGCTCCAGGGAATCGACGGCCGGCACCTCCCAGGTGAGGTCGAACTCGTAGCTCGCGCGGCCGTCCGCGTCGACGTGCGCGTACGCGAGCGGGGTGTTCGCGGCGCCGTCGGTGCCGGGCACCACCTCGACCCCGGCCCGCGCGGCGGACTCGGCGATGCGGACACCGCGCACGTCGCGGCCCCACCAGGACAGGATCGACGTCGGGTCGCCCAGCGAGGCCAGTCCGCACGCGACGTTGAACAGGCTCCCGCCCACGTGCTCACCGGGCTCGGCACCGTCGCGCAGCACGACGTCGACGAGGGCCTCGCCCAGGCACAGCGTGCGGTCGGTCATCTCACTGTCCCTTCGGCCCCGGGGCTCCGGTGCGGGAGTCGTCCGCGAGCCCCAGTCTGGATTCCATCTCCTCGAGCGGGATGCCCTTGGTCTCCGGCATCACCCGGATCACCCAGATCAGCTGACCGAGCATCGCCACGAAGAATATGGAGAAGGCTACGCCGCCGCCGAGCGCGCCGATGATGGGTGGGAAGGCGAAGGTGGTGATCGCCGCGAACACCCAGTGCGTGAAGCTGCCGAGCGCCTGGCCGCGGCCGCGGATGCGGTTGGGGAAGATCTCGGAAATGAACACCCAGATCACCGCGCCCTGGCCGAAGGCGTGCGACGCGATGAAGACCATGAGCCCGACCAGCACCAGCACCGACGACGTCCCGTCGAAGCGCCCCTCGTAGACGAACATCACGACGGCGAGGAAGCCCAGCGAGAGCAGGTACCCGACGGACCCGACGAGCATCAGCCGGCGCCGCCCCAGCCGGTCGATCACGGTCAGCGCCGCCATCGTCGCGATCAGGTTCATGACCCCCACCGCGATCGACATCAGGTACGAGGCGTTGGTGCTGGCTCCGGCGTCCTCGATCACGCGCGGCGCGTAGTAGAGGATCGCGTTGATCCCGGAGAGCTGGTTGAAGAAGGCGATCGCGACGGCCAGCATGATCACCGTGCGGTGCCGGCGGGTGAAGAACTTCACGCCCTGCGTCTCGGATTCGGCGGCGAGCGACTCCTCGATCTCCGCCATCTGGGCGTTCGACTCCTCGAGCGTCGCGCACAGCCGTTCGGAGACCGCCCGCGCCTCCTCGGTCCGACGGTGCGCCGCCAGCCACCGGGGCGTCTCGGGCACCGTCGCGAGCAGGACGAGGAAGAGCGCCGACGGGACCACCATCACGCCGAGCATCCAGCGCCACGCGTGCGGCCCGTCGTCGACGGCGCGGATGATCGCGTTCGAGGCGTACGCGACGAGGATGCCGAGCACGATGTTGAACTGCACCAGCCCGACGAGCCGCCCGCGGTGCTTCGGCGGGGAGATCTCCGCGGTGTAGATCGGCGCGCACACGCTGGAGGCGCCGACCCCGAGGCCGCCGATGAACCGGAACAGCATGAGCAGTTCGACGTTCGGCGCGAACGCGGAGCCCAGCGCGCCCACCACGTACAGCACGCCGATGACGGTGAGCGCCTTCTTGCGGCCGAACCGGTCGGCGGGGCGCCCCGCGACCAGCGCGCCGATGATGGTGCCGATGAGCGCCGTCGTCACGACGAAGCCGAGCGCGGCGTCGCCGAGCCCGAACCGGTCCTGGATCTGTTTCTCCGCGCCGGAGATGACGGCCGTGTCGAAGCCGAAGATGAGGCCGCCCAGTGACGCGACCACCGCGCTGCGGATCACCAGTGGTTTCATGCACCGAACATAGGCACCGCCCGGATGGGTCCGTGCGATAACGAACGAAACGCAGAACAACGGCGGCCGATCGGGCACCGTCGGGTCGGCAGCCGCACCGCGCGCCGCGGCGTTTGCCAGAATGGTGCCATGACGAACCTCAGCGAGACCGGCGGCAACCCCCGGATCGGCACGGCGCTCACCCCCGGTGCCACGAAGGCGCTGATGCTGGGTTCGGGCGAGCTGGGCAAGGAGGTCGTGATCGCGTTCCAGCGCCTCGGCGTCGAGACGATCGCCGTGGACCGCTACGCCAATGCCCCCGCCATGCAGGTCGCGCACCGCAGCCACGTCATCAACATGACCGACGCCGCCGAGGTCCGTCGCGTCATCGAGGAGGAGAAGCCCGATTTCGTCGTCCCCGAGATCGAGGCGCTCGCCACCGACGCCCTCGTCGCGATCGACGAGGAGGGCCTCGCCGAGGTCATCCCCACCGCGCGCGCCGTCTCCCTGACCATGAACCGCGAGGGCATCCGCAAGCTCGCCGCCGAGGAGCTGGGCCTGCCCTGCTCGCCGTACGGTTTCGCCTCCTCGCTCGACGAGGTGCGCGCCGCGGCCCGCGAGGTCGGCTTCCCGTGCGTCATCAAGCCGGTCATGTCCTCGTCGGGCAAGGGCCAGTCGGTGGTGCGCTCGATCGAGGAGCTCGACGGTGCCTGGGAGTACGCCGTGGAGGGCGCCCGCGTCGACAACGCGCGCGTGATCGTCGAGGGCTTCGTCGAGTTCGACTACGAGATCACCCTGCTGACCGTGCGTGTCTACGACGCCGAGCGCGGCAAGGTGGTCACGCGGTTCTGCGAGCCCATCGGGCACCGGCAGTCCGACGGTGACTACGTCGAGTCCTGGCAGCCCCAGGCCATGAGCCAGGCCGCCTACGACGCCGCGACGTCGGTCGCGGGCCGCATCACCACCGCCCTCGGCGACGGCGGCACCGGCGGCCGCGGCGTCTTCGGGGTGGAGCTGTTCGTCAAGGGCGACGACGTGTACTTCTCCGAGGTCTCCCCGCGGCCGCACGACACCGGCCTGGTGACGCTGGGCTCGCAGCGGCTCTCCGAGTTCGAGCTGCACGCCCGCGCGATCCTCGGCCTGCCCGTGGACACGTCGCTGATGTCGCCGGCCGCGTCGGCGGTGATCTACGGCAGCAAGGACAGCAGTTCCGTCGCGTTCGACAGCGTGGGCCGTGCGCTCGACGTGCCCGAGAGCGACCTGCGCCTGTTCGGCAAGCCCGAGGGCTATGCCAAGCGGCGGCTCGGCGTGGCGGTCGCGACCGCCGACACCGTCGAGGTGGCGCGGGCCAACGCCGCGGAGGCGGCGGCCCGGGTGGTCGTCGTCGACAGCGCCGATCCGCTCCAGCAGGGCGCGCCCGAGACCACCGCGGTGCCGATCCAGCGGCCGCAGCAGGCCGAAGACCTCTCCACCCGCGCCATGCCGGTGCAGCGCCCGGCGCAGCCCGGCTCGCCCCAGCCCACTTCCGGTCAGGCGCCCGCCGAGTCCGGCTCCGGCCAGCCCGCGCCTAGTCAGCCCGCTCCCGGCCGGCCGGGCTCGTCCGCGCCGCAGCAGGGGCCGGCGGGCCAGGCGCCCCAGGGCCCGCCCGCGCAGCCCGCCCCGCAGGGCCCGCCGCCGCGCCCCGCGCAACCGGCTCCCGGCCAGCAGCCGCCGGTGCCGCCCGCGCCGCCGACGGCGGCCTCGCCGGTCGTGCCGCCGCAGCAGGCCTCCCGGGTGTCGCCGCCCCCGTCGAGCCCGCCCCAGCAGCCCCCGGGCGAGCCCATCCCGCCGACGAGCATGCACCCCGTCGCCGCGCGCCGGCCCGCACCGCCGCGCCCGATCCAGCCCGCCCCGCGGCCGGCGACCGGCGAGCACGCGACCCGCCCGAAGCCTCCGGCCGCGCCGGAGACGGAGGAGTACGACCACAACCCCGCCACCTCGATCAACCTGCCGCCCCAGCGCCCCGAGTAGAAGCCGCCCGCACGCGACCTCGGGCGCTTGCGCTCGGGATCAGGCCGAGGCCGTCTCCGGCTGGACGGAGAGGTACCGGGCGAGCGCGATTGTCGCGACGAGTCCGGTGACGACGACACCCGCGACGGCGAGAAAGGTCGGCGCGGTCGTGGTGAATCCGCGTACCGAAGCCACGGCGACACCGCCGGTCGCGCACAGCGCCGCACCAGCGGGGAGGAGTAGCGCGAGGCGGCGCATCGTCGACGTGGCGTGCGGATCTTCGAAGCCGTGCAGGGCGGCGCCGACGCTGACCAGCGCGCACAGGTAGCCGAGTAGGGCGCCGGAGGCGTAGAAGGCGAGAGCGAAAGCCGGTCGGCCCGGATCCAGCGTGTCGGACCAGCCCCGGAAGGCGCCGTGGAGCGTGGCGAGGACGAGGGATGTTCCCGTGAGGATGCCGAGGATGGCGGCTGGGACGACCAGGGCGAGTCGAAGTGCGCGGCCGGACATCTCGCGCGCATGGGCCCAGCTGCGGAGTGTGCGATGCGAGTCGTCCCCGAGGATCGCGCTCGGGTCGACGCCGTCGGTCCGAGCGCCCGCCAGTTCAGCGGACAGTTCCTCGTGCAACAGCTTCCGATCGCGGCGGAGCACGCCCGCGCGCCGCCATGTCCGCTCCGCCGTGCGGAGTATCGCGCGGTCCTCGAGGGCCGGTGTCATCGTGGTGGTCATGCGAACTCCGTTTCCGAGGGGATGGGGGCGCTGGACTGCAGTAGTGCGGTGACGCTCGCTGCGACGTCGAGCCATTCTGCGGTCCCCTGGGCGAGGGTTGCGGCTCCTGCCGGGCTCAGGGAGTAGTACTTGCGTGGCGGTCCTGAGGGGGAGGGGCGGACTTCGGTGGTGACGAGACCCGCCTTCTCGAGCCGCGCGAGAAGCGGGTAGGTCGAGCCTCCGGCGACCTGCAGGTTCTGTTCGGCGAGCCGCTGGGTGAGCTCGTATCCGTACACCGGCCGCTCGCGGAGGAGCGAGAGCATGCACAGATCGAGCACGCCGCGAAGGACGAGACTGCGCCGTTCGACATCTGCCATGCTCAGCATGCTAGCTACGACTAGCTTGCTGAGCAACCTACCGTTGCGGCGGCGACCCGAACCGGGCGAAGGCGTCCACCCAGTCCGCGGTCCGCAGGTCGCGGGGGAGTGCGGTGCCGCGCGTTCCGACCCACCGTCGCGCTTCCGCCCGACGGTGTCGCGGCGCGACCCCGTCGAGGATCTCCGGAAGGCCGCGGCCGCGGCCGGTGAAGACCGCGTGCACGAATCCGGCGTAGTCGCGCCGGCGCGAGAGCGGCACGAGCGGCTCGCTCCGGCGCCTGATCGTGAACAGTCCCGCGTCGACGGAGGGGCGAGGTGTGAAGGCGGAGGCGGGGATTCGCCGGTCGAGCGCGAACTCGTACCAGGGCGACCACTGCGCGGTCATCATCGTGGACCCGCCGATTCCGGCCCGTCGCCGCGCGACTTCCCACTGCACGATGAGGATGGCGTCGGTCCAGTGGGGTGCGTGCAGCAGCCTGCGTAGCACCGCCGTGGTGAGGTGGAACGGCAGATTGCCTACCACTGCATGCGGTTCGGCGGGCAGGCGGTGCTGCAGGAAGTCGCCGTGCACCACCGTCGCCGTGGGGAGGCGACGGCGCAGGCGCCGGACGTGCTCGCCGTCGATCTCGACGGCGGTGAGGGGCCTGCCGAGGCGGAGTAGCGGATCGGTCAATGCACCTGCGCCGGGGCCGATCTCGACGATCGGCCCGCCGGTCCGGCGGGTGAGGTCGACCACCGCGTCGATCGCGGTGCGGTCGGTGAGGAAGTTCTGGCCGTGCTCATGACGGCCGCCACGGTGAGTGGGCATGAAGGGAGTTCTCCGGGTCGGGATCACCCGGGCAGCACGGGGCGCCGCCCAGCGGAAGGATGCTGGGGCGGTGAAGCCGAGAAGGTGTGGGAGGCTTCGCCGCCGCTAGATGCGGCCGCGATCCACCACTGCCGCCGCTGCTGCTGCGGCGGCTGCTGCCGAAGAACTCATGGGGTGCACCCTAGGCCGTCCCGCGGCCGGGCGCCACGGAGTTATCCGCGCTGGAGCCAGTAGGCCTGCGACTTGATCCGGTCCTTCGGCAGGCCGAAGTCGCGCTTGGCGGCCTTGGTGATCTCGCGCGTCGCCTTGGTCTCGGCGGCGACGAAAAGAAATGCCTCCGAGGCGATCCCGGCATTGACCACGGTGGAGACGAGCGTCGAGCCCCGGCCCTCGCGCGGCACCCAGGTGACGGTCTCGGACTGCACGGGCACCTCCCGCTCCGCGTCGTGCTGGTACTCCAGGAACACCCGGCACGGCGCGGCGGCGGTGCCGAGGATGCTGTTGATGGCGGGGATCGAGGCGGCATCTCCCACGAGCACGTACTCCGACGGTGCCGGATCCTCCGGGACGGTCAGGTCGGCGCCCATCATGGTCGCGGCGATCCGGTCGCCCGGCGCGGCGTCGAGCGCCCAACGCGGTGCGGGACCGTCGTGCATGGCGAACTCGATGCTGAACTCCGAGCCCTCCGGCGCGACGATGGTGTATCCGCGCTGCACGAGCGTGCCCTCGTCCTCGTCGGTGGTGGCGGTGCCGCTCTTGGGCACCCACAGTCGCACCCACATGGTCGGGAACCACGGGTTCTCCTGCAGGAAGTCGCCACCGTCGAACCGGATGCGGTGGTAATGCTCGTTGACGGCCTCCGTGCCGAGCACCGTGAACACGTAGTCGTCCGCCCGCATCGCCTTGAGGATCAGGCCGGTCACCCCTCTACCCATGCAGCTGAGGCTACCCTAAATAGTCGCCGCCGCCTACAAGTGTGCTCTGTGTGTGATCGTGACCGCTGAGCGACCACGATCCATCGCGGAGCGCCGCCCGACCCGCGATCGGCCGGCCGACCGTCCCCTGACGGCGCTGGCCCACGCCTACGATGTTGCGCATGCAGAATCGGACGATGCGCGCTTCGCGCGGAATGCTCGCCGCGCTCGTCGTGGCGCTGTCGGTCCCGGGTATCGCGGGAGTCGGCGCGGCGGTGGCGGATCCGACGGAGCGCGAGTGCCGGATGTTCGAGACCAAGCCCGGCTACGAGTGCCGGTTCGGCGAGTGGCGCGTCGACACCTCGCCGCCCCGCGCGGGGAAGTCCTGCTCGTTCGGGGAGACTGCACGGGGCCGCGATCTGGAGTGCGTCGCCGGGCGGTGGCGCGAGGTGGAGGCGGACTCCTCCGCGGATCGTCGCGCGGGCGAACGATGCACCGCCGTCGGCGCCCAGCGCATGGGGCCGGGTGGGCTGAAGACCTGCACGCACGGACCCCACGGCTTCACCTGGGAGTGAACCGGCGCGTCCCGAATTTCGGGTTCTGCTTGCGTTCGCGGCAAGAGTTGGCCGCGCGGCTTCGCAGAACCCGACGTTCGGACCGCAATTGGAATCATCGTGAGCGAAAAGTGCCGCCGCCCCGAAAACTCGGGACGGCGGCACCGTCGTACTAGGGTCGGACTAGTCCTGCTGGACCTTGCCCGGCTCCGAGGCGGCGAGCATGTCGCCGCGCTCGACGACCTTCACGCGCTCGCGGCCCTCGGCCTCGCCCAGGCTGCGCTCGTGCTCGTCGAGGCGGTACCAACCGTCCCAGGTGGTGTAGGGCGTCTCGTGATCATCGAGCCAGTTGGTGACGCCCTCGGTCGACGGGTCCGACGGGGCGTTGAGCTTGCCCGCGTGGAAGTCCTCCAGCAGGCAGCCGATGGTCTCCATGGCGTCGCCCTTGGTGTGGCCGATGAGGCCGACCGGGCCGCGCTTGATCCAGCCGGTGGCGTAGACGCCCTGGATGTGCTGACCTGCGTCGATGACGCGGCCGGCTTCGTTCGGGATGACGCCGGCCTGGTCGTCGAAGGGGATCTCCGGCAGGTCGTTGGAGAGGTAGCCGACGGCGCGGTAGACGGCGCCGATCTCCCAGTCGGTGAACTTGCCGGTGCCGCGCACGTTGCCCGTGCCGTCGAGCTCGGTGCGCTCGGTGCGCAGGCCCGTGACCTTGCCGTCCTCGCCCAGGATCTCCACGGGCGACTCGAAGAGGTGGATGAACAGCTTGTGCGGGCGGTTGTTGGGCTCGCGGATCGCGTAGTTCTCGAGGATCGTCGCGACCTGGTCGGTGATCTTCGACTCGCGACGGGCCTTGGCCGAGCCCTCGTCGTACTCGATGTCCTCGGGGCTCACCACGACCTCGATGGTCTGCGAGTGGTCGAGCTCCTTGAGCTCGAGCGGGGTGAACTTGACCTGTGCCGGACCGCGGCGGCCGAAGACGTGCACCTCCTTGGCCTTGTTGAGCTTGAGGCCCTCGTAGACGTTCGGCGGGATCTCCGTCGGGAGCAGCTCGTCGGCGCTCTTGGCGAGCATGCGCGCGACGTCGAGGGCGACGTTGCCGACGCCCAGCACGGCGACCTTCTCCTCGGTCAACGGCCACTCGCGGGAGAAGTCCGGGTGCGCGTCGTACCAGGAAACGAAGTCGGCGCCGCCGTAGCTGCCGTCCAGGTCGATGCCGGGGATCTCCAGGTTGCGGTCCGCGACGGCGCCGGTGGCGAAGATCACGGCGTTGTAGTGGCGGCGCACGTCCTCGAGGGTGAAGTCCTTGCCGAAATCGAGGTTGCCGAGCAGGCGGACCTGCGGCTTGTCGAGCACCTTGTGCAGGGCGGTGATGATGCCCTTGATGCGCGGGTGGTCGGGCGCGACGCCGTAGCGGATCAGGCCGAACGGGGCGGGCATCTTCTCGAAGAGATCGATGCTGACGCCGGGGTCCTTCGCCTCGTCGGACTTCATGAGGGCGTCGGCCGCATAGATGCCGGCCGGGCCTGCGCCGACGATCGCGACGCGCAACGGGCGGTTCTGTTCGGTCATGTGAAGTCGGCTACCTTGTCTGCATACGCGGTTGAAGTTCCCCACCAGGTTAGTGCGGACTTATCAACTGTTCCTAGTGCGGGTGGTGGATTCCACCCCGTCCCAGGAACTGGAACGTGTTCTAGTAGCAGAGGGTAGAGACTTCTTATGAGCGCTGGCAAGACCCCCGCCGGACCGCCGCCCGAGCGCCGCACCACGGCCACCCCGTTCCTCATCGCGCTCGTGGTCGCCGTCCTGCTGATCGGCGGGGTCCTCACCTGGAACGCCATCCGCCCGTCCGACGAGCGGCTCAGCGATTCCGCCCAGGTGCAGGTCACCATCGGCCAGTACTACGGCGCCCTGAACAAGGGGCGCTACGCGGACCTCGTCGCCAACACCTGCGCGAAGGACCGCGCTGCCGCGGACTTCCCGAAGGAGGCGGGCTTCGCCGAAGCGCGCAAGGCCGTCGTCGAGCGCGACGGCGAGGCGAAGCTCGACGAGAAGGGCGTGAAGAACCTCACCGTGAACGGCGACTCCGCCTCGGCCGAGCTCACCGTGCAGTACGAGAAGGCGCAGGAGCGCACCGAGCAGGCGAAGTTCGTCCGTGAGGACGGCAAGTGGAAGAAGTGCTCATGAGTTACGCCGGAGACCTGACGCCCCGCGAGGCCTGGGAACTGCTGGAGCAGGACCCGTCCGCCGTACTGGTGGACTGCCGCACCGAGGCCGAGTGGAACTACGTCGGCATCCCCGAGCTCTCGCAGGTCGGTCGCCATCCGGTGCTCGTGCAGTGGCAGCGCTACCCCGACGGTGCGCTCAACCCGTCGTTCGTCGACGAGCTCCGAGCCAAGGGCGTCACCGACGACGCGCCGGTCGTCTTCCTCTGCCGCTCCGGGCACCGCTCGATCGGCGCCGCGGAGGCGGCCACGGCGGCCGGCGTGGAGCGCGCCTACAACGTGCTCGACGGCTTCGAGGGGCCGATCGACGGGAACGGGCACCGGGGCGTCGCGGGCTGGCGCGCCGACGGCCTGCCCTGGCGGCAGTTCTAGGCTGAAGCCATGACGGAGTTCAGCCCCCTGCCCGACGGTCTGCAGCCCGAGACGTACGCCGTGCGCGGTGGAGTCCTGCGCACGAACTACGAGGAGACCTCCGAGGCACTGTTCCTGAACTCGGGCTACACCTACGAGAACGCCGAGGCCGCCGAGGCGGCGTTCAACGGCGACATCGACCGGTTCGTCTACTCGCGCTACGGCAACCCGACGGTGGCCATGTTCCAGGAGCGCCTCCGCCTCCTGGAGGGTGCCGAGGCCTGCTTCGCCACCGCCTCCGGCATGTCGGCCGTGTTCACCGCGCTCGGCGCGCTGCTCAAGGCCGGCGACCGGCTCGTCGCCGCGCGCTCGCTGTTCGGTTCCTGCTACGTCGTGTGCAACGAGATCCTGCCCCGCTGGGGCGTCGAGACGGTGTTCGTCGACGGTGAGGACCTCGACCAGTGGGAGAAGGCGCTGTCGGTGCCCACCACCGCGGTCTTCTTCGAGACCCCGTCGAACCCGATGCAGACCCTCGTCGACGTGCGGGCAGTGTCGGCGCTCGCCCACGCCGCGGGTGCCCAGGTGGTCCTCGACGCGGGCTTCACGCCTGTGGGGTACCAGGATTCGTTCGGCATGGGCGCCGACGTGATCGTGCACTCGTCCACCAAGACGATGGACGGGCAGGGGCGCGTCATGGGCGGCGCGATCCTCGGCCGTGAGGACTACATCGACGGTCCCGTCAAGCAGCTGATGCGGCACACCGGTCCCGCGATGGCGCCGTTCAACGCGTGGGTTCTGCTCAAGGCGCTCGAGACGCTGGACCTGCGCGCTGAGCGGGTCAGCGCGAACGCGCAGAAGGTCGCCGAGTTCCTGGACGCCGACCCGCGGGTCTCGAAGGTGCTCTTCCCCTTCCTGCCCTCGCACCCGCAGCACGAGCTGGCGAAGTCGCAGATGAAGGCGGGCGGCACCGTGATCACGTTGGAGCTGGCCGATTCGGATTCCGCGGCGGGCAAGGAGCGCGCCTTCCAGTTCCTCAACCGGTTGCAGGTCGTCGACATCTCGAACAACCTCGGCGACGCGAAGTCGCTCATCACGCACCCCGCCACCACGACTCATCGGGCGACGGGGCCGGAGGGTCGCGCGAAGATCGGGCTCACCGACTCGATGCTGCGCCTGTCCGTGGGCCTCGAGAACGTCGACGACCTCATCGCTGACCTCGACCGCGCCCTCGGCTGAGGCGCTCGTGCCGGACATCGACCTTGCCCGGCCGACGGTCGACGACGTGCGGGCCCTGCACGTGATCCTCGAAGATCCGCGGGTGTGGACGCACTATCCGAGCCTCCGGCACACGGACGTCGAACAGACACGGGCTCTGGTCCATCGGTGGATCGCAGCGTGGAACCGAGATGGATTGGGACCGTGGATCGTCCGCGAGAACGGTGTCGTGATCGGGTACGGCGGGTGCGATCTGCGCGGCGGACCGTGCGGCCGGACCTTCTGGAACCTGGGCTATCGCCTGGCGGCGGAGGTGCACGGGCGCGGCATCGCGACGACGGTGGCGCGCCGGGGGATCGATGCCGTGCGGGAACGAGACCAAGGCACGCCGATCGTCGCGTACCTGGTGGAACACAACGTCGCGTCAGCGCGCGTGGCGGCCAAAGTCGGCCTGACGCAAACCCATCGCGGACCGGATGCCGGGAATCCCGATCCGGCGGCGGTCCGCCTGGTGTACTCGGACCGCCCGCTGACCGCCGCGCAACTCGCCGCTGCGCTGGGCTGAGGGCCTGCTGCATCGCGGCCGGAGTGTTCGGTCATCCGTCCTCACGATCGTTCAGACGGATGACCGAACATCGATCGCCTGTCTCCACCGACGCACCTCCTCGGTCGACACCGGCGCGCCCCAGCCGTGCGGCCTGGCTGCGCTGCCGATGTGGAAGGCGTCCAGCCCTGCCGCCAGCAGCCGTGGGAGGTGATCGAGACGCAGCCCGCCACCCACGAGGATGCGGTGCGGTCCTCGCTTCTCGGCGATCAGGGTGGCGATGCCGTCGTCGACCCCAGTCGCAGCGCCCGCCGTGAGGATCGTGTCCAGTCCGGGAAGGTCTGTGACGGCCGCGCGCAACGTGGCCCTGTCCGCGCAGTGATCGATCGCGCGATGGAACGTCCACGGGGAGCCGCCGATCGTGTCCACGATGCGCGCGACCGCCGGCAGGTCGACCGTCCCGGCGGGCGTGAGGAACCCGAGCACGAACTCCTCCGCTCCCGCGGCGCGCAGGTCGGCCGTGCGCCAGATCAGCGCGTCGAGGCTCCCGGCGGCGAAACCGTCGGTGAGCCGGAGCATCACGCGGACCGGGATGTCCACGGCCGAGCGGACTTCAGCGACGCTGGCAGCAGAGGGGCTCAGTCCGTCGGCCGCCATGTCGGCGACCAGCTCCACCCGATCCGCCCCGCCCTCCTGCGCCGCGACCGCATCCCGTGCGTCCAGTGCGATGACCTCCAGCAATGCCATTCGCCCACTTTAAGGTGCGGGAGTCGGCGCGCGGCGTCGGGGCGAGAAGGGAAGGGCATGCGTCGGATGGCGCGGAAATCTCTGGACCGTGCCCGCTCCGTCGAATACGCTGCCCGACATGGATATGCGCAAGCTCCCCGAATCGCTGCGGCAGTACCACTGCCGTCGGTTCGGCGTGCCCGTATAACCTGCGGCAACCCGGGCCGTCGCTCCACCGCCGGCCCGGTGCCCCCCTGCGTCACACGCATGGCTACTCGGACCGGTGACCATCACATCGAGACGAGAAAGACATGGAGAAGATCAACAAGACCTTGGTCTCGTGGGCGTCCATCCTGGACGAGAAGACCCGCGAGCAGGCGATCACCACGGCGCGCATGCCGTTCATCCACCCGCACCTGGCGCTGATGCCCGACGCCCACCTCGGCAAGGGGGCGACGGTCGGCTCGGTCATCCCGACCGACCGCGCGATCATCCCCGCCGCTGTCGGTGTCGACATCGGCTGCGGCATGATCGCGGTGCGCACGCAGTTCACGAAGGATGATCTGCCGGAGGATCGTTCGACGGTCCGCGAGGCCATCGAGCGGGCGATCCCGCTCTCGCCCGGCCGCTACAACAAGAAGGTCGTGGCGACGGCGGAGCCGAGGATCGCGGAGCTGGAGGCGCTCGCCGAGCGGGCGGAGTTCGACCCGGCGAAGTACGCCGGGAACTGGAAGCTGCAGCTCGGCACCCTCGGCGGCGGTAACCACTTCATCGAGATCAGTCTCGACGAGGACGACACCGTCTGGGCCTTCCTGCACTCCGGTTCGCGGGGCGTGGGCAACAAGATCGCCCAGCACCACATCGCCGTTGCGACCCGCCTGTGCAAGCAGTGGTGGATCGAACTGCCGGATCCGGACCTGGCCTACCTCGTGGAGGGCACGCCCGAGTTCCGTCGGTACATCGCCGAGCTGAAGTGGGCGCAGCACTTCGCGCTGCTGAACCGCGAGGAGATGATGGACCGCGTCATCCGGCAGCTCGGCGAGTGGGTGGGAACGCCCGTCGCCGAGCTCGAGCGCATCAACTGCCACCACAACTTCACCGAGGCCGAGACGCACTTCGGCGAGCGCGTGTGGGTCTCGCGCAAGGGCGCGATCATGGCAGACGAGGGGCGGCCGGGCCTCATCCCGGGCTCGATGGGCACCGCCTCGTACGTGGTCGAGGGCAAGGGGTTCGCCCCGTCGCTCAACAGCTCGCCGCACGGCGCGGGCAGGGAGTACTCCCGGTCCGCGGCGCGCAAGGCCTTCACGCACGAGCAGCTGCAGGAGGCCATGGCGGGCATCGAGTACCGCGACACCGACGCGTTCATCGATGAGATCCCGCAGGCCTACAAGCCGATCGATCAGGTCATGGCCGACGCCGACGACCTGGTGACGGTGCGTGCCGTCCTGCGCCAGATCGTCAACGTCAAGGGGCAGTAGCGGCGAACGCGCGGTCGAGGTGGTAGCGCGCCACCTCGACCGCGCGCTCGGGGGTGTGGTGCCCGATCACCACGGCGGTGCTCAGGCCGTTGCACAACGCGATGAGGCCGTCGGTCTCCGCATCGGCGTCGATCCCGGGTGCGAGTAGGCCGAGGCGGTCGGCCTCGATGAACGCGGTGTGGACGCTCTCGCGCAACCGGCCGACCCCGCCGGCGAGTGGCTCCGCGGCGAGGCTCGGCTCGGTCGACGCGAGCCCGTTGAACGCCGCGGAGACGAGGTAGAAGTCGCGGCTCGGCTCGTCGGTCGGTAGCGCCTCCTCGAGGAAGGCGTCGAGCACCTGTCGGGGTGTGGGATCCGATCCGAGGCGGGAGATCCGGTCGCGCCAGCGGGCGTTCGACTGCTCCTCGAGCCGCCGGAGGGCTCCGACGAGCATCTGCTGCTTGCTCGTGAAGTAGTACTGCACGAGCCGCAGCGACACCCCGGCCTCGGCGGCGACGGACCGCATCGACACGGCGTGCAGCCCGTCGCGCGCGGCGACCCGCGCCAGTGCATCGGAGAGCTCCGCCCTCCGCTCATCGTGATCGACGGTTCGCGGCATCACCACCTCCTTGTTGATACAGTCGTATCATAAATGTCGTGATACAGCTGACGTAGGAACGGAGGTGTCGTGCGCACAACGGTTCTGGTCGCGGCGTGCCTGGCGCAGCTGATGATCACGCTGGACGTCTCGGTGGTGAACGTGGCGCTGCCGGCCATCCGCGCCGATCTCGGCCTGAGCGATGTGGGGCAGCAATGGGTGGTCACCGCGTACGCCCTGCCCTTCGCCGGGTTCCTCCTGCTGGGCGGCCGGGTGGCCGATGTCGTAGGGGTGCGCGCGACCTTCGTGGCGGGCATGGCGGTCTTCACGGGTGCCAGCGTCGTCGGTGGAACCGCGCCGGGCACGGAGATGCTCCTCGCCGGGCGAGGTCTCCAGGGATTCGCAGCGGCGTTCGTGGCCCCGGCGACCCTCGCCGTGCTCACGACCACCTTCGAGGAGGGGGACGCGCGCACGCGGGCGTTGGCGTGGTGGACGGCGATGAGCATCGCCGGCGGCACGGCCGGAAACCTCTGCGGGGGAGTGCTCACCGAGCTCCTCGGTTGGCGTGCGGTGCTGCTGGTCAACCTGCCGCTCGGCGCGCTCGCGGTGATTCTCGCGCTCCGGGCCCTCCCGGCGGTTCCCCGCGCGGGGACGACCCGCGCCGCGGGAATCGATCCGACGACGGGCGCGCTCGCGACGGTGGCGCTCCTGCTCGCGGCGGGAGCGTTCGGTGCGGCAGGGGAGAGGCGCTGGGCGATCGCCGTGCCGGTCGCGATCGCGGCGGCACTCCTGTTCTGCGCCTTCGTCGTCCGTGACCGGCGGGCCGATCTCCCGCTGATTCCGCCCGCGCTCGTGGCGACGCGGTCCGTGCGCCGGGGCAACGCCGGCTTGCTGGTGGCGGGAGCGGCCCTGGTGCCGATGTGGTTCTTCCTCTCGCTGCAGATGCAGGTCGTGCTCGGCTACTCGGCGCTCGCGGCGGGGCTCGCCTTCCTGCCGCACACGGTGATCCAGCTTCTGGTGAGCCTGCGGTGGACCCCGCGGCTGCTCCGCCGGCATTCCGCCCCCGCGTTGGTCGCGGCCGGATCGGCGCTCCTCGCCTGCGGTTTCGTGTGGCAGAGCACGCTCGGTCCGGGGGAGGGGTACGTGCCGGCGATACTGTTGCCGGCGGTCCTCATCGCCGTTGGATCGGGCCTACTCACTCTTCCGCTCACGACGATGACGGTGTCCGGCGTGCGGCAGGAAGAAGCCGGGGCGGCGTCGGGAATCATGAACTGCGCCAAGCAGGTCGGTGGCGGTCTGGGGCTCGCGGCGATCGTCGCCGCGACGACGGCGATCAGTGGCCCGACGGAGACCTACCGCGCCGCCTTCCTGATCATGGCGGCGGTCGCCGCCGCCGTGGGGGTGGGCGCGATCCTCGCCGGGCCGCGACGATCTCAGCCCGGGAACGGGTCCTGCGTGTGACCCACGAGATCGGCGACGGAATCGATGGTGCGCGTGGGGCGGTACGGGTAGGCGGTCACGGACTCGGTGGTGGAGATACCGGTGAGCACGAGGATCGTGCGCAGTCCCGCCTCGAGACCGCAGACGATGTCGGTGTCCATGCGGTCGCCGATCATCAGGGTGTCCGCGGAGTGCGCACCGAGGGCGCGCAGCGCGGACCGCATCATCAGCGAGTTCGGCTTGCCCACGTAGTACGGCGAGCGGCCCGTCGCCTCCCGGATCAGGGCGGCCACGGCGCCCGTCGCCGGGAGCGATCCGTCGCGCGACGGCCCCGTCGCATCCGGGTTCGTGGCGATGAATCGCGACCCGCGCTCGATCAGCCGGATCGCCTTGGTGATCGCCTCGAACGAGTACGTGCGCGTCTCGCCGACCACCACGAAGTCGGGGTCGCGCTCTGTCATGACGTAGCCGACGTCGTGCAGCGCCGTCGCCAGGCCGGCCTCGCCGACCACGTACGCCGTGCCGTTCGGCCGCTGGTCCTGCAGGAACTTCGCGGTCGCCAGCGCCGAGGTCCAGATCCGCGATTCGGGGATGTCGAGCCCCGTCGCGACCAGTCGCGCCCGCAGGTCGCGCGGCGTGCGGGTGGAGTTGTTGGTGAGCACCATGTACGGCGTCCCCGCCGCCGTGAGCTCGGCGATGAAGGCGTCAGCCCCGGGGATCAGGTGCTCCTCGTGCACCAGGACGCCGTCCATGTCCATCAGGTACGTCCATTCGCTCATGCCCGCGAATCTACTCGCGCGGGTTTCGCGTCGCCGTGATTCGAACCTTGACGCAGGCCGGCGCGAGCGGGCATTCTCGAGCCAGGTCACGAGTACCAGCGACAAGCCCCGGCTTGCTGGTCGGCAACCCTCCTCCGCGGTGGGGTGCTCCGGGTGACGACCTGGCCGGTCCGGAGCGGGCACGGCAAGCGCGGATTCGCGGCACTGCTCGATCGGTGTCGCGCGTCCTGATACCGAAGGACTCCTCTCATGAGCACTGCCACCACCGAGCGCACCGCCGTCTGCCTCACCCCCACCGTCCGCAGCGCCCCGCTCGCGATCGGGCCGCTGGCCGCCGTGACCGGCGCCGACGAGTACGCCCCGCTGCGCGACGGCGCCACCGTCCGGTACGCCAACTTCGACTACGCGGCGAGCGCCCCGGCCCTGCTCGAGGTGCAGGAGGCGGTGCAGGCGGCCCTGGGCGAGTACGCCAGCGTGCACCGCGGCGCGGGGCACCTGTCGCAGCGCTCCACCTCGCGCTACGAGCGTGCCCGCGAGATCGTCGCCGAGTTCGTGGGCGCCCGCGCCGACGACCACGTCATCTTCACCGGCAACACCACCGACTCGATCAACCTGCTCGCGGGCTGCGTGCCCGGTGAGGTCGTGGTCCTCGACTGCGAGCACCACGCGAACCTGCTGCCGTGGAAGAAGATCGGCGCGCGGGTGATCTCCGCGCCGCTGTCGATCGAGGGCACCCTGGCGGCGCTGGAGAAGGAACTGAGCGAGCGGCCCGCCGCCCTGGTCAGCGTCACGGGCGCCTCCAACGTGACCGGCGAGATCCTGCCGATCCGCCGGCTGGCCGCCCTCGCGCACCGGCACGGCGCGCGCCTGGCCGTCGACGGGGCGCAGCTGGTCCCGCACCGTCGGATCTCCCTGCGCGAGAGCGGCGTCGACTACCTCGCCTTCTCCGGGCACAAGCTGTACGCGCCCTTCGGCTCCGGCGTGCTCGTCGGCCGCGCCGACTGGCTCGACGAGGCCGAGCCCGTCCGCTGCGGCGGCGGCGCCAGCTACGAGGTGATCGGCACGCCCGTCTCGAAGTCGGTCGAGGTGGCCTGGCACACCGGCCCCGCGCGGCACGAGGCCGGCTCGCCGAACGTGCTGGGCGCGGTCGCGATCGCCGCTGCGTGCGAGGCCGTCGAGCGCCTCGGCGAGGACGCCATCGCCCGGCACGAGCGCTTCCTCACCGACCTGCTGCTGCGCTCGCTCGAGCGCATCGACGGCGTCCGCACGCTGAAGATCTGGGCCGACTCGACCGAGCGCGTGGGCATCGTCGCCTCACCGTCGACGGGCGCACGCCGCGCGAGGTCGCCGAATTCCTCTCCACCGAGTACGGGATCGGCGTGCGCGACGGGAAGTTCTGCGCCCATCCCGTCGTTCACCGATTGGGCTGCTACGACGGTGCCGTCCGCGCCAGCATCGGCCTTGGTACCGGCGAGAACGACGTGCGCCGCCTGGTGCGCGCCCTGGAAGACCTGTCCGCACGAGCGAAGTGACAACCGGAGGAACCATGACCGTCTCCCGCCCCGCCCTCGTGGTCACCGTCGACGGTGAGCCCGAGTCCGTGCACCTGACCCGGGTGCGCGCCGCCGATCTCCGTCTCGCGCAGCGCGAGCGCGGCTACCTCCGCGCCGAGGCCGAGCGCGCCGGGCGGGAGCCGGGGGCCGTCGCCCTCGAGGTCGACGTGGTGATCGACGAGCGCGCCGCCGACGCCCGTGCGAGCTACGCCCCGAACGGGGCGGCGGCGCAGGGCATCACGTACGTGGGCACCCCGTCGGGCCTGAAATCGCTCATCGAGGACGTCTACGCCGCCGAGGTCGCGGACGCGATCGTGCTGCGCCCCGTGGGCGGGGAGCGCACGAAGGACCTCATCGAGGGCCTGCTCGCGGCCTAGCCCGCACGGACGCGCGGCCGGGCATACTGGTCGCGTGACCGCGCAGTTCTCCTCCCGCACCGAGGCCGTCCGCGCCGCGCTCGCCGCGGCCGGGCACCCCGACACCATCCGGCACGTCCCCGACGGTGCGCGGACCGCCGCCGACGCGGCCGCCGCGCTCGGCTGCGAGGTGGGCGCGATCGCCAACAGCCTGGTCTTCCTGGCCGACGGTGCGCCGCTGCTCGTGCTCTCGAGCGGCCGGCACCGGGTGGACACCGCCGGCCTCGCGGAGCGACTCGGGTACGGCGCGATCACCCGCGCCACGCCGGACGACGTCGTGGCCGCGACCGGCCAGGTGATCGGCGGCGTCTCGCCCGTCGGACACCCGGCGCCCCTGGTGATCGTCATCGACGAGTCGCTGCGCGCGTACCCGGACCTGTACGCCGCCGCAGGCACCCACGACACCCTCTTCCGCACCGACTTCGCGGCGCTGGTGGCGCTGACGGGTGCCAGAATCGTCATGACATCGGCGGCATAGGCCGGTTCGCCCGAGTCGACTCGCAACGCTAATGGTTGTAGGGTGCACGTAGTTTTGCTCGCCCGAACACCGCGCGGCGTGCGGACCTGCGGAGGCGTGATGACGGACGAGGAACGGGCCGACCGGATCGAGGGGATCGTCGGCGTGATCGCCGAGCTGACCCGGCTCAAGGAGCGACACGCGGTGATGACCCGGCACGCGGTCGCACCGGACGGCGTGGAGCTCGCCGCGTACACCGCGCTGTTCGCCCTGGTCAAGGACGGCCCGATGCGCTCGTCCGTGCTCGCCGAGCAGATCCACACCGACCCGTCGACGGCGAGCCGGTACGTCAGCACCCTCACCGGCCTCGGCTACGCGGAGCGCACCGCCGACCCCTCCGACCGGCGCGCCGCGCTGGTCTCCGCCACCGACGAGGGCCGGGCGAAGGTCGACTTCATCCGGCAGCAGCGCAACGCGAAGCTGCGGCCGCTGATGGAGGAGTGGACGGACGAGGAGATCGACCAGTTCGTGGTCCTCGGCACCCGGGCGCTGCATCAGTTCGAGCAGGCGCTCAAGCTGATGCGGGACGGCGAATGACCGCCGCGTCGCTGGACCCGGTCGAGACCTCGGCCTCGGGGCTGACGCACAAGCAGATCCTCTACATCCTCTCCGGTCTGATGACCGGCATGTTCCTGGCCGCCCTGGACCAGACCATCGTCTCCACCGCCATGCCCACCATCGCCGACGACCTCAACGGCTACAAGCTGCAGGCGTGGGTCACCACGGCGTACCTCATCACCTCGACGATCGTCACCCCGCTGTACGGCAAGCTGTCGGACATCTACGGGCGCAAGCCCTTCTTCATGTTCGCCATCACGGTCTTCGTGATCGGCTCCCTGCTGTGCAGCACCTCGACGTCGCTGTACGAGCTCGCCGCGTTCCGCGCGCTGCAGGGCCTCGGCGCCGGCGGCCTCATGTCGCTGCCGCTCACGATCATGGGCGACGTGCTGAGCCCGCGCGAGCGCGCCAAGTACCAGGGCTACTTCCTCGCCGTCTTCGGCACCAGCTCGGTGCTGGGCCCCGTGCTCGGCGGCGTCTTCTCCGGTGCGGATCAGATCCTCGGCATCGCCGGCTGGCGCTGGGTGTTCCTGTTCAACCTGCCGATCGGCATCGTCGCCCTCGCCGTCGTCTTCCGCGTGCTGCGCCTGCCGCACACCCGCCGCGAGGGCGTGCGCATCGACTGGTTCGGCGCCATCGCACTCTCCGTGGGCCTCGTGCCGCTGCTCATCGTCGCGGAGCAGGGGCGCGAGTGGGGCTGGGGCTCGGCCGCCGCGATCGCCTGCTACGCCGTCGGCGGTCTCGGCGTGCTCGCCTTCATCGCCATCGAGAAGATGATGGGCGAGGACGCGATCATCCCGCTGCGCATCTTCCGCAACCGGATCTTCGCGCAGGGCGTGCTCATCTCGATGGTCGTGGGCGCGGCCATGTTCGGCGGCATCTCGCTGCTCCCGCAGTACTTCCAGGTGGTGCGGGACGCGAGCCCGACGAAGGCCGGGTTCCTCATGCTGCCGATGGTGGCCGGGCTCATGCTCGGCTCGATCCTCGCCGGCCAGATGATCTCCCGCACCGGCCGCTACCGCGTGTTCCCGATCATCGGCGCGGTGCTGCTCACCGCCGGCATGTTCGCCCTGCACTACATCAGCGCCGACGTCGAGATCGGCTGGGTCATGGCCGGCGCCGCCGTGATCGGCTTCGGCCTCGGCAACCTCATGCAGCCGCTGACCCTCGCGCTGCAGAACATCCTGCCGCCGCGCGACATGGGCGTCTCCACCGCCGCCGCCACCTTCTTCCGGCAGATCGGCGGCACGCTGGGCGTCGCGGTGTTCCTCTCGGTGCTGTTCTCCCAGATGCCGAACAAGATGAGCACCCGGCTCTCCGACGCCGCCGCGGATCCGGCGTACACCGCCGCGCTGCAGCGCGCCGCCGCGGGCCACGACGGGCCCGCCGCGCAGGACTTCGCCGCCAAGCTCCTGCACGGCGATGCGAGCGCCGTCAGCGACGTCATGTCCGACACCTCCGCCCTGCAGACGCTCCCCGACACCCTCGTCCACCCGCTCAAGGCGGGTTTCGCGGACTCGATGGACGTCGTCTTCCTCGCCGTCACCGTGCTGGCCGCGATCGGCCTGGTCCTGGTGCTGTTCTGGAAGTCCGTGCCCCTGCGCACCGCGGCGGGCATCGAGGCGACGGCCCCGGATGGCGCCGACCCCGCATCACCTGCGACGATCGAGGCCGCTGAGATCAGCGCTGCCGCGGAGTCGGTGGCCGGCACCGTACCGACGGAGGAGATCGTGACCGAACCGCCCACCGGCCCCCTCACGCCGAACCCGCCCGCGCCGCCCGCGCCCGCACCGTCGGGGCCCCGCGCGCAGCAACCGTTCGCAGCGCAGCCGCGCCGCCAACCGCCCGTCCCCGCCGCGCCGGTCCCGCCGTCCCGCTCCGAGATCGACGAGCTGCGCGAGCAGAACGCCGCCCTCGCCGCCGAGCTCGCGGAGCTGCGCACCGGCTACCGGGCGATCGCCGGCAACACGCGCCTGCGCGCCGCCGGCACCACCGACGCGGTGCGGTTCACCGTCGAGGCCACCGGCGCCGGCGGCGCGCGCACGGGCCGGATGACGGTGCCGCGCGGCGAGATCGCCACGCCCGCGTACCTGCCCGTCGCCGGGCGCGGTGCCATCGCCGGCCTCACCCCGCGCGAGCTGACGGGCCTCGGGGCGCGCGCACTCGTCCTCGACCTGCACGAGCTGTACCTGCAGCCCGGCGCCGACGTGATCGAGGGCGCGGGCGGGATCGGCGCGGCCATGGCATGGCAGGCCCCCACCATCGCCGACACCGGCGTCGGTGCGGTGCTCGAGCAGCGTAAGACGAAGGTGTCCGACGAGGGCATCGCCTTCCGCGGCCGCCTCGACGGCTCCCCGCACCGCTGGGACGCCGAGGAGGCGGTGCGCCTGGCCCACCGGATGGGCTTCGACGTCGCGTTCGCCCTCGCCGATCCCGCGGATCCCGCGCGGACCGAGCGCTGGGCGCGCCGCGCCCTCGCCGAGCACGCCTGGCAGACCGCCGACCGGCACGACGCCCTGTCGCTGTGGGCCGTGGTGACCGGGGGTGCGGATCCCGAGCGCCGACGGTCCGCCGCCCGCACCCTGCGGCGCCTCGGCGAGGAGGATCGCCGGGCCGGCGGGCTGGGCTTCGGCGGCTACCGGATCGAGGGCGTCGGCGCGCCCGCCTCCGACGCGAGCGCACTGCGCGCTGCGCTCGGTGAGCTCGAGTCCGACCGGCCGCGCTACCTCGCGAGCGTCACCGGCCCCGCGGATCTGCTGGCCGCGATCGAGGCCGGCGTCGACCTGGTCGACGGCACCGAGCCGGCGCGTGCGGCCGCCGAGGGCCGGGTCTACACCTCGACCGGCGTCCTCGACGTGACCGATCCCGCTCTGCGTGCGGATTTCCGCCCGCTCGACCCCGCAGCGGACCGGCCGGGCGGCGGCAATCGCGCCGACGACTTCACCCGCGCCTACGTGCACCACCTCTTCGTCGCCAACGAGGGGCTGGCCGTGACCCTGTGCGCCCTGCACAACGAGCACTTCTTCGTCTCGCTGGCCGCGGCGGCGCGGCGCGCGATCGCGGACGGGAGCTTCCCCGGCTTCGCGGCGTCGTTCCTGCGGGGGTTCGGTAAGGTCTAGCGCGATCCGGAACCCGATCGGCAGGAGAAAACCGTTGCGCCGCAGTGACACGAACCGTTCCCTGGGCCTCCTCGCGGCGGTCGCCGCGTCGGGCCTGCTGCTCACGGCCTGTGGCGGTGGCGGCGACGAGGCCCCCGAGCCCGCCCGCGCATCGGTCGACGTGCCGTCCAAGGCGCTCGTGCAGGCGGACCTCCCCGCGGGGCTCGCACTGACCACGGTGCCCGAGGACGACGCCTTCCAGGGCGCGCTGAACTCGGTCGGGCAGGTCGAGGCGGCGCAGATCTCGCCGGCCGCCTGCAAGGAGAAGAACGTCGCCGCCCAGAAGGAAGTGGTGGAGACGATCAAGTACGGCGTGCAGCAGAACGTCTCCAAGGACGGCGCCGGCGTCTACGGCATCACACTGCTGCCGGACTCCGCCAAGCTGCCGGTCCTCGAGGCCGCCGGGACGGGGGAGTGCGCCACCGTCTCCTACGGCGACACCCTCACGCAGACCGCCGTGCGCAAGGAACTGCCCGGCGGCACCGGCGCCACCGGGTTCGTCCTGGAGATGACCCGCAAGGTCGGCGGACAATCCGCCGCCGCACGGACCGCCTACTTCACCAAGGGCGGGGTCGTGGCGATGGTCACCGCGAGCCCCGGCGCCGATGGCGCGATCGACGGCGCCGGTTTCGAGGAGATCGTGCGCCGGGTCGCGGGCAAGCTCTAGGGAACCTGTCCGGCAGGCCCGGAAACGACGGAAGCGGCGGTGAGGAATCCTCACCGCCGCTTCCGTGCGTCGTGCCTGCCGGGCGTCAGTGCGCCTCGGAACCCGCCGTCTCGGCGCGGGCGATCGACCGGGCGATCTCCTCCTCGGCCTCCTTCTTGCCCACCCAGGACGAGCCCTCGACGGACTTGCCGGGCTCGAGGTCCTTGTAGTGCTCGAAGAAGTGCTCGATGGCGTCCAGCTCGAACTTGTCGATATCGCCGATGTCCTGGATCGAGTCCCAGCGGGGGTCGCCGGCCGGCACGACGAGGACCTTGTCGTCGCCGCCCTTCTCGTCCTCCATCTTGAACATGCCGATCGCGCGGCAGTCGACCAGCGAGCCGGGGATCACCGACTCCTGCAGCAGCACGAGCACGTCGAGCGGGTCGCCGTCTTCGCCGAGGGTGTTGTCGAAGTAGCCGTAGTCGGCCGGGTAGCCGAACGTCGTGTACAGGACGCGGTCGAGGTGGACGCGACCGGTCTCGTGGTCGACCTCGTACTTGTTCCGCGAGCCCTTGGCGATCTCGACGGTGACCTCGAATTCGACGCTCATTGTTTCCCTTCGCTCACGTCAACCATGCACGCTGAGGATACCCGTGTCGGGTTGCCGTTAGGGTGGTACGGTGCGACGCTCGCGAATCCGACGGACTCTGCTGCGCCTAACGATCACCGTGGTCGTGCTGGCGCTGGTCGTCGTCGGCGCCGTCGCGGCGGCCCTCGGCTGGGGCGTCTACCGCGATCGGCAGGACCTCGCGGAGAAGGTGCCGCAGCGTCCCGTCGAACTGGCGTACCAGCCGGCGATCGCCGAGGTGACGCCGACGAACCCGCCCACCGCCGCCGGGGTGACGGCGCAGATCGCCGGGGCCCTGCGCAATCCCGACCTGGGCGACTTCACCGGCGTGATCGCCGACGCCGGCACCGGGCAGGTGCTGTGGCAGCGCGACGCCGCCCGCCCGCGCACGCCGGCCTCCACCACCAAGGTGCTCACGGCCGCGGCCGCGCTGCTGACGCTCCCCGCCGACAAGCGGATCACCACGACCGTGGTCGCGGGCACGGTGCCCGGCGAAGCCGTCCTGGTCGGCGCGGGCGATCCCACGCTCCGCGCGGGAACGGCGTCCATCTTCACCGACGCCCCCAAGATCGCCGACCTGGCCACCCAACTCCGCCGCGCCGGGACGCCGATCACCCGCATCGTCGTCGACACCTCGCTGGTCACCGGCACCGACTTCGCCCGTGGCTGGGAGCGCGCCGACATCGCCGGCGGCGACATCACGCCGCTGCAGTCGCTCATCGCCGACTCCGGCCGTATCCGGCCGGCCGAGGACTACTCGCCCCGCGTCAACGATCCCGCGGTCGCCGCCGGACAGGCCCTGGCCTCCGCCCTCGGACTCCCGCCCACGGCCGTCTCGCAAGGCACCGCGCCGCAGGGCGCCGCGCAGCTCGCCGCCGTCCGCAGCGCCCCGCTGAGCACCCGCCTGCACGACGCGCTGGTGCACTCGGACAACGTGCTCGCCGAGTCGATCGGCCGGGAGGTCGCCCAGGCGGCCGGGCAGCCGCTCTCCTTCGACGGCTCCGCCCGCGCCGTGCTCGACACGCTGCGCACCGCCGGCTTCGACGTCGGCGGCGTGGAGCTGTCCGACGTCGACGGCCTGTCGACCCTCAACCGCATCCCGGCGAAGGTGCTCGACGAGATCGTCACCGGCGCGGCGGGAGCGGGTAAGCCGCAGCTGCGCCCTCTGCTCGACCTGCTGCCCGTCGGCGGTGCCACCGGCACCCTCGCCGACCGGTACGTCACCGTCAACCGTTCCGGCGCGGGGTTCGTGCGCGCCAAGACCGGCAGCCTCTCGGGCGTCTCCACGCTCGCCGGGTACGTCGCCGGGCGCGACGGTGCCGTGCTCACCTTCACGCTCATGTCCTCGGGCACACCGGTCGACGTGGCCCGTCCCGCGATGGACGCCGTCACGGCCGCACTGCGCGGCTGCGGGTGCCGCTGATCGCCATGGCCGAGTCGAAGGCGGAACGCGCGCAGGTCGATTGGGCGCTGGCCGCCGCCGCGGGACGCCGCGTGGTCCGCGTCCTCGGCGACGGGCCCGCGACCACCGCGTACACGCGGGACCGCGCCGCCGCCGAGCTGGTGGAGGACGCCGCCGCCGCGGAGGAGCACGTGCGCGCCGTCACCGGACTCCTCACGCCCGGGCCGGTGCCGCCCGCGCGGACCGTCGACCGGCGCGAATGGGTCTCCGCCGCAGCCCGTTCCATGGAGTCGCTGATCGAGCCCGAGGATGCCCGTCATCCCGGTCTCGGCGCCCGCCTGGCCGGGGTGCAGGCCGGCGCCATGCTGGGCATGGTCTCCGGTTCCGTTCTGGGGCAGTACGACCCGTTCGGCGTCGAGGGCGGTGAGCTGCTGCTCGTGGTGCCCAACGTCCTCGCCGTCGAGCGTGCGCTGCACCTGCGCTCCGACGACTTCCGCATGTGGGTGTGCCTGCACGAAGTGACCCACCGCGTGCAGTTCGGCGCCAATCCGTGGCTGCGGGACTACATGCGCGACAACGTCGCCGCGCTCACCGGCACCACCGGCACCGGCTCCGTGGGCGATCTGCTCGCCCGCACCCAGAGGGCGCTCTCCGGTGGCGCCCGGCACCGCGGCGTGATCGGGGTGCTCGAGATCGCCGCCGCGCCCGAGCAGTTCGCCGCCGTCGAGCGGCTGCTCATGCTCGGCACGCTCCTCGAGGGGCACGCCGATCACGTGATGGACGCCGCCGGCCCCGCGGTGATCCCCACCGTCGCGACCATCCGCGCGGCCTTCGACCGGCGACGGGCGGCACCGTCGAACCCCTTCCAGCGCCTGCTGCGCGCCCTGATGGGCATGGACGCGAAGATCGCGCAGTACGTGCGCGGCAAGAAGTTCGTCGACGCGGTCGTCGCCGAGGTGGGCATGGAACGGTTCAACCGGGTGTGGACCGGCCCCGAGACACTGCCGCTGCCCGACGAACTCGACGAGCCGTCGCGCTGGATCGCGCGGGTCCTGGGGCCCGCCGCGCCGTGAACCGGCCCGGCCCCGCGGCGCTGCGCGTGCGGCGCGCGGTGCAGGCCTGGGACCGCGCCCACGGCACCGGCGGGACGGTGGCCGTGGCGCTCTCCGGCGGAGCCGACTCCCTCGCCCTGCTCACGGGGGTCCTGGCCGCGGGTCTCGACGCCGTCGCGCTGACCGTCGACCACGGCCTGCAGGACGGTTCCGCCGCCGTGGCCGAGGCCGCCGCCGCCACCGCGCGCGAGGCCGGGGCGCTGCGGGCCGAGGTGCTGCGCGTCGCGGTCGAGGGTCGGGGCGGGCCCGAGGGCGCCGCCCGCGCCGCGCGGTACGCCGCCCTGGACGCCGCGCGGGGCCCGCTGCCGGTGCTGCTCGGGCACACCCTCGACGACCAGGCCGAGACCGTGCTGCTCGGGCTCGCCCGCGGCAGCGGGGCGCGCTCCCTGGCCGGGATGGCCGCGTGGGCCGCGCCGTACGGGCGGCCCCTGCTGGGCGTGCGGCGCGCCGATACGCGGGCGGCGTGCGCGGAGCTCGGGCTCACCCCGTGGGAGGACCCCCACAATCTCGACCCGCGCTACACCCGCGTGCGGGTGCGCACCGAGGTGCTCCCGTTGCTCGAGGAGGTGCTGGGCGGGGGAGTGGCGGAGTCCCTGGCCCGCACGGCCGCCTCCCTGCGCGCCGACAACGACGCCCTCGACGCCCTCGCGCCGGCACCGTCGGACCCGGACCTGGAGGTCGCGGCGGTGGCGGGACTGCCTGCGGCCCTGCGCCTGCGGGCGCTGCGCACCTGGCTGGCCGGCCGCGGCGCGCGGGCGCTGACGGGCGCGCACCTCGCCGCCGTCGACGCCCTGGTCACGGACTGGCACGGGCAGGGACCGACGGCGATCCCGGGCGGAAGTGCGGGGCGGCGGCTGCAGGTGCATCGGACAGGTGGCATTCTGAGAGCGTGGTGAACGGCACGGGTGACTTGTACGCGGGAGACATCGCCTCGACGGTGCTCACGGAGGAACAGATCAGGGAGCGGACGGCCGAGCTGGCCGCCGAGATCGCGGAGCAGTACGGCGCCCAGGAGGGCGACTCGGACCTCCTGCTGATCACGGTGCTCAAGGGGGCGGTCATGTTCGTGACCGACCTGGCGCGGGCGCTCCCGGTGCCCACGCAGCTCGAGTTCATGGCGGTCTCCAGCTACGGCAGCTCCACCTCGAGCTCCGGCGTCGTGCGCATCCTCAAGGACCTCGACACCGACATCAGCGGCAAGCACGTGCTGATCGTCGAGGACATCATCGACTCCGGCCTCACGCTCAGCTGGCTGCTGCGCAACCTCGCGACCCGCAACCCGCGCTCGCTCGAGGTCGTGACGCTGCTGCGCAAGCCCGAGGCCCTCAAGGTCGAGGTCGACGTCAAGTACGTCGGCTTCGACATCCCGAACGAGTTCGTCATCGGCTACGGCCTCGACTACGCCGAGCAGTACCGCAACCTGCGCGACATCGGCATCCTGGAACCCAAGGTCTACAGCGAATGACGCTGCTCACCGCTGCCGCCACCGCGGACCGGGTGCGTTCGGGGCGGCTCACCGCCGTCGACGCGACCCGGCAGGCGCTGGCGCGCATCGGTGACGACGCGGTGCACGGCTGGCGCGTGGTGCGCCCCGAGGAGGCCCTCGCCGAGGCGGCGGCGATCGACGCCCGCCCGGACCGCTACTCCCTGCCGCTGGCCGGCGTGCCGATCGCGATCAAGGACAACGTCGCCGTCTCCGGCTACCGCGTGCTCGACGGGGTCTCCGAGGCCTGCGGGGCGGGACTGCCGATCGAGCAGAACGACCACCCCGTGGTGAAGCGGCTGCGGGCCGCCGGCGCCGTCGTGGTGGGGCTGACCAGGGTTCCGGAACTGTGCCTGTGGGCCATGACCGACGACGCCCGCGAGATCGTGGGCAACCCGCACCGCCCCGGGCGCACCGCGGGTGGCAGCTCCGGCGGCAGCGCCGCCGTGGTCGCCGCCGGTCATGTCGCGCTCGCGCACGGCAACGACGGTCTCGGCTCGCTGCGCGGCCCCGCCGCGTGCACCGGCATCGTCGCGATCAAGCCCGGCCGCGGCGTCGTGCCCGCGCAGCTCGGGCCCACGAACTGGTTCGGCATGTCCGAGAACGGGCCGATGACGCGGACCGTCGAGGACGCGGCACTGGGCCTGTCGGTGCTGGCCGGGAGGCCGGAGCTGGCGGTCGTCGGCGACGGTGCCGGGCTGCGCGTGGGGCTGGGACTCAACCGCCCGACGCCGGTGACCTTCACCTCCCGGTCGATCGTGCGGGCCGTGCGCAGCGCCGCCGAACGGCTCGCCGAGAGCGGGCACACGGTCCGCGACGTCAAGGTCCCCTACCCGGCCTCGCCGCTGCCGCTGCTGGCGCGGTGGGTGGCCGCGGCGGCCTCCGACGCCGACGACATCGTCGCGCGCGGCGCGAATCCCTTTCTGCTGCAGGCCCGCACCCGGCGGCACGCGGCCCTGGGCCGGATCGTCGAGCGGCGCGGCCTCGTCCGGCCCGCCGACGCCGCGCGAGTCGAATCCGCGCTGGAGCGCTTCTTCGCGGCCGAGGGCGTGGACGTCCTGGTGACGCCCGCCCTGGCGCGTCGTCCCGCGCCCGCGCGGCCGTACGCGGAACTGCCGTGGGCGGCGAGCGCCGTCCCGAGCCTGGCGTACGCGCCGTACCCCAGCCTGTGGAACCTCGTCGGCTGGCCCGCGATGACGGTGCCCTTCCTCGGCGAGGGCGTGCAGCTGATCGCCCGCCCCGGCGGCGAAGCCGACCTGCTCGCGCTGGCCGCGAAGATCGAGGTCTGACGCCCGGTCGCGCCGTGGCGGCCTCCGGTGGCGCGACCGCGCCGGGCCCGGCGGGATTCAGTTCCGCTTGCGGAACAGGGGCATGCCCTCGAAGGGGTTCCAGCTGGTGCTGCCGCGCGCCGCGTGCAGGAAGTAGGCCCAGTTCGCGACGCTCTGGAAGATCAGGCCGCTGACGATGCCGTACGAGACGGCCGGGAACGTGATGTTCAGCGCCACCTCGATCAGGCTGAGCAGGAAACCCACGACCATGGAGATCCCGAACAGGCTCAGGCCCTTGCGCCACGGGCCCTTGATCGCGAAGTAGATCGGGCCGAAGAAGAACGCGGGGCCGTTGAAGCCGAGGCGGAACCGCTCGCCGAAGGACAGCTGCTTGAACGCCGCCGTCGCCTCGGGCGAGGACGCGGGCTGGCCGTAGCGGCCGAAGAACTCGAACCGGCTGCGCCAGCGCTCGTGCACGCCGGGCGGAAGCGGGGCCTGCCCGGGGAACGGGGGCTGCGCCCCGAACGGCGCCTGCTGGCCGTACGCCGGCTGCTGCCCCTGCGCGAACGGCGCCTGCTGCTGGCCCGGGTACGGCGCCTGCCGGCCGTACTGGCTCTGCGGATCGGTCGGGTACTGGGGCGGAAGGCCGTTGTCGGTCACTGGAGCAGCATAAACGGTGCGAAACGGACGTTGTTCGCTCAGGGCGCACCCACGCGAACGGCCCGGCGCCGTTGCTGCACGGTAACCTGGGAAGTCGACCCAGCGCGGCCTGCCGCGCGCCGGAAGAAGAAGGACTGACGAGCCGCGAGGCGAAGCCATATGAAACGGAAATCACTCATCCGCACGCTGGCGATCATCGCCGCATTCGTCCTGCTCGTCTGGGCGTTCACCATGGTCGGCGGAAGCAACAAGGAGTACAAGCCGGTCTCCACCGGCCAGGTGATCAGCCAGCTCGAGGCCGGCAACGTCACCGACGTGCAGATCGACGATCGCGAGCAGACCCTTCGCGTCACCCTCGACAAGCCGATCGCGGGCACCGAGGACAAGAAGGTCTTCGCCAAGTACCCCGCCGGCACCTCCCGGGACATCCTCGGCGTGGTCCAGGACGCGAAGACGCCGGACGGCAAGGCGCTCGAGTCCTACACCACGAACGTGACGCAGGAATCGCCGTGGCTCTCCATGCTGCTGTTCACGCTGCTGCCGATCCTGCTGCTCGTGGGCCTGTTCTACTTCTTCATGAACCGCATGCAGGGCGGCGGCCGCGGCGTGATGGGCTTCGGCAAGTCCAAGGCGAAGCTGATCACCAAGGACATGCCGCAGGTGACCTTCAAGGACGTCGCCGGCGCCGACGAGGCAGTGGAAGAACTCCACGAAATCAAGGAATTCCTGCAGGAGCCAGCCAAGTTCCAGGCCCTGGGCGCGAAGATCCCCAAGGGCGTGCTGCTCTACGGCCCTCCGGGCACCGGCAAGACCCTGCTGGCCAAGGCGGTGGCCGGCGAAGCCCAGGTGCCGTTCTACTCGATCTCCGGCTCCGACTTCGTCGAGATGTTCGTCGGCGTGGGCGCCTCGCGCGTGCGCGACCTGTTCGAGAACGCCAAGAAGCATGCCCCCTGCATCATCTTCATCGACGAAATCGACGCCGTCGGCCGCCAGCGCGGCGCCGGCATCGGCGGCGGCAACGACGAGCGCGAGCAGACGCTGAACCAGCTGCTCGTCGAGATGGACGGCTTCGACGCCACCACCAACGTCATCCTGATCGCCGCGACCAACCGTCCCGACATCCTCGACCCGGCGCTGCTGCGCCCGGGCCGCTTCGACCGGCAGATCCCCGTCTCCAACCCGGACATGGCCGGGCGCCGGGCGATCCTCAACGTCCACGCCCAGGGCAAGCCGCTGGCGCCCGACGCCGATCTCGACGGCCTCGCCAAGCGCACGCCCGGCATGTCCGGCGCCGACCTCGCGAACGTCATCAACGAGGCCGCGCTGCTCACCGCCCGCGAGAACGGCACCGTCATCACGGCGCCCACGCTCGAGGAGGCCGTGGACCGCGTCGTCGGCGGTCCGCGCCGCAAGAGCCGCATCATCAGCGAGCACGAGAAGAAGATCACCGCCTACCACGAGGGCGGCCACGCCCTCGCCGCGTGGGCCACGGAGGGGCTCGACCCGGTCTACAAGGTGACGGTGCTCGCCCGCGGCCGCACCGGCGGCCACGCGCTCGCCGTGCCCGAGAACGACAAGGGCATGTACACCCGCAACGAGATGATCGGCCGGCTGATCTTCGCCATGGGCGGCCGCGCCGCGGAGGAGCTGGTCTTCGCCTCGCCCACGACGGGCGCGTCGAGCGACATCGACCAGGCCACGAAGATCGCCCGCGCGATGGTCACCGAGTACGGCATGAGCGCGAGGCTCGGCGCCGTCCGCTACGGCCAGGAACAGGGCGATCCCTTCCTCGGCCGCGGCATGGGCGGCGGGGCGCAGTACTCCGACGTCGTCGCGGCGCAGATCGACGAAGAGGTGCGCCAGCTCATCGAGGGCGCGCACAACGAGGCGTGGGCCATCCTCAACGAGTACCGCGACGTCCTCGACGTGCTCGCCGGCGAGCTGCTGGAGAAGGAGACGCTGGTCCGCAAGGACCTCGAGCGGATCTTCGAGTCCGTCGAGAAGCGGCCGCGGATCACCCAGTTCGACGACTTCGGCACCCGCATCCCGTCGACCAAGCCGCCGATCAAGACTCCCAAGGAGATCGCGATCGAGAACGGCGAGCCGTGGCCGCCGGTCGACGAGGAGGCCGAGCGCCGCAAGGTCGAGCTGGAGAAGGCGGCGGCCCAGGCCGCGCAGAACGGCCAGAACGGGCACGCCGGGCAGAACGGCCAGTGGGGCGCCCCCGCCCCGGTCGGCGGCCCGTGGCCCGCGCCGGGCGCACCGTCGGGCTACGGCCAGCAGGGCCAGCCGCAGCCGGCCTACGGCCAGCCGGGCTACCAGTGGGGCGGCCAGCAGGCCTACCCCGGCCCGCAGTACCCCGCGCAGCCCGGCCCCTACGGCCAGCCGCAGGGCCAGTACGGCCAGGGGCAGTACGGGCAGCAGCCGCCGCAGGGCAGCCGCCCCGACTACGGCGCTCCCGCGGGCTGGTCGGCCCCCGGCTGGCCGCCGCAGGGCCAGGCGCCGCAGGGCGGCGCTCCGGGACAGACCCAACAGGGCCAGGGACCGCAGGCGACGGGCGAGCAGGGACCGGAGCAGTCCGGTACCGATCGATCGAGCGAGAGCTGATGGCGCGGAACAGCGGGGCGGCGATCGCCCCGTTCGACCACGAGCGCGCCGTCGCGGCGGTTCGTGAGCTGCTGATCGCGGTCGGCGAGGACCCGGACCGCGACGGCCTGCAGGACACCCCCAAGCGGGTCGCGAAGGCCTTCAAGGAGGTCTTCGGCGGGTTGCACACCGACCCGGACGAGGTGCTCAACACCACCTTCGGCGAGGACCACGATGAGATGGTGCTGGTCAAGGACATCCCGTTCTACTCGACCTGCGAGCACCACCTGGTGCCCTTCCACGGGGTCGCCCACGTCGGCTACCTGCCGGGGGAGAGCGGCCGCGTCACCGGCCTGAGCAAGCTGGCCCGCGTCGTGGACCTGTACGCCAAGCGACCGCAGGTGCAGGAGCGGCTCACCTTCCAGATCGCCGATGCGCTGATGGACGAGCTCGGTGCGGCCGGCGCGATCGTCGTGATCGAGGCCGAGCACATGTGCATGTCCATGCGCGGGGTGCGCAAGCCGGGCGCGAGCACCACCACCTCGGCGGTGCGCGGCGCCTTCAAGGACAGTGCGACCTCGCGCGCCGAGGCGCTCGATCTGATCCTGCGCCGGTGACGACGGAGCCCGGCCGCACGCTCATCATGGGCGTCGTGAACGTGACCGCCGATTCCTTCTCGGACGGCGGTCGCTACCTCGATCCGGAGGCCGCGATCGCGCGGGCGCGCAGCCTCGTCGCCGACGGTGCCGCCATCGTCGACGTGGGCGGGGAGTCCACCCGCCCCGGCGCGCACCGCGTTCCGGCCGAGACGGAGCGCGACCGCGTGGTCCCCGTCATCGCGGCGCTCGCCGCCGAGGGCGTCACGGTCTCCGTGGACACCATGCGGGCCTCCGTCGCCGCGGCGAGCGTCGAGGCCGGTGCGCTCATCGTCAACGACGTCTCGGGCGGCCGCGCCGATCCCGACATGGCCCGCGTCGTCGCGGATTCCACAGCGCCGTGGATCCTCATGCACTGGCGCCCCTCGCCCGGCGCCCCGGGCCCGGTGTGGGCCGGCATCCATCACGAGATCACCGAGTACGACGACGTGGTCACCGAGGTGCGCGACGAACTGCTGCACCAGGCGGACGCCGCCGCGGCCGCGGGCATCGCCCCGGAGCGGATCGTGCTCGACCCCGGCCTCGGCTTCGCCAAGAACGCGAGCCACAACTGGGCACTGCTGCACGGGCTGCCCGCGCTGCAGGCGACGGGCCTGCGGATCCTCGTGGGCGCCTCGCGCAAGCGCTTCCTCGGCGAACTGTTGGGCGGCCGCGAACCCGCGGGCCGCGAAACGGCCACCGCGGCCGTCTCCGCACTCGCCGCCCAGGCGGGGGTGTGGGGCGTCCGCGTCCACGACGTGCGGTCGACGGCGGACGCCATCGCCGTGACGGAGGCCTGGCGGAAGGGCGGAGCCTGATGGCGGATCGGATCGAACTGACCGGCCTGCGCGTGCGCGGCCACCACGGCGTCTTCGAGCACGAGCGGCGCGACGGGCAGGAGTTCGTCATCGACGTCGTGCTGTGGCTCGACTCGCGGCCCGCGGCCGCCTCGGACGACCTCGCCGACACCGTCGACTACGGGGCGCTCGCGCAGCGCGCCCACGACATCGTGGCGGGGGAGCCGCGCGACCTCATCGAGACCGTCGCCGCGGAGATCGCCGACGCCGTCGTGGCGGACGAGAAGGTCTACGCCGTCGAGGTCACGGTGCACAAGCCCTCGGCCCCGATCCCGCTCACCTTCGCCGACGTCGCCGTCGTGGCCCGTCGCTCCCGCTCCGGCGCGCGGAGCCTGCCATGAGCCGCGCCGTGCTCTCGCTCGGCGCCAACCTCGGCGCCGCGGACGCCGCCGTCCGCGCCGCGATCGACGCCCTGGGGCCCGCGCTGGTGCGCGCCTCGGCGCTCTTCCGCACCCCGCCGTGGGGCGGGGTCGAGCAGGACGACTTCGTCAACGCGACGGTGCTCGTCGACGATCCGGCCCGCGACGCCGCCGGCTGGCTCGCGTTCGCCCGCGAGCAGGAGGCCGCGGCGCAGCGTGTCCGCGAGATCCGCTGGGGCCCGCGGACTCTCGACGTCGACGTCATCGCCGTGTGGGAGGGCGCGGAGCCCGTGCTCTCGGCCGATCCCGAGCTGACCCTGCCGCACCCGCGTGCGCACGAGCGGGACTTCGTGCTGCTGCCGTGGCTCGACGCCGACCCGGACGCGGAGCTGCCGGGGCACGGCCCCGTCGCCGATCTGGCGCGGGCCCTGCCGGACGACGAGAGCGCGGAGGTGACCCGGCTGTGAGCGGACCGTCGAAGGACCCGAACCGGGACCCGGAGGAGCCGGGCGGCCCCACCGTGCGCGCCACCGGCTGGATCGAGCTGGTCGTCATCGTGCTGGGCGTGGGCCTCGGCTCGTACCTGCTGGTGCGCAGCGTCGTGCCGGTCGTGCCCGTCTGGGCCGGGGCGCTGCTCTACGGCGTCGCCGCCGCCGATCTCTACATCGCGCAGCTCGTGCGCTCGCGGCTCTCCCAGGGGCAGGTCGGGTGGGGGCCGGGACGGATCCATCCCATCGCGGTCGCGCGCGCGGTGGCGCTGGCCAAGGCGTCGGCGTACCTCGGCGCGGTGGCGCTGGGCTTCTTCGGCGGCATGCTCGTCTTCCTCCTCACGGAGGGCGACGGCCTGACCGCGACCCACGCGGACCGTCCGGGTGCGTGGATCGGCGTCGCGGGCGCGGCGCTGCTGCTCGCCGCGGCCCTGTGGCTGGAGCGGTGCTGTCGCACACCCGACGATCCCGATGACCAGCCCGCCGACACATCGCCAGCCTGAGGAACACGACCTCAGGTAAAAGGTAAGGTCGCGGATATGACGCAACCACCGATTCCGACTTCACGAAAGCGCGTCCAGCGACGTTCCTCGGGAGCGGGGCAGTGGATGCTCGGCGTCGTCATCCTGCTCGCCGTGCTCGGCACCGGCATGTGGGTCTTCTCCGAGGACCGCCGGTGGGGCCTGGTCTCGCTGATCCTGCTGGTGTGGGGCCTGGTGATCGCCGCCTTCCTCATCGCGCGCTACTCGCGCGACCTGCGCGCCGCGGAGTCGAAGGAGAGCGGCCTCAAGACCGTCTACGGGCTGCAGCTCGAGCGCGAGATCAGCGCCCGCCGCGAGTACGAGTTGCAGGTCGAGCGCGACATCCGCGCCGAGCTCAAGGGCGAGGCGAACGAGGAGCTCACCGCCCTCAAGGCCGAGGTGCTGGCGCTGCGCGCGAACCTCGAGGAGCTGCTGGGCCGCGACCTCGGTCCGTCCTACAGCGAGCTCTACGCCGCCGCCGAGCAGCGGGCCCTGGCCGCGCAGCGCGCCAAGTCCTCCGTCTTCGAGGACGACGACCGGTTCCGCGCGCAGCAGGACTTCGCCGGCGTGCCGGAGCCGGACCCCGCCGTCGACGACTACTACGGCGCCGCCTCGGCCGCGCCCGTCGCCGACGAGCCCATCGATGAGGCGACGGTGACCGACGTCCCCGCCGCGCCGGTCCCGCCCGCGGGACCGTCCGGCCCCGGCGCACCCGGCGCCGATCGCCCGCAGGAGGAGTCGCCGACCACCGTCTTCCACGTGGTCACCGACGAGCCGTCCCCCGCGCCGTCGGCCCCGGCCGCGGCCGCCGAGCCCGAGGCGCAGCCGGTCGACGTGGAGCACGTCGAGAACCCCGACGATCCGTTCGTGCCGCTCGCGCCGCAATCCGGGTACCGCTCCCCGCTGCCGCCCCGGCCGTACACGCCGGACGCCCCGCAGGCGGCCCCGTACTCGCCGTTCCAGTCCGCGCCGCCGCAGGCCCCGCAGCAGAACAGCCCCTGGCAGGCGCAGCGGACCCCGCCGCAGCAGGCGCCCGAGGACCGGCAGGAGCAGCAGGTCGAGCAGCCCGGCCACGCGGGCCAGCACACCTCCGGCAGCACCGTCGCCGACCTGATCGCCCGGATGAACGCCGACACCGAACGCTCGGGCGGCGGCCGCCGCCGCAAGCCGGAGTGATGATCTAGCTCACACGCCGTTGCCCGCGCGACCTGCGCGGGCATAGCCTTCTGGTGACCGTCTGGTACCCGCGACGCGGGACTGGAACGACACTTGGAGGCGTACGCCCATGCCCGAGTTCTCGGACTCGACCGATGTCCCGGACCCGCTGTCCGGCATCCCCAATCCCCCCGCTCCCGCGCGACTGTCCGTCGGCGTGATCTCCGCCGGCCGGGTCGGCACCGCCCTGGGGGCCGCCCTCGAACGCGCCGGGCACATCGTGGCCGCCGTCGCCGCGCCGTCGAGCGCCTCCCGCGAGCGTGCCGCGCACCGCCTGCCCGAGGCCGCGGTGGGCGCACCGTCGGACATCGCCGCGAAGGCCGAGCTGCTGATCCTGGCCGTGCCGGACACCGAGCTCCCCGCCCTGGTCGACGAGCTCGCCGCCCGGGTGAACCCGTCGGCGATCGTGCTGCACACCTCCGGCGCGCTCGGCGTCGGCGTGCTCGCGCCGCTCGCGCGACTCGGCTGCACCACCATCGCCTTCCACCCAGCCATGACCTTCGTCGACGACCCGGACGACACCGCCCGGCTCGCCGACTGCTGCATCGGCATCACGGCCGCCGACGAGATCGGTCACGCCGTCGGCCAGGCGCTCGCGCTGGAGCTCGGCGCCGAACCCGTGCGGGTGCCCGAATCGGCCCGCCCGCTCTATCACGCGGCGCTCGCGCACGGCGCGAACCACCTGGTCGCCCTGGTCGACGACGCCGTGCTCGCCCTGCGCGCCGCGCTCGCCGGCGGGGTGGGCCTGGACACCGTCGGCGGACCGGCCGACTCCCTCGCCGAGCGCGTCCTCGCGCCGCTCGCCCGCGCCGCCCTCGAGAACGCCCTCGCCCGCGGACCGTCCGCCCTCACCGGGCCCGCCGCCCGCGGCGATGCCGCGGCCGTGACCCGCCACCTGGCCGCGCTCGACACCGTCGACCCGGCGATCACCGACGCCTACCGCGCCCAATCCCGGCGCGCGGCAGCCCAATCCGGAACCTCAGCCATGATCGATCCCGCCCTCGAGAAGGACAACCGATGAGTGCACCCACCCGCCCTTACACCCCCGGCCAGCTCACCGTGCACCACGACCCGGCGCAGCTGACCAAGGTGACGTCCGCCCTGAAGTCGACGGGCCGGCAGATCGCCTTCGTCCCGACCATGGGCGCGCTGCACAACGGCCACCTGGAGCTGGTGCACGCCGCCAAGCTGACCGGCGCCGTGGTCGTGGTGTCGATCTTCGTCAACCCGCTGCAGTTTGGCGCCGGCGAGGATCTCGACGCCTACCCGCGCACCCTGGACGCGGACGTCGAGAAGCTGCGCGCCGCGGGCGTCGAGCTGGTCTTCGCGCCGTCGGCCGCCGACATGTACCCGAACGGCCCGCGCACCACGATCCACCCCGGCCCCGCCGGGGACGGCCTCGAGGCGGACGGGCGGCCCACGCACTTCGCGGGCATGCTCACCGTGGTCAGCAAGCTGTTCAACATCGTGCGGCCGCACACCGCGTATTCGGCAAGAAGGACTACCAGCAGCTGGTGCTGGTGCGGCAGATGGTCACCGACCTGAACATGGACGTCAAGATCGTCGGCGTCCCGACGGTCCGCGAGCCCGACGGCCTGGCGATGAGCTCGCGCAACGTCTACCTCTCGGAGGAGCACCGCGAGGCGGCGACCGCGCTGTCGGCGGCCCTGCTCGCCGGCGCCTACGCCGCGCAGGGCGGCGAGAGCGCCATCCTCGCCGCCGCGAACGAGGTGCTCGCCGCCCGCCCCGAGATCGAGGTGCAGTACCTGGAGCTGCGCGCACCCGACCTGGGCGCCGCCCCCGCGAAGGGCGACGGCCGGCTGCTGGTGGCCGCCAAGCTCGGCACGACCCGCCTGCTCGACAACGTGGGCATCGCCATCGGCACCGGTTTCCTGGAGGAGGCCCAGTAATGCTGCGCACCATGATGACCAGCAAGATCCACCGCGCCACCGTGACGGAGGCGAACCTGCACTACGTCGGCTCGGTCACCGTCGACGCCGACCTGCTGGACGCCGCGAACCTCCTCGAGGGCGAGCAGGTCGCCATCGTCGACGTCACCAACGGCGCCCGCCTCGAGACCTACACGATCGCCGGCGAGCGGGGGAGTGGTGTCATCGGGATCAACGGCGCCGCCGCGCATCTGGTGAACCCCGGCGACATCGTCATCCTCATCGCCTACGGCCAGTTGGACGAGCAGGAGCTGAGGACCTACGCGCCGAGCGTCGTCTTCGTGGACGCCGACAACAGGCCGGTCGAGCTCACCGCCGATGCGGCGCACGTGCCGGACGGCTACGGCCTGGTCACGGGGCGCGTCTAGTGCTGCTGGCGATCGACGCCGGCAACACCGCGGTCACCGTCGGGCTGTTCGCCGCGGCGGAGGGCGAGGAACTGCTGGGCACCTGGCGGCTGCGCAGCGATCCGCGGATGACCTCGGACGAGCTGGCGCTCATCCTGAACGGCTTCCTCACCGGCGGCGGCGTCGACCCGGCGGCCGTGACCGGGGTCAGCGTGCTCTCGACGGTGCCCGAGCTGCTGCGCTCGCTGCGGGCCGTCATGCCCCGTTACTACCCGGACGCCGCGCACGTGATCCTCGAACCCGGGGTGAAGACGGGCGTGCCGTTGCTGGTGGACAACCCGCGCGAGGTGGGCACGGATCGGGTGGCCAACGCCGCCGGCGCGTTCGAGCTGATCGGCCGCGACGCCGGGACGCCCTGCATCGTCGTGGACTTCGGCACGTCGACGCGGGTCGACGTGGTCAGCGCCAAGGGGGAGTTCCTCGGCGGCGCCATCGCCGCGGGCGTCGGCAGCGCGCTGGACGCGCTCGCCGAGCGGACCGTCGCACTGCGCCGGGTCGAGCTCGCGGCGCCGCGCTCGGTGGTCGGGAAGAACACCGTCGAGGCGCTGCAGTCCGGCATCATCTACGGCTTCGCGGGCATGGTCGACGCCCTCGTGGGCCGGGCGCTCGAGGTGGTGCCCGGGGCCCGCGTGATCGCGACGGGCGGTTTCGACGAGGGCATCGCCGCCGAGTGCGGCACCGTCGGCGAGCACCGCGCGGACCTGACTCTGCAGGGCCTGCGGGCCGTGCACCTGCGCGAGAGCGCCAACCGGGCGCAGCGCGAGCGGCGTGCGCGGAATTCGTCTCACCCGTGATTCGAACTGTTGCCGGTCGCCGCACGGGGTGCTAATTTCGCTGTCATGAGCCAGGTGCGCAGCTGCATGGAGTGTTGTCGGGTCCGCTAGGAACTCGCCCCCTTCCGCTGCCCGGACGCGCCCGCCGCGCGCTCCGCCTCCCTCCTGGAGACTCCCGATGCACCCCGTGCACTTCACCCCCGCCGCCGGCCAGATCGTCGTCGACGTCCGTGATCAGTCCGAGCGCAACCGCGACGGCATCCTGCCCGGCGCCGTCGCGCTCGACGCTGCGGCCGTCGCCGCCCGCCTCGTTCCCGGCCTGCCCACCAGCCTCGCCGCCGCCGGGCCCGACGCCCAGTGGCTGCTGGTCAGCGGCAACGGCGCGACGGCCGCCGCCATCGCCACCCGCCTGCGCGACCGCGGCGTGCAGGCCTCGTCCGTCGACGGCGGCTTCCGCGCCTTGGCCCTGGGCCTGGCCCCCGGCGCGGGGAGCGCGGGCGCCTCGCCCGCGTACGAGCGCGCACTCGCGCAGTTCGCCGCGCACGAGGCCTGAGGGGTTCGACGGTCCGCTCCGGGCGCGCACCGTCCGCACCCGCGGACGTCGGTAAGATGACGGTCCGTGACGGAACGCAACGCTCCCCTGGACGACTGGGTCTCGCGCCTCGCCGATGAGGCCGTGGCCTTCGCCGAGCGGAACGAGACGCCGGTGAAGGTGGCGTCCGGCATCTCCCCGTCGGGCCCGATCCACCTCGGCAATCTTCGCGAGGTGATGGTGCCGCACCTCGTCGCCGACGAGCTGCGCCGCCGCGGCCTGCAGGTCGAGCACATCATTTCCTGGGACGATTTCGACCGGTTCCGCAAGGTCCCGAACGTTCCCGGCGTCGACGAGTCGTGGGCCGAGCACATCGGCAAGCCGCTCACGAGCGTGCCGGCACCGCACGGCTCGGACGCGGAGAACTGGGCCGAGCATTTCCGCCGCGAATTGCAGGGTGCGCTCGAAGAACTCGGTGTCGAGTACCGCGGAATCAGCCAGACGCAGATGTACACCTCGGGTGCGTACATCGATCAGGTGTTGCACGCGATGGCGCAGCGCGGCCGTATTGATTCCATCCTGGAGCGTTATCGGACGCTCGATCGCGGTGATTCGACGCCCGCGCAGGAAAATGCGGAAGAAGTGGACGCGGACGCGGCGGAGGCCGCATCGGGTGCGGCGCAGGACGCCGACGGCTCGAGCGATTCCGGGTACTACCCGTACAAGCCCTACTGCTCCGCGTGCGGAACTGATTTCACCACGGTGACGGCGTACGACGACGAGTCGACCGAGCTCACGTACACGTGCCGGTGCGGCCATGGTGAGACCGTGATCCTGCGCGAGCACACCGACGGCAAGTTGGTGTGGAAGGTCGATTGGCCGATGCGCTGGTCTTTCGAGAAGATCACTTTCGAGCCGTCCGGCGTGGACCATCAATCGCCCGGCTCCTCGTTCGCCGTGGGCAAGGACGTCGCGCCGATCTTCGGCTGGAAGCGGCCGCTCGGCCCCATGTACGCCTTCGTCGGCATCCGGGGCATGGCCAAGATGTCCTCGTCGAAGGGCGGCGTCCCGACCGCGGCGATCGCACTGCGCTACCTCGAGCCGCCGCTGCTGCGCTGGCTCTACGGCCGCAAGAAGCCGAACCAGTCCTTCGACGTGGCGCTCGACGGCGAGCTGCCCCGCACCTACGACGAGTGGGACGCGCTGGTGCGCAAGACGGGCGGGGACAAGGCACAGCCCGGCGACATCGCCGCGCACGCCCGCGCCGCATCCGTGCTGGACACGGCGTCGGGGCAGGTGCGGGAGCTGCCTCTCACGCCGCGGCCCATGCCGTACAAGACGCTGGCCTCCGTCGTCGACATCACCACCGGCGACGACGAGCAGACGCTGCGCATCCTCGCGGCGCTCGAGCCCGACCGGCCGCTGACGGAGCTGGAGCCGCTGCGCCCCCGCCTCGACCGGGCCACCGCCTGGGTCGCCGAGCAGATGCCGGCCGACGAGCGGACCGTGGTGCGCGCCGAGCCGGACGCCGAACTGCTGGCCGCGCTCACCGACGAGCAGCGCGAGGGCCTGCGGCTGCTGCTCGAGGGCTCGGGAACGCCCGCGCCCGCGGGTCTCGGCCGGCTCGAGGACGACTGGACGCTGGCGGGCATCACCCACCAGGTGTACGGCGTCGCGAAGGTGCAGCGGGGCCTCGGCGCGGATCAGATCGTCAAGGGCGATAAGGAACTGGCCGCGGCGCAACGCGCATTCTTCGTTCTGCTCTACCGCCTGCTGGTGAGCAGCGATACCGGCCCGCGCCTACCCACGCTGTTGCTCGCCATCGGCGTCGATCGCGTGCGTTCCCTGCTCACTCCGGCGTAGTTCCGCGGATTCGGCGAATGACCGCCGAATAGCGTGTTTCGTCCGAAGTTCCGGTATCGGTCAATCGATGATCGTTACCCGATCGCGACCTCATTCAGTGCGATCGAATCGAAATAACCGCATTGCTGTGTATACACTCGATTTCGAACGACGCATTGGACGATTATTCGAGAAGGGGCCAAAACTATGGCGCGCAAGGTCACCGTTACGCTGGTCGACGACGTGGACGATACGCAGACCGCTGACGAGACCGTGGAATTCGGACTGGACGGGGTCACCTACGAGATCGATCTCTCGTCCAAGAACGCCGAGAAGCTGCGCAGCTCCCTCGAGGAGTGGGTCGCCAATGCCCGGCGCGCCGGCGGTCGCAAGCGCGGCACGCGCTCGCTGTCCGCGCCCCGCGGCCGGACGCCGATCGACCGCTCGCAGAGCGCCGCGATCCGCGATTGGGCCCGCAAGTCCGGCATGAAGGTCAACGACCGCGGCCGCATCAGCCAGGACGTGATCGACGCCTACAACGAGGCGAACTGACCCACCGACGAAACCGCCCCGGCGCCCTCGGCGCCGGGGTGAGTCGTCTCCGGGGCCGTTTCGCTCACGGCGGAACGGGAATCAAACGGCGGAGACGGCGCGTTTGACCTGGTGTATCAGGATCGGAAAGACGGACGGAACGGCCCGCGGGCCCCGCAGGCGGGGCACTGCCGACACCATCGTCCACCGCTCCGAACTACAGTGAGAAGACGTTGATGCAGACGGCTATCTGCGGGCCCGGCCTCGGCCGGTCCCCGAAGTAACCGGGATGTGAGGAAAATGGCCATGTTCGAGAGATTCACGGACCGTGCCCGTCGCGTGGTTGTGCTCGCCCAAGAAGAGGCGAAGATGCTCAACCACAACTACATCGGCACCGAGCACATCCTGCTCGGTCTAATCCACGAAGGCGATGGCGTCGCCGCAAAGGCGCTCGAGTCGCTCGACATTTCGCTGGGTGCCGTTCGCGAGCAGGTTCAGGAGATTATCGGCAAGGGCCAGCAGGCGCCTTCCGGTCATATCCCGTTCACTCCTCGCGCCAAGAAGGTCTTGGAGCTCTCGCTGCGCGAAGCGCTGCAGCTGGGACACAACTACATCGGCACCGAGCACATCCTGCTCGGCCTGATCCGCGAGGGCGAGGGCGTCGCAGCCCAGGTTCTGGTGAAGCTTGGCGCCGACCTCGGTCGCGTGCGCCAGCAGGTCATCCAGCTGCTCTCCGGCTTCCAGGGCAAGGAGGGCGGCGGTGAGCCGGCCGGTGCCGGTGCCCGCACCAGTGGCGGCGGCGAGGCGGGCACACCGTCCACCTCCCTGGTCCTCGACCAGTTCGGCCGCAACCTGACCGCAGCCGCCCGCGAAGGCAAGCTCGACCCGGTGATCGGCCGCGAGCATGAGATGGAACGCGTCATGCAGGTCCTCTCGCGCCGCACCAAGAACAACCCGGTACTCATCGGCGAGCCCGGCGTCGGCAAGACCGCCGTAGTCGAGGGCCTGGCCCAGGCCATCGTGCGCGGCGACGTGCCGGAAACCATCAAGGACAAGCAGCTGTACACCCTGGACCTCGGTTCGCTGGTGGCCGGCTCCCGCTACCGCGGCGACTTCGAGGAGCGCCTGAAGAAGGTGCTCAAGGAGATCCGCACCCGCGGCGACATCATCCTGTTCATCGACGAGATCCACACCCTGGTCGGCGCCGGTGCCGCCGAGGGCGCGATCGACGCCGCGTCGATCCTCAAGCCGATGCTGGCCCGTGGCGAACTGCAGACCATCGGTGCCACCACCTTGGACGAGTACCGCAAGCACATCGAGAAGGACGCCGCGCTCGAGCGCCGCTTCCAGCCGGTGCAGGTGAACGAGCCGTCGGTCGCCCACACGATCAACATCCTCAAGGGCCTGCGCGACCGCTACGAGGCGCACCACAAGGTGCAGATCACCGACGGCGCGATCGTCGCCGCGGCGAACCTCGCCGACCGCTACGTCTCCGACCGGTTCCTGCCGGACAAGGCGATCGACCTGATCGACGAGGCCGGCTCGCGCCTGCGGATCCGCCGGATGACCGCACCCCCGGACCTGCGCGAGTTCGACGACAAGATCGCGAAGGTCCGCCGGGACAAGGAGTCGGCGATCGACGGGCAGGACTTCGAGAAGGCCGCGGCCCTGCGCGACCAGGAGAAGAAGCTCATCGGTGAGCGCGCCGAGCGTGAGAAGCAGTGGCGCGCCGGTGATCTCGATGTCGTGGCCGAGGTCGACGCCGAGCAGATCGCCGAGGTGCTCGGCAACTGGACCGGCATCCCGGTGTTCAAGCTCACCGAAGAGGAGTCCAGCCGTCTGCTCCGCATGGAGGACGAGCTGCACAAGCGCGTTATCGGCCAGGATTCGGCCATCAAGGCCATCTCGCAGGCGATCCGCCGCACCCGTGCCGGCCTGAAGGACCCGAACCGCCCAGGCGGCTCGTTCATCTTCGCCGGCCCGACCGGCGTCGGGAAGACCGAGCTCGCGAAGGCGCTCGCGGAGTTCCTCTTCGACGACGAGGACGCCCTCATCTCGCTCGACATGAGCGAGTTCGGCGAGAAGCACACCGTCTCGCGGCTCTTCGGCGCCCCTCCCGGGTTCGTCGGCTTCGAGGAGGGCGGTCAGCTGACCGAAAAGGTCCGCCGCAAGCCGTTCTCGGTCGTGCTGTTCGACGAGATCGAGAAGGCCCACGCGGACCTGTTCAACTCGCTGCTGCAGATCCTGGAAGACGGCCGCCTGACCGACTCCCAGGGCCGTGTGGTGGACTTCAAGAACACCATCATCATCATGACCACGAACCTCGGTACCCGTGACATCTCCAAGGCGGTGGGCCTCGGCTTCACCTCCGGCGATTCCGACGGTGCCAACTACGACCGGATGAAGCAGCGGGTCAACGAAGAGCTCAAGCAGCACTTCCGTCCCGAGTTCCTCAACCGCGTCGACGAGGTCATCGTCTTCCCGCCGCTCTCGCAGGAGCAGATCGTGGCGATGGTCGACCTGATGCTGAACCGGGTGGGCACTGCGCTGAAGAACAAGGACATGGGGCTCGAGGTCAGCGATCAGGCCAAGACGCTGCTCGCCGAGCGCGGCTTCGACCCGGTGCTCGGTGCCCGTCCGCTGCGCCGCACCATCCAGCGCGAGATCGAGGACGTTCTGTCCGAGAAGATCCTCTTCGGTGAGATCGCTCCGGGCCAGATCGTCGACGTCGACGTCGAGGGCTGGGACGGCGAGAGCAAGGGCGAGGATGCGAAGTTCACCTTCGCAGGCAAGGCCAAGCCCGCGATCGACCTGGAGAAGTCCGACGACTCGGTGCCCGCGCTCGCGGGCGAGAAGTCCTCGGGCGAGACCGCCTAGGGGACCCGCCGGGAGATCACCCGCACGAGGGGCCGCCATCCGCACCGGATGGCGGCCCCTTTGGCATAGCATCGACGCATTCGACACGAGGGGGAGTCGTGGCGTTGCAGCCTGGGTCGGTCTTTGCCGGATACGTGATCGAGCGCCTGCTCGGTTCCGGGGGAATGGGGGAGGTGTACGTCGCGCGGCATCCGCGCCTGCCGCGCTCCGACGCGCTCAAGGTGCTGTCGGCGGAGCTGTCGGGCGATCCGCTGTTCCGGCGGCGGTTCGAGCAGGAGGCCGACGTGGTGGCCGGACTACGGCACCGGGGGATCGTCACGGTGCACGACCGGGGCGAATCCGACGGGCGGCTGTGGATCGCGCTCGAGCTCGTCGAGGGGACCGACGCCCGCGCCGCCGCGTGGCGCACCGGCATGTCCGTGCAGGACGTGGGCGCGGTCATCGGGCCCGTGGCCGAGGCGCTCGACTACGCGGGCGCGCGCGGCCTCGTGCACCGGGACGTCAAGCCCGCGAACATCCTCATCGCCCGGGACCGGCGGGTGGTGCTCACCGACTTCGGCATCGTCAGCCAGCGGGAGGCGGACGCGCGCCTGACCGGGACCGGACTGATGATCGGGACGGTGCACTACATGTCCCCCGAGCAGGCGCAGGGCGGGCGGGTCGACACGCGGTCGGATCAGTACTCGCTGGCCGCGACGGCCTTCGACCTGCTCTGCGGCGCGCCGCCGTTCGCGAGCAGCAACGTGGGCGCGGTGATCGTCGGGCACGCGACCCGGCCCGTGCCGAGCGTCCGTGCCGTCCGCCCGGATCTGCATCCCGACGTCGACCGGGTGCTGGGGCGTGCGCTGGCGAAGGCGCCGGAGGACCGGTACCCGAGCAGCGTCGCCTTCGCCTCCGAGCTCGTCGCCGCGCTCTCGCGCACCGTCGCCGCGCCGACGGTGCGCGAGCCCTACGCGCCGCCCGGCTTCGCGCACGCGCCCGGCCCGTTGCCGCCGCTTGGCCCCGGCGGCCCGGTGGACAGGGGCCGCACCCGGCGGCGGTGGGCGTTCTTCCTGGCGCTCGCCGCCGTGGTGCTGTACCTCGCGGCCGGACTGATGACGCCGGCCGTGGGGAAGGGGACCGGAATCGGAACGGCGGCAGAGGTCCTCTCGACGCTCGCCGCTGTCGGCTACTTCGTGGCGACGATCCTGAACATCCGCTTCGGCGGCTGGGGCCGCCCGGTGGGGGTGGGGGTCCTCTGGGCGGCGAGCTTCCTGCTCCCGTTCGCCCTCGTGGCGGTGACGATCGGGGTGGGGGCGGAGGTCCGCACGACCCTCGTCGTCGTCGCAGTCTTCGCGGCCGTGAATCCCGCTGTCCTGTCGGCGATCTGGGTGGTGGGTTCGGCGCGCACGAAGGTGCTCGTCGCACTGCCGGTCGCCGTTCTCGTGGGCACGCTGGTCCTGTTCGGCGCTGCCGTGGCGACGACCGGCGACGGCGGCGTCCTCACGGGGGTGGAGTCGGTGATCGTCCTGGCCACGCCGATCGCCATCCTGCTGACGGTGCTGATCACGCGCATCGTCGAGGCACGGGAGGCGCGTTCGCGGGTGCCGGTGCCGTCAGGCCCCGTCGGGTGGTGACGGGGCCGTGTCCCGGGCGCCGGGCGATGCCGGGCCGCGGAGGGCGGCGATCTCCGCGCGCAGGGCGCGCACCTCGGCGGTGAGTTCGTCGACCTCGCGATCGGTGTTCAGGGCCCGCGCGTCGGCGGCCTTGAGCTGGTCGACGACCCAACTGGTCGCGGTGCCGATCACGAAGCTGATGAGGCCGATGCCGACGACCATGAGCAGCAGCGCGACGATGCGGCCCTCGACGGTGACCGGGTAGATGTCGCCGTAGCCCACGGTGGTGACGGTGACGGCGGCCCACCACAGGGCGTCGCCGTAGCCGGTGACCTTCGTGTCCGGGGCACCGCGCTCGGCGTCGAGGAAGGCGAGGCTGCACAGGAAGACGACCAGGACCGAGGTGGTGCCGACGAAGACGGCGAGGCGGGCCCGGCTGAGCCGTGCCCGGTGCAGTCCGCCGATGAGGAGCGGGGCGGCGCGCAGTGCCCGCAGTGGGCGGAAGGGCGGCAGCGCGATCGCGATGAGGTCGATCGGGTGCGTCCGCACGAACCGCCAGCGATCGGTGGAGAGCCGTACCCGGATCAGGTAGTCGGCGACGAACGCCGCCCAGATCGCGATGTCGCTCCAGTCGACGAGATGCCGAACGAGGGGCGTCGGGGCCATGTCGAGCACCTGCACCGCGTAGACGGCGAGGAAACCGAGGGCCAGGGCGATCATCAACGGGTTCGTCCGGCGTTCCCAGACCTGCCTGCGCGTCACTGGCGAAAGGTACTCCGGGACGGCGGTTCCGCGCCGGAGGACCCGCCGCGCGCGAGGTGAGGATTTGCAATACCATCGATCGATCGGATGAGGATGGGTGGTGGGCGGTGCACTGGAAGGTGCGGCGGTGCGCGTCGTGGGTGCTCCTCGCGCTGTGCTCGATGACGGTTCTCGCCACCATGGGCATCATCGTCGACGAGGACGACCTCGGCGGCTCCTCCTTCCTCGTGGGCGTGCTCCTGTACCTGGCGGCGGCGCTGCTGCACTGCCGCCGGCCGCGCCGGCTGGTGCCGCTCGTCGCGGGGTTCGGCGCGGGGTTCGCGGCGATGCTGCTGGTGATCCTCCTGGCCATCGCCATCGGCCCGCACCACGTCGGTTCGGGCGATCACTGGGGGTGGCGGGACGCCGCACTGGGGATCGGGATGACGTTGTTGATGTCCTTCGGGGCGCTGAACTGGTGCCTCGGCTCGAACTCGCTGCGCCGGGCCGCGCGCTGGACCGCGATCCCCCTGGTCACCGGCACGGCGGCGAGCGTGTTCCCGGTGCCGGTGATCCACGACAACGCGGCGGCCGTCGCGATGGTGGCCGCGCTCCTCGTCATCGTGCTCAGCGACGCCGTCCCCGAGCCGGCGCCGCACCGGCCCGCGCCGGTCGGTGCGGGGGAGCCCGGTGGGGCCGACGCCGTGCCGCTGTGAGGGCACCGGAAACCGGTGGCGGCCGGACTGTGCGCGGTGCGACGCTGGGGGGTGTGGTGACCGAGGAGCAGGTGGAGGAGTTCGTCCGGGACGGCTTCGTCGCCGTGCGCGGCGCGTTCAGCGGGGCGACGGCGGCCGCGGCGCGCGACGTGCTGTGGGAGGAGCTCGCGTCCTACGGTCCGGACCGGGACGACCCGTCGACCTGGGACCGGCCCATGATCCGCCTGGGCGAGCACGACGAGGCGCCGTTCCGGGAGGCGGCCGCGTCGCCGCTGCTGGCGGAGGCGGCGGACCGGCTGGCCGGGCCCGGCGGGTGGGTGCCGCGGGTGTCGCTGGGCACGTTCCCCGTGCGCTTCCCGTGCGAGGACGGCCCGGGCGACGACGGCTGGCACCTCGATCCGAGCTTCCCCGGCGATCGGCCGGAGGCCTTCCTGCACTGGCGGATCAACGTCCGCAGCAAGGGCCGGGCGCTGCTCATGCTGTTCCTGTTCTCCGACATTGGCGCCGACGACGCCCCGACCCGGCTGCGCGTGGGCTCGCACCGCGCGATGGCGCCGCTGCTGCGGCCCTACGGCGAGGAGGGGGCCGAGATGGGAGCCCTCATCCCGGAGTTCGCGCAGACCGCGCACCTTCCCGAGGCGGTCGCCACCGGCGCGGCCGGCGACGTCTACCTCTGTCACCCCTTCCTCGTGCACGCCTCGCAGGCGCTGCTGCCCGGGCCCGGGCGGGGCGCGCGGTTCCTCGCGCAGCCCGCGCTGCTGGGGCCGCCCGTCGACCTGGACCGCCCGGACACGGAGCTCACCCCGGTCGCGCGCGCGATCGCGCTGGGCTGCCGCGGGTAACGATCACGCCGAGCGCATCGGTGGCGCGGTGCGTCGGCCGTGCGCAGGCTCGGTGCACCCGGCCGCGCGCCGTGCCGGGCGGTGGTGGGGCGCGCACCGTCGGGAACCCCGGGAGTAGGTTGGCAGCATGACCGAGGCCGGATTCGACCAGCGCACGTTCCGACATGTGATGGGGCAGTTCTGCACCGGCGTCACGATCATCGCGACGTCGAACGCCGAGGAGAAGCCGGTCGGCTTCGCGTGCCAGTCCTTCGCGGCGCTGTCGCTGGACCCGCCGCTGGTGCTGTTCTGCCCGATGAAGACCTCCCGTACGTGGAAGCACATCGAGGCGTCCGGGAAGTTCGCGGTCTCGGTGCTGGGGCAGGAACAGGAGTCGGTGAGCGCCGCGTTCGGGCGATCGGTGGACGACAAGTTCGACGGGCTGCGGTGGACCCCCTCGCCGCTGGGCAATCCGACGATCGACGGCTCGCTGACGTGGATGGACTGCACGCTCGAGAACGTGCTCGACGGCGGCGATCACCACATCGCGATCGGGCGGGTGCACCACCTCGGCGACGTCGACGACGCGAAGCCGCTGCTGTTCTACCGCGGCGCCTACCTCTCCACGAATCACCCGCAGCAGCACCCGGCGGCCAGCCTGGAGTCGTTCCTCACATGGGATTCGGGCGCCTGGCTCTGAGCCGTTTCTGACTGAAATCCGAGATATGCAATCATGGATCTCATGAACGCATACCTCTCGCGCACGCTCGTCGCCTCCGTCGCCACCGCCGCCGTCGCGGCGACCGCGGCGATCGCCCCCGCCACGGCCGCCCCCGGCCGGGTCGGTACCGGCCCGCTCACGTACGCCGCCTCGGCGCTGCCCGGCTGGTCGGTCAAGGCCCCCGCCTCGGACGGCACCGTCCTCGCCGTGGCGAAGCTGCCGGGGAAGAACTGGGCGTCGATGGTCGAGATCGGTTCCACGGGGGTGGCCGGCCGCAGCGCGTCCGACGTCGCGCGGGCGATCGCGGAGTCCGCGCCGACCGCGGGCGGCTACGAGGGCCACGGGGCCCGCGTGGTGGGCCTGCAGGTGTCGCCCACGACGATCTCCGGCGTGCCGGCGGCGCGCGCCGTCGCCACCGTGCAGGTCGACGGTGCGCCCGTGGCCGGCGATCGCTACCGGGTGGTCGTCGTGGACACGAAGCCGCAGACCTACTTCGTCACCGCCGTGCCCGCCGAGGCCCCGGACCGCACCGCGCAGGCCGGTGCCGCGGAGGCGAGCCTCGCCGCCACCCGGTAGTCGCTACTGCCCGTAGGTGTGGCGCAGGTCGGCGAAGACCAGCGTGCTCACCCGTCGGGCGAGGTGGCGGGTGTGCTCCGTGTCCGGCACCGGTTCGGCCGCGTACAGCACCCAGCGCACGTCCGTGCCGCCGTCGCCGCGATCGAGGGTGAAGACCACGCGCAGATCGGGGCGGTCGGGCCACAGGGACGACCATTCGACACGGCCGGGCTCGTCGACGGCGAGTACGGCCGGGGCGACCTCGTCGTCCGTCGGGCGCAGCCAGTGCCGCACCGCACGGGGAACCGGGGAGGCGAGGTCCGCGCACACGACGTGCGGCGGCGCCGGGAGATTCCGGCGCCGCGCGGCGATCTCGTGCGACGCGTGCGGCGCTACTGCGCGCCCTTGGCGGCGACGTCGAGGACGACCTCGAATTCGAGCAGGTCCGCGCCCGAGGCGACCGGCTTGCGGCCCTCGCCGCCGTTGGGGTCCCGCTGGCCCGCATGCGCCTCGCGGGCCGGGCCGTCGCGCCACGCGGCGAACGCCTCCTCCGACTCCCACTGCGTGACCACGAAGTAGCGGTCGTCGCCCTTCACCGGGCGCAGCAGCTGGAAGCCGAGGAAGCCGGGCGAGTTCTCCACGGCGTGCGCGCGGTGCGCGAACCGCTTCTCGAGTTCGGGACCCGCACCCTCGGGGATGTGGATGGCGTTGATCTTCACTACGTTCATAACAGCTGATCCTTGCAGTTCAAAAGGGTTTCTGTGTGGTGATCTCGCGTTGCGTGCCAGATATGTGCCAGATCCTCCGCTGTGCAATCCCGGCCGCTGTTGGTCACACCTGGCACACTAGTACGTGAAGCCGCGATCCGAGCGCGGCGGCGGCCACAGCATCATCAGCCGCTCGGGCACGGGCCGCATCCGCCGGACACCGCCTCGATCCCGCCTCGGAAGGGACCTCGAGGGAGCACCCGGCATCACTAGCTAGTGATGCACGAGGAGCACCCCGATGCCCACCCCTTCCACTTCTACGCGTCGCCCCGCCGGCGCCCATCGCATGAGTTGGCGGACGCCCGCCGCGCTCGTCCCGCCCACGATCGCTGGCATCCCTGCGCAGGCCGTCTCGGTCGCCGTCGCCGCCGCCATGCTCGGCGTCAGCGATCGCAGCGTCCGCCGGATGATCGACTCCGGTGATCTGCCCGCCCGCAAGCTGCCGACCGGTAGCCTCTCGATCCGGGTGGCGGACCTCGACGCGGTGGGGGAGCCCGTCGGACCGCGGCGTGGCTGACCGCCCGACGTACTCCACCTCACAGACGAAGCACCCCGCCATGACTCGTGGCGGGGTGCTTGCGTTGGTGGTCGGGGCGCGCTCGCGGATGCCGCACCCCCACCGCGGAACTCAGCGGCGGGCGGGATCCGGATCAGTGCGGCAACCGGTGAGGCCGAGCTGATCGCGCTGCACGCGGCGGAGCTGGCGCTCGCCCAGCGGCGTCGCCCAGACCTCGCCGCCGAAGCCAATGATCACGGTGCTGCAGACACCATCGACGCTGCGCTGCTCCAGAGTGGCCGGTGGGGCCACCCCCTCGGTGCGCTGCGGGGTGAAGGCCAGCGCGAGCAGCACACCGATGGCCAGCGCGAGCGCGGCGATGAGGCCGGTGCGGACGGCGGGGCGGGCGAAGATGTTCATGACGGTTCTCCTGTCTTAGTTCGGGATGGGGACGCCGTTGACGCCGGGGATCGTCTCGCCGGCGAGCGCCACGCCGCGGGACGGGATCTCGGCCGGCACCACGTAGACCGCGCCGTCGACGCGCGCGAGGGTCCGGCCTCCGTCGGTCCAGCGGTACGGGGCGGGCGAGCTCGGGTCATCCGCCGTCGGGATGTTCTCGGCGGCGGTGCAGGTCCACAGGTCGGATGCGCCCGCGTTGCTGCGGAACGCCTTCTCGGCCGTCTCGTCGCGCACGAGCTGGCCACCGCTGGGGGCGGCCAGCCGCCACAGCTTGGCGTCCCAGGTACGCAGCCACGCGCACCCCTCCCCGTGGCTGAACACGTACGGCAGGCCGTGCGCGGCGGCGGCCTCGGCAGCCACCCGATCGACACCACTCGGCAGGCCGAGGACGCCATAGATCGCGAGCTCGCGCTCGGCGACCTGTGCGGAGGCACGCCGGACGTCGCGGTCGGGGACGGACGTCGAGGAGCTCGGCGCAGCGACGGGCTCCGCGGGCGGGGTGCACGCGGTGAGGGTCACGGCGATCGCCGCGACGGCGCCTGCGACGGGGAGGAGGTGCTTCATGGTGTCCCTTTCGTTGGACGGAGATGGGTGTCGATGGGCGGTCGGGTGTGGCTGAGGTCTATGCGAGGGCCGGTTCGGGCTCGGCCTGAGTGGGCAGCTGGCTAGCCACCTTGCGCACCGTGTTGCGGCTGATCCCTGTTGCCTCGGAGATCGCGCTGAAGCTCTGCCCGGCTGCGATGCGCGCGATCACGTCGGCCAGCTGGTCCTCGGGCAGCCGCGCACCGCGCTCCCTGAGCACCTGCGCATCACGCTCAGGATCGATCTGCTGTTCACCACCAGTAGTGGGCAACTGCGCAGCGCTCATCGCGTCCTGCGCAGTGGACTCCTGGTCACCGGCGGGCAGCTGAGCAACGGTGACCACCGCCTGCTCACCAGTCCTGTTCTCCGTCGCGGTCGCCCGTGCAGCGGGCTGGTCAGGAACGGCGTCGTCGCTGGTCACAGGCCGCTGCTCACCCTGCTGCGAAGCGTGGATAGGCGTGGTGATCGCGTCGCCCTTGGGGTTGGTCAGCTGCGCATCGGGGGCGGTCAACTGAGCGGTGACCGGGGTGGCGGTGACAGGCTCGGGGCTGGTCACCTGAGCAGCGGTGACCAGCTCCTGGACCGACTCCTCAGCGGGCACGGGCTGCAGGACAGTGGGGGCCGCGGTGCCCCACCCGAAGCGCCGCGCCAGCCACCCGCGGTGCGGTTCCACTCCGGCGGCCTGGTCGTGCTCGTTCGCGATGCCGATCACCACGTGGATGCCGGTGCTAACCAGAATCGCGAGATCCAGTGTGACGGGAAAGACGGCGGCCACGAGCCAGTTGTGCTGTCGAGCGGCGAGGGTCTGCAGATTCTCGAACGAGAGGATGAACGCCCCGAGTCCGATGACCGAGACCGCCAAGATGCTCGCGCCATACACGCGGCGGGTGACGCCCGAGGCCTGCATCGCGGCCTGGACGAACTGTGCGAGGAGGTGCCCCATGCTGGCCAGCACGGCCGGTGCAAGGCCCGCGAGCACCAGGTCCTCGATCGCACCACCGTGGCGGGCAGCGATCACGACGTTGAAGGCCATGGACGCGGCGGTGAACAGCACCATGAGCGACAGCGCCCAGCGGCGGGCGGCGGCCCGGTGGCGCAGGGCCTCGGGTGTCGGGGTGGTGGCGGTGGTCATGAGGGCCTCCTCGGGGGACGGTGTAGCGGCAGCTGTGGCGGGCCTTGTAGCGGCCGCTGTAGCGACGCGTGTAGCGGAACTGATCGCCTGGGCAGCAGATGCCTCGGTGATCGGTTCGGGTGTCTGAGCGGTCGGAAACCCGGTGCCTGCGCGATCGATTACGCCCTGTGCGTGGGTGTAACCCCAGGTCAAGGCGTTTTCGGTGCCCTGTGTCGACGCGGGGCCGGTTCCGGCCCCCTGCAACGGCACCCCGGCGAAGCGCGCTGTAGCGGTGGTCATGCGTCCGCCCTCCAGCCGTAAGGCGCCCGCTCGTCGCGCACCAGGTTGTCGCCGCGGAGGGAGGTGAGCGAGCGCGGCACCCGCCGAGTGAGGATCGCGGTGCCGATGCCGGTCGTCGCGCTGACCTGCTCCGCCGTCCAGCCGGCGAGCATCGCGGCGCCGGCGAGCTCGATGCACAACGCGTCGAGGTCGCGGTGCGCGCGGTGCACCTCCGCGAGCTTCTCGAGTGCCTTCTCCGCGTCGGCGTTCCGGCCGAGCTTCAACGCGAGCCCGGCGGCGTTGCAGCGGCTACGCACCTGACGCAGCGTGCGCCGTGCCACATCGGCTCCGGCGGTTCGGTTGGTCGGGGTGGTCATCCGGGGCCGTCCCATCACGCCACCGTCTTCCGGGTCGGGCGCTTGCCTGGGGTGAGGAGCGCGGCGTACCCGGGGTCCGAGGCCATAAAGGCCTGCATCGTCATGCGCCCGATGCCGAGCTCGCGGCAGACGCGGGTGGGCGCTGCACCACCTGCGATCAGCAGCCGGGCGGCGAAGCGCAGGGCCTCCCGCACCTCGCCCCGGGCCTGCCGGTACTCGCGGATCGCGGCGAGGGTGGCCTCGAAGTCGATCGGGCCGGCCGACGCATCGGCGGCGGCCAGCAGCGCCTTCACTGCGGTGTCGTGCCGCACTGTCAGGACCTCGACCGTCTTCGGCAGCGTGCGCTCGGCGTGCGCCAGCGCATCGGAGGTGGGTGCCTTGAACGCCATCACGCACCTCCTTCGGTAGAAACACCGTTGGTCACTTCGACGGAAAGACGGTCGTGCGTTTCGGCGCCAGAAGCCAAGACCGTCGTTCCCTCTTCACGCGCACGCGCATGCCCCCCATCTCCGGCGTATCCGGCGACTACGCCGTCCAGCACCTCGGCCAGGAGCGCCGGATCGACCTCCGGCGCCGGCGCGTATCGCCCCACGGCGGCTGGGGTCACCGTCCAGCGACCGCCGCCCTCATCGATGAGGTCCACGTGGCGGGCATTGGCCATCGGCTGTGCGGTCAGCCGCCGGCGCAGCGTCGGGATGCTGATGCCGACGATCGCGGCGAGGGCCTTCCGCATCACTCCGCCGAGAACCAGCGCAGCGAGCACCTGATCCAGAGCGCCGTCGAGCTGCCCCTGCGCGCGGTGCAGATGCACGAGCGCCGCGAGCGCGGAGTCACGGACTGCGGCCTCCGGCACACTCCCCTGACTCACCGTCGAGATGGGGCGGAGTGCGTTGGCGTACTCGGCGCCGAGGTCGCGGGCCGCGGAGATCAGCGTCGCGCGCGCGGCGCGCGTCGACACCAGATCCCGGTAGCGGATCGCACCCTCAGGAACGGTGACGGCCACGACCGGTGCGGGCTCGGCGGTCAGCCGCGCGGTCAGAGTGTCGACTCGCACGTTCAGCATCCGCGCGAGCTTCTGCTCGGTGACGCCGCCCGCGATCAGGGCGCGCAACAGGCCCGTGATCGCGCCGTCCAGGTCGGGCCGCGCGGCGGTCAGCTGGGCGACGGCCGTGAGGCCGGCCTCTATGGCCGGCGGGGCGGTGACGGTGCGCCGCCCGATCGCGGTGAACCCGGAGATCGCCGCGGCGTGGGCGTGCACTACCGCGTCAGCGGCGGCGATGATCGCGGCGTTGGTGTTGGTGGTCATGGTGTCGGTCTCCTTGGAGGATCAGAGGGGCAGCGCCGTGAACGGGGTCGGTCGTCCGTCGGTGCCGATCAGCACGCCGTCGCCGGGACCGGTCGGGTTGGTGCCGGAGTCCGTGATGAGCTCGCGTTCCTGGTCCGAGAACAGACGAGTGATCGGGTTCACCAGGCGATCGATGACGATGCGCGTCGACATGTTCATCAGCAGTGCTCGACCCAGGCCCTCGGTGCCCTGCGTCGCGAACACCAGGTGCACTCCGGCGGCGCGCCCCTTCACTGCGATCTCCTCGACGGCCCGGACCGTCTCGTCGCTGCGGTCGCGGCCGATGGACATGGCGCCGTAGTCATCGACGACGAGGACCGCGGGTGCAGCATCGTCGGCCCGGCTGTGCAGTCGCCGCCGCAGCTCATCGCGCGCCGTGAGGACCACGTCGTCGGCGTTTGCGCGGATGCCCTCGGCGTGGAACAGCAGGGCGGTATCGATCTGCCGTTCCAGGGCGTACCGCATCCGGCGCAGCATCTCGGTCTTGCCGCTGCCGGCGATGCCAGCGACCAGCACGGCGGAGTTGCGGCGGAGGTCGACGGTGACGGTCTCGCCGTCGAGGGTGACGCCGACGGGGACGGTCAGCGTGGTGGTCGTGTTCGTGGTCATGGTGGTTCTCCTGGTTGTTGTGTTCAGTAGCCGTGTGCGCTGTTGAGCGGAGGTGAGCCGGGGTCGTGTTCGGTGGCGTTGCCCTCGTCGTAGCGGGCGTTCGCGGCGATGTATCCGTGCTCGTCCTCCAGCGGAATCACGGGGATCGAATCCACCGACGGGAGGTCGTCGGTGTCGGCGCAGGTGCGGTTGAGCCACAGCCCGCCGTCGAGCGGGAACTGCCATGCGAAGCGGCGCTCGCGGTTCGACGCAGCGACCGCCGCGGCCATGGCTTCAGCGGCCGCACCGTCGTTGTAGAACGCCTTGAACGCGGTGGGGTTGCCGTCTTCGTCGACCATCACGCCCATGCCCATATCGCCGGGCTTGATGTGGGCGCCGGCCTCCGCGACGCGCTGACGCTCCGACTGCAGGAACAGTTTGTCGAGCGCGGAACCGGACCCGCTCTGCACCTGCCCCACGACGATGCGGGAGCTGATCACGCTGAGCAGGTTCGTGTTGATGCCCGACTCCACGGTGACGTCCTGCGTGCTCAGCAGCACGTGCACGCCGAGGCTGCGGCCCTGCTTGAGCACGTGCCGAAGCTTGATCAGCGCGGCGTCCATCCCGGCCTTCGCAGACTTAGTCGCGCCCGATGCGAGGCCCTGTGCAGCGAACGCCCCGAACTCGTCGATGCACAGGATCAGCACCGGAAACTTGTCGGGGATTCCGCGGCCGATCAGCCGCTTGTAGATCACCTTGCGGCGCTCCATCTCGTCGTACGCGTAGGTGATCGCGCGGTGGATGCTGGCGGTCTCCACCGACAGGTTCTGGCCGACGCCCGCGCCGTAGACCTGGCGCATGTCGGCGCCCTTCGCATCGGTGAGGAGCATCTTCCCGAGCGGGCCGAGCTGCACCTGCAGACCGCTGAGCATGAGCTGGAAGAGGGTCGACTTTCCCGCGCCCGACGTGCCCGTGAGAATGAGATGGGGACGGCGGCGCAGGTCGATCATCAACGGCTTCCCGTCCCGGGTGACGCCGACCGGAAGCAGTACACCGTTGCGGGCGGCGATCAGGGACTCGGCCTTGCTCCGCGGCCGCCACAGCTGCCGGGGCGACAACGGCGTCGCGGTCGGCCAGTTCACCTGCGCACGATGCAGGAGCTGCAGTTCGACGACACCCGGGCGACGCTCGACCAGGTTGAGGTCGACGCGGAGGAGCGCACGGAGCTTCGGGAGCGCGGCCTCGAAATCCTCGACGCCCTGCTCGCGGTGCATCTCCACGACGAAGCCAGGACCGCGACCGGCGTCAGCGATCGTCTCGATGATCGCGGGGAACTCGTACCGGTAGACGGGCCGCGGCTTCTGCTTGAAGCGGCGGTCGACCTTCTGCACCGCGAGGCCGGCGTTGAACCACAGCGCCTCGCGGCGCTGGTTCTCGTTGGCGTAGACCTGGTAGACGCGATGGTTCACGGCCCGGAACGCAGTGGCCGGATCAGCTCCGACCACGGCCCGGTTCAGCATGATGATCTGCCCGCCGTGCGGCCCGCGAGCTCCGGCCTCGAGCCAGCCTCGGTAGGCGCCGCTGCCCATGGCGAGCACCCTCTGTTGGAACTGCGCGATCGCCTGCTGTGCATCCATGTCGGGTCGGATCTCCGCCCTGATGGTGACGCCGGTGCCGGTCACGCGAACCTGCACCGCGGCGTTGCACCCGAACAGCTCGCGGCGCTTCGTCTCGTCCTCCAGCCGCTGCGTCCAGATGCGCGCGACACGCTCCGGACTCTCCTCGACCACGGTGTCCTCGACATGTTGCGGGCCGGGACAAGTGGCACCCGCCTCGATCTCGTTCCAGAGCTCGGCGAGCTCGTCCACCGCTGCTGTGATCGCCGCGGTCTGCTTCGCCTTGACGTCCGCTGCGGACGGGCCGGTCGAGGTCGCGGTCTCGTCCACCACGTGCGGACGCGCCGTCGTCTTCTTCTCCCGCTTCGGCTTCGGTTCCTGCGCCGGCTCGGAGAGCGGGCCCGCTGTTCCCAGCAGTGCGTCGATGTCGGCCATCACCACTCCCACTGCTCGGTCGGGTCGGGTGCGGACTGCTCCTGCTCCGGTGCGGCGGCCTGCTGCTGCTTCGGGATCATGCTGAGGCGCGTGATGTGCCAGTCCCGCACTGCGTCGCGGGTGAAGTCGCTCGCGGTCTCGACGCGGGCGGTGCGCACCAGATGCCCGAGCACCTTGTTCAACTGCGCCTCTCCGACGGTGTAGTCGCGGGTGTTGACGCTCAGTTCCAGGTCACCCGACCCATCCGCGTAGCCGTTGACATTCACCACGGCTGCAGCGGGGACGAATCTGCCCTGCTCGTCGACATGGCCGAGGCGGGCGATCTCGGCGGCCTCTGCCCACGCGGCGCTCACACGATCGGTGCTGCCATCGCGGCCGACCAGGTTTCCGAACGCTGTCCCCGGCACGTGAGGCACTGCCCACCCGAACGTCGCGAAGCGAGCGAGGTCCGCGGGGGACTGCTCGACGGGGCTGAGGCCCGCGTCCAGGGCGATCTGCCGCCCGCGAGCGTGTGTGGCGGCGGTGTGCTGCTTCTTCTCCTCTGCGGTGTCGCGTCGGGCCGCGATGATCACCCAGGCGACGAAGGTGGCGAGGCCTCCAAAGAACAGGAACGCGCCCCAGGAGCTGTTGGCGAAGTCGCTGACCCAGTCGCCGATGCCGGTGCTCCCGGACCGGCCGGTCGAAGGCGCCGGCGTCGTGGTCTCGCCCAGGTCGCAGAGCACGCGGAATGCCTCGCTGTGCTCGCGGTCGCAGTCCGGATCCGTCGCTCCGGACGCGGCACCGGGCACCGTGAGGGAGGCCAGCGCGGCGGTGAGGCCGAGGGCGGCCGCGGTGCGCCAGAGGGAAAGACGGTCTTCGCTCATGCATCGAGCGTCTCTCCAGGTAGACACGGTGCGCAACTGTAACCCGGTGGCGCTCAGGCTGATTCTCGATTTTCGAGACAGTCTCACCCGCCAGGACCTGGGCGTATGTCGTCGCGCAGGCGCGAAGAACTCGTCGAAAAGGTTCTGAATCATACACGGATTCGACACCGAGACAGGCTGTGGGACTGCAGGTTCGGGGAGTGCGCAGAACTCTGGCCTTGAGGGAGACCGGGTTCCGGAGGCGTGGAGTACCGCCTTGAGGGGAGGCGCCTTCCCCGACGCAGGGGGTGTCGACGAGGGCACGGCGGGCGCATCGGATAGGCCCCACTCGACGGGGGCTCGGCCGATGGGCGGCGTCGGGACGCACGGTCGCGCGGGGTAGATACGGACAGAGTTGCCCGTATCTTCTTGAGCTGCAGCCTGTCCCGCGCAGTCCGGATCCGCACCCGGCCTACCTAAGAAGAACCTGTGAGTTTCGACGCCGCGTGAGCGTTGCGGCGGCCGGCACTCGGCGATGCTCCGCGGGCGGTCGCCGGCACCCGTCGCGGAGCGATGCGCGCAGCAACCTCCGCGCCGACCAGCAGGCTCTCGATTAACGAGAGGGAATCCGGTGTGCCGCAGGCGGTCCGACGACGAGGTTCAAGTTCTCTAGAACAGAGAAAATTAGCGTCAGCAACGAGAGGACACGCCGACGGGAGACGGTGCAGCGAGAGTTGACAGCCGCGGATCTCATGCGAATCTGGAGTCGCTCTAGCACGACGACACACGAACACGAACTGGAAGGAGGAACCCCAATGTCGCTCCCCGCCACCATCACCGAGACCGCCACCGAGACCACCGTCGACGCCGATGAGGCTGCGATCCTGACCGCGCCCGAGGCCGCCGAGGCGATGCGCGTACATCTGCAGACGGTGCAGGCCCTGATCCGCCGCGGCGAGCTCCGGGCGGCGAAGGTCGGTCGCGTCTACCGCATCCGCCGAAGCTGGCTCGACGAATACCTCGATCGAGCCTCGGCTAGCGCCTGTTCCTGACCGAACCACCCTAGATACGCGAATCGGCGTTGGGACTAGGCCCCCAACGCCGATTCGAAAGTCCTAACCACTGCACGGAAAGGATGCCTACATCATGGCATGCCACACCAACTACGTCGACCACGGCACGCACCCCTTGCCGCTCCCCCTTACCGCCGCGCGCTCCGGTTACCTCGGCGCCCTGGCCCACGCGGCCGAGTACACCCACGACCAGCTCGAGTGGATGCGTCAGCAGGCCGAAGAGGCGGACGCCATCATCGCCGAGTGCCTGATTCCCACTCTCGAGCAGTGGCAGGCGCGGCAGGCGAGCGGGGTGGCGGCATGACTGAGCCCCTGTCCACCGCACCCGTCATCGGCACCCTCGGCGCCGCCGCCGATCCGCTCGCGTCGTCGAGGGCGATGGCCGCCACGATGGCCGAGCTCAAGGCCGAGGCCGTTCAGGTCGCGGCTGCTGGACTCTGCGACGAGGAGAAGGCCGCGAAGGCCGCCGCTGAGGAGAAGGCCCGCGCCGATCGCGCCGCCGCGGCCATCGCATACCGCGGCGACCTCCGCCCGCTCCGGTTCGCAGTCGAGACCATGTCCAGGTGGGGACTGCATCTGATCCGGATCGACGCCGGCGTCAAGGAGCCGCCCAAGGGCACGCGCTGGAGCGAGGCCCCCGGCCTGACCGTCGACGAGGCGATGCAGTGGCTCTCGGCCGGTGGCAACCTCGGCGTCGACCTGATGCGTAGCGGGCTGATCGACCTCGACGCGGAGAACGCGGCCACCACTGCGCTCCTGACGGCGGCGGGCTTCCGGCCCACCTTCGTCACCGCCAACGCGCAGGTGGCGGGCCACAAGAAGGAAGGGGGCACGCACACGCTGCTGAAGGCGCCGCAGGGTGTGGACCTCGCGGCGGTGAGCTCTGGCAAGGAGGGGATGCAGGTCGTGCTCCCCGGCGGGGGCCTCATCGATGTCCTCGGTGGCAAGCGGTTCGCCGTGCTGCCGACGTCCTTCATCGCCGACGCCGGGCGGGCGTACATGCTGCACCCGGAGGTCGATCTGGAGGGCCCGGCTACCGCACCCACGTGGCTGTTCGACCCGGCTGCTCCGGGTTGCCCGACCGACCTCGAGGCCATCCGCGGATGCCTCGCACCGCGGGCCCCGCGCGACCTCGCCGAACTGGACGCGCGCTCGGTCGAGCTGACCGCCGCGATCGATCAGGTGCCGTGGGCGGAGTGGGTCGCTGGCGACCCCCGTCTGAGCCCGACCGGGCAGGTGGACGGATGCGGGTGCGGGATCTACACCTGGACGGGCGCGGACCACGACAAGAGCGCCACCCTGCACGAGGACTGCGAGAACGGGTCTGGAGCCCACATCTGGTCGGGCACCATGATGTCCGCGCTGAACGTCGGCGAGCATGTCTCACGCCTCGACCTCGCTTGCGCTCTCCGCGGCGAGTCGCGGAGCACGGTCGCGGCGGGCGTCGGCATCCGTCTCGGTGGCGAGACGGTGCTGACCGAGGTGCGGACCTTCGAGGACGCCGCGACCGCGGCGGGCTTCCATGCGGCCGAGGCCCAGCGCCTCGCTGAGGCCGGCGACGCGGCGGCTGCTGCGGTCGCCCAGGCATGGGCCGCGCATGACGCGGCGGCGGTGCGCCGGCATCAGGCCGAGCTGCAGGAGATCCGGCAGCAGGCCGGCGAGGTCATGATCGGTGCCGGCTCGGTGGTGGGTCTCCCTGCGCCGGTGAGTCCGGTGACAGCGCCGACCACGGCGACTCTGGCGAGCACGGAGGCCCCGACAGCTGAGGTGGCTGTCGTCGCAGATGGCCTCCCCGCGGTGGATCCGCGCATGCCGGAGTACCGGCAGCGAGCGGAGGTCGAGCTCGTGTCGGGATCGTTCGACATCGACTGGTCGATCCCGCCGGGGGCGCTGATCCCGCAGGACCTGCGACCGCTTCGCGAGGCTGTTCTCGGTCCGCGGGCGACGGCGAAGCCGGTGATCGTTCCGGCTCGTGATGCACCGGTCGCTCAGGCCCTCGCGAAGGCGGTGGGTGGCACGAAGCTGCTCCGCGACGTCGAACGCAGTACCCGTGCGGCGCAGGCGAACCTGAGCTGGGACGGCACGCGGTGGGTGAACGACGCCGACGCGGCGGGCGTGGTGGTCGACGCGTTGCTCTCGACGCACATGTTCGATACCGACCCGGCGATCCGGCAGCAGAAGGTGCTGGTGCTCGGTCAGCGGAAGCCGGAGCCGGAGGAGGAGCAGGCGCAGCTCGAGATGGCGCAGGCCGAGGCCCTGCGGCGGGGTGAGGCGTTCGACTCCGCGAAGTTCGTCCCGCAGCCTGTGCTGTACCACGACCAGAAATGGGCGGACGCCAGCTCGCGCACGGAGGGCCTGACGCGGATCATCGGCCGGCAGCCGGAAGTGGCGATCACCGAGACGAAGAAGTTCGACGCGGACTCCCGGGTGCTGGCAGCTGAGGGTGGGTACATCCGTCTCGGGACCGACGCCGATGCCCCGTTCATGGTGACCGCCCCGGACCCGGCGGCGCTGATCACTAAGAAGCTCGGCGCGCGGTTCGATCCCGCCGCCGCATGCCCGCAGTGGCTCAGGTTCCTCGAGCAGGTGCTGCCCGACAAGGAGGTACGCGACTACTTGCAGCGGGCCGTCGGCCTCGCCATGCTCGGAGCTGTTCGCGCACAGGTGCTGCTGGTGCTCACAGGTGAGGGCGCGAATGGCAAGGGCATCGTGCTGAAGATCCTCGAGGCGATGTTCGGCGAGTACGCGGCGGCGCTGCCGTCGCGCACGCTCACCGCCAAGTCGCAGGAGGAGCATCCGGCCGCCCTCATGCCGCTGCGCGGCGCTCGGGTCGGACTGATCGACGAGCTCCCCGAGGGTGTCATGTGGGCGGAGAACATCATCAAGGTGCTCACCGGTGGCGGAACCATCACGGCGCGGTGGATGAACGAGAACCCGCAGTCGTGGGCGCCGACCCACACGCTGATCCTGGCGACGAACGGGCACCCGCTAGTGCCGCCGGGATCGAAGGCGTTCTGGCGCCGGTACCGCGAGATCGAGTTCACGCAGAGCTTCGCGACCACTGCTGACGAGTGGGCTTCGGGCGGCTACGTCGGCATGGCCGATGAGGGCCTGGAGGAGCGTCTGCTGACGGAGCTGCCGGGGATCCTCAACTGGGTGCTTGCCGGCTACCAGGCGTACCTGACCCGCGGCCTCGACGAGCCCGAGGCAGTCCTCGCCGCCGGTCGACGCGCTCGGGCGGACAGCAGCTCGTTCGCCACCTTCGCGGCCGGGATGTTCACTGTCACCGGCGCCGCCGAGGACCGCATCCGTACCCGCGACCTGTGGTCGGTGTGGTCGATGTACCGCCGCGAGGCGACCGAGCTGTCAAACGCCCGGCCCAACTCCGAGCGCGACCTGTGGCCGCTGCTGATCAAGGAACTCGGGAAGCGGGTCAGCCACCAGAAGTCGACCGGAGGCAAGTCGCCGGCGTGCCTGCTCGGCGTGAAGTGGAGCGAGGAAGGGCAGGAGCTCTTCGAGCGCGCGGCGGGCGGTGCCATGCTCCCGGGCGACTTCGCCCAGGGCCATGTCATGCCCCGGACAGGCCGCCTGACTCCCGTCGCGCCTCCCGGACCCGCCGCGTAGCGATCCGACTCCAGAACACCCCCGCTTCGAGAAACCGAAGCGGGGGTGTTCTGTGTCGCATGGCGTCCAGGTTCGGTCCAGGGTTGTTCCAGGTTTCGGTCCAGGTTTGCTTTCGCAGCGTTGTGGGTTCTACCTGGGGAAACGTGACCAGGTTCCAGGGTTTCCAGGTTTTCCAGGGTTCTCCCGGCGTGAGATATTTTGCTTCGCCAGCCGTGAGGAATCTGGTCGCGGAGCTGGAATCGGCCGAAACCCTGGAAAACCTGGACCGCAGAGCTGTGAGCTGCGAGGACGCTATGCGGCGACCTGGAACTTTCCCTGGACCCGACCTGGAACAGACCTGGACCGCCGAGCCGCGAGTAACGTCTACCCGTCGCCGCCCCGCCGCGGCGGCCGATAGTTCTCCTGCACCAGTCGCCTGATCTCCGCCTGTGGGATGAGGGTTCGCCCGCCGAGTCGCATCGGCACGATCACCCCTTGCCTCATCAGCCTGAAGAAGTGCGTGCGACTGATCCGGAGCGCGGTGTACGCCTCGGGGATGGTCAACAACCTGTCGGAGCCATCGGACTCCATGTCGGGACACTAGCCCCACATCGGCCTGCATAGCGAGGTCCGCTGTGGTGCGCCTGCATCCCATACAGGCATCAGCGGATGCATCCCGCTACTCGCCGTCGTCCACCCGCCGCGACCGCCCGGCGTCCACCAGGCCGATGTGAGTGTGCAGGTTGCGTGCAGGTTGCGAGGTGCCCGCGCGAAGAGGACTCTGGCGTCATGCCCGTTTCTGCACTCCTCCGTCTCGGTACCGCCCGCCCGATCATCCGTTGGGGCGACGAAGTCCTGCACACCCCAGCGCGCCCGGTCACCGACTACGGCTCCGACCTGCAGGAGCTACTGGCAGACATGTTCGCGACCAACACGGCCGCCGACGGAGCCGGACTCGCGGCGCAGCAGATCGGCGTCGACCTCGCGGTGTTCATCTACGACTGCACCGACGAAACCGGACGCCGGCGGACCGGCGTGGTCTGTAATCCGGTGGTGGAACTGTCGACCGGCCGCGAGCGTCACCTGGTCGACTACGACGAAGGCTGCCTCTCCCTCCCCGGCGCGTACACGGAACTCGCACGTCCCGAGTTCGCCACATGCCGTGGGCAGGACCAGTACGGAGACGACATCGAGATGACGGCTGGCGGCACGCTCGGTCGCTGCTTCCAGCACGAGACGGACCACATCAACGGGATCGTCTTCGGTGATCGTCTCCCGACCCGGCGCCGCAAGCGGCTCTATCGCGACCACGAGCACGTCGCCAGCAGGTTCCCGTCGGGGTGGCCGGCGCAGTAGCGGAAGGACGGTCGCGCGGCCCGGAGGGGTTGTCAGTAACGAGGGCAACCGGCAGGGGACGGAAGCGCTCGCAGTCGGGATGCTCTGGTTCAGCAGTCCGGACGCCGTGGCGCAGGTGCCTGTGCAACGTCACGGCATCGGCGGGTGCATCGCGGGGGCTACTCGTCTTCGTCCTGCAGTCGCGTCTCGAGTACCGCGTCCCAGTCGATCGGCCGCGCGTCGGGATCGCGCTCGGGTTCCGGTGCGCTCACCCGGAAGACCAGCCAACCGTCGATGCCGGCGGGCGGGTGCCGCCCGTCTCTCTCCCCCCCGGAGCAGCTCGATGTGATGCGGCCGGCCGCCCGCCGGCCAGCGCTCGAGTAGGTAGGGGATGAACGCGTCGACGTCGCTCAGCGGGAGCTCCTCGCCTACGGGTAGATCGGACAGGGAGAACGGGATCCGCACCTCGTTGAGCACCCGCTGATTCTCTAAAACAGAGAACAGGGAGAGTGGTCGACTCGCCGGCGGGACTCGATCGTGACGGTCGTGCGGCATTCGGGCGTGACTGCTCCACGGCGTCCCGCTCCCATTATCTGCCCTTCGGTTCTCGCACGAACGCCGGCCGTGCCAAACTGGGCACACCGCGGCGATGAGAGGGTGAGGTGCGATGCCGGTACGCGTCAATGTCGCGCCTAGCCTCCTGGAGTGGGCCGTCGAGCGTGCCGGCTGGGACGACGACACCACCCAACGCCGCGCCCCCAAGCTCGACGAGTGGATCAGCGGCGAGCGGCAGCCGACCCTCAAGCAGCTGGAGAGCTTCGCACAGGCGACCCACACCCCGTTCGGCCTGCTGTTCCTGCCCGAGCCGCCGCACGAGCCGGTGCCCATCCCCGACATGCGCACCGTCGGTAACGCAGCGGTGCCGCGCCCGTCTGCCGATCTGCTCGACACGATCTACATCTGCCAGACCAGGCAGGAGTGGTACCGCGACTACGCCCGCGATCACGGCGCTCCCCGTCTCGAGTTCGTGGGCTCCGCGACGACGAGCACACCCCCGGTCGACGCGGCCCGGGAGATCCGAGCCGCTCTCGACTTCGACTTGACCGAGCGCGCCGTGTTCACCAGCTCCGACGACGCGCTGCGCCGGCTGATCGACCGTATCGAGGCCATCGGCGTACTTGTCATGGTGAACGGCATCGTCGGAGGCGACACGCACCGTGCCCTGGCCCCGGAGGAGTTCCGTGGCTTCGCGCTGTCCGACCCGGTCGCGCCGCTGATCTTCGTCAACGGCGCCGACACCAAGGCGGCGCAGATCTTCACGCTGATTCATGAGCTCGCGCACGTCTGGCTCGGCGGCAGCGCCTTGTCCGACGCCACGATGGTTGCGCGGGACGGCATCGCCGAGGAGCTGTGGTGCAACCAGGTCGCCGCCGAGGTGCTGGTCCCGCTGGCCGCCCTCCGCGGGGACTACCAGGGCGAGCTGACACCCCAGGAGCTGACTCGCCTGGCTCGCCGCTACCGGGTGAGCACACTGGTGATCCTCAAGCGCCTGTTCGACGCGCGCTTCCTCGGCTGGGACGACTACCGGGAGCGGTACGAGGCAGAGCGGGAGGCCGTCATCGAGTTGGCGAAGCGCCGCCGCGGAGAGAACTCCGGCGGGAACTACTACAACACCCAGCCGCTGCGGCTGAGCCGCCAGTTCGCACGAGCCGTGGTCGCCAGCACCTACCAGGGCGACACAAGCTTCCGGGACGCCTTCCAGCTCCTGGGAACCAAGAAGCACGAGACGTTCGCCCGACTGGCCGACGAGATCGGGGTCGCCTGATGTACCTCGTGGATGCAAACGTCCTCATCGAAGCGAAGAACCGCTACTACGCATTCGACATCGCCCCCGGCTTCTGGGAGTGGCTTGAGGGCGCGCACGCCGCCGGCGAGGTGTGCAGCATCGAGGCGGTGAAGAACGAACTGGTCGGCCGCGCCGACGAACTCTCGGCGTGGGCGCAGAGGAACGGCTCGTTCTTCCAGCCGATCGATCAGGCGACGGCGGCTCACTTCCCAGCGCTCACGGCATGGGCGGCGTCCCGTCCGTTCACCCCCGCTGCCCTCGCGGAGTTCGCCGGGAACCAGGCCGACTATCAGTTGGTCGCCCACGCCCGCGGCCACAACCACATCCTGGTCACCCACGAGCGCTCCGATCCCAACTCGCGCAAGCGGGTGAAGATCCCCGACGCGTGCACGGCGATCGGTGCCACCTGTATGGACCCGTTCGAGATGATGCGGCGCACCGGGGCGAAGCTCGAACTGAGCAGCTGACGGGCCGTCGGTCACCGCTCTGCTGGCGACTGATCCTCCTCCGGGAGGACCCCACCGTGCCGCAGCAGCCGCCAGAACGCCCGGTGCTCGGCCATGTAAGCCTCAACCCACCCGGGCAGCGACGGGCCGTCCAAGTCCTCGGAGTACTGGTCCACACCGATTAGACGCACCAGCTCCGCGATCGGTTCCGGCCTATGCGGCGTCCGGCTGCGGTCCCGACCGGCGACCGTCACGGCGAGCGATGGTGTACGGCGTCGACTCGGCGATCGTGTGCCGTCCGTGCAGGTGGTAGGCCTCTTCGCTGCCCGCCGCGAGGGTCGTCTGCTCCCGATCGCGGTCACCCTTGCCTGCGCCTCCCGTACCACCCATACCGGCGACCGGCGGCATCATCGGCAGGCCACCCGTGCCCATCGGCCGGGTGCCGGCCGCATGAGCGGGAGCACCCGCGGCGTTGGTGCCCGTCGCACCGCTCGTCTTGGTCTCCGGTCCGGCCGGGGAGAACGCGGAGCGCGGCTCGCCCGAGCGTCCGGAGACGTCGGTGCCGGTCTGCAGGCCGGTCGCGCTGGTGCCACTCGTCGCAGGCTGCGCGTTCACTGCGGTGCTCGCGCTGAGACCGGTGGTCGAAGGCGTCGCCGGCGCGGGTGCGCTCGGGGTGACCGTGGCTGCCGGCGTAGCGGTCGTCGAACTGGTCGTCGGAGTCGAGCCACCACCGCCGAGGGCGACGCCCAGTGTGCCCAGATCACCGACGTCGAGGACCCCGTCCGAGCCGAGCAGACGGTCGAGCGGGTTCGTCCTGGACTGCTCGGTGTCCTTGTCCTTGCTCTGCTGCGTCGGGGTCGACGCGACGGGTGCGGTCGCGGCCGGGGCGGCAGCGGTGGGCTGCGCCTGCTGAGCGGCCTGCGGCTGCTGCTGTTGCGTCGCGAGCTGCGTGAGCAGCCCACTCAGGTCATCGCCGCTGGTCTCGGTCGAGGATGGCTTCGCCGACGCCGGGGCGGCGGCGGGCGACGGGGTGTTCTTGCCAGGGGTACCCGCGCTGGGAGTGCCCTTGCCCGAGGTACCGGTGCTGCTCGTGGTGGTCTTGCCGTTCCCCGGTGCGCCAGCCGAGGTGGTGCTGGAACCGGTCGAAGGGGTGGGTTTGCCGTTGCCGGCTCCGGGCGCGGGGGTGACACCGGGTGCGCCCGCTCCCGGCGTCACCTCGGTCACCTCGACCGCCTGCACCTTCCGCAGCTCGGCGTCGGCCTTCTCCTGTGCCTTGTCGTACGCTGCGTCGGCCTCACGCCGACGCCTCAGCAGAACGCCGAGACTCTTCTGCGCGTTCTCCAGCTCAGTCGATGCTGCGCTGGTGTCTCCGCTCGCGGCGGAGGCGTCCTTCAACTTCTTCTTCGCCGCGGTGACGGCCTCCTCGGCGGCCTTGATCTCCGAGTCCTTCGGCGCGTCCCGGTTCCATGCGCGCGCCGCATCCTCGCGCAGCGTAAGTGCCTTGGCGGTGGCCGCAAGGGCAGCGAAGAGCCTCTCCGCTGCCCCGGCGCGGGCGGTCAGCTCGTCGCAGCTCTTGGCAACCGTGAGGCCCTTGCCCTCCATGTGCAGGCGGCCGACCTCGTTGCGCATCGCAGCAGCGGCGTTGCTCGCCGCGACCGCCGCGGCCTGAACCGTCGCAGCACCGAGATCCTCGATGCGGTGCTCACCACTGGGCGCCATGCTCAGGCCTCCTGGACGCCGGTCTCGCCGTCGGCGTCGGCGCCGGTGGCCTCCTTGTAGATCGACCGCAGGTCGCTCACCACTCCGGCGAGGGCCTTGTCGCTCGCGGCGACGGTCTTCTGCGCCTCGGAGATGATCCGCGCGACCGTGCCGGCGGTTGGGCTGCCATCAGTTGCCCCCGGGATGGTCTCCAGGCCCGTCACGGGGACGGTGCCGCGCAACGCGTCGATCGTCGCGATGGTGTCGAGGAACCCCTGGCGGTCGTGGATGGCGACTTCACTGTCATCGGTCATGCACACATTTTGCCAACTCTAGCTGGGGAAACGCGCCTCAGACGCGCTACTGAGCGGTGGTCGCTGACGAGTACCGGGAGTCAGCCCGCGGATCCACCGCGGCGGTGCGATCGGTGAGTGCCTTCGCACCCATCTGCGCGAGGAGCGGGTCGAGGTACGCGGCGTACGTATAGGGCTCCGCGCTCTCCTCGACCAGACCGATCAGAACGACGCCGCGGGGGCCGACCAGGAACAGCGGGGAGCCGGAGTCGCCGCGAACGGTGGCGACCTTGGCCTCTATCCCCTCATCGTCAGCATCAACGAGCAGCCCGCAACGTACGCCGCTCACCGCGCCCGCCATGCAGACCGGCGTGTGGTAGTCCAGCTTCTGCGTAGCCTCGCGCGTCAGCACGCCAACCACCCTGCGGCCTGCCACGGTCGGCGAGGCGGCGGGCGCACCCCAAGCGACCGTGACGCCGCGATCACCTCGTCGAGTACCGGTGTACGGGGCGACGGCCTGCCCGCCCGCAGTGACGCTAGACCCCGATACCTGGTCGCAGTGCGCGGCGGTGAGGTAGCCGCGGTGCCCGGTAGCAGCGGCAGCTGCCACGGCCGGTCCGGCGGTGCAGCGGGCGGTTGCGCCATCGGCAGCGGTCTGCAGGAGCTCGATCCGCTTCGGCAGCGCAGTGGCCTCCGCCTCGGGGATCGTCACCCAGTTGCTCTCGACCTCGGCGGGACTCTCCCCGGCGCCCGCCACCGCGACGCTGGGCGCCGCCGTCGCCGGCACCGCGACCGGTGCTCCTCCCACCGCCGTGGAGCACGCCGACACCACAGCCGCAGCTGCAACAGCGGCGGCCGTGGTGGCGACGTTCCTCCAGGTCATGGATCTAGCGTGCCACATCGCGCTGACGCGACGGGGAGCACGAGGAGCTGCTCGGCGTCGGCGAGCGCGGCCACCATCGCCGCGCCGGCGACGGGATCCGGAAGCGCCAGCACGCCGCGTCGACGCGCTCGCGGCGGTCGTACGTGCGCAAACACTAAATGTGTCACGCATCACAGATTGTAGCAAACTTCGGACGAGGCCCTGGTCAGCCGATCGTTAGCGATGCATCAATTCTCTGTTTCAGGGAATCGGCGCAGGTCAGAGGCTATGGATCCTTGCGAACCGCGCCTCGACTGCGGCAGCATCGATGCCATCGGAAACACTTTCAAGCGAAGGAACTACATCATGGAGAACACGACCTCCCTCGTCGCACCGCCGACCAGTTGTCCCTACACCGACCGCGCCGTCTACCACCTGCTGCTGGAGATCGCCGCCCACGACATCGAGGCGACGGCGCTCGAACTGCATCCCGCCGACGCCTACACCGTCAGCCGTGGCAAGCGCCGCGCTGCTGTGTGGCCGACCGAAGCCGGCGACGCGCTGGAGTGGGAGCTCCTGAGCCTGCCTGCACGTGGTCGGTGGAAGGTGATCGAAGAGGGAGTGGGCAACGAATCCGACGTGCGAACAGCGGTGATCGACCACCTTCGCGACGCCGAGGCCTAAGCGCCGACAGGCACGGTGGCGCATCTCCTTCGCGAGGTGCCCCGCCGCGTCGGCCGGATCACAGTCCCCCCGCAGAACAGGGAGAACACCATTCCATGAGCAAGACCGAGAAGAAGATCATCCGCCAGCACCGTGAGCACGCCACGCGAGTCGGCACCGCCGCCGTGCAGATCCTCGACAGCAGCTCTCTGAGCCCGTTCCGTCGTCGGATCACCCTGGCCGAGGCCGTCGCAGCCAGTTGGTACGCGCGCTACCGGTACACCGAAGACGCCCGCGGCCTGACCGGCGTCGCCGCGGCGCGCGAGGTGTGGGATCCGGCCGTCGGGCTGGCGCATGACGAGCTCGGGGACGCCGGAGCGCTGGTTCAGGAGTTTGTGCGTCGCCTCTGGCCCGAGATTCTGTTGCGCGCGGGGCAGATCGCCCGCGGTGAGAACGACCCGTACCTCGAAGCCTTCGGCGAGAACTACGACGGCTTCGCCGCCTGACCGGCATCGACGACAGGAATCAGGACCATGACCATCACCGTGCTTAGCCAGCCCGGATGTGCCGCCTGCCGGTTTGTCGAGAAGACCCTCATCGCCGAGGGCCTGCAGTACACGGTTCGCGACGTCCGCCAAGACCCCGCTGCGGAGGATCTGCTCCGAGGCATCTACCAGCGCCTCCGCCCGGGTCAGCACCCCAGCACGCCCGTCACGATCCTCGGTCCGGACGACGTGGTGATCGGACCCGTGATCCGCGACCGCCTCCGGGAACTGCGGGGACGGGAGGCCGCATGAGCGCCGCCCCGCCTCCGCCGGAGTTTGTGACCCGCACCGAGGCCGCCCGACAGATCGGCTGGTACCCGCAGCGGGTGACCCATGCCATCCGCCGCGGTGATCTGCCGGCGTACCGCGCCGGCAACCGGATCCTGCTCAAGCGCACCGACGTCGAGGCCTTCGCCGCCGAGCAGACGACGCCGAAGCCACTCGCCCCGAAGAAAACACCATGACCATCCCGGAACCCACCGACGAGCAGCTCGCCGAGGCCCTGCGCACCGCGAAGCCGGCCGACCCCGACGCGGTACAGCGAGCGCAGACCGAGGCGCAGCGCGCCCTCGACGCCGCGTTCGACCTCATCCGTTCGGAGGCATCTGACTGCGTGTGCTGGTCGGACCGGTAATGTCGCCAACATGTCCCAGCTTCACGCTGTCACTCTCATAGGTTCGCAGTACCGCATCGAACCGTGGACGCAGATCCTGTCCGATGGCGGCGTCAGCGTCACCCGGCCTGACCAGGTGGTCGGCATCTCTGCTGCGCTCTGCGTCGGGACCGTGATGGAGCGTCCGTCGACGTTCGGACTGTGGTGGGTGCGGAAGGTCCCGCTCGAAGACGCGCTCACCGCCGCGCATCACGGAATCGGCCGGCTCAATGGAGAGGAGGTCAGCGCTGCGTTCCACGGGGCGATTCACGGGCTTCGGCTCATCGGCAAGGCTGGTGAGGTGACCTCGCATCCCGATGACACCGCGCCCGCTGTGCGTCGGCTGCTCACGACAGCGCAGGTGCCCGCCGCCTGACCCTGACTACAGAACAGCCCCGGCCACGTGGCCGGGGTTGTTTCATGTGCCGGGATAGTAGCTGACGGCGATCCGTTCGACCTCGGCCTCGCCGATCCCGTAGTCGAACGCGATCCGCGCTGCGGACTCGCCGTTGCCGATCCTGTGCGCGATCAACCGCCGCGCATCCTCACTGAGCTGCGTCTTCTCCATGCCGCCGGGTGTACCAGCGCGGCGGCGGATCAGGCTGATGTGGCGCGAGCGGTGACCTCGATCGTGTTCCCGTCGGGGTCACCGATCGTCGTCGGCTCGGGGCGGACGCCGTAAGGATCGGGGACGGTCAGGCCGATCCGGGTGCGGGTGATCGGGTGGTCGTCGCCGGCAGGGAAGAGCTCTACGACGGTGCCGTCGATCTCCGTGGAGTAGTGCACGGGGCCGCCGCCGTGATGCTCACGCTGGAACCGCAGGCCGAGCGCGGACTCGTACCACCGCGCGGAGGCGGCGGGGTCGGACGCATAGATGACGAGGTAGCTGATCTGCATAGTCGGATCTTGCCCCGAGGGGCTGACGAAGCAGTGTTGATAACATCAACACTGCTCCGAACGGATCCCGCCCCGCGCAGGGCTGACGGGATCAGGTGACCGCCGCCGACAACCTGCCTGAACTGCGTTTTCCGTGCCATCGCGGAGATGGTCACGCTGCTCAGCTCTCGCCCAGCACGTGGCGCTCGACCTCCCGGCTCAGGTCATGCGAGCCGTCGGGACACCAGTCGTGCGCGTGAGCCCACAGCCCGTCCTGCGCAGCGTCATACACCGCGCCACCGCCGAGGTCCCAGCCGAGCGTGCCGTTGATGACCTGCGCCGTCGCGAAAACTGCCGGGTCATCAAGCGCGGCGAAGTCCGTGGCGCCGAAGTCGCCCGGGCGGAAAATGTGCACGGCGGAGGTGCCGTCGCAGTGCGTGACCCGCACCCGATGCGGGCCGGTGACCTCGACCGCGATGACATCACAGTCGCGCAGGTCAGCGGGGAATCGGCCGACCACCGGCCCGGCTCGCAGCTCGGGCTCACCTTCCTGGAACATGTGCTACCTCCTGCTCAACGCGAGTTGCCCGCTGCCGGTAGCCTGACTGACCTGCGGCAACGCGAGCAAGCTGGATGTTATCCAACTTGCTCAGACCTCACCTAGCAGCTCCCGGACCGCATCGGCGCCGAGTTCTCGCTCCCACCGTCGGCGACCACCGCGGCGGCAGGCGAAGACAATCGCCTCGCGCTCTTCCAGGTTGGTTATGTTCACCAATCTGAGCGTCGCTTGTTCGCGATTGTGAGCGTGACCGCCGATTCGGACAGGGGTGTGGTCACGAATGTGAGTGTCACTGGGTGGGCCCCGGCCTCACTGGTCGTGCCGGCCAAGGCCACGGCCGATTCGAGCACCTGCTGGGAGCTCTCGTGCCTAGCGCGGGGGCTCGCCGGCTGAGGAGTCTAGCCACCGTTCAGGGCCAGATTGCGGGCGGTGATCGCCTCCTCGGTCGCCGGTGCTATCAGGTCTCCGCCGGGGGCGGCAGAGGCTTGCGCGTGCGTGACATAGGGGCGTTGTGCGCGCTCGTATTCGGCGAGTGCTGCTTCAAGATCGTGTGGACTGGCAGAGAGCGCCTCGGCGAGGAATGCGGCGCCGGTGAGCGCGAGCGAGGTACCGCGGCCGGAGAGTCCTGAAGCGCAGTAGGCGGCGTCGCCGAGGAGCACGACGCGGCCGTGGTGCCAGGTGTCCATGTGGATCTGCGCGACGATGTCGAAGTAGAGGTCGGGGTCGGCGTTGATGGCGGTCAGCAATTCGGGTACGCGCCAGTCGGTGTGGTCGCCGTATGCTTCGGTCATGACGCGCCGAGCGGCGTCCGGGTCGCGGTGGTCGTAGTCGATCAAGCCCGATCGGAAGGTTGCCACGGCGACTGCCTTGTCGTGGTAGCGCGCGATGCCGATGAGGTGGCCAGGGTAGTTGTAGAAGGCGTTCTCGCGGCTTGTCGGGTCGCCTTCGCCGGGCAGGTCGGCGAAGGCGACGTAATAGCCGAGGGGGCGCAGGAAGTCGGACTCGGGGCCGAAGACGAGGCTGCGGGTGCCGGAGTGAATTCCGTCGGCCCCGACGATCAGGTCGTAGGTCTTCTGGTCGCCGGAGGCGAATCTGACGGTGACGGCGTCGATGCCGTCCTCAATCGAGGTGAGGTGGTCGCCGAAGACGAGCCGTACGCCGTCCGGCAGTGCCGCGTGCAGGATCTCGGTTAGGTCCTCGCGAGCGATCTCGATGTCGTCGGGCGAGTCACTGACCTGGCCCTGCGCCAGCTGGGCCCGCACGGCACCGTCGGGCCCGACGAAGTTCACGGTCTCGGTCATAGTGACCCGGCGGCGTCGGACCTCGTCGAGGACGCCCATCCGGTCGGCGACTGCTAGCGCATCGCCGCGAATGTCGATGGGCGATCCGCCGGTGCGTAGGCGGTTGGCCCGCTCGACGATGGTGACGTCGTGGCCGGAGGTGCCGAGGGTGATGCCGGCGGACAGGCCGGCCAGGCCCGCTCCGGAGATGAGGATGCGCATAGCTACTCCTTGATTAGATACAGAGTGACTCGTAGTTACGATTTGGTAGGTTAGCACAGTGAGGAAACACTGTGTCTCTTAATCCGGGGCGGCGGCGCCGCGGTGCGGAGCTCGAGAAGGCCCTGCTGGACGCGGCGTGGGAGGAGCTCGACGCGCACGGCTACGACGACCTGACCTACGACGCGATCGCCGCGCGCGCGCAGACCAGTCGCGCGGTGCTCTATCGGCGCTGGTCGAAGAAGGCTGATCTGGTCCGGGCCGCAGTCCTGCACGTGATCGGCGACGTGCACGTCGACCCGCCCGACACCGGCAGCCTCCGCAGCGACGTCATCGAGGCGCTGCGACAGGTCAACACCAGCCGGGCGGTGATGGCCGTTGCGCTGCTGACCCGCCTCGGCGACTACTACCGGGCCACAGGTGAGTCGCTCGCTGACCTGATCGATGAAGTGACGGGCGGGCAGAACCCGATCATGAAGGTGATCGCCGAGCGCGCCGCCGCCCGGGGCGAACTCGATCTCGACGCGGTCAGCGACCGCGTGCTTCGGACGCCGGTCGACCTGTTCCGCCTCGAGTTCGTTCTCACTTACGCACCTGTCCCCGACAAAGTCATCGAGGAGATCGTCGACGAGGTGTTCCTGCCGCTGATACATCACGCCTCAACAGGATCCAGTCCTGACATCTAGGTTCGCCACGGGAGCCGTTTGGTTGCTGCGGGCACAGCGGCTGGTTGCGACAGCTTGAGGGGCCAGGTTCTGTTTCGGGCGGCTGGCTCGCTGCACCTTCAGCGCCGAGTGGCGACTGACACCAGATTCGTGGACATCGGGTGTGGCCCGTGCCGCCTAATGACGTTCAGGTGCGCGAACAAAGTGACGTTCGAATTCGCGGACACAGCAACAGGGTCGAGCTGCCGGATCGTGCGCTGCGTGCCCTCCCGCCCCGGGCATGCGCACGCACGGTCGCCACGCTGATGCCGAACTCCGCGGCGAGCTGCTCGGGTGAGATGCCGTCGCGGACCGCAGCGGCGATGTCGCGGCGGACGCTCGAGTTGGGAACGGCATGAGTGAAGGGGGTGCGCTCGGTCATGCGCAGACCTTGTTACTGCCAGCAGCAAATTGGTCTACGGGGCACGACCACACCCATGACGCTCGTCTCAGAACTAAAGTTCCGAGATACCGCCTCGACAACCTCACGGCCGTCCTGAACCCGCAGGAACGCCAGTCTCAGAAGTTGTCTCAGAAGATGCGTCGCAGAATTCGGTTGTCGGCGGCTTCTGATACACCTTCGGCATGAGTGAGCCCTACGTCCTCGGGTACGCGCGAGTGAGCACCGAGCATCAGTCCCTCGACGCGCAGCGCGACGCCCTCCTCGCCGCCGGGGTGCCGGCCGACCGGATCCGCGCCGAGAAGGCCTCCGCGTCGCCCGGCTCCCCGCGTCCGGAGCTCGCGACGCTCCTTGAGCACGCGCGCCCCGGCGACGTGATCGTGGTCGCCGCTGCGGACCGGCTCGGCCGCGACGTGCCCGAGATGAGCAACACCATCCGCGAGCTGAGGGAGAAGGGGATCACCGTCCGCGCGCTCCGCGAGGGGCTGGACAGCAGCACTCCCGTCGGCGAGGCGATGCTGAACCTGTTGATCGCCGTGGGCGGGATCGAGCTCGCCTACGGGAAGGAGCGCCGCGCTGCGAGCCGCGCCGCCCGCAAGGCCCGCGGCCAGTCGATCGGACGCCCCAAGGCCTTGACCGAGGCGAAGGCTGCGCAGCTGGTACGCCTGGTTCAGGCCGGCGAGCCGGTGGCGATGGCGGCCGAGGCGTTCGGGATCAGCCGCGCCTCCGCGTACCGGATCGTGAAGGACGCAGAGGTCGCGGTGTTGAGGTGACGCCTCAGGCTCACGTGGTCATTGCTTCGACCGCAGATCTTCCACCTGCCATCGTCACGGGCTGGCAACCGTCGGGTAGTTTCACATCATGAACAGACGAATCGGTACAGGAATCTCCGCGGTGCTGACTATCAGCTGTGCTCTGGTGGTGACAGGCTGCGGTGATCGCGGCTTCGACGTGTACGGCCGCATCGGCGGCGCTGTCAGCGAGGACTCCGGAACTGAGCCTGGCAAGTCGTGCCACTTCCTAGACGGCATCATCAAAGTCGGTGATCGGCTGAACCTAATGGGTGAGCACGGGCAGATGCTTGGAAGCGTCGACCTGGAGCCCGGCATCATGAGTCGATCAGCCTGTGACCTGCGATACCAATTCCGTGGGATCCGCGCTGGCGAAAGCACCTACACGCTCGAACTGGAGTCCCGCGTCTACCCCGCCGTCCGCGCAACCGAGCAGGACCTGCGTGCCGATATGGCGAACCTCCAGATTCGGTCTCAATCTGACATCTGGTTCGCGAAGGCTCAGGGCCGCCGGGTACCGCCGTCGATCTACATGGCGCCATTCAACATGAAGAAGTAAGGCAAGTTCATTCGTTGGGGCGCTACCGTGCCGCTTAGTTCGGCGCCGATGCGCTTACCCCTGCCTGATCACCCGATCACTCTTCGATTCTGACGAACGGTTGATCCGGGTTGAGATCGGTGACATCCTCCAGCCACTCGTCGTCAAATGCGGCACTCTCAAACGTGCCTCCAAGGATTCCGACCAGGTAGTGAGCCATTCCTCTGGGGTCGTAATCGATACCCGACGTGTTGGTGACGATCACCGGCCATTTGTCGGGGTCATCCCCCAGGATTCGCCAGAACAAGCTTTGACCGGTGCCCGATACGCCGAATTGAACGTACATGTCACCTGGTGCGCCGGCAACCTCATCACTTGAAACCGTACCGTCTTGTGGAGCAAGGCGAACATATTCTGCACGATTCGACGAGTATTCACGCAGAAAGTCGATTGTTCCTTGAGAGGGTTTAGTCCGAGTCTTTGCGACCCAACCGGGAGGGGCGATGCCAAGTTCGCCCCAGAATCGTCCGGCGCCGTACTCGTCGATGAACTCCTTGTAGTCGGAAGGGAGTGGACCCGTGTCCTTTTCCACGTCCTCCCAAGAGTATTTTCTGTCAGGCGCGCCGACGGGCGGTGGTGCAATGTCCTTCAGTCGATCGAGGGGGCGCATATCATGCTCCTTACGAAAGCGGTACAGGGATGTTGGTGATCGGCTCGTAGATGTTTAGGCCAGCGCCGACGGCTCGGACGATGACCTCCGTGGGTGCTTGCGTCGCCCCGTTTCCGTATACGGGGATCACAGTATAGTCAACCGCCTGCCCTGTGCGTGCAACAGCGCTTGCAACTTGATCTTCTAGTACGCGCATGGCCTCATTTGCATCGTTAGTAATCGTGAATAGGTTCCGAGCGTCCTTCCCCGTGCCTCCGAGGCGATTGGCTAGACCATGGCCGCGTTGCAAGGGGCCGTCATCCCATGCCAGCTTCGGATCCCAGCCTGGCGGAAGGATCTTAGGGTTCGGGTCTGTGCCTTCGCCGAGCATGTTAGGGGTGATCCGGGCAACCATCCCGGTGGACGCTCGTCCGTCGAGAGGTCCGTAACGGACCCAGCCACCATCGTTCCATTCAGTAATTCTGCCGCCAAACCGATCGATGAACTGATCTTGTGAGACGTTCGGCTTGCCCGACAACGACCGGGGCGTCGGATATCCATTCGCCGACCCTGGTGCCCCCTTGCTTGGATCTTGTTCAAGCGGGTTGACTGGGGATTCTCCAATTGATGGCTGACCGGGCACAGTCACGTTCGAGGGGTCCGGTTTGGCTAGACCCGCGAGGTCGGAGACTACGCCAGCGGTCTTTCCTGCGTACTTTGCAGGGCGGTACGGGACGACCCCGAAGATCTTCTGGACACCTTCTGCGGCCTTCTCCAGGCCTTCGAGCCTTGATCGCTGGCCGGTTGGACCTGTTTCTATTAGTGTGGGCGTCTGTGTCCCGTCGGGTGCGATATCAACCATATCCCCGGGCAGGAAGACGAAGTCGCCTTGGTCTAACCCCTTGGGGCCGACTATCAACTTGGCGCTGCCATCTCGGAATACCGTGTACAGATTCCCGTCATCGTCTGACGCCTGCATCGCAGTCGTTGAATTTGACGACGGGAACGTTAGATACGTAATTGTCTTTCCGTCATGTGTCTTCTGAGTGCTGACGGGGGCGCCCGTTGCGCGATCAGCTGCAGACGGATACGTGGTCGTAACGAGCGCGCCTTCGTCTCCGTCGTAGCTGGTTTCGATCACAGAACCGTTCGGCCCCACAGACTGTACGGGCGCATGTACTACGTAGTCGATGAGCGCTGCCGGATCCGGGGATACCGGCCCGCTCGTGATGGGCGTCCCGTCCGAGTTGAACACGGCAGGCATCATGCTGGGGTCGATGCCCAGGTCCTGAGCAGAAGGCACTGGGGCCGACGAGTCAGCCTCCGTAGGCGCTGGCTTGGGCGGCGGTGTGCTTCCGATAACTGAACCGTCGGAGTTGAACACGGCAGGCATGATGCTGGGGTCAACGCCAAGCTCCTGCGCGGTCGGCAGCGGCGGTGTCGGAGGCTGGCTTGATGGCAATGACTGGGCCATCTGCTGGGCCATGGGGTTGCCCTGCGCGGCGAGTTCACGAATCTTGTCGGCTGCTGCGGCCTCTTCGGGGGTCGAGGTGCCGTCCGGGTTGGGGTCCGCGAGGATCGGGTTGTTGTTGCCCTCGGGGCGGTCGATGGTTTGGACGAGGTCGTCGCCGTCGAGCGTGTAGCGGGTGGGGATCTTCTCCCCAGTGACGGAATCGTAGGCCCAGGGGGTGTCGAAGCGGTTGACCTGGTTGCCGTCGCGGTCGAAGACCGAGACGGAGCCGTCGTCGTTGACTTTCGACGACCCGCCAGGCGGCTGGTTGAGCGCGAACCGGTATTGCGACGGAGCGTCCTCGTTCTCGGAGAGGATGTAGGTGCGGTCGCCGTCGGGGGTGGTCCACTGCTTGTAGTTGTCGCCGTCGATCTGGTCGCCGGGGATCATCTTGTTCGTCGGGGTGGAGCCGTCCTTGTTGAGCGGGCCGGCTTTGCGGCCGCGGCGGCCTGTCATCAGTGCGGTGACTTCGCCGACGAGGTACGCCCACGACGGTGCGCCGTCCTTGTTCTCGCCATCACTGCCGTTGTCGGGGTCGGTGCCGCCGTTGTTGTTGCTGGAGTCGCCGCTGCCGGGGCTTCCGGGTGTGCCCGCGCCGTTGCCGGCGCCCGGGAGCGCGCACTGCGATTCAGTCTTGGTCACCGTCACGGTGGGGCTGCTGGGCTGCCCCGACTGGGTCTGCCCGGGCTGCTGCTGTCCGGGTTGCTGCGGTCCGCCAGGCGCGGTGGTCTGCACCGTAGGGTTCTGGTTCTGCTGGCCTTGTCCGTTGCCCTGCGGCTGCTGGCCCTGCTGCTGCCCACCCTGGCCGCCGGGTTGTTCGTTTCCGGGGATGTTCGGGGCCTGTTGGCCGGGGGTGCCGAACTGGGGGGTCTGGGCTTGGATGCCGGGGCCGTTGTCTCCGCCCTGGGTGGGGGAGGTGGCGATGCCCTGCTGATCCTGGCCGCCCTGCTGACCTGGCTGCTGTCCGGGAGCGGTGGCCTGCCCTGTCGGCGGCGCGAAGGTCAGGTCCGGTCCGGTCGGCCCGCAGGTGGCGGGTCCGCCGCCGGGGCACGGCGCCGCCGCAGCAACACCCGCCCCGGTACCGGTGGCGGCGAAGCCCATCATCCCGACGGTGACGACGATCCCGGCGACGGCGGCGGCGGCACGCACCTGCGACGGTGCGGGTGCGCCGACACCGGTGTCACGGAGCTTGCCGAGGCCGGCGAAGAGGATCTTGCCGACGATGACCATGACGAGCCAGAAGGTCAGGAACACCACCGGCACGGGGGTGAACCGGGGTGCCTCGATGGAGAACAGGACACCGCCGATGAGCCCGGCGATGCCGATGATCGTGAGGAATGCGCCCTGCAGACGTTGCTGCAGCACCGACTGCGCCGAGCCGTCGGGCGCGGTTGCGGTCGGCTCGGTTGCGGTGCGGGCATGCCTGGGGCTGCCGGGTGGCAGCGGTGCGGGCTGGGGTGGCCGCGGGGTAGGTGTGGGCATCAGAACACTCCAAAGTGCAGGGAAGTGGATCGGAGATTCGGCGAAGTGCCGGGTGATGGATGCCAAGCTTCCATATGGTTCGGGCTTGTCAACCGCCGAATCTGACTAAACAAGCATTTACGCAGGCCAGACCTGGTTTGTTTAGGGGTGTTTAGTGGGGTGACTAAACACGGCACTCGGGTTCGGGGCTTGTTTAGTGGGCCACTAAACAACGCATATCGCCCATAATCGCGCGGCGATGCGGTCGCTGGGGCGACCTCGGAAGCGGGGCTGTTGTCTGCGTCTCGGCGGGAGTTCATCTCTGACCTCATGCGGTGACGGCGCCGAGCGCGACCCCGAGGCCGAGGATCATCACGATGAGCGTGATGAAGACGGCGGCGATTATCTGGTGCACGCGCAGCGTGTGAAGAGATGCGGCTTGGGAGGCGGCCCAGAAGTCGGTGACGGGGCCGGGTGGGATGTGCGCTGTGGTCGCCGCTCCGAACCGGAACGGCGCTCCGGGCGCTGCGGCGAGATCGCCGGTCGCGGGTGCGAGGGCGATGAGGGCGTCGCCGGTCAGGGTCAGGCGCACGTAGTCGTAGAGCCAGGCGCGGGGCCGGCTGGCGGTGGCCCAGCGGTGGGCGTCCTGTTCGAGTGCGCTGCGGGCGATGAGCACCGGTCGGGTCTGGTGCACCCAGCTCGACAGGCGCGGCCAAACCTCGATCAGGCGCAGGTCGGTCAGCTGCAGCCGGCCACCGCTCTCGTCGTCGCGCCCAGGACTCAGGACGCCGAGGTCGACGAGCTCCGCTGCGAGGTGTTGCGCACTGTCCGCAACGTTCACTACGCGTGGTGCGAGGTCGCCGGTCGACGAGACCGCGACACAACTCAGCAGCAGAAGCCGCACAGCATCCATCCGGGCGGGCTCCGTGGTGTCGGTGGTCGCCGCCCAGGCCTCTGCGGCGGTCGCGATCTGCGTGAGCACGGGCAGAGCGGGGTCGCGGCCGGTGGCCGTGGTGAACAAGTGCTGCCACTGCCGCACCGTCACCACGTCGTCCCGCGCTGCGTCTGGCTTGGTGGCTGTCCGCGCGGTCAGCCACACCAGCATCGGTTCGATCGTCTCGAACTCAGCGGGCAGGTGCCGTCCGGTGCGCCAGTTCGATACCGTCGCCGCGCTGACCCCGACCGCGTCCGCAACGGTCCGCACCGTCGGGGAGCCTGCCAGGGCGAACAGCCGGCGCAGGGCGGAGGCAAAGACCACAGCGTCATCACCGGTCTGATCAGCTGGCGCAGAGGAGGCCATTAGCGGGCGCCGGTGCGGGCAGCGTTCCACACCGCGCTCGCGCCGCCGACGACGAGGTTGCTGGCGAGCATCATCACGAGCACGAAGATCACGAAGACTAGCGGCATTGTGAACCGCTCGCCCCAGGTGTTCAGGTGGGAGACGGCGAACCCGCAGCCGATCAGCATCACTAACCCGACCACCAACCCTGCAGCCTTCCGGCCGAGGGCTCGAAGCTCCTCATCGGTCGACTTCCCATCCGGCTCCGCACCACGAGCTACCGCCGGCGTCGGTGCGGCAGCAGGCGCGGCTGCCTCATGTGCCGCTGGTTGTTGCACGGGAAGTTGTCGGGTCTCGTCCGCGGACATGGGGGGTCACCCTTTCGGTACGCTTACGACATCACGGCACTGCTGGAGGATTGTCGCCATCCGTCCAAAGCTGACCGTAGCGGATAGTCATCGCCCAGATGTACTAAGGATTCGATATCGCTCACACGCACTGAACCCGAAGGTCTAGCGGTTCGGTTTCTCCGAAGCGATTCGCCCGGACTAGATGCACTGGTAGCCAGCGCCTTCTGGGGAGCGCGACCATCCGCTGCGAGGCCCCCGGGGCGCGGCGCACGGCCGCAGTCAACGTGTCGACGCCCGCCCATGAGCGAACATCGAGCAACTGTTATCGATCTGTTATCAACCAGGATTGCGGATCGCGTGTCCGCTGTGGTGCTATTGGGGCTGTTGTTACAGATGTGACATTCCTGATTGACTTCACCTGGGGGAACCTGACCATGCACCCTGCAGATCACGCTCACTCGTCCCGGATTCCGCGGACGCTGATCGGTCTGTGCGCCGCCGTGACCATCGCCATCACGGCAGCACCGGCCGGTGCGGCACCGGCGCCGGCACCGGCGCCCAAGCCGGCCCCGGCGGCGGTGACCGCGAAGCCCGCCACCGACCCGGTCGCGGTGACCCCGCCGCCCGCGCCCCGCATGCGGGTCCCCGTCCCCGGACAGATCCGGGAGGGGGAGTTCGCCGACACCAGTCGTGAGCTGATCACTCGCGACGGCTGGAAGGTCACCGTCTCCAAGTTCGGGGAGAAGCTCGATTCCGTTCCGCCGCTCAACCGATCGCCACAGAGTTTCGAAGGCTTCAGCTCCGTAGGCGGTGAGGCGAAGATCGAAGCCGCCTACCCGAACGACCCGAAGCGCAAGCCCAGCAGCAAGATCAAGTCCGCGACGCTGACCACAGGTACACAAATCGGCTGCGCCGTCACCGCCGACAGCCTCACCGTCGGCGGGTCGCTCTCCAACGCCACCACCGCCTCGATCACCCCGACCGTCACCGCGTCCGGCACCGTCACCGGGCAAGGGCAGGGCGGCTCCAACGGCGGCTCCGGCGGCGGCAGCGTCTCCGGCACCGGAACAGGCTCATTGTCGGGCACCCTGTCGGACACCGTCACCGAGACCGGAAGCATCTCCGGCGTCCTCAAGCCCGGCACCACCAAGGACATCCCCTACGCCAAGAAAGCCGTCGTCGGCCCCAACGCCCAGGTCATGTCCCGCGACATCCGCATCGCCGTCGACAACTGCATCGGCGGCGTCCAAGTCCGCACCTACGCCACCGTCGCCATCAGCACCGACGCCACCGACGACACACTCACCACCTTCGGCAAGCCCATCTTCCTCACCCGTCCCGAGCAGAACCGGTAGTTTAGGCGCCCCGCTTTGGTGCGCGGCCCGCTGAAGTACTGGCGGCAGATGCGGCGTTCAGGCCTCTTCGCGCCACCGGAATAGCCGGCTGTTGTCGGATTCGGTCCAGTAGACAGGTCGACGTCCTCGGCGGAGCACGCGGAATCGGCCGCGGTGCCCTCTGTTCGCGAACCGAGTCGGCGCATGGGCGGTTCTCAGTGCGCGCACGCCCCGGTGTGCGTCCACAATGAATCGCAGCCGCCAGTCGATGGCGGGCGCCGGGTCGTCGATGGCGATGTCAGCGTCGACGATCAGGTGAACAGATTCACGTGGCGAGAGCTCGAATGACGACGAGGTTATAGCCTTCCCGTCCCCGACGGGGAGGTTCGCTTCTACTGTGCTGCCCTCCTCTGTCGTCCTGAGGACTACCTGGATACCGAAGGTCTTCAGGTAGTTTCCGCCGGCGCTGACGTGAAGGATGTGACCGTCGGGCAGCTTCGGTGCGACACCTTTGGCTTCGGCGGTGATGCTGAGGATGGATACGGCATCGCTGGACTTGTTGTACAGGCGAAGCACGAAACGGTCTCGCTCAACGGGAGTCCAACCCTGGGCCCGGGCGGTGTCATCGATGTTGGGATACGGGCGACGGACATCGAACGACGCAGGGTCAGGAAGGTCACCAGGGGCAAAGAACGGGACGATTCGCGGTGCCGCGCGCGCCTCGGCGAGAACGTCCCAGCGCTGGGCTCCCTCCACAACGACGATCCTCAACGGATTGTCGAACAGTTGCCCGATCGGCCCGAACAACCTGACCAGTGCGCCAGCGAATGATCCTGGTTCCATCAGATCTCCTACAGGGCCGTCGAGTAGTCCTCCAAGCCCGCTCAGGCTACGACGGACACGGCTCTCGTGCTGCGCAAGCAATAATGCGCTCGGGAACTCGTCGCAGCTGACACCGGCAGCTGAAGGCCGAAGGCAACGCCGTCGAAACCGGAGCTGTCCCGGGATGTCGTTAGTGCCGTCGACAGAGTGGCCGACGAGGAGCCGATCGAGGGCGGACAGCGCCTACCCGACTGGGTGGAACGCGAACTCGCCCGCCGCCGCGACTATTGGCGCGTGCTCCGCGACGGCGGCGTGATCACGTCAGCCGAGGAGGCGGAAGCGATCCGCCGCGAGACAGAGGGACTGCCCGAGTAGGCCGGCGTCCCCATGCCGGAAGCGGCGAAGCCCGCCACCCCACGGTGACGGGCTTCGGTGTGGACTCGGTCAGGCGGCGAACCTCTCGACCAGCGCTGCGCGCTGACGCTCGCCGAGGCCGGCGACGCGGCGGTTCTCCGCGATCTCCAGCTCAGTCATGATCTCGGCGGCCTTGACCTTCCCGATCTTCGGCAGGGCCTCGAGGAGCGCGGCGACGCGCATCTTCCCGACCGCCGGCTCGCTGCTCCGGGCGAGGACCGCGGAGAGAGTGGTCGCTCCGGTCTTGAGCTGGTTCTTGATCGCGGCACGGGCAGCGCGGACCGCGGCGGCCTTGGCGAGTGCGTCGGCGCGCTGCTCGGGGGTGAGGGTGGGCAGTGCCATGGGGGAGTTCCTCCTGGTTGCTGGGCTGTCTGAATTGACGTTAGCGAAGGAGTCCGACAGGTTGGCGCTAGGTGGTGGTGTCGTCTTCGTTGTCGTCGCCGTGGCCGGCGACGGCGACGTCGAAGTCCCGGCGGTAGATCCACACAGTTCGTTGGTCCTGTTTGTCGCGGAGTTGGAACCGCCACCCGGCCCCCTCGCTCGCGGTGCTCTGCTCGACAAGCCAGTACCTGCCATCACGCCAGACACGGTCGCCGACACGGACGGTGGATGCGATCTTGCGGTACGACACCCCTGCGACGGTACTGGAAGGTCCGCCGTGCATTCGCGTAAGCGAACTCTTTGTGGTGCCCCACTATCGGTGTGGCCTCCGCAAGGGATAGTTTACGAGGGTGATTGATCTGCGCCGTGACGGCGATGTCCTGACCATCGAGATCCAGCGGCCGGAGCGCCGTAACGCCCTGACTGCCGAGCTGCTCGACCGTCTGCGCGACGCGGTCGGCAGCGCCGCCGGCGAAGGGGTCAAAGCGATCGTCCTGACCGGGCAAGGCACCGTGTTCTGCTCCGGCATCGACCTCTCCGGTGACGGTGCCGCCTCCGCGGAAGATCTCATCGCCGATCTGCAAGGGCGGGCGGTGATCTTGAACAAGACCATCGACCACGCACCGATCCCCGTGATCGCTGCGATCAACGGTCCCGTCATCGGCGCCGGCATCCCCTTGGCGATCATCTGCGACCTGCGCGTCGTCGCACCGCAGGCGTACTTCCAGGTCCCGGTCGCCAAGTACGGCCTCGCCCTCGACACCTGGTCGATCCGCCGACTGACCTCCCTCGTCGGATACGGACGAGCGCGGGCAATGCTCTTGGGCGCCCAGAAGCTGCCCGCCGACGAAGCGCTCCTCACCGGGCTGGCCAACCGCATCGGCGACCTCGCCGACGCCCAGCAGTGGGCCCACGAAATCGCTGCCCTGGCCCCCTTGTCGATCCAGCACGGCAAACGAGTCCTCAACGACGACGGCGCCTGGGATACCGAAACAGAACAGCACCGCGAACTCTTCGACGCGGCGTGGAGCAGTGACGATGCCGTCGAAGCGCAAGTCGCCCGCTTCCAGAAACGCAGCCCCACCTTCGAGGGCCGCTGACCACGCAGTGCACGGCACTCAGCGGTGCCGCCTGAAGATTTGTGATGTCGGACACGCAAGCCTTGCCTCGCCGCGACACTCCCCGCCGACTCCGCCTAATGTTGGATTCAACATCCACATTGGCGGATCTGATTGGGGATCGTTATGTCACGCACGATCAAGCTCATCGCGGCCGCAGCCCTTGCACTGACGGTTGGGGCTGGTCCCGTCGCTGTTGCGCACGGTGAACCTGGGGGTGGCGGCTCGGGCTCTCATGACTCGAGCAAGCCCGGCGACAACAAGAGCAAGGACAAGGACAAGGACAAGGACAGGGATCGCGATCGGCCAAGTCGTGATCGCGACTCCGACGGGCCGAAGCCGACGAGCCCCAGCAGCGCCGCGCCGACTGCCGAACCTTCACCACCGTCGACGCAGCCGCAGCAACCTTCCACGAGCGCGACCGCCATTCCGGACTTCCCTGACCCGAACTCCGGTTCCGACGACAACCCCGCCGCCGCCGAACCGTCCGGCGATTCCCCGCAGCCACCGAGCCCCGCCACGCCGACCGCGCCATCACCGACCACCTCAACCGTGCAGGTCGGCAGTGTCGGTGGCACCCCGGACCTGCCGGGCTCGGCCGTCCTCAGTGAGACGTTGCCCGCCGGTGGTCAGGCGTCTCGATCCCCGTACCACCTGGGAACCGATCGGGTCTTCTCCATTGCCCCCGGCACAGCCGGACCGTTCCCCGGTGGAGACCCACGCACCGCACCACGCACGATCGACCCCAACACCAACGCCGGCGCAACCGCAGGATGGTCCGGCAACCTCATCGTCCCCAACGCACTCGGCAAAACCAGCGGGGCCCTGCCCGGCCCCGGCGGCGGCCGCTCCGAAACCATCCGGATCCCCACCGCCCCCGGAGAACTACGCGTCCCCGGCAAAGGCGGACGCCTCCCCGAAATCGGCGTCGAACGCATGGTCCGCCTCCGCGTAGTCAAAGCAACCCCAATCGGCACACGAGCCGTCACCACCACACTCGGCGACACCGAAACCCTCGTCCGCTACCAGTTCCAGTACGAGATGCAAACCCAATACGTCGGAACACTCGGCGGCAACCCCACCATCACACCCGGACCATCAGACTGGGCCCCCATCACCACCGACGGCGTCATCGCCCTCGCCCAAGCCGGAGTCCCCCTACCCACACTGAAATAGAATGCCTGGTGACAGCAGTCGTGACCACCACACGCCCGAACGACGATGGTCGGCGCGATGAGGGTGGAGCAGGCGGCACTGGCGTCCGCGTTGCAACGCGCGTTCGCCGAGGCAGGCAACCCCGACATCGACGAGGTCGCGGCCTCGGGCGTAGGGCTGAGCCGAGAGCAGATCACCGACTGGCGATCCGGCCGCAACCCGCCCGCCACGTTCCGCGAATTCGAACCCCTCATCGCTTACCTTCAGGTCGCCGCCGCCACTGCCGCGCAAGTGAATAGAAGACACCGACTGCGCGACGTGACCGCCTGGCCGACGGCGCGGTGGCGACACCTCTGGGAAGAAGCAATCAGCCCTTAACCTGCGCAGCGCTCTACGGACACCCACACGCACGCCGCAATGCCGCTGCGAACTCGCCCGCCGTCTCGTAGCGATCGCGCGGGTCCGGCGCCAGCACCGTTCCGAGTACGACGCCGACGTCCCCACGGAGTCCCCGATGTCGAGCAGCCTGAGCTGGTTGAGCGCGGGCGCCAGGTACGCCACCACGGTGTCGCCGGCGGCGCCGAACCGACAGAGGTTCCCGACGCCGAGCGCCTCACCCGCCGAGTTCACAACGAAGATCGGAGCAACGCGCGGATGCGCTCGCCGTCGTGGCCTACCGTCTCCGCGCCGCGACCGAGTTGCGGCGCACGTGTCGGTGGCCGTCGCTACCCTGCGCTCATGGACGAGGTGCTCGCCGATACCCAGCTCCGCGTCTACGTGCGCGACTTGACCAGTGGCGAGCTCGTCGCCTACCCGGCCTCGGAGTGGCTCGCCGGGTACGCCGAGGGGATCAACGCCGCGATCGAAATGTGGCAGGCGAGCCTGGGCGGCACCATCGCGATTACTGGCACCCCGGAGCAGGGCCGCATCACCGTCAACGACGCCGACCGCGTCATCATCCTCGATTCGCAGTGGTGGACCGTCACCGTAGATCGCGACGGAACCCCGATCTCCGCGTCGGTCGCCGATAGGCTGTGATCATGCAGCGCAGCGGGTTCGAACAACGCTAGCCGTGCCCGATCCGGGTGCGGCGGATGTTGTCACCTAGGAGATCCCATGCACGCCCTGTCCCGCGTACTTTGGTCGCTGAGGTCGATGACGCCGCTGAGGTCATTGTGGTACTCGCCGCGTTTGCAGGTGCCGACCACGTGAAGTGGCTGCCGTACACCCACGGCGATGGCTCCGAGACGAAGGCGACGACACTTCGGGTCGGTGAGACCACTGTCGACGTCGCTATCGGTCCCCGGGCCCTGCCGGCGGTGCTTGAGGTGATGGTGCCCGACCTGCCGGGCGCACTGGAACGCGCGCTCGGGGTGGGGTTCTCTGCCATGACGTGCCCCGCAGAGGGTGCCCTGGAGGAAGTGACTGTCGTCGCCGGCGGGATGCGGATCATTGCGGTGAGCGAAGCCGCGCTGATCGACCGCCGCGGCGTGTAGCCCGCACACTAGGTCGACGTCAGGATCCTCTCATCACTCGAGAGCATGTGCGGCATCCCGGGGCTCCTCGTCGCGCTCAACCTCCGCGTGCTGCACGGGCGCCGAGTGCCCCTGCCGCATGCGCCAGTCGCCGAACACCGCCAGCGACACTGCCCCTAACCCGAACACCGCCAGCACGAATCCCGTCGCCCACCGCCCATACGCCAGCTCCCAGCCCGCGAGCCCAAAGACCGCAACCGGCGCACCGATGAACAACGCACGCCAGGCAGGTGTCCTCGACGGACAGCCCGACTGGTCCCAGAAGCCGGCACTGACAACCAGTGCTATCCCCGCGACCAGAAGCTGCCCCAGAAACAGCGCGAGCACCGCAAGTGAGCCCGCAACAAGAGCAGGCGCCACCCACTGACTACGACTTCGCACATCACGCATGCTTCATCATAAACACGGGGCGGACGGTCGATAGGCCGCGTCGCGGCGGAGGGGTGGTTGGAGCGTGCGGTTCATTGGGTATGAACAGCCTGTAAACACTCCCGGTCAGTGGTTTGCGTCACTACCAAATTCTACTACCAGTAGATACCGTCGATGGCAGACGTTCCGCCGACGCCGCCGGACGTTGCACATCTGCCTCCCCGCGACGGGGACACACACGATCACAAGGTGCTTGCTATGAACGAGAATTCCGTCGTCGAAATCCGTACCGATTCGTTCCGGCGCCCCGACGGTGCCCGGATCTCTTACCGCTTCACCCCGGCAGCTCCGCACGCCGCTGATCAGATCCCCGTCTTTCTACTGCACGGCACCTTCCAGTCCGCGCAGATCTGGCGTTCCGTCGGGGTCACCGACGGGCTGCGGGGCGACCGCCCGCTCATCGAGGTCGACATGCTCGGCCACGGTGCGAGCGACAAGCCCGTCGATCCGCAGGATTACCTCGTCGAGACGATGGCCCGCGACCTGCTCGGCATCGCCGACCAGCTGGGCTTCGACCGCTTCCACACGGTCGGCTTCTCACTTGGCGCCCGCACCTCGCTGCGCCTGCCCTTCATCGCACCCGGACGACTGGAATCGATGGTGTGTGTGGCAGGTTCGCATCGCCCGCAGCCCTCGCTTGCGGACCGGATGTTCTTCCCCGGCGCTCGCGCCGCCCTAGATCATGGGTCGATGGAAACTTTCATGGACCACTGGGACGCGCAACGTGAGCGCCCGCTGAGCGAATCGACGCGTGAGCGGCTAGGCGCCAACGAGCCGCGGGCACTAGCGGCGTTCTTCGATTCGCAAGATCTCGATGCCGGACGCGAGATCGACGACTACGCAAAGGTTCTTGTCCCTGCTCAGTTCATCGTCGGTGGGCATGACAGCGAGCGACTGGCCGACTCCTGGTTGCTCGCAGGAACGATGCCTGCCGCGCAACTGACCATCCTCGAAGATGCTGGACATTCCGCATCGATCCATGCGGCAGCCCCAAAGATCCTGCGCCACTTCGACACCGTCTACGCCGCATCTGCCTAGTTGAGAGCCTTGCAGGAAGCCCGATCGAGTACGGAAATCGATCGGGCTTCCGCATGATCTGGTGCGGTACGTACCGGCCGCACTGCCCATGCGGGCGCGCTTGAGACGTATTCCAAACGAAAGGGAACAAGCGAGTGTTCAGCCGAATCGCCATCGTGAACCGAGGTGAGGCAGCGATGCGCCTCATCCACGCGGTCCGCGACCTGGCCGCCGAGACCGGGCAGCAGATCGAGACCGTCGCCCTCTACACCGACGTCGACCGGACTGCGACCTTCGTCCGTGAGGCCGACATCGCCTACGACCTGGGCCCCGCAGCGGCACGCCCGTACCTGAACTACGAGCTGCTGGGCACCGCCCTGCAGGAGACCGGCGCCGACGCGGCGTGGGTCGGCTGGGGCTTCGTCGCCGAGGATCCGGTGTTCGCGGAGAAGTGCGCCGAGATCGGCGTGACCTTCGTCGGCCCGAGCCCCGAGGCGATGCGCCAGCTCGGCGACAAGATCGGCGCCAAGCTGATCGCCGAGGAGGTCGGCGTTCCCGTCGCGCCGTGGAGCCGCGGCCCCGTCGAGACGCTCGAGGACGCCAAGGACAAGGCCAAGGACATCGGCTACCCGCTCATGCTCAAGGCCACCGCCGGCGGTGGCGGGCGCGGCATCCGCATGGTCGCCTCCGACGCCGACCTGGAAGAGGCCTACGTGCGCACCCGTGACGAGGCCGAGCGCGCCTTCGGCAGCGGCGTGGTCTTCCTGGAGCGCCTGGTCACCGGTGCCCGCCACGTCGAGGTGCAGGTCATCTCCGACGGGGAGACCGCGTGGGCCCTCGGCGTGCGCGACTGCTCGGTGCAGCGCCGCCACCAGAAGGTCATCGAGGAGTCCGCCTCGCCCGTGCTCGGTGCCGCGCAGGTGCAGCGGCTCAAGGAGTCCGCCGAGCGGCTCGCGATCAAGGTCGGCTACCGGGGCGCCGCCACTGTCGAGTTCCTCTACCACCCGGGCGACGACCTGCTCGCCTTCCTGGAGGTCAACACCCGCCTGCAGGTGGAGCACCCGATCACCGAGGTCACCAACGACTTCGACCTCGTCCGCGCGCAGCTGCACGTCGCCTCGGGCGGCAAGCTCGACGGTGTGCGTCCCGTCGAGCGCGGGCACGCCATCGAGGCGCGCCTGAACGCCGAGGATCCGGACCGCGACTTCGCGCCCGCTCCCGGCCGGATCGCCCTGCTCGACCTGCCCGCGGGCCCCGGTATCCGCATCGACACCGGCGTCTCGCAGGGTGACACCATCCCCGCCGATTTCGACTCGATGATCGCCAAGGTCATCGCGTACGGCAGCGATCGCGAGCAGGCCCTCGGCCGGCTGCGCCGCGCCATGAACGAGACCCGCGTGATCATCGAGGGCGGCGCCACCAACAAGAGCTTCGTGCTGGATCTGCTGAACCAGCCCGAGGTCATCGACGGCAGCGCCGACACGGGCTGGATCGACCGTGTCCGCGGCGAGGGCCGGCTGGTCGCCGATCGCCACACCTCCGTCGCGCTCGCCTCGGCCGCGATCGACGCCTACGAGGCGGAGGAGCGCGCCGAGCTCACGCGCCTGCTCACCACCGCGTCGGGCGGTCGCCCGCAGGTGCAGCACGAGAGCGGCACGCCGCTGGACTTCAAGCTGCGCGGCGCGAGCTACCGCGTGCGGGTTGCCCGCACCGGCGCGCACACGTTCCGCCTCGTCATCGACACCGGCGCCGAGAGCCGCACCGCGGACGTCGATCTGGAGCGGTTCGACAACCACACCGGCCAGGCCGTGGTCAACGGCGTCCGGTACCGGCTCACCACCGGCACGCACGGCCCCGTCCACGTGGTCGACGTGGACGGCGTCACCCACCGGGTCAGCCGCGACGAGGGCGGCGTGGTCCGCTCGCCCGCGCCGGCGCTCGTGGTCGCCGTGCCGCTCGCCGTCGGCGGCGAGGTCGAGGCCGGCGCGCCGATCCTCGTGCTCGAGTCGATGAAGATGGAGACGGTGCTGCGCGCGCCGTTCTCCGCGCGCCTGAAGGAGTGCGGCGTCACGGTCGGCAGCCAGGTCGAGGCGGGCGCGGCGCTGCTGCGCCTCGAGCCCCTCGGCGACGGCGACGAGGACGCCGCCGGCAGCGCCGCGGGTCCGATCGACCTGCCCGCCGAGCCCGCCCAGGTGGGCGCGATCGAGCGCGCCGCCGCGGGCCGCGACGCTCTGCGCAGCCAGCTGCTCGGCTTCGACGTCGATCCGGCGGACGAGAGCCGCCTGCTCGACGAGTACCTCGTCGACCGCGTCGCGGCGGAGCTCGAGGGTGCGGTCCCGGCCGCCGAGGAGCTGGCGCTCGCCGGTGTCTTCGCCGATCTGGCCGAGCTGGGCCTGCGTCGGTCGGTCGGTGGGGACGACGGGGTGCACAGCCCGCGCGAGCACTTCCACACCTACCTCCGCAGCCTCGACGCCGATCGCGCCGGCCTGCCGGACTCGTACCGCGCCAAGCTGGCCGCGGCGCTGGGCCACTACGGGGTCACCGAGCTCGACCGCACGCCGGATCTCGAGTCGGCCGTCTTCCGCGTCTTCCTGGCGCAGCAGCGACCCAAGGTCGGCGTCCGCGCCATCACCGCGCTGCTGCGCAAGTGGCTGCACGAACCCACACCGCAATTCCTGCAACAACCCCAGAATGAGGCCGGCTCACTGCTCGACAGGATCATTGCAATCACGACTATCAACGATCCGGCGATCGCAGACCTCGCACACGGCGTCGTTTACAAGTGGTTCGGCGAACCACGTCTCGCGAAGAGCCGGCAAGCCGTCTACTCGGTCCTGCGCAAGCACCTGAACTATCTCGACAGCCACCCGACTTCGAGCGATCGCGCTGACCGGGTCTCTACGATGGCCCAGCTCCCCTATTCACCGGTCGCGGTACTCGGTGAACGGATGTCCCAAGCCACAGCAGCCGACAACGCCGTGATGCTCGAGGTCCTCACGCGCCGCTACTACGGCAACAAGGGCCTGTCGGACGTGCGCACCCAGCAGGTGGGGGAGACCTCGTTCGTCATCGCCGAGCGCGACGGTGCGCTGCTGGTCTCGGCCGCGGTGGCCTACGACGGCCTCGGCGACGCGGTCGCCGGCCTCGCGCAGGTCGCCGACGGTGCCGCGTCCGTGGACGCCGACATCTACCTCAGCTGGGAGCAGCAGCCCGAGGATCAGGACGAGATGGTGGCCGCGTTCGACAGCGTGCTCTCGGCGCACCCGCTGCCGGCGCAGGTGCGCCGCGTGACGATCACCGTCGCGGGCAGCGGCGGCGCGGTCATGCACCACCACTTCACGTTCCGGGCCGCCACCAACGGGGTCGCCGAGGATCGCCTGATCCGCGGCCTGCACCCGTACATCGCGCAGCGCATGCAGCTCGAGCGGCTGCGCCGCTTCGACCTCACGCGCCTGACCTCGTCGGACGACGAGGAGGTCTACCTCTACCGCGCCGTCGCCAAGGAGAACCCGGCGGACGACCGCCTGGTCGCCTTCGCGCAGGTCCGCGACGTCAGTGGCGTCTACGACGAACAAGGAACGCTGGTGACACTTCCCGCGGTTGACGCTGTCGTCACAGCGAGCCTCGATTCCATCCGACGCGCACCCGTCGCAGGGCAGCGACGATCGGGAACCAATCGCGTGGTTCTCTACTGCTGGCCAATTCTTGAGCTCTCGAATGCAGAGTGGGAGAAGGTGGCCCGACAGATTTCAGCACCAGCGATGGGGGCGGGCCTGGAGGAGGTGCTGCTGATCGGCCGTCGTCGCGATGCCGCGACCGGCGAGCTGGTCAAGACGGAGGTGCGGGTTTCGTTCAGCCCCACCGGCCGGGCGGAGCTGCACCTGGGCACGCCCGTCGAGGACGTCGCCGACGTCGTCGAGCCGATCGACGGGTACCGGCAGAAGGTGCTGCGCGCGGCGAGCCGCAACACCGTCTACCCCTACGAGCTGACCTCCGCGCTGGGCGATTTCGTCGAGTACGAACTGGCCGAGGGCGACATCGCCGACGTGCTGGTGCCCACCGACCGGCCGAAGGGCCGCAACACCGCGGGCATCGTCGTGGGCGTCATCTCGACTCCCACCGACCTGTACCCGGAGGGCGTCAAGCGCGTACTGCTGCTGGGCGATCCGACGAAGTCGCTGGGCGCGCTCGCGGAGGCCGAGTGCCGCCGGATCAGCGCGGCGATCGACCTCGCGCACCGGATGGAGCTGCCGGTCGAGTGGTACGCCCTGTCCGCCGGAGCCCGGATCTCCATGGACTCGGGTACCGAGAACATGGACTGGGTCGCGGCGGCGCTGAAGAAGATCGTCGAGTTCACGCAGCAGGGCGGCGAGATCAACATCGTCTCCGCGGGCATCAACGTGGGCGCGCAGCCGTACTGGAACGCCGAGGCGACCATGCTCATGCACACCAAGGGCGTGCTGATCATGACGCCCGAGTCGGCGATGGTGCTGACCGGCAAGCAGTCGCTGGACTTCTCCGGCGGCGTCTCCGCCGAGGACAACCACGGCATCGGCGGCTACGACCGTGTCATGGGCCCCAACGGCCAGGCACAGTACTGGGCCGCCGATCTCGTGGGCGCGCACACGATCCTCATGGAGCACTACGCGCACACCTACATCGCTCCCGGCGAGCAGGCACCGCGTCGTGCCGCGACCACCGACCCGGCCGATCGCGACATCACCGAGTTCCCGCACGTGCTGGCGGACAGCGATTTCACGACCGTCGGCGACATCTTCTCCGCGGAGAAGAACCCGGATCGTAAGAAGCCCTTCGACATCCGCACCGTGATGCGCGCGCTGTCCGACCAGGACCACGAGGTGCTCGAGCGCTGGGCCGGCATGGCCGACGCCGAGACCGCGGTGGTGCAGGACGTGCACATCGGCGGCATCCCGGTCTGCCTGCTGGGCATCGAGTCGAAGTCGGTTCCGCGCCTGGGCTTCCCGGCGACGGACGGTCCGGACACCTACACGGCCGGCACGTTGTTCCCCAAGTCGTCGAAGAAGACGGCGCGGGCGATCAACGCGGCGAGCGGCAACCGTCCGCTCGTGGTGCTCGCCAACCTCTCGGGCTTCGACGGTTCGCCGGAGTCGCTGCGCAAGCTCCAGCTGGAGTACGGCGCCGAGATCGGTCGTGCGATCGTCAACTTCTCGGGCCCGATCGTGTTCTGCGTGATCTCGCGCTACCACGGCGGTGCGTTCGTGGTGTTCAGCAAGCAGCTGAACCCGAACATGACGGTGCTGGCGATCGAGGGTTCGTTCGCCTCGGTGCTCGGTGGCGCTCCGGCGGCCGCGGTGGTGTTCTCGGGCGAGGTCAACGCCCGCACCGCCGGCGATGCGCGGGTCAAGGATCTCGAGGCGCAGCTGACCGAGGCCACCGGCACGGAGCGCGCGGCGCTGCTCGCCGAGCTCGACGAGGTGCGCGGCTCGGTCCGCGCCGAGAAGCTCGGCGAGGTCGCCTCCGAGTTCGACGGGGTGCACAGCATCCGTCGCGCCGTCGAGGTCGGCTCGGTCGACGAGATCATCGCCGCCGCCGACCTGCGTCCGAAGATCATCTCGGTGATCGAGGCCGCGCAGTACCCGAGTCACGAGCACGTACCAGCGGAAGCAACGGCACGAGGCCACTTTGGACCTTTCTGAACGCCGCCCTAGCTGTTAGGTCCAGTGCTGCATGTATTTCTTCGACCGGGGTTCGTCACGGGAGTCCGCCGCAATCAGCGCCTAACGTCTACGTGCGTCCTGCCGCGAAGGCGGCGATCGTCTCGACCATCGTGTCCAGGCCCGGCTGTTCGAGCGGGTAGTGGCCGGCGTTCTCGAGGATCACGGTCTGGACGGGGACGCGGGTGATCCGGTCGAGGAAGGGTGTCGACAGTGCCAGTGGCGTCCAGCGATCGGCGGCGGGCTGGGTGAGGAGCACCGGGCACGTGTCGAACTCCTCGGGCCAGACCGCCGGCCGGTAGTTCAGGTACGAGTCGAGGAAGGCCAGCGAGACCAGGTTGCCGGCGGACGTCCGGTCCGCGTAGCAGGCGCGCTTCGCCGTGCGGTCGTTGACCAGCGTGCGCATCTTGCTGACCAGCTTCATCGGGACCCGCGTCCCGCGCAGCGGCGTGCGGGCGAGGGCCTTCATAACGCTCGCGCCCACGGCACCGGTGACCGGGTCGAAGGCCGTGGCGCGCCGGACCTTGGCGGACTGCTGGTCGAGGAAGGTCATCCCGACGATGCCGCTGACCCGCGGGTTGATCGACGCGATGTGGTAGGTCTCCATGCCGCCCGCGGACAGCCCGTATAGGACCACGGGGCGATCGTCCTTCGCCAGTTCCGCGTCGACGAGGTCGGAGCCGATGCGCACCCAGTCGTCGTAGGTGACGAGCGCGCCGGGGGCGACCTCGGTGACGCCGTAGTTGGGCATGTCGATGGCGATGGTCTCGAAGCCGCGTTCGGCGAGCGGGCGGCCGAGGATCGTCGTCATCTGGCGGCCGTTGGTGCCGACGCCGTGCAGGAGGATCACCTTTACCGGTGCCTCCGGGTTGCGGTAGGTGTCAAGGTGGATGCGGTGGCCGCGGTGCTCCCACCACTCCTCGGCGGGTGCGGTGTCCGGGGTGAGGCGGTATGACGGGGGAAGGAACTGCTGGATGGCCTGCCACTCGGACTGCTCTGCGTAGTTCACACCCACCAGTGTCTTTCGATCACGCGCATTCGGCAACAAGTGGAACACCCGGAATACTAGTTCGGGACCTCGTTGTACAGCGGCGAGCAATTCGTCGGATCGAACCTCGGTAGCAGTACTCGCGCCGCTAGTCCATGGCCAGCCGGTCCCGGTGCGCGATCAGCTGCGGCAGAATCCACTCGACGGTGCCCTCGGGCGGTGCACCGTAGCCGGTGAGCCACCGCTGCGCCGCAGCCTCAAGGTCGGCGTCCGTGTCCGTTGCGTTCACCGGGATCCGCTGCGCGACCGCGTGATCGAGGTCGAGCGGCTCCCCGACGGGAACCCACTGCAGCCAGACCGCGTCACTGGTCTCCCAGCAGCGCATCCGTCCCGGCATCGGAACCGGCGGCAGGGCGCTGGTGTGCGACTCAGGTGCGGGTTCTCCACCGAGCTCGGCGCGCATCGCGTACAGCTCCCGCCGCCACGATGCGACCTGCTCGGCCAGGCGTTTGTGCACGACGGTCGCCTGCTTGCGCTGCGCCGCGAGGATCGTGCTCTCGATGTCGAGGTTCGAGGTGCGCGCGGTGACGGTCAACGAGACGGTGCCGCCGCCGGGGACGAGATCGGTCAAGGTGCGAGTGTCGGTCACGGCTGCTCCTTGCTTATGGGACCAACCGTGCTCGAGCGCAGTCCGGTCGCCAGTCCCTGCGTGAGTACGGGGAGCGCGAGGGCCGGCAGGTACAGGTGCAGCCACTCCGCGCTGAGGAACGCCGCGCTGAGGCCCGCGACCAGGAGCAGTACTACGGAGACCGCGGCGGCGAGGAGGACGGTGCGGTCGGCGGAGGCGGTCACCGGTCGCGCTCCTCGGGTTCTGGCGTGTACCAGGCGAACGCCGTGTAGCCGGCCTGCAGTCCCGCGGGGATGCTCGTGGTTACGTGACCGCGGCCGCTGCTCCAGGACCCGCTGAGCTGCATCCGCCCTCCCTCCGATGCCCACCGTTCCAGCGCCGTGCCTAAGATGCGCGGTCCGGCAATCCGCCAGTCGGCGATCGGGTACGTCGACTCGATCGCCTCTCGTCCGGACCGGTCAACGAGAACGACACGATCACCGTCTGTGCGGGGCCGCTCGAAGTAGCCCAATTCGTGGTCGACCGCCTCTACGAGCTGGTCGAGGGAGCCGGACACCTGCAAGCGCACGGCGTAGGCGTCGTCAGGTCCGCCACAGCGCATAAGGGACAGCACGGTCTCGTGCACACGAAGCATCTCCTGGTCGATCGCGTCGAGCAGGTCGCGGCGTCGACGGTAACGTTCGCTATCAGTCACGGAGCGTCACCACCACAGTGTTGCCGTCGGGGTCGGTGAGGCGGCGCGGGAACGGCTCTGGTGCATGGTCGGCGTCGCCGAACCGGTCGCCGACGGACAGTTCGATCCTGACCCTGCTCGCCGGCCGATCGCCTCGCGGATACAGCTCGATCAGGACGCCGCCGACCTGCGCCGAGACATGCTCAGGGCCAGCAGCGTGCTTCTCGCGAGTCCAGTTCACGCCCAGCGCATCCCGGTACCACGCAGCTGAGACATCGACGTCGTTCACGTAGAGCACCAGCGTCTGTACCTGCGGCGCGTGTCGCGCAGCCAGTGCTCGCCGGGCCCAGCTGCGTGCTTCGATCACGGCATCGTCGAGTCGTGCACGCCACTGTTCTTGCTGATCAGAGGGCACGGCCATCTCTCCGTTCGGGCCTCCACGGAGGCATGTCACCCATGGCGTTAGTCCTCGGCCTTCTTCGCCAGCTCCGCTCTGAGCTCGGCCTTGCCTGCCTCCTTTCCGCGGCTGTGGATCCAGGCTCCGAGGACGATGAGGATGGCGATAACCGTCAGGCCGACGCTGAGGTTCTCGGTCATGATGCGGGTGTTGAACGTCCACCACGCTGTCATCAGGTCGGTGTACGAGTCGGACTTGCCCATACCTGTGTCTTCCTTGTGCTGCGGGCTGCTGGTCAGTCCTTGATGAACTCGATGAGGATGTACAGCTCGTCGTCGAGGTCCTTGGTGATCGTGCCGCGGCGCCAGCCGTCCTCGCCTGCGTTGCGGCATTCGCGCTCGAAGTCGGCCTTGTGGCAGCGGACGGTCTTGAACTGGGGCATCAGCTTCTCCTCGTGCGGGTGCAATCGTCGGCATTCGGGTGCCGGATTCTCTCTTTTAGAGAAACCGGACTCCGATCACCCTAGCCGATTCGGGTCTAGTGTGTTCGTGTCTATCGTGTTCGTCTCTGGTTCGAGCAGTTCAGAGACGATGTAGTTGGTGCCGCTATGAGCCCGACACCCGTGAAGCCGCCGATCGATCCCACGCACGCCGAGTTCGGCGCACGCCTGAGGGCTCGCCGCGTCGAGCTCGGCTGGTCTCAGGAGAAGGCCGCGCTCGCGTGCGGCTTGCACTGGAGTGGCTACGCGCGTGTTGAGCGGGGGCAGCAGAGCGTGCGGATCGCCACGCTCCTCCAACTAGCGTCGGGGCTCGAAACCACCCCCGGAGCGCTCCTCGACGACCTACCGATGCCCGCAACCGATGGAGACCCGCCAGCTACCGGGTGACGGAAGCACAGAAGCAGCGCCCGCCCGGCGAACATCAAGCCGGTACAGGTATCCCTCGGAGTCAGTCACGCTGGCCGGCCTCCGTGGACACGCTGCGCTGCCTGCGCCGCTGCTCATCCTCCGCGGTCATCTGCTCCGCGACAGCCTTCGCCTGCGCCACCGCCGCGTTCACCGCGGCGGTGATCCGGGGCATGACCTCTGCCACCACCAGCGCGGTGAGGGCACCCCGCTCCCGCTCCGGGACTAGGGTCAGGATCAGGGCCTCGACGGCGTCCATCTGCGCGGCGGTCTGCTGCGCGTGGGCGAGGGAGTAGCGGGCCCAAGCCGCGCCCGCGCGGTCCTCGCGCGCCTCGGCGTCGGTGAGCATCTGGCGGAGCTGCGCGATCACATCGGGGTCGTTGGTCATGCCGGCAGTATCTCTTGAGGGGTTGACTCCTGCGCGGCAGGGCTTGAGGCTCAAGGTTATTCGAGGTCGCGGGCGTCAGTCGCTCAAGAGAGACTGGGGCAATGGATGACACTGACCTCGAAGCGAGAGCCCACCGATACCGAGTGATGCAGCACGCCGCGGCCCTGCACCGTGCCCTCGCTGCGATGCCCCCCGACGCCGCGCGCCTGACCACCGGAGGTGATCGTGACACGGTCAGCCACCTGGCATCACGCATGCTGTGGGCCAGCACGGCGGACCTGAACGAGCAGGGGCGGTACGCCGAGTCGAAGCAGGTGACCACGCGGGCAGCGGAGCTCGCGGCCCGGGACGAGGACGCAGCTGCCTCCGCGGTGCACATGACGGTGCGGATCTTCGAGAGCGACTTCATGGGGCAGCACGATTCGGTACCGGTGCTCGAGGCGATCTACCAGACGAAGGCTGCGGAGGAGCCTTTCGAGGAGTATGACGGAACGACGCGGCGGAGCTTCCGCATCGCCATCGCCCCCGGCGTCGACATCCTCGTGATCGACGCCAAGGAGCGCGCAGTCTCCCTCGACTTCACGGTTCCCGATCTGCCGGCGCTGCGGGCCCGGCTCGATGCCAACGGCGGCCACGCCATCGGGAACCGCCGCGGAGGTGAGGCCACGATGCCCTCCGGCGGCGTGCTGATGCAGACACGGCAGGCGGGCTGGGCCCCGCCGGTGGAATCGACCCGCACCGGGAACATCATCACGGTGCGCTTCGAGGACAGCATCGTGGCCGAGCTGCCCTGCCCCGCAGCGCTGATCGGGAACCCCGTCGCGCGGCAGATCGACGAGTGGGACCGCTGGTACACCACTGATCGGCCGCGCCCGCCGTGGCGGCTCCTCGACGGCGGTGAGCACGAGGCGGACCTTCAGGAGATGCTCGCGACGATGCCGGAAGCAGACCGCTACTTTGACATCGAGCCCGGCTGGTACGGCCTCGCGGCGCAGTGCTGGCGGCAGCTCAAGAAGATCGATCCGGAGTGCGTCGTGGGCGAGGTGAAGGAGAAGTGGGCCGAGCTGAGGATCAGTGCGTACGACAAGGACCGCCAGGTGGTCGCACGCTTCGGCGGTCCGATCGGCTGGGCGACGAAGCAGAGCCTCCGCACGTGCGAGTGGTGCGCCGGGTCAATCCCGACCGACGCCTCGCGGCCCGGCCGGCCGAGCAGGCTCTGCGGGCCGTGCCGTGAATTCGCCGAGGCATGGGAGCGCGCTCGCTGGACGGGGAACGATGACCGTCGATGAGCTGCGCGCGCTGCTCGCCGGCCTCCCCGGAGACGTGCCGGTGCTGGTGAGCGGATACGAAGGCGGCTTCGCCGCGGTGGCGCAAGGCGCCGTGGTCGAGATGCAGGAGCTGGATCGCGGCGACGACGCGGATTACCTCGGCCGGTTCGTGGTTCCGGCCGACGCCGCCGAGGAGCTCAACGGTCGTGGTTCGAGCTGGCTGTGCATGGTCGGGGGCGAGGCGCCGCGCATGGTCGGCGAGCCGATCACAGCCGTGGTTCTGAGCAGGGAGGGACGCTGATGGCGGAGCGTGACGATGCCTACTGGGAGGGTATGAGTCGCGCCGTCGAGCGTGGCGAGTACACGGTGGCGGGCCCCGTCGAGCTGGGACCGGCAGGTGTGCCGCTGCGGCTGTCGCGGATCACGCTCTACACGCCCGCCCCGGTGCTGCGCCACGTCGCCGCGGCCTACGGCGCGGTGCTGAACGCCGAGCCTGTCACCGGTGACGATGAGCGCGGCGCGTACGTCGAGGTGACAGACGCCGCGGGCTTCACGATCGAGCTGCGGCCAGTCGAGGCCGGCGAAGGGACGCCGACGGTCACCAGGCTCGAGTTCCGTGGTCCCGGCGTTGCGGCCGCCGCCGAGCGTCTGCATGCCGAGACGGGCGGCGTTCAGCAGCACCTGTACGGCGGGCACTGGGACGCGATCGCGAGCAACTCGGCCAGGTTGATCGGCCCGGGCGAAGGGGTGAGCGACGAAGAGAGGGCGCGCATCCGCGCGGCGATCCAGCGGGGCGAACTGGACCAGGAGATCCAGCGGATGAACGAGGAGAAGCAGTGAGCGTTCCGTGGCCGATCATCGGCGTCGAGAGTCGCGGCGGCACCGTGGTGCGAATCAGGCACGCCGACGGCACCACGGCTGATCACGACTTCGAGTACCTGGTCGGCTCGGGCGGTGTCTTCAACCATCTGACCGAGCAGCTGATCCCGGCGGCCGGCATCTGCGACGGCGGCACCGTCGGCTGGGAGACGCCAGCAGGCGTCGTGGATCTCGCACCGGATGCCCTGTGGGAGCACGCGACCCTCGGCTTCTGTCCGGGCAACGTCTGCCGCGGTTGGACGCCGGCGCACACGGTGCTCGTGCACCACGGCGGGCGCTGACCGTCATTCCCACACGCTGCGCCAGCCGCGCAGCCACGCGGCCTCGTCGTCGGGGTGCAGACCGCGCGGGCACATGCGGCGCCCGTCGTCCGGACCCGTCCGACACCGTCGCGGCGTAGTTCGCGGCCGGCCAGGACACGGTGGACTCGCAGGAGCGCGGTGGGCTCGGCGGGGTCGTCGTAGTTGCTCACGGCCGTGATGATGCGCCGGGGCGGCGACAGGTTCGATGCAGACCGCGGCTACTCCTCGATGCCTAGCTCCCTGAGCCGCTCCTGCACTCGCCGTTGAACTTCCGCCTCGATCGGGTCGACTTGGGGAGCAGAGCCCGGAGCCTGCGTGCGTGGTGTCGCGCGACGGGCGGTCGTGGCGGCAACGTGGTGGCTCATCCGCTCCGCAAGCGCGGCATCCGCCCCTCGTGCGGCGACGATGTACCGCTCGGCGGCGGTCGATGTGCGATGCCGCAACCGGTCGCGTAGCTCCGCAGGAGTGGCTCCGGCCTGCGCGGCGAGTGTTGACCCGGTCCGCCGCAGGTCGTGCACGTTCAGGTCCGGCAGTCCGACGGCGACCCGGGCCTTGCGCCACTGGTACCGGAAGGTGACGTGGTTGATCGGCAGCGTGACATCGGTACGCGCAGGGAAGAGCCACGCCGTCGGCTCGGGGCGCACGTGCTCCTCCAGATGCGTCCACACCTCGGGTACGACATGGGGCGGTACCGCCACGGTCTCAGTGCGCTCCTGCTCCTTGGAGCCGCGCATGACGATCACCGCGCCTTCCCCGTACACAGTTCCGCCGCCCGCGCGCGGCACCGTGTGCCGGCGCAGCATGATCCGCACCGGTGGGGCGAGAGGTACCGGCGTCGCGGGGTCCACGGCGAAGTCGTGGCGCTGTAGAGCGAGCACTTCCCCGATCCGGAGGCCGCACCAGGCGGCGAGTAGGACACCGGCGCGATCCTGCGGGGGCATCGCCGCCAGGAGCTGCTCGACCTGTTCCACCGTGGCCGTCTGAGGCTCACGCTTCGGCGTGACGCGGGCGGCCCCCTTGATCCGCAGAGGGTTGGCCGAGATCAGCTCGTGCTCCACGGCGAGCGCGAGGAGCGCGTGCAGGTTCTCGTAGCACCGGCCCTTCTGCGACGGCAGGTCCGGGCAGCACTGCGCCCACCAGGCCGCGAGGTTCTTCCGGTTCAGGTCCACGAGCGGGACATCGCCGAGGACGGGCAGAATGTGGTTCTTGAGCCGGCCGAGGGAGCCATGCCGGTGCGTCTGTCCCTTCAATGAGGCAAGCCAGACTTCCGCGAACTCCGCGACGGTGGTCTTGTGTTCCGCCGCCGCGAGTGCTGCGGCCTGTTCAGCGGCGGCCTCGTCCTCGGGGCTCATCCAGGTGCCGTCGTCGATTCGGACGCGCACCTTGGCGAGAGCAACGTCGGCCTGCTTCGCGGTGCCGAACGACCCGAGGGAGTAGGAGATGCCGTCGGGGCCGGTGTAGCGCGCCTGGTACCGGCCGGACTTGAGTCTGCGGACCGACCCGAACCCGCGTTTCCCGGCCATCGACGCCCCCTGTCACTAGATTCTCAGCTGGCACGCAGGCGCTGCGTGCCAGATATGTACCAGATGTGAGCGTAGAACCTGTCAACACCTGTCAACCGGATGAGGGCAGAAATCTCTCCATGACCAGGTATTTCGCAGTGTAGACGCAGATCCAGCGGCGAGAGTATATCCCGGGATGGCGTTGATCTTCACTACCGACATGACCCGACGATACCGCCGCGCGAACCGGTAGGTTGGGCCGCGTGGATGAGTGTGTGGGCCTGAGAGATTGGGGCGGCCGCGACGGGGCCGGGCCGATCGTGCTGCTGCACGGCCTCATGGGTCGCGGCCGCACCTGGCGCCGGCAGATCCCGTGGCTGCGCCGGTACGGCCGGGTGTTCACGTTCGACGCCGAATTCCACCGCGGCCCGGGCTTTCCCGTGCCGCCGGACGACATCAGCACCGAGCGCTTCGTCGCCGACGTCGCCGAGATCCTCACCTGCCTCGACCAGGGCCCCGCGACCCTGATCGGGCACTCCATGGGCGGCCTCCACGCCTGGTGCACCGCGGCCGAGTACCCGGAACTGGTGCGCGCCCTCGTCGTCGAGGACATGTCGCCGGAGTTCACGGGCCAGTCCACCGATACCTGGGCGCCGTGGTTCGCGAGCTGGCCCGAGCGCTTCTCCTCGCAGGGGGAGTGCGAGGCCCTGTTCGGGCCGGTCGCGGGGCGCTACTTCTACGAGGCCTTCGACGACGGCGCGCTCCACGGCGAGCTCGACGTCTTCCGTGCCATCGCCGATCACTGGGGCCCGCGCGACCACTGGCCGCAGTGGCGCGGCGTGCAGGTGCCCACTCTGCTCGTCGAGGCCGAGTTCACCGTCGTGCCGCCGGGGGTGGGGGAGCGCATGGTCCGTTCCTACACGGGCCCCGGCCTGCGGTACCTCAAGGTCGACGGTGCCGGCCACCTCGTCCACGACGACGCCCCGGGCGTCTATCGCGGCGCCGTCGAAGCCTTCCTCTCCGGTCTGGACTGACGGTGCCCGAGGGTGACACCGTGCACAACCTGGCCGCGCGACTGCGTCCGGTGCTGGAGGGGAAGGTGCTCACGGGCAGCGACATCCGGGTGCCGCGGTACGCAGGCGTCGACCTGACGGGCCGCACCGTCGACGCGGTGACCGCGCGCGGCAAGCACCTGCTGATCGTGGCCGGGAACGCCGTGATCCACAGCCGCCTGAAGATGGAGGGCGAGTGGCACGTGTACCGCCCGGGTGAACGCTGGCGCCGGCCCGGGCACACCGCCCGCGCGGTGCTCGCGGCCGACGGGGCGCAGGTCGTCGGGTTCTCGCTCGGGACGCTCGAGATCCTGACGCCCGCGGAGACCGACGGTGCCCTCGCCCGCCTCGGGCCCGACCCGCTCGGGCCCGACTGGGACGCCGATCGCGCCGCGGCCGGCCTCGCGTCGGATCCGGCGCGCCCCGTCGGGCTGGCGCTGCTGGACCAGACCATCCTCGCCGGGGTGGGCAACGTCTACCGCAACGAGCTCTGCTTCCTGCGCGGCGTGCATCCGGCCACGCCGGTCGGGGAGTGCGGCGAACCGCTGGCCTGGGCCGATGGTGCAGCGCGGCTGCTGCGGGTCAACGTCGGGCGATCGCGCAGGGTGACGACCGGCGTCGACCGGAACGGCATGCGCGCCCGGGGCGCGGGGAGCGGAGCGAGCGGGCCCGCGCATTTCGTCTACGACCGCGCGCGGCGGCCCTGCCTGCGCTGCGGGACGACGATCGTCGCGGGCGCCCTCGGCGGTCCGGGCGAGGCGGAACGGGCGATCTGGTGGTGCCCGCGATGCCAGCCGCATCCCTCTAACTAACCAGTTGGTTGACAGTTGCCGGACTGGTGCCTAATCTTTCAACTAACCAGTTAGTTGAAAGCAAGGGAGAAGCACATGTACCAGGTGAGCGGTCAGGCGGGACGGACCTTCGTGGTCACCGGCTCGAACAGTGGAACCGGCAAGGAGGCGACGAAGCGGCTCGCCGCGGCGGGCGCGACCGTCGTGATGGCGGTCCGCACCCCGGAGAAGGGCGAGGCCGCGCGCCGGGAGATCCTCGCGCAGGTGCCCGGCGCGGACCTCACGGTCCGGCGGCTCGACCTCGCGGACCTCGCCTCCGTGCGGGCCTTCGCCGACGGCATCGTCGCCGACGGCATCGCGGTGGACGTGCTCGTCAACAACGCGGGCGTCATGACGCCGCCGCAGCGGATGGAGACCGCGGACGGATTCGAGCTCCAGCTCGGATCGAACTTCCTGGGCCCGTTCGCGCTCACCAATCTACTGCTGCCAGTGCTGCTCTGGTCGGCGGCGCCGCGCGTGACCACGATGAGCTCGGGCATGGCGAACTTCGGCCGCATCGATTTCGATGATCCGCAGTCGGAACGCAGGTACAGCCCGACGCGCGCGTACGGGCAGTCGAAGCTGGCCGACCTCCTGATGGCGAACCATCTCGCCGCCGAGAGCGAGCGCCGCGGTTGGGGCCTGCTGAGCGACGCCGCGCACCCCGGTTACACCCACACCAACCTCCAGACCGCCGGCGCCAGCTTGGGCGGCGAGCAGCGCGAATCGGTGATGACCCGCTTCGCCGGTCGCTTCCTGCCCTCCCAGCAGCCGGAGCAGGGCGCTGAGCCCGTGCTCCTGGCCGCGACCGATCCGGCCGCGCGCAATGGGGAGTACTACGGCCCGCAGGGCAGGTTCGCGCTGGTCGGACCGCCCGGCGTCGCGAACCGCAATGCCCGCATGCGGGACGCCGGCGTCGCCGCGAAGCTGTGGCGCTACGCTGCCGAGGTGACCGGAACCGACCTGCCGCGCGATGCCGCCCGCGCCTAAGCAGCAGCGCGACGCCGCCGCGACCCGTGCCCGGCTGCTCGACGCCGCGACCGTCGAGTTCGCCGAGCACGGGCTCGCGGGCGCGCGCGTCGACCGGATCGCCGCGGCCGCCGAGGCCAACAAGCAGCTGATCTACGCCTACTTCGGCAACAAGCGGCAGCTCTTCGACGCCGTCATCGAGGGTCGCGTCGCGGAACTGTTGGAGACGGTGCCCTTCACGGCCGAGGACCTGCCCGGCTACGCCGTGCGGCTGCGGGCGTTCAACCGCGCGCACCCCGAGCTGATGCGGCTCGTGCTGTGGCACACGCTGGAGTGCCCGGGGGAGCTGCTGGAACTGGAGTTCACGTCCGCGTCCAACGCGACGAAGATCGCCGCGATCGCGCAGGCGCAGGCCGACGGCGTGATCACCGCCGCCGTGCCCGGCCCCGCGCTGCTCCTGGAAGTGCTCGCGCTGATCCACGCCGACATCCTCACCGCGGGCAGCGAGGCCGTGGAGGCGACACTGGACGACGAGGCCCTCGCCGCGGCGGTGCGGCGGCTCGTCGCGCCGTAACTCAGTCGCGCGGCGGCAACTCGCAGCCGTCGGGCCCGCAGGCCTCGGCGTCGTCGTCGCCGATGACGGTGAGCGGCGCCTCGCCCCGGGCGCGGGTGAGCGCCTCGGTGAAGACCTCGGCCGGCTGCGCGCCCGAGACGGCGTACTTGCCGTCGAAGACGAAGAACGGCACGCCGCCGATGCCGATGCTGTTCGCGGCCTCCTCGTCGGCGCGCACCGCGTCCGCGTACGCCGTCGGATCCTCGAGCACCGCGCGGGCCGCGGCACCGTCGAAGCCGGCCGACTCGGCGATCGCGACCAGCCGGTCCCGACTGCCGAAAGCGGGCTCGACCTCGGCGAAGTTGGCCGCGTACAGGGCGTCGAGCAGCGCCTCCTGCCGGCCCAGCTCCCGCGCCCAGTGCAGCAGGCGGTGCATGTCGAAGCTGTTGCCGGCGTCGCGACCCTCGGCCTGGTACGGCAGGCCCAGCTGCGCGGCCTGCGCGCCGAGGCCGCGCTCGTTCGCGGCGGCCTGCGCCTCGCTGATGCCGTACTTCGCGGCGAGCCGCGGGATCAGCGGCTCGGAATCGACGGCCGTGGGATCGAGCTCGAAGGAGCGGTGGATCACCTCGACCCGGTCCCGCTCCGGGAACGCCGCGAGGGCCTCCTCGAAGCGGGCCTTGCCGATGTAGCAGAAGGGGCAGTTGATGTCGGTCCAGATGTCCACGCGCATGGAGGCTTCAACAGTCGACGGCCCCCGGTGATTCCTTCGGCCGGGTGTCAGACCGCGTACGTGACGCCCGTCAGCTTCTCCGAGACGTCCCAGAGCTCGGCCCACTTGGCCTTGTCCTTGGAGGTCTTGGTGGTCGGGCACTTGCCGACGGGGCCGCGGGACTGGAACAGCTGGGTCGGGCCCCACCACGGGTGCGGATCGAGATCGCGGTCGGTGGCGGCCAGCACCAGCGACTCCGCGGCCTTCTCCGGCGGGTTCGACAGCAGGCTCACCGTGGGGACCAGGACCTTGTCCAGCGGGGTCTCGGTGCGGGCGAACAGGCCGGTCGGCGAGACGCCCGGGTGCACGTAGTAGGCCTTCTTGCTCGACCCGGCGGCCTCGAAGCGGCGCTGCAGCTCGCGCGCGAACATCATGTTCGCGAGCTTGCTCTGTCCGTACGCCTCGGTGCGCAGGTACTTGCGGTGCTCGTAGTTCGGATCGTCCATGCGCCAGCGGAAGTTCTGCCGGTGGGCGACCGACGAGACCGCCACGACGCGGTCCGTGATCCGGTCCAGCAGCAGGCCGGTGAGGGCGAAATGGCCGAGGTGGTTGACGCCGAACTGCATCTCGAAGCCCTGCTTGGTGCGCGTGAGCGGCACGTACATCAGGCCCGCGTTGTTGATCAGGACGTCGATCTCGCCGGTGCGATCGGCGAAGGCCCGCACCGAATCCAGGTCCGCGAGGTCCAACTGCTCCACGACGACGTCGCCGTCGATGCCGTCGGCGATCCGCTGGGCGCCGGCGACGTCGCGGCAGGCCATCACGACCTTCCCGCCCGTCTCGGCCAGCCGCCGCGTCACGACCTCGCCGAGGCCCCCGTTCGCGCCGGTCACTACATAGGTGGTGGTCATGGCGGCCAGCCTACGAGGCGCTCGCGGGACGCGCCGCGCGGCCGTAGCGCTCCCGCGCCTGCGCCGGGGTGACGGTGCCGGCCGGCTCGTCGCGCTGGGCGAAGTGCCGGCGCAGGATGTCGCCCGTCGTCGGGGCCACGAGTCGGCCGAGACGGACCGTCCCGGCGGCGTGCTGCGCTGACGCGGCGCGCACCGCGAGCCGCACGGCGACGGGATACGCGGCGTCCATCAGTGCGGGCTGGTCGAAGCCGCCGACGGTGCGCATCCACCGGGGCAGGGTGGCGATGGTGGCGGGAGCGATCAGCTCGCTCCCCAGGCGCAGCTTCAGCCCGCGGTCGTGGGTGCGCAGCAGGTAGTGCATGCCGGTGCGGGCGCGCTCGGTGAGAGCGAGGGTCGGCCGGACGCGGTCGAAGTAGGCGCGCACCTCCTCGCGCGAGGTGGGCACGTCCGCCGGGTCGCAGGTCTGCAGTTCCGCGGCGACGACGCAGTCGCGCCAGTACTGCGCCTCGTCCTCGGGGGAGAGCGGGCCGGGGCCGAACTTCTCGTAGCAGGTGAGGACCGAGTGCCAGCCGGTGATGTGGATCCACAGCTGCGAGGCCGGGTTGTTGGCGCTGTACCGCGCGCCGGTGACCGGCTCGATGCCAGTGGCCCGGCGGTGCACGTCCATGAGGTGTTCGGAGGCCTCGATCGCGGTGCGTGAGTCCGCCGTCGCGACGAGGAGGAAGTAGGCCAGCGTGCGGTCGAGCCGGCCGAACGGGTCGGTGTAGATCCCGGCGGAGTCCGCGACCGCGGCGGTGAGGTTCGGGTCGAAGTGCTCCAGCACCACCGAGCGCTGGAATCCGATGAGCGCGGTGGGCGAGGCCCACACCTTCCACGTGGGCGAGCCGGCACCGAAGAATCCCTGGTCGGTGACGCGCAGCGGGCCGTCTGAGAGCTTCATGGCCCGAACCTATCACCAAATCCTACAGATGTGTAGAAAAAGTTTCAGGCCTCCCCGGCCAGGGCGAACCTGCCGTCGGCGGTCTGCTCGATCAGGCCGTCCACCAGCAGCGAGTCGAGCGCCCGGTCGCGCTGTGCCGGGTCGCGCTCCCACGCCAGGTCGAGCGCGGCGCGCGGGACGGCCCCCCGCGCGCCGCGCAGCACGTCGAGCAGCCTGCCGCGCGCCTGCCGGTCCGTGCCCTCGTACTTCTGCACCTTCCGCGGCGCGACGGTGCCCTCCGGCGCCCCGGCCGCGAGCCACGCGCACTCGGCGTGCAGCGGGCACTCGCCGCAGCGCGGTGACCGCGCGGTGCACACCAGTGCGCCGAGCTCCATCAGTCCCGCCGACAGTCGCGGACGACGCTGCGCGGGAACGGAACCCAGTGCGGCCGTCGCCGCCGCCAGGTCGCGCTTGGCCGACGGTGCTGCCGCGTCCGACTCCCCGGCGGCGGCGCGGGCCAGGACCCGGCGCACGTTGATGTCCACCACGGGCACGTCCTGGCCGAACGCGAAGCAGGCCACGGCGCGGGCCGTGTAGTCGCCCACGCCGGGCAGCGAGAGCAGCTCGTCCACGTCCGAGGGGACGGCACCGTCGAACCGCTCGACGAGCGCCTGCGCGCACGCGTGCAGGCGCATGGCCCGGCGCGGGTAGCCGAGCTTGCCCCACGCGCGCACGGCGTCGGCGCCGGTGGCGGCCGCCAGGTCGGCGGGGGTGGGCCAGCGCCGCATCCAGGCGCGCCAGACGGGCTCGACCCGGTTCACCGGCGTCTGCTGCAGCATCACCTCGCTGACCAGGATCGCCCACGCCCCGGCGTCCGGGTCGCGCCACGGCAGATCGCGTTCGGCCGCGTCGAACCAGGCGAGGACCGGTGTGAAATCCATCGCGGTTGCGGGGTCTGCGTCGCGGGAAACATGCACGCAGAGCATTATCGGTTGTATGCCTACTTCGACTCCCCCGGGCGCCTGGCGCGCCCTCCGTGAAGGAAACCGCCGGTTCGTCGAGGGGACGCCCCAGCACCCGAACCAGGGCGCCAGCCGCGTGGCCGAGCTCGCGGCGGGGCAGCAGCCCACCGCGGTGCTGTTCGGCTGCGGCGACTCCCGCGTCGCCGCCGAAGTGATCTTCGACCAGGGCCTCGGCGACATGTTCGTCGTGCGCACCGCCGGTCACATCATCGACGCCGCGGTGCTCGGGTCGATCGAGTACGCCATCGAGGTGCTCAAGGTGCCGCTGATCGCGATCCTCGGTCACGACAGCTGCGGCGCCGTCGCGGCCACCGTGAACTCGATCGACACCGGCACCATGCCGCCCGGCTACATCCGCGACATCGTCGAGCGGCTCACGCCGTCGGTGCTCGCGGGCCGTCGCGAGGGCCTGACGGACGTCAACGACATCACCGCGCAGCACGTGGAGGAGACGGGCCGCCTGCTGCGGGAGCGCTCGCGGATCATCGACCAGGGCGTCGAGGAGGGCCGCGTCGCCATCGTCGGCCTCACCTACGAGCTGGCCGAGGGCAAGGTGCACCTGCGCAGCGCCGTCGGCGACATCGGCGAGGCCGCCACCTCGCCGTTCCAGGCCGTTCGCCCGGAGTGATCGACACCGATTCGTGACACGCCGCCGCAGGTCAGCGGCGTGAGGCCGGGGAAACGCTACCGTTGAAGCGTGCTTGAGCCCCATGGACCCCTGCCGCCCGAGATCTACTGGCGCCGCCGCGTGCTGGCCGCCGGCTTGGCGCTGTTCGCGGTGATCGTCGTGGTGCTCCTGATCGTCTTCGTCGGAGGCGGCAAGGACTCGTCGGAGAACGCGGCCGCCGCGTCGTCGAGCACCCCGGCCACCACGACGGGCCTCCCGCCGTCGCAGGCGCCCGACAGCGCCGACCCCTCCGCCGCCAACAACGGCGGCGGAGCGGGCGGCGCCGGCGGCTCCGGCGCGCCCCAGTCGGGTGCGCCGCAGTCGGGCGCGGCCTCGGCGAGTTCCTCGGGCGGCGGCGTGCCCACGCCCGGCGCGGTCGTCGCCGGTGGGCCCTGCCCCGACGCGAACATCTCCGTCGTCGTCGGCGCCGACAAGGCCACCTACACGCTGGGCGAGCAGCCCACCTTCGAGGCGACGGTGACCAACGCCGGTTCGGTGCCCTGCTCGCGCGACATCGGCACCGGCCAGCAGCAGCTGATCGTGCTCACGCTCGACGGCTCCAAGCAGCTGTGGTCGAACTTCGACTGCACGTTCCAGCCGGAGATCAAGAACGAGGTGCTCCAGCCCGGCCAGCAGCTGCGCTACAAGCTGCAGTGGGCCGGCACCACCTCCGCGCCCGGCTGCCAGGCCCAGCGCGTGCCCGTCGCGCCCGGCGCCTACCAGATCGTCGCGCAGCTCGGCGCCAAGCGCAGCGCGCCCGTGACCTTCAACATCGTGCGCCCCGCGCCACCGGCCGCCCCGGACGAGGGCACCGGCGGCAACTAGCGCTCAGAAGCGCTCGACCGAGGCCTCGGCGAGGCGGGAGAGGCCCTCGCGGGCCTGCCGCGCACCGTCGGACCCGATGCCCGGCACGGCCTGCAGATCCGCGGCCGAGGCGGCGAGCAGCGTCTGCAGCGAGCCGAACGTGCCCACCAGCGCCTCCACCTGCGTGGGGCGCAGCCGCGGCACCGAGCCGAGCAGGCGATGGCCCCGCGGCGAGACCGGCTCGTCCTGCGCCTCGACGGTGCCGGAGAAGCCCAGTGCCGCCGCGACGGTGGTGGCGGCCAGGAGATCGGCGTCGGAGAGGGCGTCGATCCGGCTCACGGCGTCGGGCACCGCGTCGGAGTCGGCCAGGTAGTCGCGCAGCACCGGCTCGCGCAGCGAGATCGACTCGCCCAGCAGGTCCTCGAGCTGCAGCGCGATCTGCCGGCCCGACGTGCCGAGCTCCAGCACGTGCTGCTCGATCTCGACGGCGAGGCGCCGCACCAGCTCCAGCCGCTGCACCACCTGGGTGACCTCGCGGACGGTGACCACGTCCTCGATCTCCGCGCGGGAGAGATGGGTGAGCACCTCGTCGAGCCGGTGCGCGTACCGCTCGAGCGTGGCGATCGCCAGGTTGGCGCGCGAGAGGATGGGCGCCGCGTCGTCCACGAGGTGCCGCACGCCGCCGACGTAGGCGTGCACGATCGCCATCGACGCGGACACCGAGATCACCGGGAACCCGGTCTGGATCGCCGCCCGCTCGGCGGAGCGGTGCCGCGTGCCCGACTCGTGCGTGGGGATCGCGGGATCGGGCATGAGCTGCACGTTCGCGCGCACGATCCGGGTGCCGTCCGTGGAGAGCACCACCGCGCCGTCCATCTTCGCGAGCTCGCGCAGGCGGGTGGGCGCGAACTCCACGTCCAGGTGGAAGCCCCCGTCGCAGATCTTCTCGACGGCCTCGTCGTACCCGAGCACGACGAGCGCGCCGGTGCGCCCCCGGAGGATCCGTTCGATGCCGTCGCGCAGGCCGGTTCCGGGGGCCACCCGGATCACGGTGTCGCGCAACGGCGCGTTCCCGGCGAACGCACGGCCGCCGAGATTGCTGTGGTCCATGGGCTAAGGCTAACGCCCGCGCTGCGATTCGGTCAGGGAGCCCAACCGCAGCGCATCGGCGACGGTGGCGGCCTCGCCCACGTGGATGCCGTCGACGGCCAGCTTCTGCCCGTCGGGCGAGGGCGGGACGATGGCGTGGGTGAAGCCCAGGCGCGCCGCCTCCGCGAGGCGCCGCTCCAGGCCGGTGACCCGCCGCACCTCGCCGGCCAGGCCCACCTCGCCCAGCACGACGGTGTTCGGGCGCAGCGCCTTCTCGACCGCGCCGGACGCCACGGCCAGCGCCAGCGCCAGGTCGGCGGCCGGTTCGGTGATCTTCATCCCGCCGACGGTCGCCGCGTAGACGTCCTTCTGCGGCAGGTTCTCGATGCCGCCGTGCTTGGCCAGCACGGCCAGGATCATCGCCACCCGCGCGGAGTCCAGCCCCGAGACCGCCCGCCGCGGCGACGGCAGGGGAGTGGGCGTGACCAGGGCCTGCAGCTCGCCCAGCAGGGGCCGCTTGCCGTCGAGGCCGACGGTGACCGCGGTCCCGGCCGCGGCCTGATCGCGGTGGTGCAGGAACAGGCCCGACGGGTCCGTGACCTCCACGATGCCGGTCTCGCGCTGCTCGAAGCAGCCCACCTCGTCGGTGGCGCCGAAGCGGTTCTTGAAGGCGCGCACCATGCGCAGCGTGGAGTGCTTGTCGCCCTCGAAGCTGAGCACCACGTCGACGAGGTGCTCCAGGGAGCGGGGGCCGGCGACGGCGCCGTCCTTGGTGACGTGGCCGACGAGCACGACCGCGATCCCCGACGCCTTGGCCAGCGAGGTGAGCGTGGCGGTGATCGCGCGGACCTGCGTGACGCCGCCGTGCACCCCGTCGACCCCGGACGCCGTGAGCGTCTGCACCGAGTCGACCACCATGAGGGTGGGGGAGATCTGCTCGACGTGGCCGAGCACCGTGCCGAGATCGGACTCCGCCGCGAGGTAGAGGCGGTCGTCGAGCGCGCCGGTGCGCTCGGCCCGCAGCCGCACCTGGGCAGCGGACTCCTCACCGGAGACGTAGAGGGCCTTCCCGCGGCCCGTCGTGGCCCAGCGGTGCACGACCTCGAGCAGCAGCGTGGACTTGCCTACGCCGGGTTCTCCGGCGAGCAGGATCACCGAGCCGGGCACGATGCCACCGCCGAGCACCCGGTCGAGTTCGCCGATGCCGACGGGCAGCGCGCGCGTCGAATTCGGGTCGATCTTCGTGATCGGGACCGCGCGGGTCTTCGGGAGGGTGAGCCCCACGTTCGCGGCGACGCCGGTGGCGGCGCGCGCGGGGACGCCCTCCTCCATGGTGGACCAGGCGCCGCACGACGGGCAGCGGCCGACCCACTTGGCCACGGTGTGGCTGCACTCGGTGCAGGTGTACTGCACCTTGGCTTTCGCCATGGAGGGCCTAGTGGCCGCCGGAGCCCTCACCCGCACCGTGCTCACCGGCGGTGGGGGTGATGCCCGCGGCCGATGCCGGCGCGGCGCCCGCGTCGATCGGAACGTCGATCGGCAGGGAGCCGGCCTTCTCCAGGTGGAACCAGAGCTTGTTGGTCAGGCCCGGACGCCAGTTCGCATCGACGGGCACGGAGACGGTCAGGCGGGTGACGCCGGAGGCCTTGGTGTCGCTGCCCGCGGGGGCGGCACCGTAGAGCGAGCCGTTGGGCGCGAGGGTGGTGTCGCCGCTGATCGTGGCGAAACGGCCCTTCTCGTCCGAGATGCCCTTGAGCTTGTCGCCCTGGTGCGCGTTCAGGTTGGTCACGACGAACGCGAGCTTGCCCTGGCTGCCCGACACGGGGAACAGCACGTGGACGTCGGTGAGGGCGATCTTCTGATCGACGAAGGTCTGGTTGGCGCCGTTGATCGCGGCCACCTGGTTGGCGGTCTGCGAGATCTGGCCCGCGCCGCAGGCGGACACCGAGAGCAGGGCGCCGGCGGCGAGCAGGGCACCCGCGACGGTGGTGGCGGTGCGGCGGGTCGAGACGGTGCGTGCGGACACGGTTCCTCCAGTTTCCTCCCCGTGCGCGGCGACACCCGCGTGCGGACGGTGCTGAGTCTGTCACCACGCAGCGTAGTAGAAGCCGGGTCGGGCCGTGCCGCCGGGCGGTAACTACTACGCGGCATCGTTGTCCGCGCCCGTCGCCCGAACCTGCGGAGAACACCCGAAAACCCGTTTGTCAAGCTGAGCAGGACGCCTGACCTGCGACGTTGCCGAGCAGCCCGAAAAGGCCCCGTGTTATCCTGGTCATATCGAAAGGGGCAAGGATCAGATGATTTTCAAGGTCGGAGACACCGTTGTCTACCCGCACCACGGTGCCGCAATGATCGAAGCTATCGAGATCAAGACCATCGGTGGCCGTGAGCGCGAGTACCTCGTCCTCAAGGTCGCACAGGGTGATCTGACGGTCAAGGTTCCCGCTGAGAACGCCGAGGTCGTCGGCGTTCGCGACGTGATCGGCCAGGAGGGGCTCGATCACGTCTTCGAGGTGCTGCGCGCCCCGTTCACCGAAGAGCCCACCAACTGGTCGCGCCGCTACAAGGCGAACCTGGAGAAGCTCGCGTCGGGTGACGTGATCAAGGTGAGCGAGGTCGTGCGCGACCTGTGGCGCCGCGACCAGGACCGCGGCCTGTCCGCGGGTGAGAAGCGGATGCTGGCGAAGGCTCGCCAGATCCTCGTCTCCGAGCTCGCCCTCGCCGAGAACACCGATGATCAGAAGGCCGAGTCGCTGCTCGACGAGGTTCTGGCGGCGGCCTCCTGACCGTCGTTGCGCTGGTCCCCGCCGCTGGGCAGGGGACACGCCTGGGGCTCGAGATCCCCAAGGCCTTCGTGACTCTGAAGGGCCGTCCACTGCTCGCAAGGGCAGTGGACGGTCTTTTCGCGTCCGGTGTCGTGGACGAGGTCGTCGTCATGGTCCCGTCGGACATGGTCGACGGTGCCCGCGCCCTCGTCCCGCGGGCGCGGGTCGTCGTGGGCGGCGCCGAGCGCACCGACTCCGTACGGGCCGGGCTCGCCGCCGCGGGCGACGCCGAGCTGGTGCTGGTGCACGACGCCGCGCGACCGATGACGCCGCCCGCGATGATCGTGCGGGTGGTCGACGCCCTGCGCGCCGGCGCGTCCGCCGTCATCCCCGTGCTCCCGGTGGCCGACACGGTCAAGCGTGTCGATGCCGACGGGGTCGTGGAGGCCACCGTCGACCGGGCGGACCTGCGGGCCGTCCAGACGCCCCAGGGTTTCGCCGCCGCGTCGCTGCGCGCGGCCTACGACGCCGCACCCGGCGCGCTCGCCACCGACGACGCCGGCCTCGTGGAGCGGGCCGGCGGCATCGTCGCCACCGTCGCGGGCGATCCGCTCGCGATGAAGATCACCACCGCCTTCGACCTGCGCGTCGCGCAGGCGCTGATCGAGGAGTAGAGATGATCGTCCCCCGCGTCGGCATCGGTACCGACGTCCATCCGTTAGAGCCGGGGCGCGAGTGCTGGATGCTCGGGCTCCTCTTCGACGGTGACGGCTGCTCCGGCCATTCCGACGGGGACGTCGCCGTCCACGCGCTGTGCGACGCGCTGTTCTCCGCCGCCGGGATCGGCGACCTCGGCACCGTCTTCGGCGTGGGCCGCTCGGACAACGTCGGCATCACGGGCGCGCAGATGCTGACCCACGTGCGGTCCCTGCTGTCCGAGGCGGGCTTCGCGGTCGGCAACGCGGCGGTGCAGTTGATCGGCAACCGGCCCAAGGTCGGGCCGCGGCGTGCCGAGGCGCAGGAGGTGCTGAGCGGGCTGCTCGGCGCCCCGGTCTCCGTCTCCGGCAGCACCACCGACGCGCTCGGGCTCACCGGTCGCGGCGAGGGCGTGGCCGCGATGGCGACGGCCCTGGTGTACTCCGCGGGGTGACCTCTGCGGCAGCTCAGGGCTGCCGGGCGGGGCGCGTGTAGATCTCGGGAGCCATGCGCTGCACGCATGGGTCGAATAACCGCAGTTCAGGGCGGTTTTCGCAGTGACCTGCCATGCGCGGAATGCATGTCCCTCCGCCGATCGGGGGGCGACACAGGAGGCTGTGACCCGCTGTGTAACTCGCGCCGCGCGGCGGTCCCTGTGCGGGTCGGTCCTACTGCGTGCCGACTCCGCGGGGTACTGACCCGGGGTGTCGGTCCCTCGGGCTGTCGTCCCCCGGGAAACGCCGATCCGCGCGCCCTACGTTCGAACCCCCACCAGAAGCCGCGCCTGCGGTGGGGGACTGGCCGTCCCCCGTGCGGCGTTCGTTCCCCCACCGGAAGCCGAGTGCGTTCCGTGGGGGAGCGGCTGTCCCCCGCGCGGCGTTCGATCCCCCATCGAACGCCATCGAGGTTCCACCCGGCGCGGACCAGACCGCGCTGCCGGGACGTGTGTCCGACGCATGGCTTCGGCCCGAAAAACCGCTTCTGAACTGCGCATTCATGGGGAATGTGTCGCGCGCATGGCTTCGCGCAGCACCATGCGACCTCCGGGAGTGCAGTCGCGGAGCTACGCTGCGAGCCGTCCGGTCCGGGCTCGACGTAGCGTGATCACGGTGTCGGCGGTGAGCAGGATCAGTGCGATCCAGACGATGCCGAAACCGATCCACCGCTCCGGCGAGACGTGCTCGCCGAGGAACAGCACCGCGCACAGCAGTTGCATGACCGGCGTCGCGAACTGGATCAGCCCGACCGTCACGAGCGGGATGCGGCGCGCGGCGGCGGCGAAGAGGAGGAGCGGCACCGCGGTGGCGATGCCGGCGAAGGCGAGCAGCGCGGCGTGGCCCGCGCCGTGGCGCGCGAAGTCCAGCCCGCCGCCCCAGAGCGCGATGCCCACCAGCACTACTGCCGCGATCGGCGCGAGGATCGCGGTTTCCAGCGTCAGGCCCTGCAGTGCGTTCAGGTGCGCGCCGACCTTGTTCTTCACCAGCCCGTAGAGGCCGAAGGAGAAGGCGAGCGTCAGGGCGGTCACCGGGAAGGTCCCGGCCACGACCGCGAGGTAGACGAACGCCAGGACACCGATGCCGACGGCGACCCACTGCAGCGGCCGCAGCCGCTCGCCGAGGAAGAGCACGGCGAGCACGACGCTCACGAGCGGGTTGAGGAAGTAGCCGAGCGCCGCGTCCGACGTGTGGCCCGACGTGACCGCCACGATGTAGACGATCCAGTTGGTGGAGATGAGCAGCGCAGCGATCGTCACCCCGGCCAGCAGCCGCGGCTGCCGCAGCACCGGCCGGATCCAGCCGAGGTCGCGGAGGATCACCAGCGCGGCGCCGCACAGCACCAGCGTCCAGAGGATTCGGTGGGCGAGGATCTCCCACGCCCCGGTGGGACGCAGCGCGTCGAAGTACAGCGGGAACAGGCCCCACAGCAGGTACGCGGCGACACCCATGGCGGTGCCGCGGGTCACCTCGGAGACGTCACGTTCGGCCACCGAATGATCCTACCTATCCGCCCGGTCATCGTCCTCGGTGTCGAGGTCAGAGCTCACATCGCCGCAGCTCGTTCACCCGCAGAGAGAGTCCCTCCACGCCGAGGTAGTGCGCGTAGCCGCTGGCCGGATCCGCTGCCCGCGACAGAGCGGTCTCGAGCTCGTCCAACAAGGTGGCTCGGGCCTCGTCGAAGGCGCGACGCACGTGGTGATCCTCGTCGATTCCGCAGGCTCGGCCGATCAACCGAGCGCTCTCGAGGGCTCCGCAGGCCACGAGTCGAGCCATCGTGCGCACATCGGCGCCTGCGCCGCGATCCAACAACGTGCGGACCGACTCGGGATCGATCGCTTCGTCCACGTTGACCAGGGCATCGGTCGCGACGGGGGCTCCCGCGAGCGCCAACGCCGTGGCTGCGGAGAAGGTGCCCGAGCCGAGCGCGACATCGGTCGCGAGTGCGCTGCCGTGCAGGGGACCGGCGAGGGAGACGCCGGCGTCGACCAGTGATGTCACCAGGTCGGTGTCGTCCGTGGCAACGGCGTGCCGCAGTGCCGCCCGGGCGAGAAGAGGTTGCTGGGACAGCGTGCCCTCAGCCAGGGGCGTGCGCCAGTCGAGGACCGCGCGGCGGTAGAAGTCGATCAACCTGTGCGCAAGGTCGGGGTCCATCCCGTGTTCGACGCGGCGCACCTCGACGTATTCGAGCAGCATCTGGCCGGTGAAGAATTCATCGACGGGCGCCAGAGGATCCTCGGCCAGGTGCAGCGCTGCGAATGCCGTCTCGACGCTGTCCGCCACGGTGGCCACCGCGTCCTCGTGCAGGCGGTGGCGCCATGCGGGCGGTAGCGCCTCCTGCCAGGCGAGTACGCCTCCGCGCTGAGGATGGTCGGGAGCGACGACGGCGTACACGCGCGAGTGGAAGTCGCTGCCTCCGAAGGGAAGGAAGTCCAGAAGGACGCCGGAAGGGTGTGCCTCCGTCGCTTCGCAGGTGAGTTCCAGCTCGTGATCGATCCAGTCCTGCAAGTCGTGATAGCCGTCGCTGCCGTTGTGGAACAGTTCACTCCACGCGAAGGACTCGGCGTTGCCCGCCATCGTGAGCGGGAGGTCGTAGTCGAGCCTGCCGCCGGCCGTCGTACGCCACAGCGCCCGCAACCCGTCTGGAAGGGGCCCGGCGCACGCGGACTGCACGACTTCGAGCTCGCGCTCGGTCATCGGTGGCCGGGCGTCGAAGATGACGCGTCCCTCGAACACCACGATGCCGTGCGAGCGCAGGGCGTCCTGCTCGTCAGGAGAGAAGGCGACCTCGTCCTGCATCGGAACACTCCTTCGGTCGGTACTTGCGCATGCTAGTGGCACGGTGTGCGCCGGGTGCGGGACCACCCCACGGCGTCACCCGTAGAATCAGTCCACGTGACGCTGCGCCTTTACGACTCCCTGGCCCGCGAGGTCCGCGACTTCGTGCCCCTCATCGAGGGCAAGGCGGGCATCTATCTCTGTGGCGCGACGGTGCAGGGCGTCCCGCACATCGGCCACATCCGCAGCGGCGTCGCGTTCGACGTGCTGCGCCGCTGGCTGCTCGCGAAGGGCATGGACGTGGCGTTCGTGCGCAACGTCACCGACATCGACGACAAGATCCTGCGCAAGGCCGCCGAGGCGGGCCGCCCCTGGTGGGAGTGGGCTGCGACGCACGAGCGCGAGTTCAGCCGCGCCTACGACGCGCTGGGCGTGCTGCCGCCGTCCGCGGAGCCGCGCGCGACGGGCTTCATCACGCAGATGATCACCTACATGGAGCGGATGATCGAGCGCGGTCACGCCTACGCGGCACCGTCGGGCGAGGGGACCGACGTGTACTTCGCGGTCCGCTCGCTGCCGAACTACGGGGAGCTGAGCCGGCAGAAGGTCGACGACGTGCAGCAGGGCGAGACCCTCGCCGAGGGCAAGCGCGATCCGCTGGACTTCACCATGTGGAAGGCCGCGAAGCCGGGCGAGCCGAGCTGGCCGTCGCCGTGGGGCGCCGGCCGCCCGGGCTGGCACCTCGAGTGCTCGGCGATGTCGCGCAAGTACCTCGGCGACGCGTTCGACATCCACGGCGGCGGACTGGATCTGCGCTTCCCGCACCACGAGAACGAGCTCGCGGAGGCGCACGGCGCCGGCGATCCGTTCGCGAACTACTGGCTGCACAACGGCTGGGTCACCATGTCGGGCGAGAAGATGAGCAAGTCGCTCGGCAACGTGGTCTCCATCCCGAACCTGCTCACGCAGGTGCGCGCGGTGGAACTGCGCTACTACCTCGGCTCGGCGCACTACCGCTCGATGCAGGAGTTCTCGCCGGGCGCGCTCGCCGAGGCCGCGACCGCGTACGGGCGGATCGAGGCCTTCGTGCAGCGCACCGTCGAGCGGGCGGGCGATGTGCCGATCGGGGAGTGGACGCCCGGATTCGCGGCTGCGCTCGACGACGATCTCGGCGTACCGTCGGCGTTGGCGGAGGTGCACGGCACCGTCCGGGCCGGTAACGCGGCGCTCGAGTCGGGGGATCTCGACGAGGCGCGGCGGCTGGCCGGTGCGGTGCGCGCCATGACGGCGATCCTCGGCGTCGATCCCCTGGACCCGCACTGGATCACGGAGAACGCCGCGGACGGCCAGGCCATGGACGCCCTCGGCGTGCTGGTGCAGGCCGAGCTCGAGCGGCGCGCCACCGCCCGCGCGGAGAAGAACTGGGCGGAGGCCGACGCGTCGCGCGACCGGCTGCACGCCGCCGGTATCGAGGTGACCGACGGGGCCGACGGCTCCGCCTGGACCCTGAAGACGAACAAGTAGGAGGCGGACTCATGGCAGGCAATTCGCAGCGCCGCGGCGCGGTCCGCAAGGCGGGCACCAAGAAGGGGCAGGTCCAGGGCTCGGGCGGCGTCCGTCGCCGCGGGCTCGAGGGGCGCGGCGCGACGCCGGCCGCCAAGGACCGCCCGTACCACCCCGCGCACAAGAAGGCGCGCGCCGCGGCGAAGGCGGCGGCGAACCCGCAGCGCCGCCCGGCGAAGGTCGCCGGCCGCCCGTCCGAGGACGGCCCCGAGTACGTGCTCGGCCGTAACCCGGTGGTCGAGTGCCTGCGCGCGGGCGTCCCCGCGACGGCGCTCTACGTGGCGATCGGCTCGCAGAACGACGAGCGGCTCACCGAGTCCGTGCAGATCGCCGCCGACACCGGCATCGCGATCCTCGAGGTGCAGAAGGGCGAGCTGGACCGCCTGAGCGACAACGGCCTGCACCAGGGCATCGCGCTGCAGATCCCGCCGTACTCCTACGCCCACCCGGACGATCTGCTCGCCCGCGCGCAGGACCGGGGCGAGGTGCCGCTCATCGTCGCGCTCGACGGCATCACCGACCCGCGCAACCTCGGCGCGATCATCCGGTCGACCGCTGCCTTCGGCGGGCACGGCGTGGTCATCCCGGGCCGACGGTCCGCGGCCGTCACCGCCGTCACCTGGCGCACGTCCGCGGGCGCCGCGGCGCGGCTGCCCGTCGCGCAGGCCCCGAACCTCAACCGGGCGCTCGCCGACTACGCGGCGGCGGGCCTGCAGGTCGTGGGTCTCGACGCGGGCGGCGACGTGGATCTCGACGACTACCGCGCCGACACCGGCGTCGTCGTGGTCGTCGGCTCCGAGGGCAAGGGCCTCTCGCGCCTGGTGCGCGAGAACTGCGACTCGATCCTGTCGATCCCGATCGCCTCGTCGGTGGAGTCGCTCAACGCCTCCGTGGCGGCGGGTGTGGTGCTGGCGGAGTTCGCTCGACAGCGTCGGCAGTAAAGACATCATGCGTTAGTCTGAACCGATGGGGTCTCTGGAGGAACGGCAGGAGAACCGTCGCCGGGCGATGCTGGACGAGGGCGTCGCGCTGCTCGGGGGAGTCGAGGCGGGAGCCCTCGGCGTCCGCGCGGTGTGCCGGGCGACGGGCATCACCGAGCGCTACTTCTACGAGGCCTTCGGCACGCGCGACGACTACACGCGCGCCGTGTACGACGACGTCGGTGACCGTGCGCAGCGGGCACTGGTCGCCGCTGTTCAGGGCGCCGCCGGGGACCCGGTGGCGATGGCGAAGGCGTCGGTGGCCGCGTTCGTCGAGCTGGTGGTCGATCACCCGGAGGCGGGCCGGGTGCTGCTGCTCGCGCCCTACCGGGAGGCGGCTCTTTCCGAGCGCGGTCTCGGCCGCATGCCCGGCTTCTTCGCGGTGGTGGCCGACGCGCTGCCCGACACGGTCGACGAGATCACCCGCCACCTCGTCGCGGTCGGCCTGGTCGGCGCGCTCACCACGCTGTTCACCGAGTACCTCTCCGGCCGGCTCGACGTCCCGCGCGAGCGCCTGGTGGCGCACTGCGTCCGCCTGGTCGCGACCGCCCCGGACCGCTTCCTGGACTGAGCGGCTACCCCGCGAACCGTGCGATCGTGACCCCGGCCCCGTCGAGCACGGTGCGCAGGCGTCGCGCGACGGCGACGGCGGACGGATTGTCGCCGTGCACGCACACCGAATCGGGCGTGAACCGCACCTCGCTGCCGTCGATCGCCTCGACGGTGCCGTCGCCGACCATGCGCAGCACGCGCGCGGCGATCTCGTCGGGGTCGTGCAGCACCGAGCCCTCGCGGGAGCGGGGGACGAGCGCACCGTCGGGCAGGTAGGCCCGGTCGGCGAAGGCCTCCTGCACCACCGCGAGCCCGCGCTCGGCGGCGATGCGCAGGAAGGCGGAGCCGGGCAGGCCGAGGACCGGCAGGTCCGGCGCGGCCGCGAGCACGCCCTCGACGACGGCCGCGGCCTGCGCCTCGTCGGCAACGATCCGGTTGTAGAGCGCGCCGTGCGGCTTCACGTAGTCGACGGTGCCGCCGACGCTCCGCGCGATCGCCTGCAGCGCGCCGATCTGGTAGATCACGTCGGCGGTGAGATCGGCGGCGGGGACGTCCATCGACCGGCGGCCGAAGCCGCGCAGGTCCGCGTAGCCGACCTGCGCGCCGATCGCGACCCCGGCGGCCACCGCCGCGGCGCAGGTCTCGCGCAGCGTGGTCGGGTCACCGGCGTGGAACCCGCAGGCGACGTTGGCCGAGGTCACCACGTCGAGCAGGGCGGCGTCGTCGCCGAGTCGCCAGGCGCCGTAGGACTCGCCGCAGTCGGCGTTGAGGTCGATTCTCACGACCTCGACGGTACTGCGTGCACGCAGTCGTGGGCGGCGGTGTCGGCCGGCGCGACGGTGCCGCGGCGGCCGCGCTGCCCGAGGAGGCGGCAGACCATGTAGATCAGGAACGAGATCGACGTCACGAAGACCGACACCGGCAGCGCCGGCGCCAGCGAGAGGATGATCCCGCCGACGGCGGAGACCAGCGCGAAGATCAGAGAGAGCACCGTCGCTCTGCCCGGCGAACTGGTGACCCGCGCGGCCGCGGCGGCCGGAGTGATGAGCAGGCTCATCACCAGCAGCGCCCCGACGATCTGCACGCCCTGCGCCGCCGCGGCGCCGACGAGCATCGCGAAGACCACCGACAGCGTCTTCACCGGAACGCCGTGCGCGGCGGCCACATCGGGGTCGGTCGAGAGGAACAGCAGCGGCCGGTAGATGAACGCGAGGATCAGCAGCACCACGACGGTGGTGATCGCCATGAGCGTCACACCGCTGAGCCCGACGGCGACGATCTGCCCCGTGAGCAGCGCGAACGCGGTGCCCTGCCGGCCCTCGTGCAGCGCCAGGAACAGTACCGACAGGCCCAGGCCGAAGGCCATGATGACGCCGATCACCGAGTCCCGCTCGCGGGCGTACACGCCGAGCAGGCCAAAGAGCAGGCCCGCGACGAGCGCGCCGAGCAGCGCGCCCGAGCCCACGCTCCACCCCATGAGCAGGGCGAAGGCGGCGCCGGTGAGCGAGAGCTCGGACGTGCCGTGCACGCTGAAGGCCATCTGCCGCGAGACGATGAGCGGGCCCATCACCCCGGCCAGCACGCCGAGCAGCGTCGCCGCGAGCAGCGCCTGCTGCACGAAGGGCTGCTGCAGCAGTTCCCAGGTGAGGGAGAAGTTCGTCAGGTTCTCGAGCCGGTCCATCAGTGATCGCCTCCCACCACGACCAGACGGTCGCGCACGTGCAGCACGTCGACGGGCGTGCGGTACAGGGCGCTCAGCCGCTCGGAGGTCATCACCTCGGCGGTGGGGCCGACCTCGAACCGCCCGTCCACCAGGTAGAGCACCCGGTCGCAGTAGGGCAGCACGGGGTTGATCTCGTGCGTCACGAACAGCACCGCGGTGTCGTGCTCGCGGCGCCGGCGCTCGATGAGCGAGACGGCCAGCTGCTGGTTGCCCGGGTCGAGCGAGAGCAGGGGCTCGTCGCAGAGCAGGATCGTCGGGTCCGAGGCGAGCGCCTGCGCGACGCGCAGCCGCTGCTGCTCACCGCCGGAGAGGGAGCCGATGGGGGCGTCGGCGAAGGCCTCGGCGTCCACCTGCCGCAGGGCGGCGTCGACGGCGGACCGCCGCGCCGCGCGGTTGCGCAGGCCCAGACCCCAGGACGCGCCGTCGAAGCCGAGGCCGACGAGGTCGCGCCCGCGCAGGGGCACGGCACCGTCGAGCGCGCGCTGCTGCGGGATGTACCCGAACCGGCCGTTGACCTCCACGGTGCCAGCGGACAGGTGGTTCTGGCCCAGCAGGACGCGCAGCAGGGAGGTCTTGCCGGCGCCGTTGGGGCCGAGTACGGCGACGAACTCGCCGGGTGCGATGTCGAGGTCCAGGCCGTCCCAGAGCGTGCGGTCGCCGAAACGCAGCGCGGCGTCGCGCAGGGAGATGACGGGCGCGCCGTTCGACGGTGCGCCGGCCGGGGCCGCGCTCACGGGCGCGGCGCGAGCGCGGTGGCGAGGCGCTGCACGTTCTCGGCCTGCCACGCGACGTAGTCGTCGACGCCCTCCGGCAGGGACTCGGTCACCCGCACCACGGGCACGCCGGCGGTCTCGGCGGTCTTCGCCAGCGCCGAGGTCACGGGGCTCTCGGTCTGGGAGTTGAGCACGACGGCCCGCACCTGCTTGCCGCTGACCAGCGCGTTCGCGGCCGCGATGTCGGCGGGGGCCGGGTCGGTGCCCGATTCGATGGCCGCGGTGTAGCGGGCGGGCGCGACGTCGGTCAGGCCCGCGAGGGTGAGCAGGTAGCCGGCGACCGGCTCGGTCGCGGCGACCTTGGCGGCGGGGTTGGCGTGACCGATGGCGCGGGCCTGCCCGATGACACCGTCGAGCCGCGTCCCGAACTCCCGCGCCCGGTTCTCGTAGCCCTCGCGGTGCGCGGCGTCCTTCTCGGAGAGCGCCTGCGCGACGGCGGTGGCGACCTTCTGCATGGTGGGCAGGTCGTAGAAGACGTGCTCGTTCTCGTGCGCGTGGTCGTGCTCGTTCGCATCGCCGTGCTCGGCGGCGGTCGTGCCCGACTGCACCGCGACGGCGTCGACCTTCGCCGCGGAGGTCCCCTCGGCGGCCTGCTCCATGTACGCGTCGTAGTGGCCGCCGTTGAAGACCAGCACCGCGGCCTTCTTGACCTTGAGCGTGTCCTGCGCGGACGGCTCGAACTCGTGCGGATCGCCGGTCGGGTTCGCGAACAGCGAGGTCACCGTGGCATCGCCGCCCGCGACGGCCTGCGCGATCGCGCCGTAGACGTCCGTCGACGCGACGACCGAGGGCTTGCCGTCGCCCGACTCCGACGCCGGCCCGCACGCGGTGAGGGCGAGGGCCGCGACGGCGACGGCACCGGCGACCCGGGCGAGACGAAGACGGTTGCGCACGGCGGAGCTCCTGACGACAGAATGGGAATCGTTGTCATTTAGAGTAAGGTGGCCGCGCCCCTCTGTCGAATAGGTGAATGCGCATGTATCGGCGCATCCGCCTCAGGCGCCGGCGGCCTCGGCCTGCGCGGTCGCCGCGGCCTCCTCGGCGATCGCGCCGAACTGCGCGCCCATGGCGGCGGAGAGGGCCTGCGCGGCGGAGAGCGGGCGGACCATGACCATGAAGTCGTCGATCTTGCCCTCGGTGTTGACGTGGATGAAGTCGCAGCCGGTGATCTTCTTCCCGTCGACGGCCGCCTCGAAGACGAGCGCGTGGTCGTCGCCGTCGTTGATCTCGCGCACGTAGCGGAAGTCCTCGAAGACGCGCAGCACGCCGCGCAGGATCGCGGCGGTGATGTGCCGGCCCTCGTAGGGCTTGAAGGCGACGGGGCTGGTGAAGGTCACGTCGTCGGCGAGCAGGCCGTCGAAGGCCTCGCCGTCGCGGGCCTCGACGGCGGCACGGAACTCACGCATGGCATCTCCTAGTGAACTAGTTGAATAGGTATGCGCGAGTATAGGCAACTAATTGACTAGATTGGAAGACATGGCGCTGCGGCACGCGATCGAATCGACCCTCCTCGTGCTGGGGGAGGCCTCGGGCTACGACCTGTCCAAGGAGTTCGACGGTGCCCGCGCCAACTTCTGGGTCGCGACGCCGCAGCAGCTCTACCGCGAGCTCGAGCGCATGGAGTCCGCCGCGGTGATCGTCGCGCGGACCGTCGAGCAGGAGAAGCGGCCGACCAAGCGCGTGTTCCGGCTCACCGACGCCGGCCGGGCCGAGCTCGCCGCCTTCACCGCCACGAGTCCGCGCGCCACCGCGATCCGCGACGAGCTGATGGTGATGGTGCAGGCCGTGGAGGTGGGGGACCCGGCGGCGGTGTGCGAGGCCGTGCGCGCGCACCGTGAGACCTCCGCCGCCAAGCTCGATTACTACGAGCGGATCGAGCGCACCTGGCTCGGCGGGCGCACCCGCGACGAGCTGCTCGCCGACCCGCATCTCGGTGGGCCGTACCTGACCCTGTTGCGCGGGCTGTCCTTCGAGCGGGAGAACGTCAGCTGGTGCGACCTCGCCCTTCCGGTCCTGCGCGCCCGCGCCGGGCGATGACGCCGCGCCCCAGTGTCGGGTTCTGCTGCCGTCGGACGTCGAATTTCGCCTCGGAGGGCAGCAGAACCCGACGTTCGGGAGACGATCAACGGCGCCGGGCGCAGTTCGGAACGGCGGGAGCGATCGCGACCTCTGCGGTGGCGATCATCGGGTACTGCGCGCTCGCGCTGATCGCCGTCCCGCTGATCCGTCGCTGAACACCAGGAGATTTCGCGTTCTACGGGCACTCGAGGCCGAATCCGGCCTCGAGTGCCCGCAGATCGCCGAATTCTCGATCAGCGCACGACGTGCGGCATGAGGGCGTCGGGCGGGATCACGCCGAACTTGCCGGCGTTGTAGTCCTCGAGCGCCTGGATCAGCTCGGCCTTGCTGTTCATCACGAACGGGCCGTACTGCGCGACGGTTTCGCGGATCGGCCGGCCGCCCAGGATCAGCACCTCCATCGCGGGACGGTGCGAGTCCTGCGAGGAGTCGGCGGCCACGGTGATCCGGTCGCCGGGGCCGAGCTGCGCGAGCTGGCCCTGGCGGATCGGATGCCCCGCCGGCCCGACGGTGCCCTTGCCGCTCAGCACGTAGACCAGCGCGTTGAAGTCGCGGTTCCACGGCAGCGACGCCTCGGCGCCGGGCGCGACGGTCGCGTGCACGAAGTTGATCGGCGTGCGGGTGGAGCCGGGGCCGGCGTGCCCGTCGACCTCGCCGGCGACGATGCGGATCAGCGCGCCGCCGTCGGGCGTGGTGACCAGCTTCGTCTGGCCGCCTTCGAGATTCTGGTAGGCGGGGGTGGTGAACTTCTCCGCGGCGGGCAGGTTCACCCACAGCTGGATGCCGTGGAACGTGCCGCCGGACTCGACGAGCTCCGCGGGCGGGGTCTCGATGTGCAGGATGCCGGAGCCGGCGGTCATCCACTGGGTGGCGCCGTCCTGGATGAGGCCGCCGCCGCCGTGGCTGTCCTGGTGCTGGAACAGGCCGTCGAGCATGTAGGTCACGGTCTCGAAGCCGCGGTGCGGGTGCCAGTTGGTGCCCTTGGGTTCGCCGGGCTCGTACTCGACCTCGCCCATCTGGTCCATGTGGATGAACGGGTCGAGATCGCGCGGGTGCACGCCGGCGAAGGCGCGGACCACGGGGAAGCCCTCGCCCTCGTGGCCGCGGGGTCCGGTCGTGATCTTCTGCACCGGGCGGTCGGTGTCCGACGGTGCCGGCGCGGCGATGCGGGGCAGGGTCAAGGTGTCTGCGGTGACGGCGGGCATGTCGTCCTCCTCGGGATGGCTGGTGACGCTGACACTACCATCAACCGGACCGTGGTCCGATTAATTCCACGGGGCCGGCCTGCCCGTGCGAGGCCGCCCGCGAAGCGTGCCGGTTATGGTCGGAGCGTGACTCGTACTGTTGGATTGGCCGTCTCGAGCGACGGCACGGAGATCTTCTACGCCGACTACTCGGACGGCGCGGACCCGGCGAAGCCCGCGTTCCTGCTCGTCCACGGCTGGTCCGCGAGTTCGGACTCGTGGGGCGCACCGTTCATCGGTGAGCTGACGGCCGCGGGGCACCGCGTGGTGGCGGTGGACAACCGCGGCCACGGACGCAGCTCCGTGCCCGACGCCTTCACCACGCAGGCCTTCGCCGACGACCTCGCCGCGGCCCGCCGCGACCTGGGCCTCGGCGAGATCATCCCCGTCGGCTGGTCCTACGGCGGCCTGATCATCGCCGATCACCTCGCGACGTACGGCACCGAGAACATCGCCGCGGTGGGCCTCATCGGCGCCATCACCTCCATCGGCGGCACCACGGAGGGGCAGTTCCCCGGCGGCGTCACCGGCGCGTCGATGAACGCGGCCCTGCCGGCCGCGCTGTCGGCGCACCCCGGCAAGGCGATCACGGCGCTGGCGAAGCTGCGGATGCTGCCGCACGGCTTCGATCAGGACGCGCTCGGCCCCGTCGCCCAGCAGCAGTTCGGCATCGCGCTGTCCACGCCCCCGGCCGTGCGCGGCGGGCTGTTCCGGCGCACCGTCGATCACGATGCGGACCTGGCGCACTGGACGTTCCCCGTCCTGGTCCAGCACGGGAAGGACGACGAGGTGGTCGCCCCGTCGACCGCGGAGTACCACGCGCAGGTCCTGCCGAACGCGACGCTGTCCTGGTGGGACGGCGGCGGGCACGCGCCGTTCGTCGTGGACCCCGCCCGCAGCGCCCGGGAGCTCCTGGCGCTTCGGGGTTAAGCTGGACGGCGTGCCTACTGGGAAGTCCGCGGCCCCCGTGCCGCGCCGGATCGCGGTGCTGTCGGTGCACACGTCGCCGCTGGCCCAGCCCGGTACGGGCGATGCGGGCGGGATGAACGTCTACATCTGGCAGACGTCGTTGGAGCTGGCGAAACGCGGTATCGAGGTAGAGATCTTCACCCGGGCCACGCAGTCCACGGATCAGTCGATCGTCGAGGCCGCGCCGGGCGTGCGGGTGCGCAACATCGTCGCGGGGCCGTTCGAGGGGCTCGACAAGACGGATCTGCCCGCGCAGCTGTGCGCCTTCGCCGCCGGTGTGCAGCGCGCCGAGGCCCGCGAGGAGCCCGGCTACTTCGACCTCATCCATTCCCACTACTGGCTCTCCGGTCAGGTCGGCGCGCTCGCGCGCGACCGGTGGGGCGTGCCGCTGGTGCACACGGCGCACACCCTGGCCGCGGTGAAGAACAACGCCCTCGCCGTCGGTGACACCCCGGAGCCGCAGGCCCGGATCATCGGGGAGCAGCAGGTCTCCGACGAGGCCGATCGCCTCATCGTCAACACCGAGGTCGAGGCGGGGCAGCTCGCCGCGATCCACGACGTCGCGCCGGACCGCATCGACGTGGTCTACCCGGGTGCCGACCTGCACACCTACACCCCGGGCGACGGTGCTCCCGCCCGCCGCGAGCTCGGCATCGCCGACGACGAGATCGTGCTCACCTTCGTCGGCCGGATCCAGCCGCACAAGGCGCCGGACCTGCTGCTGCGGGCCGCCGCGCCCCTGATCCACGCCCATCCCGACCGGCGCATCCGCGTGCTGGTGGTCGGCGGGCCGTCGGGCACGGGGCTCGAGCGGCCCGACGCGCTGATCGCGCTGGCCCGCGAGCTCGGCATCGAGCACGCCGTCACGTTCTCGCCGCCGCGCCCGCCGGCGGGCCTCGCGGAGGTCTACCGCGCGTCCGACGTGGTGGTCGTCCCCAGCTACTCCGAGTCGTTCGGGCTCGTGGCGGTCGAGGCGCAGGCCTGCGGCACGCCCGTGGTGGCCGCGAAGGTCGGTGGCCTGTCGGTCGCCGTCGACGACGGTGCCTCCGGTCGCCTCGTCGACGGGCACGATCCGGCGGTCTGGACCGCCGTCCTCGACGACCTCACCGCGGATCCGCAGCTGCGGCAACGGCTTTCCGACGGTGCCGCCGCTCACGCCCAGCAGTTCTCCTGGGCGCGGACGGCCGACGGCCTGCTGCAGAGCTACGCCCGGGCCATCGAAGCGCGACAGGCGGCGGCGCAGACGGTGCGCCGCCGGCGCAGGAGGAGTGTCGGAGTCCGCGCGTGAGCGCGGCGGCGATCGGCGGGGCGCCCACACCCCGCGGGAACGGAGTGGCGAGATGACGATGACCCCGGAGCAGATCGAGAAGGCGCTCACCGAGCGGGAACTGGAGTTCACCCGCAAGGAGGAGGTGGGCAAGGACGACGCCCACTTCGTCATCGAGTTGCCGGGCGAGAAGAAGCTCAAGACCACGACCCTGCTCACGCTGGGGAAGCACGGCGCGCGCGTCGAGGCCTTCGTCTGCCGCCACGTGGACGAGAACTTCGAGGGCGTGTACCGCTATCTGCTGCAGCGCAATCGGCGCCTGTACGGCGTCGCGTACACCCTCGACAAGGCGGGCGACATCTACCTCACCGGCCGGTTCGCCGAGCTGACCGAGGACGAACTGGACCGGATTCTGGGGCAGGTGCTCGAGGCCGCCGACGGCGACTTCAACACCCTGCTGGAGCTCGGCTTCTCCACCGCGATCCGCCGCGAGTTCGACTGGCGCGTCTCTCGCGGCGAACCGCTGTGGAACCTCAAGCCTTTCGAGCACCTACTGCCGGATTTTCCGGAGCTGCCGGAACGCTGACCGCTTCAGCAGCGGCGGGGCGCGAGCGCGGGATGGCCAGGGCCACCACGGCGGCGACGGCGGCGACGGCGCCGGCGATCACGAAGGTGCTGGTGAACGCGGACTCCGCCGGCAGTTCCACGGCGCGCGGGGTGCCCGCTCCGAGGGTGATCGTGGTGCGGGTGAGCACCGTCGCCATCACGGCGGAGGCGACCGCGGTACCCATCGAGCGCATCAGCGAGTTGAGGCCGTTCGCGGCGGCGGACTCGGTCTCGGGGACGTTGCCCATGATGAGCGCGGGCATCGCCGAATAGGCCACGCCCACACCGCCGAAGACGATCATCGAGCCGAGCGACATCTTCCACGTCGCGTCGGTGAGGCCGAGCAGTGCGAAGTAGCCGGCCGCCGACATGGTGGCGCCGATCGCGAGCGTCAGGCGCGCGCCGATCCGCTTGGTGAGCAGCGCGGAGACGGGGGAGAGGGCCATCATCACCAGGCCGCCGGGGACCATCCACAGGCCGGCGTTGAGCATGGTGAGCCCGAGCCCGAAGCCGGTGGCCTCGGGGATCTGCAGCAACTGGGGCATGGTGAGCATGAGCGAGAACATCGCGAAGCCGACCATGATCGAGGCGAGGTTGGTCAGCAGGATCGGGCGGCGCGCCGAGATCCGCAGGTCCACCAGGGATTCGCGGGTGCGCAGCTCCCACCACCCCCACGCCAGCAGGACGACGACGCCCCCGACGGCGCAGCCGATCGTGGCCGCCGAGGTCCAGCCCCAGCTCTGCCCCTTGGTGATCGAGAGCAGCACGGAGACGAGGCCGACGGCGAGGCCGACGGTGCCGACCGTGTCGAACTTCCCCGGGTTGAGGTTGGGCGACTCGGGGACCACGACGTAGACGAGGCCGAGGGTGAGGACGCCCATCGCGAGCGCGAACCAGAACAGCGTGTGGTAGTCGAAGTGCTCGGAGATGTACGCGCCGAACGGGATACCGATCGCGCCGCCCACGCCGAGCATCGCCGACATCAGGGCGACGGCGCCGGGGATCTTCTTCGCGTGCAGTTCGTCGCGCATGAGCGAGATGCCCACGGGCACCAGGCCCATGGCGAAGCCCTGGAACGAGCGGCCCACCACGGTGAGCAGCAGCGTGTGCGAGAGCGCGCAGATCAGCGAGCCGGCGATGAGGCTGAGCAGGCTGGTGAGCAGGATCAGCCGCTTGCCGTACATGTCGCCGAGGCGGCCGGCGATGGGCATCGCGACCGAGGAGGCGAGCAGCGTCGAGGTGATGACCCACGACGCGTTGTCGGCCGTGGTGTCGAGCAGGTGCGGCAGCTGGCCGACGAGCGGCACCACCAGCGACTGCATGAGGGAGGCGAGGAGTCCGCCGAGGCACAGGACGGCGATGAGGAGGCCGTCCGACGGAGCCCCGGCACGGGTCTTTCGGAGCATGTCTGTCATGTCGCCGACCGTAGTTGCAGAATACAACTCAAGCAACCGGATGCGGCGCGCATCACGCCGACCCCGCCTGCTGTGACGTGCGTTAATGTGGTGGCGTGAACCATCCGGAATCGGTCTTTTCGCCCCGCGTGCCGCCGTTCTCCGGGGCTCCGGCGAGCCTGTGCTCGGGGGTGGTGGCGTGAACGCCGCCACCAGGATCCGCGCCGGCGCGGCGATGGTGCTCGCGGCGGTCGTGGTCCCGATCCTGCTGGTCCTGGTCTTCACCCTGCCGCAGTTCCGGCTCGACGCGCAGATCGTCCCGCTCGACGGTGCGCCGCACACCGTCGAGCTGCCGGCCGACGCGGAGTACGCGGTCCTCGCGGCCACGCGGACGAAGGACGGCGCACCGTCGTGCACGCTGACTGGACCGGACGGCGCGCCGATCGCGCTGCGCGAGATGTCCGGAGGTGTCACGGTGGAGAACCGGATGGTGCTGCGGGTCTTCGACACGGGCGGCGGGGCGGTCACGGCGACGTGTCCGCCGACGCCCGGCTACACCGACGTCGCGCTGGGGAAGCGGCCCGATATGACGCGCCTGCTCGGCGGCATCTTCGGGGCGTTCGGCTTCGCGCTGCTGGTCGGCGGCCCGGGGCTGGTGCTGCTCATCGGCGGCCTGCGGGGGCGCGCGCAGCCCGCCTGAAGTTGGTTATAACCAGTTTGCCTGATCTGCGGGTACTCGCCGTGCGCACCCTCTAGGATGGGGCGCATGGAAATCGTGATCCGCCCGACTCCCGCCGACGTCGCCACCACCGCCGCCGACATCGTGGCCGACCACGTGCGCCGCGGCCCCGCGGTCCTGGGGCTGGCCACCGGCTCCACCCCGCTGGCCACGTATCAGGAGCTCATCCGCCGTCACCGCGACGAGGGGCTCAGCTTCGCCGACTGCGTCTCCTTCAACCTCGACGAGTACGTCGGCCTCCCGAAGGGGCACCCCGAGAGCTACCGTGAGGTGATCCGCAAGGAGTTCACGGCCCACGTCGACCTCCCCGACGCCAAGGTCGAGGGGCCCGACGGCACCGCCGCGGACATCGCCGCCGAGGCGCAGCGCTACGAGGACGCGATCAAGGCCGCCGGCGGCGTCGATCTGCAGCTGCTCGGGATCGGCACCGACGGGCACATCGGCTTCAACGAGCCCGGCTCGTCGTTCGCCTCGACCACGCGCCTGAAAACGCTCACCGAGCAGACCCGCGAGGACAACGCGCGCTTCTTCTCGTCCATCGACGAGGTGCCCATCCACGTGATCACCCAGGGGCTCGGCACCATCTCCGAGGCGCGGCACCTGCTGCTGCTCGCCACCGGCGAGGGCAAGGCCGAGGCCGTCGCCGCCGCTCTCGAGGGGCCGGTCGCCGCGATCAACCCCGCGTCGGTGCTCCAGTTCCACCCGCACGTCACCGTCGTCGTCGACGAGGCCGCCGCGTCGCGGCTGCGGCTGAAGGACTACTACGTGCACGTGCTCGCCAACAAGCCGGCGAACCAGCCGTTCTAGCCGTTCTCGGCTTCCTCGGCGTCCTCGGGGCCGAACAGCCCCGACATCAGGGCCGCGAGACTCGCGGTGAAATCGTCGACGGTGGAAGGCGTTCCGTCGAGTTCCGCGGCGGCGCGCAGATTCGGGACGGCGTCGCCGGGTAGGGCGTCGACGAGTTCGTCCATGCGCGCGTGGGTCAGGGGTGTGCCCTCCGCGCGTTGGCGCAGGTGCGACAGGACGCTCCCCAGTGTGAGGCTCCACAGGGCGCGGTACGCGGCGAGCGCGGCGGCGCGGTCGCCGGTGAGCCGGTACGCGGCGCCCATCACGGCGTCGGTGAGCAGGAGCGCGCCGCGGCCGATGCGTTGCGGCCGGATCAGCGCCTCCGGCACCCACGGGTGCGCCGTCAGCGACGTGTAGAGCGTCGTCATCGCCTCCCGGATGCACGCGCGCGGCTCGTCGGGGAACTCGATCGCCGCGTAGGGCTCCGCGATCGCGTCGAGCGCGAGCGCGAGCAGGGTCTCCTTGTCATCGACGTGCCGGTAGAGCGCCATGGTGGTCACGCCCAGGTCGCCCGCCAGCGCCTTCATCGTCAGCCCGTCGACGCCGGCCTCGTCGAGCACGGTCAGCGCCCGCTCGACGATCCGTTCCCGCGTGATGCTGGGCGGGCGGCCGCGGCGCGGCGTGATCTGACGCATCCCCCCATTCTGGCGGAGCGCCCTTGTGTCCGCTCGCAACTGAGGTTACCCTCCCTATTTATGTTACTCGATACACAAAAAGTTCCGGTGCGGGCGGCACTGCTCCTGGCTGGACTTTCCCAGTTCCTCGTCGCCTTCGACGCCTCCGTCACCAACGTCGCGCTGCGGGCCATTCGCGACGACGTGCACTTCACCCCACAGGGCCTGTCCTGGGTCGTGAACGCCTACGCGATCGTCTTCGGCGGCCTGCTGCTGCTCGCCGGGCGGCTCTCGGACCGCTTCGGGCCCCGCGCCCTGCTCCGCTTCGGCTTCGCGCTGTTCACCGTCGCCTCGCTCGGCGCCTACCTGTGCCAGGAGCCGTGGCAGGTGATCGTGGTGCGCGTGCTGCAGGGCGTGGGCGCCGCGGCGATCGCGCCCGCCGCGATCACCTCGGTGGCGCTGACCTTCCACGAGCCCGCGCAGCGCGCGAAGGGCTTCGCCGCCATCGCGATCGGCGCCTCCGTGGGTGGCGCCGTCGGCGTGGTCCTGTCCGGCGTGCTCACCGACGCCTTCGGCTGGCGCACCGTCATCGCTTGCGGCGCCGCGGTTTCCGCGATCGGCCTCGCCCTCACCTACGCCGCTCCCGGGCCGGTGCCGGGGGCGGACCGTCGGACCGATTGGGCGGGCGGGGTGCTCGCCACCGCGGGCCTGACGGTGCTGGCGTACGGGATCGTCGCCGCCACCGACAACGGCTGGGGCAGTGCCCGCACGCTCGGATGGTTCGTCGTGGCCGCGGTGCTGCTGGCGGCCTTCGTGGCGGTCGAACGGCGAACGACGGTGCCGCTGGTGGACTTCCGCGTGCTCGGGCAGCGCGAGGTGCTGGTCCCGTGCCTGGTCTTCGCCTTCGTGGTCGCCGGCCAGTTCGGCGCGTTCTACTTCGTCTCGCTGTATCTGCAGATGGGCCTGGGCTATTCGGCCACCAAGACCGGACTGATGTTCCTGCCCTTCTCCTTCGGCATCATCGTCGCCGTGCAGGTCGCGACGCACCTCGTGCCGAAGATCGGCGCCCGCGCCGTGGTGGCGATCGGCACCGCCCTGGCGACCGTCGGCTTCCTGCTGTTCGCGCCGCTGCCGGCCGACGGCGACTTCCTCACCGCGGTGCTGATCCCGTCGCTGGTGACCTCGGTGGGCATCGGCCTGGTCTTCCTGCCGCTGCCCAACGTCGCGACCGCGGCGGTGGCACCGTCGGCGGCGGGCATGGTCTCGGGCGTGCTCAACACCTTCCGGCAGGTCGGTGGGGCCCTGGGGCTGGCGATCCTGGTCACCGTCGCCGCGGCGCTGGGCGGCGACGGCGGCGTGCTCCCCGGCTACCGCGCCGCCCTGCTGGTCAGCGCCGGCCTGGTGGCGGCGGCCTTCGCGATCTCCCTGCTCCTCCCCGCGAAGCAACGCGAGGCCGCTCGTTAGAATCGCGTAGTGACTACGCGGCAGCTCGGTTTCGGTGCACTGGCCGGGCTCGCGGCCGCGATGGGATTGGGGCGGTTCGTCTACACGCCGATCCTCCCGCTCATGCAGGAGCAGACCGGCATGTCGCCGAGCTCCACCGCGATCGTCGCCACGGTCAACTACCTCGGCTACTTCCTCGGCGCGCTGGCGCTCGCGCTCTGGCCGCGCCTGGCCCGCAGCACGGTGCTGCTGCGGGCCTCGCTGCTCGCGCTCGTGGCCAGCGAGATCGCGATGGTGCTCGCCGTGAACGTGCCGCTGTGGTCGGCGGTGCGCTTGATCGCGGGGCTCGCCAGCGCGGTGGTCTTCGTCTACTGCGCGAACGCGGTCGCGGGGACCGCTGCCGCCGGGATCGCCTTCTGCGGCGTGGGCGTCGGGATCGCCGCGTCGGGCCTGCTCGTGGTCGGGCTCGGCGAGGTGGTGGGCTGGCGCGCCCTGTGGTGGGTGTCCGCCCTGGCGACGGCGCTGTTCGGCCTCTTCGCGTGGCGCCTTCCGCCCGGCGCCGCGACCGCCGCACCGCGCTCCGACGGTGCCGCCCCGCCTCGGCCCGGCATCGCCGGCTGGGCGCTCGGGACCAGCTACTTCCTCGAGGGCGTCGGCTACATCGTGCTCGGCACGTTCCTCGTGGCCGCGGTCGCGGCGGGCGGCGAGTCCTGGGAGGGCCCGGCGGCGTGGGTGATCGTCGGCCTCGCCGCCGCGATCTCGCCGCTGCTCTGGGCGCGCCTGCGCCGGTTCCGCTCCGCCGAGAGCCTGCTGGTGATCGCGCTGCTGCTGCAGGTCGTCTCCGCGGTGCTGCCCGCCCTGGTCCGCGGACCCGCGGCCGCCGCCGTCTCGGCGGTGCTGTTCGGCGGCACCTTCATCGGCGCGGTGATGCTGTCGATGGAGGCGGGCGCGCGGATCGGTATCCCGCGGTCCGCCGCCGTGCTCACCGCGGCCTACGGCATCGGTCAGATCGTGGGCCCGCTGGTCGTCGCGCCGATGCTCGGGGACGGCTACGACGCCGCCTTCCTCACCGCCGGCGGCGTCCTGGTCGCCGCGGCCGTCCTGGCCGCAGTCGCGCGGTGGACCGCTCCCGATCGGGCGGCCGCGAGGGCTTGACTATTTTCCAAAATGGGAAATAATTGCGAGGTATGGATGACAACAACCTCGCAGCAGCAGTGATCTACCGTGACGCCCCGACCGCCCTGGAGTGGCTCGAGAAGGCATTCGCGTTCGAGACGACGATGGCGATCGATCCGCCGCCGGACCAGCCGACGATGGGCCACTACGAGATGGACTGCGGCGGCGGTCGGATCATGGTCGGCTCGGAGTGGAGCGACTCCGCGCGGAGCCCCGCCAGCGTCGGCGGCGTGAACACCCAGTCGCTCCACATCCAACTCGACGGCGACATCGACGCGCATTGCGAACGGGCGCGCGCCGCCGGTGCGACGATCGTCCAGGAGCCGGAGGACCAGTTCTACGGCGACCGCACCTACCGGGCGGCCGACCTCGACGGCCACGTGTGGACCTTCGCGCAGCACCTCCGTGACGTCAGTCGATCCGAGGCGGAGGCCGCCATCGGTACGTCGATCCGGGCGAAGAACTGGTCGTGACGGCGCCCCAGCTGGACGCGACCCTCGCCGCGCTGTCGGATCCCGTGCGGCGCCGCGTCGTCGAACTCCTCGCGGACGGGCCCCGCCGGCCGGGGGAACTCGCGGAGGAGACCGGGGCCAGCCCGTCGACGCTGAGCAAGCACCTGCGCGTGCTGCGCACGTCCGGGCTGGTGACCGAGGAGCACCCCGCGCACGATGCGCGCGTGCGGATCTACACGCTGCGCTCGGCGCCGATGGCCGAGCTGCGCGGGTGGCTCGAGGCCGCCGAACGCGGCTGGGCGCAGCAACTCACCGCCTTCCAGGACCTGCTCGCGGAGGAATCGTGACGGCGCCCGACGCCTCCCGTGTGCTGGTCGCGCTGCGCGTGCCCGCGACGCCCGAGCGCGCCTTCGCGGCGTTCACCGACCGGATCGACGACTGGTGGGTGCACAACGGGCTGTTCCAATTCACCCGCGGCCGCACCGGGACGATGGTCTTCGAGACCGGGCCGTCGGGCCGGCTGCTGGAGCGGTACGACGACGGCACGGAGTTCGTGATCGGCGCCGTGCGCGCCTGGGACCCGCCGCACGGCTTCGTGATCGGCTGGCGCCAGGCCGGATTCACGCCGGAGCAGGACACCGAGCTGCACGTCTCCTTCGCCGCGGTGCAGGCTGATCCACCTTCTACGCGCGTCACCGTGCAGCACTTCGGGTGGGACACCATCCCGCCGGAGAACGCGGCGCGGCACGGCTTCCCGCTCCCCGTCTTCTCGCTCCGCTTCGCGCAGTGGTGGCGGGACCAGCTCGCCGGCCTCGCCACCACCGCCCGCTGATCAGCGCTGCTGCAGGGTGCGCTGCGGCAGGCGGCTGCCGACGGCGGAGAGGGCGGTCAGCTCGCCGAGCTGTTCTGCACTGAGCGTGACGTCCGCGGCGCCGAGGTTGTCCGCGAGGTGCTTGCGGCGCGTGGTGCCGGGGATCGGAACGATGTCGTCGCCCTGCGCCAGCACCCACGCCAGCGCGACCTGGGCGGCGGTCACCGTCGAACCGGACGACGAGAGCTCGGCCGCGACGGCGTCGATCCGGTCGACGAGCCGCAGGTTCGCCTCCAGGTTCTCGCCCTGCCAGCGGGGGATCGAGTTCCGGAAGTCGTTCCCGTCCAACGCCGCCGCCACGGCCTTGCGATCGGCCGTCAGCAGGCCCCGGCCGAGCGGGCTGAAGGGCACCAGACCGGCGCCGACCTCGCGGGCGGCCTGCAGCGGACCGTCCTCGACGTCCCGGGTGAAGATCGAGAACTCGGACTGCAGCGCCGTGATCGGGTGCACGGCGGCGGCCCTGCGGACGTCGTCGGCGCTCGCCTCCGACAGCCCCAGCGCCCGCACCTTCCCGGCCGCGACCTGCTCCGCCATCGCGCCCACGGTCTCCTCGACGGGGACCTGCGGGTCGACGCGGTGCAGGTAGTACAGATCGATCACGTCCACGCCGAGCCGGCGCAGCGAGGCGTCGACGCAGCCCGCGACCCGCTCCGGACGACCGTCGATGCCGATCGGCCGCTGGTTCTCGTCGTTGACGAAGCCGAACTTGGTGGCGAGCACGATCCGCTCGCGATTCGCCCGCACGAACGGCGCCAGGAACTCCTCGTTGGCGCCGTTGCCGTACATGTCGGCGGTGTCGAAGAAGGTGACGCCGGCGTCGAGCGCCGCGTCCAGGGTGGCGCGGGACTCGTCGAGGTCGGGGGTGCCGTAGGCGTGGCTCATGCCCATGCAGCCGAGGCCGAGGGCAGAGACGCGCAGGTCACCGAGGGTGCGGGTCGGGAGCATGTCAGTCCTCCTGGGAGTGGGATTCGAAGGCGTCGGCGGTCTCGCCGGCGCAGGTGCCGAGCTCGCCGCCGTAGGTGGCGATCTTGTAGTCGATCACCGCGAGCGAGTACTGCAGTTCCTCGATCTGCGCGACGGTCCGCGCGCGGTGCGCCGTGAGCAGCGCGAGCCGGGCCGGCACGGTGGCCTCCCCGCCGTCGACGAGGTGCACGTACTCGGTGATGTCGGCGATCGGCATGCCGGACAGGCGCAGTCGCGTCAGGAAGATGACGCGGGCGATCGCCTCGGGCCCGTACCGGCGGTGCCCGGCGCCGTCCCGGTCGACGGTGACGAGTCCGATCCGTTCGTAGTAGCGCAGCGTGTGGCCGGTGATGCCCACCAGCTCCGCCAGTTCGGCGACGGTGAGCGGCCCCTCCTGTGCGGGCCCCGCGAGGATCGCGGCGGCGTTGGGCAGCGGCCCGCGCGAGCGGACGATGGCGGCGAGTTCTTCGGTGTGTGCGACCACGTGGGCAACGCTAGGCCTTCGAGCGCACTCGAAGTCAACCGGAGATCACGCGGGCGGCGTCCAGGGCCGGACGTAGCCCAGGTCTCCCAGGCCCTCCGCGGCGGCGATGAGCGGATGGCCGGTGGCACCGTCGATCTGCTCGCGGATGATGTCGGCGTGGCCGGCATGGCGGGCGACCTCCTCGATGACGTGCAGGAGTATCCAGCGCACCGTCCACCCCTCGAACCCGTCGGGGAACCACGGCGCCGGCCGCGTGGGCGCCACCGCGTCGAGATCGGCCGAGTCCGCGACGGCGAGCACGCGCGCCGCGGCGGCGTCGTGGGCGGCGAGCAGCGACGCGAGCGTCTCGTCCGCGCCGAGCCGGAAGTCGTCGCCCTCGGCCATCGCGTCGAGCCGCGGATCGTGGAACGCCTCCGGCGCCGCCTCGGCACGCGCGGACCAGGCGTCCACGGTGAGTGCGACGTGCTTGAGCAGCCCGCCGATGCTGAGCGTGCTGCGGGTCGGTGCGAGGCGGATCTGCTCCTCGGTGAGGCCGAAGGCGGTGTGCCGCAGGCCGTCGAGCTGCTGGGTGAGGAAGCCGCGGAGGCCGGTGCGTTCGGACTCGGCGGGCGGTGCCATGAACGGCATGAGTGCTCCTGGGGTCGGCGATGAGCCCAGTCAACCGCACTCCACTGACAAGAATCATCGGGTTGTGATGTCGCCGTAGAAACATCGTGTCAAGATCTATCTTCGTTCGACACCCCTCCATAAAATGGAAAGCATGAGCTACTCGGACGACGCATTCACTCTGGGCCGGCGGGTGTCCACGCCGCTGCCCTCGGTGTTCGACGGTGCGGTGTCCGGGTTGAGCGCGGCGGGCGCCGTGGCGCGCCTTCGGGGTCTGACGGTGGAGCAGAACCGGTTGGAGGCGGAGCGGTCGGCAGTGCTGACCAGGCTCTACGAGCTGCGCGATGACGCGCGGCAGGTGCGTGAGGAGTCCTCCCGCCGCTTCGTCGACGACTGGGACGAGTTGGTCGCGGAGGTCGGTGCCGCGCTGGGCACCGGCCGCACGGCCGCAGGGGCGGCGGTGCATCGCGGCCTGGATCTGCGGGAACGCTGCCCGCGTCTGTTCGATCTGTTCGCCACCGGTGCCGTCAGCCCGGTGCTGGTGCGCGAGGTGCTGCGGTCGTCGGCGGCGGTTCTGGACGAGCGGATCGTGCGAGCCTTCGACGAGCGGATCACCGGCTGGCTCACCGCCCGCAGTGGGCAGTCGCTCACGGTGCGGGCGGTCGCGGACGCGGCGAAGTCGGTCCTCGTCGGGCTCGATCCCGCCGCCGCACGCGAGACACCGCCGTCGGAGCCGCGCGAGCGGCTCGAATTCCACACGCGCGCCGACGGTCTGGTCGATCTCGAGGCGGTGATGCCGACGGAGCAGGCACTGCGCCTGGCGGCCGCCGTGACTCCGGTGGCCCAGTCGGTGTGCCGGGCCGACGGCCGCACGCTGGGGCAGCGGCAGGTCGCCGCACTCGTCGCCCTCGCCGAGGGCTACGAGACGCTCGGCTGTCGGTGCGGCGCGGAATCGTGCGAGCTGCGGGAGGCCCGGCCCCGCAGCGGCGCGGCGTCGCAGGAGATCGCCGCCCTGGCAGTGATCGTCCTCAACGAGACCGATCTGCCCGATCCCGCGCACAAGGCAGGCCCCGCGCACAAGGCTGCACCCGCACCCGCACCCGCACCCGCACCCGCATCCGCCCCCGCCCCCGCATCCGCCCCTGCGCCAGACTCCGCATCCGACCCCGCACCCGACTCCGCACCCGACCCCGCACCCGATCCCGCGACCGCGCCGCACGACGTGGGTCGCAGTGGTGGCGGCGCGGTGATCCTCACGGCAGAGCCGGGGATCACCGGCCCGGTCACCGTCGAGCAGGCGCGCGAGCTGATCGCTCGTGCCCGGACGCAATGGCGGGTCCTCGGCCGCCGCGACCCCGCCACCGGTGCGGTCCACGTCCGCGGTGCCGGCGGCTACCGGCCCACGTGGTACCAACTGCTGGTCATGCGCCTGACTTACCCCACCTGTGTCTTCCCCGGCTGCAGCACGCCGACGGATCGCTGTCAGGCCGACCACGTCGCCGAATACGACCACGACGATCCGTCCCAGGGCGGGGCGACCACCGTGGCCGGCCGTGACGCACCCGGAAACCTGGTGCCGCTGTGCGGCTTCCATCACCGCATCAAGACGGAGACCGGCTGGATCTCCGACGTCCTCCCCGACGGCACCGTCGAATGGCGGCACCCCGCCGGTGGAATCCACACCGTCCCGCCCGGCGCGTCCCGGGCGCTGCTGCCCGGACTCGAACGGATCATCTGGGACGCCCCCGAGCCCGGCCCGGCGGCACCGAAGAACCCCGACGGTCTGGCGTCCGCCGCCAAACGGCGTGCCAAGGCCCGTCGCGCTCTCCGCGCTCGGAACAGGCTGCTGCGCCACGAACGCCGCGACCGGCGGACAGCGGACGCCGAGGCCCGGGCGAGGGAACGCGAACGCGCCGCCGCCGAGGCCGCGGGCGAAACCTACGACGCCACAGCGCCCCTGGAACCTCCGCCCTTCTGAGGGCGGGGCAGCCGAGCCGTCGGTGGGATCGGTGGGCGGCTGCGACCCGACTGAGACCGTCCTAGGACCGTTCCTCACAGTCGTATTGCGAGTGTGAGTCCATGCACGCCACAGACCAGCGCAGGCGGCCCGCCGCCTCGGTACTCGTCGCCACCCTGCTCGCCGCCGCATCCGTCTCCGCGTCCACCGCAACGATCGCCGGGAGTGGTGTCGCGGCGGCGGGGGTTCCCCCGCCGGATCCGGGCCTGCCGACGTGCTCGGAGGCCCTGTCCGGATTCGACGAGGAGATTCGGCGGTACGACCTCTCGCCCGCTCTCGCGGCCCAGCTGGAATGCGGTTTCGTTCAGGTCCCGGTCGACTACGCGCAGCCGGACGGCCCGTCTCTCCGGATCGCCTTCTCCCGCCTGCCCGCGAAGGATCCGGCCAAGAGCCGCGGGGTGTTGTTCACCCACACCGGCGGCCCGGGCTCCGGCTCGCTCGGCTTTCCGCTCGAGCTGGCGACCCGGCCGATCGGCGATGCGGCACGCGAGTACGACACCGTCAGCCTCGACTACCGGGGAGCCGGGGCGAGTTCCCCCTACCGGTGCACCGCCGACGCGGGCGCGACGACGACCGGTGAGGACTTCCGTGCCGCGTTCGCCGCGGAGGAGGCGTCCAACCGCAGTCTGTTCGCCTGCGACGACGCGATGACGCGGAACCTGAACACCGTGTCGATCGCCCGCGACATCGACCGGATCCGGGATCGCCTCAAGGCCGAGAAGATGGCCTTCTACGGCGTCTCGTACGGCACCGTCGTCGGGATGACCTATCGCGCGCTGTTCGACGACCGGGTCTCGCGCATGTGGCTCGAATCGCCGGTCGATCCGGAGATGTCCGAGCTCGGGGAGGCGCAGAGATCCTTCGCCGGAGCGCGCGCTCAGCGCAGGCAGCTGTTCACCGAGCTGGCCGCGCAGGACGCGACGTACGGGCTGGGCGGCACGCCGGACGCGGTGCGCGAATCGGCGACGGCCCTCCTCACCACCGCCGCGCAGCGGGCGTCCGTCCGGCGGGACGCGCCCGCCGTCACGGTCTCGGAGGCGGCGTCCGTCGTGCTGGGGGAGGACGCGGCGTTCGCCGCGAACAGCCTGCTGATGATCCGCGACGGTGGTGTACCGGAGTCGATCCGGAGCCTTCAGGTGCCCGACTCGGACACCGCCGCGACGTTCGACGATCGCCCGCCGGCGCGCTTGGCACCGATGTCGGACCCCTTCGCCGCCAATACGTACCGACCGGTGTACTGCGGCTTCGTCGCGGGCGGGCGGGACCTGGAGCGCACCGCGAGCGAGTTCGACCGGTGGCGCGCGACGCGGCCGCCCGACCCGCTTGCCGGGGAGCCGCAGCCGTCCGCCCCGTGCGCGGGATGGCCCGGACCGCAGGCCCGCCCGGACTGGGGAACGGCCGGCAGATCCAGCCCGCTGATGCTGGGCGCGCATCGCTACGAGAGCACCACGCCGTACGAGGGCGCGATGAACGCGAAGAAGATCCTCGGCGGATCGGTCCTCACCAGCAACGACTCGCAGCACAGCGGAACCGGCACCACGGCGTGCGGCGCCGCCCGCATCACCGAGTTCCTGCGCGGCGGACCCGCGCGCGACGGCGAATGCCTCACCCCCGAGGAAGGACGGACATGACTGCCATCGAGACGCCGAAGCACGGCCGCGCGGGCACAGCGGCGGCGCTGTCGATCGTCGCGGGGGTCGCCGTCGCGGCCGCCGGCTGCACGGCGGGGCAGGGCGACCGCGGGATCGCCGTCGCGGACGACCCGGGCAGCACCGTGGGCCTCGCGACCGTCGGCATGTGCTCCGGTGCGATCGTCGCGCCTCCGCGCGCACGCGCCGCGGACGCCGCGCTCTTCCTCACCAACGGCCATTGCGATACGACGGGATCCGTTCTGGGCCGGGCGAACACCGACCGGACGACGAACGTCTCCGCGGTCGTGTCGACCGGGCCCGACACTCCGGCGATCGCCGTCGCGGCGACGAAGCGGCTCTACTGGAGCATGACCGGCACCGACGTCGCCCTCTTCCGCCTGGAGAAGTCCTACGCCGATCTGCAGAGGAAGGGCGTGCGGCCGTTCCCACTCGCGCCGGACGCACCCGAGCCGGGCGCGGCGATCACCGTCGCGGCCCGCGACGAGTCCTACCGCTGCACCGTGGCACGCATCGTCCCCACCGTGATGGAGGTGGGGCTCCAGACGCGGGACGTGCTCGCGTACTCGCCCGCATGCGCCACGGGGCCCGGGACATCGGGCTCGCCCGTGCTGGACGAGAACGCGAGGGTGGTCGGGATCAACAACTCCAGCAACAGATCCGGTGGGCGGTGCGTGCGCGACGAGCCGTGCGAGGTCGACCGCGAGGGCGCGATCTCGGTCAGCAAGGGCACGGGCTACGCCCCGCCGGTGCGCGGCCTCATCGGCTGCCTCGACCGATCGGAGTTCGACGCGGCCCGCCCGGGCTGCGACGTGCCCCGGCCGTGAGTTGCTACGACCGCGCCGTCCAGCGACCGTCCTGCCGGGTGATGCTGATCGGGTGATCGAAGGCGTGGCTGATCGCTTCAGTGGTGAGCACGTCCTCGACCGCCCCCGCCGCCGTGATGCGCCCGTCCCGGATGAGAACCGCGTGGGTGGTGGTGGTCGGGATCTCCTCGAGGTGATGGGTCACCAGGATCGAGGCGAGCTCGGGGTGGGCGCGCCGCGCACCGTCGACCGTGGTCAGCAGGCGCTCGCGGGCGGCGAGGTCGAGCCCCGTCGCCGGCTCGTCGAGCAGGAGCAGGGCGGGGTCGCCCATCAGGGCGCGCGCGATGAGGGCGCGCCCGCGCTCGCCCTGCGAGAGCGTCGGCCACCGCGATTCGATGTGGCGGGACATCCCGAGGGTGTCGACGAGCGCCTCCGCGCGGGAGCGCTGCGCCTCGGTGGGCGCCCAGCGGGGCGGGAACTCCGGCGTGTTGGTCACGCCCGTGATCACCACGTCGCGCACCGTCAGCGGCTCGTCCAGGCGGTGCCGCGGGTTGACGTGCCCGATGTGGGTCCGCAGCTCGCGCATGTCGACCCGGCCCAGGCGCTTGCCCAGCACGTCGACGGTGCCGCGAGTGGGGTGGGTGACGGCGCCGCACAGTCCCAGCAGCGTGGACTTGCCTGCGCCGTTCGCGCCCAGGAGCACCCAGTGCTCGCCCCGGCGTACGGTGAGGGAGACGTCGTCGAGGAGGGCACGGCCGGTGCGGATCAGGTCCACGTGGTCGATGTTCAAGACGTGCGGCGCACTCGTCGCGGTTTCGGTCACTGTCCACCTCTCCTCCGGAATTGATTGGATGATTGTATGACTTCGTCTCGATGGGATCCATCCCAGTACCTCCGTTTTGGCGACGAGCGCACGCGACCGTTCCTCGATCTGCTCGCGCGTATCCCCGGCGGGGCCCGCACCGTCGTCGATCTGGGCTGCGGCCCGGGCAACGACGTCGCGCCCCTGCGCGCCCGCTGGCCGGAGGCGGCGATCCACGGCGTCGACTCCAGCGCCGAGATGATCGAGCGCGCCCGCGCCGAGGTCGGCGATGCGCACACGAGCTTCGAGATCGGCGACGCCGCCGCCTGGCATCCCGCGGGCGAGCGACCCGACGTGATCGTCTCCAACGCCATGTACCAGTGGATCGACCGGCACATCGACCTGCTGCCCGCGGCCGCCGACGGTGCCGCCCACGCGTTCGCCTTCCAGGTGCCGGGCAACCAGGACGCCCCCTCGCACGCGCTGCTGTGGCGCCTGGCGGCGGAGCACGGCATCACCGACTTCCGCCGCATCGATGTCCGCGACCCGGCCGAATACCTTGCGGTACTGCAGCGCCCGGGGTGGGAGGTGGACGTGTGGGAGAGCACCTATCTGCACGTGCTGCAGGGCGAGGACGCGGTCTTCGAGTGGATCTCCGGCACCGGCGCCCGGCCCGTGCTCGCGCGGCTCGACGGTGCCGAGCGCGACGACTTCGTCGCCCGGTACAAGGCGGAGCTGAACATCGCTTACCCGCCACAGGACTTCGGGACGGTGCTCCCGTTCCGCCGCATCTTCGCCGTCGCGGTTCGACGGTGAGCGGTCACTCCGCCTGCGCGAGCGCGTAATCCCGGAAGGCGCGCACCGCGCGGGGGAGCGCCGTGTCGGGGCGCCAGATGAGCCCCACCTCCCGTGTGGGCGCCGGCCCGGACATGGGGACCAGCACCATGCCCGGTGGCCAGAGCGGATCCTGGTCGACGGGCAGCAGAGCGACCCCGAGCCCCGCCGCCACCAGGCCGGCGACCGTGAACGACTCGGACGATTCGAAGGCGATCCGCGGCCGGAAACCCGCGGCGGCGCAGCGCTCCTCGAGGATGCGGCGCAGGCCGAACTCGGGATGCATCGTGATGAAATCCGCATCGGCGGCCTCGGACAGGTGCACGGACGCCCGGTCCGCCAGCGGGTGCCCGGCGGGCACCGCGAGCGCGAGGCGCTGCACGGCGAGCAGGCCGAACGCGACGGCGCTCGTGGCCGGCCGCGGCGAGACGATGGCGAGGTCCGCCTCGTCGGCGAGGACGCGCTCGGTCACGGTGCCGGCGGCGAACTGCGAGAGCGCGAAGCTCACCCGCGGTTCGCGCTCGCGGAACCCGGAGACCAGGCGCGGCACGAGCGCGACCCCGAAGGAGTGCAGGAAGGACAGCCGGATGGTGCCCTGCGACGGGCTCCGCAGATCGGCGATCTGCGCCCGAGCGGCCTCCAGTTCGGCGTGCGCGCGCCGCGCGTGGTCGAGGTAGATCTCGCCGCTCGCGTTGAGCACCAGGCGCCCGTGCCGGCGGTCGAACAGGGGCGCGCCGAGGTCCGCCTCGAGGCGGGCGAGGGTGCGCGAGAGCGTGGGTTGGGTGATCCGCAGCGCGGCGGCGGCGTCGGTCATGTGGGCGGTCTCGGCCAACGTGATGAACCGCACGAGATCATCCGAGGCGCTCGATCCGGGCCTGCCATCTGCGGTCATGCGTAGTTTCTATCAAGATTCGATGATCAATGCATTTCACACATCGGCGATCGGGGCGCACGGTGAGGACATGAGCGCCACCGTCGACAGCCCCCGGACCGCGCCGCTGCGCGCGGGGACGCCCGCGTACCGTCGCACCACCCTGGCCCTGTTCGTGGCGGGCCTGACCACCTTCGGCTCGATGTACTCGACGCAGGCGGTGCTCCCGGAGCTCACCCGCGTCTTCGGCGCGGCCCCCGCGGTCTCGGCGCTCGCGGTCTCGGTGACGACGGGCCTGCTCGCCCTCGCGATCATCCCCGTCAGCGCGCTGTCCGAGCGCTTCGGCCGGACCCGGGTGATGACGGTGTCGGCCGTCGCCGCCGTCGTGCTCGGCCTGCTCATCCCGCTCGCGCCCACGCTGCCCGTGCTGCTCGTGCTGCGCGCGCTGCAGGGGATCGCGCTGGCCGGCGTCCCCGCGGTGGCGATGGCCTACCTCGCGGAGGAGGTCGACGGGCGCGACCTCGGCGGAGCGATGGGTCGCTACATCGCGGGCACCACCATCGGCGGGCTGCTCGGCCGCGTGGTCACCGCCGTCGGCCTCGACGTGCTGCCGTGGCGCGGCGCCATGGAGCTGTTCGCGATCGCCGCGGCCGTGCTCACCGTCGTCATGATCCGCACCCTGCCCCCGTCGCGCTTCCACGAGCCCGCCCCGGTCTCGGTGCGAACGACGGTGCGCGGCATGCTCGCCCACCTGCGACGGCCGGAGCTCGCGACGCTGTTCGTGCTCGCCTTCCTGCTCATGGGCGGCTTCGTCAGCGTCTACAACTTCCTCGGCTTCCGGCTGCTCGCCGAGCCCTTCGCACTCGCGCCCGCCGTGGTGGGACTGGTCTTCCTCATCTACCTCGCCGGCACCTGGTCCTCGGGGCGGGCGGGCCGGCTCGCCGACCGGATCGGGCGGCGGCGCGTGCTGCTCGGTTCCGTCGCGACGATGGGCGCCGGCCTGCTCGTCACGCTGCCGGACTCGACCCCCGCCGTGCTCGCGGGCATGGTGGTCTTCACCGCGGGCTTCTTCGCGGCGCACAGCGTCGCCAGCGGGTGGGTCGGCCTGCTCGCGACCGAGCACCGCGCCGAGGCCTCCTCCGGGTACCTGTTCTGCTACTACGCCGGCTCGTCGGTGCTCGGGGCATCCGGCGGGGCCGCCTTCGCCGCGCTCGGATGGACGGGGCTGGTGGTCGCGGTCTCGGTCGCCGTCGTCGCGGCGTTCGCCCTGGTCGCGGTGGTGCTTCCCGGTTCGGCCAGCGCAGCGGCGGAGCGCTGAGTAGCGTCGACGGCATGCGCATCGGAGTCCAGCTTCAGCCCCAGCACTTCACCGAGTACCAGCAGCTGCGCGACGCCGTCGCCACGCTCGAGGACCTGGGTGTGGACGTGGTCTACAACTGGGACCACTTCTTCCCGCTCTCGGGCGATCCCGACGGCACGCACCTCGAGTGCTGGACGATGCTCGCCGCCTGGGCGGAGCAGACCTCCCGCATCGAGTTCGGCGCGCTGGTCACCTGCAACAGCTACCGCAGCCCCGACCTGCTCGCCGACATCGCGCGCACGATCGACCACATCGCCGACGGCCGCTTCGTCTTCGGCATCGGGGCCGGATGGTTCGAGCGCGACTACGAGGAGTACGGCTACGACTTCGGCACCGTCGGCTCGCGGCTCGACGACCTCACCGACGCGCTGCCGCGCATCACCGAGCGCTGGAGCAAGCTCAATCCCGCTCCCACCCGGGACATCCCGATCCTCATCGGCGGCGGCGGCGAGAAGAAGACGCTGCCGCTGGTCGCGCAGTACGCCTCGGTGTGGCACTACTTCGTGGACCTCGAGACCTACAAGCACAAGGCCGGCGTGCTCGCGCGCGCCTGCGAGCGCATCGGCCGGGACCCGAAGGACATCGCCCACAACGTCGCCATCCCGCGCGGGATGGGGGCCGACGGTGCGCTGGCCTTCGTCGATCAGCTGACCGCCGAGGGCGTCACCGAATTCACCGCCGAGCTCGCGGCACCCGAGTTCGACTACACCGTCATCGAGGCGCTCCTGCGCCGGCGGGATTCGCACTAGCATCCGGACTCGCTGCGGCGTCGCACTCCCGGGGGCGGACCAACCGGGTCGCGCGGTGCACCAGCGATTCGAGCGGGCCGCGCCGCATCCGCGTCGTCCACGCGAGGGCGAAGACCGCGAGTGCGGCGACCAGCAGCACGAAGTACGTCCAGAGCGACATGCCGCCGAGCGTGACCGCCTCCTCGCCCTCGAGGCGCAGCGGCGGGAGCACCGCCAGGATCACGATGTGCAGGCAGTAGACGGTCAGCGCCATCGTCCCGGTGGCGATCAGCGGGCGCAGCGCCACGCGCCCCCAGCGGCGCTCGGTGAGCGCGGTGAGGCCGCCGAGGACCAGGAGCGCGACGCCGATCGACCCGATGATCTCGAACGGCGTCCCCGAGTGGGCGTTCGCGAGGGTCAGGTTCCACCACGACGTGGTCGCCGCCGTGCCGAACGACGGTGCGCTGAGCATCTGCTCGGCCGAGAGCCCCGAGTCCGCGAGGATCGGCTGCAGCAGTGCCACCAGGCGCTCGCGCCCGCCGAGCACCGTCTGGGCGAACCACGAGCCGCCGAACCCGGCGATGATCAGGGCCGCCCCGGCGGTGGCCAGCCGGATCGGTGGCGTCGTGCCCGGATCCCGGCGGCCGAGCGCCATCCCGGCCAGGACGAACGGTGTCCACGTCAGCGCGGGGTACGCGCCGGTGAGCAGGAGCATCGTCAGCGCCCCGCCGGCGTCGCCGACCGTGAGCCACGACGGGGAACCGCCGAATTCGTTGATCACCATGTGCGATCGGATCGCGAACGAGGCGATCGGCCCGGCCACGGCGGTCGCGGCGGCGAGCGCCGCGAGAGTCGGCGCCCGCAGCCGCAGCAGCGGCAGGCACAACAGGAAGTACAGCGCGTAGTAGCAGAGGATCACCATCACCGACGTACCGAGCGTCGCCAGGGTCAGGCCGAGGACCAGCAGGATCGCGGCGCGCACCCCGATCCGCCGCCGCGTCGTGGCCAGGTCGGCGGGAGGATGCGCTCGTCCGGACAGCAGCGCCAGCGAGAGGCCCGCGAGGACGGCGAACAGGGCCGCGGAGCGGCCCTCGGCGAGGTCGAGCAGCCAGGTCGGACCGGTCGTGGGGTGCACGTGGACCAGGCACATCCCGAGTACGGCCAGCCCGCGCGCCGCGTCGACGCCGAGCAGCCGGCCGGTGGTCGCGGGGGCGCTCATGCGCGGATCGTTTCGATCGGCGAGACCGCGGCAGCGCGACGCGCGGGCGTGATCGCGCTGGCGATCACCAGGGCCGCGGCGGCGACGATCGTGATCGCGAGTGCCTTCCACGGGACGAACAGCACGTCGCCGGCGAACGGGATCAGTGCGCGCGCACCGGCGGAGCCGATGACGACGCCGAGGACGATGCCGCAGGCGACGGCCGCGCCGGCGATGGCGAGCGACTCGAAGACGGTGGTGCGGTAGACGTCGGTCCGGCGCAGGCCCAGCACGCGCAGCATGCCGATCTCGCGGCGACGCTGCTCCACCCCGGCGGACATCACGCTCACGTAGCCGATCGCGCTGATGACGGCGCTGATCACGGTGATGCCGATCAGGACCACCACGGTCATGTCGATGAACCGCGCCGCCTCGGGATAGTCCTGCGCGGAGATCTCACTGGCCAGAGCGGTCTTCACCGCCGTGGCGCCGGTGGCGAGCGTGATCACCAGGGTGACGCCCGTGAGGATGCCGATGGTGGAGCGGGTGGTGCGGTCGCGGTAGGCGTGCGCGTTGCTGCGCGCGACCGCCGCGGCGGCGGAACCACCGAAGAGCGCGCCGATCGCGGCGACCACGCGGGGCAGGAGCACGGGCGCGCCGACGAGCACCCCCAGCGAGAGCAGGACCGCGCCGAGCACGGCGAGCAGGACGCCGCCGTTGGACCTGCGCAGCGAGCCGAAGGCCGGGTACAGCAGCGCGGCGGTGCCGACGCCGAGCAGCAGCGCGGCGACGGCCTTGCGGGTCGCCGTCGTCGAGGTGGCCGGGTCGGCGTGGTCGTCGGCGGCCGCGAGCGCCGACGCCGGGCTGACCGCGAGCACGGCGCGGCTGGCCGATCGCGTCGCGATCGCCGCGACGGCGATCGTGGCGAGCACCACGAGGGGGACGAAACGGTCGGTGGCCCAGTAACTCTCGTGCGGGATCGTGCCCCGGCTCACCAGGCGGGCACGCACCCCGATCGCGAGGCAGCCGGCGACCGCGGCGCCCAGCAGCGCGGCTCCGGCGGCGACTGCGACGACCTCGGTGACCAGACGCCGCCGCAGCAGGCCGGACCGCGCCCCGAGCAGCCGCAGCAGCGCGACATGGGGCCGGATTCCGACGACGACGGTGCTCACACCGGTGGAGATGACGATGCCGCTGACGTAGAGGGCCATGCCGATCAGGAGCGCGGAGAGGGTCAGCGCGACGGTGGCTCCCGCGGCGCCGCCCGCCGCGGCCAGAACGCCCGCGGCGACGACGAGCGCGACCCCGTACCCGGCGCTGAGTCCGGAGACCAGCCCGACGGCGCGCAGGTCCCGGCGCGCGGTCAGTCGCGGCGCCCTCATCGCGCACCGCCTTCCAGTTCGACCATCATCGCCGCGATCCGGCCTGCGGGCATCGGCGCGTAGTCGCCCACGACCCGTCCGTCCGCGACCACCAGGATGCGGTCGGCGTAGGACGCTGCCACCGGATCGTGGGTCACCATCACCACGGTCTGCCGGTACTGGGCGCACGCGGCCTTGAGGATGCCGAGAACCTCACGGCTGGTGCGGGTGTCGAGCGAACCGGTGGGCTCGTCGGCGAAGATCACCTGCGGCCGCGCCGCCATCGCGCGCGCGATCGCGACCCGCTGCTGCTGGCCGCCGGACATGGCGCCGGGACGGCGGTGCAGCAGGCCCGTGATGCCGAGCGTCTCCGCGAGGTAATCGATCCAGCCGGCGTCCTCACCGGTGATGCGCGCCCCGCGCAGCAGGTAGGGCAGTTCGATGTTCTCCCGGGCCGTCATCGACTGCACGAGGTTGAAGGACTGGAAGATGAAACCCGCTGTCGCGCTGCGCAGGTCCGCCAGCGCGTCGTCGGGCAGGGCGGTGATGGCGGTGCCGGCCAGGTGCACCTCGCCGTGGGTCGGCCGGTCGAGCCCGGCCGCGAGATTGAGCAGGGTGGACTTGCCGGAGCCCGACGGGCCCATTACGGCGGTGAATCCACCGGGCGCGACGGTCAGGTCCACGGCGTCGAGCGCGACGACGGTGGCGTCGCCGGAGCCGTAGGACTTGGTGACGCCGGCGAGGGCGACCACCGGGACTGAGCGGGGCGGGGCGAGGGTGCCGGAGGCGTGATCAGGATGCATGACCCCATCGTCGGGCGCCGGCGGCACCGGATCGTCCGCCGCAGGGACCATCGTCGTACTCCGCAAGGAGGACATCGCGCGAGCGGGCGCTGGGGGACAACCCCGAGTCGTGGCTCAGCGGAGCCCGTGCCGGTGGGCGTAGACGACGAGCTGAACCCGGTCGCGGAGGCCGAGTTTGGTGAGCACGCGGGAGATGTGGGTCTTCACGGTGGCCTCGCTGAGGAACTCCCGACCGGCGATCTCGGCGTTCGACAGGCCGTCGGCGGCGCGCAGGAAGATCTGCTGCTCGCGCTCGGTGAGACGATCGAACTCCGCCGGGCGAGGGCGCTCCGCTGCGCGTTCCGGTCGGGCGAACAGGCTCCGCGCGGCGGACGCCGCGACCACGGTGTTGCCCGCGGCGACGTCGCGGATCGCGGCGAGCACGAACTGCGGCTGCGACTCCTTGAGCAGGAACCCGGCCGCGCCGGCCTCCATCGCCCGGGCGGCGGCCTCGTCGAGGTCGAAGGTGGTGAGCATGATGATCGCGGGCGGGTCCGGCTCGGCCATGATGCGGGCCGTCGCGTCGATGCCGTCGATGGTGGGCATCCGCACGTCCATCAGCAGGACGTGCGGGCGCTGCTCGCGCACCAGGGCGCGGGCCTCGACGCCGTCCCCGGCCTCCCCGACGTGCGCCATGTCGGGCTGGCTGTCGATGAGCATCGCCAGACCGCTGCGGAACATCGCCTGATCGTCGACCACGGCCACCCGGATCATGACGTCTCCTCCTGCTCGGTGGGCGCGACGGCTTCAGCGGGCCGGTCCGGCACGGTCACGACGGCGCGCCACCGTCCGGCATCGGCCGTCGCCTCCAGGCTGCCCCCGACCTCGGCGAGCGCTTCGCGCAGGCCGACGAGCCCGTTGCCGCCGCGCGGGAACGACGACGGGGCTGCGGAGATCGCGTTGGCGACGGTGACCGTCGTGCGGCCCTCGGACCGCTCGTGCACGAGGTCGATCGGCTCGGCGTCGTCGCCGTGCTTGGCGGCGTTGACGATCAGCTCGGGCAGCGCCCGGGTGGCGTCGGTGCCGTGCACCCAGTCGGGGAGCGGGGGCGCGCCGGCACCGTCGAACCGGATGACGCACCCCGACTCGGAGAGCCGGCCGACGAGGTCCTCGAGGTCCTGCGCGGCGGCGTTCCGGGTTGCCGGCGCGCCGTCACCGGTGCGCAACCGCCCCAACAGGATGCGGACGTCGGCGAGGGCGTCGCGGGCGATGTCGCCGATGGTCTCGAGCGCCGCGCCGGCCCGGGCGGGGTCGGTGTCCTGGATGTAGCGGGCGCCCTGGGACTGCATCACGATCACCGCGAGGGAGTGCGCGACCACGTCGTGCAGCTCGCGTGCGAGGCGGTTGCGCTCGCGCTCCTGCTCGAGCAGGCGATCGGCCCACCGCTGTTCGGCGCGCGCGGCCCGGACCTCGGCGGCCGCCGTGCGCTGCCGCTGCACCAGGCCGATGACGTAGCCGATCAGGCACACCATGGCCGCAGCGAGGGCGACGAATCCGATGACGCTCCACAGTTCGCCGGGGGTGCGGACGAACTCGGGCCACGCCATGCGCACCACCCACAGCGCGCCGGTGAGGCCGCCCGCCGCGATGCCGACCGCACCCACGGTGCGCCACAGTCGCTCCCGGGATGCGCCGAGGGTGGCGAAGACGAGGGTGTAGCCGATCACGACCGCGAGGGGGCTGGCGGGGCGGGCCACGACGAACAGGGCGCCGGCCGCGATGGCCAGCAGCGTCGCGGTGGCGATCGACGCGGTGCGCAGGAGCACGGCCACGGCCAGCGCGACCACGCCGATCCAGAACACCGGGGGCTCCCACGTGCCGGCCGCGAGGCCGTCGAACTGCAGGGCGCCGCAGGCGAGGACCACGACGGCCCACACCACGTCGCGCACCCGCACCCCGCTCGCGCGCACTCGGGCTCCGCTCGCGCGCAGGCGGGCGCGCAGCGTCACCGGCTCCGCTCGCTCGTTCCGCACATCGCCACACTATCGGCCGCGCCCGCGGGGGCGCCGCGCATGCGAGGCCGGGCGGGTGGGTCACCCTCGCGCGGGCGCGAGGGTGACGACGGCGCTGTACGGCGCCTCGCCGGGGGCGCGCGGATCCGGTTGCGGCCCTGCGGCGAGGCGGCGCGCGTCGGGGGTGTCGAGGCGGCCCAGAGCGACCGCGGCCGGGAAGATCGGCTCGATCCGCTCGGCCGACCAGCCGCGCCGCTCGAAGTGGGCCACCCCGTCGGCCGGGAGGAAGCGCCACGGTGCCGACCGCAGCAGCCCCCGATTGCGTTCGGCCATCAGCGAACCCACGCCCGCCGTGCTGAGGTCGAAGCACCAGCGGTCGACTCCCGCGGCCAGCAGGTCCGCCGCGAGCGCATCCACCTCGGCGGGGGAGAGGTACATGATCAGGCCCTCCGCGAGCACGAGCGTGCGGCGCTCCCGCACGCCGTCGAGGACCGTCGTGACACGGCCGGCGGCCAGGTCGAGCGGCACGCGCCGCAGCCGGCAGCGGGGCGTCTCGCCGGCGAGCGCCGCGTCCTTCTCGGCGATCAGCGCCGGCAGGTCGACCTCGATCCACTCGAGGTCGGCGGGCAGATCCAGCCGGTACGGGCGCACGTCGAGCCCGGCCCCCAGGTTGACGACCGTCTCGACGCCCGCGTCGACGGCGTCGCGGACGGCCCGGTCGAGGAGCACGGTGCGGGCCACCAGGTACCAGCCGTCGCCGCCCGCGGCGGCCGGTTCCGCGGCGGCGCGCTCGGCGATCTCGCGCCCGCGGGCCCCGGCCAGGCGGGCCGCGAGACGGTCGTGGAACAGCGCGTCCGGCCGCGCGGATTCGACGGCGCGCTGGTGCGCGACCCAGCGCGCGGTGTCGTCGACGGCGCGGACTCCGGTATCGGTCATGACCCTCTCCTATCCTCTATGAACGTAGAGTCTCTATAGTTGTAGAGGAACGCGGAGGTGCACGCAATTCCCTGCGGTTCCGGCGACGGCGACCCGCCGTTTCGTCGCGGAAACCGCAGAACACGCGAGGGGGAGCATGGACGAGCGGCGGACGGCGATCTGCGAGGCGGCACTCGACCTCGCCGCCGAGGGCGGGAACCGGGCGGTGACGCACGGCGCCGTCGACCGGCGGCTCGACTTGCCCAAGGGGTCCACGTCGTACTACTTCCGCACCCGCTCCGACCTGCTCCGCGGCGCGATCGGCCACCTCGCCGTCCGCTCCCGCGCCGCCTTCGACCGCGCCGCGCCCGAGGCCGTCGACCTCGAGACGGCGGCCGCGGTGATGGCCGCGCAACTCGACCTGCTCCTGGATGCGCGCCGGCGCGACGCGCTCGCTCGCTACGCGCTCGCCCCCGACGCCGCGGCGGAGGAGCTCGCGCAACCCCTCGCGACCTGCCTGTTCTCGGTGCCACTCGCCACCGGGCTGTTCGACGCACTCGGCGCCGCGGAGCCGGACGAGGCGGCGCGCGACCTCGTCAGCCTGATGGAGGGCCTGCTCTTCGACCGGCTGTACGGGGCCCGGTCGCTCGGCGGCCCCGTCGCCGGGACCGAGCGCAGCCGCGCGGACCTGCGCGGTCCCCTCCGGCGCTTCCTCGCGTCCCGACTAAACTCCGTGCCATGACCTACGGCACTCTGATCCTGCTCCGCCACGGCGAGAGCGAGTGGAACGCGAAGAACCTCTTCACCGGCTGGGTCGACGTCGACCTCACCGAGAAGGGCCGCGCGGAAGCGGTCCGCGGCGGGGAGCTCCTCGTCGAGGCCGGGCTGCTGCCCGACGTGCTGCACACCTCGCTGCAGCGCCGCGCGATCCAGACCGCGAACATCGCGCTCGACGCGGCGGATCGCCTGTGGATCCCCGTGCACCGCGACTGGCGGCTGAACGAGCGCCACTACGGCGCGCTGCAGGGCAAGGACAAGGCGGAGATCCGCGAGAAGTACGGCGAGGAGCAGTTCATGGCCTGGCGCCGCAGCTACGACACCCCGCCGCCGGCGATCGACCCCGCGAACGAGTACAGCCAGACCGAGGACCCGCGCTACGCCCACCTGCCGCAGGTGCCGCTCACCGAGTGCCTGCAGGACGTCGTCAAGCGGTTCATCCCGTACTACCAGGCCGTCATCGAGCCGCAGGTCGCACAGGGGAAGACGGTGCTGGTCACGGCGCACGGCAACTCGCTGCGCGCGCTCGTGAAGCACCTCGACGGCATCTCCGACGGCGACATCGCCGAGCTGAACATCCCCACCGGCATCCCGCTGACCTACACGTTCACCGAGGACGGCACCGTCGCCAATCCCGGCGGCACCTACCTCGACCCCGAGGCCGCCGCGGCGGGCGCCGCGGCCGTCGCCAACCAGGGCGGGAAGTAGCACTCAGACCACATGAGGGGCGGTACCGAGGGAATCGGTACCGCCCCTTAAGTCTTTCCTCAGGCTCCGGGGCGGCCGAGGCGATAGGTTGGACGACATGGCTGACGTGTCTGTGACCAATTCTCCGGAGCAGGAGCGCTACCTGCTCACCGTCGACGGGGAGCAGGCCGGTTACCTCGACTACGTGGACGAGGTGGACGTCCGGCTGCTCACGCACACCATCGTGGACGCCGAGTACGGCGGCAACGGCTACGCGGCCGTGCTGACCAAGGCGGCCCTCGATGACGTCAAGGAGTCCGGCAAGAAGGCGCGCGCCGTCTGCTCCTACGTGGCGAGCTACGTCGCGAAGCACCCCGAGTACGCCGCCGTTGTCGAGGACGCCGCCGAGCGGTAACCCGTTGTTCACCAGTCGTTCCCGATGTGAAGAAACGTAGGCGGACGTGGGTACACTGACCGCGTGACTGTGGCCCTCTGTGTGGTGTCCGCCCTGGTGGGCGCCCTCATCGGATGGTTCGCGCGGCGCGTGCGGCAGCGGGTCATCACCGCCGCCCCGACCGGTCCGACCCGGCTGACGGTGGCCGAGCTCAACCGCGCCGTGATCCGGGAGTCGCCCACCGGCCTCGTGGTGGTCGACCGGTTCCGTGACGTCATCACCTCCAACGCCCGCGCCGAGGAGTTCTCCCTCGTCCGCGAACAGCTCCTCGACGACCGCGTCTGGGAGGCGGCCTCGCGCGTCCTCGAGACGGGGATGCCCGCCACCGTCGAACTGACGGTCGCGCGCCGCTCCGACCGGGCGAGCATCGCGGTGCGCTGCCGGGTCGAGCTGATCCAGGGGATCGAGCCCGACGAGCAGTACGCCGTGGTCTACGCCGACGACGACACCGAGAACCAGCGCATGGAGGCCACACGCCGCGACTTCGTGGCCAACGTCTCCCACGAGCTCAAGACGCCCGTCGGCGCGATCGGCCTGCTCGCCGAGGCGCTGCTCGAATCCGATGACGATCCGGAAGCGGTGCGGCACTTCGGTTCCCGCGTCCTCGTCGAATCCACGCGCATGGGCAACATGGTCAACGAGCTGATCGCCCTCTCGCGGCTGCAGGGCGCCGAGAAGCTGCCCGACCTCGGCAGCGTCGAGGTCGACGACGTGGTCGGCGAGGCCGTGGCCCGCGCCCAGGTGGCCGCCGAGGCGCACAACATCGAGCTCATCGTCGACGCCCCCTCCGGCGTGGAGATCCGCGGCGACGACACCCTGCTGCTGACGGCGCTGTCGAACCTCATCTCCAACGCGATCGCCTACTCGCCCCAGAACACCCAGGTCTCGATCAGCCGCCGCAAGCGGGTGGTCGACGGCGCGGCGTCGGTCGAGATCGCGGTGACCGACCGGGGCATCGGCATCGCCCCCGAAGACCAGGAGCGCGTCTTCGAGCGCTTCTTCCGCGTCGACAAGGCGCGGTCCCGGATGACCGGCGGTACCGGACTCGGTCTCGCCATCGTCAAACACGTCGCCGCGAACCACGGCGGCACCATTAGGCTCTGGAGCAAACCGGGCATGGGTTCGACCTTCACGCTGGTGCTGCCGGCGCCGGTCGACCCGGGTGCGGAACCTGCAGAGCGCGATGACCACAGTGAGGATGTAGTGCGGTGACACACGTACTGATCGTCGAGGACGAGGAGTCGCTGGCCGACCCTCTCGCGTTCCTGCTCCGCAAGGAGGGGTTCGAGACCACTGTCGTGACCGACGGGGCCGAAGCGCTGCGGCACTTCGACTCCGCCGGGGCCGACATCATCCTGCTCGACCTCATGCTCCCCGGCATGAGCGGCACCGAGGTGTGCAAGCAGCTGCGCGCCCGCTCGTCCGTGCCGATCATCATGCTGACGGCGAAGGACTCGGAGATCGACAAGGTGGTGGGCCTGGAACTCGGTGCGGACGACTACGTCACCAAGCCGTATTCCTCCCGCGAGCTGCTGGCCCGCATCCGCGCCGTGCTGCGCCGTGGCGCCGACACCGCCGCCGCGGACGGCCTCGACGACGGGGTGCTCGAGGGCGGCCCCGTCCGCATGGACGTCGAGCGGCACGTCGTGACCGTCGACGGCGAGGCCGTGACCCTGCCGCTGAAGGAGTTCGAGCTGCTCGAAATGCTGCTGCGCAATGCCGGCCGCGTGCTCACCCGCGGACAGCTGATCGACCGCGTCTGGGGCAGCGACTATGTGGGCGACACCAAGACCCTGGATGTGCACGTCAAGCGCCTGCGCTCCAAGATCGAGTCGGATCCGGCCCGCCCCGCGCACCTCGTGACGGTGCGCGGCCTGGGCTACAAGCTGGAGCCGTAGTCCACGTTCGCGTAGGTCTCGCCGGGCGCATCGGGGACCGTGGGGCGCGGTGCGGCCGTTGCGGCGCCCAGCACGAGCAAATAGCGATGGATGCAGTTACTCGTGGGTAGCAAGCACCCGATGCACACGTTTCCGCAGGAAGCGGTCTGGGCTAACGCTGCTACGTTCCGACGGGGTCGGATCAGCGGGCTCGTCGGTACGATTCCCGCGTGGGCATGTACGACGTGAACTGCGCGATCACCGGGGTGAGCCTGACGTACACCGAGGCCGCCATGGTGATCCTCAGCCGTGCGCCCGGTGGCGTCTATCGCCCGGCGGCGCTGCCCGTGATCGGCGACTACGACTACTACGGCGGCATCACGCCCGACGATAGCCGGAACACCGAGCTCATCGCGGCTGGGATCGCGCAGGTGACCAAGTCAGGGAGGTACTGGACGGACGACGGGTGGCCGCCCGGCGGCTGGGATCCGTCCATCCACGAAGTCATCAGCAACCTGGTCCGCAACATGTCGGATTGGCTGGGGCTGTACGAGGGGGCCGAGCCGCCCCCTGATCCCGGCACGACGTTCGACGGAGTCCCGCTCGTCTTCGCGCTCATCGCCCGCCCCGTCTGGGAGGCGATCGTCGCTGACGGCGAGGCGAACATCGACCTCGCCCGCGCCTTCGTCGAGGTCTTCGGCGACGATTCGTTGCCGCGCGCGCTGTACGGCAGCGGCGGCGGGGCGCCGAGCGCCGAGCTGACGGCGCTCGCCGCGGTGGACCGCTTCCTCACCACGCGCGGCATGCGGTGGCGGTCGCATGCCGACGGGCTCGCCACGGACGGGTTCGGGCATCAGCACGCGGACGAGGAGATGCTCGCGTGGCTCGATCGCGCCCGCACCGAATTCGCCGACGACCCGGTAGTGCTGGCGGGGCTCGATGCCTACGAAGCGGTGCTCACCGCCGCGATCACCGAGAAGGGCGGTCCGCCCGCCCCGGCCGAGCCGCCCGCCGCGCCGAGCGTGCCGGCCGAGGCGCGCCCGGGCGGCGACCCGAGGCCGACCGCGTCGGTCACGTGCGGGGTCCACTGGCTCAACGGGCTCACCGCATGGATGCCCACCTGGGCCGCCGAGACGGACCTGAACGCGCCCGACGGTGCGGTCCAGGCCACCCGCGCGGGGCTCACGGTGCAGGCGACCGGCGTCTACCTCCTGACCGCGCAGATGCCCTGGGAGGGGACGTCCGGTGGCGAGTACCTGATGTGCAAGGTGTACGCCGAGGGCGTGCAGATCCTCGAAGCGACGACCATCGCCATGACGACGTGGGAGAACGTCAGCGTCATCTCCGGCCTCGTCCCGTTGACCGCCGGCCAACGGATCGCGCTGAGCCTCATCCATTCCGGCCAACGGCCGATCGCGGTCGGCGGCCCGGTGCAGGGCGGTGTGCAGGCGCGGCTGGCCATGACGATGGTGGCCTGACGCCGTCCGGGTCGGATCAGAGCTCCACGTACTTCATGTCGAAGCTCTGCCGCTCGGTGGCGGCGGCGGTGGCGGGGTGGACGGCGACCAGGCGGTCCTGGCGCGCCTCGCACTCGCGGGCCAGCGCGGCGTAGGCCTGCTCGCCGAGCATCTCCGTCAACTCCGGGGCGTAGCTCTGCCACACCTGCTGCGCGCCGACGTGCGCCTCCGGCGAGCCCGAGCAGTACCACTGCAGGTCCAGGCCGCCCGCACCCCAACCGCGGCGGTCGTACTCGCCGATGGTCGTGCGCAGGATCTGCTCGCCGTCGGGCCGCTCGATCCACTCCTGGGTGCGCCGGACGGGCAGCTGCCAGCACACGTCGGGCTTGACGGTGAGCGGCTCCACGCCGGTCCGCAGCGCCATGGCGTGCAGGGCGCAGCCCTCGCCGCCGGGGAAGCCCGGCCGATTGAGGAAGATGCAGGCGCCCTCGTAGCGGCGGGTGCGCAGCGCGGGCTCGTCGTCGAGGTCGTCCTCCTCGAGGTAGCCCTTCTTCCCGAGCCCCTTGCCGCGGAACTGCCAGTCGTCGTCCGTGAGCTTCGCCACGGCCTTCTTGAGCCGCTTCTTGTCGTCCTTGTCCGAGAGGAAGGCGCCGTGGCTGCAGCAGCCGTCGCTCTCGCGGCCCGGCTCGATCCCGTGGCACGAGGCCGTGCCGAACATGCAGGTCCAATGCGAGAGCAGCCACGTCATGTCCGCGGCGATCAGGTGCTGCGGATCCGCGGGATCCGCGAACTCCAGCCACTCCCGCGGGAAGTCCAACGGGACCTCCGGAACGGGACGTCGCAGGCCGGGCATCGGAAGGTCGGTCACAGGGGCCACCGTAGTCGGGTCTAGATTGGCGGGGTGAGATTGGGAGTCCTCGACATCGGGTCCAATACGGTGCATCTCCTCGTGGTCGATGCCCACTGGGGCGCGCATCCGACACCGATGAGCTCGACCAAGGCCACGCTGCGGCTGGCCGAGAAGATCGAGCCCAGCGGCCGGCTCAGCCAGGCCGGCGAGGACGCCCTCGTGGAATCCGTCGAGGAGTTCACGAAGATCGCACGCAGCTCCGGCTGCTCCGAGGTCATGGCCTTCGCCACCTCCGCGGTGCGCGACGCCAGCAACACCGACACCGTGCTCGCCCACGTCAAGCAGGCCACCGGCGTCGACGTCGAGGTCCTCTCCGGCGTGGACGAGTCGCGTCTCACCGCGCTCGCGGTGCGCCGCTGGTACGGCTGGAGCGTCGGCCGCGTGCTCAACATCGACATCGGCGGCGGCTCCCTGGAATTGAGCAACGGCGTCGACGAGGAGCCGGACGTCGCGCTCTCGCTGCCGCTGGGTGCGGGCCGGCTCACCCGCGAGTGGCTGCCCGACGATCCGCCCGGCCGCCGTCGCGTGGGCATGCTGCGCGACTGGCTCGACGCCGAGATCGCGCCCGCCGCCGCCCGGCTCGCGGCCGCCGGCACACCCGATCTCGTCGCGGGCACGTCGAAGACGATGCGCACCCTCGCGCGCCTGACCGGCGCGGCACCGTCGTCCGCGGGACCGCGCGTCAAGCGCACCCTGACGGCCAGCGGGCTGCGCCAGCTGATCGCGTTCATCAGCCGGATGACGGCGGCCGACCGCAAGGAGCTCGAGGGCCTGAGCTCCGATCGTGCGGGCCAGATCGTGGCCGGCGCGCTGGTCGCGGAGGCCGCGATGCGGGCGATGAACGTCGAGGAACTCGACATCTGCCCGTGGGCCCTGCGCGAGGGCTTCATCCTGCGCTACCTGGACACCCAGGCCGGTTTCACGCCGGAGAACAGCGCGAAGTCCCATTAAGAGCACGAAGTAACATCGTGTGCCGCCGCGTGTACCGTCACGGTTGCGCCGCGGTGTACCAGTAGAATCTGCGAGAAGACCACACAGGCGTGGGTGGCGGTTGTGACAATTCCGGCACGCGCGCGGCCCACGAGGCCGACGAGCCACAGGACGGTGACGTGCATGAGCGAGGAGCGAAGGATTTCGCTGGCGGAGCTGCTCGCCAGGGAAGGTGGGACCGCACCCGCACCCACGGGCGGACGCCGGCGGCGCCACCGCGGCGGCGAGAACTCGATCACCGTCGCCGAGCTGACCGGTGAGATCCCGGTCGTCCGCGACGACCAGCCCGCGCCGGGCACCGACGCCGCGCCGCAGCCCGCGGCGCCGCAGTCCACCGCACCGGCGGAGCCCACGGCGCCGGAGACCGGCGGCGCGCCGGAGCAGGCCCCCGCCCAGGCGCCGCAGCAGCCCGGCCAGGAGTACCGCACGCCGGCCGCCGAGGTCGTCGAGCCGGAGGTCGTCGAGCCCGAGGTCGTCGAGCCGGTGGCGCCCGCCGCGGAGCAGGCCGACTCCGAGCAGGCCGACGACGAGCCGATCACCTCGTCGTTCCTCGCCGCCGCCGTGGCCGACCCCGGCCCCGCCGAGGCCCCGCAGTCCGCCGAGGAGGCGCAGGCCGAGCAGGCGCCGGCCGAGCCCGAGGCGCCGGCCGAGCGTGAGCCCCGGCGCTCCGGCCTGCTCCGCTGGAACCGCGGCGCGAGCGCCGAGCAGGCGCAGCCCGAGGCCGACGCCGCTCCCGCGCAGGACGACGCGCAGGACGCACCGACCGCGGCCCCGCAGGAGGCCGCCGCCCAGGCCGAGGACGGCACCGACTACGCGTGGTCGCGGTGGGACCAGGCCGAGACGCCGATCATGGCCACCGCCGACTTCAACACCGCGCAGGTCCGCGAGCGGCAGTCCCGGTTCGCCGACGCCCCCGCGGACGACACCGTCGACGTGGCGCCGGTCGCCGTGCCGGACGGGGACCTCGACGCACCGTCGGCCCCCGATACCGCTGCGTTGAGCGCCCAGCGGATCGACGAGACGCGCACCGAGGAGCCCTCCGACTTCCTGGCCAAGAAGACCGACGCGGACGACGACGCCGGCGCGGACGCCGCCGAGAAGTCCGGCACCGGGCGCGGCTGGCTCGTGCTGGCAGCGGAGGTCGTGCTCGGCCTCGCCGCGGGCGCCGGCCTGTTCTACGGCTTCTTCAAGCTGTGGAACTGGGGCGGTGGCAAGGCGACGATCGCGCTGACCGTCGTGCTGGCGTTCATCGTGATCATCGGGATCGTGACCTTCACGCACTACCTGCGCAAGACCACCGACTACCTGACGCTGGGGCTCGCGCTGTTCGTGGGACTGGTGATCACCTTCGGCCCGCTGCTGATGGCGCTCGGCTCGAACTGAGTACCCTCGGCGGGGTGAGCGGGATCGCGGTCGGACTGTCGACGGCCTCGGTCTACCCCGAGAAGCTCGAGGACGCCTTCCGGTACGCCGCCGAGACCGGCTACGACGGCGTCGAGCTCATGGTCTGGCACGAGGCGGCCAGCCAGGACATCGCGAACGTGGCCGGACTGTCCATGCGCTACGACGTGCCGGTGCTCTCCGTGCACGCGCCGTGCCTGCTGATCAGCCAGCGCGTGTGGGGTCCGGACCCGCTGGCCAAGCTCGGCCGGGCGGTGACGGCGGCGGAGGACCTCGGTGCCGACACCGTCGTGGTGCATCCGCCGTTCCGGTGGCAGCGGCGCTACGCCGAGCACTTCGTCGACCTGGTCAACGAGCTCGAGGACGGCAGCCACGTCGCGGTCGCGGTGGAGAACATGTTCCCGCTGCGGTTCGACGTGCTGCGGCGCAGCGAGTCCGTCGAGCGGCTCAAGCGGCGCGGCAACCCGGGCGCCGCGGTCTCCGCGTTCTCCCCGTCGATCGACCCGACGGACGTCGGCTACGCGCACTACACGTTGGATCTCTCGCACACCGCCACGGCGGGCGTGGACGCCCTCGCGCTCATGGACCGCATGGGCGACGGGCTGCGGCACCTGCACCTGACGGACGGCCTCGGCGCCGCCGTCGACGAGCACCTCGTGCCCGGTCACGGCACGCAGCCGGCCGCGGAGGTGTGCCGGCGGCTCGCGACGTCGGGCTTCGACGGGCACGTGATCCTCGAGATCGCGACGGGCTCGGCGAAGACGCCCGAGGAGCGGCGTGCCATGCTCACGGAGGCGCTGGACTTCGCGCGGGAGCACCTGCGCGCCGACCCGGCCGCCTGACGTCGAGCACCCGCGCGGGTGCCCCGGTAAGGAGAGCGCACAGATGGCTTTGTTCGCGGATCTGGTGTCCGTCACGAAGGCCCCCGGCGGGTACACCGCCGAGATCGACCCCACGTGGACGGTGGGCAGCAAGGTGCACGGCGGTGCGTTGCTCGCCGTGACCGCCGCGGCGGCGCGGGCCGCCTACCGCGACGACGGGGGAGACCCGGACGTCGAGCCGGTGGTGATCTCCGCGGAGTACCTCGGCGCCCCCGACGCCGGCCGCCTCGAGCTGCGCACCGACGTGCGCAAGCGCGGCCGCACCACCTCGTTCGTCAACGTCGAGGCCGTGCAGGGCGAGCGCGTCTACGTGCAGGCCGCGGTGACGCTGGCCCGCCGGGACGAGGGCGAGGAGCGCTACGCCGAGCCGACGCCGCTCGACGCGATGCCGCCGACCCCGCCGCCCACCGCGCTGGCCTGGGACCCCGAGCACCCCGCGGCCAAGATCTTCAAGGTCGGCCGCGTGGCCGAGGTGCACTACGACGCCGACACCCTGCCGGTGATCGAGGGCCGCACCGGCGCCGCCGAGACCCGCGGCTGGGTGCGGCTGCGCGAGGAGCCCCTGTCCGGGCTGTTCGCGCTGCTCGCCACCGACATCTCGCTGCCCGTGGTCGCCAACCTCGGCGGCATCGGCTGGGCGCCGACGATCACGCTGACCGCGTCGGTGCGTCGCGAGCCCGTGAACGGCTGGCTGCGGTTCCGCGCGTCCGCGCCCGTCGTCGGGCAGCGGTGGTTCGAGGAGGACCACGTCCTGGTCGACGAGTCCGGGCACGTCGTCGCGACGTCCCGGCAGCTGGCGATGATGCCGGCCCCCAAGCCCGAGAAGAACTGATCGAGGAGCACTGACATGGATGGTCGTATCGCACTGATCGGCGGCGGACGGATCGGCGAGGCCCTGCTCGGCGGCCTCGTCGCGGCCGGGCACGCCCCGTCGGCGCTCACGGTGGCGGAACCCCACGCGGGCCGCGGCGGGGAGCTCGCGGAGCGCTACGGGGTGTCGACGGTGACCACCGTCGCGGAGGCGGTCGACGGGGCCGACCTCGTGGTGATCGCCGTCAAGCCCGACGTGGTCTCCGCGATCCTGCCCGGCGTGGCCTCCGCGCTGCGGCCGGGCGCCGTCGTCGCCTCGGTCGCCGCCGGTGTTCCCACCGCGGTCTACGAGGCCGCGCTGCCCGACGGGACGCCGGTCGTGCGGGTCATGCCCAACACGGCGATGCTCGTCGGGAAGTCGATGAGCGGGATCTCCGGCGGGCGCGACGCCGGCGAGCCGCACGTGGCGCTCGTGCGCGAGGTGATGGAGGCGGTGGGGCAGACCCTCGTCGTGCCGGAGTCCAAGCTCGACGCGCTCACCGCGCTGTCGGGGTCCGGGCCCGCCTACGCCTTCCTCGTCGCCGAGGCGATGATCGACGCGGGGGTCGATCTGGGGCTCACCCGGGACCAGGCGAGCACCCTCGCGACGCACACGATCGCGGGCGCGGGTGCACTAATGGTTGAGACTTCGACGTCCCCCGTCGAGCTCCGGGCGGCGGTGACTTCGCCCGGCGGGACGACGGCCGCGGCGATCCGCGAGCTCGAGAGAAACGGCCTGCGACCTGCGTTTTACGCGGCGACCCGGGCGTGTGCGGAGCGTTCGGCCGAGCTCGGGAAGCTCGCATAGAACCTTCGTTTAGCTCACTCCCGTCGCATTATTCCCATTGGTACCGCTAAGCTGCTCGAAGCACGTGCGTGTCAGGTCCGCCGGAGGGGAAGCCGGCGGCGCGACATGTGCCGGAGGTTAGGGATTACATGGCGTCTGCAAACAAGAACACCAAGCCCGCCGAGATCGGTGCCGGAGCCCAGGCTCCTCAGGCAGCCGGCTCGTCGTTCCTGACGGTGGCCGAGGTCGCCACCCTCATGCGGGTGTCGAAGATGACGGTCTACCGCCTGGTGCACAACGGGGAGCTCCCCGCGGTGCGCGTGGGCCGGTCCTTCCGGGTCCACGAGAAGGCTGTCCACGACTACCTGCAGACCTCGTTCTTCGACGCGGGCTAAGCCTGCCCGGAGGACGTCAGTCGCGGCCGCGGCACGGGCGGATTTCGCCTGGGCCGTCGCGCCGGGTAAAGTAGAAGCCTGCTGCGTGGACGCGGGGGCTTCATCCGTACCCGGCCGCCGCGCACCGAACATGGCAATTCGATAGAGAGACGTGAGGAACCCATGGGTTCAGTCATCAAGAAGCGCCGCAAGCGCATGTCGAAGAAGAAGCACCGCAAGCTGCTTCGCACTCGCGTGCAGCGTAGGAAACTCGGCAAGTAGGCCTTCTGGTCACACTTTCGCAAGAGCCCGCCCAGGACATGGGCGGGCTCTCGTGTTTCCCGATACCCTGCAGTAATGAGTGAGTCGGTCGTCAGCGCGCCGCGCGTCGTCATGGTGACGGGCGCCTCCACCTTCGTGGGCGGCTACCTCGTGCGCCGGCTCGCGCAGCGCCCGGACATCGAGCGCGTGATCGGCGTGGACGCCGTCCCGCCCACCAAGACGATGCACCGCCGGATGGAGCCCGCGGAGTTCATCCGCGTCGACTACCGCAGTCACATCTTCGGCAAGATCATGGCGACCAACGAGGTGGACACGGTGGTCCACTGCTCCACCTCGGTCACCGACAACCACTTCCCGTCGGCCTCCACCAAGGACGCGATCGTCTTCGGGTCGATGCGGGTCTTCGCCGCGTGCCAGAAGTCGGAGACGGTCAAGCGGGTCGTGATGCGCTCGTCCACGCAGGTCTACGGCTCGCGCTCGCGCAATCCCGCGCTGATCACCGAGGACCTCGGCGGCGGATCCGCCGCGATCGGCCACCCGCGGGACCTGCTCGACGCCGAGACCTACGCCCGCAGCATGGCGCGCCGGCGCAGCGACCTCGACCTGACGGTGCTGCGCCTCGCGCCGATCCTCGGCCCCAACATCGAGACGCTGCTCGGCTCGCTGTTCGAGCGGCCCGTCGTGCCCTCGATCGTGGGCCGCGACGCCCGGCTGCAACTGCTGCACGAGGACGACGCCCTCGGCGCGCTCGAGCACGCCGTGGTGGCGGGCAAGCCGGGCACCTACAACATCGCCGGCGACGGTGCCATCTCCATGTCGCAGGCCATCCGCCTGTCCGGCCGGGTGCCGCTGCCCGTCGTGGGGCCCGCGTTCGGGCCGGCCGTCGCCGCGATCCGCGGCCGCGGTCGCGGCCAGACGGACCGGGTACAGCTCGCCTACCTGCGGTTCGGCAACGCCTTCGACACCACCCGGATGCGGCGCGAGTTCGGCTTCGAGCCGCGCCTGAGCACGCGGCAGGTCATGGAGGACACCGCCCGCCACGGCCGCGCAGAACCTACAATCGGTGTGGATTCCTTCCTGGGCGTCGAGCAGCGGGTCGCCTCGCTGGCCCGTCGGTTCGCGGGAATCGGTTCTTCAGAACGGCACGGCTGGACGGTAGATCTATGACCAACCCATCAGGCTCTCAGCACGCGAAGGTGCTGCAGTTGCCCGTGTCCATCGACACCGCGCGCACCGAGGGGCGCGAGCGCGCACAGCAGCGGCACCCGTCCGCGCTCACCGGCACTCCGGCATCGTCGGCCCCGCGCCGCGAGGCCACGGTGCACGCCCTCAACCCCGACTACATCGCCGCCGCCCAGCCGGGGGAGCCCGGCCCGGGCTGGCGCGAGCGCGCCGCGGAATCGGTGGTCGACGGTGCCGCCTTCGTCCGCGAGCGCCTCACCGGCGACTACGACATCGACCCCTTCGGCTTCGACCCGCACCTGACGGACGCGGTCTTCCTGCCGGCGCTGCGGCCCGTCTACGACAAGTGGTTCCGCGTGGACACCACCGGCGCCGAGAACCTGCCGCTCGAGGGCGGCGGGCTGGTCGTGGCCAACCACTCCGGCGTCATCCCGCTCGACGGGCTGATGTCCGCCGTCGCGGTGCACGACAACCATCCCGAGCAGCGGCACCTGCGGCTGCTCGCCGCCGACCTGGCCTTCGAGTACCCGTTCATCGGCGAGGTCGCGCGCAAGCTGGGCGCCACCGTCGCCTGCAACGCCGACGCCGAGGCGCTGCTCACCCGCGGCGAGCTCGTCGGCGTGTGGCCCGAGGGCTTCAAGGGGATCGGCAAGCTCTACGCGGAGCGTTACAAGCTCCAGCGCTTCGGCCGCGGCGGCTTCGTCACGGCCGCGATCCGCGCGCAGGTGCCGATCATCCCGGTGTCGATCGTGGGCGCCGAGGAGACCTACCCGATGCTGGCCGACGTCAAGCCCGTCGCCCGGCTTCTCGGCCTGCCCTACGCGCCGATCACGCCGCTGTTCCCGTGGCTGGGCCCGCTGGGCATGGTGCCGCTGCCGTCCAAGTGGCACATCGAGTTCGGCGAGCCCATCGCCACCGACCGCTTCACCGAGGCCGACGCCGACGATCCGATGGTCGTCTTCGAGCTCACCGATAACGTGCGCGAGACCATCCAGCAGTCGCTCTATCGCATCCTCGCGCGCCGGAAGAACATCTTCCAGGACTTCTAGCCCGAACGGTGCGTCCTCGGGCCCGACGGTGCCTTCGCCCGCCCAGGCAGCCGCGGTCCTGGGCGGACTGCGGTCCACAGATCGGCCTCACTTCTTCATAACGCTGCAACGTTATGAAGAAGGGGAAACGATAGCGGGAGATCGAGAGTCGGGGAACCGCATCGGGTTTCCCGCCGGTCAGCCAGAATGCAGTGGACGGCGTGGGGGCGCCGACGGGGGTGCACATGGCGGACGACAAGCCGGTCGAATTCCGGCATCGCAACGAACTGGTGGCATTGGGGGCGACGGACCGGCAGATCCGCTTCTGGCAGCAGAAGAACGCGGTGACCCGCGTGTGGCGCGGTTCCTACCATCTGGGGGCGAAGTTGCCGCCGTGGGAGGAACTGCGGATCAGCGCGCTGGCCGCGGCGCAGCGATCGGGGGACTCCGTGGTGCTCAGCCACGCGGCGGCTGCGGCGGCGCTGGGCATGGAGGTGCTGAACTCCGACTGGCAGACCGTCGATTTCACGAGTGACGGCGTGCGCGGCGGGACGAAGCGCGGGCGCCGACGGCTGCACGTGCGGCGGCTCGACGCGGAGGACGTCGTCGTGGTCGACGGAGTGACGGTGACGTCGATCGCGCGAACGGCGCTCGACCTCGCGCTGGCCGGTGACTTCGTGACGGCCGTCTGCGCGCTGGACGCGGCGTTGCGGATGGGTGTCACGCGGGCGGAGCTCGAGGCGGCGATCGACCGGCTCGGCCGGCGGCGCGGTGCCGCGAATCTGCACGCAGCGATGGGGGAGGCGTCGCCGCTGTCGGAATCGGTCGGCGAATCCCGCAGCCGGGCGTTGATGCTCCGATGGCCCGAGATCCCGCGCCCGGAGCTGCAGCGGGAGTTCTTCACCGAGGCGGGCGCGCTCGAGGCACGCGTCGACTTCCTGTGGGCCGAGCGCGTGGTGGGCGAGTTCGACGGCAAGGGCAAGCAGAGGGACGGCTTCACCTCGGAGCGGCGGATCCAACGCGACAGCCTGCTGATGGGGCGGAATCTGTACCCGACGCACTGGGACTGGAACGACTGCGAAGAGCCGGATCGTCTCCGGAACAAGCTCCACGACGCCCTCCGCCCGTTCGGCCTGCTCCTTGACGGTTCCTCCCGCTATCGGTCCTGACTCTTCATAGCGTTGCAACGTTATGCGGAGTCGATACCGATCGGTGGACTGCGGTCCGCGCCGCGAGACGGCCGGCGGGAGGTACGGCACCGTCGGGCCCGGGCGTCGAGACGGGAGCGCCGGGGCAGGGACGGCACCGTCGAATCCGGGTGCCTGGTCGTTCTAGTCGTCGCTGAAGTGCTTGATCAGCGCGGCGGCGCCGCCGATCGCGGCACCGACGCCGATGGCGGTGGGGACGCCGATCTTGGCGGCCTTGCGGCCGGTGCGGTAGTCGCGGATCTCCCAGCCCCGCACCCGTGCGACGTCGCGCAGGTCCGAATCGGGGTTGATCGCGACGGCGGTTCCCACCAGGGAGAGCATCGGCACGTCGTTGTGCGAGTCGCTGTAGGCGGTGCAGCGCTTGAGGTTGAGGCCCTCGCGGATCGCCAGCGAGCGCACGGCGTGCGCCTTGCCCAGGCCGTGCAGGATGTCGCCGACCAGCTTGCCGGTGAACACCCCGTCCTGCGATTCGGCGACGGTGCCCAGTGCGCCGGTGAGGCCGAGCCGGTCGGCGATGGTCTGCGCCAGCTCGACGGGGGTGGCCGTCACCAGCCACACCTGCTGGCCGGCGTCGAGGTGCATCTGCGCCAGCGCGCGGGTGCCCGGCCAGATCTTGTCGGCGATGATCTCGTCGAAGATCTCCTCGCCGACGGCTTTGAGCTCCTCGGTGGAGCGGCCCGCGATGAAGGAGAGCGCCTTCTCCCGGCCGGCGGCCACGTCGTCGCTGTTCTCCTTGCCCGTGAGCCGGAACTTGGCCTGCGCCCACGCCGCGGAGGCCAGGTCGGAGTACGAGAAGTAGTTGCGCGCGGCGAGGCCGCGGGCGAAGTGCACGATCGACGCGCCCTGCACCATCGTGTTGTCGACGTCGAAGAACGCGGCCGCGGTGAGATCCGGCGGCACCTGCCCGTCCTCGCGGCCCTCCTTCTCGAGCAGCAGCGAGTGAGCGGCGTCCGCGCTCGCTTCGCCCGCCGCACTCTGCCGACGTTCGTCGGCGTTGGCCTGGTCGGACAAGGGCACCTCCCCGCTCGCGTGATTCCCCTCAACCTTAGCGGCGCGCGCCGACACCGGGGTGGGACACTCGGCACATGGCCGTGATCACTCTGCTCACCAGGGAGGGGTGCGGGATGTGCGCCCGCGCCCACGACGAGCTCACCGCGCTCGTCGCCGAACTCCACGCCGCCGAGCGCACCGTCGAGTACCGGCAGCTGGACGTCGACGCGCCCGGCAACACCGAGTACCGGGGCGAGTACGGCGACATGCTGCCGGTGGTCCTGCTCGACGGCGAGCAGCACAGCTACTGGGAAGCGGACATTCCGCAGCTGCGGGCGGATATCCTGGGCTGAACGACCCTGACGGGTGACTGCCGTCGCCTGCGCGGGTGAGGTGAGGCTGTGCGCGTTTTCCCATTTCAGGGGATGCGGGGTACCGTGCCTTAACGGGAAACTACGGACTGTAGTTCACCCGTCAAGATCTTCGAAGGAGCAGCGAGGGTGTCGGTTCTGCTGTTCGGCGCGTCGCACCGCAGCGCGCCGGTGTCGGTCCTCGAGAAACTGGCGATCACCGAGACCGATCGTCCCAAGGTGCTGGCGCAGCTCATGGAGTCGCCCCACATCGACGAGGTCATGGTCGTCACCACCTGCAATCGCGTCGAGATCTACGCCGTCGTCGAGGCCTTCCACCCCGCCCTGGAAGCCGTCTCCGACGTCCTGAGCGCCCGCTCCGGGCTCACCATCAACGACCTCAGCAAGCACGCCTTCGTGCGCTACTCCGAGGCCGCCGTCCAGCACCTGTTCTCCGTGGCCTCGGGCCTGGATTCCATGGTCGTGGGCGAGCAGCAGATCCTCGGGCAGATCCGCGGCGCCTACGCCGCCTCCGACGAGCATCAGGTCGCCGGCCGCGTGGTCCACGACCTCGCGCAGCGCGCCCTGCACGTGGGCAAGCGCGTGCACACCGACACCGGCATCGACAAGGCCGGCGCCTCGGTCGTCTCCGTCGCCCTCGACCGGGCGCAGGAGATCCTCGGCGCGCAGGGCGGCTCGCTGCGGCGCGCCGTCGTCGTCGGCGCGGGCGCCATGGGCGGCCTCGGCGTCGCGCACCTCGCCCGCGCGGGCGCCACCGACGTCACCGTCGCCAACCGCACCCAGGACAAGGCGCAGCGGCTCGCGCAGGCCGCTCTCGACGCCGGGGTCGACGGTGCGCGGTCCGTCCCGATGGACGGCGTCGTCGCCGCCCTCGCCGACGCCGACGTGCTCATCGCCTGCACCGGCGCCGTCGGCAGCGTCGTGAGCCTCGCCGACGTGCACTCCGCGCTGGCGCAGCGGACCGTCGACACCGATCTCGTGGTGTGCGATCTGGGCCTGCCCCGCGACGTCGACCCGGCCGTCTCCGGGCTGCCGGGCGTCACCGTCATCGACATCGACGCCCTGTCCCGCGAGCCGGGCACGCAGGCCGCGGAGGAGGACGCCGAGAAGGCGCGGGGCATCGTCTCCGACGAGCTCGCCGAGTACCTCTCGGCGCAGCGCTCGGCGGAGGTCACCCCGACGGTGACGGCGCTGCGGCGCCGCGCCGCCGAAGTGGTGGAAGCCGAACTGCTGCGCCTGGATTCACGACTTCCGAGCCTCGAGGGCACGGACCGCGACGAGGTGGCGCAGACGGTGCGCCGCGTCGTCGACAAGCTCCTGCACGCACCGACGGTGCGGGTCAAACAACTGGCCGCGACGCCGGGCGGCGATTCCTACGCCGAAGCCCTGCGTGAGCTCTTCGAACTCAAACCGGGCGCCACGGGCGCCGTCTCCGCGACTGAAGGATCCGACGACAGAAGTGTCTGAAGTGACCACGCACTCCCTTCCGAACCCGATCCGCATCGGCACCCGCGGCTCGCTGCTGGCCACCACCCAGGCCGGCACCGTGCGCGACGCGCTGATCGCGGCGGGCCACCCCGCCGAGCTCGTCATCGTGACCACGCCGGGCGACCTGAGCGCCGCCCCGGTGGAGACGATCGGCGTCGGCGTCTTCACCTCGGCGCTGCGGGACGCGCTGGCGAACGACGAGGTCGACGTGGCCGTGCACTCCTTCAAGGATCTGCCGACCGCGCCCGACGAGCGCCTGTCGATGCCCGCCGTGCCGCCCCGCGAGGACGCCCGTGACGCCCTCGTGGCGCGCGACGGACTGGTGCTGGGGGAGCTGCCGGCGGGGTCCGTGATCGGCACCTCGAGCCCGCGGCGAGCCAGCCAGCTTACTGCACTGGGTCTGGGTTTGGAAATCCGCCCCCTACGAGGCAACCTTGACTCTCGGTTACGCAAAGTAGCGGACGGTGAACTCGACGCGATCGTGGTCGCCCTCGCCGGACTCAAGCGGATCGGTCGCCACAACGAGGTGACGGAGGCGCTCGACCCGGTGCAGATGCTGCCGGCGCCCGCGCAGGGCGCACTCGCGGTGGAGTGCCGACGCGACGATGCGGAACTGCATTCCGTGCTCTCCGGTCTGGACGATCCGGTCACGCGTGCGGCGGTCACCGCCGAGCGTGCCCTCCTCGCCGAGCTGGAAGCCGGATGTACCGCGCCCGTCGGTGCGATCGCGGAAGTCGTCGAGTCCCTCGACGACGACGGTCGGATCTTCGAGGAGCTGTCGTTGCGCGGCATCGCGCTGGCGGCGGACGGCTCCGACTCGGTCCGGGCCTCCGTGGTCGGTCCGGTGGGCGAGGCCGGCGCGTTGGGCATCGCGCTGGCACGGGAGCTGCTCGACCTGGGCGCACGCGACCTGCTCGCGTAGCACCCGCAACTACTGGGAGCCGATACATGAGCCGCACTGCACAGTCCGCGAAGGCCGACACGGCAGCCGACACCGACACGGTGTCCACCCGCGTCGCCGCGAAGACCACCAAGCCCGCCCGAGGCCGGGCGGTGGCACCGGGCCGCATCACCTTCGTGGGATCCGGTCCGGGCGATCCGGGGCTGCTGACCCTGCGTGCTGAGCAGACTATCGCGGGCGCCCGGACGGTCTACACCGACCCCGACGTTCCGCAGACCGTCCTCGACATGGTGGGCACCGCGCTGCCGGTCGAGCCCGTCGAGAACGACGAGGCCGCCGCCGACGCGACCACGACGAAGGGCCGCAAGGGCGAGCCCGCCGTGCGCAACCCCGCCACCGTCGCGCCCGCGCTGGGCGAGCCGGCCGAGGTCGCCAAGACCCTGCTCGCGCAGGCCCGCCACGGGCACGACGTGGTGCGCCTCGTCGCCGGCGACCCGCTGTCCTCCGACGCCGTGCTGGCCGAGGTCAACGCCGTCGCCCGCACGCAGATCGCCTTCGAGATCGTCCCGGGCCTCGCGCCCGCGACCGCCGTCCCCACCTACGCCGGCATGGCGCTGGGCTCGGCGCACACCGAGGCCGACGTGCGCGGCGAGGTGGACTGGGCGGCGCTGGCCGCGGCCCCGTCGCCCCTGGTGCTGAGCGCCACCGCCGAGCACCTCGCCGACACCGCCTCCGCGCTGGTCGAGAACGGCCTCGCGCCGCAGACCCCGGTCGCCGTCACCGCGCAGGGCTCGACCTGCAAGCAGAAGACGATCGAGGCCACCCTCGCCACGCTGAACGAGGCCGGCGCCGGCCTGCCCGGGCCGCTCGTGGTCACCGTCGGCAAGGTCGTGGGCCAGCGCAACAAGCTCTCCTGGTGGGAGTCGCGCGCGCTGTACGGCTGGACCGTGCTGGTGCCCCGCACCAAGGACCAGGCGGCCGAGATGTCGAACCGCCTGCGCGCCCACGGCTCCATCCCGATGGAGGTCCCGACCATCGCCGTCGAGCCGCCCCGCAGCCCCGCACAGATGGAGCGCGCGGTCAAGGGCCTCGTCGACGGCCGTTACCAGTGGGTGGTCTTCACCTCCACGAACGCCGTGCGCGCCGTGTGGGAGAAGTTCGAGGAGTTCGGTCTCGACGCTCGCGCCTTCTCGGGCGTCAAGATCGCCTGCGTCGGCGAGCAGACCGCCGCCAAGGTCCGCGCCTTCGGCATCGAGCCGGAGCTGCTGCCCACGGGCGAGCAGTCCAGCCTGGGCATGCTCGAGGTCTTCCCGCCCTTCGACGACGTCTTCGACCCGGTCAACCGGGTGCTGCTGCCGCGCGCCGACATCGCCACCGAGACCCTCGCCGAGGGCCTGCGCGACCGCGGCTGGGAGATCGACGACGTGACCGCGTACCGCACGGTCCGCGCCGCGCCGCCGCCGGTCCAGACCCGCGAGATGATCAAGACCGGCGGGTTCGACGCCGTGTGCTTCACCTCCAGCAGCACCGTCCGCAATCTCGTCGGCATCGCCGGCAAGCCGCACGCCCGCACCATTGTCGCGTGCATCGGCCCGAAGACGGCCGAGACCGCGATCGAGTTCGGCCTGCGGGTGGACGTGCAGCCGGAGACCGCGTCGGTGGAGGACCTCGTCGAGGCCCTCGCCGCGCACGCCTCCCGGCTGCGCGCGGAGGGCGCCCTGCCCCCGCCGCGGAAGAAGCCGCGCCGCTCGCGCTCGTAGACTGGGCGGCATGAGTTTTCCTCACGTCCGTCCCCGTCGGCTGCGCTCCACGCCCGCCGTCCGCCGCCTCGTCGCCGAGGTCTCGGTGGAGCCGAGGCGGCTCGTGCTGCCCATGTTCGTGCGCGACGGGATCGACTCCCCGCTGGAGATCTCGTCGATGCCGGGCGTCGTCCAGCACACCGTCGACTCGCTGCGCGCCGCGGCCGAGGAGGCGGTCCGTGAGGGCGTCGGCGGGCTCATGCTCTTCGGCATCCCCGACGATGCCGACAAGGACGCCGAGGGCAGCGCGTCGTGGAATCCCGACGGGGTGCTCAACCGCGGCCTGCGTGCCCTGCGGGAGGACCTGGGCGATGCCACCGTGATCATGGCGGACCTGTGCCTGGACGAGTTCACCGATCACGGCCACTGCGGCGTGCTCGCCGCCTCGGGCCGTCGACAACGACGCCACGCTCGAGCGCTACCGGGACATGGCCGTCGCGCAGGCCGAGGCCGGCGCCCACATGCTGGGCCCCTCGGGGATGATGGACGGCCAGATCGGCGTGCTGCGCTCCGCGCTGGATGCCGCTGGGCACCAGGACGTCTCGATCCTCGCCTACACCGCGAAGTACGCCTCGGCGTTCTACGGCCCGTTCCGCGAGGCCGTCGACTCCTCGCTGCAGGGCGACCGGCGCACCTACCAGCAGGACGCGGCGAACCGGCGGGAGTCGCTGCGCGAGTTGGATCTCGACCTCGACGAGGGCGCCGACGTCGTGATGGTCAAGCCCGCGATGAGCTACCTCGACGTGCTCGCCGACATCGCGGCCGCCTCGCCGGTGCCCGTCGCGGCGTACCAGATCTCGGGGGAGTACTCGATGATCACCGCCGCGGCGCAGAACGGCTGGATCGACCGCCGCGCGGCGATCCTCGAGTCGCTCATGTCGATCCGTCGTGCCGGCGCCGACGCCGTGCTCACCTACTGGGCCGTCGAGGCCGCGGGATGGCTGAACAGGGGAACCTGGTGAACATGCAGCACCAGGGCCCCGTCTGGCCCGGCCCCGGCCCGCAGCCGCCCACGTGGCCCGCGCCGCCGCCCGTGCCCAAGCCCGAGCGCGGCCCCCGGCCCGACGACGTGAAGCTCTCGGTGCAGCTGTGGATCTTCGTCATCATCACCTCGGCGATCTCCCGCCTCGCGCAGGCCTTCGCCACCCGCGGCTCCGACGAGTCGCGCGAGCAGTACACGATGCTCAAGGAGAGCGACAGCTCGTTCGCGAAGTCGTCGGTCGAGCAGTTCACGACCTTCGAGCAGTACGACACGACCATGTTCGTCATGGCCATCGCGACGGTCGTCATCGGTGTCGTGGTGACCGCCGTCCTCGTGTACTTCCTGTGGCGCGGGCAGTCCTGGGCGCGCCTGGTGCTGCAGTTCGTCGCGGCCTTCGTGCTGGTGCAGGGCGTGTTCGCCTTCACCACCGGCAATGCCACGATCGCGGTGCCCGCGATCCTCGCGGCGGTCGCCGTGGTGGGCGCGATGATCACCGCCAACAGCCGCGAGTCCATGGAGTACTTCAAGCCGGGTTCCGCGGCGGCCGGCCGGTGAGCCCGCTGTACGCGGAGCGGGGCCTGTCGCGCATCTGGCTGCTGCTCGTGCCGATCGCGACGGTCGCGATGATCCTCACCCAGTGGCTGCTCGCGGGCCGCACTTCCGACTGGTGGATCTGGGTGCTGCTGGGCCTGGCGACGCAGGGCTTCGTGTGGTTGCAGGTCACCGCCGGCCGGACCCACGTCTCGATGGCGCTGACCGCCGAGGAGCTGCGCTGCGGCGAGGAGGCGATCCCCGTCGCCGAGATCGCCCGGATCCTGCCGGGGAAGGCGCCCGATCACCCGCGCAAGGCGAAGCCGGAGGACTTCCCCGCGTGGTCGTCGGCGCGCGCGATGGGACGGCTGAAGACCGTGCCGCGCCGCCGCTACGGCATGGGCCTGCAACTGGCCGACGGCTCGACCGTGCAGGCCTGGGCCCGCAACGACTACGCCCTGCGCGCCGCCCTCGAACCTCTGCTCGCCCGCTGACGACTTCCTCCCTCGGACCACTGCTCACCCGCTAGCGGCTCCCGAGTTTCGGGTTCTGCGGGGCCTCGCGGCCGGATTCGGTGCTCGACGCCCCCAGGACCCGACGTTCAGAATCGCGTGCGTCCGCGGTGGCGGCCACTGCGCACGATCGCCAGGATGTCGCCGTACACCGCCTCCCAGTCGAAGAGCACGTCGGCGTAGTCCAGACGCAGAACCCGGTAGTCGCCGACGACCGAGGTGCGGTCGCGGCGATAGTCGACTCTGCGCTGCGCACCGCTGTGATGGCTCGCGCTGTCGCACTCGATGATGAGCTTGTCGCCGACGAGCAGATCGACGCGGCCGACGCCCCGGACCATCACCTGGCTGCGCACGCGGATCCCGGCGCACACGAGGCGGTAGCGGACCAGCGACTCCGTCCCGGAGCCCGCGAGCGGATCCAGCAGCCCGAGAACGCGCAGCACCCGCTGCGGTGCACCGTCGAAGACCTCGGCCAGCGCGTCGACGGTGTACGGGCGCGGCATTCGCAAGGTCGAGTCCAGCACCGCGACGAGCTGTTCGGCGCTCAGGCAGTTCGCCGCGCACTGCACGGCGATCGGCAGCGGGTCGACGGCCCGCGTCGGCGTGCGCAACGGGCGGTGCCCGCGGCACGAGCGCGCCGGCCGGAGTGTGACCGGCCTGTGCTCCGGCCACCGCAGGTGCGTCCGCCGCTCGCCCGGCGGTACCCACACGCCCGGCGTGTACTCGAGCGCCGAGACGCAGGTGATCGCGGCGCCGGAGCGGACCGCGGCGACGACCGCGGGGTCCGCGGTGGCGGTGGCGTACCAGCCGCGGCGCACGGGCACGAGAATCCCGTGCCGGCGCAGGGCGTCGATCTCGGCCGGGTCCGCGCCGATCCGCAGCAGGTGGCGCCGGGAGAGCACGCCGCCGTTCTCCGCCGCGGCGATCGGGATCAAGGGGTCCATGCCGTCGATCCTGCGTCGCGGCCCCGTCCGTCGGCCCGTGCCGGAGGGCCGGCTGTGGAGAAAACAGGTTATGTACGCGAAGTTGTGGAGGAAGCCGCTCCCGAACGTCGGGTTCTCCTGCCCTACGCAGGCGATTCATGCCGCCGACGCCGGCTGGACCCGATTTTCGGACGCGGTCAGAGCCAGGCGGGGTGGGTGTCACCGCGCAGGGCGGCGAGGCCGCGGTGCACGCGCTCGGTCTGCCGGACGGACATCCGCGGCAACGCATCGGGGCGGAACCAGGCGATCTCGAGGGATTCGTCGTCGGCGACGTGCGCCTCCCCGGAGACGTAGCGGCACAGGAACAGGAGGGTGAGGTACTGCGCCGCATCGCCGTTCGGATAGCGGACGGGCTCGTCGGTGCGCACCGCGAGCAGGTCCAGGACCCGCGCCTCGACGCCCGCCTCCTCCCGGATCTCGCGGGCGATCGCCTCCGCGGGCTGTTCGCCGGGTTCGAGGATGCCGGCGATCGACGCCCACTCGCCGGTGTCGGCGCGACGTCCGAGCAGCACCTCGCCCGCCTCGTTCACCACCACCGCCGCGACGCCGGGCAGCCACAGCAGATCGGTCCCGATCTTCTCGCGGATACTGCGGACGTACTCAGGGATCGGCATGACCCCAGCCTAGCGCTTTCATACCCCTAGGGGGTATGGTGAACTCGACGGTGCGCGCGACCATGGAGGTCATCGGCCGTCCGAGAGAAGGAGTGGGAAATGGCAGTGGAGAGCACTTACACCGTCACCGGCATGACCTGCGGACACTGCGCGGCATCGGTCCGCGAGGAGATCTCGGAGATCGCCGGCGTCACCGGCGTCGAGGTGAACGTCGAGACCGGCGCGGTCACCGTCTCCAGCGAGGCCGAGCTGACCCGTGACGCCGTGGAGGCCGCCGTCGATGAGGCCGGCTACACGCTGGTCTGAGCGGTCCCGCCTCGCGCGGATCGCCGTCCCGACCGGTTACGGTGGGGGCATGTCTGAGCAGGGTTTCGGGGACTTCGAGTTCGAGCGCAAGTTCTTCGTGCGCGAGGTCCCCGAGGCCGCTGCCCTCGACCCCGCTCCGACGCTGATCGTCCAGGCCTACCTGTTCGCCGCCGACGGCTACGCCGTGCGCGTCCGGGTGCAGGGGCCGGCGCCGTCGGAGTTGATCGACGATCCCGGTGCGCTCGTCGACGCCCTCGACGGCGTGACCACCGGGACCATGACGGCCAAGGGGCCCGCGGTGAGCGGCACCCGCTACGAGGCCGAGCGCGAACTCGACGCGCTCGTCGCCGGGCAGATCGTCCGCCGCGCCGAACACGTCGTCGCCAAGGTGCGCTACTCGATGTGGCTCGGCGAGGACGGGTGGGTCATCGACGAATTCCTCGGCGGCAACGCCCCGCTCGTGATGGCGGAGGTCGAACGCGGCGGCCCCGTCGTCGATCTCGCCATTCCCGATTTCTGCGCCACCGAGGTCTCCGAGGACGACCGCTTCCGCAACGAGTACCTCGCCCACGTCCCCTTCGGCGGCTGGTCCGAGGCCTACGCGCGCGAGCTCGCGCTCCTCGGTCCGCGGTTCGTGCACACGCTGGGCGAGAACCGCCTCGGCGGCGTCTGACACCCCCACGCCGGAACACCTCCGCCCCTGGGTGGTTGACGCGCCCTGTAATAACGCTGTTAACTTAACGTCGTTATTACAACCGGAAGGGACGCTCGATGATCGACGCACTCACCCGCTTCGTCGCGCGCCGCGCGAAGGCCGTGCTGCTCCTGGCGGTGATCCTGCTGGCGGGCCTTGGCTTCGCGGGCGCCGGCGTCGCCGACAGACTGCAGGCCGGCGGCTACGTCGATCCTCAGGCCGAGGCCATGCAGACGTACGACCGCATGGCCGACGACTTCGGCCGCGGCGGCCTGGCGCTGGTGCTGGCCGTCTCGGTGCCGCAGGGCGAGGAGGCAGCCGCGGGCGACTACGGACGCCGCCTGGTCGAGCGCCTGCGCGCCGACGATCGCGTCGAGAGCGTCGTCGACGGGTTCAGCACCCCCACTCCGATGCTGCTCAGCGAGGACAAGCGCACCGCCCTCATCGTGGCCGCGATCTCCGGCGGAGAGTCGCAGGCGCCCCTCAACGCGAAGGCCATCGTCGGCGACCTGCCGCAGCCGCCGCCGTCGGTGACGATGACGCCGGGCGGCCAGGCCTACAGCTACGCGCAGATCAACGACCAGTCCTCGCGCGACCTGCTGATCGCCGAGGCGGTCGCCATCCCCATCACCTTCCTCGTGCTGGTGTGGGTCTTCGGCGGGCTGGTTGCCGCGGCGATCCCTGTACTCATCGGCATCGCGGCGATCATCGCGACCACCGGCATCCTGCGCGCCTTCACCGCCGTCACGGACGTCTCGATCTTCGCGCTCAACCTCACCACCGCGATGGGCCTCGCGCTCGCGATCGATTACACGCTGCTGGTGATCTCCCGCTACCGCGAGGAGGTGGCGGCGGGGAGCGATCGACCGGAAGCCCTGCGCCGCACCATGAACACCGCCGGCCGCACCGTGCTGTTCTCCGCGGTCATCGTCGGCCTCTCGCTGGCCGCGATGGCGATCTTCCCGATGTACTTCCTGCGCTCCTTCGCCTACGCCGGTGTCGCCGTGGTCGTCTTCGCCGCGCTCGCGACGCTGATCCTCACGCCCGCGATCCTCACCGTGCTCGGTGATCGCGTGGACGCCCTCAGGATCGGCCGCCGCCGCGCCGAGCCCGCCCCGCAGGAGAGCCTGTTCTACCGCTTCACCCGCGGCGTGCTGCGCCGTGCGGTGCCCATCGGACTCGCCCTGATCGCGCTCCTGTTGATTCTCGGAACCCCTTTCCTGAGCATCCATTTCGGGTTCCCCGACGACCGGGTGCTGCCGGCCTCGTCGAGCTCGCACCGGGTGGGCGACACCATCCGCTCCGACTTCGCCGAGGACGCCTCGGGCCAGGTCAGCGTGGTGCTCACCGAGCCCGCCGACGACGGTGCCGTGGCCGACTACGCCACGCGCCTGTCGACGGTGCAGGAGACCGGCACCGTCGTCGCGCCGACCGGCACCTACCTCGCGGGGCAGCGGGTGGCCGACGGTGACCCCACGGCCCGGGCCGCGAACGGCACTGCGCTGCTGCTGGTCTCGTCGAAGCTCGACCCGCTCTCGCAGGACGCCTCGGACCAGCTCGACCGACTGCACGAGACGCGGGCGCCCGCGCCGGCGATCTTCGGCGGCTCGGCGCAGCTCAACCGCGACTCGGTCGAATCGATCCTCGACACCCTGCCGACCGTGCTCATCGTGATCGCGGTGACCACGTTCCTCCTGCTGTTCCTGCTGACGGGCAGTCTCGTGCTCCCGCTCAAAGCGCTGGTGATGAACGTGATCTCGCTCTCGGCGGTGTTCGGCGCCCTGGTCGCGATCTTCCAGTGGGGCTGGCTCGGCGGGCTCGACACCACGGTGACGGGCGCGATCATCGCCAACATGCCGGTGCTCATGTTCTGCATCGCCTTCGGTCTCTCGATGGACTACGAGGTGTTCCTGCTCTCCCGGATCAAGGAGTTCTGGGACCACTCGGAGACCAAGGACCACGCCGCCAACGACGAGGCGGTCGCGATGGGCATCACCCGCACCGGCCGGGTGGTGACCGCCGCCGCGCTGCTGATGGCGATCGTCTTCGCCGCCATCGGATTCGCGGGCGTCTCGTTCATGAAGATGTTCGGCGTGGGCATGATGATCGCGGTGCTGCTCGACGCCACCCTGATCCGCATGCTGCTCGTGCCCGCGTTCATGCGGGTGGCGGGCGTGTGGAACTGGTGGGCGCCCGCGCCGATGAAACGCCTGTACGAGCGCATCGGTCTGCGAGAATCGTAGGGCTATGGAACAGGGGAGACGGCGGCGCAACAAGCGCGGCGACGGAGAGCGGCTGGCCGCCGAGATCCTCGATGCCGCCACCGATCTGCTGATCGAGACGGGCAGCGCCGAGGCGGTCTCGATCCGCGGGGTCGCGCAGCGCGCCGGGGTCACACCCCCGTCGATCTACCTGCACTACCCCGATAAGGACGCGCTGCTCACCGCCGTCGTCGCCCGCTACCTCGGCCAGCTCGACGACGCCCTGACCGAGGCCGAGGCGGGCGCATCGGACCCGCTCGAGGCGGCGCGGGCGCAGGGGCTGGCCTTCGTGCGGTTCGCGCTCGCCACGCCCGAGCTCTACCGGCTCGCGGCGATGACCCCGTCGGACTACGCCTCCGACGTGGACGTGGTGCTCGACACGGCGGCGTTCGCGCACCTGGAGCAGAACGTGCGCGAGCTGCAGGCGGTGGGCTATTACCCGCCGGGCGATCCGCGGCCGATCGCGCTGCGGATGCTCACGGTGGTGCACGGCGTGGCCTCGCTGCTCGTGGCGAAGCCGTTCCTGCCCTGGGGCGACCCGATGGAGTACGCCGACACCGTGATCAGCGGCGCCTGCCTCGGGATCGCCCTCACGGCAGGCCTGCCCGAGCCGCCCGACGGTGCCGCCGCCCTCGAGATGGTCCGTCGGTTCCGGCAGGGGTGACGCCGCGGGGCGAACCGTTCCGCCCATGTTGCGATTCCACTTAGAATCGTCGTTCATGCAAGTCGACGCATGGAGTCTGGTGACCCGCATCATCGCGGTCGTCGCCGTCGGCACCCTGATGGGGCAGGCGGCCGCCCGGCTCACGGCCATGGTGAAGAGGCCGTTCTTCCAGGTGGCCGCGTCGGTCATCGAATGCTCCGCCCTCCTGGCATCGCTCACCGTGACCACGATGATGATGCACCAGGCCTCGGAGGAGAGGGGCCGCAAGCTCAACGACACCGAGGCGGTCGGCTCGCTGCAGACCGCGCGCTATCACGACCTGGTCTACATGGGAGAGTTCATCGTCTCGCTGGGGCTGATCGTCGCGATGTTCTACCTGGTCCACGACGGTGCATCGCGGTGGCGCAACGTTCTCGCGCTGATCGGCGGCGCGATCGGCTCGCTGCTGTTCCTCAACATGGGGCTCACGACGCTGCTCACGGTGGTCGACCTGCTCTTCCCGATCCGGGAGTACTGGGAGCAGTTCGTCCTGCTCAAGGTGCTGGTGCGCGACCTGGGCGCCGTCGTCCTGGTGGGGTGCGCGGCCTTCGACCTGACCCCGGTCCGCGAGTACGTCCTCGAGCGGGTTCCGGCGGTGGAGCGGCTGAGCCGGCGACCGCCCGCATGATCGCCGCCGCGGGCCGACGGTGCGCGGGGGCACCGTCGGGCCGCGGCGGCGGTGGCGTGCGGCGCTAGTGGACCGCGACGCTGTTGGCGGGGTCGAGCATCGGCACGTCGAGGGCGGCGGCGGGAATGCCGAAGGCGTCCACCAGCGAGTCGGCCAGCGGGCGGGCCTTGCCGCACAGGTCGTTGACGCCGCGACGGATGGCCTTGGCGCGCTCGACGCTCACGTGGCGGTGCATCAGGAACCAGCCGAGGTCGTCCTCCAGAAGCGAGTAGACGAACAGGTTGCGCATGAGCTTGAGGGCGTCGCGCGTCGCGCGGTCCTTGACGTCGGTGATCACGTCGACGAAGGCCTCCAGCACGATCCGCTCGATGTGCGCCTCGCCCACCTTGATCAGGTGGTCCTGCGTCTCGGTGAACACCTCGAGGGCGTCCTCGTCGGGCTCCTTCGCGCGGCGCATGCGGGCGGCGGCGGTGCGCAGCAGGTGGTCCTCGCGGTTCCGCAGCAGCCGCAGCTGGGTGCCGGGGTGGGTGAGCTCGCTCTCCTCGGTGTCCTCGTCCGAATCGTCGAGCAGCGTCTGCACCACCTGGCGGGCGGCGGTCTTCTCCAGCACCACGTCGCGGGCCATCTCGGCCACGAAGCGCACCCAGCCCACGGCGTCGAGGCCCTGGACGTCGCCGGCGTACGCGGTCAGCTGCTCCTTGGCGACCAGCTGGGTGAGCACGAGGTTGTCGCCCTCGAAGGTGGTGAAGACGTCGATGTCGCCGCGCAGCAGCGGAAGCCGGTTCTCCGAGAGGTAGCCGGCGCCGCCGCATGCCTCGCGGGCCGCGCTGATCGCGTCGGACGCCAGGCGGGTGTGGCCGGCCTTGATCGCGGCGGCCTTGCCCTCGATCTCGCGGGCGTACGCGGGGTCGACGGCGTCGGGGTCGCCGGTCTGCAGCTCGTGCAGCTCGGCGGTGAGCTCGTTCTGCGCGAGGGCGAAGGCGTAGGCCCGCGCCACCAGCGGCAGCAGGCGGCGCTGGTGGGTGCGGTAGTCCAGTAGCAGCAGCTCGTCCTCGCCGCCCGGCGCGTCGAACTGCCGGCGCACCAGGGCGTACTTGGTGGCCAGCGTGATGCCCAGGCGGCCGGCGGCGCCCGCCGCGGCGCCCACGGTGACGCGGCCGCGGATCAGCGTGCCGAGCATGGTGAAGAAGCGCTTGTTGTCGGATTCGATCGGGCTGGTGTAGGTGCCGTCCGCTGCGACGTCGCCGTAGCGGTTGAGCAGGTTGGTGCGCGGGACGCGCACGTGGTCGAACATGATGCGGCCGTTGTCCACGCCGGGCAGGCCGCCCTTGTAGCCGCAGTCGGAGGTGGTGACGCCGGGCAGGTCGACGCCGTTCTCGTCGCGCAGCGGCACGTAGAAGCAGTGCACGCCGCGGCCCGTCGGCTCCTCGCCGGGGCCGCCGGTGATGAGCTGCGCGAAGACCGACGCCCAGCGCGCGTGCTTACCGGCCCCGCCGATGTAGTCCTTGCGGGCGCTGGAGGTGGGGGAGTGGATCTCGAACTCGTCGGTCTCCGGCAGGTACGTGGCGGTGGTCTCGAGGGCCTGCACGTTGGAGCCGTGGCCGGTCTCGGTCATCGCGAAGCAGCCGAGCACGTCGAGGTCGATGAGACCCTTGACGTACGTGTCGTGGTGGTACTGCGTGCCCAGGTTCTCGACCGCGGCGCCGAACAGGCCCCACTGCACGCCCGACTTGACCATGAGCGAGAGGTCGCCGTAGCCGAGCGTCTCGATCGCGGTGACCGCGGCGCCCACGTCGCCCGTGCCGCCGTGCTCGGTCTTGAAACCGTCGGCCGGGAAGCCGAGCGGCACCATCGCCTTCATCTGTCCCAGCATGAGTTCGCGGTACTCGTCCAGGCTCAGGCCCGCCTTCGGGACCACGTTCCCGTCCTGGATCTGCTCGCGCACGACGTCCCTCGTGGCGGCCCACCGGCCGTCGAGGATGGCGCGCAGCGCTGCGGTCAGTTCGGGCGACGATGCCGGCGAGGTGGGTTCACTCATGGCCCCAACCGTACCCAGCACGGGCGATTCATGCCGGTTCCGAGAGCGGAATCACGAGCACGTCGCAGGCTCGCCGGCCCGCAGTGCCGCGCGGACCGACGCGGGGACGGGGAGGTCCTGGCCGGGGGACGGATCGACGCGCGCATAGCAGGTGCGCAGCGGCAGCACGCCGGACCATCCGCCCTCGCTCGACGACGCTCCGCCGGTGCGCGCCTTGACGATCCAGTTGTCCGCGGCGATCGGCAGGGCCAGCACGACGGTCGCCGCGAGCTCCTTGCGGGTGTTGCGGCGCAGCTCCGTGCTGCGGCCCGGCAGCAGCGCGTCGACGAAGGCGTCCAGCAGTTCCTCCGCGTCGGCCGACACGGATTCGAGGGCGCCGCGCAGCACCGCGGAGCGGTAGTTCATCGAGTGGTCGAAGGCGGTGTCGGCCACGACGAGGGCGTCGAGGTGGGTGATGGTCAGCGTGACCGGGGCGCCCGCGGCGACGTGCCGCAGGGCGCCGGCCCCCGTCGAACCGTGCAGGACGATGCGGTCGCCGATCCGCGCGTAGGCGATCGGGATCGACCAGGGCAGGCCGTCGCACACCGTCGAGAGCACGGCGACGACGCCCTCATCCAGGATCTCGTCGAGGCGGCGGCGGTCGCCGCCGCGGTCGGGGTAGCGGGTGAGCGTGTCCATGCGATCAGTGTCCGCGAATACTGGAACCTCGAGAAGATCCACAACGTTCTTGTTCTGAGAACCACTATTCTGGGACGGTGCCCCGCCCGCCCGCGTCCCTGCCCGACTTCTGGGCCACCCGCGCCGGCGCGCCGCTGCCCAGCGCCGGCATCGTCGAGGCGGTCCTGGACGGGCTCGACAGCGGCGCCCTGCACCCCGGGGACGCGCTGCCGTCCTCGCGTGCGCTCGCCGCGGGGCTCGGCGTGGCCCGCAACACCGTGATCGCCGCCTACGACACCCTCGCCGCGATGGGCGTCACGACCGCGGTGCCCGGTAGCGGCACCCGGATCGCGCCGGGCACGGACCGCCTGGCGCACGCGCTGCACGCCGCGCCCGCACCCCGACGCGCGGCGACGGCACCGTCGGACCCGCGGGTGGTGAGCCTGGAGCCGGGCGTCCCCGACGTCACCCTCATCGACGAGCGCCGGTGGCGCCGCTCCTGGCGGCACGCCACCGCGCTCGCGCCCACCGCGTCGGCCGCGCCGCACGTCGCCGCCCTGCAGGAGGCCCTCGCCGTGCACCTGCGGCGGCGCCGGGCCGTCCGTGCCGCCCCCGAGGACCTGCGCCTGTTCCCCGGCGTCAACCCGGCCCTGACGGCGATCGCCGGGCACGTCGGCGGGCCGATCGCGGTGGAGACGCCCGGGTACCGCCGCGCCTTCGACGCCTTCCGCGCCACCGGCCGCGAGGTCCTCGGCGTGCCCGTGGACGCCGAGGGGGTGCTCGTCGCGAGCCTGCCCCGCCGACGGTGCCTGGTCTACACGACCCCGGCGCACCAGTACCCCACGGGCGTGCGCCTGTCGATGGAGCGCAGGCTCGCCCTCGTCGACTGGGCGCGGGCGTCGGGGAGCGTGATCATCGAGGACGACTACGACGGCGAGTTCTCCTACGACGTGGCGCCCCTGCCCGCGCTGCAGACGCTCGCACCCGATCACGTCGTCTACCTCGGCACCGCCTCGAAGGCGCTGAGCCCGCAGCTGCGGCTCGCGTGGGCGGCGATCCCGCCGGCGCTGCGCGGGCTCCCGCACGCGGGGCACGCATCGAGTGCGGGCGTCGACGGGACGGCCGCGTCGATGCTCGCCCACTTCCTGGCGTCGGGGGCCTGGGACGCCCATGTCGCGCGGGCCGCCCGCACCTACGGCGCGCGGCGCGCCGCGGTCCGGCGGGCGCTCGCGCGGCACCTGCCCGACGCGCTCGTCCTCGGCGCCGACGCCGGGCTGCACCTGACTGTCGACCTGGGATCGGAGACGGCGCTCGCCGCGGCGGTAACGGCGCTGGGCCGCAACGACTACCGCGTCTCCACGCTCGCCGGCCATGCGCTGACGGACGGCGACGTCGCCGACACGGCCGTGCTGCTGTCCTACGCGCTGATTCCCGAGAGCCGCGCGGATGCGATCATCGGGCTGATGCGGAGCTGAATTCCTCCCAGGCCCTGCGGATCTCGGGGGAGGGGTCGTAGACGATGCGGTTGCGGTCGTCGATCACCAGCGTCGCGCGGGAGGTGCCGTTGTAGGTCGGCCACTCGCTCGCGGGATGGCCGGTGCGGGCGAAGGTGATCCAGTCGCGCTGCATCCCGTCGGAGACGCGCATGGCGACCCGTCGATCGCCCAGCGCGCCGAGCACCCACCCCGTGGTGCCGTGGTAGACGCCGAAGACCGCCATCAGCTCGCTCGCGTGCGTGGCGCCGTATCCCAACAGGTCCAACGTCTTCGGGGCGAAGTCGTAGCGGTAGAAGTACGTGGGGGCGTGCTTGGCGTGCGCCTGCGCGATCCGCAGCGACGGCGCCCAGAACATGAAGTCGCCGATGATCCGATTGAGCGAGGCCACGCCGGGGAAACCCGGGTATGCGGCGGTCAGCGGCGCGAAGCGCTCCGGCCCCGCGCCGAGCGTGTGCGCGGCCCGCTCGGCGGTCGGCTTGCCCATGCCCGGCATCTTGGTGAACAGCGTCGCCTCGGCGCGGTTGGTGCCGATGATGAGCGGTACGTTCGCGCCCCGCCCGGCGGCGATCGCGACCTCGGGATCCTCCGGCAGGAAGTCACCGTCGACCGTGGGGCCGTACGGGATGACCCCGAGCTGCTCCCGATTCAGCTCGCCCATCAGGCGATTGCCGGCCCGGCCCAGATCCTCCGAGGTGGCCTCGTCGATCTTCTCCGGTCCGCCGAGCATCTCGACGAAGCGCTTGCCCCACCCGCGGGCGGTGACCGCGTCGACCGTGAGGCCGGGCGCGGAGCTCTGCGCGATGGCGCGGTGGAACAGGCCGTGGGCGGCGGGCGTGGCGAGCAGGGTCGTCACGGCGTTGCCGCCCGCGCTCTCGCCGAAGATCGTGACGTTGCCCGGATCGCCGCCGAAGCCGGCGATGCTGCGCTGCACCCACTCCAGCGCCGCCACCTGATCGCGCAGGCCGAGGTTGCCGTCGAGGGGGCGCTCGTCGGTGGAGAACTCGGTCAGGTCCAGGTAGCCCAGCGCACCGAGCCGGTAGTTGATCGAGACGAAGACGACGTCGCCGCGCTCGACGAGCGAATTGCCGTAGTACAGCGGCGTCGCCGAGCTGCCCATCAGGTAGGCGCCGCCGTGCAGGAAGACCATCACCGGGCGCGGCGCGGTCGCCGGGCCGGCGGGGGCGACCACGTTGAGGGTGAGCGAGTCCTCGCTGGTGGGCTGGTACTCGCGGAACCCGACGAGGGTGTACTTCTTGTTCTGCGGCGCCGCGGCACTGAACTCGGTGGCCGCGCGCACGCCGTCCCACGGCTCGACCGGCTGCGGAGCGCGGTAGCGCAGCGGCCCGACGGGCGGCTGCGCGTAGGGGATCCCGCGGTAGGCGTGCACCGTCCCCTGATCGCGTCCGGCGATCTCGCCGCTGTCGATACGCACCCGCGGGCCGTCGGTCGTCATCGCTCTTCGCTCTCCTCGTCCACCGCCGCGACCAGCGCCGCGATGTCGCGCTCGAAGGCGCGCACGATGGGCCACGGATCGGGCACCTGCTTCTTGCAGGCGATCACACCGATGTTCAGTGTGCCCTCCTGGGAGAAGACCGTCACGTTGAGGCCCGCGCCGTGGAAGACCGGGCCGAGCGGGTACATCGAGTGGATCCGCGCGCCCAGGAAGTACAGCGGGATATCCGGGCCGGGCACGTTGGAGATCACCAGGTTGTAGACCACCGGGTGCAGTTCGGGCAGGTTCTTGTCTCCGTAGATCTTCGCGCCCACCTGCATGATCGACGCCGGCGCGAACTGCGCCCACGAGCGCAGCAGGTTGTCGTCGAGCTCGCCGTGGTGCTCCTTGCTCGTCGCGACCCGCTCCCGGATCGCCTCCAGCCGCGCGACGGGGCCGTCGACATCGGTGGTCATCCGGGTGAACATGCCCGTGACCTTGTTGGTGCCCTCGGTGAGGGTCGCGCCGATCTCGGCCTCGTGCACGGAGACGGGGATCATCGCCACCAGCGGCTGCTCGGGGAGCTCGCCGCGGTCGTGCAGGAACCCGCGCATCGCGCCGGAGCAGGCCGCGAGCACCACGTCGTTGACCTTGACGCCGAAGTGGTCCTTGACCTTCTTCACGTCGGCCAGCGGCACCGCGGCGAACGCGATGGAGCGGTGGCCGGTGATCGAGCTGTTGAGCGAGGTGCGGGGCGCGCTGAACGGGGCGGGCATCGCTGCGCCGCGGCGCGAGCGGGTCCACCAGCGGACGGGCACCGGGAGGGTGCGCGGCAGGAGCGAGACCAGCGACAGCGGCCGGAGCAGCACGTTGCGCGCACCGTCGGCGGCGAGCGCCAGCAGCGGCGCCCCGCCGGTCGACTTGTCCACCATCGACGGGTCGAGCGCGGGCGGCTCCGGGGTCAGCGAGCACAGCTGGGCCATCAGGCCCGCGCCCGTCACACCGTCGACGCCCGCGTGGTGCATGCGCATCATGATCGCGATCCGGCCGTCGGCGAGGCCCTCGATGACCCACATCTCCCACAGCGGCTTGCTGCGGTCCAGCGCCTGGCCCGCGATGTGCGCGCACAACTCCGCGAGCTCCTGCTCGCCGCCGGGCGCGGGGACCGCGATGCGGTGCACGTGCGCCTCGATGTCGAAGGACTCGTCCTCCACCCACACCGGGTGATCCAGGTTCACCACGGAGTCGTGCAGCTTGCGCCGGAACGCCGGCATCGCCGTGATCCTCCGCGCGAGCTCGCTGCGCAGGTCCTCGAACCGGTACCCGCCCTCGACGGTGCCGGGGTCCAGCTCCAGGATCCCGCTCACGTGCATCAGCTGGGAGCGGGACTCGAGGTACAGGAACGAGGCGTCCAGTCCGCTGAGGCGTTCCATGGCTCTACTCCTACCGTGCGCGGCGCGGCCCCGGAAGTGGAACCTGTTCCACTATAGGTGGTCGGCGGCGCTACCGGCGCGGGTCACGGATTCGTCCAGGTGGCCAGCGTCGCGGCGCTTGCCCGGTAGTCGATCCGACCCTCGGCGATCCCGATGACCAGGTTGTACGCCGGGTCCTCCGGTGCGTCCAGGTCGACGCCGTTCAGTGCGAAGAAGACGGTCGTCGCCAGCCAGCCGAGGCGCTTGTTCCCGTCGACGAGGGGGTGGTTGCGCACGATCGACTCGAGGAGTGCGGCGGCTTTCTCATCCAGGGTGGGGTAGGCGTCGGTCCCGAACACCGACGTCCGAGGGCGCATCGCCGCGGCCTCGAGCAGCCCCGCGTCGCGCACCCCGGGCAGTCCGGCCTCGTCGGCGATCGCGAGCAACAGTTCCAGATCGAGGTGAACGGTCACTGCGCCAGGCGATCGAGGAGCGGGCCGTACCGTGCGACCGCGTCGCGCGTCAGGCGGCGGACCTGCGCGTCACGGTCGATCTGCGCGGACTTCTCCCGGATCGCCCGCAGCGCCGCCTCCTGCTTGCTGACCCCCTCGGCCGCAGCGAGCGCGGTGAGGGCGGCATCGTCGTCGTCGGTGAGGCGGAGCGTCATGGCCATGGCCCCAGTATACGGCCGGCGGTATCACTTTGGTATCGGATGCGGGCGCTCCGCCTCGCGGAGAGAACGATCAGGCGTTGATCGAGCTCGGGCGATTCGGGTGCGGATGGCTTCCCGCACCCTGATCACCCCGTCGCACCCGGCATGCCGGGTGCGTTCGCGCGTTCCGGGTGCGGATGGCCTCCCGCACCCGATGTGCCCGCACTCCGCAGTGTCTCCTACACCCTGTAGTTGACGATTTGCACCGGCCTGGGACACTGGAGGCCGTGAGTTCTCCCCAGACCCAGGCCAGCGCCGCACTCTTCGACCGCGCCGCCCGCTCCGTGATCCCCGGCGGAGTGAACTCGCCGGTGCGCGCCTTCTCTGCCGTCGGCGGCACTCCGCGGTTCATCACGAGCGCCACGGGCTCGCAGCTCACCGACGCCGACGGCAACACCTACGTCGATCTCGTCTCCAGCTGGGGCCCGATGATCCTGGGCCACGCCCACCCCGCCGTGGTCGACGCCGTGCAGCGCGCCGCCGGCACGGGCCTGAGCTTCGGCGCCCCCACCGAGGCCGAGATCGCGCTGGCCGAGGAGATCATCGCCCGGGTCGCGCCCGTCGAGCAGCTGCGCCTGGTCAACTCCGGCACCGAAGCCACCATGACCGCGGTGCGCCTGGCCCGTGGCTACACCGGCCGCGACCTGGTCATCAAGTTCTCCGGCTGCTACCACGGCCACCTCGACGGCCTGCTGGCCGACGCCGGCTCAGGTGTTGCCACCCTGGCCCTGCCCACGAGCCCCGGCGTGACCGGCGCGCAGGCGCAGGACACGCTCGTCCTGCCCTACAACGATTTCGACGCGGTGCGCGCGACCTTCGCCCAGTACCCCGGGCAGATCGCTGCCGTCATCACCGAGGCGGCGGCGGGCAACATGGGTGCCATCGCGCCGGTCGCCGGCTTCAACGAGGGTCTGCGCGAGATCACCCGCGCCGACGGTGCCCTCCTCATCCTCGACGAGGTCATGACGGGCTTCCGCGTCAGCAAGGCCGGTTGGTACGGCCTCGAGCCCGTCGACGCCGACCTGTTCACCTTCGGCAAGGTCATGGGCGGCGGCTTCCCCGCCGCGGCCTTCGGCGGTTCGGCCGAGGTCATGGGCCATCTGGCACCGCTCGGCCCCGTCTACCAGGCGGGCACGCTCTCGGGGAACCCCGTCGCCGTCGCGGCGGGCCTCACGACGCTGCGGCACGCCACCGACGAGGTGTACGCCAAGCTCAACGCCAACTCGATCCGCCTCGGCGGGCTCATCGGCGACGCGCTCACCGCCGAGGGCGTGCGGCACCACGTCCAGTACGCGGGCAACCTCGTCTCGGTCTTCTTCACCGACGGCCCGGTCGCCGACTACGCGCAGGCCAAGGCCGCCGAGACCTTCCGCTTCGCGCCGTTCTTCCACGCCCTGCTCGAGCAGGGGATCTACCCGCCGCCCAGCGCCTTCGAGGCGTGGTTCGTCTCCGCCGCGCTCAGCGACGACGATTTCGCATCCATCGAGGCGGCGCTGCCCGCCGCCGCCCGCGCGGCCGCCGCGGCGACAGAGTAGAAGGCCCCGATGACCGCCACTCCTGACACGACGATCGTGCACGTCATGCGGCACGGCGAGGTGCACAACCCCGACGGCATCCTCTACGGACGCCTGCCCGGCTTCCGCCTGTCCGAGACGGGCCGGGCCCAGGCGCAGACCGTGGCCGACGCCCTCGCCGACCACGACATCACCGCCGTCTTCGCCTCGCCGCTGCAGCGCGCCCAGGAGACCGCGACGCCCATCGCCGCCTCGCACGGGCTCCCGATCATCACCGACGAGGAGCTGATCGAGGCGGGCAATCAGTTCGAGGGACTGCGGGTGGCCGTCGGCGACGGCGCGCTGCGCCAGCCCAAGCACTGGCCCAAGCTGCGCGACCCGTTCACCCCGTCGTGGGGCGAGCCCTACCTGCAGATCGCGCACCGCATGGTCGGCGTCGTCGACATCGCGCGCGAGCGCGCCCGCGGCCACGAGGCCGTGCTGGTGAGCCACCAGCTGCCCGTCGTGACGCTGCGGCGCCACCTCGAGGGCAAGCGCCTGTGGCACGACCCGCGCAACCGGCAGTGCTCGCTGGCATCGCTGACCAGCCTCGTCTACGAGGGCGACGACCTCGTCGACATCGTGTACTCCGAGCCGGCGGGCGCCACCGACCCGCTGGTGCGCGGCGCGTGAGGCTCGCCCGCCGCGCCGCCGCCCTCCTGGTCGTCGGAGCGGTCGCGTTCGGCGCCTCCGGCTGCGTCCAGCTCTCCGACCAGTCGGCCAAGGGCGGCGTCATCGCCCCCGGCGGCAAGGTCCGGCAGTTCTACGAGCCCGGGCAGCGCAGCACCGTCGAGAACCTGTCCGGCCGCAGCGTGACCGACGAGAACACCACCATCAAGCTCTCCGACTACGCGGGCAAGGTCGTCGTCGTCAACGTCTGGGGCAGCTGGTGCGCGCCGTGCCGCCTGGAGTCGCCCGAGCTCGAGCGCGCCTTCGTCGCCACGAAGGACAGGGGAGTGCAGTTCCTGGGCATCAACGTCCGGGAGACCGCCGGCGACGACGCGGCCCGCGACTTCATCGGCTCGCAGGGCCTGACCTACCCGTCGATCTACGACCCGCCCGGCAAGACCCTGCTCGCCATCGGTGAGCAGTACCCGACCACCGTCGTGCCGATGACCTTCGTGCTCGACCGGCAGCACCGCGTGGCCGCGTCCTACCTCACGACCGTCGGCGAGAAGGAACTCACCGACACCATCGACAAGGTCCTGGGGGAGGGCTGATGGGAGAGGCCTTCGCCACCGCGGCCGTCTCGGGCCCGCTGCTGCTCGCGCTCGGCGCGTGCCTGCTCGCGGGGCTCGTCTCCTTCGCCTCGCCGTGCATCGTCCCGCTCGTCCCGGGCTACCTGTCCTACCTCGCCGGGCTCGTCGGAGCGGAGGCGCCGGCCGCCACCGTCGACGAGGCGAAGGCGGGCGCGCGCGCCGGGCGCTGGCGCGTGATGGGCGCGGCGATCCTGTTCGTCGCCGGCTTCACCGCCGTCTTCCTGTTGATGACGATGTCGGTCTTCGGGCTCGCCACGTCGATCCGGCTCAACGCCGAGACGCTCATGCGGATCGGCGGCGTGATCACCATCGTCATGGGCCTGGCCTTCATCGGCCTGGTCCCGATGCTCGAGCGCGACGTGCGGTTCGCGCCGCGGCAGTGGACGACCCTGGCCGGCGCGCCGCTGCTCGGCGGCGTCTTCGCGCTGGGCTGGACCCCGTGCATCGGCCCCACGCTGGCCGGCATCCTGTCGATCGTCGTCGGCACCGACGCCGAGCCCGCCCGCGGCGCGGTCCTCATCGTCGCCTACTGCGCCGGGCTGGGCCTGCCGTTCATCGTCCTGGCCCTCGGGTCGACGGTGGCCGTTCGCGCCGTCGGGTGGCTGCGCCGCAACTCGCGCCGCATCCAGATCTTCGGCGGCGTGCTCATGATCGTGGTCGGCGTCGCGCTGGTCACCGGGTACTGGGCCGAGTTCATCGACCTGGTGCGCCGCCTGTTCGTCTCCAACACGGTGATGCCGATCTGATGACTACTCCTGTCAAGCAATCCCTCCCGCGCCGCGTGATCGCGGCGATCCGCAACACGTGGCGCTCGCTCACGTCGATGAAGACCGCGCTGGTGCTGCTCTTCCTGCTCGCCGTCGCCGCCATGCCCGGTGCGCTGCTGCCGCAGCGCGACGTCGATTCCGCCGCCACCGCGAAGTGGATCGCCGATCACGGGACGCTCGGCGAGGTCATGGACAAGCTCCAGTTCTTCGGCGTCTTCAAGTCGGTGTGGTTCACGTCGATCTACGCCCTGCTCTTCGTCTCGCTCGTCGGCTGCATCGTGCCGCGCTGCTTCGAGCACTTCCGCGCCCTGCGCACGCCGCCCGTCGCCACCCCGCGCAACCTGTCCCGGCTGCCGCGGCACACCACGCGCGAGTCCGGCGAGGACCCGGAGGCCGCCGCGAGGACCGCGCTCGGCGCGCTGCGCGGCTGGCGCAAGATCAGCCGCACGGGCGGCAAGGGCGAGGCCGACGGCACCGTCACCGTCTCCGCCGAGAAGGGCTACCTCCGCGAGGCCGGCAACCTGCTCTTCCACATCTCGCTGCTGGGCATCCTGGTCGCGATCGGCGTCGGCCAGCAGTTCTCCTACGAGGGCTCGCGGATCGTGATCGCGGGCGACGAGGGCTTCTGCAACACCTCGTCGAACTACGACAACTTCCGCGCCGGCAACCTCGTCGACGGGACCGGGCTCGCGCCCTTCTGCCTCAAGGCCGACGAGGTGCAGGCCACGTTCCTGCCGAACGCGCAGCCCGACATGTTCCGCACGATGGCCTCCTACCAGGACCGCGAGGGCCTGCGCGACGGTACGTGGAAGAAGTACGCCATCGAGGTGAACAAGCCGCTCCGCATGGAGGGCGTGCGCGTCTACATGCTGGGCCACGGCTACGCGGGGACCTTCTCGGTGACCTACCCGAACGGCGCCGTGCGCACGCAGACCATGCAGTTCGCGCCGCAGGACAAGATCAACTTCCTCTCCTCGGGCGCGCTGCGCTTCGACCCGCCGGCCGATCTGTACCGGACCGAGGACGAGCGCCGCACCAAGCAGATCGGGATCGAGGGGCTGCTCGCCCCCACCAAACAGCTCGACGGGACGCTGCTCACCTCGCGCTTCCCCGCACCGAACGATCCGGCCGTCGCCGTGGACATCTACCAGGGCGACACGGGCCTGGACACCGGCAAGCCGCAGAACATCTTCTCGCTCAGCCGCGATCAGATCGACTCGAAGCGGCTGGAGAAGAAGGCGCGGGTGAACCTGTCGGTGGGCCAGTCCACGACCCTCGAGGACGGCACCCAGGTGCGCTTCGACGGCGTGACGAACTTCGCGGCCCTGCAGGTGAGCCACAACCCGGCGCAGAACTGGACCCTGATCTTCGCCATCGGCATGCTGGGCGGGCTCATCGTCTCGCTCACCGTGCGGCGCCGGCGGGTGTTCGTGCGGCTGACCCCGCGCGAGGGCGGCGGTACCGTGATGGAGATCGCCGGACTGGCCCGCACCGACCAGGCCGGGTGGAACGAGGACTTCGAAGCACTGGCCGACCGACTGGTCGGTCCCGACGGTGAGAAAGTGGCGTGAGCATGGGAACCGAGACGAACGTCGACCTGGCGAACTTCGCCGACGTGCTGTTCACCAGCGCCACCGGGATCTACGCGCTCGCGCTGGTCCTGATGGTCATCGAGCTCGCGACGTCGCGGGTGGACGCCACGACCGCGCGCGACCGCAAGCGCGAGCTCGTCGCCGCCGGCGGCGGACCGATCGCCACCGACTCCACCCCGGGCCGGGTCGTCGACGACGGCCCCCGTCGCTCGAAGTCCGAGCGGATCGGCCGCATGGGCTACGCGCTCGTCGTGGCGGGGCTGCTCGTGCACGTCACCTCGATCGTGCTGCGCGGTGTCGCCACCGGCCGCATGCCCTGGGGCAACATGTACGAGTTCCTGTCCATCATGTGCGCGGGCGCGGTAGTGGCCTCGCTGGTGCTGCTGCGCAAGCCCGAGACGCGGCCGATCCTCGGCTTCGTGCTGGTCCCGATCCTGACCCTCATGTTCGTCGCGGAGAGCGTGCTGTACACCACGGCCGGCCCGGTGGTGCCCTCGCTGAAGTCCTACTGGCTCGCGATCCACGTCTCGATCGTCTCGATCGGTTCCGGCATCTTCCTGGTCTCCGGTGTGGCCAGCCTGCTGTACCTGATCCGCCGCCGGTTCGAGCTGCCCGACGGTTCCGTCACCGTCACCTCCGGTATCGGCGGCCGACTGCTGCAGGCCATCCCGAACACGCAGGTGCTCGACCGCGTGGCCTACGGCACCGTGATCGTCGCCTTCCCGCTGTTCGGTCTGGGCATCATCTGCGGCGCCATCTGGGCCGAGGCCGCGTGGGGCCGCTTCTGGGGCTGGGACCCCAAGGAGAGCGTCTCGTTCATCGCGTGGGTCATCTACGCCGCCTACCTGCACGCGCGTGCGACGGCGGTGTGGCGCAAGGCCGCGCCCTACCTGAACCTGCTCGGATTCGCGGTGATGGTGTTCAACCTGTTCATCATCAACTACTTCGCGACGGGCAGCCTGCACTCCTACGCGGGCTGAGTCCGCGCAGGAACGTCGCGTACGGAAAAGGGCGCCGCCCCACCGATCGTCTCGGTGGGGCGGCGCCCTCGTTCGACCGCGCCTAGGCCGTCGTGTTCTGGTTCAGGAGAGCAAAGACCTCCGACGCGCGGAAGCGACGGTGCCCGCCGGGCGTCCGGACGGAGCCGAGCAGGCCCGCGCCGGCCCACCGGGTGACCGTCTTCGGGTTCACGTTGAACAGTGCAGCCACCTGGCCTGGGGTCATGAGGCGCTCGGGCTGACGGGGCGCAGCGGCCCGCGGGTCCGCTGCGCGCTGGGCGAGGTTCGGATGTGCGGTGGTCATGATGCCCAGTATGCAGCGATTTGCCCGAGTACTCGAACCTCTATCCGAGTGCCAAGAATTGGTAAAGTCGTATTTCGGACGAGGGGTAGGCTCGTGTTCATGACCGATACGAGTACCGCGAAGCGGACCCTCGCGCGCGCCCTTGTTTTGTATACGGCGTTCCGCCTGGGGCTGGTCGTCGTCGTGTTCGCCCTGCTCTACGGAATCGGCATGCTCTTCCTCGACGAGGTGCCCCCGATCCCGGTGTTCCTGTTCGCTCTCGTGATCTCGCTGCCGCTGTCGATGGTGCTCGGCAAGAAGCTGCGCACCAGCGTGAACGAGAGCGCCGCGGTGATCGACGAGGCCCGCAAGGAGAAGCGCGACGACTTCCGCCGGCGCCTGCAGGGCGTGGACGAATGACGGTGGTCTGCGATCGGTCCTCGGACCGGTCGTGGGTCGACAACGCCGTGCGCCTCATCGAGGCCGACGCGCGGCGCAGCGCCGATACGCACCTGCTGCGCTTCCCGCTGGGGGAGTGGGCGCACCGTGCGGGCGCCCCCGGTATCGACCTGTACCTCAAGGACGAGACCACGCACATCACCGGCAGCCTGAAGCACCGTCTGGCCCGGTCCCTGTTCCTGTACTCCCTGTGCAACGGCTGGGTGCGCGAGGGCACCACCGTCATCGAGGCCTCCTCCGGCTCCACGGCGGTCTCCGAGGCCTACTTCGCCCGCCTGCTCGGCCTGCCCTTCGTGGCGGTGATGCCGCGCTCGACATCGCCCGCGAAGGTGGCGCTGATCGAGCGTGAGGGCGGCACCTGCCACTTCGTGGACCGCGCCGACGAGGTCTACACCGAGGCCGCGCGCCTGGCCCGCGACAGCGGCGGCTACTACCTGGACCAGTTCACCTACGCCGAGCGGGCCACCGACTGGCGCGGCAACAACAACATCGCCGAGTCGATCTTCGACCAGATGTCACGCGAACGGCACCCGGTGCCCACCTGGGTCGTCGTCGGCGCCGGCACCGGTGGTACGTCGGCCACGATCGGTCGCTACATCCGCTACCGCCGGCACGCGACGCGGCTGTGCGTCGTCGACCCCGAGAACTCCAGCTTCCTGCCGGGGTTCGAGTCCGCCGACTGCACGGTGGAGACGGGGCAGTCGTCGCGCATCGAGGGCATCGGCCGCCCGCGCGTGGAGCCCTCGTTCATCCCGGACATCGTCGACCGCATGGTGGGCGTGCCCGATGCGGGCTCGATCGCCGCGGCCCGCATCGCCTCCGCGCTGCTCGGCCGCCGCGTGGGCGGCTCCACCGGCACCAACCTGTGGGGCGCCTTCGGGGTGATCGCGGAGATGGCGCAGCAGGGGCGCTCCGGCAGCGTCGTCACCCTGCTCGCCGACGACGGCGACCGCTACCTCGACACCTACTTCGACGACGCCTGGGTCGAGTCCAAGGGCTTCGACCTCCTCCCTCCCACGCTCACCGTCGAGCGCTTCCTCGCCGACGGGACCTGGCGGGAGTAGGGCCGCAGTTCCGGCGGCTGTCGTGTGCCCGGGCCGGGTGGGGCAGCGGGGGTGTCGTCGGTTCGGGGAGCCATGCGTGCCACGCATGGCTGGGATTTCCCCAGTTCAGGGGCGGTTCTCGTGCGATCGTGCCATGCGTCCGATGCATGGCCTGGTGGGGAGAGCGCTCGCGCTGATCAGACGCGGGCAAGGAACGCGGCCGCCTCGGTAGGCGGGTCGGGCAGGTGCAGCAGCTCGATCCGTTCGAGGCGCGTCACCCGCACCATGACCGTCTCCAGGTCCGGGAGTAGCGGGCCGCTGTTGGTCACGAGCGCGAACGAGGCGTCGCCGGCGCGGACCGCCGCCACCGGATCCTCGACGACGACCGGCTCCACTGCGGGTGTGTTGGCGCGGTTCCACAGGACGACGGTGTCCTCGAGGCGGGCGGGGACCGGCAGGTCCGCGCGGTGAGCGAGGCGGAGCGCCGCGAGGCGCTGCGCGCCGAGCGCCCGCAGTTCGTCGAAACCGCCGACGATGCGCTCGATCAGGGTGATCGCCGATCGCGCGCCCGCGGTCGGCTGCGCGCCTTCCGCGGTGCGCCGGAACAGGGGGAAGCCCACGAGATGCTCCGCCACCGCCACCGATCGTGTGACGGTGGACTGCGCGACCCCGTGCACCCGGGCCGCCTCGCTGATGCTGTGTGTGCGGGCCACCGTCGCCACCACCCGCAACCGTTCGATGTCCGACATGCCGGGACGGTACCGCCGCCCACTGACGAGAACGGTGGCGATGGCCGCGGGCGGTCTTCCTGCGGTTGGCAGGCCATGCGTCCCACGCATGGACTCGAAGCCGAAAATGTGCTGTGAACTGCGATTATCGAGGGTTGCGCGGTGCGCATGGCTCGCCTGATCGACGACGTGATCAGGTCGCGGACGCGCCGTGCGGCTCGGGAGCGTTACGCACCCAGGAACAGCCCGATCGCGGCGCCGAGGGACCAGACGAGCATCGCCAGGCCGGTCTGCGCGAGCGCGGGGATCAGGGCGGGGCCCTGGCCGCCGCGGACCACCGGCAGCGCGGCGCGGACGGCCAGCGGCAGGGACAGCAGGGTGAGCAGCGCCCACGGCGTGGCGACGACCGCCATGACCAGGCCGAGCACCGTCGGCACACCGACCAGGACCGCGAACAGGACCCGGGTGCGCGCATCGCCGAGCTGGACGGCGAGGGTGATCTTGCCGGACTCGCGGTCGCTGGGGATGTCGCGCAGGTTGTTGGCGACGAGGACCGCCGAACTGTACGAGCCCACCGCGCACGCCGCGAGCCACCCGGTGGCGTCGACCCGCCCGGCCTGCACGAACTCGGTGCCGAGCACCGCGACCAGCCCGAAGAAGACGAACACCGCGATCTCGCCGAGGCCGAGGTACCCGTAGGGCCGTGCCCCGCCGGTGTAGAACCAGGCCCCGGCCACGCACGCCAGGCCGACGAGGATCAGCCACGGCGCCGAGGTCAGCGACAGCGCGATACCCGCGATGCCGCCGATCCCGAAGCACGCGAAGGCGGCCCGCTTCACGGCGGCGGGGGAGGCGAGCCCGGAGCCGACGAGCCGCAACGGCCCGACCCGGTCGTCGTCGGTGCCGCGGATGCCGTCGGAGTAGTCGTTGGCGTAGTTCACGCCGATGATCAGCGACAACGACACCACCAGCGCCAGGAGCGCCTTCCACCAGACCGCCTCACCCAGGAAGCCCGCGGCCCCCGTGCCCGCGATCACCGGGGCGATCGCGTTCGGGAGCGTACGGGGCCGGGCCCCTTCGAGCCACTGCGCTGCGGTTGCCATGCACCCAGCCTATGCAGTCGCTACAGGACGGAGGTGTCCAGGTCGAGCGTGGTGCGATCGAGCTTCGCGAGCAGGTCGAACTCGGTGTGCGCCTTCGGCAGCTCGTAGACGAAGAAGTACTGCGTGGCCGCCCGCTTGCCACGGTGGAACGCCTCCGACTTCGCGGTGCCGTCCTCGCCGTAGGTCGCGAGCGCCTGGTCGAGCCACAGCCACGCCACCACGACGTGGCCGAGGCCGTCGAGGTAGGAGGTGGCGTTGGCGAGCGAGAGCGACGGGTCGCCGGACCCGCCGAGCGTCATCGTGACCTCGACGGCCCGCTGCGACGCCGCCCGCAGTGCCGCCGCGTGCGGGGCCAGCTCCTCGTGCTTCTCCGCGCGCGCCGCCGTCGCCTCGATCCGCCCGAGCAGCGCACCGAACGCGGCGCCGCCGTGCTGCGGCACCTTGCGACCCAGCAGGTCCAGGCCGTGGATCGCCTTGGCGCCCTCGTGGATCGCGTTGAGCCGGTTGTCCCGGTAGAGCTGCTCGACGTTGAACTCGCGCGTGTAGCCGTAGCCGCCGTGGATCTGGAGCGCGTAATCGTTGGCGCGGGTGGCCCACTCGCTGGGCCAGCTCTTGATGATCGGGGTCAGCAGGTCGAGCAGCTGCGCCGCCGCGGTCCGCTCCTCCTCCGACGGTGCCGTCGCCGCGTCGTCGACCAGGCGCGCGCCGAACAGCGCGAGCGCGAGCCCGCCCTCGACGTAGCTCTTCTGCGCGAGGAGCATCCGGCGCACGTCGGGGTGCTCGATGATCGGGACCTGCGGCCCCGTCGGCGCGGTGACCGGCCGGCCCTGCACGCGGGTCTTGGCGTACTCCAGCGACTGCAGGTAGCCCGTGTAGCCGATCGCCGACGAGGCGAGGCCGACGCCGACGCGGGCCTCGTTCATCATCTGGAACATCTGCACGAGGCCGCGGTTCTCCGCGCCGACCAGGTAGCCGGTCGCACCGTCGAGCGAGAGCAGGCAGTTGGTGGTGCCCTTGTTGCCCATCTTGTGGTTCAGGCTCACCAGGTTCACGGCGTTGCGCTCGCCCACCGACTGATCGTCGTTCACCAGGAATTTCGGCACGATGAACAGCGAGATGCCCTTCACGCCTTCCGGCGCGCCGGGGACCTTCGCGAGCACCAGATGCACGATGTTCTCGGTCAGCTCGTGGTCCCCGCCGGAGATCCACATCTTCGTGCCGGTGATGGCGTAGCTGCCGTCCTCGCGGGGCTCGGCCTTCGCGCTGATGTCGGCGAGCGCGGAACCGGCGTCGGGCTCGGAGAGGCACATGGTGCCGGTAAAGCGGCCCTCGATCATCGGCTCGAGGAAGAGGCGCTTCTGCTCGTCGGTGCCGAAGGAGCGGATCACGTTGCCGTTGCCCAGGGTCAGGCCCGAGTAGACGGTGGTGGAGACGTTCGCGGCCTGCATCCACGCGAACGCGGCCTTGCTGATCAGCGACGGCAGGCCGATACCGCCCTCCTCGGCGGGCAACTCGGCGAAGGTGAACCCGGCCTCGTTGATCGCGTCGAGCCCGGCCTTGGTCTCCGGCAGCGTCTTCGCGGTGCCGTCCGGCTGGATCGTCGGCTCGTTCGCGTCGGCGAGCTTGTAGTGGTTCGACAGCTTCTGCACCGCGATGTCGGCGGCCAGGTCCAGAGCGGCGTCGAAGGTCTCCTTCGAATGATCCGCGAAGGCGTCGCGCTTGGTCAGCTCCTCCGCGTTCAGCCACTCGTAGAGCAGGAAGTCGACGTCGCGGGGGCTGAGCAGCGGGGTCTGCGCTGCGATGTTCTGCTTCACGGGGGCATCCTAGGTTTCCGTCCGGGCATCGGTCCAGACGGAATTCTACACGTTTGTAGCTTTTGCTCGGCTCACACCCGGGGCGATCGGTCGGCGAGCGCGCGACGGTCGATCTTGCCCGGCCCGCGCCGCGGCAGCTCGTCGACGAGGTACAGCGCCCGCGGGGCCGCCGTCCGGTCCAGCTCGGCCTCCACGGCGGCCCGCAGCAGTTCGACGGTGACCTCCGCCCCCGGCTCGGCCACGACGGCGGCGGCCACCCGCTGGCCGAGCCGCGCGTCGGGCTGCGCGAAGACGGCGACCTCCGCGATGCCGGGTACCCGGGCGAGGACGGCTTCCACGACCTGGGGGAGCACCGTCAGGCCGCCGGTCGAGATGGCCTCGTCGAGGCGGCCTGTGACCGCGAGGACGCCGTCGTCGCTGAGCGTGCCCGCGTCGTCGGTGCGGAAGTGGCCCGGCTCGGCGAACGCGGGGTGCGCGGGCAGGTTCCGGTAGCCGAGGGCCACCGTCGGGCCGCCCAGGACGATCCGCTGCTCCGGGCCGTCCAGGCGGACCTCGACGCCGGGGAGCGGCGCACCGTCGTACACGCAGCCCCCGGCGGTCTCGGACATGCCGTACGTGCGAACCATCGGGATCCCGGCGGCGAGGGCGGCCTCGCGGACCGGCGCGGGGCAGGCGGCGCCGCCGATGAGCACCCCGTCGAACCGGGCGAGCGCCGCCGTCGCGGCGGGGTCGGCGAGGACCTTGACGAGCTGGGTCGGGACCAGGGAGACGTACCGACGGTCCGCGGTCATCGCGGCGAAGCCGGTGGCGAGGGAGGCGGGATCGAAGCCGCGCGAGACGTCGAGGCCCACCGGGGCGTGCCCGGAGGCGAGGGAGCGCAGCATCACCTGCACGCCCGCGACGTGGTGCGGCGGCATCGCGAGCAGCCACTGCCCGGGCCCGCCCAGCCGTGCGTGCGTGCCGGCGGCGCTGGCCTGCAGGTTGGCGCGGGTGAGCATCGCGCCCTTGGGGGTGCCCGTGGTGCCGGAGGTGGCCACGACCAGCGCCGCGCGCTCGTCGATCGGGGTGCCCGCGGCCAGGGCGTCCGCCAGGCGCGCCGCCTCGCGCGGATCGCGGGCGGGGACGGGCAACCACGCCGGCGCGGTGCCCTCCAGGAGGGCCGTGAGCTGCGGCAGCGCCGATTCGACGGTGTCGATCGGCAGCGTCTGAAGGTTCACCCGGTCGAGGTTACTGCGCGTCCCGGCGGTGGAAGTCGGGGTCGAGCGGGGCGTCGCTGAAGGGCCAGCCCTTGCGCTCGAGGCGCTCGCGGACGCGGGTGATGTCCTTCTCGAGGGGCATTTCATGGGTGTGGCCGCTGATGGCGACGCCGGCGTCCACGCGCGTGATGGGCTCCACGCCCTCGGGGGTCAGCTGCACGTCGTCGATCAGCTCGCGGGTGACCTGCTTGACCTCGTCCTTCGTCAGCTGGCGGTCCAGCAGGGCGAGGAGCGGCTGGTAATCCGTGCTGGGCACGCCGTCCGGGTACCCGGCGCGCAGCCAATCGACGATCCTCGCGATGAAGCCCTGGCTGGAACTCATCGGCGATCACCTCCCAGTGCGGGCGCCCCGGCGGGGCGCGGATGGTGCGGACGATAGGGAAACGGCCCCCTATCCCGTCGCGGTCCTACCGCACACAGGATAGAGGGCCGACTCCGCCTCGTGAACAGTGCAGAAGCGAACTATCTCAGCTGGTGAAACCGGTGAGGGGCCAGCCGCCCGCGGCCAGCTTGCCGGCGACCTGACGCAGGTCGTCCTCGCTCGGCTCGGTCTGGGTGACCTTGGCGATCGCCGCCTCGATCTCCTCGCGGTGCACCTCGTCGGGGCGGGCGGCCAGCAGGCGCCCGATGACCGCGTCGACCTCGGTCTCGGTGAGCTGGCGCTGCAGCAGCGCCAGCAGGGGGAAGTAGTCCTTCGGGGGCACGCCCTCGGGGTAGCCCGCGCGGAGCCAGTCGAGGACCTGGGTGAGGACGTTGTCCTGCGTGTTCTCGGTGGTCATTCGCCTACTCCTACTTCTTCTTCTCGAACCACGGGTAGATGTTCTCGAAGGTCAGCTCGTACTTGAAGCCCGAGGCGACGATCATCGCGATGCCCAGCAGCACGGCGGCGACGACGATGACGAAGGCGATCGCCGCGAGGACGTTGCCGAGCGGGTTCGGGGGGCGGACGGAGCCGTCCTCCGTCTCGTGGCCGTTGCCGATGGCGAGGCCGCGGACACCCACGGCGAACAGGGCGGGCAGGCCGGCGCCGAGGATGAGGCCCACGAGGAGCACCTTCCAGACCGCGCTGAGGGCGAGGGAGATGGTTTCCATGTCTTAGACCTTCGCAATCTTCTCGTCGGCGGTCGGCGCGACCGCGTTGGTCTCGTCGTCCCACTCGGCGTTGACGTTGTTGGAGTCGACCTTCTGCTGCTGCGCGCGCCAGTACATGTAGCCGGAGAGCGCGCAGAGGATGGCGAAGGCGACCAGCGGGCCGGCCAGGCCGGGGATCTTCGCGGCGACGAACCACATGACGGCACCGACCAGGGCGGCGGCCGGCAGCGTGATCAGCCAGGCGGCGACCATGCGAACAGCGACGTTCCAGCGCACCTCGGCGCCCGGCTTGCCGACGCCGGAGCCGAGGATCGAGCCGGTGGCCACGTGCGTGGTGGAGATGGCGAAGCCGAGGTGGCTGGCCGCCAGGATCACCGAGGCCGAGGCGGACTCGGCCGCCATGCCCTGCGGCGAGGAGATCTTCACCAGGCCCTTGCCGAGGGTGCGGATGATGCGCCAGCCGCCGAGGTAGGTGCCGAGCGCGATCGCGGCGGCGGCGGAGAACTTCACCCAGAGCGGGACGCCGTGCGTGTCGTCCCAGAACAGCAGGCTGCCGCTCGCCTCGGGGGTGCCGGCGCTGTAGCCGATGAGGGCGAGGGTGATGACGCCCATCGTCTTCTGCGCGTCGTTGGTGCCGTGCGCGAGCGAGACGAGCGAGGCCGTGCCGATCTGGCCCCAGCGGAAGCCCTCCTCGGTGAACCGCTCCGCGACACCGGCGACGATCTTGAAGATGAGGAACGTGCCGGCCGCGGCCACGAGGCCCGCGACGACCGGGGCGAACAGCGCCGGGAGGACCACCTTGCCGATGACACCGTCGAGCTTGCCGTGGCCGATCCAGACCACGCCGCTCAGGCCGAGCGCGGCGATGGCGGCACCGATCAGGCCGCCGAAGAGCGCGTGCGACGAGCTCGACGGAAGACCGAGCAGCCAGGTCAGCATGTTCCAGATGATGCCGCCGATGAGTCCGGCGAGCACGATGATGAGCAGCGCGCGCCCGTGGTTCTCGGTGAACTGCTCCTTGGGGGAGCCGTCCTTGTTCTGGATCTTGATCACCGCGTTGGTGACGGTGAGAGCGACCTCGACGGACAGGAAGGCGCCGACGAGGTTGAGGATCGCCGAGAGCGCGACGGCCGTCTTGGGCTTCAGCGCGCCGGTCGCGATGGAGGTCGCCATCGCGTTGCCGGTGTCGTGGAAGCCGTTGGTGAAGTCGAACGCGAGCGCCGTCACGATCACCAACAGCAGGATGATGAGTTCGCTGTTCATGGTGAAAATACTGAGGCCGAGGGTCCCGTTCCACCAAACGGGTGAGACGGGTCCGACCTCCTTCTGACCTGCAGGTTCACCATCCTCCGGCCATCGTTCACCAGATGTTCATTCAGGACGCTCTCAGAATCCGCCGGACGGGGTGGATTTGTCCGGAGTTTGCAGCTGCGTTGTTCGGCGCCGAAGGGTTGTGCGATCGCCCCGACTACTATTTGCGCATGGCGTCTTTGGATATCCGCGTGTTGGGCCAGGTCTCGCTCTCCGTGGACGGCGCACCCAACGAGGTCTCGGGCGTGAAGCCGCGCTCCGTGCTCGCGCTGCTGGTGATGAACCGCGGCCGCGCCGTCACCGTCGACTCGCTCAGCGAGCAGGTCTGGGACGGCAATCCGCCGGCCTCCGCCCGTGCCAGCCTGCAGGTCTTCGTCAGCGGGTTGCGCAAGGCGCTGCGCGGCCCCGCCGGTTCCGGGCTCGACGCGCTGCTGGTCACGTCCGGCTCGACGTACCGCCTCGACCTCGAACCCGAGCAGTCCGACGTCGGCCGGTTCGACGCGGCCCGTCGACGGGGCGCCGAGCTCGCCGCCGCCGGGCGGTACGACCAGGCCTCGCTGGCGTTCGCGACGGCCCTCTCGGAGTTCCGCGGCGACGCCGTCGCGGATCTGCGGGGGCTGCAGTTCGCCGACAACTTCGCCATCGGCATGGCCGAGGAACGGGCGGCCGTGCAGTCGGCCATGTACGACTCCGAGATCGCGGCCGGCCGCGCCGCCTCCGTCATCGGCGAGCTGCGGCGCCTCGTCTCCGAGCACCCGCTGCAGGAGCCGCTGTGGGGCCAGCTCATCACCGCGCTCTACGTGACGGGCCGCCAGGCCGACGCCCTCGAGGCCGCGCGCGAGCTGCGGCGCACCCTCGCCGACGAGCTCGGCGCCGATCCGACGCCCGCCCTCGTCGAGTTGGAGGGCAAGGTGCTGCGGCAGGAGCAGCTCGCGTTCGCGGCAGCGCGCCCCGCGGCGCAGCCCGGCGACGCCCGCGCCTTCGAGAAGACGGAGACCGACGTCACCGTCGACGGTGCCGGTCCGCGCGGCACCCTCACCGCGCCCGACGGCACGGAGCACCCCGTGCACGGCGAGGTGCGGCTCGGACGCCTGCCCGACAACGACATCAGCATCGACGACACCAAGGTCTCCCGCGAGCACGCCGTCATCACCGGCAGTGTGAGCGGCTTCGCCGTGCGGGATCTGCAGTCCTCCAACGGGACCTACGTCGGGGAGCGTCGCGTCGTCGGCCAGCACCCGCTCTCCGATGGTGACGAACTCACCCTCGGCCGCACGACGTACGTCTTCCGGGTGATCGAGGAATAGTATGCAGCCCAACGCCTTCTACCACGTCGCCTTCGCCGTCCCGGATCTCGACGCGGCGATGGTGACGTTCGCTGAAGCCGTGGGGATTCGCTGGCACGAGCCGCGAACGGCGACGCTCCGGGACTGGACCTATCGCATCGTGTTCAGCACCGCGGAGCCGCGGATCGAACTGATCGAGGGCCCGGCCGGAAGTCCGTGGGACGTCAGCACATCGGGCCCGCGATTCGACCACCTCGGGTACTGGACGGAGTCGCTGGATTCGACCGTGGACCGGTGGAACGCGTGTGACGGCCTGCGGCTCGCCTACGACGGACGCGAGGACGGCCGCCGATTCGCCTACGTCGCCGCGGACGCTCTCGGCATCCGCTTCGAGGCCGTCGACGAGACGCGGCGCGCGGCCGTCGACGCCGACTGGCCGGCCGACGACGCGGCCGCGGACGTTCTCGAGCGGTAGTCGCGCCGGCCTCGGTGCGTTTCTGCGATCGGGCATCGGCGTGTCGTCGCAGAGACGCACCGAAGATCGAGCGCTACCGTGAGCGGATGATCAACGGAGCGCACATCATCCACTACTCCACCGACGCGGACGCCGACCGCGCGTTCCTGCGCGACGTACTCGGCGTCGACGGGGTGGATGCCGGGCAGGACTGGCTCATCCTGCCGCTGCCCGCGTCCGAGATCGCGGTGCATCCCACGGACGGCCCGCCGAAGCAGGAGCTGTATCTGATGTGCGACGACGTCGAGGCCGAAGTGACGGCCCTGCGGGCCAAGGGCGTCGAAACGGCGCCGATCACCGATCAGGGCTGGGGTCTGCTCACGTCGCTGACGCTCCCGGGCGGCGGCGCGATCGGCCTGTACCAGCCGCGGCATCGGCGCGCCCACGGCTGACGTCGGCGTTGCTGCACCGCCGTTGTCCGGGGCGATTCAGGCGGTTCAGGCGGAGTAGTGCGCGACGGCCTTGCCGATGGTGCCCGGCCCGCCGACCGTGAACGTCACCTTCTTCTCGCCGATCAGCGTGGTGAAGGAGCCGTCCGGCCGGGCCTTGACCTCGCCGCCGTAGCGCTTGCCGTCGTTCCACCAGCTCAGCGTGCGAGTGGCGATGGTCGCGCGGAGCGCGGGGTTGTCGACGCAGGGCGCGTTCGGACCGCCGAGCGCGCCCTTGATGCAGTCGGGGCGCACGGTGATCCAGCCCTTCGCGTCGACGGTGCCGGTGTAGTGAACAGTCGGGAAGGGCATCGGGTCGGCGAATCCGGGGGTGGTGACCCAGCCGTCGAATCGGACGACGGTGTCGGCGTTCGCAGCGGCGGGCAGCCCGCCCAGCGCGAGAGCGGCGCACGTGCCGGCGACCAGGGCCATGCGGGTGGTGCGTGCGGTCATGTGATCAGTGCTCCTCGGTGTCGAAGGTGCGTCGTCGCTGACACCCGGAGTATCGGTCGCCCCGAAGGGATTCGTTACCGAAGGCAGAGAATTATTCGCCTGCGGCGAGGATCTCGTTCAGGAGGTCGAGGTCCTTCGTCATCGCGGACCGCATCGCCCGGGCCACGGCCGGCGCTGCGACGCGGGCGAAGCCGCTGGGCGTGCCGCGGTTCCGCAGGCGCATGAGCGTGCCGTCGGGCACCGAGTCCCAGGTGTACGTGGTCTCCATGGGGAAGCGGCCGTCGGCGGTGCGCATCACCATCCGCTCGCCGGTGACGAGTTCGGTCACCTCGTAGGTGTACGAGAGCGGGCGGCCGAGGAAGCGCGCCTCGAAATCCATCCGCGAGCCGATCCGCACCGGAGGCTCCGTCCGTCATGCGACGGAGCGGATGTTGCCGTACCAGAGCGGCGCGTTCGACGGGTCACCCGCGAACTGCGCGACTCGCTCGCGCGCAACGGGAATCACGCGCTCGACCACCACATCGACGTCCATGCGAGCACGATACGACGGTGGTCGCGGGGCGTCAGTCCGGAAGGGCCGCGCGCAGGAGGGCGGCGGCATCGTCGGACGAGCGGGGCCCGCGGCGCAGGACCCGGCCGAGCACGGCCCGCTTGTCGCCCGTGAACCGCGGAATCATGTGCAGGTGAACGTGGTCGACCGTCTGGAAGGCGGCGCGGCCGTCATTGAGCGCGAGGTTGACGCCGTCCGCGCGGAGGTCTCCCTCGCGCGCGGCCCGTGCCAGACGGTGCCCGAGCGCGAACATCCGTTCGCCGAGGACGCCGTCGAGGTCGCGGAGGCCGGCCGCATGCGCGCGCGGTACGACGATCGTGTGCCCTCGCGTGAGCGGCCGGGCGTCCAGGAAGGCGACGAGATCGTCGGTCTCGTGCACCACGGCCGCCGGCGCCTCGCCCGCGACGATCGCGCAGAAGATGCAGCTCTGCATGCGGTCAGGCTACGCGGCGGACCCGTCGAGGCCTCGTCGCAGGACGGGCGGTGCCGGTGTGGAGATCGTGTGACAGATGCGTGTAGCGGGTTCCGTGTGCGGCGTGGGCGGCTCTACCGTCGGAGATCCACGGAACTCGTTGCCCCTGCGCACAGGGAGAAACTGAGTATTCGACAAGATGACATTGATGTACTAGTTGCGATTCAAGACGGACTGCTCTAATCTTCCTCTTAGGTAAAGCAAGTTTCAACGCGGCGCGGCTGGTACGCCAGGCGTCGCCGAGGTCGAAACGCGCATACCCCGCCCGGGCCCTGCGGGAGGCGAGGTCCGGTGCCGGTAGCCCGTGCGTTGCCGGCTTGCGGAAGACGACCCGCGCCCTCGCGTCGACGTCGAACCCGCCCTCCTCGGAGAGGCGAGCTCGAGCTGGTGGCAGGGAGGGTGTGGACTGCCGTGCCACCACAACAGGAGTATCTCTATGTCTTCTCGCACAACGCATGCGCTCGCAGGCCTCACCGTCGCCATCGCCGCGGCGCTGACGGTTGCCCCGATCGCGAACGCTGCGCCGGCCCCGAAACCCTCGGGCGAGACCAAGCCCAAGGCCGACGATCAGTTCGCAGACAGTTCGCGCACCGTGGTCACGCGCGACGGCTGGAAGATGGTGGTCACGAAGACGACGGAAGCGTTGCGTTCCGTTCCCCCGCTGAATCGCTCGCCGCAGTCGTTCGAAGCCTTCTCGACCATCGGCGGTGAGGCCACGGTCTCGGTCGCCGACCCCAAGAAGAAGCCCAAGTCGAAGGTGAAGTCGGCCGTTCTGACCACGGGGCTGCAGGTGGGCTGCGCCGTCACTGCGGACAGCTTGACGGTGGGCGGCAGCATCTCGAACGCGACCAATGTCGGTGTGACCCCGTCAGTGACGGCGAATCTCACCGGAACCGCGACGGGACAGGGCGGCACGACCGGCGGCAGCGGTGGCGGAAGCGTGTCGGCCGGTGTCACGCCGGGGATCTCGGCCACGATCGGCGACACCCTCACCGAGACCGGATCGATCTCGGGTGTGCTGAAGCCGGGAACGACCAAGGACATTCCGTACGCCAAGAAGAGCCTCGAGGGCCCGGATGCGGCCACCTACACGCGTGAGGTCCGGGTGGCGGTGGACAACTGCATCGGCGGTGTTCAGGTCCGCTCGTACGCGACGATCGCGCTGCAGACCGACCGGACCGACGACTCGATCACGACGTACGGCAAGCCGATCTTCATCACCCGCCCGTAATGCGCGCCGTGACGACGACGAAATCCTGTGGAGGGGTGGACCGCAAATGACTGACGCCAACTCGGCGGATACGCAACAGATTCCGGTGCAGCGAGGACAACATGCTGCGGTGCAGCACGACCCGCAGCCGTCCGCAGCGGGCACCGGCGATGCCGAAGCGCTGCGCACGCTGGCGTTCAAGGCGCTCGGTTTCGTGATCGGGCTCGCGATGCTGGTGGGGTGCGGCTTCGCGGTCGAGCATCTCAGTGAGTGGGGGCAACGGTGGACGATGCCCGCCGTGTTCGTAGCGTTCGTCCTGGTGATGCTGATCGCGAGCCAGCTGGTCGTCGGGGGCTTCTCGGCGATCTGGGCGGCGGTTCGTAACGGCCGCAATTAGGTTCGCAATCGTGGCGAGACCACCCGCGAGCGGAGGAACATCCGGTACCGGTGACGACGCCTTCTTCGCGGCCTCCGTGCGTCGGCTGTTCGTCGCCGCGGGGTCGCCGACGGTCGCGGAGGTCGCGCGACTGACGGGGGTCAGTAACGGCACGATCTCGCACTGGCGGACGGGACGACATTTCCCGACCGACTTCTCGACGATCGAACCACTACTGGTCCTGCTGACCGACCGCGCGCATCAGCGTCGTCGGAACAGCACAGGTCCCGAGGACGGCGCGGCGGTACTGACGGTGCGGCAGTGGCAGTCCCTGTTCGATACCACCATCGGTGCAGAGGCGAAGACGCCCGCAGTCGGTCAGATCGCCGCGTCGGCCGAGAAGTGGGTGGAGTCGTCCGACGACCTTGCCGTCGACGCGGTGCGAACCATGCTTCTCGACTGTCTCGAGATCTCCGTCGATGGGGCTGTCACGCCCCGGGCGTGGACCCCCACCTCAGCGGGCGAGGACGGCGCGCGAACGGTGACGTCGGAACTGATCGATCTCGGCGTCCTCGTCGAGCCCGTGCTGCGGACGGCGGACGGCGAGTTCGAGGTCGGGCGCGTCGCCCTGGTCGATGTGGGGCTGATCGATGCCTGGCCACGTCTGGCCCGGTGGGTTGCCGACTCCTATCCCATGTTGATCGCCAGAACCGGACTGGAGCACGACGCGCAACGGTGGACCTCCGCCGGCCGACCCCGTGTGTGGCTGTACGACCACACCAGGCTGGAGCTGACGGCGGATGCGTTGATCGCGCTCTCGCCGACGGGCGTGCCCGTCGGTAGCGGCACCGCGGATCCCGACTTCCGGTTCGGTGGAGCGACGGCCTCGCAGGTGCCGGATAGCGCGATCGAGTTCTGGACCGCTTCGCAGTCGGCGGCCCTGTCGGAGTTGCGCACCCATCAGATCGTCATGGGCGTCATCGTGGCGCTGGCAGTCATGGTGCTCGGCCTCGGGATCGCGCTCGGGGTCATGGCGGGATGACGACCCGGCGGGAGTGTGCTCAGCCGTGCGTCGGAAGCCGTTCGTCGGTACCGACCTGGGCGTATAGCGGGTCGCTGAACGCCGGCGAGGCGGCCACGAGCGTTCAACGAGAGCACTATATGCATCGCGCCGATATTCCGTCTGAACTGGGATTATGCGCGTTCGGCGTACGGCACCGCGATTGACTCGGTTGCGGTTCGCTGGCGGACTGGGATTCATCGACGCCCTATCGGGCGTACCGCCTCGATCTGACCTCAGGGTCGACGAGGGGCTTGTTCGAAATGAAAGTGAGTGAGATCTATGGCAGCGCACGCGAGGGGCAATCCGGTCCACGCCTCGGGCTCGGCCGGAGACGCCGGCGGGTCGGTGGCCCAGCAGCGCCTTCAGGGTGCGTTCCTGACGGTGATCGGGTTGGCCGGGATGTTCGGTGGGGTGATGTTCTCCATCGAGGCACCCCGGTTCACGCCGGTGCCCGTGGTGTTCCTGACCTTCTGGCTGATCATGGTGATCGTCGGCCGGATCTTCTTCACCGGGCTGAGCAAGCTCCGCGCCGCCGGTGTCGGCGCGCCCGCACCGGAGCAGGTGCGCGCGGCCGCCGCCGTGGCCGGGATCGTGGTGGCGGTCGGAATGATGGGCTTCGCCGCGACCGGCCCCGGCGCGGGTGTCGCGTCGGCGGCGCCGTGCCCCGGTGGTGGGCCGGCGACCTGTGGCCCCGGTCCCGGCCCGGAGCTGACGATCACCCCGCCTGCGCAGCAGACCACCGCCCCCCGGTGGGCAGCAGGGTAACCAGGGCAGCGGTCAGGACAACAACGGCATCGCCACCTCACCCGCCGGCAGCGGCGGCAACGACGGCGGGAACATTCAGGCCCAGACCCCGGACTTCGGCGCCCCCGGCCAGCAGGCCCCGAACATCCCCGGTAACCCCACTGGCCAGGCCCAGCAACCCGCACAGGGTCAGCAGACCGGCCAGCAGAACCCGGTGCGCACCACCGCCCCCGGACGCCCCGACCAGACCGGCCAGCAGCAGGCCGGCCAGCCGACACAGTCCGGACAGCCTTCTCAGTCGACGGTGACCGTCACGCAGACCCAGTCGCAGTGCCCCGCTCCCGGCGCCGCCGGCAACGGCGGCGCCCCCGGTGGGGGCAACGGTGGACCCGGTGCGCCCGGCTCCGAAGGTGGTAACGGCCCCGACGGGGACGGTGAGAACAAGGACGGCGCACCGTCATGGTCCTACCTCGCCGCGGAGGCCACCGGTGTCATGGCCGGCCGTCGCCGCAACACCAGCGGCGGTTCCAAGCCCACCGCCGATCAGGCGTGGAAGCTGTGGGACCAGGCGCAGCCCGGAGGCAGCGCCGGCCGCAGCCCGGAAGAGATGGCCCGAATGGCAGGTCTCAAGCTCAACCCGGACGGCACCAGTGCCGACCCGAGCTACGACATCATCACCGTCCCCAAGGAAGACGGGGACTACCAGAAGCTGATCCTGATGAAGAACCAGGACGCTCCCAAGCAGTACCGGTTCCCGCTCAACACCCCCGAAGGCGGACGCTCGGTCAAGAACGATGACGGCTCCATCGCCGTCTTCGACCGCGATGGTGAGCAGGTCGGCCAGTTCAACGCCCCCTGGGCCTACGACGCCAACGGCAAGGAAGTACCCACCTGGTACGACATCGAGGGCGACGAGATGGTCCAGCACATCGAGCCCGGCCCGGACAACGTCTACCCGATCATCGCTGATCCGTTCTGGGACAAGGTCAAAAGCGTTGGCAGCGGTGTGAAGAACTTCGGTGCCGGCGTCGGCCGGAGCGTGCTCGACACCGCCGAAGGCGTCGGCCAGATGGTCGCCCACCCCGTCGACACCGCCAAGGGCATGGCCCCGCTCGTCGGCCTCGGCGAAGAAGGCGGCCCCGGGGTCGCCGACTCCTGGAAAGCCGTCGGCAACGCCTTCATCGCGAAGGATGACTTCGACCGCGGCGACACCGCATACGCCTCCGGCAAGGTGGTCGGCAATGTCCTCCAGACAATCGTCGACCCCACCAAGGGCGCAGGGAAGGCTGCCTCTACAGCAGGCAGGGTTGCCAAGGGTGCCGAAGAAGCCGCCCAAGCCACGGCTAAGACAACAGGCAAAGCAGCAGAAGCCGCCGGAGACGTAGCCAGCACTGCAGGTAAGACCGCAACGGATGCCGCCGGTGATGCTGCTAGCACCGCGGGAAGGGCCGCGACGGACGCCGCTGGCGATGCCGCGAGCACTGGTACGCAGGTCGCGTCCGACGCCGCGCAGACCGCCGGCAAGACCGCGACAGACGCCGCCGGTGACGCGGCCAGTACCGCTGGCAGGGTCGCGACGGACGCTGCTGGCGATGCCGCGAGTACGGGTACGCAGGTCGCTTCCGACGCCGCGCAGACCGCCGGCAAGACCGCAACAGACGCGGCCGGCGATGCAGCCGACGCGGCACGTGACGCAGCCGCCCAGTCAGGACGCAACCTGGCCGAGCTAACCTCTGGTGGAAAAGGAAACTGGACTAAGGAACTTCACAAGCCAAAGCCCGACACCACATACATTGTCGACGGCGGAAAGTTCATTTACAACACAGACTCTAAGGGTCGCGTAACCGAAACTCGAGGACTCCTCTCCGGTCTCAACAAGTCTGATCGCAACGGCCATCAGCAGTTAATTTCCGGTGGTGGCGACCGCCTGCCTGGCGACCAAGGTGGACACCTCTGGGGTGCGCAATTCGGAGGCCCAGGAGAAGGAATCAACATCACTGCAATGAAGAAAGGGCTCAACCAAGCAGGCAAAGATTCCTTCCGTCAAATTGAACGGCAATGGGCGAAGCAAATCGCCGGCGGAAACCCGGTCGATGCTACAATCAAACTTGCCTACAAGGGCGACTCAGTACGACCCTCCTCGTACGTGGTCTCCTGGATTAACGAATCCGGAAACACAGTCACCCGCCGACTCTTCAACTAGCAAAGTTAGGTGCGATATGGACCCGGAAAAGGTGTCATCCCTGCAGGAGCAGGCCGCGCGAAGCTTGTTCGAGGCCGTAAACTCGTTGGACGAATGGCAGGGCGCGGAGTTTATATTCGAAATCGTCGGCGGGTATGCCAGTGAGACGACACTGGTGGACGGTGATCCTAATATCGTCTCTGCCCCGATAGATATCGGCGGGTGGTTGTATGAACTGCGCGCCGAGATGGCGACTCCGAGCGGACCATGGTTCACCTGTACGCTATCCTTAACACCATCGGGCGAGTTTGGCTACAATTTCGACTACGATACAGAGCCGAAGTGGGACGGCGGCCCTATGCCGTCCGACGACGAGTACGAGCGTGATCTACAGGAGTTTCCGCGTTCTCAGGAAGATGTTCCTGAATGGTTCCCCAGCGACCTTTCCGAAAGGTCTTAAAATGAGTATTGACGCTAGCGTTCGGCGGGGACTTGCCGGGGAGTGATTGCAACGGTAGTGGGTTCAGCGCTGGCGGCGGGCGCAGTTTCCGCCGATCCAGGGCGTATCGCAGCCGGGCCCTTGTCGATGCCGCGAGCGGCGCTGGCAGGGTGGAACGTCTCTGGTCCCGATGCAGAGAGCACGACAGCTGCCTCGGTAAAGCTACCGGGAAAGAACTGGGCATCGGTCTCGAGCTTAGGATCACGGGAGCTGACCGCCGGACGAGCGACGATGTGGCGCGGTCGATCGTGCTCAACGCGCCGAGCACATCGGGTTATGCGAAGAACAAGGCTCGCGTGGTGGGCTTGGTCGTCGCTCCGGCCAACGTCTCTGGCGTCCCCCCGACCCGTGCGACAGCGAGCATCGAGGTGCAGGGGGGCTCCTGTACGCGCGGACCGGTTCCACGTGGTTGTCGTGAACACCAAGCCGCAGACGTACTTCGTTTCAGCTGTCCCGTTTGACGCCGCGGATCGCATCGCGCAGGCCAACGCGGCGGAGTCAGGGCTCATCGCGAATCGCTAGAAACCCCAGATCGAACCCGGGCGCCGAAATGTGAAGTGGTGCCCGGGTTCGATGGCCCCGCTCGGCCGCCAGCGCTCACGAGGGCGGCTCTGTCGCCTGGTGCGGACCAGCAGTGGACTGAGGGCTGATTCACCCCGCCTGACGAGGTCTAGTAGTGGTAGGGGAACGGCGACCAGTCGGCGTCGCGCTTTTGGAGGAACGCGTCGCGGCCCTCCACCGCTTCGTCGGTCATATAGGCCAAGCGTGTGGCCTCACCGGCAAAGACCTGCTGGCCGGCTAGGCCGTCGTCGGCCAGGTTGAAGGCGAACTTGAGCATGCGCAGCGCCTGCGGGCTCTTGCCGAGGATCTTCGCGGTCCACTCCAGCGCGACGTTCTCGAGCTCGTCGTGGTCGACGACGCGGTTCACGGCGCCCATGCGGTGCATGTCCTCGGCGCTGTACACATCGCCGAGGAAGAAGATCTCGCGGGCGAACTTCTGGCCCACCTGTCGGGCCAGGTACGCGGAGCCGAAACCGCCGTCGAAGGAGCCGACGTTCGCGTCGGTCTGCTTGAACCTCGCGTGCTCGCGGGAGGCGATCGACAGGTCGCTGACCACGTGCAGGGAGTGGCCGCCGCCGGCGGCCCAGCCGTTGACCAGGGAGATCACGACCTTCCCCATGGTGCGCATGAGGCGCTGCACCTCGAGGACGTGCAGGCGGCCGCCCTCGGCCTTCACCCGCGCCTCGTCGACGCCGTCCGCGGTCGCGGCCTCAACGTCGGAGTCGTGGCTCGCCGCGTACTGGTAGCCGGAGCGACCGCGGATGCGCTGGTCGCCGCCGCTGCAGAACGCCCAGCCGCCGTCCTTCGGGCTCGGGCCGTTGCCGGTGAGCAGGACGCAGCCGACGTCCGCCGACTGGCGCGCGTGCTCGAGCGTGCGGTACAGCTCGTCGACGGTGTGCGGGCGGAAGGCGTTGCGCACCTCCGGGCGGTCGAACGCGATCCGGACGGTGCCCTGCGTGACGTGCCGGTGGTAGGTGATGTCGGTCAGGTCCTCGAATCCGGGGATCGGCTGCCACAGCTCCGGGTTGAAAGTCACGGAAACGACTCTACTGTGGGGGCCATGGTGGACGTCGACGAACTGGTCGCGGCAGCACGCGTGGTGAGTCTGCCGATGCGGGTGCGCTTCCGCGGGATCACCGCCCGGGAGGCCCTGGTCTTCGAAGGCCCCGCCGGCTGGGGCGAGTTCGGGCCGTTCCCGGAGTACCAGGACGCCGAGGCCGCGAACTGGCTGCGCGCCGGGATCGAGGCCGCGTACGACGGGTTGCCGGAACCGAGCAGGACCGGCGTCGCCGTCAACGCGACGGTGCCCGCGGTCACCGCCGAGCAGGTGCCCGACGTGCTCGCGCGCTTCCCCGGCTGCCGCACCGCGAAGGTCAAGGTCGCCGAGAAGGGGCAGTCGCTCGCCGACGACGTGGCACGGGTCGCCGCGGTGCGCGCGGCGATGCCCGGCGGCGCGATCCGCGTCGATGCCAACGGCGGCTGGACGGTCGACGGGGCCACGGAGGCGCTGACCCGCCTCGTCGCCGACGGCCCACTCGACTACGCCGAACAGCCCTGCGCCACCGTCGAGGAGTTGGCCGAGGTGCGGCGCCGGCTCGACGGCGCGTGCGACATCGCCGCCGACGAATCCATCCGCCGCGCGGGCGATCCGATGCGGGTCGCCGAGCTCGGGGCCGCGGACGTCGCGATCGTCAAGGTGGCCCCGCTCGGTGGCGTCCGCGCGGTGCTCCAGGTCGCCGATGCGCTGAAAGCCGCTGCGGGCGTGCGGGTCACCGTCTCCTCGGCCCTGGACACCGCGGTCGGGCTCTCGGCGGGCATCGTCGCCGCGGCGTGCATCGAGGACGGCAACGCCGCCGGCCTCGGCACGGGCGGCTTCTTCACCGCCGACCTCGGCGAGCACCCGCTCGTCGACGGCGTCCTGCAGGTGCGCACCGTCGCGCCGACCGAGGAACAACTGGCGGCGGTGGAGGTCGTCGGGGAGCGCCGGGACTGGTGGCTGGCCCGCCTGCGTCGCTGCCATGCGCTGCTGTAGTCGGTTCGGCGCTCACGATGTCGTGTTCTGCTGCGTCGGAGGTGCGCGGGCGCACCTCCGCGGCATCGAACGCCCACATCGTGAGCGGGCGGGTACGGTCCCTACTTCCAGCGCGCGTGGCCCCAGCACGGCAGGCGGGTGCGGTCCCTACTTCCAGGGCGCGTACGCCCAGCCCAGCAGCCGGTAGGGGCGCGGGTTCGGCGCATGGATCACCTGGATCTGGCTGCCGTCGCCGTAGCCGCGCTTGAGGCCCTGGACGCCGCCGCTGAGGTAGGTGCCGTCGCCGAGTGAGATGTCCACGTGGAAGCCGTAATCGCTCTCGGTGAAGACCAGCGCGCCGCGCGGCGCGGGCAACCGGGAGTGCCCGAGCCCCTTCGCCTCCAGCGCCTCGTAGTACGAGCGCGCATGGTCGCGCGGGATCCCGGTCGCCGTGGTCTTGCCGTAGGCGAAGTCGACGAAGTCCTCGCAGCCGTACTCGCCGAAGGTGTCGGTGCCGACCAGCGTCATGCCGCGGGCGATCGCGGCCTCCACGTCGGCGGCGTGGACGGGCGGCGCCATCGTCAGGGCGAGCAACAGCGCGGAGAAGGCCGCCACCAGGATGCGTTTCATCTGTTTCTTTCTAGCAGTACCCACCCGGGGGATCTCGCGAACGCGCCGCGCCCGCGGCCCGCGTTCCTGTCGGTGCCGCCGTCTAGGGTGCGGGGCATGGAGAACCTGATGACCGATCTCGGCGCCGCGATGACGGGTGAGCCGGGGGAGCGCAAGCAGAAGCTCGAGGCGGTGTGGGCGCGGATCGATCCGTCCGATCACGCCGCGCGCTGCATCGCGGCGCACTACATCGCCGACGTGCAGGAGGAGCTGGACGCCGAGGTCGAGTGGGACGAGGTCTCCCTCGCGGAGTCGGCGCACGTCTCGGACGCGGAACTGCAGGCCATCCACCCGTCGCTCAGCGTGGCCGGGTTCATGCCCTCGCTGCACCTCAACCTCGCGGAGGGTTACCGCCGCCAGGGCCGCTTCGCCGACGCGGCGGATCGGCTGCAGACCAGCCGCGAGTTCGACTTCGCGCTCGACTCGGCGATCGATCCCTCCTACGCGACCGGAATCCGCGAGGCGCAGGAGGCGATGGCGGCCCGGATCGCCGCGGGCGACCGCGAGGGCCGGATGGGGCCGTCCGCCGCGTCCTGAGACGACGGGGAGCGCCCCGTCAGGCGGGGTGCTCGTCGCGGAGCGCGCGGGCCGCGTCCTCCTGCCCCTGCTCGAACAGGGCGCCGATCAGCATGGTGCGCAACGCCTTCTTCTTGACTTCGATGTCGGCGGCGTCGGGAAGGGCGGAGTCGATCACCGTGAATCCGTTGATGAGCGCGACCACGCCGCGCGCGGTCTCGGGGGTGATCGCGGCGCCGGCCAGTGCGCTGGCGCCCTGGGCCAGGACGTCGGCCGCGCGCAGGTACTCCTCGATCACCACGCGGGAGGCGGGATCGCGGGCCGCGCGCAAGTAGGCCTCGATGAGGGCGAGGGACTCGGTGCCCCGTGCCTCGGTGGACTGCGCGAACGCGGCGATCACCTGATCCGGCGGCGCCGAGGTGTCGTCGAGGTGGGCGGAGAGCACGTCCAGGCGCTCGAACTCCTCCGCGACGAAGGTACGCATCGCCTCGTGGGTGAGGTCGTCGATCGAGGCGAAGAAGTAGCCGATCGACGTGGTGGGCAGCCCGGCCCGCGCGGTCACCGCGCGGTGGGTGACCGAGGCGTACCCCGATTCGCCGACCATCTCGACCGTCGCATCCAGGAGCGCCCGCCTGCGCTCGAGGGTGCTCCGCCGGTGTTTGCGCTCCTCCACGCTCCGCAGTGTAGGCCGCGCAGAAAGTCTGTACAAAGTTGCAGACTCGGGCTATCGTCCGTTTCTGTAAGTTTGTACAAACTCGGCGGCGTACCGCCGGAGGAGCAGCCATGACCACCGACATCACCCGCGCGGCCGGCCGCGCGAACGCCTTCACCGACGACGCGCTCGGCACCCTCGACGCCACCGGCGTCGCCGAGGCGATCGCGTCCGGCACGCTCGGCGTCGCCGAGGCCGCGGCTGCGGCGACGGCACGCATCCGCACCGTCGACCCCGCGACCCGGGCGGTGCGCTGGTGGCTGCCCGAGGGCGGTGCGGGCCCGCAGGCGCCCGCGGACGCGGCGTTCCACGGCGTCCCGTCGGCGATCAAGGAGAACACCGACTTCGCGGGCCTGCCCACCACGATGGGCTCGGCGGCCCTGCCCGCCACCCCGGCGAAGCGCTCCGGCCCGGTCGGCGCGCAGTTCGCCGCGACGGGCGTGAACGTCCTCGCCTCGACGGTCATGCCCGAGTTCGGGATGACGGCGAGCGCCGAGTTCGCCGACCGTGCGCCCGCCCGGAACCCGTGGAACACCGACTACTCCGTCGGCGGCTCCTCGTCCGGCGCGGCGGCGCTCGTGGCCTCGGGCGCGCTGCCGTTCGCCCACGCCAACGACGGTGGCGGCTCGATCCGCATCCCCGCGGCCCTGAACGGCCTCGTCGGGCTCAAGGGCACGCGCGGCCGCCTCGCCGGGATGCCGGAGCTCGCGGTGCTGCCGGTCGACATCGTCTGCGAGGGCGTCCTCACGCGCACCGTGCGCGACACCGCGCGGTACGTCGCGGCGGCGGAGCGGCACCGTCGGAACCCCGCGCTGCCGCCGGTCGGGCACGTGCGCGGGCCCGGGCGGCGGCGCCGGATCGGGCTGGTCACCGAGTCGGTCACCGACTTCGGCATCGCCGAGGCGTGCCTGGCGCCGGTGCGCACGCTCGCCGACGACCTGGCCGACCAGGGGCACGAGATCGTCGAGCTGACCATGGCGGACCTGCGGATCGACGGCGGCTTCGTCGACGACTTCCTGCGCTACTGGGGCCTGCTGGCCGGGCTGGAGGTGGCGGCGACGGCCGTCGCGGCGCGCGGCCGCAGCTCCTTCGCCGCGCTCGACCCCGTGACCCGCAGCCTGCTGTGGTCGGGCGTGCGCGGCGCACCGTCGATGCCGGGAGCGATCGCCCGCCTGCGCCGCGTGCGCGGGAACTACGAGCGGATGTTCGTCGAGCGGGGCGTGGACGCGATGCTCTCGCCCACCATGACCAGCACGACGCCGCGGATCGGCCACCTCGCCCCGACCCTGCCCTTCGACGAGTTCATGGCCCGGACCATCGAGATGGTCGGTATCACGCCGCTGAACAACGTCTCGGGCGGCCCGGCGATCTCCGTGCCGTGCGGGTTCGACGATGCGGGGCTCCCGTTGGGCGCGCAGTTCGCCGGCCCGGCGGGCACGGAGGCGGGCCTGCTCGAGCTCGCCTACGAGGTGGAGGAGCTGCGCCCCTTCGCGCGCATCGACCAGTAGCGCAGGCTAGCGGCGGAACCAGCTGCGCTTGGCGGGCGCTGATCGGCGGGCGCCGGGTGCCCCGGGCACCAGTCCTCGGGCCGGACGGTGGCCCGGACGGCCTCGACGTGGGAGCCGCACCCGGTCCAGGTGGTCTTGCCGCACACGCGGCACGCGATCGGACTGCACATGGTGCGGACCCTACGCGCTCGCGTCGCGGAGGAGACCGCCGAAGGGCTCGGTCATGGTGACTCCTGGGTCTCTGGTGGGGGCGTCAGTCGTGGGCGAAGCTGATCTTCGGCAGGACCCGGTCGAGCCGGGCCGGGATCGCCCACGCCGTGCGGCCGGTGAGCCGCAGGGCGACGGGCAGCAGGATCAGCCGCACGAGGAAGGTGTCCAGCAGCACCGCGACGCCGAGGATCACGCCCATCTCCTTGGGCGGGAGCGGGCCGGAGAGCGCGAACGTGAAGAACACCGCGACCATCACCCCGCCGGCGGCGAAGATGACCCGGCCCGAGTGCGCGACCGCGCCGACCGCGGCCTCTTCGGCGTCGTGGGTGCGCTCCCAGTGCTCCTTCGCCGAGGACAGCAGGAAGACCGTGTAGTCCATGGCGATGGCGAAGATCATCGCGAAGAAGAACACCGGGGCCCACGCGTCGAGGAAGCCCTGCGACTCGAAGCCCAGCAGACCCGCGCCGTGGCCGTCCTGGAAGATCAGCTTCGCCACGCCGAACGCCGCCGCGGTGGAGAGCAGGCTGACGGCGGTGCCGAGGAGCGCGATCAGCGGGGCGCGCACCGCGAGCAGCAGCAGCGCGAAGCCGAGGATCAGGATGATGCCGATGACGATGGGGGCGTAGGTGTCGAGCTGCGTCTTGAGATCGAGGTTCTCCACCGCCGCGCCCCCGAGGAGCGCGTCGTCGGGCAGCGCGGCCCGCAGCCGGTCGACGGTGCCGGACAGCTCCGGATCGGACGGGCCCACGGCGGGCACGGCCTGGATCATGCTCAGGCCGCTGCCGTCCCCGGCGGGCACGGCGGGCATGGCGCCGGCGATCCCGGAGTCCTCACGCAGGGTGGCCGCGGCCGCGTCCGCGTGCTCGGAGGGCACGACGATCTGCAGGGTGCCCGGCGCGCCGGGGCCGAAGGCGCGCTGCACCTCGGTGTAGCCCAGCCGGGCGCTCGCGTCGTCGGGGAGGACGGCGATCGACGGCATCGCCGTCTTCAGCCCGGCGACGGGGATCGCGAGGGCGACGAGCACGAGCAGGGCGCCCGCGCCCCAGACGGCGGGACGCCGCCACAGCCGCGCGCCCCAGCGCTCGAAGACGGGGGAGCGGTGCGTATCGAACCTGGCCCAGGGCAGGGCGATCCGGTTGATCTTCGCGTCGAGCGTGAACAGCACCAGCGGGAGCAGCGTGAGCGTCGCGGCGAGCACGAAGATCACGGAGAGCACGATGCCGCCGGCGACCGAGCGGAACGACGGTGACGGGATGATCATCACCGCCGAGAGCGAGACCATGACGGTGATGCCGGAGAGCAGGACCGCCTTGCCGGCGGTGTCCATGGTCTGCGCGATCGAGCGCTCGCGGCTCAGTCTCTGCCCGAACCGGGCCGCGCGGTAGCGGACCACGAGGAACAGCGCGTAGTCGATGCCGAGCGCGAGCGAGAACATCATGGCGAAGTTCATCGCCCAGATCGACGTGGGCACGATCTCGTTGATCAGCACCAGCGACCCCGCGGAGGCGACCAGCCCGGCCAGCGTGAGCAGGATCGGCAGGCCCGCCGCGACGAGCGCGCCGAAGGCGATGACCAGGATGGCCAGGGTGATCGGCCAGGAGAGCATCTCCGAGGTCAGCATCGCCTCGAGGTTGGCCGCGTTGAAGTCCGACCACAGCACCGACGAGCCGGTGGGGTTCACGGCGATCGACTCGGTCGAGAGCGCGTGCAGCGGGTCCTTCAGGTCGGTCGCCGCGCGCACCATGTCGTTCGGATCGGCGCCCGCGCCGCCGATGACGATCGCGGTGCGCCCGTCGGCGCTCAGCGTCATGCCGGGCTGGGGCGGGATCACCTGGGAGATGCGCTGATCCGCGCGCAGGGTGTCGGTGACGGCGGTGAGGATGCGCGGACCGTCGCCCTCGTCGAGACGCCCCTCCGTGCTCGAGACCGCCACCTGGATGGCGCTGCTCGCGTTGCCGCCGAAGTGCTGCTGCGCCAGCTCGCGCGCCTGCACGGACTCGGAGCCGTTGGCCTGCCAGCCCGCACCCGAGAGGTTCTTCTCGACGAAGGGCGCGAAGACGCCCAGGCCCACGACGACGGCGATCCAGGCGATGGCCACCAGCTTGCCGTGGCCGACGACCCAGAGGCCGAGCCTGCCCAGCGGCCCGGCCGAGCGGACCTCCGCGGCCGGCGCGGTGTGCGGCGGCGTCTCGTCGGTGGTCGATGACATCCCTGACTCCTTCCATTAACCCCCTGGGGGGATGCGAACGAGCCGAAGCTAGCATCCCCCTGGGGGGTTATGCAATACTGGTGGCGCACCGCTGGTGACGGACGAAAGGAACGAACCCATGGCGGAATTCACGATGAGCGCGACGATCGAGGCGCCCTACGACGAGGCCGTGGAGCGCGTGCGCGCCGCCCTCGCGGACGTCGGCTTCGGCGTGCTGACCGAGATCGACCTGCGCGCGACCCTCAAGGCCAAGCTCGATGTGGACGTGCCGCCGAAGGTGATCCTCGGCGCGTGCCGGCCGCAGCTGGCGCACGAGGCGCTGGGGCTGGACCCGCGCGTCGCGGCGCTGCTGCCCTGCAACGTGGTCGTCTCCGCGCGGGACGCCGGGGCCTCGCTGGTGGAGGTCATGGACCCGAACGTGATGCCCGAGTTCACCGGCACGGCCGAGCTCTCCGGTGTCGCGGCCGATGCGCGAGATCGGCTGGGCCGCATGCTCGACGGGCTGGCCTCGTGAAGATCCCGGACGAGGGGGCCAAGCCGATCCTCACCCGCCTCAAGCGCGCGCACGGCCACCTCGCGACGGTGATCCGGATGCTCGAGGAGGGGGAGGAGTGCGAGGACGTGCTGACGCAGCTCGCCGCCGTGAACAAGGCGCTCGGGCGCAGTGGATACGCCCTCGTCGCCACCGGGCTGCAGCACTGCATCGCCACCGAGGGCCCGGAGAACGTGGACCAGCAGAAGCTGGAGAAGCTGTTCCTCTCGCTCGCCTGACCGCGTGCGCGCCGGCGGCTCGGGGAACCGGGAGCGCCTAGGTCAGCTCGTCGACGGTGACGGTGAAGTCCTGCGCGCGCAGGCGATCCGCGAGCGCGTCGCCCAGCGCGACGGCGGGCGTGAGGACGCCGGCGTGCGCGGGCAGGGGCGCGCCGCCGCGGGCGGCGTCACCGTCGAGGGCGAGGGCGAGGCTGGACTCGCCCAGCATGACGGCGGTGCCGCTGTAGCCGGGGTCGAGCTTCGCGCCGATGGTCGCGCGGTAGCGGCGGCCGCTCGTGGTGCGGGTGTAGACCTCGCCGCGGAAACTGCCCTTGGCCTGCGAGGACTCGCTCGGCCCCTCGCCCGGCGCGGGGAGGACGCGGTCGAGCACCGGACGCAGGGGCTTGATCGCGAGCGCCGCCATGCCCAGGGCGAGTGCGCCCTGCACCACGTGCGAGGCGACCTTCGTCACCACCGCCGGACCGGGCACCGCCATCGTCTCGCGGTAGGAGAAGTCGGGCCCGTACGCGAAGTCCAGCAGTCCGTTCGAGCGGCGCACGACGCGGGTGTTGTAGCTGGCCATGAAGAACGGCGCGAGCGAACCCGAGAGCGACGGGTCGACGTCCTTCGCGTCCACGACGGACAGGTCGCCGGGCTGCTTCGGGGCCTCGCGCGTGTGGTCGACGCTCAGCGAGTGCGGGCGGCCGGCGACGCGGCGCGCGTCGCGGTCGGCGCTCACCTCGTCGGCGAGGCCGATCGCGGAGGCGATGGTGCCGCCGCTCGCGCCGCCGCGCAGGTCGCGCATGACCAGCGTGGTGGAGCCCAGCGTGCCGGCACCGTCGGCCTTCGCCTTCTCGAAGACGAGGAACGTACCGAGGTCGGAGGGGATGGAGTCGAAACCGCACGAGTGGACGATCTTCGTCCCGTTGGCGACGGCCTGCTCGTGGAACTTGTCGATGGAGCGGCGCGCGAAGAGCACCTCGCCCGTGAGGTCCGTGTAGTGCGTGCCGGCGTTGACGCACGCACCGACCACCGTCTCGCCGTACAGGGCGTACGGCCCGACGGTGCTGCACAGCACCGTGGTGCGCGCGACCATCGCGTCGAGGGTGGAGGGCTTGTCGACGTCGGCGACGACGATGCCGAAGTCCTTCGCGCCGTCGCCGAGCGCGGTGCGCAGCTTCTCCAGCTTGGCCTGCGTGCGTCCGGCCAGCGCGATGCGCACCCCGGCGGGCGCGTGCCGTGCGAGGTGGCGCGCGGTCAGCTCGCCGACGAAGCCCGTCGCGCCGAAGACGATGATGTCGAATTCCCTGGTGCCCGCAGTCATGGTCGCGATGTTAGCAGTGTTCGCGCGGTGGCGCATGGCCCACGTCACACGCCGGTCGGTACGCGCGCGCCGTCCTCGCGCCGGGAGCGGAAACGCTGGAAGGCGCGGGCCGCGGCGGGCGCGAGGAAGAGCATCAGCAGCACGCGGATGAGCTGCGCCGCGACGACGAACGTGATGTCGACGTTGGACGACGCGGCCACCGCGAGCACCGCGTAGATCCCGCCGGGCGTGGTCGCCAGGTAGCCGTCGAGCGCGGAGACGCCGGTCATGGCCGACAGCGCGAAACCGAGCCCGGCGCAGCCGATCCCGATGCCGACGATGAGCAGCACCGCCCACGGCAGCAGTCGCGCCATCGCCCGCAGCGACTCGCGGGTGAATCCCACGCCGGCCTGAGCGCCGATCACCAGGTACCCGAGGAAGACGAGTGTCGCGGGCACCGTCGCCCCCGCGGCGACGCCCGACAGCGACAGGGCGGCGGACGCGACGAGCGGCCCGAGCAGCCCGCCGGCGGGCAGCCGCGTCGCGAGCCCGACGGCCAGGCCGCCGCCTACGCACAGCGCGGTGAAGCCGAGGTCGAACCACCAGGCGCGCTCTTCTCCCGCGGTGACCGACGACGATCCCGGCGTGTGCGGGTACAGCGCCGCGACCAGCGGCAGCGACACCGTCACCAGGCCGACGCGCAGGTACTGCACGACCGCGACGACCTTCTCGTCGCCGCCCAGCTCCCGCGCGATCGCGACCAGCCCCGACGCGCCGCCCGCGACCAGCGCGAGCGAGCCGGTGATCGAATCGGTGTCGCGGTGCCGGCCCAGCAGTGCCCCGGCGCCGACGGAGAGCAGCAGCGTCGCGAACCCGACGAGCAGTGCCGCAGGCCACCGCGAGCCCAGCGCCGCGACGGTGTGCGCCTGCATGAGCGTGCCGATGTACGCGCCGAGGACGCCCTGCGCGCCCAGCTGCACCGGCCGCGGGATCGGCCCCGGCGCCCGGCCGGCCAGCGCCGCGACCACCGCGCACGCCAGCGCGGCGAACAGCGGCGCGCTCGGCACGCCGACGGCGATCAGCGCGGCGGAGAGGGCGCAGGAGGCGACGATCAGCCCTGCCCATCTCCTCCACGTACTTCGCATGACCACAAGTATCTGCTTGAAGAACACGCGGTGCAACTCGCGAAATGCGCAAAAGTGTGAAGTAAAATCTTGCTATGTCCGATGTCAGCGACCTCCGCTACGGCGTGCACTCCCTGAGCCGCGAGATCCGCGCCCACCGCCGCCCCGGCGCACTCACCGAGACGCAGTACCTCGTGCTGGGCAGCCTCGACCGCGGCGGACCGGCCACGCCGGCCGAGCTGGGGGAGGCGCACCACGTCCGCGCGCAGACCCTCACGCCCGCGCTCAACGCCCTCGCCGACGCCGGCCTGGTGCGCCGGCGCCGGGACGAGGCGGACCGTCGCCGGCAGTACGTCGAGCTGACCGACGAGGGCCGCGCCGTGATCGAGGAGGACCGGGAGATCCGCAACGCCTGGCTCGCGACGGCCATGGCCGACCGGCTCACCGACCTCGAGCGCGGCGTGCTCTTGCTCGCCGGTCCGGTCCTGGCGAAGCTGGCGGACGGATGATGCGGTCGTAAGGTGGTGCGCATGCACAAGCCGCCGAACCCGTCCACGCTCCAGGCGCGCGTGATCGTGGACGAGCTGGTGCGCGGCGGCGTGAGCGACGTGGTGCTGTGCCCCGGCTCGCGCAACGCACCGCTCGCCTTCGCCGTCCACGCCGCCGATCAGCGCGGCGAACTGCGGCTGCACGTGCGCATCGACGAGCGCACCGCGGGCTTCCTCGCCGTCGGTCTCGCGGCCGCCGCGCGGCGCCCCGTCGCGATCATCATGACCTCCGGCACCGCCGTCGCGAACCTCGCGCCCGCCGTCTACGAGGCCAACTACGCCCGCGTCCCGCTGCTGGTGATCAGCGCGAACCGGCCCTACGAGCTGCTCGGCTCGGGCGCGAACCAGACCGTCGAGCAGTTCGGCATCTTCGGCACGCAGGTCCGCGCGTCGCTGTCCCTCGGCCTCGCCGAGCCCGGGCTCGACCGCAACTCGCAGTGGCGCAGCGCCGTCTGCCGCGCCCTCTCCGCCGCCCGCGGCGCGCGCACCGGCAACGCCGGTCCCGTCCAGTTCGACATCCCGCTGCGCGAGCCGCTGGTGCCCGACGACCCGTCGCCCGAGTTCGCGCACGGCCGGCCCGACGGCGGGCCGTGGACCGTCGCGCCCGTGGCCACCCTCGACGTGCCGCTGCCGATCGACCTGACCCCCGACACCGTCGTGATCTCCGGGCACGGAGCGGGGGAGAACCCCGCGCTCGCGGCGCTGCCCACCGTCGCCGAGCCGACCGCGCCCCAGCCGGCGAACGCCCTGCACCCGTGGGCCCTGCCCGCGCTCAAGCCACGGCAGGCGATCATCTGCGGCCGCCCGACCCTGCACCGCGAGGTGAGCGCCCTGCTCGCCGACCCCGAGGTCACCGTCTACGCCGTCACGACGGGGCCGCGCTGGCCCGACGTCTCCGGCAACGTCGCCGCGACCGGCACCCGGGTGCTGCCCGTCGGCGAGCCCGATCCGGCCTGGCTGCGGCGCTGCGCCGACGCCGACGGGGCCGCCCGCGCGGCCGTCGCCGAGGGGCTCGCCGCCGAACCGGCGACGGGGCTGCACGTCGCGCGGGCGGTGTGCGCCGCGCTGCGCCCCGGCGACCAGCTGGTGGTGGGCGCCTCGAACCCCGTCCGCGACATCGCCCTCGCCGGCGACGTGCCCGCCGGCGTGCGGGTGCTCTCCAACCGCGGCGTCGCCGGCATCGACGGCACCGTCAGCACCGCCGTCGGCGTGGCGCTCGCCTTCCCGGACCGCCGCACCGTCGCGCTGATGGGCGACCTGACCTTCGTGCACGACGCCTCCGGCCTGCTCATCGGCCCCGACGAGCCCCGCCCGGCCAACCTGACCATCGTGGTCGTCAACGACAACGGGGGCGGCATCTTCAACCTGCTCGAACAGGGGGAGGAGCGCTACTCCGGGGCGGAGTACGACGGTGCCGCCGCCCGCGTCTTCGGCACGCCGCACGGCACCGACATCGCCGCGCTGTGCACCGCCTACGGCGTCGAGTACGTGCGCGCCGGGGTCGCCGACCTCGCGGCGGCGACGCGCGCCGACGGGCTGCGCGTGGTGGAGGTGCGCACCGAGCGATCCGGGCTGCGCGCCCTGCACGCGGGCATGCGCGCCCGCATCACCGCCGCCGGGGCGGGGGAGGGCGCATGAGCCGCACCGCGCTGCGCCGGGTGCAGATCGTGCTGCTGTGCGCCGCGATCCTCATCGCCGGGCTCTGCGTCGTGCTCGTCGCCGCGGCGGTGCGCGACGACCGCACCATCGACGCCGACCGCGGCACCGCGACCGCCGAGGTGCTCTCCGCCGGACCCCGCCGCTCGACGATCAGCTTCTACACGACCGACGGCGTCAACCACAATCCTCCGCTCGGGGTCCTGTACCCCAGCGAGCTCAACGTCGGCGACCGGATCCAGGTCGAGTACAGCCGCTCCGACCCGGAGCTGGTGCGGGTGGCCGGACGCTCCGCCGCCGTCGCGGTGCTGCCCGCCGCCTCGGTCGCCGCGGGGACCTGGCTGGTGGTGGGCGTGATCATGGTGCTCATCGCCGCCGGCTACCACCGGGGCGAGAGTTCACCTGACGTTCCGCGCACCGTCGACGGGTAGGGAACCTCACGGTCACCGCGCCGCGCCAGACTGCTGACGTGCGAATCGCGATCGTGACCGAGTCCTTCCTGCCGAACGTCAACGGGGTGACCAACTCGGTGCTCCGCGTCCTCGAGCACTGCCGCCGCACGGGAACCGAGGCGATCGTCATCGCACCCGATACGGTCGCGGGCGAGGGGCCGGCCCCGCTCGAGCACCTGGGCTTCCCGGTGTACCGGGTACCCGCGCGGATGCTGCCGAGGATCTCGTCGCTGCCGATCGGCCAGCCGACCATGCGGATCGTCGAGGTGCTGCGCGAGTTCGCGCCCGACGTCGTGCACCTCGCGTCGCCCTACTTCCTCGGCGCCGGCGGCCTCGCCGCGGCCAAGCGGCTCGGCATCCCCGTCGTCGCGATCTTCCAGACCGACGTCGCCGGGTTCGCCGGCTCCTACGGCCTCGGGCCGCTCGAGCGGGCCGCCTGGTGGTGGACCCGGCAGATGCACAAGCAGTGCGACCTGACCCTGGCGCCGTCGTCGGCCTCGGTCGCCGACCTCGAGGCGCACCGCATCCCGCGGGTGCAGACCTGGGCGCGCGGCGTCGACGCGGAGCGCTTCGCCCCGTCGCACCGCTCCGCCGCACTGCGCGCGGCGTGGCTGGGGGACCGGCCCGAGCGGCTCGTCGTCGGCTTCGTCGGGCGGCTCGCCGCCGAGAAGCACGTCGAGCGGCTCGCCGGCCTCGCCCACCGCGACGACGTGCAGCTCGTCATCGTCGGCGACGGCCCGGAGCGGGCGCGGCTGGAATCGCTCCTGCCCGGCGCCGTGTTCACCGGGGAGCTCGGCGGGGCCGAGCTCGGCGCCGCCTACGCCTCGCTCGACGTGTTCGTGCACGCCGGCGAGCACGAGACGTTCTGCCAGGCCGTGCAGGAGGCGCTCGCGTCGGGCGTCCCGTCGATCGCGCCGGACCAGGGCGGGCCGCGCGATCTCGTCGCGCACTGCCGCAACGGCTACCTGCTGCCCGTCGCCGAGTTCGCCGAGCTGCTGCCCGGCGTCATCGACACCCTCGCCGACCCCGCCCTGCGCGCCCGCTTCGGTGAGGCCGCCCGCAAGTCCGTTCTGGCCCGCACCTGGCCCGCGCTGTGCGACCAGTTGTTCGAGCACTACGAGAGCGTGATCGCCGGACCAGCGGCGGGCCGCCCCGTCCGCGCGGTCGTGTAGCTTTCGGGGCATGGCAAGGGCCTCCCTGGACAAGAAACCGGGCGACGTCGCGTCGATGTTCGACGGTGTCGCCCGCCGGTACGACCGGACCAACACGCTCATGACGGGCGGCCTCGACCGGTACTGGCGCAGCCGCACCCGGCGGGCGCTCGCACTCAAGCCGGGGGACCAGGTCCTGGACCTCGCCGCCGGCACCGGCGTCTCGACGGTCGACCTCGCGCGCTCGGGCGCGTGGGTCGCGGCCTGCGACTTCTCGACGGGGATGCTCAAGGCGGGCGCGTTCCGCCGCGTGCCGATGGTCGCGGGCGACGCGATGGCGCTGCCCTTCGCGGACGACTCCTTCGACGCCGTCACGATCTCCTTCGGCCTGCGCAACGTGCAGGACACCGCCGCCGGCCTGCGGGAGATGGCGCGCGTGGTGCGGCCCGGCGGGCGCCTCGTGGTGTGCGAGTTCTCCACCCCGACCAACGGCGCCTTCCGCGCGCTGTACGAGAAGGTCGCGCTCGAGGCGATTCAGCTCGTGGCGAAGGGCTCGTCGAACCCGGAGGCGTACACCTACCTCGCCGAATCGATCCGGAACTGGCCCGACCAGGCCGCCCTCGCCGGAATAGTGCGCGAGGCCGGCTGGGGCGACGTGGCCTGGACGAACCTGACCGGCGGCATCGTCGCGCTGCACACCGCCACCCGCCCGCTAGGCTGAACACGTGGAGAAGACGGTAGCCGGGGTCTCACTGGGATCCGACGAGTTCGCGGCCGGGATCCGCGCCGATCTGGCCCGCGTGGAGCAGGTCATCGCGGACGGGATCGCCGAGGCCGACGGGTGCGTGATCGACGAGGCCCTGCACCTGTTCCAGGCCGGCGGCAAGCGGTTCCGGCCCATGTTCACGGTGCTCTCCGGCCGGATCGGCGGGACCCCGTCGGACCAGGTCATCACCGCAGCGGCGGCCATGGAGCTCACCCACCTCGCCTCGCTCTACCACGACGACGTCATGGACGAGGCGGCCCTGCGCCGCGGCGCACCGTCGGCGAACGCGCGCTGGGGCAACTCGATCGCCATCCTCGCCGGCGACTACTTGTTCGCGCGCGCCTCCGCCTACGGCGCCGACCTGGGGCCGCGCGCCGTCGGCGTGATCGCGAAGTGCTTCGGCGAGCTGGTCACGGGCCAGATGCTCGAGCTCAAGGGCCCCGGCGAGGGTGACCCGGTGCAGCACTACCTCGACACCATCTGGGGCAAGACCGGCAGCCTCATCGCCACCTGCGGCCTGCTCGGCGCGCTGCACGGCGGCGCCGACGAGGAGACCGCGCAGCGGATGTACCGCATCGGCGCCGCGATCGGCATGGCCTTCCAGATCAGCGACGACATCATCGACATCAGCTCGATCGCGCAGGACTCCGGCAAGACGCCGGGCACCGACCTGCGCGAGGGCGTCTTCACGCTGCCGGTGCTCTACGCGCTGCGCGACGAGGGCCCGGAGGCCGACCGGCTGCGGGAGATCCTCGTCGGCCCCGTCACCGAGGACGCGCTCGTCGACGAGGCGATCGAGCTCCTCGGCCGCTCCGCCGGCATGAAGCAGGCGCAGGCCACGCTGGCCCGCTACGCCGACGAGGCCCGCACCGAGCTGGCGGAACTGCCCGAATCCGAGCCCCGCTCCTCGCTCGAGTCCCTGGTCACCTTCACGGTCGCCCGCCTGGGCTGAGGTCGCCTTCCGTGCAGGGCCGGGGGAGTCGGACCGGCAACCAGATCCGCACCGCGCTGCTTCTGGCGCTGGTCGCGGGGTTCGTCATGGCGACCGGCGCGGTCTTCGGGCAGACGGCGTTCGTGCTGTCGATCGTGCTCGCCGCCGGCGTCTGCGCCTACCTCTACGTCAGCGGGCCGTCGCTGCCGCTGCGCGCGATGCACGCGCGCCGCGTCTCCGAGCTGCAGCAGCCCGTCCTGTTCCGGCTGGTCCGGGAGCTGTCCACGTCCGCGCGACTGCCCATGCCCGCGATCTACCTCTCGCCGACCGGCGCGCCGAACGCCTTCGCCACGGGGCACGGGCCGACCCACTCCGCGGTGTGCGTGACGATCGGCCTGCTGGAGCTGCTGTCGGAGGACGAGCTGCGCGCGGTCCTGGCGCATCAACTGGCGCGCATCGGCGCGCGGGACACGCTCACAGCGTCCGTCGCCGGCGCGCTCGGCGCGGTGATCTGCGGGTTCGCCGGCTTCGGGTACCTGCTCGGCTTCGGTGACGGCGGCGCGCGTCGCAGCCGGGTCGTCGACGCCATGCTCTCGGTGCTCGCGCCCATCGCCGGCGCCCTGATCCGGCTCGGCGTCTCGCGGACCGTCGACTACCGCGCCGATCACGCCGCCGCGCTGCTCACCGGCGCCCCGTCGTCGCTCGTCAGCGCTCTGCGCAAGGTCTCCGACGGTGCCGCGCGCGCACCCCTTCCGCCCGAGCCCGAGATCGCGGTGCACGCGAACACGATGCTCGTGCCGCCGTTCCGCGACAGCGACCGCCTGGGCCGGATCTTCCGCACCCAGCCGCCGCTCGACAGCCGCGTCGAGCGCCTGCAGGCCCTCACCGCCTAGCCGCGCGGCTGCTCTCATCCGACCGCGCGCTGATCCCCCCCCGATGCGTTCAGTCCCCACCGGAACGCCGGGCGTTCCGGTGGGGACTGAACGGATCGGAGGGGGCTGTGGCGTCTCGGGCGGGCCGACGTGACGAGAATCGGCCGGCTCCACGCGCGGTGAGGAAACACACAGTCGAAAGGCCGTCCGACGGTGACTGTCGCACCCGACCGGGCGCGACGGTCACCGTCGGACCGGGGGACTAGCGGTAGTTGACGAACTGGACCGCGATGTCGAGGTCCGCGTTCTTGAGCAGCGACTGGACGGCCTGCAGGTCGTCGCGCGACTTGCTGCTCACGCGCAGCTCGTCGCCCTGGATCTGGCTCTTGACGCCCTTCGGGCCCTCGTCGCGGATGATCTTGCCGATCTTCTTCGCGTTCTCGGTGCTGATGCCCTCGACGAGCGTCCCGGTGATCTTGTACGTCTTGCCGGAGGCGACCGGGTCGCCCGCGTCGAACGCCTTCAGGGACAGCCCGCGCTTGATGAGCTTCTCCTGGAACACCTCGAGGCCGGCCTTGGCGCGCTCCTCGGCGTCGGAGGTGATGACGATCTTGTCCTCGCCCGAGCTCTCGACGGTGGTGTTCGTGCCGCGGAAGTCGTAGCGCTGCTCGATCTCCTTGGCGGCCTGGTTGACGGCGTTGGCGACCTCCTGGCGGTCGATCTTGCTCACGATGTCGAACGACGAGTCGGCCATCTTTAGCTGGACTCCTAATCGGTTGACCTGCGGGTTTGCGCGCCCCCCACGGGGGCGTTGTAGTCTATCGTCCGCTGCCTTCACCGGTAGCGAAAGGCACGTTGCCCGAGCGGCCAATGGGAGCGGACTGTAAATCCGTCGGCTTTGCCTACGTAGGTTCGAATCCTACACGTGCCACAAGCTTCGGTCCCTGGTGTTCACGCACCAGGGGCCGAAGCGATAACGGACTGACCAGCGGATTTGTTTGAACTCCTCCGTCGTGTGTAGTCTCGTTGAGGCTCAAGGAGCGCCGGAAGCGGTACTCGATGAGCACGCCCCCTTAGCTCAGTCGGCAGAGCGTTTCCATGGTAAGGAAAAGGTCGACGGTTCGATTCCGTCAGGGGGCTCGCTAGACCAGTGCTAGTGCTGATAGCTCAGGGCGGCGTAGCTCAGCTGGTTAGAGCGCACGACTCATAATCGTGAGGTCGGGAGATCGAGCCTCCCCACCGCTACAACTGATACAAGATCGCGAAAGAGGAACCGTCGTGGCTTCATCGACAGATGTTCGCCCCAAGATCACCTTGGCGTGCGAGGTGTGCAAGCACCGCAACTACATCACCAAGAAGAACCGTCGCAATGATCCCGATCGCCTCGAGCTGAAGAAGTTCTGCCCGAACTGCGGATCGCACCAGGCGCACCGAGAGTCGCGCTGACCTGATCGTCGACAAAGGGGAGGGCATCCGAGAAGGATGCCCTCCCTTTTGGCATACTGCCCTTCAGCCCATTCACGATAGGTAGGTTCGACTAGTGAGCAAGGATTTCGATGTGCCGGGCGGTCCGGTCACCGAGCAGCTCAGCCCCGAGGAGGTCGCCGAACGCACGCGCGCCGCGGTCGGCTACAACTACGAGTACTCCGAGAAGTACTTCGTCAGCCGCGAGAAGGTGCGCGAGTTCGCGAACGCGAGCCAGCTGCTCGATCCTGTCCACCACGACCTGGAGGCCGCTCAGGCCGCCGGTTACGCGGACCTGGTCGCTCCCCCCATCATGTTCTCGCTGATCGGCATCATCGCGCACCGGCCGCTCTTCGAGAACGCGATCGTGGGCTACGGACGGCGCCCCGTGGTGCAGTCCGAGCAGAAGGTGCAGTTCCACGCGCCCGTGCTCGCGGGCATGACGCTGACCACGCACGTCCACTTCGACGCCTTCAAGCAGGTCGCCGGCGTGGATCTGATCGTGACCCGCAACGAGATCCACGACCAGGACGGCAACCACCTCGTCACGTCCTGGACCACCCTGGCCGGCCGGTCGGGTGAGGACGAGGACGCCGGCTTCGTCGGTGCAATGGAAAAGGTGATGATGTATGGCGCTTCGTAACTTCGCGGACGTGACGGTGGGCGAGGAGCTCCCGGAGCGCACCTTCGAGCTGACCCGCGGCGACCTGGTGAACTACGCCGGCGTCACCGGCGACCCGAACCCCATCCACTGGTCCGATCACATCGTGAAGCTGGCCGGCATGGAGGACGTCGTCGCGCAGGGCATGCTGACGATGAGCCTCGGGTCGAACTACATCACCGAGTGGCTGGGCGACCCGGGCGCGCTCAAGGAGTACAGCGTCCGCTTCACCGCCCCCGTGTACGTGCCGGCCGATCAGAAGGCCGAGCTGCTGTACTCGGGCAAGATCAAGTCGCTCGACGAGGAGACCAAGACGGGCGTCGTCTTCCTCACCGTCAAGCAGGGCGAGCGCAAGATCTTCGGCAAGCCGGTCGCCACCGTCCAGTTCGCCTGACGGTCCGCGGTCCCTCTCGGACCGCGTGACCGCCCGTTTTGAGGTGCGGCACCGATGTGCCGTACACTGAACTGTCCGCACCAAACGGCGGGCGTGCGAAAGCGCGCCCATCGAACGGCGCGGGTGCGGCAACCCTCGGGTTCCGCAAAGGGGTATAGCTCAATTGGTAGAGCAGCGGTCTCCAAAACCGCAGGTTGCAGGTTCGAGTCCTGTCTGCCCTGCATAGGCGGGCCCCGGGCCCGGCTGTCGAAATCGGCGGGCCGACGCCCGCTGGACGATCCAGCGGAGGGATGTGCGTGAGCGACGAGAAGGACGACGCGACCACCGGCGAAGCCGGCGACAGCGTCGCCGAAGACGCCCAGCAGGCCCGCCCGTCCGGTAAGCGCTCGAGCGGCCGTCGCGGCCGCACCGCGCTGGCCGAGGCTCCGGAAGCCGGCGAGGCGGTCGAGTCCGGTTCCGCGAAGAAGTCCGCGGCTCCGAAGCGCTCGCGCAACCCGTTCGCCGCCATCTGGCTGTTCATCCGCCAGGTCGTCGCCGAGCTGCGCAAGGTCGTCTGGCCCACCCGGAGCCAGATGATCAACTACACGATCATCGTGCTGGTGTTCGTGGTGGTCCTCACCGCGATGATCAGCCTCCTCGACCTCGGCTTCGCGAAGCTGATGTTGTGGGCGTTCGGCAAGTAGCCGGACCGCACGAGAAGACGAGACGGAAGGAACTTCGGCGCTGTGAGCACCCCGGAGCACAACGAGGCAGAGCAGAACGTCCAGGAGGACGTGCTGGTCGATGACGCTGCCGTGGCGACCGAGGTCGAGCCGGCTGAGGACACCACCGCCGTCGAGACCGACGAGGCCGCGACCGCTGAGGCGGACGCCGCCGAGGCCGAGGAGGCCGAGGAGGAGATCGACCCCGTCGCCGAGCTGAAGGCGCAGCTGCGCACCGCCCCCGGTGACTGGTACGTCATCCACTCCTACGCGGGCTACGAGCGCAAGGTGAAGGCCAACATCGAGACCCGTGTCCAGAACCTCGACGTCGGCGACTACATCTTCGAGGTGGAGGTCCCCATGGAGGAGGTCACCGAGATCAAGAACGGCCAGCGCAAGCAGGTGCGCCGCGTGCGGATGCCCGGCTACGTCCTGGTCCGCATGGACCTGACCGACGAGTCGTGGGGCGCGGTGCGCCACACCCCCGGCGTGACCGGCTTCGTCGGCCTGACCAGCAAGCCCTCGCCGCTCACGATGAACGAGGTCGTGAAGTTCCTGCTCCCCGAGAGCGCCCGGACCAAGCCCGCCAAGGACAAGGCCGGCGCCGCGTCCGACGGTGCCGCCGCCTCCGGCGGTGCGGTCTCGCAGGGCCCCGCGGTCGAGGTCGACTTCGAGGTCGGCGAGTCCGTCACCGTCATGGACGGCCCCTTCGCCACCCTGCCCGCGTCCATCAGCGAGATCAACGCCGAGCAGCGCAAGCTCCAGGTCCTGGTGTCCATCTTCGGTCGCGAGACCCCGGTCGAGCTGGCGTTCGACCAGGTCGAGAAGATCTCCTAGCGAGATACATGCTTCCCGCGCCCGCTGCAAGGGCGTGGGGTGATGAAAAAGGATACTGAGGATGCCCCCGAAGAAGAAAAAGGTCACCGGACTCATCAAGCTGCAGATCAACGCCGGTGCAGCCAACCCGGCGCCGCCGATCGGCCCCGCGCTCGGTCAGCACGGCGTCAACATCATGGAGTTCTGCAAGGCGTACAACGCCGCGACCGAGTCGCAGCGCGGCAACGTCATCCCCGTGGAGATCACCGTCTACGAGGACCGCTCGTTCGACTTCAAGCTGAAGACTCCTCCGGCCGCCAAGCTGCTGCTCAAGGCCGCCGGCGTGAAGAAGGGCTCGGGCGCGCCGCACAAGGACAAGGTCGCCAAGGTGACCTGGGATCAGGTCCGCGAAATCGCTGAGACCAAGATGCCTGATCTGAACGCGAACGACATCGATGCCGCTGCGAAGATCATCGCCGGCACCGCCCGCTCCATGGGCATCACCGTCGAGTAAGTCGCCGGGAGGTTCCGACCTCCCGTGGGAGGGCCGGCTCGGCCCGCAGAACCACTCACTGCCCGCACGCTGGGCAAGAAACGAAAGAGTTTTCATGAGCAAGAACAGCAAGGCCTACAAGGCCGCTGCCGAGAAGGTCGACAAGGACAAGCTGTACAGCCCGCTCGAGGCCGTCGCCCTCGCGAAGGAGACCGCCTCCACCAAGTACGACTCGACCGTCGAGGTCGCGCTCAAGCTCGGCGTCGACCCCCGCAAGGCAGACCAGATGGTCCGCGGTACCGTCAACCTTCCTCACGGCACCGGCAAGACCGCCCGCGTGATCGTCTTCGCCGTCGGCGACAAGGCCGAGGAGGCCAAGGCCGCAGGTGCCGACGAGGTCGGCGCCGAGGACCTGATCGAGAAGATCCAGGGCGGCTGGCTCGACTTCGACGCCGCGATCGCCACCCCGGACCAGATGGCCAAGGTCGGCCGCATCGCTCGCGTGCTCGGCCCCCGCGGCCTGATGCCGAACCCGAAGACCGGCACCGTGACCATGGACGTGGCCAAGGCTGTCACCGACATCAAGGGCGGCAAGATCGAGTTCCGCGTCGACAAGCACGCGAACCTGCACTTCATCATTGGCAAGGTTTCCTTCGACGCCAAGCAGCTGACCGAGAACTACGGCGCCGCGCTGGACGAGATCCTGCGCGCGAAGCCGTCGGCGGCCAAGGGCCGGTACCTGAAGAAGGTCACCGTCTCGACGACCACCGGACCGGGCATCCCGGTGGACCCGCAGCGCGTGAACAACCTCACCGAGGACGAGGCGTAAGCCCCTCGACCTCACCAGGGTCTGACGAAAGCCCCCGGTCTCCGCGAGGAGGCCGGGGGCTTTCGCGTGTCCGGGCCTCAGAGGAGGGCGGTGGTGCTCGTGCCCGCCACGAGGGCGACGACGATGATGATCACGTAGATGAGGCCGAGGATCAGCAGGAGTGCGCTGTAGACGCCGCCGATGATCGCGCCGACCATCGCGATGGTGTTCTTGTAGCCGCGCTCCTTCGACTTGTTCAGCGCGATCCAGCTGACGGCGAGTCCGACGGGGCCGCAGCACACGAAGTTCAGGACCAGGCCGACGATGCCCAGCGCGCTGTCGGGGTCCTGCACTTCCCCCTGCACGGGGTAGCCGGGGTAGCCCTGTGCGCCCGGGTACCCGGCGGCGGGGTACGGCGGGGGCTGGCCGTACGGGTCGTACTGGCCGGCGCCGTACTGACCTGCGCCGTACTGACCTGCGCCGTACGGGTCCTGGCCGGCGCCGCTCTGGCCGTACGGCGCGGAGGCGTCGTCGCCGGTGCGCTTGGCGAACGGGTCCTGTCCGTACGGATCCTGCCCGGGAGCCTGGGGCGTCGACATCGTGAATACTCTCCTTGTCACTGCGAAGAACGGTGTGCGCTCAGCGTAACGGTCGCCCCTGAACCGGCGCTTGGCGCGGGCCAGGACGGCCCGCGAACCTGTCGGTGTGCGCCGGTATCGTCGCGACCATGGACGACGACAGGCTGCTCAGCCGGATCGGCGCGCTGCTGCGGCAGGCGGAGGGGACCGATAACGAGCATGAGGCGGCCACGTTCACCGAGGCGGCGCAGCGCCTCGCGACGGCCGCGTCGATCGACCTCGCGGTCGCCCGCGCGCACCAGCGCGGTGCCGAGCGGGCGCGTGCGGTGCCCCAGCAGCGCACCGTCCGCATCGGGGAGGCGGGGCGGCGCGGCCTGCGCACGTTCGTCGAGCTGTTCGTCGCGATCGCGCAATCGAACGATGTGCGGTGCGACGTGGCGTCCAACTCCACCTTCGTCTTCGCCTACGGCTTCGCGGAGGACATCGACGCGTGCGAGGCCCTGTACGCCTCCCTCGTGATCCAGATGGTGCGCGCCTCCGATGCGTACCTCCGGTCGGGCGCCTACAAGTCGGAGACCGTGCAGCAGCTCTACGAGGACCGGCGCACGCGGCGTCGCTGGGTCGAGACCAAGCCCGTCGCGGCGGTCACGGCCCGGATCAACTTCCAATCCGCCTTCGCCGCCCGGATCGGGGCGCGGCTCGCGGAGGCGCGGGCCGCGGCGACGGCGCAGGCCGCGGAGCGGGACGAGCCCGGCACCGCGGTCGCCCTGCGCGACAAGGAGGTCGAGCTCGCCTCCTTCTACCGCGAGGAATCGTCGGCGCGGGGCCGCTGGCGCGGGTCCTCCGCCTCGGCCGGCTACTCCGACGGTGCCCGCCGCGCCGGGGACCGGGCCGGTCGCACGGCACGGCTGGGCGCGCACGCCGAGCTGGGCGGCGGCCGCGGCGCACTGGAGCGCGGGGCGCCGTGAACCCCGCCCCGCCGCCCGTTCCGCCGCCGCACCGCCCGCGCGGCGGCAGCGCGGTGTGGTGGGCCCTCGGCGGGGCCGTGGTGCTCGTCGTGGCGGTCGCCGTCGCGGCGGTGCTGCTCGTGCGCGGCTCGGGTCCGTCGAGCACCGCCGGCCCGTCGTCGACGGCACCGTCGGGGGCGGCGGGCGCCTGCGGACTGCCCGGCCCCGGTTCGACGGTGCCCGTCACCGATCGCGCGGTCGCCGGGCCGCTGTCCTTCCCGGTCGCGGCGGCACCGGGGTGGACGCCCCAGCGCTACCAGCTCTTCTCCCCGGGCGCGCAGGCCGTCGGGTTGCGGACGGCGGTGCCCGGCCACCGCTGGGACGCGCACGTCGAGATCGGTCTGACCACCTTCGCGCCGAAGGTCTCGAACGCCGAGGCCGCGCGGCGCATCATCCCGTGCATCGTGGCGAGCAGCCGGTACGACGCGTTCGCGCCCCGCCTCGAGGGCCTGACCGAGCCGGAGGCGATCACCGTCGACGGCGTGCCCGCGTCCCGCGTCACCGGACGCATCCTCGTCAGCCGCCCCGGCCTCGACATCGAGGGCGATGTGGTGACGGTAGTGGTCATCGGCTCGGCTCCCCAGGCATACTTCGAGTCGGACACCCCGATCGGGGATACCGCCCTCGCGGCGGTGGCAGGACAGGTCTTCGAGCAGCTGAAGGTAGCGAGGGACGTATGAGTGACCCGCAGGATCCGCACGGCCGGCAGCCCGACCCGTACGCGCAGCCGGACCCGTACGCCCAGGGCGGCTACCAGTACGGGTACGGCCAGCAACCGGCGAACCCGTACCAGCAGGGGTACCCGCAGCAGGGCTACCAGAACCCCGGCCAGCAGTATCCGGGCCAGCAGTACCCGGGGCAGCAGTACCCGGGTCAGCAGTACCCGGGTCAGCAGTACCCGGGTCAGCCGCAGCCGCCGAAGAAGCCGAACCGCACCGGCCTGTTCATCGGTATCGGCGTGGCCGTGGTGCTGGTGATCGCGGTGGCGATCGCCGCGGTGGTCCTGGTCGTGCGCTCCGGCTCGGACGACGAGGGCGCGGCGTCGGCGCCCACCACCAGCGCTGCGACCGGGGGCTGCGGCATGCCGGGCACCGGCGCCGCCTCGCCGATCACCGATCGCGTCGCCTCCGGGCCGCTGTCGTTCCCGGTCTCGGCGGCGCCCGGATGGACCGCGGAGACGTACGCGATGTACGCCGAGAGCGTGGCGCCCGCCGGCCTGGTGAAGTCGCTGGGGGATCAGCCGTGGCAGGCCGGCGCGGAAGTCGGCCAGACCAACTTCGACTCGAAGGTGGACCCGAAGGACGCGGCCACCCGGATGATGCAGTGCATCGCCGACGGGCAGGGCTTCATGAACGCCGAGCCCCGGGTCGAGGGGCTCTCGGCGGCGGAGTCCATCACGGTCGACGGGGTGCCCGCCGCGAAGGTCACCGCGAAGATCATGGTGAGCCGGCCGGACATCACGGTGACGGGCGACGACATGACGGTGATCGTGATCGCCTCCGCGCCGCAGACCTACGCGATCATCGACATCCCGATCGGCTACCCCGACCTGGAGGCCGCGGGGAAGGCCATCGTCGAGCAGCTCAAGGTGGCCAAGGACGTCTAGGGACGCGCAGCGGGCCGCGGTCTACCGCGCGGAGGAGCTCGTCCGCGGCCTGTTCGAGCACGCCGGCGCGGGGCGGACCGTCGACGTGCTCGGGGTGCCGCTGACGCTGCCGCCCGAGGCCCGGTTCGCCTCCGTCGACGCGATCCAGGCGTACGCCGACCGGGTGCTGGGGCCCGGCGCGGTGCGGGTGCGCGCTCGCGCGGGAGCGGGCGGCGCGCACTACGAGAGCGGCCCGGCGGGCCCGGTCGTCGCCGTGCCGGCCGGGCGCGACGGTGCGTGGGCCCTGCGCGAGCTGGTGATCCTGCACGAGCTCGCGCATCACGTGGTCGCGGGGGAGGGGGCCGACGGTGCCGCCCACGGCCCGTCGTTCACCGCGGCCCTCGTCGACCTCGCGGCGCAGGTCATGGGCCCGGAGGCCGGTCTGGCGCTGCGGATCGTCTACGCCGAGTCCGGCGTCGCCGTCGGCTGACCCGGCATGACCGCCGCCGCCGGTCCCGCCCAGGTGGCGCACCGTCGGCGCACGATTTGGCGCCCGGCGGTGCGTCCCGTACTCTGGTCCTTCGGAAACCGGTGTTCCACCGGATCGTTCCACCGAAGACCGTCGGTCGTCGGGCGCGAGCCCGATCGAAGGTCCGGCCCCGAGCCGGCGACCCACGCAGGAGGACGAGGTTTCATCTGATGAACCCCGTGCGCCCTGCGCCGGGGTTCTCGTCGTTTCGGGCCTGAACCTTCATCTCGACGGATGACACGTAGAGAGGAGGCGAAGTATGGCAAACGCCGAGAAGGTCGCAGCAGTCGCTGAGATCGCCGAGAAGTTCTCGAAGTCCACGGCCACCGTGGTCACCGAGTACCGCGGGCTGTCGGTCGGTTCCATCACCGAGCTGCGTCGTTCGCTCGGAGAGGGTGCCACCTACTCCGTCGCCAAGAACACCCTGGTCAAGCTCGCCGCCAAGGATGCTGGCGTCGAGGGCCTGGACGAGCTGTTCGAGGGTCCGACCGCGATCGCCTTCATCGAGGGTGAGCCGGTCGAGGCCGCCAAGGCGATCAAGAAGTTCGCCAAGGACAACAAGGCACTGGTCATCAAGGGCGGCTACATGGACGGCCGCGCGCTGTCCGTGGCCGAGGTCGAGCGCATCGCCGATCTCGAGTCGCGCGAGGTGCTCCTGGCCAAGCTCGCCGGTGCCATGAAGGGCAACTTGGCGAAGGCCGCTGGCCTGTTCAACGCTCCCGCCTCGCAGGTGGCCCGCCTGGCCGCCGCGCTGCAGGAGAAGAAGGCCGCCGACGAGGCTGCCGCATAAGACCGCTGATCCAGCGAACCCCCGCGCGCACCGCTCGCGGGAACCATCACCACCTTGCCTCGCGGATCAGCGAGCAAGACTGAACGGAAGGACGCCACCATGGCGAAGCTCAGCACCGACGAGCTGCTCGACGCGTTCAAGGAAATGACCCTCATCGAGCTCTCCGAGTTCGTGAAGCAGTTCGAGGAGACCTTCGGCGTCACCGCCGCTGCCCCCGTTGCCGTTGCCGCTGCCGGTGCTGCCCCGGCTGCCGGCGGCGACGCCGGTGCCGCTGCTGACCAGGACGAGTTCGACGTCATCCTCGAGGCTGCCGGCGACAAGAAGATCCAGGTCATCAAGACCGTCCGCGAGCTGGTTTCGGGCCTCGGCCTGAAGGAGGCCAAGGAGCTCGTCGAGGGCGCGCCCAAGACGATCCTCGAGAAGGTCGACAAGGAGGACGCGGAGGCCGCCAAGGCCAAGCTCGAGGAGGCAGGCGCCACGGTTTCGGTCAAGTAAGACCGATCCCTCACGCCCGAACGGCCCCGTCGCCCTGTGCGACGGGGCCGTTCGCCGTTTCCGGCCCCGACGGGGGGAGCGGAGTGACCCGTCAGTAGGGCAGAACCAGGTCCGGTACCGCGACCAGCGGGGACTGAGGTAGTGTCCATTCAGCGGTCTGTGGCGCGAGCCACATCTCGATGCGACGAAAGGTCCCGACAGTGGGTGTCGAAGTAACTACCAAGAACCTGACGAAGTCGTTCGGCTCCCAGAACATCTGGTCCGACGTTTCGCTGACCCTGCCCGCGGGCGAGGTCTCGGTTCTGCTCGGCCCGTCGGGTACCGGTAAGTCGGTCTTTCTGAAGTCGCTGATCGGTCTGCTGCGCCCCGAGGAGGGCGAGATCATCATCGACGGCACGGACATCCTGACCTGTACCTCCTCGGAGCTCTACGAGGTCCGCAAGCTGTTCGGCGTGCTGTTCCAGGACGGCGCCCTGTTCGGCTCGATGAACCTCTACGACAACACGGCCTTCCCGCTGCGCGAGCACACCAAGAAGAAGGAGAGCGAGATCCGTCAGATCACGATGGAGAAGCTCGAGATGGTCGGTCTGATCGGCGCCGAGGACAAGCTCCCCGGCGAGATCTCCGGTGGTATGCGTAAGCGCGCCGGCCTCGCCCGCGCCCTGGTGATGGACCCGCAGATCATGCTCGTCGACGAGCCGGACTCCGGCCTCGACCCGGTGCGCACCACCTACACCAGCCAGCTGCTCATGGACATCAACGCGCAGATCGACTGCACCACGCTGATCGTCTCGCACAACATCAACATCGCCCGCACCGTGCCGGACAACATGGGCATGCTCTTCCTCAAGCACCTGGTCATGTTCGGCCCCCGCGAGGTGCTGCTCACCTCGGAGGAGCCGGTGGTCAAGCAGTTCCTCTCCGGTTCGATGATCGGCCCGATCGGCATGTCGGAGGAGAAGGACTCGGCGCAGATGGAGGCGGAGCTCGCGCGCGCGTCGCGGCCGGCCACTCCGACGGTGGCGTCGACGTTCCGGACGAGATCGCGCCGCAGATGCAGCCCACGCCCGGCATGCCGCAGCGCAAGGGTGAGCTCCGTCGTAAGGCGCGCGTGCGCCAGATCCTGCCGACCCTGCCTCAGAAGGCGCAGATCGCCATCCGCCGCGACCTCGGCGACGATCCGGGCGAGTTCGCCACCACGGCGCCGGCTCCGGCCGCGCAGCAGGCCGATCTCGCGCAGGCGCCCGAGACCGCCCCGGTCTCGATCCAGAAGGGCTACGCCGGCGACGAGGCCCCGACGTCCGCCTACGAGGTCACCCAGGCCGACGAGAACCCCACCGATCACCTGCCGAAGGTGGAGGGCGGCCGCTAGCCGGCACGCGAGAGCGTTCGACTCCGACGCCGGCCCGGGAAGTTCTCCCGGGCCGGCGTCGTTGCATCGGGGGAGCGTCGGCCTCGATATTCGAAGGAGATCGGCGGTTTCGCTTGACCTTCGCGCGGTTTCGGGTCAGAGTTATCGGCAGGACGCGACGTGCTCGTGTCCATGTGAGAGCACCCCCGGGTGTCTCCGCGCCGCCGGGTAGCCAGCCGAGGCCGGAGTGAACGGCGGTGCCGGCGGATGCCGATCGTGTTCGAACGACCGCATGCGCGTCGTGCTTGCGCTCAAGCCCTCGGGGGCTTAGTCTGGGCTGCTCCTTGCGGAATACATGCCGCTCTGCTAACGTTGGACGTTGCGCTGGCTGCCCCCTGTTCATTTGAATATTCGCGCCTCACTTCGAGGACGTTTGCTCTGCGGGTTGCCGTCAGCACAATTTGGCAACGTTACTAGTCACAGCAGAGGACGCATCTTGGCAGTCTCCGTCTCCAGCCAGACTCAGAACGATCAGAACGACGCCGTGGTGCCCGGAGCGCCCAAGCGCGTGTCGTTCGCGAAGATCTCCGAGCCCCTTCCCGTTCCGGGTCTGCTCGACCTGCAGATCGACTCGTTCGACTGGCTCGTCGGCACGCCCGCGTGGCGCGACAAGGCCGCTGCACGCGGCGAGGCACAGCCCACCGGCGGTCTGGAGGACATCCTCGCTGAGCTGTCGCCCATCGAGGACTTCTCGGGCTCGATGTCGCTGTCCTTCTCCGATCCGCGCTTCGACGAGGTCAAGGCCTCGATCGAGGAGTGCAAGGAGAAGGACCTCACCTACGCGGCTCCGCTGTACGTCATCGCGGAGTTCATGAACAACGAGACCGGTGAGATCAAGACCCAGACGGTCTTCATGGGCGACTTCCCGCTCATGACCGACAAGGGCACGTTCATCATCAACGGCACCGAGCGCGTCGTCGTCTCGCAGCTCGTCCGCAGCCCGGGCGTGTACTTCGACGAGAACATCGACAAGTCGACCGAGAAGCCGCTGCACAGCGTCAAGGTCATCCCCGCGCGCGGCGCGTGGCTCGAGTTCGACGTGGACAAGCGCGACACCGTCGGCGTCCGCATCGACCGCAAGCGTCGCCAGCCGGTCACCGTGCTGCTGCAGGCCCTCGGCATGACCAGCGAGGAGATCACCGAGCGCTTCGGCTTCTCGGAGATCATGCGCTCCACCCTGGAGAAGGACAACACGGCCGGCACCGACGAGGCGCTGCTCGACATCTACCGCAAGCTGCGCCCGGGCGAGCCGCCCACGAAGGAGTCGGCGCAGACCCTGCTGGAGAACCTGTTCTTCAAGGAGAAGCGCTACGACCTGGCAAAGGTCGGCCGCTACAAGCTCAACAAGATGCTCGGTCTCCCGGCGAACTCCGACGGCACGCAGCCGCTGGTGCTCACCGAGGAGGACATCGTCGCGACGATCAAGTACCTGGTGCGTCTGCACGAGGCACCGTCGGAGCAGCTCACCTACATGACCGTCCCGGACGGCGAGGAGCTGCGCGTCGAGGCCGACGACATCGACCACTTCGGCAACCGCCGCATCCGCGCCGTGGGCGAACTGATCGAGAACCAGGTCCGCACCGGCCTGTCCCGCATGGAGCGTGTTGTGCGCGAGCGCATGACCACGCAGGACGTCGAGGCGATCACGCCGCAGACCCTGATCAACGTGCGTCCCGTCGTGGCCGCGATCAAGGAGTTCTTCGGCACCTCGCAGCTGTCGCAGTTCATGGACCAGAACAACCCGCTCGCGGGTCTGACCAACAAGCGCCGCCTGTCGGCTCTGGGCCCAGGCGGCCTGTCCCGCGACCGCGCAGGCATGGAAGTCCGAGACGTGCACCCTTCGCACTACGGCCGCATGTGCCCGATTGAAACCCCCGAAGGCCCGAACATCGGCCTGATCGGTTCGTTGGCTACCTACGGCCGCATCAACCCCTTCGGCTTCATCGAGACCCCGTACCGCAAGGTCGTCGACGGCAAGGTCACCGACCAGATCGACTACCTCACCGCTGACGACGAGGACCGCTACGTCATCGCGCAGGCCAACGCGGCCACCGATGCGAACGGTCGCCTGACGGACGAGCGCGTGCTCGTGCGTAAGCGCGGCTCCGAGGTCGAGATGGTCCCAGTCTCGGCGGTGGAGTACATGGACGTCTCGCCGCGCCAGATGGTGTCGGCCGCTACGGCCCTCATCCCCTTCCTCGAGCACGACGACGCGCAGCGCGCGCTCATGGGCGCGAACATGCAGCGTCAGGCCGTGCCGCTGCTCCGCTCGGACTCGCCGCTCGTCGGCACCGGTATGGAGGGCTACACCGCCATCGACGCCGGCGACGTCGTCATCACCGAGCAGGCCGGCGTCGTCAAGGAGGTCTCGGCCGACTTCGTCACGATCATGGCCGACGAGGGCACGCGCAAGACCCACAAGCTGCGCAAGTTCGCGCGCAGCAACCAGGGCACCTGCGCGAACCCAGCGTCCCATCGTCAACGCGGGCCAGCGGGTCGAGGCCGGACAGGTTCCCTCGCCGACGGGCCCCTGCACCGACAACGGTGAGATGGCGCTCGGCAAGAACCTGCTCGTGGCGTTCATGCCGTGGGAGGGCCACAACTACGAGGACGCGATCATCCGCTCGCAGGCGCCTGGTGGAGGAGGACGTCTGACGTTCCATCCCACATCGAGGAGCACGAGGTCGACGCCCGCGACACCAAGCTGGGCAAGGAGGAGATCACGCGTGACCTCCCCAACGTCAGCCCCGAGCTGCTGAAGGACCTCGACGAGCGCGGCATCATCCGCATCGGCGCCGAGGTCCGCGACGGCGACATCCTCGTCGGCAAGGTCACCCCGAAGGGCGAGACCGAGCTGACC